>CM035813.1:15475894-16903394 GCA_020458035.1 Magallana ariakensis | reverse complement strand
AGATCGCTACATTACAGAAATAATGTGTTGACTTAAGGTCTACTCCGCGGCCTGGCGCCGGAAATCGGTGTTACTAGTGCCTAATTTGGCACCGGAATCCTCAAGGGATTACCCGTCCCCTGAGGAATCCGTGCTCACCTAATGAGCACAAGTCCTAGTTTGGGCGCAGGGCGCCGTGTTTAGATCGCTACATTACAGAAATAATTTGTTGACTTAAGGTCTACTCCGCGCCCTGGCGCCGAAAATCGGTGTCACTAGTGCCTAATTTGGCACCAGAATCCTCAAGGAATTAGCCGTGCTCCGATGAATCCGGGCTCACCTAATGAGCACAAGTCCTAGTTTGGGCGCAGGGCGCCGTGTTTAGATCGCTACATTACAGAAATAATTTGTTGACTTAAGGTCTACTCCGCGCCCTGGCGCCGAAAATCGGTGTCACTAGTGCCTAATTTGGCACCGGAATCCTCAAGAGATTATCCGTCCCCCGAGGAATCCGGGCTCACCTAATGAACACAAGTCCTAGTTTGGGCGCAGGGCGCCGTGTTTAGATCGCTACATTGCAGAAATAATTTGTTGACTTAAGGTCTACTCCTCGCCCTGGCGCCGGAAATCGGTGTCACTAGTGCCTAATTTGGCACCGGAATCCTCAAGAGATTATCCGGCCCCGGAGGAATCTGGGCTCACCTAATGAGCACAAGTCCTAGTTTGGGCGCAGGGCGCCGTGTTTAGATCGCTACATTGCAGAAATAATTTGTTGACTTAAGGTCTACTCCGCGCCCTGGCGCCGGAAATCGGTGTCACAAGTGCCTAATTTGGCACCGGAATCCTCAAGGGATTATCCGTCCCCCGAGGAATCCGGGCTCACCTAATGAACACAAGTCCTAGTTTGGGCGCAGGGCGCCGTGTTTAGATCGCTACATTGCAGAAATAATTTGTTGACTTAAGGTCTACTCCGCGCCCTGGCGCCGGAAATTGGTGTTACTAGTGCATAATTTGGCACCAGAATCCTCAAGAGATTATCCGGCCCCCGAGGAATCAGGGCTCACCTAATGAGCACAAGTCCTAGTTTGGGCGCAGGGCGCCGTGTTTAGATCGCTACATTACAGAAATAATTTGTTGACTTAAGGTCTATTCCGCGCCCTGGCGCCGAAAATCGGTGTCACTAGTGCCTAATTTGGCACCGGAATCCTCAAGGGATTATCCGTCCCCCGAGGAATCCGGGCTCACCTAATGAACACAAGTCCTAGTGTAGGCGCAGGGCGCCGTGTTTAGATCGCTACATTACAGAAATAATTTGTTGACTTAAGGTCTACTCCGCGGCCTGGCGCCGGAAATCGGTGTTACTAGTGCCTAATTTGGCACCGGAATCCTCAAGGGAATACCCGTCCCCTGAGGAATCCGTGCTCACCTAATGAGCACAAGTCCCTGTTTGGGCGCAGGGCGCCGTGTTTAGATCGCTACATTACAGAAATAATTTGTTGACTTAAGGTCTACTCCGCGCCCTGGCGCCGGAAATCGGTGTCACTAGTGCCTAATTTGGCACCAGAATCCTCAAGGAATTAGCCGTGCTCCGATGAATCTGGGCTCACCTAATGAGCACAAGTCCTAGTTTGGGCGCAGGGCGCCGTGTTTAGATCGCTACATTGCAGAAATAATTTGTTGACTTTAGGTCTACTCCGCGCCCTGGCGCCGGAAATTGGTGTTTCTAGTGCCTAATTTGGCACCGGAATCCTCAAGGGATTACCCGTGCTCCGAGGAATCCCGGCTCACCTAATGAGCACAAGTCCTAGTTTGGGCGCAGGGCGCCGTGTTTAGATCGCTACATTACAGAAATAATTTGTTCACTTAAGGTCAACTCCGCGGCCTGGCGCCGGAAATCGGTGTCACTAGTGCCTAATTTGGCACCGGAATCCTCAAGAGATTATCCGGCCCCGGAGGAATCTGGGCTCACCTAATGAGCACAAGTCCTAGTTTGGGCGCAGGGCGCCGTGTTTAGATCGCTACATTGCAGAAATAATTTGTTGACTTAAGGTCTACTCCGCGCCCTGGCGCCGGAAATCGGTGTCACTAGTGCCTAATTTGGCACCGGAATCCTCAAGGGATTATCCGTCCCCCGAGGAATCCGGGCTCACCTAATGAACACAAGTCCTAGTTTGGGCGCAGGGCGCCGTGTTTAGATCGCTACATTGCAGAAATAATTTGTTGACTTAAGGTCTACTCCGCGCCCTGGCGCCGGAAATTGGTGTTACTAGTGCATAATTTGGCACCAGAATCCTCAAGAGATTATCCGGCTCCCGAGGAATCAGGGCTCACCTAATGAGCACAAGTCCTAGTTTGGGCGCAGGGCGCCGTGTTTAGATCGCTACATTACAGAAATAATTTGTTGACTTAAGGTCTATTCCGCGCCCTGGCGCCGAAAATCGGTGTCACTAGTGCCTAATTTGGCACCGGAATCCTCAAGGGATTATCCGTCCCCCGAGGAATCCGGGCTCACCTAATGAACACAAGTCCTAGTGTAGGCGCAGGGCGCCGTGTTTAGATCGCTACATTACAGAAATAATTTGTTGACTTAAGGTCTACTCCGCGGCCTGGCGCCGGAAATCGGTGTTACTAGTGCCTAATTTGGCACCGGAATCCTCAAGGGAATACCCGTCCCCTGAGGAATCCGTGCTCACCTAATGAGCACAAGTCCCTGTTTGGGCGCAGGGCGCCGTGTTTAGATCGCTACATTACAGAAATAATTTGTTGACTTAAGGTCTACTCCGCGCCCTGGCGCCGGAAATCGGTGTCACTAGTGCCTAATTTGGCACCAGAATCCTCAAGGAATTAGCCGTGCTCCGATGAATCTGGGCTCACCTAATGAGCACAAGTCCTAGTTTGGGCGCAGGGCGCCGTGTTTAGATCGCTACATTGCAGAAATAATTTGTTGACTTTAGGTCTACTCCGCGCCCTGGCGCCGGAAATCGGTGTTACTAGTGCCTAATTTGGCACCGGAATCCTCAAGGGATTACCCGTCCCCTGAGGAATCCGTGCTCACCTAATGAGCACAAGTCCTAGTTTGGGCGCAGGGCGCCGTGTTTAGATCGCTACATTACAGAAATAATTTGTTGACTTAAGGTCTACTCCGCGCCCTGGCACCGGAAATTGGTGTTACTAGTGCCTAATTTGGCACCGGAATCCTCAAGAGATTATCCGTCCCCCGAGGAATCCGGGCTCACCTAATGAACACAAGTCCTAGTTTGGGCGCAGGGCGCCGTGTTTAGATCGCTACATTACAGAAATAATGTGTTGACTTAAGGTCTACTCCGCGGCCTGGCGCCGGAAATCGGTGTTACTAGTGCCTAATTTGGCACCGGAATCCTCAAGGGATTACCCGTCCCCTGAGGAATCCGTGCTCACCTAATGAGCACAAGTCCTAGTTTGGGCGCAGGGCGCCGTGTTTAGATCGCTACATTACAGAAATAATTTGTTGACTTAAGGTCTACTCCGCGCCCTGGCGCCGAAAATCGGTGTCACTAGTGCCTAATTTGGCACCAGAATCCTCAAGGAATTAGCCGTGCTCCGATGAATCCGGGCTCACCTAATGAGCACAAGTCCTAGTTTGGGCGCAGGGCGCCGTGTTTAGATCGCTACATTACAGAAATAATTTGTTGACTTAAGGTCTACTCCGCGCCCTGGCGCCGAAAATCGGTGTCACTAGTGCCTAATTTGGCACCGGAATCCTCAAGAGATTATCCGTCCCCCGAGGAATCCGGGCTCACCTAATGAACACAAGTCCTAGTTTGGGCGCAGGGCGCCGTGTTTAGATCGCTACATTGCAGAAATAATTTGTTGACTTAAGGTCTACTCCTCGCCCTGGCGCCGGAAATCGGTGTCACTAGTGCCTAATTTGGCACCGGAATCCTCAAGAGATTATCCGGCCCCGGAGGAATCTGGGCTCACCTAATGAGCACAAGTCCTAGTTTGGGCGCAGGGCGCCGTGTTTAGATCGCTACATTGCAGAAATAATTTGTTGACTTAAGGTCTACTCCGCGCCCTGGCGCCGGAAATCGGTGTCACAAGTGCCTAATTTGGCACCGGAATCCTCAAGGGATTATCCGTCCCCCGAGGAATCCGGGCTCACCTAATGAACACAAGTCCTAGTTTGGGCGCAGGGCGCCGTGTTTAGATCGCTACATTGCAGAAATAATTTGTTGACTTAAGGTCTACTCCGCGCCCTGGCGCCGGAAATTGGTGTTACTAGTGCATAATTTGGCACCAGAATCCTCAAGAGATTATCCGGCCCCCGAGGAATCAGGGCTCACCTAATGAGCACAAGTCCTAGTTTGGGCGCAGGGCGCCGTGTTTAGATCGCTACATTACAGAAATAATTTGTTGACTTAAGGTCTATTCCGCGCCCTGGCGCCGAAAATCGGTGTCACTAGTGCCTAATTTGGCACCGGAATCCTCAAGGGATTATCCGTCCCCCGAGGAATCCGGGCTCACCTAATGAACACAAGTCCTAGTGTAGGCGCAGGGCGCCGTGTTTAGATCGCTACATTACAGAAATAATTTGTTGACTTAAGGTCTACTCCGCGCCCTGGCGCCGGAAATCGGTGTTACTAGTGCCTAATTTGGCACCGGAATCCTCAAGGGAATACCCGTCCCCCGAGGAATCCGTGCTCACCTAATGAGCACAAGTCCCTGTTTGGGCGCAGGGCGCCGTGTTTAGATCGCTACATTACAGAAATAATTTGTTGACTTAAGGTCTACTCCGCGCCCTGGCGCCGGAAATCGGTGTCACTAGTGCCTAATTTGGCACCAGAATCCTCAAGGAATTATCCGTCCTCCGAGGAATCCGGGCTCACCTAATGAACACAAGTCCTAGTGTAGGCGCAGGGCGCCGTGTTTAGATCGCTACATTACAGAAATAATTTGTTGACTTAAGGTCTACTCCGCGGCCTGGCGCCGGAAATCGGTGTTACTAGTGCCTAATTTGGCACCGGAATCCTCAAGGGAATACCCGTCCCCGAGGAATCCGTGCTCACCTAATGAGCACAAGTCCCTGTTTGGGCGCAGGGCGCCGTGTTTAGATCGCTACATTACAGAAATAATTTGTTGACTTAAGGTCTACTCCGCGCCCTGGCGCCGGAAATCGGTGTCACTAGTGCCTAATTTGGCACCAGAATCCTCAAGGAATTAGCCGTGCTCCGATGAATCTGGGCTCACCTAATGAGCACAAGTCCTAGTTTGGGCGCAGGGCGCCGTGTTTAGATCGCTACATTGCAGAAATAATTTGTTGACTTTAGGTCTACTCCGCGCCCTGGCGCCGGAAATCGGTGTTTCTAGTGCCTAATTTGGCACCGGAATCCTCAAGGGATTACCCGTGCTCCGAGGAATCCCGGCTCACCTAATGAGCACAAGTCCTAGTTTGGGCGCAGGGCGCCGTGTTTAGATCGCTACATTACAGAAATAATTTGTTCACTTAAGGTCAACTCCGCGGCCTGGCGCCGGAAATCGGTGTCACTAGTGCCTAATTTGGCACCGGAATCCTCAAGAGATTATCCGGCCCCGGAGGAATCTGGGCTCACCTAATGAGCACAAGTCCTAGTTTGGGCGCAGGGCGCCGTGTTTAGATCGCTACATTGCAGAAATAATTTGTTGACTTAAGGTCTACTCCGCGCCCTGGCGCCGGAAATCGGTGTCACTAGTGCCTAATTTGGCACCGGAATCCTCAAGGGATTATCCGTCCCCCGAGGAATCCGGGCTCACCTAATGAACACAAGTCCTAGTTTGGGCGCAGGGCGCCGTGTTTAGATCGCTACATTGCAGAAATAATTTGTTGACTTAAGGTCTACTCCGCGCCCTGGCGCCGGAAATTGGTGTTACTAGTGCATAATTTGGCACCAGAATCCTCAAGAGATTATCCGGCTCCCGAGGAATCAGGGCTCACCTAATGAGCACAAGTCCTAGTTTGGGCGCAGGGCGCCGTGTTTAGATCGCTACATTACAGAAATAATTTGTTGACTTAAGGTCTATTCCGCGCCCTGGCGCCGAAAATCGGTGTCACTAGTGCCTAATTTGGCACCGGAATCCTCAAGGGATTATCCGTCCCCCGAGGAATCCGGGCTCACCTAATGAACACAAGTCCTAGTGTAGGCGCAGGGCGCCGTGTTTAGATCGCTACATTACAGAAATAATTTGTTGACTTAAGGTCTACTCCGCGGCCTGGCGCCGGAAATCGGTGTTACTAGTGCCTAATTTGGCACCGGAATCCTCAAGGGAATACCCGTCCCCTGAGGAATCCGTGCTCACCTAATGAGCACAAGTCCCTGTTTGGGCGCAGGGCGCCGTGTTTAGATCGCTACATTACAGAAATAATTTGTTGACTTAAGGTCTACTCCGCGCCCTGGCGCCGGAAATCGGTGTCACTAGTGCCTAATTTGGCACCAGAATCCTCAAGGAATTAGCCGTGCTCCGATGAATCTGGGCTCACCTAATGAGCACAAGTCCTAGTTTGGGCGCAGGGCGCCGTGTTTAGATCGCTACATTGCAGAAATAATTTGTTGACTTTAGGTCTACTCCGCGCCCTGGCGCCGGAAATCGGTGTTTCTAGTGCCTAATTTGGCACCGGAATCCTCAAGGGATTACCCGTGCTCCGAGGAATCCCGGCTCACCTAATGAGCACAAGTCCTAGTTTGGGCGCAGGGCGCCGTGTTTAGATCGCTACATTACAGAAATAATTTGTTCACTTAAGGTCAACTCCGCGGCCTGGCGCCGGAAATCGGTGTCACTAGTGCCTAATTTGGCACCGGAATCCTCAAGGGATTACCCGTCCCCTGAGGAATCCATGCTCACCTAATGAGCACAAGTCCTAGTTTGGGCGCAGGGCGCCGTGTTTAGATCGCTACATTACAGAAATAATTTGTTGACTTAAGGTCTACTCCGCGCCCTGGCGCCGAAAATCGGTGTCACTAGTGCCTAATTTGGCACCAGAATCCTCAAGGAATTAGCCGTGCTCCGATGAATCCGGGCTCACCTAATGAGCACAAGTCCTAGTTTGGGCGCAGGGCGCCGTGTTTAGATCGCTACATTACAGAAATAATTTGTTGACTTTAGGTCTACTCCGCGCCCTGGCGCCGGAAATCGGTGTTACTAGTGCCTAATTTGGCACCGGAATCCTCAAGGGATTACCCGTGCTCCGAGGAATCCCGGCTCACCTAATGAGCACAAGTCCTAGTTTGGGCGCAGGGCGCCGTGTTTAGATCGCTACATTACAGAAATAATTTGTTGACTTAAGGTCAACTCCGCGCCCTGGCGCCGGAAATCGGTGTTACTAGTGCCTAATTTGGCACCGGAATCCTCAAGAGATTATCCGGCCCCCGAGGAATCCGGGCTCACCTAATGAACACAAGTCCTAGTTTGGGCGCAGGGCGCCGTGTTTAGATCGCTACATTACAGAAATAATTTGTTGACTTAAGGTCTACTCCGCGCCCTGGCGCCGGAAATCGGTGTTACTAGTGCCTAATTTGGTACCGGAATCCTCAAGAGATTATCCGGCCCCCGAGGAATCCGGGCTCACCTAATGAGCACAAGTCCTAGTTTGGGCGCAGGGCGCCGTGTTTAGATCGCTACATTACAGAAATAATTTGTTGACTTAAGGTCTACTCCGCGCCCTGGCGCCGGAAATTGGTGTTACTAGTGCCTAATTTGGTACCGGAATCCTCAAGAGATTATCCGGCCCCCGAGGAATCCGGGCTCACCTAATGAGCACAAGTCCTAGTTTGGGCGTAGGGCGCCGTGTTTAGATCGCTACATTACAGAAATAATTTGTTGACTTAAGGTCTACTCCGCGCCCTGGCGCCGGAAATCGGTGTCACTAGTGCCTAATTTGGCACCAGAATCCTCAAGGAATTAGCCGTGCTCCGAGGAATCCCGGCTCACCTAATGAGCACACGTCCTAGCTTGGGCGCAGGGCGCCTTGTTTAGATCGCTACATTACAGAAATAATTTGTTGACTTAAGGTCTACTCCGCGCCCTTGCGCCGGAAATCGGTGTCACTAGTACCTAATTTGGCGCCGGAATCCTCAAGGGATTACCTCTCCCCCGAGGAATCCGGGCTCACCTAATGAGCACAAGTCCTATTTTGGGCGCAGGGCGCCTTGTTTAGATCGCTACATTACAGAAATAATTTGTTCACATATGGTCTACTCCGCGCCCTGGCGCCGGAAATCGGTGTTACAAGTGCCTTATTTGGCGCCGGAATCCTCGAGGGAACACCCGTCCACCGAAGAATCCGGACTCACCTAATGAGCACAAGTCCTAGTTTGGTGCAAGGCGGCCTAATAATTTCAGATGTTTAACATCGGGATCGGTAAACGCTTGAAAAATAACCGATAATTTTAACTAAATTTTTGTTAGTGCGTTGGAGTTAGTGCTGGCTAGCTTGACTCTGGTCATTAATCATGACTTTCATGGTGCGATCCTGTTTCGTAAGATTGAATGTCGATCCCGATTATAAATTTATTTCTTAAAAAAAGTAGAAAACTATTATCTATTATATATATAGATTGTATTTGCAAGAGTTTATTTAAAAACAGCAAATGAAGCAAGCAAAACAGATAATTTAATCTGGTCCTCTTAAACATGTTAAACAGTTAAAGGCGTCGGATTTGTAAATGATATAGTTTTATACTTATAACGTTAAGCATCAATTTTGAAAGGGGACAAACTTCCCAACGCTTGACAAACAAATAAAACTTCACCAATCCTCCCTTATCCATGCGCGGATCCATAAATTTTTTCCAGGGGAGGGGGTCCGCAGGATAATTGTGTTTACCAGGCCAGGGGGGATATTTGCGATAATTTTTGTGTAAATTTAATAAATTTTCATTTTCTAGGGGGGGTCCCCCGACCCCCCTCTAGATCCGCGCATGCCAATCCTTCCTTTTGGAGTGCCTCCTGATTCCCTTTGATGCTACGATGAAACAAACAGCCACTTACAGTCAACTCCTTTTAAATTTTCCCGCCATTTGTCACCGATTCGGATTTTCACTTGACCCGGAAGTGATGCACAATAATAATCAGAACATGGAGTGTGCTAGATGACCATGGACGACGAAGCAAATGATGTTGTTTTAAATTTTCACGACAGTCTGCTATATAAGGCAGATGTTTGCCTACTGGACGACCAAAAATGGCTGAATGACAAATTGTTGGGATTCTGCTTTGAGTAGGTATTACTGCGTATTTCGTTAGGCAACTTTTCCAAGTGACCTAGACAATCGCCGCTTGTTGACGTTCATTCAAGCGTGACACTATTTATGAATGAAGGGGTACATGTTTTTCATAAATGTCAGACAACATAGAATTTAATTTTATAGTGACAAGTTAAAATAAAGTTGCTAAATATGATTATTTGGCGATGTTTTTTTTATAATGTGCGTTTCAAAAAGTTACATTTTTTTGGTTAAACCAGGGATATATACATGTACGTCCTTGGAAGAACATCACTGATGATTTTTTTTCCAGTTTCTCATTATAGTTAATATTGTTACATCACTTGGGTTAATAACCTGTGAGACTTTTTGACCAGGTGGTAGATTTTCCACAGGGGATCATATATTGCATCATCAGGTATTTAGTGCTCGTGTCCTGCAGCCCATGAAGCAGCAGATGTGATGTGTAGTTGACCTGTCACATGACATATGTGTTATATTAATTAAGCACAGTCTGAGACATTTAATTGTCCGTGTGCTAACTCAGCACTATATTTGTCTACATTCCATGTGTCTAGCAGTGCAGCAATTATATAATGCCTGTGTCAGCAAAAAAGCTAACCTCCAGCAAGGATAAATACAAGTTATGGATAATTGGAAATTTCTATTTAACTTCTTCTTCATTAAAATCATTGCAATGGTATCAATTGAGTTATTGACTGATAGCTAGAGATTTAGTGATCATGAACATGCAAGTTTAATTTTTTTTTTGGGGGGGGGGGTTAAACAGTAAGAAAAAACTCTCTTCACTAAAACTCAATTATGATGTGGTCTGTATGAAAACTGGGTAAAATATTAAACTTAGTTGAATTTTCATACTTTTGGTTGATTTGAACAGACATTACACAAGAACTTTTAATTTTACTTCAGGATCTAAAATGTTATTAATAGCACTTTGTACACTCAGTGGATGATGCTCTATGCTGAATCAGTTAATCAACTTATCAGGTGTACTGTTACATAAGAAAGGATGCTGTGTGAACAGCTGTCATATAGGCACTAGAGCATTGAAATATGTCTGGTTTGTTTCTATGCTGGGTTTATGAAATGTTTCATTTTAATTGTCTTCCTTTATATATGTTATAGGTATTTTGAACGAGAGAAGTTCAATCACTCAGCTGACAAACTTTGCCTGATCAACCCTGATGTTGCACAGTGCATCAAAATTTTACCTAGTAAGTAAAACATGGGTCTAAAATCTATAAACTGTATTCTTTTTCTATGGTACTTGATATATAATATACTATCAATCGCAACTTCTTGAGCCTTTCTGGCAGAGCTCGGAAAACCACCTCAAATTTATTAACATTAAACTTAAGGATGTTAAAATTTATACAAAATGAAGTCGCTTTCCATTAAAGTACTGGTAATTATTGGCTAGACAGCATTGTATGTCACTTCTGTGGTATATTTTAAGGTATATAATTGAATTTAATGAAGTCTAGCTCACCTCTCAAGAGATCGTAAAATGTGTTGTACTTATATCAAGGTTCATAAAAAGGGGGGTTGTCATGGATGCCTATGTAATACATTCAAGGTGTTTTTCAGAGCTCTGCCAAGAAGGCCCGAGAAGTTGCCATTGAGTATACTGTATACCCGGTACATGTTTTTTTTTCACCCTGTGTTATTTTCGCCCTTTTTCACTTTTTTGCCCCGTCTTGAATTGACCCAGACAAAGGTATGTTTAAAGAGAGATAATTAGAGATAGTTGAATTCTTAAATTTTCCCGCAGACAACGAGGGCGAAAGGGACAAAAATAGAATGGGGGCAAATATTTCCCAGTGCACAGTATATATATTTCCATTATTCAAGGAACTCTATCCACTGAAGTGTCTGTTATTTTGGTAAGACTGAAAAAATTGTACCCTGACTGTCAAGAAGACTGATGTTGCAAAAAATCTCCCACTTTTCAATACCCCTAGCAGGCTAGAACCAATTAAAAGTTAGAATTATGAATCCCTGGCAATTGGCAATATCAGTGTTGAAAGATTCTGAGAGGATGGAAGTGAAGTCAATCTGATTTCTCTTGTGTAATGAAAAGATAAGGTTTCCTTGGCCAGTAATGCCAAAAAATGTGTAAGAAAATTAACAGTTTTAAAACTCATAAGTTGTGAGATACATTCAGTATAATTTTCTTTTCTGTGGTTAGACATTTGTTGGGCCATAGTCATTTTTTACCTTTTGTTATTTGTATGTAGATATGCAAGTTAACATAGAAGTTACTTATCTTGAAATCCAATGTTATAAAAAATGAAATAAAAGTTTCTGGTTTCTTTAATTTCATGTGAAACAGTGTCAATATAGTTCAATGATAGGGTATTGAACTAAGAAAGTGGTATTTCTTGAGCTGCGTTAGAGAAAGATAAAAAACCAGACATAAATCATTCTTATCAGCATTCAACTCTGTAAAGACCATGTGTCTCAGATACATGCTCCCTCAAATCATGGAATGAGCATGAAGGGAAACGCAGGGTATTAAAAGCGATTGAATAACTACCTATGTGATTGTCTTTATGATTTAAGATCAGAACATGTTTAGAAATGAAAACATGTTTTGAAATGATGTTAAGAGAGCATTGTACATGTTGTAGGGGTAACGATCTAAAATCTCTAACTTCATTAATTAACTTTATTGTTTCAAGGAGAGTTCTTAATATATTATTTAACAAAAAAAATTCATACATAGAGAAGAATTGGAGTATGTGTCACAAAATGATAAACTTGGGTACCTAATTATAAAGGTGAAAGACTGCCACAAGCGGAAGTTTGAAATTCTAGCTCATTTCAGCCTTTATTATGGGTTTGATATTTGGCCACTTAAATGCATAATGCTTAATTTGAAATTACCAGTAGATGGAAAAATTTCCAATAATGAGATTCATTTTTAAAAAACCCACTAAGACCTTTATTTTCTGTTATCACACATCAATGAAAGCAATACTAACATTCATCAATAACTGGTAGGAAGTTTTCTCCAGATGACAGGATGAGTTACTCTTGTTTTCACACTTATTAAAATTCCTCATTCACATATTATCATTATGATTTTCAGGAGATGTATACAAAAATTCTATATTTGAATACAGTAAAACATGGTTAGACCCAACACTGTTATAATGAATTCACTGTTACAGTGAAGTCAATTTTATTCCTTACTTATCGTAAACTAATTGCTTACATAACAAATCAAAATTGGTTGTCTATGGCACATTGCTATTAGCAATATTAACTATATTTGATATTTGGTGTTTTATCGTAGCAGTGATATCGAGTCAGATTCTTTGTATGTGGGTACAATGTTGATACTTTGTGCTTTTCTGTGTAGGTGAGCAGCTTGGAGAGTTCCTGGACTCCCTGAATCTCCCCACCAAGCAGTATGTCTTCCTCCCCGTCAACGACAACGAGCAGTGTGAGCAGACGGGTGGATCTCACTGGTGTGTGTCAACTGCCACTATTCACTCAATCACTGTCAATCAACTGTCACTATTTCATTATTTACTGTCAGTCAACTGTCACTAATTCATCATTTACTGTCAATTAACTGTCATCTTTTACTGTCAGTCAATTGTCACTATTCACTCGATCACCGTCAATCAACTGTCACCACTTCATCATTTATTGTCAATCAACTGTCACCACTTCATCATTTACTGTCAATCACATGTCAACATTTTATCAATAACTGTCAATCAACTGTCACCACTTCATCATGTACTGTTAATCAACTGTCACAATTTTATCATTTACTATCAATCAACTGTCACTATTCACTCAATCATTGTCAATCAACTAT
Organism: Magallana ariakensis; assembly: GCA_020458035.1. Lineage (NCBI taxonomy): Eukaryota > Metazoa > Mollusca > Bivalvia > Ostreida > Ostreidae > Magallana > Magallana ariakensis. The sequence goes on along the minus strand of CM035813.1, from coordinate 16,890,347 downwards.
CACCATTTCATTATTAATCTCAGTCAACTGTCATCATTTCATCATTGACTGTCAATTTGATCTGTTCATTGCTGTCAATCAATTGACTGATTACAACATGCTTTGGCATTAGTCCTAAACAATGATATATATATTTACATTTCACATACTTTTTTGGATGTAAAGAATGTGGAAGCTACTGCAGTTATAACACAATAACACAGAAAGGGTACTCAAAGGTTAAATGATGTGTTTTATTGTGAATTCACAAAATTTGAATGCTTTTAAAGTGCAACGTCATAAGCGAAAATCAAAGATATCATTTCCAGGCTGTTACAGTGGCTCTTCCATTAATTTGAACTTACCCACAGGATAATACAGTAATTTTGAGATCTATTTCACATTTACTGACAAGGCAAGAAGTTAAAAAGATGTAAATATAAGCATTAAATCCTTATTTTTGAAACATACAGTTTTATAACTGCACAGTATATGCAAACAAATTTTCATAATGCGCGTTACTTAATTTGCATGCACATACCATTGCAGTTATGAGACTATATCTTTCAAAAAATAAGGATTCAATGCTTTTAAAAGTAGGGATGGCAATCGATTGAAGAATTGCTAATCGGTTAATTGCAATTCGTTCCGACCGATTAACCGGTTACTCGTATCAAAATATGCAGATTTTTAACATGTTATTATCATTTTGTTATTTATCAAAATTATATTTCATGATGATTATTAAAAATGAAATCTGAAACAATGAACAAACGGTCATGAAATAGTTTTACTGACCACATGTCGCACTATTGCAGTCGGTTCGACTTCTTAAAACAAAGTTGACCCATGACAAGCTATAGATCTCCGTTTGAAATGATTATCTCTTGATTATTAATAACATGTATGTACCCACTTTAGACAACTGCATTTTGTATGTAATAAAATGATGTTGTTTACAACTAGAGGAAAAAAGTAAAATAAATGCACTGAACATTGGTAAAATAATGTAACCGTACTCAAAGGTGATAATAGTATCATTCAATAACGATTTATAAAAAACTAAACAGAAAAGGCAGTGACATGCTGTTTTAATAATCATTACGATGTACACCTAGTGACCAATTTTCCTCCCAGAGCTCAGCCCTAGGGTCTGAACTGTCTCCAATTTACCTTGATTTAATAAAAGTCTCGAAAGACTAAAATAAAGTTTATTTTGAAATTGCTTTAAAATATACATTATTTTAATTTTTTATACGACTAACCGATTACTAATTTTGTAACCGATTACAATCATTCTGACCAAGTAATCGGTTAACAAGTTAGAGACTGCCATCCCTATTTAAAAGTAAAGTTGATAAAAGAGGCAGAGACAGCATATTGTATATATAACAACAATAAATAACAGCAGTTATTTTTCAAAACATACTGAGCACTCAATGATAAACAATTGTGTGGTAAAAAATGAAAAAAATCTTTAGGAAATTTATTTCAATTAGAAATCCCTCTGTCTTATTTAATATTTAATGGTTACCTTAACATTATTAATAATTCTTCAAATATACAACTATTGAGGAATTGATATGGCTCAAAAGTTTTCTCTAAATGAAGCTTGCTCAGTGTATGGATTTATTATTTTAGGAGCCTCTTGGTATACATAAGAAATCGGCAGGAATTCCGTCATTATGATTCCAGTAGGGACACAAACAAGGAGGTTGCCAGGAAACTCGCCTACAAACTTCAGCCATTTGTCCATGGTAATCAGAAACTATATTAACACCAGACAATATCTTGTCTTTCTTATTAATGTCTCGCTAATCAAAAATGACTTATGTGATATAATATAAATGTATGCTTTCAAATTACCCTATATCTACACATACTAGTACTGGTAAATGAAGCATTATGATCTTTTTCAATTTGTTTAGCACCTATGGGTCGTATGAAATTCATGGAAATGGAAGGTCCTCAGCAAAGTAACTGTAAGTATATATGTACTACTCACTCTTGGAATCTATAGTTCTATCTTAGAATTAGAAAAAAACTTAATTACCGGTATATGGAATCCGAATGAAATACTGTAGATTCCTAATTAATTTAATTTTGGTTTTAACGCACTCTCTGATTGGCTAACAAAATTATTTTATATTGTATAAAGAATGTTGCCTACGTCACAGTAAGACTAACGTCAAAAACGTATCAATCCGCCTGACGTTACGTTTGAATTTTTTATAATTTGATGTCATTTTAAGGGTCAAATCACCGTTTTTATCTACAGTTATTAGCGAAAAATTAAATTATAAACAATGAATTCAAATATTTATTATTTTTATACGATATAAAATGTTTTGGAACAGTTTACGCTTTTTTATAAACCAATTTGCGGTTTATAGAGCGTAAACTGCCCCAAACCATTTTATATCGTATAAAACTAATAAATATTGAATTCATTCCTTAATTAAATGTGAGGAATTAATATCCATGTAAAATAGTGAGAAGCAACCCTCACGGATTTTAAAATCTCACTTTTATTTTTCAGACATTTTTTAACTATTTGAATTATAACAAAACATTGATGCTCGCAATTTTATATTCTCGCGATTTGATACAAAAAAGTGGAAATGTGGAATTATGTGGTAAAATTAGGAATTTACAGTACATGTATCTTTTATCAACAATTTTTAAATTATGTAGTTTTCAGATTCATGACACCATAAGAAACATCTGGGAGTAATTTTGATATTGAGTTACAAACTGCTTTTAAATATTTTCTATTTTTTTTATTCAGCCTACGACTGTGGGGTGTTCGTCATAGCAACAGCTGAACACTTATGTAAAGAACTTTGTGAGGGATACAATATCCCCCTCATTGAAATGGTGACACAGAAGAGTGTCACAGAAGCGCGGCAGAAAATTAAAGACCTCATTTATCAAACGGCAAAGGACTACTCAGGGAGTTGAGTCCCTTTAATTGTCAGATTAGATATTATAAATTACAGATTTTGGTTTTCACCAAATGAGTTGTTTTCTGGAACAGTTCTGTGCTGTATAGGATTGCTTAGTTATTATAATGTACAGAGTGATTTTGAATTTTGCTTTTATCTGTATGGCCTAAAGACATTCAATTAGACTCTGTTATACTTTTGTGAGAGCTAGAGGACAGTTTTGATTAGAGAAAAGAATCATGTGACTTTTGTTTTTCTGAAGTCTTTCTCCCAGTTTCAGTCAATTTTTTATTTTTAACTGTCAGATTTAAATCAAAACTTCTGACATCTAACATGTCTAATAGGACCTGTTGATGAAAGTAATGATTAAATGTCAAATTCAAGCATGATCTATGTTATATTTTGTTTAGAGGCAGGATTACAAGCATAAATCTGCTTGCAAAAAATTGCCAGAAATAATGGTACATGTTAATAGTTAGGTGCTCAGTGAATGGCTAAATGTGTAGGTTAGTGAAAGCAGACATACCTCATCTTCCTTACTTTTACTTTGTAGAAAGCTAAGAAGGAAATACTATGTAGATTATATATTTTACAATGTTAACTCATTTCATTCTGTGATTTATAGAATATTTTAAAGTTTTTTGTGTGTATCCCGGTACATGCTCAGAATAGCTGCATGATTTTGAGTTTGCAGTTTGGGTTCTGCAGTTTGGGTTTTGAATAGTTTTAAAAGTAATTAAAATTTTGGATTGAATTAAAATATGGTATGTATTTAAATTGGAATTACAGTACTGTGGTATAGATGTATATCAATAGATTTTATATTTTGAAGGTGGAACCGCTGACAAATAATTGTATTGGCTAAGATTTTCTCACTTTATGTGTATTTACTAGTAATCTGCTTGAAAACAAATGTACTACTGCATGGTAATTGAACTTGTTGATCATTATGGTAAGGCTGAGGTTTTTTTTAATCTCACCAGAGCAGTAAAGCTCAAATTATCTTTCTGATCACCCTTTGTCCATTTTTTGTCCATCTGTCTTTCCATCCATTTTAAACTTTATACTTATATATTTTACTTGTTCTCTAGAAAAAATAGGCCAATTTCAACCAAACTTGACAGAGAGCAATGAAAGAAATTTTAGTTTTCCAAGTAACAAGCTGCATGTATAGTAAACATTTAATTAATTTCATTTTCAACTTGTTTTATAAACAAAAATTTTAGATAGGGATACAAAATTAATTTGTGATCTTTTTTTTTCAGGTATGCTATGTGGCCAATTGACCTCTTGTATATCCTGCTTTTAATCATGGCATTTATAGCTTTCACATGAATTTTTCATTTTTCACTCAGTGTTTTCTCTACAGAATCATATACAAGTACCCTGTTGAAGAAGTTGGTCCAATTATAGGATGAGGAAAACAGTATTAGTGTAGATAATTTTATGATAAATAATGAATAAGGATCTACACAAAATACAATCACGCAAACACTTAACTATAAAGTTTTCATTCTGTATATTAATTTTTGTATTCTGCATGGAAAACCCACTCTTGATCACTGTTAAACTAAATTGCAAAAATCACACCTTCTGAAAGTATATTCATATATTCAAAGGAGTAGTGCTTTTCACCCCTCTGTCAGTCTCTAACTGTATAAATGTATTGTGGGTTTATAGGGGCATTATTATTTTTTACCATAATTACACCATTTTGTTTGATAGTTAATAAACTGTAAGCATGGATCAAATGCCTTGTGACTGGTTTGGTGTTCAAATTCTGCCATTTGCACACAATTGTCAATGACATTAGGTTATATCCTTCGCCAACACTTTATCTGCATTGTCTTAGTCTCTCCAGCTGAAAAATGGTACCTGTGTATGCTAGGAATTAAAGTGTGAGCAACTGTGTCAGATCTATTGGAGGGGGTCGGGGGGTCAATTACTGTGACTTATACACTGAAGGTTTTTTTTTCTTATTTTGTTTATAGTGTGTGTCTGATGATGAAAGAGGCTTTTGATTTGAAAGTGCTATTGCATTTGAAGTGTCGAATGGGAATAGAAGTTGTACAACTCAATTTCATCATCTCCTTACACTGTACATATAATGAAAATTGATTTGAGTTTTAGAACATTGAATTGACAATGCTCAAGATACATGAACATGTATAATGTCCATTCCTTTGATTTTCCCATATGAGATTCCATCATTGTTGTGCATTAGGCAGCTCTTATAAATCCACTCAACTCTCATGCCCCGATATAAAGTCCGTAAACGAGACTGCTCTACATCATTTTTTGATTGGTTGTTAAAGCATGTACACGATATATGTATAATTTATGATTGGCTAATGGCATAGGATTTTTAAATGTAAATAACAGTCATATAGCTATAGTGAGAGTTACCTCCTAATTTACAATGTAAAAAAAAAAAATTATTGATAATAATTTTATTTTCTTAGATCATCAAGTTTATTGTGACTCATTTATTTTGATTTTAACTTTCAGCATTAGGTTCTTGTTCAGCATTAGGTTCTTGTGAAGGAAGTTTGCTAGTTACATTTACAGGGGCGTGGTCACGATTTTGGTCGAAAATTATTTTCGTTTTTAATGTTTACAATGCTTCAGTAAGGCATTTCTAATAGTCAACCGAAATTTGAGTTTTGAATTATAAGTGAGATACAGAGCTCACAACATTTGTTATGTAAACACAGCTCAGGTCATGTTTTGTTTACGTTTTGAAAATTCCAGGTATATACCTTAAATGAATGAGACAACTGCTAGGAACTGTTTAAGTTCAAAATTAATAAGTAGATCGAAAAAATCAGCTTGATAAAGAATTTTTACTGGTATATTGAACCAATATGTAAATAAAAAACAAGGCACGAGCCTTGTTTACATAATATATAGTTGTGAGCTCTCTATCTTGCTTATAACTCTGACTGACATTCAAATTTTGGTTGAGCATTAAAAATGCATTACTATAGCATTTTGAACGATAAATATAAAAAAATTAAATTTGACCAAATTCGTGACCATGCCCCTCTAAAGATGTACTTTGCATTTTGTAATGAATTATGTCTGAATGAATTCTCTATTTAATTAAAACTCCTTTACTCATTTTTTTCAGACATGATATTATGACATTTTAAGTTTTATTTATATTTGTTGTTACCAGATATTGATTCTTGCACCAGGTCATTACTTTTTGATTTTCAAAGGGGTTTCTGCTGGTCAGATATTCACATTAGTTACTCTGATATTTCAGCAAACTGTATATGGATATTATAGTCTATCAAGATCCAGTGTTCATATATTTTTTAATGGTTAATGTCAGATTATTTTGGTACCCTTCAAACTAATTGTAAGAAATTATGGTGGCAATTTAAAAATAAAACTGTCACCATTTGAATAAAAATTTTAACTATCATGCAATATTTTAAAATCTTTTCTTTCATTATTTTGTCATGAATGTGTATTGGTTTGTATGATTTTAGTCTTGATTGACAATCTGAACCTATGGTGCCTTTGATCTATAAAGCATCACAAGTGTTATTTGAATGGTTTACTTCACATAATTAAAATCTGCTCAACAATGCTGTACATGCTATTATAATAGAATGTAGGAGGAACTTCTGGTGTCAAATTGATTGTACCTGCTTATAATTTCAGATATTGCTAAGAAAATAAACCTGTTGAGTCACAAAATAAAATGTAAAAAAAAAAACCAACAAATAAATGAATATTAACTCATGATTTGCTCTCAGTTTGTTTTTAATTAGAAAAGTGCTTGGATAAATATAATTTCAGTAATAATTACCGATAATAAATTAATTGTTGTATCCCAATTATTCACCAATTCCTAAAGCATTGTGTCTGACAGTAAATCAAGAAAAAAGATTGTTTTTAAAAAGCAATGAATCGATCATCCTGGGTGCATGGTGTATCCAGCTAGCAACAGGGAAAAAACACTGCAGTGCGCTGCTGGCATTTCATTTATGAGTTGGATAAATTAAATTTTTTCTTGGATAACTAGATCTTGATCTAAAAACAGCAATTATCATTTATTTCCAGACCTTAACTATCTTGATACATGTATCTCCTCTTTAAGTGCATTGGCAAGGCCCACTTATCCAAAGAAAAAGGTTATAGAACAGTCACTTAAAGTAACCTCTCCTATTGGAAAAATTGGCATTTGATCATTCAGAAACATTGGAAAAGTTCTGATTGGATCCTTGCATCGAAATTTTAACATCCACTTGGAAAAAAACAATATAGTGCCGACTGAAATATTATAACGAATCTACATCAATACAGTGTATTATTATTGTAATTTTGTTTCCAACCAAAGTAAATTATACAAACGAAACAGTCAATGTTCAATAATAATACAGTACTGACCAGACCCAACCTTACAGAAAGCAGACCCCAACCAAACCTCAGGTTGGCTTTCTGTGTCCACTCAGGGTCCGCTTTGGGTGTACTATGGTGGACCCAGAGCTGACCCCAATCAGACCCAGAGTGGACATAGAAAGCAGGCCCTGATTTCAGAAGCAGACCCTTAAATCACTCCTGAAAATGACTACCGTAAATGTCTCTACAAGTGTACCATATTTGGAATATACAAGGGGCAGGCTTACAGGCGGTAAGAAAAAGACAGTCTGCTTCACACTTTAGAGCGGACCAAGAGCAGACATAAATTTTTAAAAGCAGACCCCGAACAGACCTAAAGCAGACACGGGGTCAGCTTTTGTTAGGTTGTGTCTGGGAAGTAATAAATTGATAAGAATGCTTCAATATAAATGTATGTCTGTTGCTCCATGTATACATCTTCAAAAAAGTTCTTTGATAACCCTATATGAAATTGAAGAGCTTTGCCAATGTCCTTAAATTAACCCTGAACATTTTTTTTATTTTAGAAAGATGGTTGTTAATACTTAAGACATCTATTAATATCAGTGTGTTTGTCAATTTCTATCAGTCTGAGAACAGAGACAGTTTGTATTGAAACCATACATCAATTTAAAATTTCTATGAAACAAGAACAAAAAATCAGGATTTAATATGGACAAAATATTTTTAATTTATAAAAATGAACAAAATATCACATGCAAATCTGTATGCACAAACATCTTGGCAAACTAAGTCTTTATGAGATGAAAAGAGAAACAGCTGTCTGTCATTACATGTTCATGATCATGTCTTTCCGGCCTTGACTTTCTCCTGTTCTTCCATAGTTCTCTCTTTTAAAATCCTAAGCTGTTTCTGAACTTCTTCTTCAAAATTCTTTGAAAAGAATCAAGAAAGGTGATTATAATGATTAATACTGTGGAAAAAGCAAGGTACAACACAATGGAGTTAGCAATTCACTCTCTTTATATGAGGGTATGAACCTGAGAGGTTTAATGCATGCACCATTATGCTAATTAGTATTTAGTTATTTCCTGTAGAATATCTTGATCTTAACTCTGTTATTGACCAGTTTTTATATGTGATGTGGTGACTTTATTAAATTTAGAACAATGCCACAAGAGGAAACATTTTATTGGCTGATTTTGGTTGGAGATGAAACACACTCTGTACATAAAGTAACTGGCAGAAATGATGGGTAAAACATCTCCTCTGCTTGAACTATGGTTTGTTACAGTGTGCGAAATTAACAAAATGCATGAAATAGCCCACAGGAATATCCCACTCAGATTTGGGATAGACCTTGTAAAAATGGGATTGCCCACAAGTATCAAGAAATTTTGTCCTTTCCATTATTTATTGTTTCTTCACACTTTTTAATGCTACTCAATCTGGAGGTTCCAAGGTATTCATAATGGCATTTCAAAAAAAATTTAAAGGAATATGAACCTTAATCAAAACTTAACAGTAGAGGATTTTACTAATAATGATGGACTTTATTTTTTAAATTGTTTACCTCATCAAGTAAGAGGAATACAGGGTTCATGATGAGAGCTCTAGCAATGGCTATTCTTGTGCTTTATAACAATGCTTTTTGCGGTTAAATATTTCAACATGGGGGAAATACACAAACAGTAAGATTTGGGTAAATATAGTTACACAATACAAAAAATGTTCAAAGCTGCCAAAAATTGGGATAGACAACTCAGTCACTTTCCATTCGGATCTGCGTAGCCCGATGCAATACCATATAGATTCGGACTATCGGACAGGCGTTAATTTCGCACACTGTTGTTAACTGTCTTTACTTACTGCAAGAGGTTTATAATACATGTGGACACACTGGTTTCCCACTAGCATCCAAAAGCTCATTTGCAAATAAAACTTCAAAGTTTGTTTGGTGAAGTAATCCTTGACAATGCGTATCATAGCTGTAAAATCAATAACGTACAGTCAGTGTACTGTATATGTATAATCAAATACTGTAGATTCCTTATTTTACGCAAGTACTTAATTCCGTAATTCAACCATTTTGCATCAAATCGCGAAAATATAAAATCACGAGCGCCGACTTTTTATCATATTTCCATTTAGTTCACACCAGTCTGAAAAATAAAAGCGAGAATTTAAAAATCGCGAGATGTGCTTTTCGCACGTTTAATTAGGAATCTACAGTATATAAACAAATCCAAAACCCCAACCCACTGTACTGTAAGCACTAGTCGCCCTTCAGGAATGATAAATATTATATTATTTAAGAAATAAAGTACGAGTTTTCGTGAATGTTGCAGAATAACCTCCGAGGTCGAGAAATGTTGTTTTGAACAACATTTCGAGACCGAGGAAGTTATCCTGCAACATTCACGATAACAAGAACTTTATTTCTATTCTACTAACAGCCCAGTATTTCTACAGATCGTTTCTCCTATAGAGAGACGATCTAGGTCATTTTGACGGTTTCTATTACACATTATATATTTTATGTAAAAACATGCAGTGAAAATGTGCTAGGGAGGTCCTAGGAACAGCCGCATTGATCTCTTAAAAATAAACATTTGAGGCAATACACATCGTTTTGACTGGAACTAACACGTGAAATTGACATGGTTTTAAAACTTTTTACAGTTTGAAGTTGTACTTTCATGATCAGTGCGAGACATATAGGTATTTCTGATCTGATAATTTACTGATGACGTTCGTGGTATATTGGAGAATAATGTCCGCGGCGTCTCTTTGATCTTGGCAATAACTGTAGTATCTGTAGATCGGGATTTCGTTTATATTTATTATTATAAGTATTTCGATCCCGATGTGATTTAATTCTATTACGTTGGTAACGCCCACTTTATACGATAGCCAATAACATTAATGACAGTTGTCTTTGTTCTCTTTTCCGTATATAAACCTGTGTAACTCCTTATTTGACGAGGGAGACAGCTGGTTTCGCTAGCTACTTTTTCCTGAGTCCCCGTCTTGTCTGTCTATTTGAGGTCCCTGTTAAAGTTAGGTTTTAGGGTTGGGGGATTTTGAGTACTTGTAAACTTGTGTTCTTATTTTGTTATAATAAATTTATAAAGGGTTGCTAATCTTGGTTTTCATTTACTTTGAGTTTTGGTTTATTATATCTGGTTTATCTATATTGAGAGTAAAGTCGTTTTCATACCTTATTTATAATTAGTAAAGTTTAATTCTTAATGTAGAGATCAAATTCAGTCTCAAAACAAAAATAAACACAACGCGAAGTACTGATAAAAACCAATACGGCACTGACCTGCTACAAGTAGAATGAACATTAAAGTATTGATATTTAGTATTAACAAACAAAATGAATTCCCTTTAGGTGTGAAAGTACAAAATAAGAATTGAAACATGACTAGATAGTTACTGTTTCTGATTTCGTACAGGGCAGATAGCAGTTAAGTCAGCCCAGATTGACAATTTAACAAAAATTTAATATACTCTGGTTCTGTACAGTAAATATATTATAAACAAAAGTAAGACTTACTTTAAACTCCAATGAATCAAGTGCTTCTTTTGGTGTATTTTTCATTAATTCCTCAACAATTTCCTTATTTCTTTCTTTACAGAAGCGTCTCTCGGCTTCAATCACCGATTGTTTCTCAATGAATGACTTATCTAAAAATTAAATACAGGTAAAGTTCCATATCATGATAATGACATAAAAATATTCATGTACCTAAGAATAAAATTCAATCGAAATATCCAACACAAAAGGAGAGGTGAGATATCTGCAATCGATAAAATTATGACATTATGTGGCAGAGCATTCAATATGATTTGTTACATTTTTAAATCTTTAGAAAATTTTTACAGAATGCCAAATTTGTTCAAAATCCTGTAACAGGATTGGTTAATTATTGATTTAAACCCTGGCAATCTGAGTCATTTGCTGGTGTTCTTAGTAGTTATTGAACTACATCAGTACATGTATCTGGTTAACAGTAACATTAAACAGGGCTCAACATCACATTCTCCCCCCCCCCTCCTTACATGTAAATTGATCTTTGCTCTCAAAGATCAACATCCCAGGGGTTTTTTTTCTGGCCAGAGTTAACATGTCAGTTCCAAAGGTTGGTCATGGTACAGTGAGGTTTCCAATAACAAATCGTCCCCATTAACGAATCACTTTCAGATAAACAATTTTGTATTTTTTTTATCAAGGTCCAATACTTAACTTAATTAACCTATCCTGTCATGTAGTAGAGTTATTCTTGTTTTAATTATTTATTATGAAATTATTGAAATTTAACTTGTTTTATGTTGTAATTTTTAAACAAAAATGAACAAGCTTTTTAAGACGCAGACTAAAAGCGTGTGTGCAGCTGACTACTTTCACTTTTCGGTTGAGCTCTGATGTGAACGGTACATTGTATGTAAACATATTTGGTACAGATGTTTAATAAAATTATCTGTCTACAAGCACTGAAAGCGTCAAACAATTTATTAAACAGAGAATAATTATACTAGCTATAAAGTTGTGGGTAGTCAGGGTTCCAATAACGTATCACTGAGATGCGGGGATGTCAAAATGTATTGTTTCGCCTGTGATTATTTCCACACCTGTTACAATAAAATAATACCCACACACAACAGTAATAGATGTTAAAAATACACTTCATTTCTATTTTCTAGAACATTTTGCCATTCGATTATAATTTAAACCATATTTTGGGTTTCCCCAATTCCCTGAAATACTGATATTTATTAATGTTAACTTAAAATAAATCCTTTTTAATATGTTAAATGAACTGAAATATTTTTTTTAATAAGAAGAGGATGCTGCTACTGTTCAAATCATGATTAAATAAAAAACAAAGTTTATTACCCCTAGTTTAGCATCATAAACCTCAAATAATATTAGTTATAATATACGTGGGTTGTCCCAAAATAGCATATCTGTTGATTGCAATTTCATTGTACTTCTATGCTTTGTTCCATGACTGTTTGGTAAACAATGCCCAAAAATTCAAATCTGTGCTTTATATATTTCTTGAGAAAATGAATAAATGTTGCAACAAATTTTGTCATACCCAGCTTGCACATTCACTATACATTTTTAATTTTGTTTTTAAAATATTTCAAAAGTACAAACGATCGCCGATTCAAAACGTCTGTCTTCCCGATATGTGTCGTTCAGCACTTTTCTTCCATACATGTCATTGAAAATATTACTTTCCTTGAACACATACCCAGCTTGCACATTCACTATACATTTCTAGATTTGTTTCAAAATATTTCATAAGTCATAAGTACAAACGATCCCCGATTCAAAACGTCTGTCTTCCCGATTGGTGTTGTTCAGCACTTTTCTTCCAATTTCTACCGGTGGAGGTTTCTTTTTTCACTGGATGCCAATATTGGTCTGGGGTTTTGGGGGTTTTTTTTTTTGGTTGCTTAACTATATAATCATTAAATGCATTTCTAAGCGATTTTGTATGTTTTATTTTAATTACTTTAAAATCGCCTTAGGATCTGTTTCTAGATCTTTACATTTTTTTAATTAGTTATTGTTGCGCTGCCTCAAACGCTGAAGTCGCCATTTACTTCAAACTTCAACTTTTCTCATGTACATTGTAATAAAAAAAAAATCTTTAAAAAATGCGCCGTGGCTAAATTTTTTATTGGGTCATTAAAAAAACAATGCAGAAATTTAAATTCTTTTTTTTCTTATTTTTATATTTTTTATTTGAGGATTTATTTTCCCACCGATATTCTTTTCTATATGCTAATTAATATTTTATTATTCATTGCGCCGCATTTCAAATCTATGAAGTACTATAGTACATGTATGTTTTAAAAACTTAATCTCACACAGTATTTAATTAATATCGACACATAATTTCAATGCAAATAACTTGAACACTTTACACAAAATAAAAATTATTAGCCTTTCTATTTTTCTTGCTTATGCTTTAAAGCATATTAAAACGTAAAAAAAAAATATTTTGACATTGTCCCTAACAAAAAATAATCAGCTGTATGTCATGTGATTCGGTAATGGAGAAAATGATCTGTTAAAGGAGAAAACATCGTTCATCAAAGTACAGCGATAATTTTTATTTAATCAGTGGTTGTTGGAAAAGAAATTTATGATGTTATAAGTCAAGCATGGTACAATAAAACAATGTTGTATTATGAATTTAACTCAGGCTTGGTTACGCACTATTAACGCGAATTTAACTAGTGATTCGTTATCAGCGACCTCACTGTACCAAATAAAATGGAATGGAAGAAATTGTGACGGATGAAATTAGTCACTAGTCAGGTGCTTAACTGGCACTAATCTGTAATCATGCTGATATCTTATAACAGAGACATATGTTATATATAACATTTTTGAATAAGTTTACTCGTTATATCACAAATGAGATAATTTTATTCCTATGCCCTGAAAATTGCTGAATCACACCGGAAATAGTTATATTGCCCTCCCGGAAACAGTTATATTTCACAGGAAATAATTATATTGCCCTCCCGATATTTTTATATCACCCTCGCGTGCGATAATTCTGCATATTAATTACGTTGGGTTCGGAATTTAGCTAAGCAAACGTAAAAATTTTCTAAAAAATCAAAATGTCAGGACAGCATCTGCTATTCAGAGGAACTTACTTTAATTGTTTAATTAGCCCCTTCACGGTAACTGCGGTACTGCTCTTTTGCAGGGCAAAATGACATAACTTGGTGAAATATGATGTAACGTCAATTGTTTCATTTACGTCATTTAATTATCTACCTACTACAATTTCGGCAAAGTATATCAATTTGCCCTGCAAGAGAGCAGTACCGCAGTTATCGTGAAGGGGTCTATTTGAAAAATTATCATTTTTATTTAAAGCACCGATCGACATTTTACTAAAATTCTAACATTTATTTGATTTGTAAGATATAAGGTAAGTTATAAAATACACTTGTTTATAAGGTAAACATGTTCTTAAACTGATTTTGATTTTTAAAAAATGTTATATAACATATATTACATGTCTTCTCGGGCGACAATACCAGAATATTTGTCCCTTGGTGACAGGAAAGCCCTGGAGTGTTATGTCGCCCTCTGCCTTCGGCATCGGGCGACATAACACTCCAGGGCTTTCCTGTCAACGAGGGGCAAATATTCTGGTATGTCGCCCACGAAGCCATGTAATATATGTATAATATGTCTCTGCTTATAACAAAAGGGAAATATTTGGTGTCCTTGTGCACATGCCTCTGAATTTCTATCAATGAGCTGTTAAATGTATGGGAAAAGAGATTATATTATACCCTATCTACATGTATATATAAATACATTTATATATAAACAGGGTATATATCTCTCTCTTTCCATACATTTAACGGCTTATTGATAGAAATCCAGAGGCCTGTGCATTGTGTGAGCGTGTGAATCAGAGAAAAGATAGTGTGTTTACTACAATGACTTATTCAATATAAAATATTCCAATTAATTCCTAACAGAGATAACGTTAACGTTACACTTATACTTACAAAAATTTGCACCGTTTGCTTGCAACTTCACCATGCACAATTCGATACAACCTCCTGTAATAAATGCAACAATCGAGTATCGATGATTGCCCAATTTTTTGTTAAAATATCTAAACTTATTAATCACTTTGTTTATAAAAAGTGTGTCCGAGGCATATTTCCTCATGCTTATTGCATAGTTGTGTAACTGACATTAAACCCTTTCACTTCAAGGGCGCTGCCATTTTGTTAAATCTTGTATTTTGTAAGCAAATATTTGATTTGCTGAATGAGAAATAGGTCAACCAATCAAACTAGGTGTTTGAACAAGATAACAAGAAAAGACAACTCGTAACGGACTGTTCCGAAATATTTTTAGATTACTCAACTTCCCTCCCATTGGTCAATAATTCACCTTTGACCCTATTCCACCAATCAGAAGAGAGAACAGAGAAAGAACAAAGCTTCACCGAGTCGAGCACCTGCAGGTAATGTTTACACTCGTTTTTTGTAAATATACTCTAATTTGATACGTTTTAAATCAATTGTTTACCAATAATAATGAAAATATGTACGAATCTCATGAAACTGAACAAAACTAAGTTGAAAGGATATTGATTTTCATACATGTATACATTAGCACGCAAAAAAGGGGGGGGGGGTGCTTTCAATGTTATATGATACTTTCTTTCTCTTTCTTTCTCTCTCTCTCTCTCTCTCTCTCTCTCTCTCTCTCTCTCTCTCTCTCTCTCTCTCGTAAATGTCGATTCCGCTTGAACCTATATATATTTTTTGTTATCAATATTTTGAATACATAGTGAGTGCTACCCAGCAATGAACAATGCAGACCTTTTTATGATGGAAACACCAACATTTCCACCCAACACAGGCCAAATGTAAGTTAACTGAAACCAAATGCATGTAAAATGCTTAACCTTATTATATTGTTCACATGGTTCATAAAGAAAAATGTTTCACTCAAATCAGTGAACACTGTACCCAGAATAGAAATCAAGATAAGACTGTTCTAAATCTGCTAATAATCCAATAACTGTACTATATACCTGTTTTCACACCTGATTACAAATAAAGCAGACTCATTTCAATGACTTTTCACAAGATGTCCAGATGTGTTGACATGTTTGTTGCCTCCATGTAAACACATGTGTTTGTGTTTTGTGCAGGCCTGGAGGCCCCATGATGTACCCCCCAGGGTTCACTATACCAGATGGCGGACAAATTAAGCAAGAGCCAGGAGAGAGGTGTGTAACGTAAACAATAACACAGCACATGCCAAAATTTATAAAATAAGTCAATTAAATGTCTGTTAATGCTAACGTCAGCATTCTCACATACAACATTTTCTTTATTTTGACATTGTTCTCAGCACAATAATATAATTGAATCATGTATATTTTACATACAGGTTGCAATTAAAATATGAAATAAATTCTGAACCATTCAATGTCTATGATACCAGTAATAGCATTTTTTATTTAATGGTCACCTCTAAAATTTACTACATATATTTCACATTTGCAGTGTAACTGCAAAAATCTTAGCATAAGTTTAATTGAAACTCATTAAGAAAAGATAAATTCATTTTTTTCACAAAATCATTTTTGATATTTTTCATAATTTATCTTTTTTCAATGAAGTTGTTTTATATTACCGAAATAGCATTCCACAGAAGAAGAAGAGAGGAAGAAAGAAAAAGGAAGAGGGTCAGGAGAAGATAACAGACCACATGCCCACAAAGAAGAAGAAACGAGATAGGTTCAATGGAATGAGTGAAGATGAGGTCATGAAAAGAGAACTTCCAGACCACTTACACGAGAACCTTGACATACTTATTGTAAGAACCTTGACATACTTATTGTATTAACCTTGACATACTTATTGTAAGGACTGCCAAAAAAATTAACTGGATATTAATTCTTACTTCTTATCTATGAATTACACACTTACCGGTATATTATACTTGTTGTATGAACTTAAAAAAAAATAAATCAGAGATCAATGAAATATAAAGTAATTAAGGATATTTAACTTGCGTGTAGTTATTACTGGTAATTCTTTTAAATGAAAGGTAGTGTGTTGGTGTCAGATGTTTATCTGAGATTTTCATTGTTATCTTTGTAGGTTGGTATAAACCCAGGGTTGTGTGCTGCCTATGTAGGCCATCACTATGCTGGACCAGGGAACCATTTCTGTAAGTCTCCAAGCAGTTAATACACCAACATGCAAATTCTTCTCTTTATAATCAAGAAATTATAAGTATTTATTTTAATGCTCAAATTCAGTTTTGGTATACATGTATCTTTCAGGGAAGTGCTTGTTCCTGTCTGGGCTGATTCCAGAACAGCTTAATGCTTACGACGACTACAAACTTGTCAAATATGGCATCGGATTCACAAATATTGTCGCCAGGACAACTCGAGGGAGTGCTGATCTCACAAGGTATATCACTGTTTTCTTGGCAACACTGAATGCTTGCACAGTCTTAGAAACATGGCAACAATGAAAAATATTGCTGCTCAGAGAAGAGAAAAAAAAACAATCATTATGGCTTTAATTTTGTTAATATTTGAGTACAACTGTAAAAAAAAAAAGATCCTCAAAATTCTTAAATCTAAATACAAGAGTTATGGGACCTGGAAATTAATAAGAATTGACTCAATTGTTTGATTGTCATGGTAATTTTAAAGAAAAAAATGACATACATGTAATTGCCAAGAAAAATTCATTTCTTAATACATTATCGATTATCTATTGATCAAATGCTCTTCTGAACTGCTTAGTAATCTAAGGTATTACAGTATTACAAGCTGGGGTTTAATTTTTTTTTTCTCTTCACATTTTTATTGTGGTCAAAAATTATGAATAATAGATTATTCATATCTTCTCATTGCATAGATTCACAGAGTTAAATTTATTGCAGCTTGTACAGTAGCAAGTCATTCTTTCTTCCCCATATTAAACTAAAGCAAGCTTTTGACTGCTTTAATATTTTTTTACTTTTTTAAATCATAAAAATAAGCGAAGGATTAAGTGGAATGTCTTTTACTTGATAGCCTGTAGATAATGTACTATGCTAGATGTAGTTCTTCCTCAAAGCACTAGTTCCACCCATCCACCTCTTATCTTTATGAAGTTAACAAACTTTTATGATGTCAATTTGATTTGTTTAAAAATTTGCCTTTATCCACAAAACACAAACATGATTAAGATATAACATTTGTTAATCACTAGTATTACTTGGCAATGCATGATATAATTTTATATTTAAGTCAATATCTATAATTATATGATATACCGGTACATGTATATATGAAATATGAATACATGTATCATTTCATTACTCTTTGCTTTAGATATTTGTAAAATGATTTTTACAAGCATTTTTACAAACAATACTGCTTAAGAGTTAGTGGCTTATTGTGTAAGCATATATGAATACATAATTATTAACATGCTTATAAACTCAGTTAATTCTTTAATGCTCAATTTATCTATTTTTTTAGTCTGTAACAATGCCATATCATGAAATTAATTGATTTTAATTTTTAGGAAAGAAATAAAGGAAGGAGCCACAATATTGTCAGAGAAGATAAAGAAATACAGACCAAAAATAGCTGTGTTCAATGGCAAAGGTAAGTGTACCATTAAATTTATCAAAACCAAAGTTACATGACTGTTAACCATACTACGAAGTTTAAAAGTGAGAACTGACTAAAAATGAAATTGTGAAATGTGAAAAGGTGCTTCGAATCATGTAGATTAAAGACAGTAGACATGAATTCAAAACCACCATGATCTCAACCTATAAAAAGCCCCTATGGAATTTAAAACATATTTACAATAAATAAAACAAATTTACATTAATTAACTAACTTTGTGACTTCTAGCATAAACCTGTTAATCTCTTTGATATATATGTAGGAATATATGAAGTATTTGTGGGTCACAAGAACTTTGCCTTTGGAAAACAACCAGAGCCATTTGCAGAAACAGAAACGGTAAATAGTTTTACTAAATGTACCTTCAATGACATGAATGAAAATTTGTCGCAAACTTTTTATAACAAGATACGGTAAACCAACTTTTATTGCGTTTATTTTATTTCGCAATATGCCGGAGATAAACTGGTTCTTTGCCACTAATTATCAAAATCAAGATGCAGATTATCTTGAAAATAAAATACCTGAGACATTTGAGAACTGGTTCATAGCAAGAAGTATTCAGACGGTGGTGCATTCCCGAACCTCATGAAAATTGCTCACACATGAATAAAAGTTGGTGTACAGTATAGCATTTTGGAATATCTTGAGTGTTGATGATAGATTTTTGAAAAGTAAGAAATTGTTGTCACGATTTATTCTAGTTGGTGTATGTGATGCCGTCCTCGTCTGCCCGATGCTCACAACTTCCCCGAGCAATTGATAAAGTCCCGTTCTACACAGCTTTAAAGAAATTACGGGACTACCTCCGTGGCGATCTTGAGAAGCTGGACGACTCAGAGGTTTGCTTCCCGGATGTTGAGCTTAAGGTTGTTAAGAAAGAACCCAAACCAGAGAAAGTTGAGGAGGAGACTAAGCGTAGTCCTCCTCTGTTTGCAGATCAACATGGTGCCATGATGGCTCCACAGCAAATAGATCAGGGAAGCTACCCTCATCCAAACAGTCAAAGTAATTTTCACCCAAACAACTCAAATTTTCTTAGCATTAAGCAGGAGCCTGCATTCTCCCCTCAGGACTATGGTGGACAAATGCCAGGTTGTGCTCAAAATAACTTTGCAGGTCCTGCCATCTCCTCTCCTCAAATGTTTAATGGTCAGTTCTCCCAACCCAACTACTCGCCTCAGCAAATGTCTCAGCCAGGAGTAATGCCTCAGGGCAAAGTACAGGGCCCAGGTTTCCAAGGTAACTACCAATCAGAAGCGTACAGACAGCAGAACTTTCAAGCCAATCAGGCATATAAACAAGCCATGGCAATGTCAGCTCAAATGAACTTTAATCAGGGAGTTCAGAACTTTCAAATGAATGGCCAGTATGCGATGTCAATGTCATCGTCATGGACAGGGCAGGTTCAGGTCAAGCAAGAGCCACACGACTGGTCTTCCAACATTCCAGTGTACAATCCTCCAATAGCTCAGGGTAATGCTTCACAGACACAATCAAGTAATCCACTGCAAATGCTGGAGAATCTTAGTCAAGGACTCAATGCAAGCAGTCCCCCAATCTGTACAAGTAACTCTTATACATTATCTCAGTCATCGCTCCCATCTAACAGCAACTGTCTTCAGGGTCTACCCAACAGTTTTTATGGCAATCAAAGCTATCCTCAGGGAAATGGACTGTCTCAGACAACAAAGCATTGTGGGAATTCACAAATGAATCATGGGAACATTCCTGATGAAGTTCCTCTTCCCCCAAGCCAAAGTCCAATTCACATTCCTGATATCATACAGGACTTGCCGACATCACATGGGTCTGTGACACCTGTCAATCAGGGCTGTAATCCTGCCCACCCACTTGGCAGCCCACCTCCTCAACTTCCCATTGTGAAATCAGAGCCAAAAGACTTTGCCACTGATACCACTTGTCCATATTCAAAGTAATTACTAGTACAAGTATTTGGAAGACTCTTCTAAAGTATTGCGATGAGGAATAGTCTATATGTACTGTACATAATGCATAGAGGTCATTAGGAAAATTTTAACACACAATACAAAAGTTTGGAACTGGGCATAAAGCTAACAGTATATTGTGCCAGCATGAACTGTTACTAGCACATAACACATTTTACTGCTTTTTCTTTTTGGGCTTCCAGTTTTAGACAGGATAAACAAATTGTAAGGTGATATAAACTCTGTCAATTTTAATAATACTGGATTATTTTGTACGGTACAATTCACCAACTGTGCACAGAAAATATTTACCACTGGTGAATGTACATGTAGAATTAGACTATAGGCCTAGTATTTTAGAATGAAAATAAATTTAGCAGTAAAATGATATAAAAATGGCACAAAACATAATCTCTAGACTTATATTCAAATTCATCTCAGTAAATGTAGAGCACTAGATATTGAAGACGCTTGAAAGTTTTGCAAAGCAGGTCTATAGGTCTATCAGTGCATGTTTTGGTTAATTGTGGTTTTTGTTAGACATCCAATCTGCTGAATCAGCAGTATTTTAGTCGCATCACAGGTTCTGTATGTCAGAAATTTGACTCCTTTTTGAAGTCATTTGCCTGTGATAATAAGTCATGGTGTAAATACTTCATGCAACTCCTATCCCATAGTTTTGAAAATATCTTTTTGTATCAGAAAGAGAAAAGAAATACTGATCTGAGTGAAAAACACTGCCTGCTGTGTTATTGGAAATTGTCGTTGAATCATAAGATTTGTATAACATGTGACCATTGTGTTGTTACACATGTCTCCAATGTTCTGTTGTCTTGCAGTGGTGAGATTTAAATTGATACGTTCATTAAGATGATATTTATGTATAATGCTGCTTGCTGGATTATTTAATATTTAAAGGTATATATACTTGTTGTGGACTTTAGTTCTTTCTTAATATTGATTATTTATTTATTGTATGCAACACAGTAATGATCTCTTTGGGGTTTTTTACAACATATCTTTCAGTATATTGTTATGTATCAGACATTACAGCAAGACTAGTCATCTACATATTGATCAAATTTAATCACCATTCATAAATCAACTCGATAATGATACATTTTTTGAATTAGTCCTAATTACATGTATTATAATTGTGGAAATTAAACATTAGTGTGCATAGCCAGTTTATATATACAATGGCTTTTGAACTTGTTTGTTCTTTGTTTAATTAAGTAAAAATTAACTAATTTCAAACTTTTGTCAATGTTGTGTTTAAATGTATTAATGGAATTTGATTTTCTCAACTTAATTTTGACAAAATTAAATGCATATGTGATTCAAACAATATTTTTGAACTAGATGTGAATATATTAACAATATTTATAATTTACATGTACAGTTTAAACTGAAGATAACAACAAATAATCATGTGACATAATTTTAGAATTTGATAGGACAACTGTTTGTTGACTATTTTTTATCTCTCTTTTTTGATTGGTCCTTGCAGATTTTGTTTATACACAAGTGCAATCTGTTTATAATTTTATACCTCATAGTATATATTTTAATTTATTGCATTTATATGTTGTATACTTAATCATTATGTATACACCTATTTCAATTTTTTTTTATATATTACACATGTATACACAAAATGATTCAGAAATAGAAATGTTTGAAGAATATACCTTATTTGTAGTGCTTAGTTATTCATCAAGTCATAGATGACATGTATGCATTGACATGGAAAGTCAGAATTAAAAAAAAAAAGATGATGGATGAAAAATTGTGTTTATTGTAATTGGTACATGTACAGTAAAACACACTTATAACATGTGTGAGGGACGGGCAATTTTACTTCGTTATAAGCGTAATTCGTTATATCCGTTAAGTTTACAAGTCAACATGTAAGAAAGTCACAGGGAATAAAAGTCACTTCGCTGTAAATGTCAATTCATTATAAGCATGTTCGCTTTTACTGTATTAGAGAGTACAGATTATAAACCAAATTGATTATGAAAAATAGAATATTGAAATAATTCCTATCTCAAGAAAATCATATCTTATGAAAGATATATTTGAAGAAAGAATTGTGATTGCTAATAAATGTTACTATGAAAGAAAAAAACAAGATATCTTTGAGCCAATGCTCACTAGTGACACCCCCGCTCCGATGTGAATATGCAAAATGAGCAAAGTCAACATTTAACAGGAAGTTGACATCCGATTGGTACAAAAATATATCCCAAGATATGGCATGCCTATACAAATACTGTGTAAAAATTTCAAGCATCTGCGATAAACAGTTGCTGAGAATTCTTTGACGGAAATTTGTTTGAAAATTTTGGCTAAAAATAAACAAAGTCCTCATTTAACAGGAAGTTGAGGTCCGATTGGTACAAAAATATATCCCATGATATGGCATGCCTATACAAATACTGTGTAAAAATTTCAAGCATCTGCGATAAATAGTTGCTGAGAAATCTTTGATGAAAATTTGTTTGAAAATTTTGGTTAAACTATAAGCAAAGTCGTCATTAACAGGAAGTTGACGTCCGATTGGTACAAAAATATATCCCACGATATGGCAAGCCTTAACAAATAGTTTGTAAAAATTTCAAGCATCTGCGATAAATAGTTGCTGAGATAAATGCGACAGAAATTTTTGTTACGGACGGACAGACAGACACACAAGGGTAAAACAGTATACCCCCTTCTCCTTCGAAGTGGGGGTATAAAAATTATTATAAATTAATTCACTTGAGTACCAGTATATATTATTAAGCCAGGTTACGCCCATTTTCACCGTTTATACCCAGGTAAATTTATGGTCCATGAGGTGGGAGCATTTTTGAGTATGGCAGTGCATGTTACCTTGTTTTAGACTAAATCTTCAGATGTTATCTCTCATTGGACATATTTCTCTACTTTTTTTAACTACAGTACTGATCAGACCCAACCTAATAGAAAGTAAACCCCAACTAAACCCTGGGTTTACTTTCTGGGTTTACTCTGGGTTTACTAGAGTGGACCCAGAGTAAACCCAGAGTGGACACAGAGAGTAAACCCAGTCAGAAGTATTTCCCTGAAAGCAGACGCTAACTGTGTATTCGGAATATACAAGGGGCAGGAATTACAGTCAGTAGGATAGTAAGATAAAAGACGGGTCTGCTTCACACTTCAGTATGTACAGTTGACCTCAAAAGCAATTTCCAAGTACATGTAAACCCAAAGTAAACCCCGAGTGGACCAAAATTTTCAAAAAGTAAACCCAGAGTAAACCCCAAAAGTAAACCCAGAGTTTAGTTAAGGTTTACTCTGGTGTTAGGTTGGGTCTGATCGGTACTGTAGATTGAGCAATGGTACAAAGATTGGCCCCAATAATTAACAAATGTGTTGCCATAATAAAACTTTGTTGTTCCTTGGGTACATGTATATTCTTTTCTAAATGATTACTTGCAAACTATTAAATCTTTAGAACAATATAATTTTGAAATAATCCATTTTTATCTATAAAAACTCTTTCATTAAAATTCAAGCTTAAATATTTAGTACAAATTGCACTTCAAGGAAGAATTACCTAGCCAAACACATAGCATAGCCTAATAAAAGTCACTGTACTTGAGCACTGAACAATAATTATTATTACAGCAAAATTTACCTAATGGAAGTTTCAAATCTATACAAGTATTATTTGGAGAGGTTATCTTTATACAGTAAAACACGCTTATAACGAAGTGCCAGGGATGGGCAATTTTACTTCGTTATAAGCGTAATTTGTTATATCCGTCAAGTTTACAACACGTAATAAAGTCTTTGGGAATGAAAATCACTTCGCTGTAAGCATCAATTCATTATAAACATGTTCGCTATATAAACAGTGATTTACTGTACCCAGTTATGGTAGATAAAAAACTTGAAGTATAGAGGTAAAAATATCATATTTTATTGTAACATACTGCTCAATGAATAAGATTTTCAAAGGATCACTGAACCATGTACACACTTTAATGATTCAGTATGAGAAGCTGTTCTTTCTCAAAGAGTAAAATGGTCAATATTTAGAGATGTCATGAATCCATTTTTTGACCTTTGCTCTTCAGATCTATGAATGGTAAGATTTAGCCGATTCGACTGAATGTAGTGTAAAAAATATCCTGAGTAGTAGTAGGTAAGGGTTTTTAACATATTCCTGAGTCTATTAAGTTTGTTTGGGGTTTTTCTGACGGACACTTTTTACAATGTTTCCTGACTGTGTGACAACTTCTCCGATTGCTGATGTTTTCGTGGCCAGGATTTTTCTGCATCAGTTGCGATCTTTCCTTTTGACTTTTTCTTAGTGTCTTGTTCTTCATCCTTTAATAAAATAGTTTACACTTTACATTACTTGTCAATAAATTAATAATCATTAAGCACTCAACAGTATATTAAAATAAATAAATCCTTTATCTTTATAAAGGGCTCTTTGTCTAAAGGAGATTATGTATGGTATAAAAATGGCCAAAACCATCTAATCCCCTTGAATTGATTAACCAATTAAAAGGGAAAAAACTCTCTAATATGCAAATATTAACTTTTGTTTGATGAGGAATTCTAAAATAAATTGGGAGTCATTAACTTGAATGTAAAACTGAATGTGAAAGTACCTTTTCCACCAGGTTAAATCTTTTCTTGATTCTTTCTTTGATCAGCAGGCCCTTAACCAAGAGTTTCCAGTTCCCTACTGCTCTCTTCTCTTTTTTCTGTTTATTTAAATAACATATATAAGTACATCAAATAGTTGAAGGTAAATAAATATTTCTACATTGAAGTTACAACAAGCCCTTATGTATCAGAACAATAAAAAATAGTGGACATGGGATGCTTTTGCTCAAGGTCAAACAAATGCAGAGAAGCTTTAAAAGGATGATCAAAGAGATAATGAACTAAGGATGGGAACCTCTCCCTCGATCTGTATTACAATAAGAACTGATTATGGGGGTACCCCCTCCTCTCTGTACAACAATACATGAACTGATTATAGGGATACCTTTCTCTCTGTACAACAATACATGAACTGATTATAGGGATACCTTTCTCTCTGTACAACAATACATGAACTGATTATGGGGTACCTTCCCCCTGTACAACAATACATGAACTGATTATGGGGTACCTCCCTCTCTGTACAACAATACATGAACTGATTATAGGGTACCTACCTCTCTGTACAACAATACATGAACTGATTATAGGGATACCTTTCTCTCTGTACAACAATACATGAACTCATTATGGGGTACCTCCCTCTCTGTACAACAATACATGAACTCATTATGGGGTACCTCCCTCTCTGTACAACAATACATGAACTGATTATGGGGTACCTCCCTCTCTGTACAACAATACATGAACTGATAAAAGAATACCTCCCTCTCTGTACAACAATACATGAACTGATTATAGGGATACCTTTCTCTCTGTACAACAATACATGAACTGATTATAGGGTACATCCCTCTCTGTACAACAATACATGAACTGATTATAGGGTACCTCCCTCTCTGTACAACAATACATGAACTGATTATGGGGTACCTCCCTCTCTGTACAACAATACATGAACTGATTATAGGGTACCTCCCTCTCTATACACCTGTTTACAATACATGAACTGATTATGGGGTACCTCCCTCTTCGTACAACAATACATGAACTCATTATGGGGTACCTCCCTCTCTGTACAACAATACATGAACTGATTATGGGGTACCTCCCTCTTCGTACAACAATACATGAACTCATTATGGGGTACCTCCCTCTCCGTACAACAATACATGAACTCATTATGGGGTACCTCCCTCTCCGTACAACAAAACATGAACTGTTTATAGGGTACCTCCCTCTCCGTACAACAATACATGAACTGATTATGGGGATACCTCCCTCTTCGTACAACAATACATGAACTCATTATGGGGTACCTCACTCTCCGTACAACAATACATGAACTTATTATGGGGTACCTCCCTCTCCGTACAACAATACATGAACTGATTATGGGGTACCTCCCTCTCCCTTCAACAATACATGAACTGATTATGGGGTACCTCCCTCTCTATACACATGTTTACAATACATGAACTTATTATGGGGTACCTCCCTCTCCGTACAACAATACATGAACTGATTATGGGGTACCTCCCTCTCCCTACAACAATACATGAACTGATTATAGGGTACCTCCCTCTCTGTACAACAATACATGAACTCATTATGGGGTACCTCCCTCTCTGTACAACAATACATGAACTGATTATAGGATACCTCCCTCTCCATACAACAATACATGAACTGATTATGGGGTACCTCCCTCTCTGTACAACAATACATGAACTGATTATGGGGTACCTCCCTCTCTGTACAACAATACATGAACTGATAATAGAATACCTCCCTGTCTGTACAACAATACATGAACTGATTATGGGGTACCTCCCTCTCTATACACATGTTTACAATACATGAACTGATTATAGGGTACCTCCCTCTCTGTACAACAATACATGAACTGGTTATAGGGTACCTCCCTCTCTGTACAACAATACATGAGCTGATTATAGGGTACCTCCCTCTCTGTACAACAATACATGAACTGATTATAGGGTACCTCCCTCTCCGTACAACAATACATGAACTGATTATGGGGTACCTCCCTCTCCGTACAACAATACATGAACTCATTATGGGGTACCTCCCTCTCCGTACAACAATACATGAACTCATTATGGGGTACCTCCCTCTCTGTACAACAATACATTAACTGATTATGGGGTACCTCCCTCTCTGTACAACAATACATGAACTGATAATAGAATACCTCCCTCTCTGTACAACAATACATGAACTCATTATGGGGTACCTCCCTCTCTGTACAACAATACATGAACTCATTATGGGGTACCTCCCTCTCTGTACAACAATACATGAACTCATTATAGGGTTCCTTCCTCTCTGTACAACAATACATGTACTGGTTATAGGGTACCTCCCTCTCTGTACAACAATACATGAACTGATTATGGGGTACCTCCCTCTCTGTACAACAATACATGAACTCATTATAGGGTACCTTCCCCCTGTACAACAATACATGAACTGATTATAGGGTACCTCCCTCTCTGTACAACAATACATGAACTGATTATGGGGTACCTCCCTCTCTGTACAACAATACATGAACTGATTATAGGGTACCTCCCTCTCCGTACAACAATACATGAACTGATTATAGGGTACCTCTGCCTCTTTCTGTTTCTGGATTTCTTGCTCCTCGTCCCAGGCAGCCAGGAGAATGTCCTTATGTTCCTCACACACCACGAACCCCTCCAACCTACAAACACAGAACAGGTACCGGTACTCAGTATTCTGTAAACAGAATGGCTTATAAGTCTATCTGTAAACAAGGGGATCTCAATGTGGTATATTCTACAAGTATAACAAGTTTCATCTACACAGACATCTGGTCAGGAGTAATGGTAACAAGAACTATCAAACCTTGGAATATCATGAATTAAAATATCCTAGTCAACAGCAAGAACTTAAAATCATTGGCTGAAACTCAAAAAATTAATGTTTTAAAATTTATTGAATTTATTTAAAATTTATTATAGTTGCTATCAAAAAAAACCCCCAAACTATTGAATTCATCACTTTCCTTTGCAGTTTTACATTATACTGCAAAGGAAAGTGATGAATTCAATAACTTGGGGTTTTTTTTTTATAGTAACTATAATAAATTTTAATTAACACACTCACACACACACACACACACTCTCTCTCTCTCTCTCTCTCTCTCTCTCTCTCTCTCTCTCTCTCTCTCTCTCTCTCATATCATATCATGATATTTCCAATCAAGCCAAGGAATATGGTATTTGGTATACACTTTTAATCAAAAAGGGACCATAAGCTGTAAAGAGGTAACCAAAACTTTTTAAATTGTAAGTTTTCAGAATTTGTCCCTGGCTGATGACAGTTTGAACAGTTCATTACTTTCTCTTTGGTTGTTATTTACAATTTAGTGATGATTACAGTATCATACAACAATTAACACACTGTATGCATGAGAAGTGAAAAAAGTAAACATTCATAATCATAGTTATAAATATGTATTTACATCTACCGTGTAAGATTCCCTCTATTTCTAACAGAAACTTATTGTTAATTCATAGCTCTATAGAAACAGCCGGACTGAAATCTACACGCCCCTTTTATCGATTGGTTGAAATCTACAGCGACCTATGAAAAATCTCAGACTGTACAAAATAATCATGATGTATCAGACTTAAATTCTCCTTGGAGAAGATTCGGCTATTTCTTTTAGCTAACATACTGACGTACATGAACAGTAATTTACTGACTTTTACTTACTTTTTACAATCAATTTATTAATTTGGTAAAAAAAAGATGTAAATATAAACAATAAAATGCTTTCTTTGATGATTCATGCGGGTTATGAAGTAGCGATCATTGCAGAAAAAAATTACATATCCCACGTTATTCTTTTCTGCAAAGTCGTCACCTTCATATCCTGCATGAATCACCAAAGAAATCATTTTATTGTTTAAATACATTCAAATGATTTAAGCTGAGACATTGAGTTGTACTCACACTGGATGGGAGAATCCACAGTGGGAATCCCAGCCCACCATGGCTGGAACACAATCTATGTTCAACTTCTTGGCCACCTTGTTCAAACCCGGGACTGTAAGGAGTCACACAGTTTTATATTATACAATGTATAATGTATTCATGTAAAATGCCCAAAACTACTGAATTCATGTTAACATTAAGTCATATTCCGTACCCAAAACTTACATCATACTTCATCGTTTGAAAGTAACTTATCAAAATCACACAAATTTCAATGTTTCATGTTTCAAATGGACATCATTTATGAGCCTCTTGTATGATCATTATATACAATGAGGTACTGTTAATCTGGACATCTTCAATTTTTCATAAATCGTATGCAATATTGAAGCACATGGATTAATAGACCACCATGCAGTGAAAGAATATGCTACATTAATTTATTTAGTGAAAAATAAGTTTTCATTAAATTTCTTCTGGAAAATGAAGACTCCTTATTTATGGTATTAGATTAGTAAGCCTCACTTTATCACTAGTATACCCCGGTACATTACTACAGTACTTAGCAACACAGTCAGGTAAATTCCTTACAATCATTACCGTAGGTGGTATTTGGCATGTGTTATGAAAAAGTTTACCTTTAAGATACACAGTACCAGCTGGTAACATAGTGGGCTTGAAGAGCTCAACATTGCCATAGGCATTTCTGGGAACCTTCCCCTACAAAATGTAACAGTTTCATTTATCATTCATTGAATGCTTATTTTTGGATGTCGTCGGCTTATAACACACCAAGGCTGTGCAGACAAATTGAATA
The DNA here is from genome assembly GCA_020458035.1 of Magallana ariakensis. NCBI lineage: Eukaryota > Metazoa > Mollusca > Bivalvia > Ostreida > Ostreidae > Magallana > Magallana ariakensis. The sequence continues at coordinate 16,860,448 of CM035813.1, read as the reverse complement.
CCATGCGTTAGTGCAGTATGATAGCATAGCATCTTTGAAGCAAAATAATATTATTTTCATCTGGTATAAAACTGCTATCCTCTAAAATGATCTACCTAACATACAACAAAAATGCATCTTATTACAAAATTCACCTTTAATCTCATTCCATGAAATCATAAAGGCTTCATAGGTTTCTCACAAAATTTCCAACACTACATCTTCATGTATAAACCAATGTCATCAAAATAGCTTTCTTACATATTTAATAGCTTATATTGCTTCATTCCATTGAATAGGATATCATGAATCCCTGTGACAAGGTAAGTTAGTTGATCAGGTAAAAGAACAGGTGAAGACATCTTTACTTACATCCACGGCAGGTGGAGGGATATACTCTTCCGTCTGCCAGAATCCAAACAGTTCCAGATCCAATGCCTCGGGATCCACTTTAGGTTTATTCTGGGGGAAAATCAATACGTTGACATTACAAATATCAATTAACCAATAAATGAACAATATAGACACTGCACAATGGGCGACTTTCACCCAGGGTAATGTTTTTATAAATAAAACTTGTGAAACACTACTTCAATTAAAAAAAGTCCTGTGTTTAGAGATTTTACATAATTATCTTAAATTTGTATATTAAAATCATCACTCAGAGAAAGAAGATAAATGGGTCAAAAATTAAACATGGGCAAAAATTCCTTGTATATTGTGTGTATGTAAAAATTCATAAAAACAAATTCAAAAGAATATTAAGAAAAATATGACATACCCATTTTGCTCTTGATTTCACCATCTTATAGGCTTCTTCCCCAATCTGAAAATATTTAAAGAAATCCTGACAAGACAGTTAAATAAAGAGAAAGAAAAATAAATTATTATCAGCCATTATAGCAGAAGAATATGAAATGGAGAATGGGTTGCTCAATGAGAGAGAGAGCTGAAATGAGGGAACAGCAAGCTAATGCAACAATGGATGAAGAGTACAGGATACTGTGGAATCATGGGGGACCAATGTTCGTGGCTTTCAAGGGTAACCCTTGCCAACGAATTTACATCCCCACGAACGTACCGGTATATAGAAGCATTAGAATAATATTTGTCAACCCTGAATTGATGAATGCTACCTATCCAGATAAATAGGGTACTCTATATGCAGAGTTCAACAGTTGGATATTTTTTTCATAAATTATCAGAAATCAAAATTCTAGAATTATGCACATCTCTGATATATGTACAATTGATATGCAAAAGAAGAACTTCCTATCTTGAAAACTGTAGAAGGAATTATCCGTACAATATGGGTACCCTATATGCAATATTTTTCCAATTAAAAAATGACTAAGTTTAACAGCTGGTATTATTTAAAAATTGTTATACATCAAAATTCTAGCATAATGCACATCTCTAGTATATGTTCAAATGATCTGCAAAAGAACAACTTCCTATCTTTATAACTATAGGAGTTATCCATACAATAGGGGTACCCTTTTGGCAGCTGCCTGCCCACCCACCCATCTGTCGTTTTCACCATTTCAATAACCAAATTTTTCCTTTGGAAAACCCAGTTAATAAAAAGTCACCTCAAATATTAGTTTGTTTACTGTAAATCTGATGTTAGGTCCTTTGTGCAATTATGTCTGATATAAATTTACTAGGAAAGAAATTACTTAAAATTGACAAATTAACAAGAACATTTCATATGCAAATTCTTACCCTAACAGCTCTTCCTTCTTTCAACCAGTTTTCACGTGAATGTAACTGCACAGAAAAAATTTACAGGTGTACAGTTTGATCTCATTTAAACAAAGGACAGACTCTCCTTTAAGTAGATTCATGCAAGGTAAACGAAAGAAACTGAATACTGCATAAATTAAAAGTTTTATTCATGTCATACCTCATGCACGCATTCTCTGGCATAAACTGGTTCTCCCCTTATGTAACCAAGAGTTGCTGCCGTTTCAGGGTAAATGGCTTCATACTTCAATAAGTGTCTCCTAAGTGCATATCTGTTAAAAAAAATGTTAATATGTGATTTGGCTTAATTCTGCATTGTATGGGAAGATGCATTATCAGACATACTTATCTATCATGTATTTGCTCACTGATGGTGGACTAGTGCCATGAAGAATTCAATCCCTATTACAGTTTACACCTTGTTGATGACTTTTAACAATCACAGTCATGAACAGTTAACACTTACTTGTACAAACATATTTAGGTTACTAAAGTGATGAAGCTACATGTATGATAATATAAATGAGCTGGCCCACAGAACAGAAAAGACAATTATATGTAGGACTGCATGGCAAAGCATGTCATGTCAAGGTTATGAAGTTAAAAGTGCTAATTAAAAATTAAATGTTGCAATCAATTCATACAACATTACTTAAGTTTTATTTCAATATACATGAAATAAAATCAAAATAACTTTTTCAATAAAATTATTTTCTATTGTATTTTGGACTAGCTCAGAAATTGTGTCTTCCTAAGATAATGTCAACTGGTTTAACTATGCATGTATGTACATGTATAAAAGTTTAATTTAATACATGTGTATTTCTGATAGTTACATGTACTTTATCAGCTGTTTATACTCACATGTACTACAAAAATGCAGTTTTTTGTTAAAGAATTGTATAATTGTTTATGCAATATTTAACAATTAGCATTAAAGAAAATGCTAGTTACATGAACTCTATACTACCAAATGAAGTTTTCTGTTAGAGAATTGAGGTATAGAACTCACAATGGGTGACTCTTGTATGCCGAAACACTGCTGGGTAAAGGGCGCTTCATCAGGTTAGCTGTCAATCAAACCATTAGAATTGTAATCAATACACTACTTGTCCATTTGAAAACAAGGACAAGATGTTCAAGGAATGGTTTGCAGTCACAAGGAGATGACAGCTTCGATTTTCACTGGTTACCCTTTATTTCATGAAATGAAGTCAAGATTTATATCACGTAACAAATGACTTCAGTTATTCATTTCGTGTGGTTTTGAACTTTTTGAAACAAGTTACTGGTACACAACAAAAATATTTTATCAATTTTTACAAAAATGAAGTCAATCAATCAATCAATCAATCAATCAATCAATCCTGACCTTTGATCTCCTCATCCTCCGTCCTGTCCTCCTCACACCTGAACACACTTAGGGTCTCGCTCCACCACTCTGGATCCACCCGTAGCTTTCTGGTCTCCGTCATCCACTTAGAGGCGTATCTTGCTGTCACATCTTTCCATCCACCCTCTGTTACATTAATGTATAAAATAACAAAGTATAGTGATCATCAATCAACACATGAGAATGACTGAAAGTTGCATTGCAGACAACACTTGCTTAACCTTACACCAAATGCCTAAAGCCTTTAACAGTTGCCATTACAAGGGAATTAAGTAATAATATAATATAGCAAAATAAGTCTGTAGAGAAAGATAAATTTATCTTGCTCAAAAGCAAGTTTCTAAAAATGACCACATATCAACAGAATACAGGTACAATAATAGGAATATAGCTATTTCATGTACATGTGGAATTAATGCATTGGACAAATTGGAATAAATGTACTAAGATGTTTTATTATAAATCACACATGTTTATTACAGATTGCAGTAAATTTGGATTATGTGGTTTCATACCTTCATTGTAGGCCACCACATAGTGAACAGGCTGAGTGGCTCCACTCTCTACACGGTAAGGTCGATTGATGTGTCCTCGTATGCAGTCAATGCCTGGAAACAAAGACAGACACGCATCAAATCTCTGATACAAGGATTTAAAGGTATTGTTTATTTCATTCTGAAGAGCTCTCCTAAGAGTTACAAGTACAGTAAAACACGCTTATAACGAAGTGCCAGGGACGCTTTGTTATAAACATAATTCGTTATATCCATCAAGTTTACAATATGTAATAAAGTCACAGGGAATAAAAATTCCTTTGGTGTAAGCGTCGATTTGTTATAAGCATGTTCATTATAACCGTGTTTTACTGTATAAATTACCATACTGTAAGGGTATATTACATTTGGCTGTGTATTCTATTTAGCATTGTGGTCATGAGCGGATCTAATGGGGGGGGGTCAGTGGGGTCAGGATCCCCCGTGGAAAATGAAAATTTATTAAATTTACATAGTAAAATTATCGCAAATATGCCTAGGACCCCCCCCCCCCCACCAACACACGTATCCTTCGGACCCCCTTTCTGGATCCACGCATGGTGATGAGGAGTAGGCGGCTTCCACTATATCAGGTGCATAACTAAATGTCATGCATGTATGTATAAGAATAGGTATACATGTACATGTATACGAAAATATGCTAATTAAAATCCATGCAAGTTACTTTACACAGTAAAACTTGGTTATAGGGACTGATGGATTTTCTTCGTTATATCAGTAATTTGTTATATCTGTTTAACGAATTCACTATATACATGTTTTCTTTCAGCAGACTACAGTTTTTGCCAATTCAGACTTAGAATGAAAATACAGTCTTTTGATACTTTTAATAATTGGATTGTGAATTGAAAATTTTTTATGAAAATTAAATCATTCAAACTATCATGTTAGATGGTAGTGCATACTTTTTAAACTATAAAGAATTTCATTATAAAAGTGTTAAATTTCGTTATTTTTCACCTCTACTGGACTCAAAATCAGTTCGCTAAATCCGTAAATTCGTTATTTCCTAATTCGTTATAACCAAAGATTTGTTAAGAATTTTACTGGGACTCAAAAAAACTTCACTATATTCGAGATTTCGCTATATCCGTGTTCATACTAAACGAGTTTTACAAATGCTTTGTTGGCATTCCAATCTCTTAAACAGTTCAAGACATCTTGATCATGAGGTTTCTATGTTATTAATTGTATTACAAGGTCAACTGCATACAAAAGCATAGTGATAGTACATGTAGGTAATATTATAGTACCAGAAACATAAGATACATGTGCATGAACATGTACAGTACATGTACTTACATGTACAGTACATGTACTTACAAATCCAAGATTTTTCTGCTTCAATAAAAACTTCCACCCATTCATCACAACCTATAAAGAAGAATATAAATATGCATAATTTCACCAAATAAAAAGAATAAAGAAAAATTTATCAATTTCTCATACTCCATGCTCCTCCATTACTTGACAATTAAACACTATAATGAATGGCAGGGTATGCATTAAATACACAAAACAATTGGATTTTGTACCATGATTTGATGCAGTGGATTCACTCTCTGAGTCGGAAGATACGACTTTCCTGTTCTTTTTCTCCCCCGACTCAGGTTTTCTGACTGGGCTTCTAAATGTTACTGTCTCCTCCATAAAGTCTGAATCCTCATCAGATCTGGTTGTTATAAAAGTAGAAAAAAAATTGGGTATTTGTTTTCCATTATTTCACAGACATTATGATACAGTAATTGCTCAACACATTTGAGAAAATTTTCAAATCAGTTAAGATTGCCTGTCAGAGGGTTTACATTTTGCATTTAATAATATTAATCATCATGTGATGATAGAATACCTATATGTCTTAAACAAATCAAATTTGTAAAAAAATCACTTTAATACTCCAAATTCCAACTTTTGAATTGTCTCAAAATAAACACTTGAAAAAGAGGACTTATACTGGGTACATTCATTTTGATGGAAATCATGGAATATGCAACATGAACATTGCAAACTTTACTTTATATACATGTATCACTTATGTTTACACGTTATTGCAAGTGCGCTTTGGGAAAAAGGATAATTTCATACAAAAGAGATTGATTTAAAGCTGCCTTGCTTACCTGTCAGGTGATTGGCTTGACTTGACAGAGCTGCTTAAAGATTTTCTTTTTCTTTTTCTGCTATCATCAACCTCTGGTTCACTCTCACTAACATTTTCTGGCTCAAAGTCCTCATCTGAGTCACCAACATCACTGTTGTCATGGTAACTGTCTGGCCTCACTTTGGAGCCACGCTTCCTGAGATTTTTGTTTTTGGTTTTGAGAGTTCTTGAGTTATGTGACACACTATCTGGTTTGCTTGCCTTTTGTTTCTTTTTCTCTCTCTCTGTTTTCTTGCCTGTTGTTCCTTTTTTCTTTGATTTTGTGTCTAACTTTCCTTCAGCTTTTGAATCTGACTTGGATTTGATGGGCTTCTTGATTGCTGCAGGGTTGCCTTTGATGTTAATTTTCTTTGTATTTTCTACCTATCAGATATCAGGACATTTTGCATACCAGTATGTAAGAAATGTTGTGAAATCAACTGAATCTGAACACAGATGTTGGTAATTTGTCCAACAATAAACATATAAAAAAGTTCTACTATTATACTTGTTACAAAAACACGAAAAGGTACTGTAATAAAAGTGAATACACAAGAATGGGAAATAATATCTCTCAGATAGAATTTAAGCATCAACGCCAATTAAAAAAATAATTGATATTAAAACATGCATCAATAACTCTCACTTTTTTGGTGTTTTTGAGGGGGAGGGGCTGCAATGAGGTCACTATTCTAGCCCTCACACCTAGGCTTCGTAACATGATGAGGTACACCTGTCAAAAATAACAACACGGTACAAATGTATAGTCATGTTGAAACCGGTCATTGTCTGAAACCCAGGGTTGGTCTCGCTTTTCTTACCTAAGGTAAGGGAAGCCACACTGACCCTGGGTTTTTCAACGATGGCAACATTAAGTAGGCAAAAACTAAAATTTGTCTGTAATTTATCAGCCAAAAATTTTCAATATGATGCAACAGGCAGGGTTTTATTTTCAACCTATACATGAGAAAGGATACTTCTCAGTTTGCATTTCACCCTTAATTTAGAATTGAAAATTGAGCTACTCCCCTTCTAAAATATCAAAAAAAAATTATTCAGTGACACTTTAGACACATTGCTAGCTTAACATTTAGAATGAATCTAAGTGGAGCCTCTGAGACTCACACAGGCACCTTATAATTATAGCTCTAGGTCATGAAACATCCAGACAACAATGTCAGATAACTTCACTTGTATATATCACTTTAAATGGGTAAGACATCCTAATCAATGGTATCAGAAATATCACCAATCTTTATTATTTAAAAATTCAAGAAACAAATTAAATTGAAAATACTAATTCACAAAATATAAAGTGATAATAGCATTACCAAAACATATTCCAGTGGGTTGGCAACTTTTCTTGTCTCCATTCCTTTAATAAGACTTTGCACCTAATTTGATACAAGAAAAAATTAACATATTATAATGTAACATTACATGTACTTATTATGGCTAGAAGTACTGTAGATTCCTAATTAAATGCGAGGAATTATTATCTGCATAAAATTGGGAGAAGCACATCTCGACGATTTTATAATCTTTCTTTTATTTTTCGGACAGATGAAAACTAAATGAAACTATGATAAAAACTTGGCATTCACGATTTTATGCAAATGGTTGAATCGTGGAATTAAGTACTCACGTAAAATAAGGAATCTACAGTATGTTGCATTAGGTGGGATTTGAGAGAATGTGAATGAAGTTCAACATGTCATTTCTCGAATGTCAGGCACATATAAACTGTGCTAAATAAATTACAGACTGTTTATGGTTGATTTATTTGTTCATGAAAGAAAGAAATCAATTTTAGCTTATATCAAATAATGAAATTTAATTTAAGTTCAACTTACAAGATACATTTGAATGAAACAAATCAAGCAACTCGTAATACTAATACATGTATCTTATTTCCACAGATAAAATAAAATACTGTTATCTGCTTATTGATAACAATATGACAATCATAGTTTGCTAAGAGAAAAAGAAATGGGAAATTTATTAAATTTCATTTAAACAACAATGATTTTTATAAATTCAAAATAAGTCAGTAATAGATGAAACTAGACAACATTGAGATGGTGACCATCTCAAAGGGCCACGCTTAAATAGTGAACAATAGAATGAAAATCATTACAAAGAAATTTGCTTTGACCTTAACCTATAACTTCTACATTTTCCAGGTGGCATAGAACTCTGATTCAAGCTAATCACTCCTTACCTAGCTACAGGCATTCCTTAGGTTTAATCTGACCAAGATTAAGCCAATGAGAAATAAATTATGATCTAAAATGAATTTTAAAGAGACCTGCTATGACCTTCCACATGACCTTGAAACTTTAAGTCAGTGCACACCCTTTACCCAAAAGCACTGTTTATGTGAAGTATGAGCCAGATAGGGCTAAGGGGAGAGTATGTATGCTCTGAAAAAAAGATTTTTTGCATGGTCTGATTTGACTTGACCCTTGACCTACAAACTTCATTCAATGCGACTGCACATTCTTTGATCAAAGGCACTCTGTGGGTGAAGTATGAGCCAGATAAAGGCCTGGATTTGACCAAGGGGAGAGAATATATGATCCAGACAAGGATTTTTCACATAATTCTGCTATGACCTTAACCTTAGACCTAGAAACTTGTTTCATTGTTACTACACACCCTTTATCCAAATAGGCACTATGTGGGTCAAGTTTGAGCCAGATTTGACCAAAGGAAGAGAAGATATGCTCTGGACAAATGATCTCAGACAGACAGATGGACAGACGGAAGAATGGACAGACAGAATTACTAATCAGTATATGTCGCCCTAATGATGCCCAAAAAATAAGCAACACAATAAACCAATTTCCCTTTAAAATTGTTTAAAACATGATTTGGTGAAGGTGTTTTGGGGGTGAGCATAGAAGTATGTAGCTGCAGGTTTGTAGCTCCAGGTCTGAAAAAAATTTTGATGGAAGACCTGGGAATTACAGTGCCTCCCAAAGTAAAAATCTGCAATTTACGGTGCAATCCAACACTAGTACAATTTTGGTGCACTGTAAATTGCAGTTTTTTACAATGGGAGGCTATGTAGCCCCAGGTCATCCATCTGAATTTTTTCAGACTGGGAGCTACAGACCTGCAGCTAAGTAGCATGTAAATTGTCAAACAACATTGCTGACATGATGTGCATGTTCAAACTTACCAGGTTGGACTGGGCATCTTCTGCTAGCTGGAGATCAACACTGACTGCCTCCCTGAACCATTTCATTAGGTGGGTGTGGGTTGATACATCAAACCTTCTGACTGTGACCTTGGACATTTCAGAGGGCACAAGGGACAATGCAACACCCCTCAGGACTGGATTGTTACACACCTGGTTCAGGTATCGACCCCTCATTAACAAACACATCAGATGAACCTGCATAAAAAATAGAACATCATTTTCAGAGAAAATGTCATTTTAGGTGGTATAGGACACCTCCATATTGTGATGACTTACTTCCTATCGAAATAAACAATAAAATCAAGTATAATTTTACAATTTTTTCTTTTCCAAAACTGTTACCTAGCATAGCGCAATGGATAAGAGCAATAACTATGAATCTTTAAGTCATGAGTTTGAATCCTGTTTGGGCTTTTATAATTTTTAACTTTCCGAATATTTTTTAAACATATATTTTTGGTCAAATATTGTAAAAATTTTAAAATTCTAAACCGGTGAGAGTATTTTGATTATAATGTACTTGATCCACATTAATATCAACAGGTGTCCCACACCACCTTAAAAGATAGCAGTTTTTTATTCATCAATAAATACTCTGGAAATGCTACAATATGCAAGATATAGTGAAATATTGGTGTTCTGTAAATGTTGAGCTAAAATCATAAAAGCAAATTCATGACAATATGTTTTTTCAATTCATTTGACCAAAACTATTAAATGTAACATTACAATGACAGATAGGCTAGCGTGATAGTCGGCCTACATATTAAGATATCATCTGTGAGCTCCTTGTTGAAAAGTACACCCACCTTATGAATATCTTCTGTTAGCTCTTTGTTGAACCGATTAATTTGTCTCTGAACATATGCCTTCCAATCAAACCCTTTCTTTTTTCTACAACAGAAGAATGTACTCATGAAACAGGAAAGTTGAGAGGGGGGTGACCCCCCCCCCCCCCATTCCCCATTGTTTTATCGGTTCTGTGATTTTTAACTAAAGTACATGTATATATTTAGTATTCACCTTTTCTTGAGAAAGTTTGGAGCCTCCAGAATCACTTCCACCGGGTCTTTTGGAATTTGGGATTTCAGAGGGCTGCCTCCAAGATCTAGAGGGAAAGACACATTCATTTATAAGTGTGACGTACATTTAAATGAAATCGATATACAATGCATTGTCAGAATCCTCTGGGTAACAAAGTAGCAAGAAAACCCTGAGGGTTTTTCATTAACAATGTAACTACATGTGTATTACATTTGAGCACTGTGTATAACAACTGTTAAACAAGTGCTTTACAAAGCAATGTAAAATTTTAAAAATCATTGACGTTACAACTGACCTTTGACCTCTTCCCAGTCTGAGTCTTCCTCGCTGTCCTCAACACTACCCCCTTCACTCCCAGAATCTCTTGTACATGGTCCAGACGGACCGGCCATGTCACTTCCCCCTTCCATGTGAAGAAGAACAGACATTACATCAGATTGGTCAATTTTCTGTGCATTTCCATGGCAGGTTGTGGCTTTTTTCGAATGAACAGTGTTGGGTGGGCAAGTTTTACCCATGACAGGAGTTTGAGATTCAGTGGCAGAATCATGGGAGTGTTTATTCATTGTCTCTTTTTTTGTGGAGGAAGTTTTACTTTGACGAGTATTTTTAATTTTGGTACCTAAATTCACATTGTCTTTTATACTTTTTTGTGCTTTGCCTAAAGGCTTTTTCTTGTTCCTTTCATTAATATTTTGAGAGATGGATGGAGGCTCTTCTACATAGCTTTTTTGGTCTTTAGCTGATCTCCTTTCAACTCTTTTTGTTTTTAATGGGACCTTTAACTTTTTCATTACTGGTTCGAAATCATCATCACCATCATCAGAATCACTTGATGACATCACACCAACATCATCCAAATCATTGTCAGTGTTAACAGTCACTGACAAATTCTTCATGTTGTTCTGCACAGTCACTGACAAACTCTTGGTGTTGTTCTCTGGGACAGTTTCACTTTTTACATTACCAGCAGTCTCTGCTTGTTCTTCTTTAATGGTCTTACTTTTAATTGTACTCTCATCAACAACTGTGTCTAATGTTTTCTTTGTTCTCCTACTCTTTACAGATCTCTGAATTCCAACATTTTCAGCTTGCTTTCTTTCTTTTTTTGGTTTCGGTTCATCCTTACTTCTTCCAGAAGATTGTCTCCGCTTCCCTCCCTTTTTATTAGTTTCCTCATTGTGCTCTGAAGTTTCACCTCTAGGTGTTTGTGACAAATCGATCTTGCCTTTATCATCCCTAGACCCTGTCTCTCCCTTCACAACTGGTTTCCCCTTCTTGTCATCACTTCTCTTTCTCTTTGCTGGTTTTTGTACAGTTTGCAAATCATTCCTACTTTTGTTATTTATGCCATAATCTGCTGCTTGACTTTCACCATTTGTTGCTAAACCTCTCTTTTTAATCCTGTTGGATAATTTAACATGTTTAATGTCATTTTCATTGTTGGTGGTGTTACCCTGAGTTTGTTTCTCAGAGTTCTGTTTACTACCTTTTCGGGGTGGCATAACTCCTGTACATGTAAATATTTCCAGTAACTCTAGAAAAATGAAAAAACAAATATTTAAACTATAAAAATATAAAAAAAAAACATAAATATATGAGGAAAATGCATGTGTTCGCCGCCTGCCTGCCGTCATAATAAATTATACAGATAGCACGTACAGTACCTGAGTGAGGCGCGAGCTACATCCCAGTATAACATAATTTTAACACTGCGACATCTTATAATACAAAATCACTTGCCTTAAAACCAAGAAAACATATCCACGTGTGTTTGTTTATTTATTTTCAGTTATGAAACCTCTGACTTGTTGATAACTCGTACCTTTGTTGTTTCGTACATATATTTAGCGACCTTTTCAAAAAGGAGTTTTAGCGCAAAAGACGTGATGCTTGTTCCTCCAAGATGACTGGAATTACTAGAGCTGCCCACTGTCTCATCTCCTGTGAATGCCGTTTCCTCTGACTCTCTTGGTCCAGTATTCGCCCTAACTGAGCCAGGCATAACGTGCGCGGATCCAGAAATTTTTTCCAAGGGGGGGGTCCGAAGGATAACATTCTCTCACCAGAGGTCGTGCTACACAAGCTTCGTAAGCGAAGCTTGTGTAGCACGACCTCCGGTGAGAGAATGGAAGGATAATTGTGTTTGCCGGGGGGGGAGGTATATTTGCGGTAATTTTGCTATGCAAATTTAATAAATTTTCATTTTCCATGGATCTGGAGGGGGGGGTGGACCCCAACCCCAACCCCTTAGATCCGCGCATGCATAATAACGCATCAATGTCTTTCCAAAAGGAGTGTTATAGTTATAGCTAGCATTTTTTAGAAAGACGCTTTTTCGCGTTTTAATGCCTTTCGGAAAGACATTTCATTTGTGACGCTGCTCGAAACGTCAACAAAGTCTTAAGTTTTGGAATTTAAAACTTTGCAGGCATGTTCACGAAACTTTCCTAAGATATGAACTAAGTGTGGCCCTAAGATATAACTTAGGAAAAAGGTTAGGAACATCCTAAGATCAACTAAGGACACATCTTAAGCTGTAGCTTGAAGGTATCTTAGGAACATCCTACATTGTAAGTTAGGAGATCCTAACTAACTAAAATTATTCATATATTTTTTTTTTAATATTTTTAATTTTTTTTTGGTGGTGAATAATTTTTGGTCAATGATAAAAACTAGGCCTATAGTTAAAGAATGTAAATTATAGTTTATAGATGCAAATCTATATTTTTTCGGCAAAATCATTAATTAATTCATATTTTTAAAAAACCATGCAATTTACGGCGCACAAAAACTGCGCTAGTTTTTATTAACCTGATTTTCACACGAAAAGCAAGAATTACACATATATGCCTACCTTGCATCATTGTCAACTAAGTGATATTTTGATAATTATCAACGATAACATCAAAGAATATTTGAGAGAGAGAGAGAGAGAGAGAGAGAGAGAGAGAGAGAGTTCACATATGATATACTTAATATTAATATTGTCTGTATTGTATATTTTCTCTATGATGTTTTATACAATATGAGAATAAATGATTTGAAACTTGAATTGGAAATAAGATTAATCAGTCCATAACTAGCACAACTTTTTGTGCGCCGTAAATTGCAACTTTTAACATGCTCCCAAGTCGTCCATCCGAATTTTTTCATACCTGGAGCTACATGTACTTGCAGCAAAGATACACCATGCCCGAATCTAGAGGGAATAAGGGTTGGGGTTTCGGATGCCCCCCACCCCCGTAAAATTCAAATTTCTTAACTTTACCGAAAATATGCCTCGGACCCCCCCCCCCATTTAAAATTTCTTGTTGTGTTGTCAGATTATTGGTGATCTTGCAAAATGCGCCTATTATACAAAACCTCTGAAAATGTTGCTTGAATCAAGCAGAGATTTCCGATTTTGCAAACAGTGCTTCTTTCTTCAAATGATGATTCGAATCTGACAAATATTTTTAGTTTCCTTTTCTTTTTGTCAGACATGTATCAGTTTGTTCTGAATCTGCTACCATCAAACATAGAACAGTTCAACCCGTACCAGTCTACCAGATCACATCAGAGCGATATTTCAGACATGGATAACATTTATTCAAATAAACTTTAAAAAGTTTAAATACATTTTACAAATATACGGCTTCATTAGTCGCATTAACTGTTGCTCAGAATCGAATCTGTTTTAAGTTGATTTAGGTTTATTTGGTATATAATACATAGTATGTCCGCGATTCATTCTTAAAATTAATGATCAACCCTATACGAACATCCCCAATTGGATTTTCCCCCTCTAGATTGCATGGTATGAATGTCGCCATTACATGGACCGGTATGTGTTACTACATGTATATTAAGAAGCGTCAAAACATGTGAATACAGTTAATTAATAGAAAATAATGCGTAAACATGATATCATGATGAAAATTTAGAAACTATCCTATGAAAACTGACGACTTTAATTTTTAGATATTCCGGTAAAAAAAAAAGAAAAAAGATATACTATTAATTTTTTTGAGATAGAAGTTTGTAAACCTTGATATTTACATTTTCAATTTTTTTTGTCTGTGATAACATAACGAATCAATTTTAAAGCATATAGCCCCATATATTTCATAAAAGATGAGCGACACAAAATGGGCGTGTCTTACAGCATAACGAAAAACAGTATTGGCTGCGCCGCGTAGTAATACATAACATAATCTACATGAAAATATAGTGTTTTTAAAGCGTACAAACTGGAAATAATATAAATATAAGAAATAAGGAATAATTCTTTGAATATCGTGATGTGATAATTTTGGTCGGAGCGTGGTCAAATCAATCATAAAGCCCTTCGCGCTTTATTGGATTTGACCATGCCCGACCCAAATTATCAATACAATCACCAATCATGTATATCGAGACTGTGCATGAAATGTTTTAGATATATTAAAAATATGTACATAGGTATTAAGTCATTAGTAAAGCTAAATGATATTTCCTCGAATTTTTTTTAATGTAATGTAGGTGTAAGGCAAGGAGAAAATCTTTCCCCTTTTTTATTTTCTCTGTACATTAACGACCTAGAAAACTTTCTATTGGAAAATAACATTATTGGGTTGCAAAGCATAAGTAACGAAATTGAAAATGATTTATCATTACATATGAAACTACTTATTTTATTTTACGCCGATGATACCGTTATAATGGCGGAATCTGCGGAAGACCTACAAAATGCACTCAACGCATTTTATATATATTGTACTCGGTGGAAACTTAGTGTTAATGTTAATAAAACAAAAATAATGGTTTTTTCCAAAGGTGCAACATGGAAACAGATTTATCATTATAAAGGAGAAGTTATTAAAAATGTTAAAGAATTTAAGTACCTGGGTATCGTATTGTCAAGAACTGGTTCATTTACCAAAGCAAAAAAGCATTTGTGTGAACAGGCTCAAAAAGCCATGTATGGGGTTATAAGAAAAATTAGAAATTTTAATTTACCATTAAATTGTCAGCTTGATTTGTTTGATAAGGTTGTTTTACCAGTTTTACTGTACGGATCTGAAATTTGGGGTTTTGAAAATCTATAGATATTATTGAACGTGTACATTTGAATTTTTTTAAAACAGAACTTAATTTAAGAAGCACAACACCGAATTTTATGATATATGGTGAAACAGGGCGTTACCCTTTGTATATCAATGTTTATACAAGAATAATTACATATTGGGGGGAAAATGTTAATAAGCCCAGAGAACAAAACTGTATATACAGTGTACAGATATTTATTTTTACAACATTTTGATAGTGATTGTAAAAGCCTATGGATAGATTGTATTCAAAGAATTTTGAACATGTGCGGGCTACAATATGTCTGGCAGAACCAAAATTTTGTCAATATAAAATGGTTAACTGCTGTTGTAAATCAAAGATTAAAAGACCAATTTGTGCAAATATATTAATGCAAACGATATAAATTGTTCTTCCACAGGTCATGTGTATAAAATTTCAAAACCTAATTTTGGCTTTGAAAAGTATCTCGATATTTTACCTGTAAAACTAAGAAAAAAATTAATTAAATTTAGTACATCAAACCATCGCCTCCCTGTAGAGACAGGCAGATGGTATAACATTCCTCGGAATAAGAGGCTGTCTTTCATGTAATAAAGGTCTCATTGGCGTTGAATTTCAATATATTTTATATATTTTAGACTGTTCGGCCCTTGAAGAAATAAGGAAAAATATCTAAACACAAAATATTGGAAAAGACCAAACTTTTTTAAGTTCTCTGAACTCATGACCAATAGCAATTGTAAATCGCTAAGAAAATTGTGTGTATTTATCTCCAATATTTTCGATGCTGTCTGTTTCCCTTAGCTGTTTTCCTATTTTGATCCTTTAAACCATAGTCTCACATAAGTAGTGATTCTTTATATAGTTTGTCTTGTTTTTTTTCATATATTTTTCCTGTATGAAAATGTACCTGTATGTATGTACCTCTGACGATTTGCATTTATGTGTATTATATATATGTATGTCCCTCTTGTACCAAATGATTTGGTTTTAGCGAATAAACTGAACTGCATTGAACTGAACTGACAAAAATTGGAATACGTTATTCTGTTAGTTTATTCACCAGAAGTCGTTTACATCACAATTGTATGTTCATTTTACAAAAAAATAATAATTTATCTACTTATAATATAAGCTTTGATTTGATAATTTTAACTGAATCAGTGAATTGAATATTTTTGAAGGTCACGCCGTATGTGAACGTTGTTGAGTAATGGGGGTGAGAAACGTAACGAAAGTTCCAAATCAAAGCAGTGTGTAGTATACCCGGTGAAATTTACCTGGTATATATTGGCGACATCAATGATCAAGTCAGGTACTCTCACACCTGTTGATTCTTTAATTTCACGTCAACAACGATCAGCCATTATAACAGAGGAAGGTGTTCTGCTATGACATGTGCTACAAAGTCAAATGTAAAAAGTGCCAGCGTTTTACCTGGACAGGTAAGGTGTCCTAATGAAGTAGGATCATTTACGTCCATTCCACGTGTTAAGTGTCAACAAGCCATTCGTTTTTCTTATAAATGTGATTTTGGCACAAATCTACATTGTTTTCATCTAAATATAAGGAGTGGCCATGTTAACATATTAAAGAGATTGCACATTTTATTTAAGGATGTGGCCGTCACATAGAATTGGTTTTGGAGGATGTCCCTACAGGTGAACGTTGTCGGTGTAAAAAGTCGGGGAAATGTACAATATTGTAAGTAGATTTATGCTACATGATTTGATAATACCCCCCCCCCCCCTCTCCATGTTCAAACTCATATTAACGGATTTTTCTATCGGTTATAATTATGTTAAATTTTGATTTTCTTTTGTCACCAGCTGTTTATATTTATAACAATCCTGATTGAATGAAATGTTTATTGTCATCAGATAGCATCAGTATGTGGATGATGATGAATCTCTGAGTCTTAAACCTTTCCTCCACAAGCCTTAGATACAACTGTACAACTTTTACATATGGAGTCCTACGACTTTCTACTTCAACAGTTTGTGCCAAAAAACTCATTAACATGTATTTTTATTGAAAAACTCTCTTTTCCTGAAAAGAATCAAACTAAGATATTTTTAAATCTAAAGCAAATCTTTGTTTTATAATTATCTAATTTTTCCTTTGAGGTCAATTAAAACAATAAAAAAAAATTTATTTTCAAATTTTAAATCTATAATTAGACTAATTTAAGATTGATCACAACTTATTTGCAATTGTTTTATTAATGTTCAAAAATCATTTTTATCCAACCATTCTTATTGTATTTATATATTTTTAAGGATCTGCTTGTCCAAGCACCTGCATATATATGTTTGAATTGAGTTCTAAAATATGTAACCTGAAGTTCAATAGTTCATTTTAATGTTTGATCGTATTTCAAGTTTCTGTATTACTAAGTGGAAATGTACATAAAGGTACCAATTTAATGTTATTTCTAAGACAAATTTGCTAGGTATCTTATAATACAACTCTTCATTTTAAAATGTTATTTTTTTTGTCACTCAAAAGTAGGTTAACATCAAAAGTAGAGCAGATAAATATTAGTTTTTCTCTGGCCATAACAATGTATTAAATACCCTTACAGCATTCAGAATTTTACATGTGTTAGTTTATTTATGAAACAAGTATTCAAAGTGATGTCCTAATTTGCAACCTTTTAAACTCACTGGGTGTTAAATTGTTTATAACACTTCACTGAGGCTGAGTTTCGCAATACATTGCGACTTTATTTAGACTGAAGTTGATATTCTAATTTGCAGAACTGTATTGCCATGTCTACTTCTATGTCTGACAACAACAAGTCCTGAGTTTTTTCTTTTGGTTTTTTATTTTAATACCAAAGATTTATTTGTATAGTTGTGCTACCCTGCATACTTCACAATCTCCCCCCTTTTGTTTAAGCAATAAGAAATTCTCTTTTTAAAGCACAAAGAAAAATTATGTTACTTTCCAGTATTTTGAAGTAGAAATTACGGTCAACACATAAATCAAAAATCAAATACATGCATTTTCTGTGAACTTTTATTTAATATAAAGTTAGTTGTTGTTTGAATTGATATGTTGAATTGCTTTCTTTTTTCCCAGCTTTGAAAGCATATTCTTTAGATAACGTTGTTATTATACTTGATTTTTATCTTGTTTTGATGTTTAATGTTGAAATTAGAATTTTGTAGCAATATCACTTCCTTTACAATTTTTTTTTTTGGTCTCTGTAATGAAATTTTCATGAAAGAAAATCATGTGTCTAATTGTACCTGTTTCATAGCTAGACTTATTGATTGTGGCAACATATTACGCATAGATATTACTTTTCAAAATCTTGGGCATTTTACAAGCTTCGAACAATATACAGCAGCCTTAATTATGGATATATATTACGTTTATATAGCTTAATTATGATAAAAACATTATTTTTTAATCAAAATTAAGTGACCAATTTTATTGGTTATAAATCAAGTTCTATTGTACACTGTTGTATATCTTTTATGTACCTGTATACAATATGGATCATATTTATTTTTGTTTTCCATCATGTTTGGTGCTAAATTTCAACATACGACTATGATAGCCATATTGCTTGATTGAGAAGGTAGAATTTACTCTTGTCATACAGATTCTGTGTCGTATAACTTTCTTTTACAGTTGTATTTTGTTTGTCTGCTTTTGTCAATAAACTAGTCATATTTTAATCTATGTCGTTCTTGTTTAGTGACTTCATTTCAGTAACAAAATCCAACAACAGGGTCCCATTTAAAAGGAACCAGTCTAACATAGGGTCTGTTTGACCATTCATATTTACCTTAATTTGCCATTGAATGTAATCAAGCATGTGGAACATTTGGGGGGGGGGGGGGTTAAGGGGGTATGGAACCCCCCTTCCCATCTGGAAAATTTATATATACACTGTATATGGAATAGTGATATCAAGGTCATAGGAATAGACAAGATCAGAATTCAGTGGAAACAACCCACATGCCCCCTCCCTCCCGCCTCCCCCATTTGAATTTGATAAGAATGACTTTATTATAGTGAACAAACTGGTATGTTACGTTGGTACAATTCCTAAAAATTAAATTAAATTGCAAGCTGCAAACCTTACGTTAAATAGAGACAATAAAGTCAAAATAAGGAATACACTCTGGGTCACATGGAAGGTCATTAAAAAAATGAAAAAATTGAATTGCTTTCAAGAATAATTATCTTGTATGAACTAGCTTCCATAAAATTGTCTTCGACTGTTTCTTGGAAGCTGTCCTAAATGCAAAATATGGAATAGAGATATCAAGGTCATTGGAAAGGTCAAGATCAGAAAATTATCACACAATTCAATTTCTTTCACCCATACATATCTTTTATGTTTGATGAAAATATGTTGACCAATGTCAAAGAATCTTAACTTATTTAAAGAAAATAAAGGAATACATGTATTAAGGTCAAGGTCATAGGGAAAGTGGGTCAGAAAAATGATCAGGGTTAATTAATCAAATCTGCCAGAACATTGAATTTATAAGATTGAACAATGCCCCCACCCCACTTTTGGGGAAAGACACTGTTTTCTTATACATGTATTTAATCAATTTGTAAAGAACTAGTCTCTTCACTTTGTTAAACTGTGCAAAAAATATAGGGAACAAAGTTCATACATAGATCAATAGATTTTTTTTTTAGAAAGGAGGAACACCCCGCCCCTGAATAGGATTATTTGGAATAAGTATTGTTTCTCTCCCTTCCCCCACCATCTTAATAATAATAATAATAATGCCCCCCCCCTTCAATTTTTTTTTTTGGAAAGACTGTTTTTTTATATTTACATGTTTAAAAAAATATATTTTTAAAACAACTGTCTCTTTCTCTTTTTCAAACTATGTGAAGAAATTATAGGGGAAAAAATGTTTGTATATAGATCAATAAATAAATCTTAAAATACCAGCCGCCTCACTCTCAATTTTTTGGTTTGTCAAGGGGGGTGGGGGGTGGGGGGTAAAATCTGCTCCCTTCTCTTTCAAAAATCACTGAAAATGATGCTACATGCCTGAATTATGCAAGAACAATCAGTTAAATATGTGAACACTTGCAAAGATAATCAATCAAATCTGCCAGAAAGTTTGAACAAATAATATGAACAATTAGAAAAGGGTGTTCATTTTCATAATCACTGAGAGAACCCCCCTCCCCAATCTCAAACACATCTATGTATCCAGGTACGTTACACCGGAACAGCTTCACGTAAATTTTCAAAAGTAGGGTTTTGTCATTCAAAAACAAATTACATAATTATACCATGTACAAGATTATCATAATTTTTAATATATTCATACGAGTCAATCTAATGTTGATGTTTTCAATTGGATCCTTTGAGATCAGATATTTGAGTAGTGATAGCGGATCCCCGGCAAAAAATCAATATTAAAATAAAGTTATGGTCATTAATATACGAATCTCATAATTTCAGAGCCTGAAAATGTTAAATTGTTAATGCATGATGGATGACCCATGATGACGATCAACAAAGGACAGCACAACTTAAATGAACCAAATACGGTAATGGAAGTGAAGGAAGGCCATAAGCATCAGTAAGAAACCATTTGAAGGAAATTCCTTCATGAAATGATAGCTTTTCAATCCTCGTAAGTTGGCCAAAAATGGTATTTTATTAATAGAAGAATTGAAATATAACCCCCCCCCCCCCCCCAAAAAAAAAAAAAAAAAAAGAAAAATAGAAAAGAAAAGATAAAACATTTATTTTAATTAGACTGGTCTGCAGATCCAGCACATACTATGTGATATACAGCCTTTAGTTTTAGGGATTCTATTAATTAGTGTCTGTTTTGGTGGGTGATCCCTCTTCTTTCTGCTTGGCATGTTCCAATGCTGTGCTCAGCATTTGTGCAGCATCCTCAGCATTATACTTTTCTACAGTTCTATGGAGTACGTACACACACGCTGCCAGTCCACCCATATTCAAACCCACCATGTTTCGACACTTCCAGTACCTGGCCGTCACTGATAAGGCCTGAAAGACACAGTAAAAGTACAATTTGAGTCTTATGAATCATTAACCATGTATATTTTGCAGACCTGGTAATTTAACAATCATGCTTTAAATTCTTTTAATGTTGTCAGTGACCTAGCTTGACTGACCCATCATTTATTGACATTAACAGTTTCTAATCTCACTAATGACGAGATCCCATAATTGAACTCTTGTCTCCAAAGCCGAGAAAATCAACTCCCCCATACATTGGAGGGGACTCCCCATACTCTTTGGCGACTCCCTGCATTAGGGGTTAATTGTATTATATGGTGATGATATTACATTTAATTTTGAACAATTTATTGTTATTTATGAGGACAATTACAATTAATCTGCTCTAGACAAAAGAAAAATATTGAATTGAATTAAAAGGAATGAATTGAATAGCTACAGAATATGCTCATATAAACTGGGTTTGAACAGTTTACCGTACATTCTTTTTTATAAAACACTTCCAAATTGGTTTATAAAGCATAAACTGTCCAATCCAGTTTACATGTTATACAAGTATAAATTCTGCATAAGTTCATTCCTATAATAAGTTAACGATCAAATAAATTCCTATAAAAAAGTTATCTTCTTTAATGAATATTATTAAAAATCATGCATTTGTAATGAAAACATGAAGAAAAATATTCATCTTGTACGAAAAGATATTCTTCTTTGATAGCAATAAAAAATTAGATTTTAAAATAACTTTTAATTTTCAAAGTTATTTTGGGAAAATTGAGTGTTAATATTAATGAAATAACAACAAAGCTGACCTTGTTTATGCATTTCTTGTCTTGGGTCAGTAAGCATGCTCGACCTTTTTCTACTCGAGTGACCCTGGCCATTTCCATCAAGGCTCCTGGGTATAACTTCCAATTGTTCATTTTGGATCCAACTCTAAACAAAATCAAAAATTTCACGATTAATTTTTGTTTACAATGCAACATTGGTATGTTAAAATATACATGAATAATTATAAATTTTATAATTAATTATTAATTGTACTATATCTTTCAAAGTTCATGGAATGTGCTATTAAATATGTAATACAGAAATATAAAATTTCTTACCGTATACCAAAGGGCTATAAATCAAAAAGAAAAATTTTAAATTTTTAAAAACATTTTAAAAACAAGGGAAATACCTGGAACACAATTTGTATTCAAATGCATCTCTTCTAAATTCTTTAAAAAAAGGACAAAACCTTCTGTTAACCTATTGTATTTACTACAATTTTACAGTAGTAGTTTGTACGATATATGGCAGAAAATGATTTTCGATCAACAAGTAAGCATGGATTTCTATCCTATTCTAAATTAATATACAAATGTGAATAGCATTTAGCGGTGTACTTGATTTATCATAGGTGGCTCTCTGCAAAAACTGCTAAAAAGAATACACAGCCAAATATGATGCATTTACACTAATCAATCTGTTCCCAGTACCTTTTGCCTTAGTATCGACATGAATTTATGTCACATTTATCTCCAGAGAACCTCAACTATTTAAATCCACTATTAACCAAGAAACAAGAAACACTTGTACTAAGAGCATACATGTAAATACAGTCAAACTTCGTTATCTCGAACTAGATGGGACTGTTTAAAAACTTTGAGATATCCGAAGTATTTGAGATATCGAAGGTAAAATACTTTAAAAAATAAGTGGTTGGGACTTGCAAATCACTTTGACATATCCATTGTATTCGATATATCAGTGTTCGAGATATCAAAGTTCAACTGTATTCCATTCCCCTTACTGTTGGTTGGACAATTCTAGTATTTAACATGGATATCTCTAACAGTCTAAATAATTAAAGTAATTTAAAAATTGGCCCTTGCATGAGTTGTATTGCACAATTCATCTCACCAGGTCAGTGATACAGACGTCCATGCTTTCTGTTCTCAGAGGTAACTTTGTTACGTCCCATCTGACCACGTCTAGTGAAATAGGTCTGCAAATAGAGCAATGAATATGTTACAGTCTAAAGAGGGCTCGACGACTAAATCTATCCAAACCCTTGTTGTAATAAGAAGTATATGAAAAGGACTGGTTCACTACGAGAAATATTTGCGACAACAAGGCTCTCGCGAACCTCGCGAAAATGTCTCGCACGCGAATAAAAGTTGGTTTACAGTAATCAAATCTTATATTGGTAGCTAAAATATAATTGGTAGTATTTGTTCTTTATTAAACAACAGTTTATGGCTAAAAAAATGATTTCTTAAATTTTAAGGTAATATGTATCTGAGGGTTAATTTGTTAAACAGCCAGCCTTAAGTAAAAGCCTGATAACATGTGGCAGCAGATATTAACTGGCAAGGTTTGTAATACTGTAGATTCCTAATTAAACGTGAGGAAATAATTTCCACGTAAAAATTGCGAGAGGCAACCCTCACAGATTTTTAAAACTCGCTTTTGTTTTTTCTGACAGTTTTGAACTATAAGAAATGATAACAAAAACTGGTGATTGCGATTTTATATTCTCGTGATTTGATACAAAACCGTTTAATCGCGGAATTAAGTACTCGCAAAAAATTAGGAATTTACAGGTTTCATCATTTAATTATCCATATAAACAGCAAAATCAACTGTTGCTGTTATGTGCAAGTACATTATCTTTTCCCTCACCTAACAATTACATAATATCAGCAACTTCAAGTGTTGTTACAAAAGCCTTAAAAGTATGTGTACATTCATTACAGTTTCCACCAAAGTCTCTTAATAACAGAAGTAAAAAACTTGATACATTTTGGATTTTATAACACTACAATTTGGTTGACTTTTTTCTTACTGTGTCTGAGCTACATAGTTGATGTTTTCTTTGGTTCTTTTCAGGGCGTTGTTTATTATATCACCACAAATAGAGACGCACTTGTTCCAGGACACTGCCGACTAAAAAATCATAATGCCATCTATTCAATTTTCATATAAAAGGAGGAGACATTAATTATGTTATAAATATAAAATAGTTTACAATGGTATTTTATGCATACTAAAAGATGACTTAATATGTAGCCATATAAATGCATGCACTGTAAATTAAATGAAACATGTATGGAAAGAAAGTATTTTTAATTGCAAACTATTGACCACGACAGCTCTAATACTGTTTTGCCAAAGACTAAGGACAAGAGGGATATATGCACACCAAGAAATGTTCAAATTAAGATTAAAAGGAGGTCTGACCAAGGAAATGAGCAACATGTGCGACACCTGCCATCCTGGCTTACCTGTAAAGGTATACTTCCTCCCCCACACATTGGGTCACAAATGATCTCCCCTGGTTGAAGTTTACAAAGCCTACAAAAATCATTGAGACATTCAGATTTCTGTAGCCCTGCCACATGGAAAAGTTCCAATTAACATGATTAATGTCAAAGTGAACATTTTAATGAAGTTTAAATAAGTATATAATTCTTGAATTTGTTTATTGTTAAGTTTGATGCAAATGTTCAAAAGTTTCACATATTCCCTGGAAACAAATATTTAATGGAGAAGTTATGAAATACTTTTTTGATAAATATGGGAAAATCATACTTTGAAATACAAATGTATACAGGTATCAGTAGGTTAGGTAACTCAAGATTGGTTCCACTTGAAAGTTGGCAATTTATTTAATTGTTGAATTAAATGCAGAGTACTGCTAATATATACTAACTAGTATCAAATGTCTTGTCTTCTTACCTTAACATGTTGTACGCATGAGTGGCCCTGAGCGCAGTTGGTCCAAACGCAGTGATGTACCGGCGATGCAGACTCTCGCGTGTTAAAGCCAGGCACACGGACACGTCGTTGCCCTCAATGTTCAAAATCACTTCAATGTCAAACTGCTTCATAGAAACATTCCAGTGGAAATAATTGTACACAGCCCCCCCAAAATTAAAGGCAGCCCCCATGGAGTCAAACCGATGTCCCTGGCCGTTACGATTACAGGTTACTCTGAACGCTGGCTTTGTGGGGTCTTGATTAGTTGTTTTTGGTTTTTTAGGAGCAGGTGCTTGCTCCTTTTCCAACGTTTCTCTCTGAGCACTCTTGTTAACAGTACTCTCTGACAAAGCTTTTTCTGATACATTCTGAAAATTATTTGTATTCTCATTCAACTTTTTATCATCGTTTTTTCCAGTCTCTGTAGTAGACACAGTTTCGAGATCTTCAGCTTTTTCCACATTCTCCTCTTCCTTTGCCTTTTGGACATTTTGTGCAGCAGATTTTTCTCTAGCTTGTTGTTTTCGAAGCTTTCTTCTCTCCATTTTGGATAACTTAGGTTTCTTTTCTTCAGACGGGTCCTTGGGTTGATGAAATCTAGATGACAGAGTTGGAGCACCTAAATCCACAGGCACAGTTTCTGGAGAGCTGGCAATGGGATGATGAAATGAAAAGATTTTACTCCATGCATCAAGGCCATTCTTCCAGTTCACATTATACACAATTTTTCGAAGAAGTGCCATACATTCCAGCTGTAAAAGAAATTAAAGGTTAAAAACTTTACTGGGATATGAATTTTGTTCATCATGACATTTAAATCTCTGTAAAGTTTTCCACAGAAATAAAAAACCTAGTTTGATGTCCTTTACTTTCCAAAAATGTTTGTAATCAATAACCATAAAATTAATTTTTTTTATATTCCTTTACACAGATTTCCTATGCTGTATCAGAATTGGTATTTCTGGCCTTTTTGTTTTGTTATGTCTTTAAAGGGGCATAATCAAATTTTTTCTCTCCAAAATTTACTTTTCCATTTTTAATTTTTACACAATTTTTAATTATTGATAAGGTATTTTTAATGGTCATCCAAAGATTTGCTGTCATTTGCCAAGTTGTTAGAGAGACACAGAGCTCACATTGCATTGATTGTCCTATCTGCAAGTTTATTATTACCCTAATTTAGAAGTTTTTACTGTTTGCACTTCTTATTTTTTTTAAGTAATGTATTTTTCTATACAGCATCTCAGATGTAAAACAAAAAACATGACAGGAGCCTTTGTTTACATAACAAATAATGTGAGCTTTGTATTTTGCTTATAATTTGGCAAATGACAGTAAAATATTTAGCTGACCATTGGAAATACCTTAGTTAGGTATTGTAAAATACTAAAATTGAAAAAAATAAAATTTCAAAAAAAATTGTGACCATCCCCTTTAAATGGAGAGAGAGAGAGACAGAGAGAGAATTATTTGAACCATATGATAATCTGTAAACAATTTCGTATAAGATTTATCTGTAGATATAGTTATGCATCTTTTTAAAAAATGTAATGGAATCACATTCAGTATGCATTTTATTATTTTTATCATGTTACCTCATCCTCTGTAAAGTTGACGTTTGAAAATCTGGACATCACCACAAAACAATTATCAATACCACCAAGGTCCAGGACCTGTAGAATGAAAGAGTAACATTTTATTAAATCCTTTCATTTCTTCACTCCCTTTATTTCTTCACTCCCTTCATTAAATCATTATTCATGGTCATCTAGATATCAAGTTAGCTTCAGAACTGTAGCTCTATTCACAGGGGCCAAGCCCATTTTGACATTAATTTCAATGTATTGAAATAAATGTCAAAACGAGCTTGGTCCCTGTGGCTCTATGAGGAAATTTGGATGAAATGATGCCAAGGAGTTACAGTGCCTCACATATAAAAAAAAAAAGTTGCAATTTACAATGAATCTAGAAGACAAATATATGATGATGATGAAACAAATCAGTCACTTTGTACACAAAATTTACAACAGCTGATAGTAGTCTGATCTCAGCCGGAATATTATTATTATCATAAAATTTCTATAATGCTAAATATAATAAAAATTACTATAAAGCGCTTAACATTAAATAAGTGCATGATGTACTGTAACAATTAAAACACATAATTAAGATAGACAACAACAGGCATAAAATATGATTAAAAACAGTCTTAACAGTGATAAGAATACCGTTACTTTAAAAAATTATAAACATGAGTCCTGTACACAGAAATCAATAAACTGTTTACAGTGTCAATTATAGAAGCTAATTTGAAGAGATGAGGCTTAAGTAACTTCTTAAAAACGCACAAATATTGTTCGTGCCTTAGATCTGATGGGAGACCGTTCCACAGTGCAGCAGCACTAACATCAAACCGCTTATTTCCATATTGTTTTGCACGGGCACAAGGTTGGACTAAATATCTTGAGTTCTCGGAACTCAATGTTCGCACAGGAAGATATAATATTGCAAGGTCCTGTATTGATGATGGTGAAAATCTCGTGAAGCACTTTAAAAACAGTCACAAGTAACTTTTATACTAGATTCGAAATTCCACTGGCAGCCAATGGAGAGACATAAGCACAGGGGTTTTATGATCATGCTTTTTTGTCCTTGTTATAATCCTGGCTGCTGTATTATGAAATCTCTGCAGTCATGATAGGGAGCTCGAGCTCAACCCATAGAGCAATGCATTTCCGTAATTTAATCTAGAGGTAACACACTAAGGTCTTGTAGGCATTTTCAGTGATAAGTTTTCAAATACGACCAATATAACATAGTTGGTAGAAACATTGTTTTGAAATTAAACTTATCTGGTCATCCATACCAAGAGACCGATTGAAAAGTACACCAAGATATTTAACAAAAGATGATGCCTCAATGATCTGACCATCAAAATTTATAGTGCAGTTTGGAAATACACTTAATTTGTTAGGAGAGAAGATAACTGTTTTATCTTGATTTATTTTAAGCATGTTTGTCTTCATCCAAGGACTGATATCAGACAAGCATGTCTCCAGCTTAGCTGCTATTGTGTCCCCAATCTAATTAAAATTAGAAGTTCTGAATCTGCTACCGCTTGATAATCATATAAACTTGGGCATCATCAGCATAGGTATAGACAGTCCATGTCTTCGACAGATCTCACAGGTGGGTTTTGAAAATATTCAATAGAGCTTTGGTCCAAGGACAGACCCTTGTGGTACTCAATACTTTAGTTGAAATTCAGCTGACATAGATGAATGGACCCCAACTCGCTGATATCTGTTATTGAGATAGGATTCCATCCAACATAAAGCATCACCACACGTGCCATATGAAAATTTAAGGCACTTAACAAGGATAGAATGGTTAATTACATCAGAGGGAGCTGACAAGTCCAACATCAAAAGAGCTGCACGGGTTGGAATCTAGTGCTGTCACAATGACATGATGTACCTTTAGAAGAGCTGCCCTTTTCTGTAGAATGATGGTATGCAGATTGGTAAGGATCTTGCAGATTGTTTGATACAAGAATAAGTTCTTGATCTTCATTTGATTCAATCTCTTATGCAGTTTGGGGAAATACAAAACTATTACAGGTTATGGTGTGTGAAACAATTAAAGCTTTTATCAGATAAATAAGTTGCAGTTTTTTTATTTTTGGGGTTGATGTTCACCATGCTTAATTTTTGCAACATTTTAACAACGTGTAAAAAAAATTTTAAGTTGTATATAATTCTGCATTCAGTCTGAGACTTGTACGCAGAGGTTCATGGTGTAAAACAACTTTTTTTCTGCAAGCAATGTTTGAATGCTGTTTATGCAGATCTATATAGAAGAAAATAAAGGCAAGTACATGTATGTACTGTCATGTATGATTTTGAAGGTTGATAATTATCATAGCAGAAAATTGTTCTTAACACTTGTTTTCTGCATTTCCATTATAAAAAAATGATTGCAATTCACGGAAGATGTGATTCATGGAATTCGAAGTTAATGTTATAGATACTTTGTGTTATTATTATACCAGGTGCAAACTTTATCAGGGCCGATGATATATACAAGACCGTCGAGCACATAACAAAGCAAAGTCTATTCACACGACCGTCGTGCAAATAGCTATTACTAAATATAGTAATATACACACGACCGTCGTGTGAATAAATTATTGAAAATCTATTTACACGACCGTCGTGTGAATTAATTATTGAAAATCTATTTACACGACCGTCGTGTAAATAACTATTGTTATTGTTAAAACACCGGCGGTCGTGCGAATAACCGATGAGATAGTAAATACACAACAGTCTTGCAAATAGCAAATACAAGACGGTCGTGCGAATAGCTGATGAGAGTGAATACACGACGGTCGTGCGAATAGCTGCTGAGTGATTTATATACACGACAGTCGTGCGTATAGACACTACCCTTTATCAGACACAATTCTTCGAAAAACAAGTGCATGCCGAGTGGCGAAAGGCAAGTTTGGCGTAAATTTTGTTAAGTCGTGTAAGAGTATTGATTTAGAGCCGATAAAACCTTTGCATTAGTGTCAGTTATTCTTTAATCGGCTTAAACAATGAATCTTAACAAACATCGATTGAAGTTGTACTGTACAATAACCTTTTTGACATCTTTCATCGGAACCTTGAATGCAATTCGGCCACGTTTTGCATCAACTGGTACATTAAACTTTTCTTCAGCATCTTCTTTCACCACGTTTTCAAACCCCGACGCAACTGTTGCTTCTATTTCACAAAGCTCACACTCCTGCATGTTTTCCATGGGCGCAGACATTTTGAAACACGCACGCGATCACATGACTATGTTTTGGTTCACCTTTCACTTCCGGGGGAATCCCGCTATGTAGAAAGTAGAGAGTGTCACGGTGAGACGATCAATGGCTCTCAGGTATATATATATAAGATAACTCCGATCGGGGGAAAAGCTTAATATCACTTGTTAACAAAGCTTGGAGGATGAAGTTGGTAAAGTTTGGAATCGTCTGCGGAGAAATGACACAGTAAAGTCTCGATACATTCCGCGAGACATGAGAGTGAATTGTCGAAGGGTCGCTTTCCTGATTTTGGTGTCTTACTTCGTGATCTCTTGTTACACCGGCTTTCTGTTGATACAAAGACGCAGGGCTCTGGTGACATATGAAAACCAACGGATCCAAGCACTGACAGGTACTTTTCTTTCATAAAAGTGATTCGTCTCAAAATTTAAAGGGGGGGGGGGTTAAAAACTTGACCATCAATGATTTCTTATCACTTACGTAACAAAAAGATAACGATAAATTTATTAAAAGGACACAGTAATAATTTGTAACATATTTGGAATTTCAATATTCTCAATTGAAGGAAATGTCATGGGTTATTATAATAGAACCATTTTTTAAAAGTGTTTTGTACTGATTTTGTACTTTCAAAAGATATGTAATTTATACTGAAGAATGCTGAGGGTGTATGTTACAAGTGAGAAATTAAGTAATTTATGGGTTAGATATCAGATCACCCTATGGTCAATTCAATGTATTGTTCATTTTAGACTTCACCTTGGCTAGATGCCTTGGGTATAAGAATCAATAAGATAAAGCCGATCTATATATACTCAGCTCAATCCCATTATGTCACCAAGTCTTTGTCCACTAAGGTTGGTCAGCAGGTATTTAAACTGGTCACTGCAAGATTATGAAAGTCATTAGTAAAGTGACTAATAGTCTAAAATCTTGCGGTCAAATTTCCGAGTACCGATCTCTCAGAATTTCAGTTATTATATTGTTATCTGTAGATTCCTTATTTCATGTTAGAATAGGGCCGGTACATTGAATTTACAAAAATCTTTCTTAAGTAGCATTAATGTGTAATTAACTGAAAGATAATTAAAGCTGCTTGGTTTGATTTTATATCAAATTTGTGTATGCTAATTTTAAACGATGGTTATGCTAAGTATGTGTATAATAATAGATATTGCTGCATTAGTTTTCCCGGTCAATATAAGCCAAGTTTCAAGGAAAAAAGTATGTACAAAATTTGTTAACAAAACAAACGGCGTTGTTTCGCCTCATGTTAAAATTTGCCCCTGACGTTGAGCCTGGTATGGTTGAGTTACGAGTTTGACATCACTATAAATAAAGGTCATAATGTTCAAGCAAATTAAAATAAACCTGTATACATTTTGTTCGCTAACATTTCTGAAGTTTGCTTTGTTTAATACAATCGATGCATAATATGCGGGTTAAATAAACCCAATCATTTGGGGGACGAAACCAACGGTTCCCTTTTCTAAACATTTCCATGATGCATTTTGGTTTGTTTTTTCGATTGCCCAAAAAGAAATTATTTTTATTTACTTTGAATACTGTAAAAACCAAAAAATCGGACCAGGCAGCTTTAATAAAAGGATGAACCTTTGATTTTGTGATTGGTCATTGATCCCAGCTTAACTTTATGATCATGAGGAATTGGGAATCTAAAACAGTAGATAAACTCAGTAATATCAGTTAGATATTTTAATTTAAATTCAAGGATTCGGTAATTATTTTCAAAAGAGAAGAAATTATTTTAAAGTGAAAGAGTATTTTTTGGGAGGGGGGGGGGGTGGTGGAAATTCCAATACCCAAAACCCATTACTGGGTAAGACATAAAAATGAAAAAAAAAATAAAATAAAATAAAAATCTAGTGAAATGGTTATTTTCAATTTCCTGCATAAAATTGAATGTTGAAGGCAAGGGGAGGCCACAGATAATCTAATATAGTTTGTTTTACTAAATATATTTGAAACTCCTGACAAGTATGTACATGTAAATATTATAAAAAGTATTATACTCCTGAAGACCAGGGGCCCGTTTCACTAAAAGGCGTAAGATACGACGAAACTCAAGTTAGGCCTTAGGGCGTACGCCAAAATTTAGTCCGGCGTTAATTGCGTTTCACTAAGAGGCGTACGTCTGGCCGTAAATACTAGTATCGGACTAAGTTAAGGCCAGACTTACGTACTTGGGAACGAGCTTATGCACATGCGCATATAGATAGATAGATAGATAGATAGAGAAACATGTATCAGTGTAGATAAATAGAAAGATAGAAACTTGTCATTTATATTGTTGTGATTACGAGAGAGAGAGAGAGAGAGAGACGCAAAGTATTTACGCACATTAGTTATATTTATGTTCAGTACATTGTTGTTAAAAATTAATCGTGTTTAGTGACACAATCACACTTGCTGAAATGTTTTATTTGAAGAATATATTTCATCAAGCCAATAAGATTAATTCAGCAAAACTATTTTTGTTATCGATATCTCTAGTAGGGTGATTTCACCATGCATCGGACACCCTGGAATTGTATCAATTTTGGCCCGAGTATACATGTGTAAATATTGTTTTTGTTAAATTTTCTGATTTCCTCTAGCTTAATCATTGAAAGAAAATCAGTGAATTTGTTTAAACATATATATAGAAAATAAAGCGAATTAATGCAGTAATGAGCTAATTAACGAGGTATCGGACAATATGAAGCAAGCATCGAACAACCATATATTATAAATAACGAACTTTTCTTATTTCTTGCAATCCTCCCCCCCCCCCCCCCAAAAAAAAAAAACAATAAAAAATCCCAGAGGATCGGATAAATGTATTTATTACTTCGATATTTATATAGATTTGTGTCGATGTAATATGTGGAGCAAAAATGACCTAGGAAATAATTGATAAAATTCCAAGGCTAATTTTTATCACAAGCTATTTCAGAAATTAATTTTTTTCGAATTATTTAAGTGAGAGGGTACATTTTCACTTAGTCAATTAAAATGCCGAACATTGAAATTATACTTATGTGTAAAATGTTTCTAATGATGACGTTTTTTACGATGCCAATATTGCTATTTCTTTGACAATGTGAATGTCAAATTGTTGATGATAATTTTTATCAGTTCTAATTCAGGAATAATGAAACAATACAAAAGTGCATGCACGTTTATCTGTAAACGTTTAACCAAAGTTGTCCGAGCCAATGTAAAGATGTATGTATCCGATGTATGGTAAACTCAACATAAACTGCCCAAGTACACTTACATGTATATTAAGTATATTGAATAAGACTTCATATAAATTTTAAGTTTATATAGAGAAGGTGTATGTAACCTACGAAAATTCTGTTGAAACTGGAGTCAGTGTTTTGCATTGGCTGTATAATAAATACTTTTGACAAGTCTTAAACACAATTGGAGCTTTCATCATATTTAATCATTTACATTTTAACAACATTGAGGGATACATTTGTGATTTACTTTTAACTACCTGAGCATGGCACCTTTCACTCATCAAACATGAAATAAAAAAGGGGAAAAAGTGAAAGCCAATAAATTCATTTAGTGAGTTTTAAATTTCAAAATATCCCGTCCACACATATTTTGCGTGGAATTTGGGGAAAAAAATGAAATGCTACTAATTCCTTATACAAATACACCTTTGCACTACATGTACGTCTTACATGTAAATTTTCTGCATTATTCACTGCTCAATCTACTAAAAAAAATATGAAACGTAAATCAAATTATTGAATACAAATAATCGAATGAAAACTATTAATTATTTGTCTAAATATGTCGTTTTAACATGTATACGGAAAGTGCAAATATAGATGATGTGTATAAAGCATGGTAAGAAAGTTTCTATACGAAATCGATACCGCCTATCAAAGCGCTCTATTTTATTAATTTTATATGAATTCAATCAAATTTACATGACAAAATGTACAATTTAACATTACATTCAGCATTGATATTCTTAGCAACAGAATTAGCTATCATTTTATGCTTACGCCAAAAGTTACGACTACCCATGGCTAGGCGTAGACTTTAAGCTTAACTTAGGTCGGGCGCAAAGTTACGCCTTTTAGTGAAACGGACCTTAGTCCAAACATTTGACTTAAGTCCGGATTTACGCCAGGCGTAAGGTTATGCCGGGCGTACGCCTTTTAGTGAAACGGGCCCCAGGTATTTTTATGTTACAACCTGTTAGTTGTTTTTGTAGTGCATATTGGTACTATTAATAAAGTAATTTTTTTCATCATTTATTTAATTTATTTGTAAATTGTACACATGTTGTATACAGTATAAAAGTATCAAAGCTATTTAATGTAATATTAGTCTCACGTACAGAATAAAAAGCTAATTTAAAATTGCAGCCCCTGATAATAATGCTTGGTACATGGTACAGCTGCATTGTCTGAAATTACACACTGATGTTTTGACATTTTTGATTTAAAAGTTACGTAAGGCGTAAGGCGCACTGCTGGTGATAATTGCTGTATGCGTCACTATAACATTTTGGTCGAAACGTTTTCTATTTCATGCCATAACAAGATTTCTGCTTCCCAGTCTGTACATTGTAAATTGTTATGTATTCTGTATTATTTGATAGACATTTTGTTGAACTTAGGTCTTGTCAAAGGCAAGTAAATTATATTTATGGTTAAAGCCAAAGATTTATCCATTTGTAATATTACAGGTGTGAATCTCATTAAAGTTTGCATGGAGTTTGTAGGGTCTGAGTTGATGACATTGATTAGTCTGGTTTATAGTTAAACATTTTAATGGCAATAAAATGTAACCGATCTGCCATGTCAAATGCCTGTTAGCAAATCTATACAATGTTTGGTTACCAAGGTTGTCAACGAGAGGACAAGATAAAAAGAATTTCAGGTTGTGTACTTTGTAAACTTAACTGGTATGTTGACTTGTAGAACCAGGCTTTTGAAGACCAGGATAGACTTCAGTTAAAAAAAATCTTTTTTGATATTTTGATCTGCACAAGTCATTATTTATTAAAGGTTGCCGCATTGTTTAACATTTAGGCATTCAAACACACAGCAGGAATTTCATTTAATTATTAAAAGCATTTATACCATATAAAAAATACATGTATATTGATTTGAAATTTTGGCTGAAGTTTATTCTCAGTTTATAGTCATATACTACAGTGACATTAATCCTTATGATACTCTTTTTTTTAGTTGCATACCAATGCAATTCTTCAATGAATAAACCAGATGCATCTATTTTCCTCAAGGATATTTAATTTATGACAGTGAAGTTGAATGAGTTAAGAATTATACTGTGAAATCAGTGATATTTGTGGGGGCTCTATTTTTGTATATTTTGTGGGTTTCCTCTTACTTTTGAAAACAATACACATCCCCAACAAATAATGAAACAAAGGCTTTGTTTAATATACACAGAAACAAGTCCACAAAGTTTCATCTGAACAAACTTTTAAGCAATGGACAATCCACAAAAATTGACTCCCAAAATTTTAAATAATTCCAATAGACTTTTTAATAGTACTTAATATGTAGGTAAATTGACAGCATATATTTTGAAGAAATAAGTTGTAGAAGTGTATATAAGGAAGAACTTGCTATATTTTAATTATGTAATATCTGTTGGTTTTCAGAGGTTTCAGATGATAATGGGAACCCAGGCAGACAAGGGGAACAACTCCAGTATCGACATCAGTATCCCAGAATTCTCTGGAATCTGGAGGATGATCAGGGGCTGGCACCCATGGGAAACCATACCAAGCCGGAGTTTGTTGTGGAAATATGGGGAAAAGCTGCCATAAGTGAGTTATAATTTTCTGATGGCATCATCATTTTACTTATAGTACAGGGTATATGCATTAATCATATTAATAGGATATGTCAGCAAATAAAACATACATTTTCCTGTAATTGTACATGCAATACATCTATTATATTTGCTTAATTACTGCACATAGATGTATAAATTATTGTAACATTTGCATTTAATATTTGTGATACACGTACATATAAGTTGATTCGTAAATGTACATAGAAGTTTTACTCTCTTGCCAGCTTTGATGAATAAAGTACATTATTGAAATTAGCATATTCCCTGTTCCCGTGATTTATAGGTTTATAAGGGATCTTCTCGCCTTGTCAGATTTTATCTCCTGGGTCAGACAGACATGTTAATCTTCCTCTGACAGAATATAATGGACTGGTACCAGTGATGAGAAGAACCAATTCATTGATCCCAGCAAGCTCACACAAGACCAAATTTGTGTACATATCTCATCCTATTGACTTATTATTTGCTGTATTAAATTTGTTTCATTCTGCAGAAATAAGGGGTTCTCAGAGATCTTGATGATCCCCCCACCCTCCTTTTTTCAAATTTTTCAAAGATCTACAGGACGATCATGATATTTTAAACTACAAATTCGAATGCTTTGAGTTTGAGGATTTTTTTTTCAACGGCATAATAAATCTCATCTTACAGTTCCCTTTATTCTAAAATTTCCTTTAAGGTGGAAAAATGTGCATATGCATAGATTTCTTTGGGAGCCGATACATTTATAGTCAATGTTTAAATCACTAACATATCACCTCAGGCACCCCAAGATTACTGGGTATAGAGCCTGCGGTGTTTTTGTTAGATGAATACTTCATTTCAATTTGCTTTTTAGTAACGGAAGGTGTCAAGTGGTTACTACAGTAACTGGGACGTTCAACTCTTCAGGTTTTTTATCTAAAGAAGAACATATCATTAAGTGATTCATTGATGTGGCTGAGAAATTGTATGAATCTGACAAGAAGGGGTGACTGATAAAGTTTTATTTTGGTAGGGTTTGGTCAAAGACTCAAACTTGTTAATTCTACAGGAATCGCTGGTCTTTTTTTATCATTGCTTTGCACCTTTTTTGTAATAAAAATGTCATGGTTTTTTTGCTGCTATGTTCAGTTTGACATCAAGACTTGGTCCAATTTCCATCCAGTCACTTGGCTTTCTCTTCAACTATGGCACCTAAGGAATTTTTACAACTGGTCCATTAATTAACAACTTTTTTCAGACAAGTTACTTTGTGTGCTATAGATTACCGATCCTATTGACCAAGGCTACAGGGTAATAACAAGTGATGAAAGAAAAAACCCATAAAAACTACACCAAGAATTCTCTTTGGATACCGACATCAACACTTCTGACTCGAGAAAGAAATGTGTATAAGGAAGATAGAAGATTTCTCTTAGGAATACAAAAGGCTTGAGTAGGAGTGACCTTTCATCCTACTTTCTGAAAATGAGGCTCCAAGATGTTCAAGAAAACTCATTGTGGTGTTGTTTGTCAATCAGATGTGTTGTCACCAGGTTTTATTTTTTCAATTGTCTGTAAAATATTGAAGTTTGGGCATAGCTGCAATCCACTTTGGGGATTTGATCTTGCAATTACAACAATTACCCAGAGGCTGTTCTATTAATTAGCCACCATCAGATTGTTCTCTTAGAAATGGCATTAAGATAAATTTATACTTTAAGTCAAGAGAATATTTTCTACTGGGAATATTCAAAGAACAAGCACCTCACAAATTAAATTCATGTAGTAGCTAAGCAATGCTTCCTATTGTTTGCTTAGCTTTAGTTAACATGTACTTGTGAATTATCAATAATATTGATGTTGCTTGTAATTCTTCTAACTGGATATACATATATACTAACATTATATTGAACACTCTGATAATTGAAGATGTGAATAATATACTTAACAACTTCATCACTTGAAGATTTTATTCATAAGATCAATGGACAAAATACCAACATCTCTCACCATAAAAAACCACTATGTTCTGCTCTGTATCATAGAACTTCTATCAGTGCAGAGCTTACTTATCTAAAGCCAAATGTCTTGCATGTGCTCACTAATAGATGAATAATTTGTCTTCTGACAGGCATGATTGTCCATGAATTAACATGTTCATTAGGTACTCAGGTTCAATGCCTGTAGTATGACAGACCAGACCATGGGGGTAATTCTGTAAAATTCAGATAAGGATAATCTTGTAGCCATTAAGATGTGCAATTATGGGCCTGTGCAATTTAGCAGTCTTGAATTTGTCCGTCACACAAATGTCCCTGGTGATTGGTCTGTCTGTCGAGGAGACGTAATTCGTAATTCTGTCTGCAAGATGTACCCTCTCTATGCTAGGTTGTCACAGCAGTTCACCATTACAATTGGTCAATCATTTTGTTTTGACGTATTTAGGAATGATAATGAATCCGTGATTGGTGAAGGTAATTCCTTATGCATCTATTTGATTTAGGGATTAGCGTGCAATTGTGGGCAATTATTCCAGTATTTGTCTTAATCCCATTATTATTAAGGAAATTCTATTGCAATGAATTATGCATGGACTTTCAATGATTACTGGTAATAAGTTTCTATGCTAGTTTTATTCTGCAAATTATAACCACAAATAAAACTCAGTTCATGAGAAGAGAAACTCACAATCAGGATTGATGCATGAATAAGGTACAATATCATGTACATGTATATGATACATCCAGGAACTACTGGGTATTTCTTGGTTCATTTTCTGCCTTACTGAATTTACACTACAATCACAGTTTCAGAGAAGGTAATTATTGCAGAAAAACCAAATCCCAATATATCTGTTTCTTATTAATGTTGAAGACAGAAAGTTTTTTATCTTCTCAGGCAATAAAGAGACCATTAGTTAACAAATATGATACAAAGAAGAAATTGTTCTGTTGTTTCGGGGAAAGCAAATTGGCATCCCAGTAAAGTTTTTTTATTGAACCAATTAGGATCTTTTTTTCTTGCTGAAATTAATCAAGGCGAAAGATAGAGACGTGGTATTGCTTTTGATATGTGTGCAAATTAGCATGTTGACGAGTTTAAGACATTTGGAATTAGGCGCCAGTAATGGTTGATAGATTTTCCATCTTTTTCCATGATGAAGTGGCTAAATTCGATTTAGAAGTGTGATGGTAGATGTAAGACTCTCTAAAATGAGGAGGTAGAAAGAGTCTGTAAAGAT
Source organism: Magallana ariakensis (assembly GCA_020458035.1). Taxonomy (NCBI): domain Eukaryota; kingdom Metazoa; phylum Mollusca; class Bivalvia; order Ostreida; family Ostreidae; genus Magallana; species Magallana ariakensis. The sequence goes on along the minus strand of CM035813.1, from coordinate 16,821,722 downwards.
ATAATGGATCCCTAATGCAATCAAAGGCCTAGATCTGTGGGGCCTGCTGAAATATGGATGAGCTATTAAAAAAGAAGATGTGGCGATTATTTGGTTTTCCCAAAAGGGCGAAAGATTAGACAAGTATAGGGTCCAAAGCTTTTGAACACTGTTCAAATGCTCTGTTTTGGAAAAAAAATATTGAAGATTTTTAAGGAAAGTGGGAGTGCATTTCTTTTTATTCAGAAAAAGAAAAACAAATTTATTATTTTAGATTTTTATTTTTTTAAAATCACAATGAATCTAATTTCAGGCATGCAATCTGTAGTTTACATAATAATCATGGTGTTCATTTATGTACAAAATTTTAAACAATATACAATACCCTACTGGCTACAGTTCTCTGAAGACTCGATCATAAGATGACAGATAATTCTTAAATTTATTTAGCATGTAAAAAGTTTTATTCCTATACAATTCATATAAGATTTTTCATAATTTGCAGTATTTTACAGTTGTTTATTGCAGGTATTTCAAATAGTTTTGTAATAAATGAACAAGATTTGCTGAAACTGATGAGTAATACAGTGACCGGCCATCATAAAAGCTATACATATGAACAAGGGGTGGGTGTTGCCCATAAATCATCACATCAAATTACAAATTTCTCATCTAACGCCTGTATTGAGATAATACATGGACATACAGACATTAAACTATGTTTTTTCATTACCCAATCCAAAGCAATATTGGAAGAGCTCGGTATGACACTGATTTCTGCGTCTCTTCCCTGTTACATCAGTGTAGATGCTCCATTGACCACAGATGAAGTGCTGATATGGAAATTGTTATTTATTTATCCTGAAGTGAGATGATTATTTTCTTTGGGAGTAAATTCTCAGATTTCTGTCAGGGATATTGACTTTTCTGTATGATGGAGTGAGCTGCCATATTGGCCTAACGAGAGGGCACCTGTCACAGAAGCCATTATTTTTTTAAGGCACCTGCTGGGTCAACGTCTTTTTCATCAAACTTCCACTGAAAATTTATCAGAGAACCAAGGAAAAGGTTGATTGAGCTTTCTGCAAATCACTTTAGTACATACATGCTGCACTGTAGATCTGTCAGAACTGGCAGTTTTTTTGAGATTCATTGTGCCTTCACACTACAGCAATAGCTAAACTCAACAATTGTCTTCCCAAAAACATTCCTAAATAAAATCTGCATTCTTGCTCTCAATAATGCTGACAGTGTATAAAAACTTTAACTCAGTAAGTTTATTCTCTGTTTATTCTCTGGCTATTCACTACAGTGTGCTAATTTAGAAAAATTTAAGATAAAAAAATGTTGGTGTGTTTTGCTCTATTTCAATTTAACAGAGTTTTGGAAAATGGTACATTTAGGAAAATTACATACTGTAACAGCTTTCTTTGAACTATAGATTTCTACAGTAAATAAGACACTTGAATTTCATCGTGTGGACAAATTTTAATGGAAACTGATTTTCAGAATTACTAAAATGATTTAGAATATGAATTTACATCACAATTGCAATACATGTAACAGCTGCTACTAGGACAACAACTTGTCATTTCCATCCTTGGTGATTAAGATATTTAGATTTTAATATTTTGTGCAATCTCTTCAATTTTTTGTTTGTTTTTGAGAGCTGGCTTTTATTTAGTGACATGAATCTATGCAGTGGAGGGCACTATGGTTTCGTGTTGCAAAATTCTGGGTGTTTCCTTTATAGATAACTGCAGTCTATTCTAGCACAATTATAAAGGCAGCCTGATTTATTATGTGGCCATATAGTGTATCTCTTTGAGCAGTTTGAGAATGAAAGTACAATTTTAATAGAATCCTGTTGATAATGAGAATTTTTAACTGATTTGCTCTCTAATTTAGCAGTTATTATGTGCGGTATGGATCGACATAAAGCACTGATGATACATCATAAAGGTTCTTTTGTTCAAGGAAATTGATGGGTATAAACTGCTTAAAAAAGATCTTTATTACATAAATTATACTCAGAAATATCAGTGTATTGCATATTTTATGTCCTACTACATGGAAAGATGCAATTATTATTAAACCAAAAAATAACATCTTATGAGAATTTGCGCAATAAACATTTTGCCAGAGAAGCAATTTATATCTTTTTTTCATTACTTAGTCCAGTACTTCAACATACTTTTTGTTTTTATGAATTTGAGCTAGCTGGTATTCAAGGTTGGAAAAATTTGGAAATTGTGAAAAACATATATATACCATTTATAATTTAGGGCTGACATCTTCAGATGATATGTTTTATGAGAATTATTATAATTTGATGTGATTTAAAATCTAAACTCCCCAAAAAACAATTCAAGTTTTTGAAGCAAAATATTAAACGATGCTAATTATGTCAAAGTTTGCCAATTACATTTTCCTTCCAGTAAAATAATTGCTTGCATGCTCATGCAGCTGGTTTTTCACAATTGCCCATATAATTTACCAAATCAAACTTGTCTTATTTATAGGCCTGTATCTATGGCAACATATCTTCGATGCAGATCTAGGACCTCGTATGGGAGGTGTATGGAGTTATGGGACAAAAAGATTTCAAAATATAGAGTTCAGGTAAGTTGTTGTCTAAGGATATCTCAAGCCAATTGTGTACCAGTTAATCTCCCAGTTAATATCAAACATTAAATTTTTAGGTAACCTGAGTCACTATCTGTATTTTTCTGTCACTATGTGTTGTAATAGCTGTACATGTATTATGAGCATTAATCATGTTAATTTATAATTATCCCTTTTAACTTTGAAAGTTAAGTTTGCTAGAACAAGATTTCTTGTGTCCATATGTCCATATGTAAAATTTTTCACTTGACATTATTATAAGATATTTTACCGTAAATTATCAGTGTAAGATTTTTCACTTGGTGATATTGTAAGATTTTTTACCTTGAATTAACAGTGTAAAAATTTTCACTTGATATAATCAGTGTGTTATGATTTTCGTCCTGATATTAAAGATGTAATATTAACTGTTTAAGGACAGTTTAAAAATTTTTCTCTTTCTTTAGATATAGAACAGGACCTGGAGTAACTCCCTCTAAAGTGCCAAAAGACACCCAGAACCTCGTTCTGTCTCTGAATGTCCGTGACTTCACAAAGATCGACACTGCCAAAGCCTGGCTGGATGCCCTCGCTGGCTTCCCACAGCTCAAGAATGTCGCCGTGCTTCTACTTGGCAATGAACAGTGTGACAATGAATGGATAAAATCATATTTGGCGGCCAATAATGGTCGTGTTAAATTTGTGTTTGTTGTGTATGACAGCCATGATGTGGACAACAACATCTTTTATCAGTGGCCACTGGGTGTTGCAACGTAAGATTTGTGTATCTTTTGTCATTGTTCAGACTTTTTTCATTAATAATTCCCTTAGGTCTAACATTTGCATTCATTCCGAATGCATATGGTGTAAGAAACTGGTTATCATGCGGATGCAGATTTTTATGTTATGTAACTAAAATTGATACATTTATCTTTAAATTTGCAATTTCATGAACAGTATTTTTTTTATTGATTTTTTTTCCAATGAGAGGAAACCACAAATTTTAAATAAATGAAAAAATAATACCTTGCAGAAAAATCAAGTCTCATGACTTTGTCTAAGAGTGAGCCTTAGCTGTCAAAAAATATTGTGTAAAATTAAACCAAAATGAAAAGCTTAACGCGGCTATGTTAAGGCTGCCCGAATTGATGTGTAGAAAGTCACATGTCTGAACTCCATACGATATGACGTCATAATTAACTTTGACGTCACGATCTGCATTCCTTTCGATAGTTCTCAGGGAATGTATCGTAACGAAATAAGTGAATTTTACTGAATATAATAAAACCGCGTTATTTCTTTACATAGAGGCTGTTTTAAATACTAGTAATACTAAATCCAATATTATCATCACTTAGTATAAAAAAAATCGGCAGTTTTAAAGCCTCGTATTAGGAATATGACTATTTATAAACTAATGGTTTGGATACTCGCCCTGCTACGTGTAAACTAATGAATGGAGATATTTTTATGAATGTAAAAAAACAGCTTGGCGCAAGTGAAAGATCAATACAATCTTTGTATTTTTTGCGTGAAACTGGTAGAGAAAATAAGTACCGTACCAATGTAATTCGAGTATAAAAAGTAAAACTGTGCTTAATTTCGATGGTGGGGCGCAATATTTTGACAATATTTCATATAAACGAAATATTTATATGAACCCCAGCAAGAACAATAAAATACATTACTTATCGAAGGATTTTTAATAAAAATATATTTGATTTAATGTCATTTATCACTTGCGCCGATGCGATTTATATAGATCATACACTGTGTTAGGATACGCACGTCACGTGCTTAAGAACAACATATGACGTCACAAAAATGTACCAAATGCATTGTTGGATATCGCTGTTTATTAATGTAACAAAGATTTAAAGAAAATCGCCCCATTAAAGTGTTTATTCGATAACTAAAACAGTATCGTTTGCCGATATAAATTTAGCTTCAGACAGCCTTAACATAGCTGCGAAGGGAATACATGTACAATTAACAAAAAGTGTATCTCATTCAACTTTTTTTTATTGTGATGATAAGACCAGGTATTGGATATAATCATATTCTGATTAATCTGGAACTTATTACCATTCAGTACCTACTTGTATAATGATTCATACATCTACAGTTGAACTTTGATATCTCAAATACAATGGATATATTGAAGTGATTTGTAAGTCTACATCTCTTACTGTGGAATCATTTTTATTTGGGGGGGGGTCAATGTTCGTGGATAGCCAAAATTTTCCTGGTTCATGGGGACGTAATTTTGTTGGTAGCAAGTTTTATTTCGTAAAAAAATATTTAAACACATGCTTACATATACTTTCGTGAAGATGTAAATTTGTGGGCAAGGGTTAACGACAAAAGCCACGAACATTGGTCCCCCATGAACAATGATGATTCCACAGTATTTTTTAAGTATTTTACCCTCGATATCTCGAATAATCAGATATCTCAAAATTTTTAAACAGTCCCATCCAGTTCGAGATAACGAAGTTTGACTGTACAGGTATATAGAAAAACAATTTAACTTTATCTCATTATTTCTGTTCTCTAGGTATAGAAATTTTCCCAAAGTGAAAAGTGCCTTTATTCCTACATCAATCCAGAGAAAGCATATGTGTAACTACATGGGTACAATATATGTCAACTCCTCCAGACAGGTGCTCCTTGATTTGTTGTCAACTCCAGAAATGAAGGATAGATGCTATGTCAAAGTTCGTCACGAGTAAGTTTAGGTTTTGAATGCGTTTTACTTTTGAATAGTTTTATTTACAAATAGAACATATTTGATGCATGAAAAAAAGATGAAAATCTTAATTCTTTCATGATTTTAACAGTTGCAAGAAAGTTATGTTTAAGGTACATTTTTCAACTTTCTGCCTTCCAATTTTCAATAATCAAATTTGATAAATTGTTATCTTTTGATACTGGTGTTGACCTGTTCTTTATAATTTATATATAGACTTTATAACTTTAATATATACATGTCTTTATTTCTTTGATTTTGATAATTTACCTATGATGTTAGTATTCACTACAAATTTCTTCTACTCTTTTATTTTCACCAATTTTTAGGATCATTTTAACATTGGACTGTTACAGTAATTGTCTTTTCACTAAACTTCTACTTTTCTACCTATCCAGATGGTTACCAGAGGAGACGGAGCACTCGAGAGACAACTACCTTAAAGTATTAGCTCACAGTGATCTCACACTTAATCCCGTGGGGATGAATCCCGAGTGTTACCGCATTTACGAAGCCTTATCTTACGGCTCCATCCCAGTGATTGAGGACGTCCTCACACCAGGGAATTGTGGGAATTCGTCGGGATTCTCCGTAAGTGCCCCACATAGACTACTGAAATCAGAGAAAGCCCCTGTGATATTTATCAAGGACTGGCAAAAGGAACTGCCCACCATTCTTGATAAAGAGGCCAAAATGACCTTGGAGCAGAAGTCCAAACGCAGGAAAGATGTGCTGTTGTGGTACGAGAATTTTAAAGCCAAAATGAGAAAACGTTTTGTGTCCGTGATTCAGGAGAAGTTTTTTGGAGTTCATCAGTTTATCTGATCTTCTTATTTTTTTAAATATTTTTGAACCATTTTTACTTGGTCCTTTATAAGAACCATGTTTGTTAGATATCATTGATGCTAGTACATGTAGTAAAACATGGATGTACTTTACTACATTTATGACATTGTGTCAAAAAGGTTATCTTACTTCAGTCAAAAATCACTTTCATATACAAACTTTGTTATCTTGAACTAGTTAAAAAACTTAGAGATATCAGAGTATTCGAGATATCGAGGGTAAAATAGTTATAAAAGAAGTGGTTGGGACTTACAAATCACTTCAACATATATCCATTGTATTCGAGATATCAGTGTTCGAGATATCGAAGTTCAACTGTATTTGATTTTTTAAAGAACCATTGTTAAATGTTACAGTCTTCATTTGTTAAATATCAAGTGCTTGTCCTGTATATAATATATTTTTGTATGCCATAGGAATCATTTTGTTTTCACACTCGGATAACAGCAGATTTTTTTTTAATGCTAACAAGGCATTCCATCTTACAGATATATATAAAAAAAACTTTCTATAAATATGAAATTTTCTTTAACTGGCAGTCTGGCAATTTGTGCAATATGGATGTATTCAGTATAATCATATTCATATGATTATAACTACCGGTATGAATAATTTTACAAAGTTTTAAACAGTTGATACTGTCAATTTTGAACTGAACAGGTTAAGATATCATGTCTTTTTGTGGTTTCTTTTTGTGAGTATATGATAGACATCATACATGTATATTATTCATTTATCTGTGTTGTAGCACTTCAAGTGTTGATCTGTGAAACTTAAGAGCATGTGTTATAATGAAATCAGTATTGAACTGTGGTGAAACAAGGTTTAACCTTACAAAGACACACAGGTTTTGTTAGATCTCTGTTTGTTATTGATGTGGTATAAATATAATATAGACAGTTAAATATACGTTTCTAAAATACTTGAATTAAGGTACATTGTACTGTTGGAAAAGAGAAATAACTCTTACTGAGATAAACTATAATTGTCAAGTTTGGCAAAAAAAAAAATAATTACATATAAATCATTAGATTCTCAGGGAAGAATTTAATTTTGATTTCTTAAGGCAAATTTTCTTGAGTTCCATACGACAGTAAAATTTATTAATTTCGCAGCATCTGAAATAACCGGAGAAACTTTGGAATTCTTAATAGTTTTTTTTCCATACAATAAATTGTTTGGCAGTTAATTAATTAATGCATTCTGCCCAATTTTTCCATGTAAATCATATGGTGGAATTGTGTGCATCTTAACATTTTCAATGACAATTTAGATTTTAACTTGAAAGTTTATTATTAAGATAGCCAAAAAAAATGAATTTAGCACTGGGGAATGTTTAACCATGAGATACAGAGGAATATTGTTATTGAAAACTTGAGCAGGAGTTGAGTTGATTGTTTGACAGTTCCACTTTTATAGAGGTACTTGTATATATATTTTATTTTTCTACAGTTGTATGAAAATGACATATTTATAATGTAAATAAATTGTGTTTCTTCTAGTAAACACTGATTATACATATACATTTTACACAACTGTGATTGAGTTTTTGTTGGCCATACACAGTACTAATTAATGTTCCAACTCAGTGTGTATTCCACTACATTAAATGATCAAGTCATTTGTTGATACATATATATGTGTGAGATTGTGAAGTCAAGTTCAAAGGCAGCTGACACAGAAAAAAAACTTAACCTTGTTGTTGTTGAAGCGTTCATAGCTTTAGTCCATAAACTTGACATGTATATAAATGTAATGTGTGCATATTTTTAGTTCATGGTTGCAGGTACATGTACATGTAAGGGGCACAAACTTGGATTAAATGTAGACATACTTGTGTTGAGACATAATTACATGTGTTTCATATAAGCATTATGAACGACATCTTTCATTCTATTCCTGTGTTGCAACACAACTTAATTTGCCTTCAATTTGGCAACAATGTGCATTTGGTTTAGTACGTTAACTGATACAGAGCTTGGTATAGAGTTTAGCGAGTACTCTTCCATAGAGCTAGGGTTTTAGGAATTTTGCTAGTATTTTATTGCACAAAAGTTAGACCTCTAATAGAGAGCTTGATATCTAAGTTCAATGTACATACAGAGCCTTATGTTAGGGTACATATATTGGGCAATGGGAATACAGGTTGATGAAAGGTGACCCTTAACAAGAATTCTTTGCCAAAGCCTCTCCAAGTTCAATGTGGAGAAACAACTTCCTTTTTTAAATTCTAGAGTTTAGTGCTTATACGTGTTCTTACAGTTACTACATGTCATTCGTTGAATGAAAAAGTAAATTTTCTCATCAAAACATTTAGCATCATTTGCCAGCTTTTCCAGTTTCTCTTTTTTTTTTATTTTTGACATGCTTTTCATAGATGATAGATTTCATAGGTGTAGTTACAGAAATGGTTCATATTTTTAGGGAGTTTTAGTGGTGGTTACAGACTTACTGAGTTTGGTTGTGGGTAAACATGATCCATGGATGGTGGTACAACAGAACTTTTGTTCCAATTTGTCATAATGCTTTATGTCTGATTTTGAAAAGCTAGCTGAAGAAATATGATTTTACGGTGATTATACTTTTGGTTTCTGTGTTGTACAATGAGAAATGGGATGTGTTCAATGGTAATTTTTTCTTTATATTTTACTTCATTTATACAATTTGACTTCTGGGAAGTTCAACTATTGCGCTGCACTGGTATTGTTCTGAGTTTTGTATCACACTATCCAAACAAGTTTTGTGTGTTTAATTAGATAACATAAGAGTCTCTCCAACTTTATTTTATTTTTAATGAAGTGAAATATTAAATCTTATGATCTATACAACATATCATGCTGTACTAAATCATAGTGAAAAAGTTGGCTGTGTTGCTGGAGCATTTTATATCACATCAAAGCACTGCCTTCATTTTAAGAGAAAGAAGGGGAATGTAAAGTTCAGCAAGATTATTTTTTTTAGGAGGGGGGGGATACAAGATATTTTACTCAATAATATGGATGCGTTATGAAATGTTATCTCATAGAAAATAGCCACTGCTATATGAGTTGAACAAATCTATCATGTATAAATGAATTTAGAAAACTCTCCAATTATTTTGATTCTGTACTCTACTTGATTTTTGTGTGGACCAATTTATGTTTATTCTCATGATAGATTTTGTGTATTTAGCACATCTATCAAACGCAAAATTTTTTTATTTTTTTAGAATGCACTTCTGAATCACAGAAATGAAAAAAAAATAGTTTAGTTTTTTTTAATAGTAAAAATATGTTCTCTTCTATGTTATTGATCAGTTGGGTCAAAATAGATAAATAGTTTTGTTACTGGTTTCCCAACCAACCCTGAAATAAAATTTCTGACAAACTGTTTTTATCAATTTTCCTTAAGGAATCATACTGTGTTTACTCCCATCTTTGTCTTTTCCGTGTAAATCAAGGAAATACTTTAACCATCTGATCTGAAATTCATTAACTTTGCAATGTTTTATGAGGGACCACATGCGCGGATCTAGATCAGGGGGGGGGGGGGGGGGGGGGGGGGGTCGGAGTAGGGGTCCTGACCCCCCCCCCCCCAGGAAAATGAAAATTTATTAAATTTACATTGTAAAATAATCGAAAATATGCCTCGGACACACACACACACACACCCCCGGCTAACACAATTATCCTTCGGACCCCCCCTGGAAAAATTTTCTAGATCCGCGCATGAACCATCTGACTGACCATTTTAGAAAATAATCAAATATTTTAAAATGATAAAATGTTTTCCCAATCTTCATGATCCCATATTTATTTCCAAATAGGAATAGGAAACTTATTTATTTTGGCCTGATATTTACATTCGCATGCATCTATATCGATCATTTTAGGTTGTGATTTGACATGAAAATGCAAAAGATGTATTTTTTGTTAGTTTTATCTGAAAAGAAATAAAAACAGAAAAAAAATAACATCTTTTTTGTCTTCTTATTAGCTGGGGATAAGCTGTCTATTTTATGAATTTCATGAAATAGTCATATATACTTTGAACTACATGTATTATTAATAAATGTGGTGGCTAATTTTATTCATAGGTGTCAATTTTTAAAGCAAGAATAAGAGAAAAAATATATATTAAGGTGGGGATACATGTATACCTATGGTGGCATAGATCACTACTTGTCAGATAATTATGTCGACTTGTTTGATAATTATGTCGACTTGTCAGATTATTATGTTGACAAATTAAGTTAACATAATTATATCTGACAGTCAACATAAAGATCTAACAAGTTAATTAGCATATCTGACAAGTCGACATAAAGATCTGACAAGTTAATTAACATAATTATCTGACAGAAAAAACCAAAATTGCCACTTGTTTGAAGAAAATTATCAACCATATATTATTATTCGACTTGTCAGGTAATGATGTTGACATGTCAGATGTTATGTCGTCTTGTCAAATAAAAAGTCAATATGTTGACTTGTCAGATCCTTATGTCAATATAATGTCAACTGCATGGCACAAATATACGGAAACGTATAACCGCCTCTTGATGTTGTTTTAAATGTCTTAATGGCAAATTAAATTTAGTGCCATATTCCTATAAAATGTATATATTGTCAAAATTATGTCGACTTATACAATGAGTAAATAACAAGTCGATATATCTTTGATGATTTAACCTCTCATTTCAAGCTTTGTTGACTTTGATTAAGTCATAATATTATTTTGCGTTATAAATTTGTCGTATTTATATAAATACGTAGAAATTTTCTCGCTATCTTTTATATTGAAAATTAATTATGTTGAAATTGTACAATTTGCGAGGCTTTCGCGTCCATATTCTGATGACTTCTTGTCTGTTTACAAGGAATGTCAACTTAAGTTTGTCGTCTTAAGTTTAAAAAACAATCTAACTCAATCAATGGCAATTATAAACACAATAATATAGAGCAGTAAACAGAGACAAGGGCGAAGCATTCTTTAGTAATAAAAAAACCAACAGCTTTAAAGTGTAAATTAACGAATGAAAAAATAAAACAAAGATGATACACCAAGATTTAAACAGTTTTTTTTTTTATTATTTCAGTAAATACTTTAATCAACACATGAGTTTATTTAAACTAAATTTGTAATACAAAACGAAGAAACTTTTAGTAAATTTTAATTAGGTTTCAAATAATACATGTATGGATGTATATTTGAAGAGTTTTATCTAAACCTAATTAATGATGATTCTATATCATTCGAAGTGCTTTTGAAAGATTAAATATAAAATTACTGAAAGAAATATGCATTTCCGATTGCTGTATATATATTTCTCAAACTTTAATTTGAAAGTAAAAAAGAGAGATTAATCTTTTGTGATGGGAACCATAATAACTTAAATTATTTGATGGTAACAAAAAAGAATATAAGAAATCACACACACGTGCGCGCACGCACGCACACACACAACATATATATAAGTAAATTAGTTATTCTAGTCGTTCAAATTTTTAGTGAAAATTTCCCTCTGACTTAGATAAGTCGCCTAGGTGAATTCGACAAATAATTATTTTGCAATAAATTCTGCGACATTTAATTTTGGCGGCATAGTTAATTCGCAATAATTCAACGCGACATTGCGGAATTCGACTTTAATAGATTAAAGTGCTTAAGACGTCAAAAACATGTCGAAATGGTGTCACTAAATAAAGTTTGTTGTCATAATTAAATTGCTAAACTTTAAAACAATCATATATGACAATATATTTATGTGAATATATCGCCTTCCAACGCAACAATGAGAGGCGGTTAAACGTTTCCGTACAAATAGGTGTGGGAACGTTTTAGTGCTGAGTAAGTGACAAGTCGAAATAAAGATCTGACAAGTCAACATACTGTAATTATCTGACAAGTCATCAAGATCTGACAAGTCGACATGATTATCTAAACTATGTTTAATAATTTTAGTGTTCTAGATAGTTTAATGCATTTTAAAGATATATTTATAAATATAATATACTGAATTCGAATGTTTAAAAATGTATGATTCTTTGCCTGAAAAATATTTTTTCTCTAAAATCACCCCTGCAATTATTTAAACTTTAATATTTATTAAATATCATCAATAATTATGACAGTTAAATGGTTAGGTCAGCTGATTTTTTTTAATATTATGGTTTATGTCATAGTTAACTCCCTTTGTACAAACATAGATCTAGATGTTAACACTTAATTAAGAATTGTAGAGAGCATGAAAAAGTTCACTTTGAAAATATATAAAAACATTAAAACAAGTCTAGTTCCTGGTTTTATGCTTTGTCGCGGCCCGGGTTTTTTAATCCAGATATTACCAAATTCTTGAGATTATTTCGAGATCCTCTTGATCTATGTGTAAAATAGAGCGAAGGGATCCGATAAAAAAAATGATCCGATAGTCCTCGCATGTTAGATCGAATTTTCTCGCTACGCTACACGTGAGGTGAAATGACAAACAAGTTCTCAAGCATTGATCGATCGAAGTGACAATGGATTGGATTATTGATTTTGGATGTTACAGATTTCTTGTTAAGCAAATGGGTGTTGAAACTTCTCATACTGATTGTCGATTCCATGAACTTTGGTAGGTATGTGCCACTTCCATTAATCCGAAATTCCTCTGACTCTGACCATCACTTTTATGTTATGCAGTTTCAATAAGTTTTTGAATAGAAGGAAACAATTTTGGAACAGCAGGAAACCTAATCTCGGCGAGGGGTCTGGGGGCCGCCTCAGACCCCCAGCGGGTCCAGGGCGGAGCCCTGGTTGGGGGCCCGGGGGGGGGGGCCGGGGCAGAGACCCCCGGCCGAAAACAAAAAAATAATCATTTTTGAAGGTACTTTTCCTGCTTCTAAGGCCATCAAAATATAAGTTTTATCGAATGTCTACCGCTAGCAACTGCTTAATTTTACCTTTAATTGTGCAATTTTAATGACTATTTTTTCTCTATTCACCAATTTGTAAAACAAATTCTTGAACATTTTTTTTTACCAATTTACACTACAGCTTATAAAAAATATTAACTGTGCTAATTTTTTATGATGAATATTCTGTATATTTACTCCCTTTCATATGAATCTAGCTTCCAATAAAAACATCAATCAAAATTCTATTTTTTTAGTACCTACAATTATAAAAATAAAATCAGAAATCAGAAACGTATTAAGATCGATTTATGCAGTAAAACACTCACTGAAAAATGTTTCTGCAAATTCAAGCTAAAACACAGAGTCTAGGAAAATATTTTAATAAATATATTCAATATATTTACTTTAAGGTAGGTCGCGGGTTTGCTTTCATCATCAAATTCTGTACGCAATTTAGACAACTCGAGTGGCCGTTTTGTGCACATTCGTTTATGACGTCATAACGGAGACATCCCAAGATTTCCCGCTTCACTCTCTCTCTCTAACGCCAAATGCTCGGTGTGATAATAACGCTATCATAATTATATAAGTATAATAACTATAATAACTATGGTGTTAAGTAGTAATTCATATTTATTCTTCATGTACGAATCACAAGTAAGAAATGCAGAAAGAAATCAATACATCATAATTATGACTTTAATCAGCAAGAATCGGAGCGAAAATTTTCAGTCAATGTGAAATGTGATATGTACATTAAAACTACACATTAATCATGATATAATGCTAAATATTTTGAACCATATTTTTGTTTTGTTCATTTTTGTATATACTTTGTCCGATTTTTTCCTTATCTTATTTTTTAAAATTGAACTAAAAAACAAACTGTTTTTATTATATTTATTTCAAACCAGTGAATAATGGGTATTTAGTGTATCACTCTCTAAATTTTGTTCTTTAGGTCAATTTTCAAAATAGTTTCTATTACTGTCCCAAATAAGAATTTCAGATTAAAAACAATCTGGAGGGATGGGGGGGGGTGGATCAAACTTCCCCGTTTTATGCATACATCATTTATCCATATAGATGAAGAATACAATACATGTAATATGTTTATTAAGGTTTACAAATTAATGTCTAACTAAGGTTTACAACCAATCTGTCGTGGTATGAAAATGTATGAAATTTAAACACGCTAGTTTATGCAATATTATCCATTTGCATGCATATTTTAAACCAAAGTTGTTAGATTCAAAATATCGACTGAACAGATCTATTTCTATACAATTGCCGTTATATTACAAGAATCATAGTTTTATACGAGCCCATAAAATCTGGAGGTACACGGGAGGCTATGCCCTCCCCATATTTATAATTTCGATTTCATAAAAAAGTATGTTTTATTTCTTTCATATTCTCATAAAAATCACATCACTTTTTTAGAAATATACATTGTATGTGCTTAAGAAAATTTATTGTGATGAGCGTTCTAATCATCAGGAAAACTTTAACAGTAAACGATGTTACGTTTGTACAAACGTGTATATATACGACCTGCATGTATATACAATGTCTTCTCATTTCTGTAATTTTGTGGGCAATTTTAATGTAAAAAAAAAATCCGTGACATCCTTTAAACTTTGAATCTGAAAATTTTTTAGCTTAAGCAGTCTTAATTTTAATTATTAAGTGATTGCTATTACTAAATAAGTGGAAAATGTTCAAAACACTTTGACGTTGTACTCATGACGTCAGATACGGAAATGTGACAATTTTCGGTAGAATAATCAAAACACAAGATAAAATAGCTAAAAATCTAGCGAGAACACATATACTTTTTTTTACATAAATCACTTTTTCTTTACGCACAGAAACAGTTGATAAATTCGTCTAAATTGTTTGAAAGTTATTTACAATTTCTTAAAATAACTCCATCTTGAAAAAAAGAGAAATGTGCTCCTTTTCCTACATATATTCATTAGAAATGCGACAAACCAGCACCACAAACGATACTAAGTTTAAAACAGTATTGCACTAAAATAGCGTAGGCAAATTTGATACAAATTTTATATAATGAACTGTAAATCCTAAAGAACGATTTGATAAATTTTCAGGGTATGTTTTCTCGTGAGATTTTTTATGGGGTAAACCCGCGACCCACCTTAAGAACAAAAAGTTAAGGTCTGAAAGAGAAAAAATTAGTACTTCGTGGTAGTCTGTTTCTTAAATGTAGCAAAAAAAACTGACTTTCCTTCGAGTTACGTAATAACAATCGCGAGAAATTTCAAATTATGAGGAAACTCTGGTTGATCTATACCTTGAAAGAATGTCAAATCATGAAGTTAAAAGTTACAGTACCGATCAGACCCAACCTAACACCAGAGTAAACCCCAACTAAACCCCGGGTTTACTTTTGGGGTTTACTTGGGGTTTACTCTGGGTTTACTTTAGGAAAATTTGGGTCCACTCGGGGTTTACTTTGGGTTTACTCGGGGTTTACTTTGGGTTTACTTGGAAATTGCTTTTGAGGTCAACTGTATGCACTTAAGTGTGAAACAGACCCGTCTTTTATCTTGCCATCCTACTGCCTGTAATTCCTGCCCCTTGTATATATATTCTAAATACACAGTTAGCGTCTGCTTTCAGGGGTATACTTCTGACCGGGTTTACTCTCTGTGTGAGTGTCCACTCTGGGTTTACTTTGGGTTTACTCTGGGTCCACTCTAGTAAACCCGGAGTAAACCCAGAAAGTAAACCCAGGGTTTAGTTGGGGTTTACTTTCTGTTAGGTTGGGTCTGATCGGTACTGTACGTTATGTAAAAAAAGATACACCGGTCTCTAGAAATAATATATTAAAACTATTGCTTTACTTCATTTTGAGATGGGTAGAAAAAAAATGTTTTCCTCTTCGACATGGGATATTCGATCGTCGTTGACTCGATCGTTTGACATATGGTGGGAACCAGTTCACGTTGATCTGGGTCATTGACGTGTTACTATTTTGATGCCATATTTTCAAATGCAAAGGATTTTGATATTAACTAAATCAAGCACCTATATCGGCAGAATTTTTTTAAGACGGAAATCACAGCCGGAAAATTTTATTCTACAGGCGGTTAATTTTGCCGGTTACCGGCTCTTAATGAAAACACTGTTATGACTGGAGAATTTAGGCTTGAGTATCGCCAGTGACCTCACGATACGATACGTATCACGATATAGTAATGCGATACATCATGTATCACGATATAGTTGTCAACTATTAATTAACTGTTACCTATGTTGCCTACCTCTATAAAAAATAGTATTGCATAAAGAAAATATGTCAGCTGCTTACAAAACAACAAACTGTAGAGATATAAAATTCAATTGATTAGAACAAAATTTACAAATTATTACTAACTTTAATTGAAATTTCTTGTTGTCTTCATGTTATGTACATCATTTTACTATTCTAGAGATCTAGAGTCACTGAAAATAAACTCATACTGTGTATCATGATACACATGTGATGATACGAAACGCGTATCGTGGGCCCTCACGATCGATGTATTGCCGTATCGTTACACCTCTACTGGAGATGTCATAAAAAAAAAAAGAGTTGGGGTTAGAGTCAGGATTTTTTTATAACACTGTCCAATTAAGTTAATTATCTTATTTATATATGACAACATATGTCAACTGTCATTTCCAGTGAAGCTAGTTTTGCGGCTATTCTCTTTTGAGAAGTGCATGGACATGCAGGCAACTGGCATAGGATGTAGGCTATGCCTGTCTACTTCTCAAAAGAGAATAGTTTTGCAGCTATACCTATATCTGTATATCAGGTCCAGTACAATCACTAGATTTAACTACGTATAGCTTGAATTAATTACATAGCTTTATTTACCTATTGAAGTAGGTTTTTTTAGCTTAACTCAATCATACTTTTTTTAATGGGCATTTGTACACCTGGACCGGTTTGAATCCTGGTCTGATCCATCATTAGAACCATTATAACAGGAGCTTGGACTTTGGGTAGTTGTGGTATACAGCAATATGATGTAGGCCTGACTATTTCATTACTGGCTAAAACAACAAAATTTGTGCATATTTCACTTGAAACCAGTGTCATTTTTAGCTCGTTTTGATGCAAGAAAAAGATAGTTATACATCCTACCGAAGTTCCTAGGTCTTGTTAAAATGATTCTATTTCTCCCATCCCATTACAAAAGGAAAATGGCAACAAATGACAATATGTTTTTGGAGTAGAATGCATTGATTTAATTCTACTGCTAATTAACAGATTTTTTTCTATATGTAGGTTGATACAGATGTAATATTATAGAGAATTCTTCTTGGAGAAAGATGTGGTCCTTGAGAGCACTGGCAAGGTTGGTAACATTTACGACAAGTTTACAGTTGACTTTTCATTGAAAAATTGTCATAACAGCCATTCAAAGCTAGAGCTAGGACCATGAACTTCTGGTCAGTATGGTGTATCGTAACTATCAATCAAGTTAAAATTGATGCATTGTTTACCAGGCCTCAAGAGATACATACACTGGTTATTTACAAAATTCAAAAGTCCTAGGTTCTACTCACATTGGCCAGTAGTTAATGAGTTATGAAATATTAAATATCTTTATTTTACTGGGGGCGTTTTAAAATTTGGGTACGAAAATCCTCAGATATAATAGAAAGTAATGGGAATTTTCTGGGGTGTGGTATAAAAATTGATATTTTAAAAACTCTGCAATAGATTCTTTACTCTAATTAAATTTTAATATTAAGAAGTCAATTAGCATACCGATGAACAGAAAAAAAATGTAGGTCATTGACCTAAATTTTTTTAGGGGTTGTGTCAAAGTTCACTTATTGGTTCATTTTTCCTAAGAAATTTACTTACTTAGGCCTCTTCATGCTTGGTGGCACATAAGGCAGCCACACAGTCTCTCCACCCAGTCCGGTTCTTTGCTTTTGCCATCACTGTTTTCCATGATAACTTTATCTGTTTTAGCTCACTCTCTGCTGTTCTTCTCCATGTTGTTTTTGGTCTGCCCCTTTTCCTTTTGCCATCGGCCGTCCAGAAGATGCTTTCTCTGGTAATGTCATGCTGGTCAGGTTTGTAAAGGTGTCTACATCTTCCAAACGCTCTCCATTTATTTGTACGGGGTTTTTGTTCCGTGCATTTATTCTCATTATTTTGGTCTTCTTTAAATTGATGTTAAGGTAAGGTTTGCGGTTACAGGGAGATAACTCACACATTTTCATTGTGACGTAACACCAACTACCCTTTATTTCAGCTATGACGTCAAAATTTATATGACGTCATAAGTGATTTCAGGTTTTTTTTAATTTCGCGGGGTTTTGCAGTTTCAATGAAAGAATAACAGGACACAAGTATTTTATCAATTTCCACAAAAGTGAAGTCCGCATCATATGGTGTTGAATAGTGTTTTAGGAACATCAGATTACACATATTCTAAGATACATTTTTCCTGAAATCGGTGGACCTGAAAAGGTTTCAAATAAGATGTTTTCGTTTACATAATGGTAGTCCAAAATTAAGATTTTTGTTGTATTTTATTCTATTTTTAGATAGTTCATTAGAAATTAATTAAAATGAATCATGATATAAATAGTGACATTAATTTCGAACATTTTGAGCATAAATAACCCCCAAAATAGTCACATATAAATTGTACATTTTTTCACTAAATTGTTTACATTTCATCAACATGAAAATTGAAAATCATGCACTTTGACCTTTTGTAGTTATAAAATGGGACGGGCAATATCATTTGAATTTCATGAGTAAAAAGACTTTAGTGTAGTGAACAAAACGGTATGTAACTTTGATACAATTCCTAAAAAATGCAAGCCGCAAACCTTACCTTAAGTCCTAAACTTCTAGATGTTGTGTGGAGTTTGGTTGTTTTCTCCTGGATATGCTGATGAGTGGAAGAGATAAGGCATAGGTCGTTGGCATAATCTAGGTCATCCAGTTTGTTTTCCATTTTCCATCTAATGCCGTTATTCTGATCTCTGGTGGATTCCCTCATGACCCAGTCTATGGCCACTAAAAAGAGTAGAGGTGATAGCATACATCCCTGTTTCAGCCCTGATGTTACTGGGAACCACTCAGTTTGGCCATTGTTAACCATCATGCTACACTGAAATCCCTCATGTAGTACTCTGATGATGGTAATAATCTTCAGTGGTAGGCCGTACAGTCTTAAGAGTTTCCATAAACTTTCCCCATGTACACTGTCGAAGGCCTTCTCAAAGTCAACGAAGTTAAGGTATAGAGAGGACTGCCATTCTATTGACTGCTCAATGATGTTTCGTATTACAAAAATTTGGTCACAGCATGATTTACCTGGTCTGAATCCTGCCTGCTCCTTTCTCAGTTGTGCATCAACTTGGTGTTTTACTCTGTCCAAGAGAACTCTGGTAAAAACTTAACTTATTGTTGGTAAAAGTGTGATTCCCCGTTAGTTGTTGCATTCCGTTTTATCTCCCTTTTTTGGAAGTTTTATAATAGTCCCACTTTTCCATTCTGATGGTATCATGTTGGAAATATCATTGGAAAAAGGATCATTGCCTGACGTTACATTAACTGCTATAAGTATAAATTTTGTAAGGTTAAGGTATAAATTCAATATCTACCAGATTATAAGACTATAAACTGCCTGTGGGGCTTATATATATAACGGACTTGTCGCAAACAGAGGAAATTTCGGACTAATTTTTTTTCTTAATTTTTCTCCACTTAAAATATTTAGGCATCACAAGTTATGTTTAGTAGAATGAAAATTTTATTATTTTCTCTTATTCTGATGTACATAATTATGACAGTCATATTTAAAGCAAATGCGCAGATTCTGCGCAGTGGTGCGAAATCTTGAATTTGGTCTGTTGTCCTTAATATACACACTAGTATATAAAGGCTATTGGCAATACAAATAAAATTGTATTCTATAACCAATGTAGCTTCACAATTTATAAAGAAATAAATTCCACTGAAAGTTTTCTCTTTTCAAGCTATTTGAGCCTTTTGAGGGTTATACTACCTTAAATTACATTCTAGTGCAAAGAGTTTGTTTGTACATGTAATTGTTTAATGTTTTTAAATCTCATTTACATAATGGTCATAACTATATCTCTGTAGGTCATTGAGGACTCACAGGAGAGCCAATAGAATGCTTTCTTCAACCACAAGTCTGTCCATGGAAAGAAGAAGTGTCTACTATCCCAATAAAAAGATTAAAAGTATGGATGACTTTTGTAAATATGCCAGCCCTGAAGAGAAAGCACACCTGGTGATGATACAAGCAGAATACGTGAAACTCTGCAAAAACAATGTTGAAAATGTAAGTCCCACAATTTTAGCTCACCTGAGCTGAAAGTTCAAGCCCCTTAGTTTCAAGATAAAAATATTATTGTATGGCAGACCATAGGGTTTTATACTTGATGCTGACAGTTTATGGAGGATGTCATTAAATGGTGTGTGATAATGACGTAATCACAAATTTATGGCCATTTTACCCATAAATGTTTGCAAGACAGCAAGGTAATGTGCTTTCAATAATATGAGGTTAAAGACTAAAGGATTATAATCAGGTTTTTCTAATTTTTAGATGCCAGAACTGACAGATCAAGAATGGTTAATTCATATGAATTATGACTCAAGAAATGGAAGACAAAAACATTTAAGGTAAGTTGAAAGGAGGACAGAAAAAAATTGCTGTATTGGCTTTCTTCAGCTGAAGGTTCAAGTATTATTTTTGAGATAAAAATTTCTTAACAAGTCTTAATTTTGCATTCAGTATTGATATGTCTCTAAATTTTCACCCTTCATCTTATTTTCTACAACCACAGTACCGGTACCAATTTCAACAAGATTTTGTACAAAACTTCATTTGGTCAAAGGCTTTAAAAATTTGAAGTTAGCATAAAAAATTTTCACATAAAAAATTTTAATTGTAAAAATATAATATTTACAATGAACATGTATTACTTTTTTTAAAATATGGTTTATACAGTTTTGTTAGTCATATATTTGTTGGAAAAACCTATTAAGAGGCTATGTAGAAGCAAAATTACATTTTAGCACTCATCATCAATCATTATTTTTTTTAAGATGTGGTCTCATGCCTGCAATGGTGTGTGCATACAAATTGAGTAACGCATGCTAGCGCATTATTAAAATTTGTTTGCACACACCGTTGCAATTATGATTCCACATCTTTCAAAAAATATAATGATTAAATGCTTATTATATTTATGTTTTTTACCTTAATTCCCTTTCCGCAATTATGATTTATTTTTCAAAATATCTGCCTTATTCTACAAGTAAAACGCAATTAACGGAAGAGTCATTTGAACAGCCAAATTGTGCTGACAAACATAGTGCACAATGCTATAAATTCTAATTACACAATTTTATTTTTTTAACTGTTAAAAAATATTTACATCAATGAAATGTTTATTAGCGTATGTATAATATCTGGTCGTGATCCGGTTTGAAGTCGCAAGAAGAGTCGTATATGGTCTTTGAGAAATACTGAAGGAAACTGTATTCATACCCACCAGATTGGGTCGATCTTCTGTGTTATACATAAATATCATCCTAATCAATCAGTGCAGTTTAATAGGTTGAAAGAAAGTGAATATAAATACATGTATTATAATATAAGATTTTTTCATTTTTAAAATAACATGCGAGGATCTAAGGGGGGGGGGGGGGTCAGGGAGGTCCAACATTTGAATTTCATTAATTTACATTTACAAAATATAGCTTTCAATTCTTCAGCTATAGATACCTTACTTCTTAACCAATAAATGTATATTGAAGTAAATATGTCTTTTGGGTTTTTTTTATTTTAAACATTGCACTAATACCATTTTATTCTCCCAAAATGTATGGATAGAGCATCAGGAATCATTGACAGTAACAATAGTCTTGTTACTCTGTATATCCATGATTTCTGATGCAATCAGATTATATTCTAATATTCTTATTAGAGAAAACCATTGTTTCTTTTGTTTTTTAATAAAACAAAAAATAAACTGGAACCTGTAGTTTTTTACATGAAGCTAAAAGATTTTATATTAAAATTTAATTAGAATACAATATTTTTTACTCAGAGCAAATAAATAATAAATTTTGCAGGTCACTTCAAGTAAAGAAAGCCATAAAGGAGAACACAAAACAGAAGAGGCAGCCTCTAGCAGAACTACCATACGACCCAACCAATTTCTTTCAAGAACTTTTCTGGGTGTCAGAAAAGAAAATCATTCAAAATCGTGTGGCTCAGGCTATGATGCTGGAAGACCCCATTCTGGTGGACCTAAGTTATGCCGACACATTGTATTATAATGAAATCGTCGACGTGGCCAGACATTTATTCCTTTCAATTGGGGACATCAATAGATCAGCGCTTAACCACACGCCGACATTAAATGTGATATTTTGTAACGTGAAACCCTCGGTGGAAGAGAATGAGATTTTGAAAGCTCTGCGAAGGTTGCTGGCCGAAGATTACAACGTGAGTAAACTTCCCATGACTCTTACAGAGAAGAGTTACCTGGACCTGTTTCCAAAAAGAGATCTAGTGTACCTGTCGCCCGACGCGGAGCAATATTATCATCCAACGGAGGGAATCCCAGTCATTGCAGGCCTGATACACAAGACAACAGAAGACAAGTTAGCGCTTCATAGAGCTTACAAAGAAAAGATTAAAGTACGGAGACTTCCCATCGATTTAATTGACAAGTGAGTGAAATTGGTTTTATTATTCAGTTTTCAAGAGGCCAAGTCTGAATTCAAGTGTGTATGTCTTAAATAATATGCAGCAATTTATTTTAATGCAGTCATTGGTATGAAGTTACATGTAAAACTTTTGTAATTATTGTGTTTTAATTTATTCAAAATTAACATTACTATGATTACCTGTAATGTTTATGTAAAATTCCAAAGAAGTATGTGTTTATAAACACTACTACTACATATCCAATATATATTGAAACTATGCAAAAAGCCAAAAATATGACATGCTCACATAACAGTCTAAACAGTTTTATTTCTTCTAATGTAAGAGAATTCTTTGATATCAATTCACACTGCAACAAGACTTGATCATGTTGATTGGTGCATTGGGTGAATTTAAATGAGACTCAGATTAAAAACTGTATGGCTGGGGTTAAAAATTATAAGGGGCGAAAATATAACATAGGGAAATTTAATTTAGTTTACAATTAGGTGGGGATGATTCCATTTGTCTTGAGGATAAGTAATAAGTTATTACAGCCCATAATGTTTGGTATGTTTCTTTATGGTGTCCATTACTTTGTGTTTTTCAGATTAAAAGTGCCGCGGTTGCCCATTAACCTTATTATTCAATATGTCGCAGCGTTACGATTTACAAGGGACTTGGAAATAGCAAGAATGACTTTGCCCAAAAGAATCATCAGTGGCCCAGCACCTAAAAGGAAAAAACATTTCTAAGATAAATTGTGATGATAAATTCTATAGGATTTGCTCATTGTTACGTTAATATAATGTAAACTACATGTATTGAACGGTATGTGACAACAAAACCGTTTTAACGCATAGATACTCATAATTGTAAGATGTTGCAAGAAGAAACTTTATTATAGTTTTCTTTCCATTGAACATACATGAATAAATAAGAGAATACTCTCCTATATGCAACTGATAGAGGGTTTTTCATTATGTAATATACATTACCAAGATGTCATTATACTAAAAACAGGTATATTCGTTTTATCATGGATTAATGCTTCATCACACACACCTGGAGCCGCCTCGCCGTTTGCCCGGCGTAACCTTACGCCTGGCATAAAGCCAAACTACAACATGAACACTCACAAAACATTTTACAGCAACAAGTTGTGTTGTTTTGTCACTAAACAGGATTAATTTTTTAAACTACGATGTTCTGAACATAAATGTAACCAATGTGCATGTAACCTATCAAAATAATTCTCTCTCTCTCTCTCTCTCTCTCTCTCTCTCTCTCTCTCTCTCTGTTTATTATTTGTATGTGCATGTACATAAGCTCGTTGTCAAGGACGTAATTTTTGACACCTCCATGTTATGACGTACCTCCTATCGAAATAAACAATAATATCAAGTACTAGTATAACTTTTATAATTTTTTCCTTTTCCAAATTTTAATTTAAAAATCTGTTGACTAACAACGTGAAAGGTTTAGAGTACGTTAACTTTGAATCTGTAAGTCATGCATGACTTAAAATCACGCTTTTTACCTTTCAAAAACATTTTTTAAACAAGTTTTGGTCAGAAATTGTAAAATTTGAAAATTCTAAACCGGTGATTTAAAGTACACTGTATTAAGATTTAAAGGTTCTCTGATCCTCAGCCTCAAAGTATGTTTTTCTAATTAAATTTTATTTGTCCATCAAACTTTATAAATGAATTAAAAATAAACTTAGTCCAATACTTTAGTATTTACGACCAGGCGTACGCCTCTTAGTGAAATGCGACTAATATTGGCGCACGTCCCGGGGCTTATTTTAAGTTTTGCCGTAAGTTAGACCTTTAGTGAAACGGGCTTATACACCGAAAAAATATTGGCGTACGTCCCGAGGCTTATTTTAAGTTTTGGTGTAAGGTAGGCCTTTTAGTGAAACAGGCTCCTGAACTTGAAAGAAAAGTTTTTAAAACATTTTACCGAGAGATTTCAATTTTAAACTTTAAAAACCTCTTGGGGCCCTAGTATCAGTCCAGGGGTCACAATTTAGAATCTACACAATTTCACAAATTTGATTATTGTAGTTCTTGAGAAGAAGATTTTTAAATATTTTCCTTATATATTTCTATGTTAAAGTTTGAACTCTTCTTGGGGCATCCGTATTAGTCCTAGGTCACAATTTTAACAATTTAGAATCTACATTATTTTAGGATGTTTGTAGAGTAATATTACAACTTGGAGCATTGTAGTTCTTGAGAAGAAGATTTTTAAATATTTTCCTATATATTTCTATGTTAAAGTTTGAACTCTTTTTGGGGCCTCCGTATAAGTCCGGATTATTTTAGGATGCTTGCATAGTAATGTTACAAATTTAAGCATTGTAGTTTTTGAGAAGAAGATTTTTAAACATTTTCCGTATATATTTCTATGTTAAACTTTGAACCCCTTTTGGGGCCCCAGTATTGGTCCGGCGGTAACGATTTTATTAATTTAGAACCTTATACCAACTTTGGTGTAAATATATGTATTGGCATTTCTGGTGGTGGTTCTTAAGAAGGAGACATGCACCCTATTTTCACTGTTTCGCAACTATCTCCCTTTTAAAGAGGGATTTACCCTTAATTTTAACAATTTAGAATCCCCTTCCCATATGGATGCTTTGTACCAAGTTTGGTTAAATTTGGCGCAGCGGTTCGTGAGAAGAAGTCAGAAATGTGAAAAGTTTACAGACAGACAGACGGACGAAGGACAGAAAAGCTCACTTGAACTTCGGTTTAAGTGAGCTTAATAAAAGGGGTGGGGGGGGGGGGGGGGTTCGGGTTATGTTAAGACAGTATAACTAAATATCAACATCGATATAGCAGAATCGAGTATATAGCTAAATATTTTGGGGCCCCTGGAAAAATTTAAAGTTAATTCTTGTAAAATTTTACGATGAATAAGTAAAAATTGAAACTCAAATGTAACAAGTTATTGAGAAAGCCAAATTTATTTTTGTTCCCAAGTAAGTGGGGAAAACACTTGTTACTTCTCTTACTTATAAAAATAACAATTTGTTCTAACGTCTCAAAACTTGAACAATATATTAAACTGACGTAATTCTTACAAATTAATTGTTAAGATATGTGTATCTTTCAATTTACAATCTAATAATACCGGTATTAGGTTTCCAAATGAGATATTTTTAAGGACGCTGGACGGTCAACAAGTTAGCCATCAGATCAACCTAAAATTTTCAAATATGATTTGTTTATCTATAAACTATATTTTACCTTTTAATTTTTGGGTATTTTCTTATACATGTATTTTTATATGGAGCGAGCTCTCCTTCTGAAGGAGATCAATACAGTCTAAAATTAAATGAGTTGACCATCGAACCGTCTTAAAGGGGCATGGTCACGATTTTTGTCAAAAATTTTTTTTTTTCGATTTTAATGTTCACAATGCTTCAGTAAGGCATTTTAAATAGGCAACCAAAATTTGAATGTCATTCGTTGAGTTATAAGCGAGATACAGAGCTTAAAATTCTTTGCTATGTAAACAAAACTTTTGTTTACATTTTGAATGTTGAAGTGAAATTTCCGGTTTTAGACCTAAAATGAATGTGTTAACCGTTATATATAGGAACTGTTTATTTATGCTTAAAATGAATAAGAAGATAGACAAATCAGCTTGAAAAAGATTTTTTACTGGTATATTGAACCTATGTAAACAAAAACAGGGCACGAATTTTGTTTACATGACAAAGAACTTTGAGCCCTGTATCTTGCTTATAACTCAATGACTGACTCTCATATTTCATTTGATCATTAGAAATGCATTCCCGAAGCATTGTAAATAATAAATCAGAAAAATAAAATTTGACCAAAATCGTGACCATGTCCCTTAAAATACCCAGTGTCGTGGAATGAAAACATACATATTGAAAATATGCCATTCTCCAATATCACAAATTACGAATATAGCGAAGAAAATCGACAAGGCCTTAATAAGTTTTAATGTATGGACCTGAAACAAAAATTATTGTTTTTGACGGAAATTGACAATTGTTTTTGTGGTATACGTCAGTGGTGATTTTGAACACTGTTCAAAATAAAATCACCACGTATACCACAACATATGCTACCTCCTCTCCGCTGCTTCGAGAGCATACAGGTGTCTTCCCACTTAGCTAAAATTCTGAATTTTCTATGGGTGACTGATCTTAGCTAAGTGGGAATGGTGCACAGGTAAGGGTGTCAAAGATCAAAGGAAATTAATTACAAGTGAATTATAGTCTGTTCAATTATTGACCTTAGGTAAATTTCGACTGTGTACAACACAGTATACACCCCACATGCACTAACTTATTACAGATTATAAGAGGTATGCTGTATTGTTTAATATATTAATTCAGAATATAATAATTGTTTATTTCAATTAAAACGTTACTGCATGGCATAACTTTTGGGATTAAAATTAAAAGCAGTTTGAATCAGTTTTCAATTCAATAAATACAGAATAATAAACAAAAAAAAAAGGTGTCTTACCGATTATAAAAATCATAAATCGGTTATCATAAATCGCGATCTGGTCAGAAGTTCTACGTATCTCGGTACACTTCATATTTCCTCCAAAAATTTTTATTTTCCCTTGGGGATTTTTTTTTTAATTATGTAATTTAAATAAATTCTAATTTTGCAGGGGGTCTAGACCCCCCCCCCCCACCCCACCCACCTCTATAGATCTGCGCATGAAATAAATAGAGAAAATCTTTAGAAATCTTCTGA
Organism: Magallana ariakensis; assembly: GCA_020458035.1. Classification (NCBI taxonomy): domain Eukaryota; kingdom Metazoa; phylum Mollusca; class Bivalvia; order Ostreida; family Ostreidae; genus Magallana; species Magallana ariakensis. The sequence continues at coordinate 16,794,175 of CM035813.1, read as the reverse complement.
TCAAAAGCTAGTTAACGTGAGATACCTGTTCGAAAATTTAATGGAAGCATCCTCATGTATAGTACAACATATCTTACGTTTTCTTGGCTTTTTAAAAAACCGATTTTGACATTTTTACTTGCCCGGAAGTAAAATATGATTATGTATTTTTGGACCGAAATGACGGGGACCGAAATAACTGTTGTGCGAAATGTGTGGGGCCTAAATGTATTACTTTGCATTTGTTATTATTTCAATATTTGAGGTTTGTTAATCGAACTAAAGGTAAAATGTAAAAGTTATGACATATCAACGTTTGTTTAAAAATTTGGTTGTGTGTGATTTTTTTTTCAAACTATCAATGCAACGAAAAGCTTGAACACCAACCGATGTGTTATTCAATCGATTCGAATTTCCTCGAAACACGTGTGTTAAAAATTGTTATGGTTTTTTGTACAGTTGTAGATTGATGTCACAGAAAGTGAGACAAACTACCAGACACTGACGATGCGGACGTTCAGATTCCTTCAGTGTGTGCAGAGGTGCAGTAGAAATGAATCACAATTTTTCATAGTAGTTTTCTTAAAATTAATATTTTATATACTTCATTGTAGACTTGTGATAGACCATTGCCAGTCTACATTAAAGTATAGATTTGAGCAATAGGTTGACAAATGACTTTCTTCCAAGTAAAAGCACAAGAATCTCAGGATTTTTTTTAATTAAGAACATAATATAGAGCTCAAATAATTTTATTTTTAAAAATAATTTATGCACTAAAGTCAGACCTGTTTAAATACTGAAACCTGAAAGCTCAGTGAGTAGAACACATAAGTAGAGATTTAGGGTGCCCAGGTTCAAATCTCTGAGTCTGGTCCGTCGATCAATATTTCTCCCATCCCGGTACATAAATTTGGTACCATGGCATGCATATTATAGGTAAGTGCCAACCTCTGGAACTGACAGCTGGTTAACTCCTGCCAGGGAAAGAGCCTAAAAGTGTTAATCTTTGAGGGCGAATCATTAAGGGGGAGGAATGTGATGGTCAGACCGAATCGAAAATCGGCGCCAGGTAGCTCATTAGTTGGTAGAACACCTCACCAGAGATTCAGGGGGCCATGATTCGAATCCCGGTCTGGTTCCTCATTATTTCTCCCATACTGTTACAGTTGATGCCCTCCCAACCCTGGTTAACTGACAGGTTAACTTCTGTCAGGGGATATAGAGCTTAGGGTGATGATCATGGAGGGCGCTGATCATTTTAGGGGGGGGGGGATGTGACGGTCAGACCAGATCGAAAAACAGCATTGGTAGAGCACTCAACTAGAGTTATTTAAGAGAGCCCATGCAGGTTCAAATCCTGGTATGGTCTGCCATCATTTCTCCTATCCTGTTATAAATGTATTGCTTTTTACTTAACTCTGGCTTTAATTACTGATTTAAAAAACTAATTTCAGAAAATGTTTACCTATAATGTTCCTAAATTATATAATTATACAGTTCAACTTCGATATCTCGAACACTGATATCTCGAATACAGTGGATATGTCGAAGTGATTTGTAAGTCGCAACCACTTATTTTTTAGGTATTTTACCCTTGACATCTCAAATACTCAGATATCTCAAAGTATCTAGTTCGTAATAACGAAGTTTGACTGGATATATTCTTGCTGCTCGTTTCAAGATTGATGCATTTAGCATTAATTACAGTCAGATATGTCAAGCAATTGCATGGCTTTCCCAACTTATATACATTTGTAAATGTGCCCTAGCTGGATCTTGTAGTCTTCTAGTATTTAAGAATAATTTACTAATGTAATTTGAAACTCCATCAAATATTGTCTATAGTATTTTTACAATCAATTTGTTAATAGGAGACTTTAAATGAATTTTTCCTTACTGATTTTAGCTTATGGTTACTGTGGTTTCATCAACAATTTCCATAGAGTTCGTTGTTGTATTGATCTAGGAAATTTAATGTTCATTGAATTTCAATATCATTGGCCACAAATTGACGGATTCTGAAAATGTGATGTTCACTGAATCTATGTGAAAATTGGTGTCCACGCTTATATTAATGATATCATCATATGTTCATCTTTTGTAAGGCTGCAGTACACTTTGGTGACTGTTATGAAGAGTCATTGCCCTTTTTGTTTTAAATCTTAATTGTGTTTTTTCATGAAGGTCATTGAGGATACAAAGAAATCCAGGCATATGCAGAAATCTTCAATGTCTGAAAGCGTTCTCCACTAACTCATTTTTGCTATATGACAAAAGAACAGAGTACTATCCCACGGACAAAATCAAGAATTTGAAAGATTTCGAGAAATATGCCAGCCCAGAAGAAAAAGACCGCCTGGAGTTTATCCGATCGGAATTCATAGACTACTGCAGAGCAGGAAAATTTGAAGTGAGTGGACCACTGATTTTGATAATTGTTTTTTACACTATACATCTGAGACCTGGCCCCGGGGCCACAAAACTTAGACAAGCTTACTTTTGATCTAAGTCTCACTTTTACAAAAGGAACATATAGTGGAAAAGTGAGACTGAGATCAAAAGTGAGCTCATCAAAGTTTTATGGCCCCGGGGCCTGATCAGCAGTTCAGGCTTTCAGTGCTCACTAAAGGATGAGTCCTCTAAACATCCAAAATCGGCCCCCTATAATTTGCAAAGGAATCAAATAACAGTTTTTACAAATTATTGCCTCATCCATTTCTTCAAACTTTGATAATTTCAATTTTACTTTTTCCATCCTTACATTGTAATTTGGCTTTGTCTCAATTAATATAGTAAGGGTATGTTGTTGTATGATTTCTCATAGGTTTTAGGCCACACCCCCATTTTGAAAGCTTGTTTTCGATATGAGCACATTAATGTTTCAAGTTTTCGTAAATAGGGTAGATGAAAACAGTTATTGTAATCATTAACATCCATTAAAGAAATTGGAACAGTCGTGTGCTCATATTTTTTATTTTAAAAGTGCAAAATCTTATGTGCTTGTCTCTATGGTATATTAAATAGGTAGATTGTTTACGAATATAACCCGTCTTCACTTCTTGAATAACAAAGCTCTGAACACGTGACTCAAATTTATTCACATTCACACTTTAAGCACACCTATATCTGCGACATCATGATCAAAAATCAAAAAAGTATCAAAAATTGCCAAAATCTAATAAATTTTAAATTAATGTATTTTGTTGGTCTTGAGTCCAAAAGAGGGTTTTTAGATTGCTCACTTTGGTATCACTTAAAAAACTTAATAAACAATTCAAACACACTTTAATATACTCGTGCTTACTATTCGCACACTTGATTGATACCCTGCCTTCATATTCAAATGATACAAACACCTATACATAGCCATAACAGTGAAGTCGGAATTTTGCACTTCGTGTCGGTTGACATTGACAATGCATGGTTTTCTCGAGGGGGGGACAATTTTAACTGTTACCTTCCAAAACAGGCGCTATTTATATAATGTAGTCTGGTTCTGAGGCACTGCCCCATCAGGTAAATGATGGTAAATGCCACTTTGATTAGTTTTATTGCAATAGTAATAAGGGGAATGTTTCAATTTTCAATTTGAAAATTCCTCTACAAATTTTAAAAATTTTCAGTAAAAATGATAATGAAATAACTGCCTGTCACATAATTGAGAATTCTTTGGCCTGATAATCAGAAGAGTGTAATTTTTTTTTTGGGCCTTAATTAAGCATTGAATCATTATTTTTTGAAAAATGTGGTCTGATAACTGCAACGGTGTGTGCATACAAATTGAATAACGCGCACTAGCGCGTTATGAAAATTTGCATTTGTTTGCATACACCGTTGTAGTTATCAGCTAGACCACATCTTTCAAAAAATAATGATTCAATGCTTATATTTACGTTTTTTAACATTTATTCCCTTTCCGCAATCATGATTTTTTTTAAAAAAATTTCTGCCTAATTCAATGAGTAATGCGCAATTAATGGAAGAGCCAGTGGAACAGCTGAATTATGCTGACAAAAATAGTGCACAGCGCTTTAAATTCTAATAACACAGTTTTATTTTTCATTGTGTAATTTGATGAATTTACTCTTGGTATACTATGAAATTAATGAATTGAATTCATTTAACTGTTAAAAAACATTTACATCAATGAAGTATTAATCAGCGAAAGTATAATATCAGGTCGTGATCCGGTTTGAAGTCGCGAGTAGAGTCAGTCATGTTCTTCGAGAGATTGATTGTACCGGTATTCATACTCACCTGATTTAGTGATTGGGTCTTCTGTGTTATGCGTGAATATCACTTAAATCAATCAATGCAATTTAATAGGGGTAAAGAAAGTGAATGTAAATATTAGACAATAAATACAATTTTACATGTTTTGTTAATTGACTATTTATACAGCATACAATTTTAGAGATCTTAAAAAAACTTCTCTAATACAAAACCTTTGAATCTATACAGACAAATTTGAGAAATAAAATAGTTTAAGACAACTTTGATTGCAAAACTATGATTAAGTATATACACTTTGCAGTTGAAACAAGATACACACCCTAATAAAAATCTAAATAAATAACATTCATATGTGAGTAAATATTAGTAAAAAACCACAAGATGGTTTATCAATGTATATGGTACAAATGTTATGAATGTTTTATGCAATATTTCTTAGTTTGAATAATTACATACATATACATATACTTAAATTTATCAAAACTATTGGATATAATATCTATGAATAAAAACATATTAAATAACGAAATGACCTGTTCTTCCATACATGCAAAAATCTGCTAGTTTTATAGGTAATTTTCTAACACATTGTTTGAAAAAAATCTTTTCAAACTAACATTAAGGAGGCTGGATAGTCAACAAATAAACCATTAGATCTTCCTAAAATTTTAAGATATGAATTGTTACGCTATAAACTATAATTTAGGGGGAAAATCCATAAAATTTACCATTAAAATTTGGATAATTTTCTGTATTTTTATCAGGAGCACTTCTTTAAAGGAGATCAATACAGTCTTAACATGGCCATGGCCATCAAGCCCTCTTAATGCTCCCAGTGAGATAAATATAAGCATTTTAAAACAATCAACTCCTTTGGGTAGTTTTACTGCTTTTATTAAAAGATGGCAATTAATAACTGCCATTTGTGTATATGCTATAAAAAAATAACACAAAAGTGAAATAATGGATCTCTCTATAAAAACAGGACAGTGTTAAACTTCGGTATTACAGAAAATCTTGGAAATATCTTAAGCTCTGTTTGATATTGGCTTTTCAGATGCTTGAGCCTACGGATCAGGAGTGGCTCAACTGCTTGAACTTTGAGACCAAATCTTCACGTTTTGCATATTTAAAGTAAGCAAAAAGAAAATCCTGTAGGTCAAGCTTTTAATAAAAAAGAATGCTGCTATAAAATAGATTTAATTTTTATGCACACTCAATGCTGAAATGTAGTTTTTAAAGTTAATGTTTGCAAGGCAATTATGGCATCTACTAATACCTGTTACTGGTATAATTATGTTCTTTGACTTTTTACATTGGACCTCTGCCTAAAATAAAGGTATGTACCCTATTGTTATCAATCCAGTTCCAGTTTTGCATAGAAAATTTAAAGTAATTGAAGCAAAAAGAGACTATTATTTATTAAATGAATAATCATGAATTTCAAAGCTTTGGCTATTTTTTAGTCAGTCTTTGATTACTCTTTCCATCACAAATTTTAACATGAATATACACACCTGTCGAAGAAGTACCATAGAAATCAATACAAGAAGAAAATTCCAAGATTTATTCATTGACACATCATCTACCGGTATTTTTACCTGGAGAAATTAACATGAATAAAGAAAAATTTTGTAAGGAGACTTGATGAGAAATGTTTACATCTTTTCTTAAAATTGTAGACAGCGTGAAAAGAGGATAATGGAAAAAGTTAAAGATGCCGAGAAATTAGAAGAACGAAGCCAGATAGTGAAACGAGACAATCGATTGGATCCAGATTGTCACCACCGATTTATCCGAGATATGTTTGGCCATACTGTCAACTTGATATCTGACCATCGTTTGGCTCAGGCGGCAATATTCGAAGACCCTATCGTGGTTGATTTTGGGCACACTGATTCACTGTATTATCATGAAATTCGTGATGTGGCTCTACAATTTATTCATCTGTTTGGTCTGGCAAGAATGTCTGCATTTGAAAGAACCCCAACCCTTAATCTTATCTTCTGTAATGTGAAAAAACCATGGGAAGAAAATCAGATTTTCCAGATCCTTAAAAGCCGTAATCATAAATTTGAAGACATAGCAAAGGGTCCTGTAACCATCACTGAGAAGAGTTACCTGGACTTGTTTCCAAAGAAGGATTTAGTGTACCTCTCACCTGATGCCCGACATTATTACCACCCAGACGATGGAATTCCAATAATGGGGGGGATTATAGATACAACAACAACAGCAAAATTGTCATACAGGAAAGCCAAACAGGAGGATTTAAAAGTCCGCAAACTTCCGATTGACATGGTTACAAAGTAAGTGAATAATTTTGCTAAATGGTGTTCTATAGACGTTATGGATACTACTCGTACACTGACATTTTGTAAACCATCTTTTATTCGCGATGAAATTATTTCTTGATTTTCCTGAAATAAACTGGTTTGCAGCGATTAATTTTCAGAATCAAGCCTGTTGGTTTTTATAAACTCCTGTAACCGATTCATGGTGTTACATATTTGTAACAGGTTCATGGTGTTACATATTTGTAACTGGTTCATGGTGTTACATGTATGTAACTGGTTCGTGGTGTTACATATTTGCAATAACAAGGCTCTCACAACCTCACCAAACTTTTCGCATGAGATTAAAAAATGGTTTTACATACCATGTGTCTTCTTAAATGGAGGGCTAGTCTCACATTTATTGACTGTTAGACAACTCTCTAAACTCTCCTTGCATGGTTAATAAAATTCGTTATCTTTATTCATTTATTGAAAAAAGGAAGAGAAAAAATCTCTCTCTCTTTCTCTCTCTATACATATGTGTGTGTGTGTGTGTGTGTATATATATATATAATTATAATTTCATTAACGATTTGTAGTCATTTTATTTTATAATTATGCTATTTTAAATTGGTTTTTTCTTTTCTTTTTTTTATACAGAATATATGGAAACAAGTGTTTAGCTCTGGATCATGTTGCAAAATATATAAACATCCTGAGATTTACAGGCGATCCATACGAAGCCTACAATACATTGCCACTCAGGAAAAGAAGACCTCCAAAAAAGTTGCGACATCCCCATGAAGTGACAAAATATTCGTGATGAATTCCAGTACATGATTGCATAAAGAAGCATGTTGTTGAGCATGTTGTTGAGCATGTTATGAGTATGTGTAATCCCTGTACATCTTGTTGAACTACTTTTGAGTTCATTAACAAGACAGTAGATGCTGCAACTCAACATATGACATTCAGTATTTTCTACCAGTACATCAAAACGTTGTGCAGATTTTATGCTGTGATATGCAATGTAACCAAATCAAAGATAATATTTACTCTGAAAGTGTTGAATTGAAACAAGATTAAATCTCATTCATGGTGAGATCTGATCAAGATTAGATCAACATTTACTAAATAAATACATGGGATTTGTGCATTGGGATGGTTTTGTCATTGATTTACTAAGTGATATCAAAGTCAGATATACTATTCTTATATTTGTATGATCGGGGTTTTGGGGTTTTTTTTATTTTGGGGGGGGGGGGGGTGGCATTCGATTGCGGAATTGCTAATCGGTTAATCACAATTCGTTCTGACCGATTATAACTAGTTACTCGTACATAAAATTTGTTTATTTTATCCTATTTTTATTTAGTGTCATATGATAGGGATATTCTGTAGATGTGTAAATCAGTTGTCCCAAAATAGCGTAGACAAGTGACGTTATTCAGTTAATCGAAGACACAGGAAGATGAAACTTGTGCCACAAAGGGTTCAAGTAATTTGCATGAAAATAATGTTTTGAAATCAAAAAATTAGCGAAATGAAAGCATGTTAGATCAGAAATTGGACATGCGGCGCAATGTCAAAACGAACAGTTAAAATCAACATAATGAAATGAAAATTGCGAGGTAAAGTACATGTACTTTTCGAATGAAAATAAATTACATGTAATAAAAAATACAATAGTCATTTAAATTTAAAATATTTCTATTATTTGCCCAATAAGTGTATTGGCTGTAACTAAATTTTAAAGGCTTTATAAGCGTTTGGTGAGAAGTTGAATTGTTAACTCGTAGTAAGGCGTTTAAGTCGGCGCACTGGTGAGTTCTGATAACATTTTGTAAAGACCTTGACTCAAATCCTAAGCGGCGTTTAAAGTAATTAAAATTAACAAAATCGCATAGAATGCATTTTGTGAATTAGTAGTTTAGCAACATTGAAAATATTCGGACAAACAAAAACAAAACTATTGAAATGTATAATGAATGTGCACTCAAAGTACATGTTCTAAGAAAATATTAGATTTCCAAGACATTTTCGTGTATAAACAGTAATGGCGTCGGAAGCAAATTGAAAGTAAGGGGGCTAGACTTATCAAAAATCTTACCAAGCAAAAAAAAAAAAAAAAAAAATGTCTTTGGATATGGTTATGTATAACCTTGCAAAAAAAGGTTCCAACGCCTATGAATTAAAACGTAAATGTAATTGTAAAAGATGTGGAGTGTTGAGCAACAACGTAAAGACTGGTAATTTTTGACGTCACACATTGCGCTGGCTGGCAAAAACTTGTGGTTACTAATTAGGCCTATTCAATTTCTCAAGAAATAAATGAAGCTCAGATTTTAATTTTTTTAGCATTGTTTGCCAAAGGGTCATGCTACAAAACATAGAAGTTATGTGTTCTGTCTACGCTATTTTGCGAAAACCCTCGTATATGAAATTTATTTATCATGATAATCGTTTTAGAAAAAATCTAAAATAGAAAAAAAAAGTAAACAGTCGTGATATAATTTTTCATCCTGCAATTTCGTAGTCATTTCAACTAATCAAATAAAAGGTTATCAGCAAAGGTCAGTTAAAATTTTGCCATTAAAAGTTCTAGATCTTCCGTTTGAAATAATTCTCAAACTGCACAAAGATTGTCATGGCCAAATATAGAACGTTCTTCGTTGAAACTATTTTAATAATGTGTTTCGAAATTATGTACCGGAGGACCCCCCCCCCCCCCGAACTCCCGAATTCGCAGTTATTAACAATTTTAAATATTTACATATACATATATAATCAACTTAATTATGAAAAAACAGACATTGTAACACTCCAAGGTAAGAGCGGACCCCCCACCCACCCTTTTGAGAGAAAAAAATCCATGACCTTCGCCAGCCAAGGGACTACATGTAGGTCATTGTAATATAATTTATGAATGTTCCTTTACCGACCTAAGAATAAAGCATTGTAGCAAATAAATCAATATGAGATGACGTATGTGTCAGTTCTAGAGACAAACAACCTGCACCGTATTTCCACCAGAGTACCATTTGTGTTCTCTTACAACTGTAATCCTATTGCAAACGCAATCAAAGCACTGAAAGTCCTGGAAGCTGTTAGCATGCTTGTCAAGTTGTGGGTATATTTGCATTAATTGTCCGATTTTGGGGAACATTATAGATCCAGTGCAAGCTCAGAGAAAAATTAATAGTTTAGTGTAAGACAAGCCAATATCCCCTTTTCTTGGAATACTAATGTTTTTTATCTCTAAAATGATTTGAAAAAAATAAATTAAAGCATTCATTTTCTAATGTCCATTCATTATTAGCATGTGCTTATATGTATATGATTTTATAAAACAAGTATCTCAAATTGAACTCACAGTGTGTCGATTAAAGGAGTACATTTTAAATTAATCAATTCTGAAATCATCTATCAGGTCGAACAACATAAAATATAGGAGGATCCATTCCTTCCATTATGAAATATTTTTGCGATTTTAAATAAAATGAAACCCAGTGTTTCAAATTTTAACTCACATATAGTACCGAGTATAAGACTGCATTTCAAATTAATCAAATCATTTTTCTTCAAGTCCGTTTTACATAAAAGATTGCCGAGGGAATCCAATCAATCCATAACTCTTAATAAAAAAAATAAGTGGGTGTACAATCATACATTGTATGTATGTACATCACTACAAACTTGTCTCCTCACCTATAGTAAAATTAATTTCTTAGATTTTTAAAGAGCTAACCTTGTAAACGAAGTAAATCTGTATGCGCTGATATTGAAAGTGCCACACGTCCGAACTTTCATATATTGTAAAATCCGAAAATACTCGGACATCCCTCAGGCCCGCCCCTTTTAAACTTTCTGAATCCGCGCATGATCTGAGTATTTTCATTCTCATTTGCCCTGGACATTTTTTTTCATTAATTTCATTTCACATCTTCAATTATTTATTTATTTATTTATTTATTTATTTATTTATTTATTTATTTATTCATTTATTCATTCATTCATTTATTCCTTTAGTATTAGGAGATGATCAAATACGGTCGGGGTGATCAGATCAAATAAAGCCTGAAGAGCTGTATAATAGATTTGATTACCTCATGATATTCAAAGATTGATCTCTTTAAGTTTTACTATTAATTATTTATATAATTTTCAGCAATTGTGCGATTAAATAAAAAAAATCATTGATGAAATGTATCGGACTATACATAAAAAAAAATCGGTTTATATTTTTATCACAGACAAAGACACTGGAAAATAAAATATTACTGAAAAGGAATAAAGGTCGGGTTCGAGTACATAGTTTCTACTTTCTGTTTGATATGAGTTACCTTCTTGACTCTCTCGAGACAAAAGATGATATTGACAAAGCTATAACAAAGACTACTGATGTTGTGTTGGTATTGAGATTTGGGAGAAATGAAGACTCCACGTGTTTACAGCTTGATCATTTGGTAAGATTCAATTGGAAGTTAACAGCACGATTATTCTCTTTTGTCTAAGCACGATATGAAACCGACGACCGTAGTCTACATGATATAGTCTGAAATATCTGACATTTTTCTGGCTTTTTTAACGATTTTGATATTTTATTTGCCAGTTCCTGGCAAGAAAACCCAGGAAAACGTCAGATATTTTGGACTATCTGCATGCATGATCAATGGTAATGATAATCTCATTTGGCGAGACTTAAAAGAAATAATGACTGACGCCTCTTTCCAAAGAGACCTCAGTTAAATTTTTTTTAGTCTTAGTGAATTTTCCTGAGGTTTGATCTAGGGCACCGTGAAAAAGAAGAAGGTACAGTTTCCTTCAATATTTGCCCTAAAATTCAAAAGTTGTTTAAATCTCATAAAAATACACATATGCCATCTTGAACATGTGTGTATATAAAGTACCAAGTTATACACTTTTATCTTGTTTCAAAAAATAATTACATGTATGACTTCAACCTTTTGGCACATTTCTAAGATTTGGTCAAAAATGATGAAAAATGGCACATTTTTACTCAGTTTTTTGAAGAGGAAGATGTGTCCACAGCCGTCACCCACAACAAAATTAATATACCTGGTATTTTATGTGATAGCACATGATAAAGTTATTATGTGAGTTTCATCGTGGGCAACAGCTGCGAACATATTTTTCTTTTCAAAAAACTACTAAGGAACTGGTTTCTTCTGCTAATTTTTATGAAAATTACAGGAAAATGCACTGTTTGTGATGTCACAATTATACTTTTGAAAGTCTAATCCAGTAACTATTTATAGATTCTTAATTAATGGGTATTCTTGTGTAAATAAACATTACATTTCAATTTCCTGTGATATTTTTAAAAATCGCTCTAAAACAGGGCCAAATATGACTGAAACTGTACCTAGTACTTTGCTACAACCATAAAAACTTGAAATAAAAACACCGATCTGGAAATATCAATTTGTTTAACTTTTTACCAAACATTAATGATTTTTGTGCTGTGTGAGACTCACACAGTCACTGATGATTGTTATCTAATTTTATTGTTCCAATTTGAGTAGAGCCATTAGGCATGCTCGATCTTTAATGCACATACATGAATTTCATCTGTTCATGAAACCCATGACTGATTGACAACAAATTTATAATGGTTGTCTATGACATACATCTATGAAAGATAAAATCAAAATTAAGTTAACAGGAACAGGAAATTAACAGGAAATCAAATTAAGTTTTGAATTCTTTTGAAGATAAAAAAACATTGATTGCAGAAGATAATTTTTGTAATGTACTGTTTTTTCTAGCTTGCCAAATGTGCAGCAGAGCTGGCAAACATGGCTCGGATCTTCATTGTTGATGTTGACAAGGTTCCAGTGTACACCAAGTATTTTGACATTACCCTGATTCCATCTACCATCTTCTTCTTTAATGCTCAACACATCAAGGTTGACTGGGGGTAAGACATTTATATCACATTTTGAAATAATTGGGTTTTTTCACAGTTCTGAAAGTCTAACATACTGTTACATGTAATATATCTGTATCTTACAACATGTATTCTGTAGTTGATTCTGCATATGATGTTAAGTTTCATTCTCATCCCCAAAACTACATTTCAAACCAACTTATTAAGTTTCGATATTCTGGTTGTTTGCTAGTTATTCATCTTCGCTAGCCAAGGGTTTTCGGTTCACTCTGCTCCCCATAAACCCTTGGCAGATTTCATTACGAAAACTCGGTGACAAGCTCCGTTTAATGATTGGCTGCAGCTGCGAGAAGCTGATCCAATCGCAGCATTGTAAACAAGCGCTTTTAAATAAACTTTTAAAAGAAACACACGTGTGATCTTTGGTAAAACATTCGGTGTTTTTTCACAAGTTGAGGCACAAGTGCTCGAGTACAGTACCTCCACAAGGATGGTCTAACCAGATCACTTTAAAAAAAGATATATTTTACTGGATTTAACAGAGATTTACAAACTTGTCAAGGCTCGTGTGATCATAGAGTGGGACGTAAACATGGCGAATGAAGAAGTTGCATATCCCGTTAGTATATACGTCCCTGCTTATGATTAGAGGTTCAAATGTTCAATAAGTGTATTGTATTAAAGTTTTGTCGTCAATAATTACGACAACGATACCTGGTTTTATGGCTTGAACGCATTTATATAGCTACTTGTTCACTCCCGGTACAGGTTCCTACAACACACACTATAGGCCTATAAATAAAACATTCCTTGGTTTTTCTCTAATTTATATCGTCATTCCCATTGAATAGCATCGTTAATTATGTTCCTATTCTCGCTAGTCAACATGTTTTCAAGTTGTATTTATGTCATGCCGTAGCGTGTATATTACTCGTTGTTTCATTCGATTAAAATGTAAATATACAAGGGGAGCAACTCAAGTTGCTCACTAGATAGTGCCACCTCATCACCAAGTTTTCGTAATGAAATCTACCAAGGGTTTATGGGGAGCAAAGTGGACCGAAAACCCTTGGCTAGCGAAGATGCTAGTTATTATACTTTTGGTCCATCTAATTATACATTGTATTTTCCCCTGAACCAATGTGTGTAATCATTAATGCATAACACATACATGTGAAATGTAGTGGTTTACCGAGGTGAATCACTTTGACACTGCATGTTGATTCACACAAAAAGCCGTCACTAAAGAGCTTTGTTTACGCTTCTGGTTCAACTTCTATTGAAGAGTCAAAAAGCATAATAATGTCTGCTGTATAAACATTTAGTGATTAGGATACTAGTACATACATCATGATTAAGAATATTGTATAATTAAGTTTACCAAAATATTTTGCAGCACTCCAGATCATACTAAATTTGTGGGAAGTTTTCGGAACAAGCAGGATTTGATCGATGTGGTAGAAGTTATTTATAGAGGAGCAATGAAGGGCAAGGTCATTGTAACTAGTCCTCTTGACCCAGCAAATGTACCAAAATACGAACTTATATACAAGGATATCTGAAGCAAGTGATGTCAGCAACCTACCAATTGAAAGTACTAATTTACACAGAAATCTGAAGCGAGTTGTATCAGCAACCTACCCAAACACAAATCATATACAACATGAACAAGGACATCTGAAACAAGTGGTACCAGTAACCAACCCAGAAAAGCTGGAACTTGTGTGGAAGCATCCTCATGTTGTGTAGATTCAATTTTTTGGAATCATGGTCCCCGGGGGTAGGGTGGGGCCACAGTGAGGGTTCAATTTGAACATAGGAATATATAGAGAAAAATCTTTAAAAATCTTTTTAAAACCATTTGCCTAGAAAAGCTGTAACTTTAGTGAAAGCAACCAGAGATAATGTAGATTTAAATTTGTTCAAGTCAAAACCTTGAGGAGTAGGGTAGGGCCATATTTGGGATCCAATTTTACAAAGGAAAACATTTTAATTATTCACAAAAAACTGAAATGTTATAATAATTATATGGTTTTACTTTAATGCAAGCATTTTGACATATTGCTGATTCTTAACATTGTTTAGACTTTGGCCCCTGGACAATTCTTGGGAATCACAAAGGGTTCAGAGTTTCATGTAGTTTTATATCCCATATACAAACAACTGTTTAGGATCTTTTTGAAAACTGAAATGCTCAACATGTGATAGGACTATAAAATCATCCTGTTAGAAAAGGGACTTGATTATAAACATACGAATAACCACGGTGAAAAAATGGATTATTATTTATACAGAATCTACATGTGCTATATCACATTGTCCAGATAGTTTGTATTATGACTCCATTAAGCTGATTTTACCATACCTATTGTTCCTCAGGTGAGCGATGAGGCCCATGGGCCTCTTGTTTTCAATAAATTATCTTTATGTGTTATATTTCTGATTTAATTTACACATTCATTCCGAAAAATTGCCGCTATTGTACCTAAAACAAACACTTTCTTTAAAATTAGACCCATCTACAAGTACATGTATATAATCAACATAATATTATGTTCGCTGCCAAAACGAATTTTATGGTTTCTATTATAATATACAAAAATTATTCATGTACAATGATTGAACACCGATATTGGTCTCTTTTTTTATTAAATCATATTTTTAAAAAGATCTCTATTAAATGATACATAGAAGTGCTGAGCCACCTTAATAAATTCTCTGTCCGAAGACCCCCTGATAACTGGCGCTTTAATCAATTATACTGTTAAACTTTTTTTATGATAAAAAAATTGCGGAGGAAAATATTACAAGATAATGGCTGAGTCTATTGTTTATTTCAAAAGAAGCTACACCATAGCATGGAGGTGTCTCGTGGCGCTTACTGTTAGTTCACCTGATAACGGCAAAAACAAAACCTTAAGGGGGATGTGCGGCCATCTTTTACATTTCAGAAGAAAAATGTAAACATTTCTTGAACTGGCTTGTTTCTGTCCAAATCTTACTAAAACTGTTGTCAAAAGATACAAAAGCAATAAATATGACGTTTAACATGTTGTTTTCTATGCAAATTACTCATACAAGGGCAGAACAATGCATTTTAAAATCACTTTGAACTGGGCACCTACAGACTTAAATTCAAGATTTAAAAATATGAAAGGAGGTCATTAGTGTCTACTCTACAACCATTTATTGAGAAAAAGGCCAAAGCTTTCTTATTCAAGGTGTAACTTTGTCTCAAAAGAGGGTACCCCATTCTTAAAATGAGTCTCAAAAACCATCAATTTGCACGAGATATTTTTGTCTGTGTCTATGGAGGTACATAAGAGTTATATTTTCATTGAAAAATATATGTATATTTTTTCTTTAAGGCAATTAATATTTTGGACCCCTATCCTACTTCTAAAAAGAATTTAATTTAATTTATACTCATAGAACTAAAACAAAACAATTGGAACTGGTATAGAGATGTCTGTCACATTCAGTCCAGATTGCTTTGAATTGACATTTATTTTTATCGATGAAAATATAACGTCAATGTGCCTCCATAGACACGGGAGTTCTAAGTATAGCCTGGAATTTTCTTGTTCTAAAAATAGATACTATGCCGACTGATAAAAATAGGGTACCCTATTTTGAGGCAAAGTTCAACCTTTTTCTCAACAAATGGTTGTAGAGAGAACACCAATGAAGCCCCTTCATATTTTTTCAGATTTTTAAATCTTCAAAATAAGTCTGTAGCTGCGCAGTTCGACAGCTGTTTTAAGTTATTAAAAGGACATTGTCCTGTTCTTGTATGCATAATTTGCATACAAAACAACACGTAGAATCTCATATTTCTTGCTTTTATATCTTTTGGCAACAGTTTTGGTCAGTTTCGGGCAGAAACAAGCCAGTTCAAGAAATGTTTACATTCTTATGCTCAAATGTAAAAGATGGCCGCACACCCCTCTTAAGAATATTTTGAAATAAATAATAGTATTGGACATTTGATGTGTTCTTTTAGAATATGATCTTGTTCATCTATATCAATGATAACTGCATATACTTTTACAAAGAATATGAACGAAAAAATGAAATGACAGGCAATCAGATATGCAGGGTTTTTTTTTCAAAAACTGAATATGTACATGAAAATAGCGTGTCCAATCGCAGTTCCAGTTTGAATAAAGATACACTCAGTTAAAAAACATATTTTATCCACAAGGTGTCGGCACAGTAGAGCAAGATGAGAATTCGCAAACCTTTTTGTAGTGTGTCATACAGATATATTATCTATTTTCTTTTAGAAAATATTCCACAAGTGATTCCTAGTATACATTGAAAAAAAAAATTAAAATCCCCGGTTCTTCCCTCAGGTGGTAACCCCCCTCATTAGGTAGGGTTTGGCCGGACTCCAATAATGAACTTGGCTTGTCCGTTCAAAAACTCCGGCCATGTAACCGCACTACAAACAAAACAACCGTCACGTTTAATAAACTGTGTTTACAGGAGATTCGGGACACTACGGAGTAACATTAAATTGAATTATGAATTCAATATAGTTTTTTTTTTATACATGTATACATGTAATTATATCACAGGCACGTAGCATCAGGTGACAGGGGGGGGGGCTCTCCCCTAACCCCCAATTTTGTATCACAACAGACAAACTGTAAATCAATAAAATGAGAACGATGCTACGTGCCTGTATCTGTCTACCCACCCCGCGTCTTTAATGTCGAGGGCCATGGCGCGAGCTGTAGCATGGCGCGCATAAGACTCAATTACACTGCATCTTCTTCTGCAAGAACAAACCAAAAAGGGGATGCATGTTTGAAAGATCTGCAAATGTTGAGAAAAAAAATGAATAAAAATGGCCATTTAAACCAGCATGCACAGATCTAGAGAGGTGGGAGAGGGATTGTCCCCTTCACTGGAAAATTCAAATTTACAATGTATTAAATTATTAAAATAGTATTAAAATAGGTCTCAGACCCCCCCCCCCCCCAACCAACTGGCAAACATCCATCGGACCAGGAACGTATCACGTCCCTGATCGAGCCCTCCCCCTACCCCTCCCTTGGGAAAAATATCTGGATCCGCGCATGACTGGTGTGTTGTTCCTTTACCTATCGTTCATATTCACTTGACCAAAGTAGTCACTGAACGCCTTCTTGGCCTCTAGCTCCGTCACCTTCCCGTCCTTGTTGACATCCATGTGGGAGAAGGCTAGCTTGGCCACCCGGATCTCCTTCTCCGTCAGCATATCTACTAGCTTCTTCTGTAAGGAAAAAGACAGTTCGAAATTGCATTACTATTACTATGCAGGCCTAGCATCTAGCAGCGTTTATGAAATGGGAGGGAGGTGGGCAGCCTCATCCAAAAATCTTGACAAGCAAAATTTAAAAAAAAAGGGGGGGGGGACTCCTATTTAATTAAGTTTTTAATATGTAAATTTAAAGACATCTGCCGCGATAAAAAGCCCCCCCCCCCATTGCTACGTGCCTGCTATTATAGTTATACTATATGCTAGGTACCATACTCTTAAGTAGAAGGGGTGTAGAAGGGAAGCATTTAAGGAATAAGGAATCATTCTTTGAGTATTATGAGGTGATAATTTCGGTCTGGGCGTGGTCAAATCCAATGAAGGGCTTTATGATAGATTTGACCACGCTCCGACTGAAATTATCACCTCATTATATTCAAAGAATGATTCCTTATTACTTATGTTTATATTATTTCGAATTTGTACACTTTAAAACATCATTATTTTAAACCACTATTTTTTCATGTAGCACATGCTATGTATTACTGCGCGGCGCAGCCAATACCGTTTCTCGTATATGCTATAAGACACGCCCATTTTGTGTCACTCATGTTTTCTGAAGTTATTGGGTTTTAGGGTTCAAAATTGATTTGTTATGTTATCACAGACAAAGACAGTTGAAAATGTAAATATTTAGGAGTCATTACCCACACTAGCGAACTACATTTGTAGTTGGCGTAGTAACATACAGCGTACTTAAAATTCAAAGTGCGTAAATATTGGGACGAAGTTAACGCAGTTTGAAAAAAAATATTTCTTTCAAAGTGCGTTGACATCGTCGATATTAACGAACTTTGAAAAAAACATGTTCAGGATTTGGCCAAAATAATTGATACTTTTATTTATAAAAAATTATGGTTTTAACATTGTTTAGCTCAATGGGATGTACAATTTAAGCTTACTTGATAAACAGTTTTTCGATTAGAATGTTTCTCTAATAAGCTTTCGTAGTTTGGCAATTAACACATTTATAAAGAACAATTCGGGAGATTTGAATTATCATATTATGGATATCCCGTTTAGCATTTGTCTTTTTCTATGTTGTGTTTTGCATGTGCTTTTAAGCAAACATGATGTGAAAAAAGTATACGTTAGTTATGTTTATCAAAAGTAATATGTTCTTTCAAAACATCAGTGCGAGGAAAAAAACCCACACACTAATGCTTATTTTTAGTTTATAATAATTTAATGTTTGTCAATGTAACTTTTTTTTATAATGAAGTAAATTATTTGATTAGAATTTGAAAAGAGGGTTTATGTTGAAACACTTACAGATTCTTTAACATACCATTGGAGAAATTATTGTTTGGCCAGCTCGTTTTTTTTTCAATATCACCGTACTTGATTTACAACAAAGCGTATTTCTTTTTCCGTTCTTATATACGTTTACTCCAAGTTGCTGAATATCATTTGTTTTAGAAGGAAGGATGAGGGGTAGGGGACCTCCTTCCGGTAAACAATCAAATGATGTACTGGTAATTGACCTGTATCTTTGGTTAACCCCCATCCCCGTTCTCAACGACGGTAAATTAGATTCACTAGAGTTAACAAATCATCATACTATCAGTAAATTAAAATACAATCCCAGATTTTGTGAATGATATATATTTTTTTCCATAGTGCGTTAAGTGTCTCGATAATAATAATTGTTGATGTACCTTCATAGCGCACTGAGTATAAAAAAATTTAAAGTGCTTAGATTTAGTCCCAAATTTAACGCACTTTGAAAAAAAATTCAAAGTGCGTAATTTTTTCAAAGTGCGTTGCCACACAGCATTATCAATTCTTTACATTGCGCTCTCTCTATAAGATGATTTTGTACGGTAAGATTTAGTTCATATAACGGTACCGTATTCCGGTGTTCTTGGTGCAGCTTAGGTAGAGAACGACATTTAAAGTTAACAATAAATACATAATAATAATGTGCTATGTATTTAGGTTATTCCATTTTGATGACGATTAGGTGTATCGTTGGTAAGATTAGGTGTATTGTTGGTAAGATTAGGTGTATTGTTGGTAAGTATTCTAGCTGTAATCCCCCGTACCTGATCCCGCATAGCGAGTTTAACCTTCGCTTGGTAGTTTAGAAATTCCCACCAATCAATGACCCCGTTTCCGTCTCTGTCGGCCAATCGGAACTCTAGATCCATGTGTTCATGGTCCTCCTCAGACAGTTGTTGGCCCAGTTGCTTTTCCTTAAAGTTTTTGAATTCGCCTGGTGATATTTGACCGTCTGGGGAAATAAAAATCAAGTACAGTGAAATTTGTGTGAAGTGCTCAATATTTTGAAAATCAGTAAAGCCAGTCTTTTGTTGAATATCAATAGAGGATGCTTGTTTTTGGCATAGATGTTACTGGAAAAAATATAGCATCAAAATTTAGGTCAACACAAAGCGAAATGATTTTAGGGTTAAATGCAACAAAACATCTTGAGATCATGTTATTTGTTGGCGATAAATTAAATCAAAGTACTGATAGTACTGAAAAGCGCTAACCTAGCTTGATTCTAAAGGAAATTTACTTTGTGCAAGCTTAGTTTAAAAGAATTGATTTGATTTTTCTATATTTCAGCTTCTGTATGCGCACTATATTTTCTAATCACTGCATGGCAGCCCCTGCAATGATGTACGTAAGCCCCGAACATTAGATTCACAATAGAGCCTGTACATTATTTAGATACATAATACCCCGTGCAATTATGTGCGTAAACCACTGAAACTGGTTCTCTATAACCAGTTTAAATGATGTATATTTCTGCTCATAGGGGGCGGTTATTCGATGCACCGGAAGTAGAAGTCTAACGACAATAAAGCGCTGAGCTATGCTTAGGGCTTTAATAAAAATGAAAAAAAAAGTTTAATTCACCACTTCTATCATAAAATGATAGCGAATTTTTAATCCTTCTAAATGGCATAAACACGGATATATTTCAGATTTACCTTTAGGTTTGATTTCCTCTTCAAATGTGTCGATGATGTCTTGCAGTTCTTCTTCTGTTAAGAGTAAGCCTAAGTCGTCCTATGTAACAGTAAATACAAAACAGTTTAAAGCTCATAATACTATGGCTTGTCAAACGTTGCAATATTCGATCTTTTCCATTTGTATTGTACAAATATTCATTGTATTGTATAATTTTCTATTTGTATTCCATAATTTTTCATTTGTATTCTATAATTCTCCATTTGTATTCTATAATTTTACATTTGCATTGTAAAAATTTTATTTAAAAAATGAATTTTATAGAATACAATTGGAAAATTATAGAATACAAATAGAAAATTATACAATACAAATGAAATTTATACAATGCAAATGTAAAATTATAGAATACAAATAAGAAATTATAGAATACAAATGGAAAATTATAGAATACAAATAGAAAATTATACAATACAAATGAATATTTGTACAATACAAATGGAAAAGATCGAATATTGCAACGTTTGACATCCAAAGAATACAAATTTTACTTTACTTGATATATTAGTATTTAGAAACGCAAACAGACAAGCTGACACACAGAGATATGATACATTATAAAATGCCTTTCCACACAATACAACATCTTTTTAATCTACAATTTAAAATCACTGAAAATTAATACTAGTTTTCTCTGGATGGACATTTAGTGTTCAGTATACATATTTGGCAACTTCTCACTTCAATGGCCTATATGGAATATTTAATTTTACGTTACATTATTTTTGATGTCCGAAATAATATCGCCAAATACGATAGATTTGATAATGTTTCCTATACATGATATACAAATTCAAATTAATTCTTACACAAACTGGACAGCTCCATCCGACGCTTGTGTTGGCTTTCTCGACAGCCTCGATATGGGACGGGTGGATGTCCTTCATTTCCAGCACGCAGTCCTTGTGAAACACACTGTCACACACGCGGCAGGGGTACTCCGTCTCCACCGCCCTGAACTCCATCTTACAGGCGGAGCAGGCTATGGGCTCCTGTAACCATGGATAAACAGTCATGTTATTACCTTTATGTTAGCTAGCTGTGACGTCGATCTTTGATAACTGGTCACGCGCCTTTGGTAACTGGTAACGTCTTTGTTAACAAATTACGCAATTGATAACTATGTCTTAATTAACTTGTTACACTTTTATTATTATCTTATTATGCATTTTTCTCTTAATACGTCTTTAATCGTCATTAGAACTGATACATGTAATGTCTTGGTTAAGGTACCTCAATACACCTAGACTTATACTTTTAATGACAATACGTCACAAAATGGGGATTCTAAAAATGTTTTGTTAATTTGTTTGTATCTATAGATTTGGTTGTATATCGTCATTGTACCGTGCTTGTGAAATGTTGATCATGAGTTCGAATCCGACTGGGCCTTTTGTTCACATTTACTGAACTAAATTTTTGAAAAGAATTTTTTTTTTAAAAATAACATTTTTTTTTTTGCCCATTTGACTTGTATTTATCTTGTTCATTATGCTCTCTATCACAATCAAGTAATTTTTTGCTGATAACTGATAACTGGTCATGCCTTTGTTATTTGGTAATATAACGTCTTTCTTAACTGGTTAATCGTCGTCATTAGAACTGGTAATACGTCATTCTGAACTAATAAATAAATGTTTTTGTTAAAGGGACCTGGACACGATTTCAGATGAAAATTTTATTTTTGATTTTTATGTATTTAATAGTTTACTTGTGTATTTTGAATGATTTACCAAAATTTGAATGTTAGAAGTCGTGTTACAAGCGAGATATAGAGGAAAGAAGTCGTTGTTATGTAAACAAAGCTCGAGTCTTATATTTGTTTACAAATAATGTAAAGTAAAGAAATTACCATTTCTTTGACAAAATAACTTGTGGAAACACGATAAACTTATTAAATGTGTTCATAAATAAGTTTATCAACAACAAAATGCAACATTAGATTGAAACTTTTACCAATTCAAGACATATGTAAACAATAACAGGACTCGAGCTTTGTTTACAAAACAAAGAATTTTAACCTCTGTCACACGCTTGTAACTCGATATTTGACTTTCAAATTTTGACAGAGCATTAAAAACATCCATATTGACCATTCTAGACATTAAAAAATGAAAAATTAAATTTTGAAAAAATTTAGCTCAAATCGTGTCCAAGTCCCTTTAACTGTTTGTATTTTATTGTAAAATGGTCACATCTTTGATAACTGGTCGCTTCAAAACAAGGCATGCCTTTGTTAAATGTTTCTTCCTGACAAATTGTTTATTGGCCCCGTTTTTTGTTCACTGGTAAAATCTTTCTTAACTTATCACACCTTTGTTAACGTAATACAGCTTAATTAACCGGTTACATCTTTGTTAACGTTATATGTCTTTGTTGATTGATGCGATTTTCTTATAGTCTGTCACAAGTTATTGCTTCCATCACCTTTTGATGATTTTTAATAAAAATACACATACCTGTGAAAGAAATGCTGTTGAAATTGATAAAAGGGAAAATATCCAAGATATCTTCATTGACAAATTATCATTTTTCACTCATAAAAGTTCACAGGAACGAAAACAAATTTCTTACGGAGATTTATAATGGGAAATGTTTACATCTTTTTTCCATTCGGAACACACTCGGAATACCTCGCACAATTTTTCAAAATTATCATCCGGACATATTAATGGCTGATGCAATGCTAAATCTCCGTAGACTTTCTATTTTGGAATGTGTATTGAAACCTGAAGCGGTAAAGGGGGCGTTTTAAAACAGATAATCTGGACTTTTTTCATATTAGTGGATGGACATAGCTTGAGCACAAAGGTATTTATGATTATCAAAATATCAAGCAAAAGGTGGTGGAAGCAAAAACTCGGGACAGGGTATAATTGGTTACGTATTTGTCTTTGTTAACTGGTCATTTAAACGATTCAATTACTTGACCTTGGATACTATGCGATGTTCAAATCTATATACACGTATTCATTCCAATTTGTACCGGGTTATCTAATTATTTTCAAGTTTTTAAATGTTCAGCGACATTTTTGGGCTTGTTTGAGTTTCACGTGTTTTAATTTAGAATATACACAACGAGCACGCACGTGAAATAGAGCACGCACGTGAAAATAATGCGGAAAGTCGAGATGATGCGATATGCATATGATCTTATAATGCGTAAAGTTTAAATTAACGGCTTTAAAGTTCGGGGTTTGCATTGCATCGTAAACAACTTGAAAACATCCGGATCTTCAAGTTTCACAAGAGTTTAATGTAGATAAAGGACGATATTCATGCGCAGTTTTAAGGTGGGCGTCAGCTGGTCTGGACTACCCGGCACACCCACAACATACCCCACCAGAAAAAGGATGACCTCTTCGCTTATCTGAAATATTAAATATGGTAACCTCTTCAATAATATGGTTTATACAATATAGACCTAGTTTATACGATATGATAACCTCTTCACTGATCTGGTCTATACAATGTGGTTACCTCTTCACGAATTATGGTTACCTCTTCACTGATCTAGTTTCTGAATTAAACAATATGGTTACCTCTTTACTTATCTAGTTTCTGATTTATACAATATGGTTACCTCTCTTCGCTGATCTTATTTATACAATATGGTTACCTCTCTTCGCTGATCTTATTTATACAGTATGGTTACCTCTTCGCTGATCTTATTTATACAATATGGTTACCTCTTCGCTGATCTTATTTATACAATATGGTTACCTCTTCACTGATCTGCTTCAGATGCTCCACGTCTCTGTGGTTTAGATACAGGAAGCTTGCGCATGACTTCTTCCGGATGTACCATTCCCGCGCATCGGGCTTCTCCTCGGAGAGATCCTTGGACGTTTTCTGCAAGTCTTCTTTCATTTCGCTTATAAAATCATTGATTTCCTCTCGCGCCTTCAGTCTATCCTTACAGTACTTTATCATAGAGCCCACAACTAAGGCCTTTGGCATGACTTTGGTATGCCAGCTTGAGACTTCATCGTCATCCATGGTGAAAATCAGACGCTAATGACTGTACGTTAGGTTATTCTGACCCGCCGAATGTATCAAAGTTGGTTTATATACCCTTTTAGTTTGTGACTCAACAGAAAAGTAGTTCAGAAAATTATTTTTAATTACGAGAGGAAATTGAATGACCCGCAATCTGCTTATGTGAAGTCAAGACAATTATAAGATTTATATTCAGTCAATGGTACGTCACAGGATTAGGGATACAAAAGATTCTAATTCCTTTGTGATCTTTTCACACTTTGTTAAATAATTTCCATAATCTTACAATACATAGGGAATGTAACATCATCCATATGGATAGCTATGTGGACTAATTGACGGAAAGCGGAACGTCCGGATATCATGGACAGTGTTTCAACCATACAACGTTCATATTAAGTAATTAAAAAATTACAATCAATCGGTATAACCATCAATATATCTGTATGGATTATATTTTAAGATAAGTGTCCGAAGTGGTCCGATTAAAGTCTGAACCTTTTAATCCGATAACGATCTAATGGCCAAACTGTTAACACCTGATATGTAAATAGTTATGTAATACAGGTGTGAATTCCATACTTGATTAAGTACTCTTGAGCTTTCTTGCCCTTTATTAATCTGATCATAGATATTTAACATTTATTCAACTAATAATAAGAGAACCTAAATATATATATATATATATATATATATATATATATATATATATATATATATATATATATATATATATATATATATATTGTAAATAAACCTTCTGCACTCGTCACCTGGGGATTTTTTTTTTGTGTTCAGCATGGAGATTTTTGGAAAGGTCTTACTATACATAGAAATGCGCATAACGCGAACTGCCTTTAGAGCTAATTTAAACCAATTAGCTTCCATACTTACATTTTTCTTTTTTTAATCTTAAGTTATATATATATATATATATATATATATATATATATATATATATATATATATATATATATATATATAATTTTCAGAGAGTTAACGTTTGACCAATCAATTTAATGTTTCAGTGATGTCCTACAAAACCCATTTTTATACGGAACTATTGATCAACGATTTTTCAAAGAGCACAGTAACGTCTTAATTTCATTTTATTAGATTTTCTAGATGATTTTTTAACGAAACTTATTCGATATCTTTATTTCAGTAAATTGGTAATATACATTTATGTAAAATATGTGATAATTAATATATAAAGATATGGCACATATATCGAATACTGTATGATAAATATTGTATGACACTACAGACAATCAAATGGCGATACAAGTTCAACATATATAAACATAATAAGCAATTGCTGTTATATTCTTCTTCTTTTTTTTAATCAAACCTAGCATACTAATTTATGCTAATATATCAAAAGTCGTCTTGACAATCTCGTCTCTATTGTTTATGGCGTAGAGATTCAATTCTGTATCGTTGTACTGTAGTCCTATTTTGATTTCTCGATTCGGAATCCCAAGCCCTTCTGTCATGTCAATAACTAGATTTCCGAGCCTCAAACAGCCCGGATCGTCCACAAACTTTGGACTTGGATTCTCCGTTTTGTAAATAACAACATCCAGTGTTGTAGAGTCTTTGTCCATGGTGAATGTCCTCATCATACCTTTTTTATCTCGAGATAACTTTGCTCCAGCCCTAAGAAGGACCCAGAAATAGTCTTTACAAAATACTTCGTCGCCATCCCGGAATTTCCTGCTTTTTGGGTGCTGTGCTGGGTTAAACTGTACGTGGGAGTCGATGCCATAGGTGAACCTGCTTCTTCTTGAGTTGATGCTTGGTGTTATGATACGAGGTTTTGGTTTTTCATATGATGTGTGAATTTGAGATTGTCCGTACAATACTGCTCCTTGCAGTGTGGCCACTTCGGAGTTTTCTGGACAGTAAAAGTTGGCGTCTTTCGGAAATACCTCTTTGAGACGGTCTTTTACTATATTTGGTACACTAAAGCCGCCTACTAATATAACATTGTTGATATTTTTCAATTCGTTTGCTTTGAGCTTTTTTGTAATGTGTCGGGATATTTCGTCCAGCGTACCATTAAAGAACCCCATCATATGTTTTGCAGGTATCTTTAACTTATCATGATCTTTCACTGCTAAATCCATCGGGGTGTTTGGGGGAAAATCCTTGCAAAGAAAATATGGCAATTTAATGACGACACACTTGTTATCTTGAACCATCCTAGCTTCAAAGGTCCTTTTCTTTCTTTCAAAAGCTTCCATAAGATCATAAAAATCCTCCGTATGAATCTTGCAAAACTCTGAGAACACACTTTTTGTGAATATTTCGCAGAGATACTCTTTGAACGCTAAGTTGACATTCTCTCCTCCCCACGGCCCGCCATTGGCAGCGAACAGCTCGTCATAAGAGAAGCCGGGGCTCACCTCGTGGGCCGTGATGTCAACCGTTCCACCTTTAATAAAATCAAAGTACTGAAGTACTGAAAGCCGGGCTCTTTTGATATGTCTTTATATAGTGTAGTAAAGATTGAATATCTCTCTCTCTCTCTCTCTCTCTCTCTCTCTCTCTCATGCTTTTGTATATCGACAAAGCGTCAGAGAGCGACCAAATTTTGTAAGCGACTATAAACAAAAATATGTCTGTCTAGTAGAACAAAATTCAACAGTGGCTGCATTGAATTTTGCAACAAGCGTTATAAATTTAATCCTCCATTTCTTCAATGTGCAGCAAAGTAGTTCATGGAAATTCATGCGCATTGTATGTTACCAAAATGCATAATCTTGTTTTAAAAACACGTAATTAGTAAGAAAACTAAAAAAAGATAGACAATTCTCTCGAAATTAAAAAAAAAACTAACAAAAAACCCAACACATCTGACAAAACGTGGCTCTTTGTGTAACTATTTGGTATAGCGGAAGCTTTTACTTTGACGCTGTTCGGTTTTTTGTTTACTTTTGTAGTTGTGCTATTTATAGTAACATTGGCGATTTGCCTGCCTACAGCCAGGACTCTGCTTTCAGCAGAGCCCGGCTAAAAAATAGTACTATCTCTTATTTCAATGAAAGAAAAAGCTAGCAAACATAGATACACCACACTCCCATATTACTTTACAATGCTTCGCCTAACAAATGGTATGGTATGCATTAAAAACACTAAATAATTAAATAAATTAACATAGCTTATTGAATTCAAAGCCCTGACACTTAGTCTAAACTACTAGTATTTTAGGAACGGCAGACAAAAGGACATTCTAAACGCAAGTAAAAAAGACAGGAAATAAGAATGTGAACATGAAAGACAAACCTCCCATGTCCAGCAAGATGTACCGTGATCCGGGACCTACAATCCGCAGTACTTGGTTTTTGAGCGTATCTCTCAGTCTCTGGAGTAGAGATCCACAATATAACGCGGCGCATTCCGGCTCAAGAGCTAAGATTATCTTCTTTATTCCAGCCTGTGGACATGAATATCATTTTATTATTTATATATACTCTAGTTGTATACTTGCTTTCAATGTATAATGCACTCATTAGAAACATGACGTGGGTTTTTGGTGGCTTTGTTTATTACTGCCAGCTACTGTACAATACATTGAGTATTTATTTAGTAACCTATTCATGTTTCATATTATTGCTTTGAAAAAAGCTCCAGAAGGTTCTTGAGATTAGCCTTTTGGACATTTTATACAAAATACTATTTTCAAAAGAGGTTCAGTTATGGACTTATTAACGGTTAAACCAATGTGATTGAAGTGCTACATGTAACAACCTTCTCTGCTGCCTCCCTAATGAACTGCTTGGCCGAGTCGTCCCAAATAGCGGGAACAGTGATTACCCAGCGAATCCAATCATCTGGAACTCCTTTGGTGGTTTCTTCCAGTTGTTTGACAAATGCGCTTTTCAGGTGAGTAAACATTAACGTAAACAGAGTCATCGCAGATATCGTATTCCCTCGGCAGTCTTCGATTACCAGATCCCTTGTTGTTTTCTGCAAAAATACGTTTCTTACACTGTAATCAGGAAAATCCGACTCTTTGTTTGCTTAAGAATTTAGATGCAAATTAAGGTTGCACGGGGGGGGGGGGGGGGGATGGGAGCTGTCCCTATTTTTGACAATTTCTTCTTTTAGTTACATATTGATAAATAAGTTTGAATGCATTTACCCCTCCAATTTCATTTTGACAGTGTTAAAAATTATAGGATCATACGATAACAAATTAAAACCCTTATAGACGAGGCTTTTAATATAAGTATTCAAAGATTAGAGAAGTAAGTTCTTTTATTAAGGTCTTCCGTTTCCAACGGAAGACCTTATTGTTTTTGCTTTGTTTCTTTTCCTCTATTATTATTATTAAGGTCTTCCGTTTCCAACGGAAGACCTTATTGTTTTTGCTTTGTTTCTTTTCCCCTATTATTAAGGTCTTCCGTTTCCAACGGAAGACCTTATTGTTATTGCTTTGTTTCTTTTCCCCTATTATTATTATTCTTTTTTTTTTTCTCCCACGTTTTCTCAAAAACGCTTCAGCCGATTTCAATGAAACTTTTAGATCTTGTTTATGACAAAATTTGTAAGAAAATTACACGAGGTTTTCTTGGTCGTCACTTCCGGTCCCACGATATTAAAAATTTTATGTTTTTGCTTGTTCACGAGTTTTCTCCAAAAATATTTAAGATAGAACTTCCAAATTTTCAGGGATGGTAGAAAGTGTCCTGCCGCAGTGTACTACGCATATCCGAACGTCCGCCGTCATTTCCGTTCGTCACCGGAAGGAAACAAAAAACAGTCATTTTTTAACTTTTTTGTTTTGAATTTTTTTACGTTACTATTCGATAGAGACACATAAATAACTTTAGAAAATGAAATCCGTTTCAAAATCGATCCACGCATTCTCGAGATTTTAGGCTTCAAAGTCTTGAAGCGAGAGTCCGCGTAGCTCAGTCGTTAGAGTGGTGGACTACTGCCCAGGCGACCCGGGTTCAGTTCCCGAGTGTCGAACGTTTTTTCTTTCTTAATTGTGGTTTGTTCAACGATTTTATTTTGAAAATGATGGTTTAAAATGTTTTCCGTTTAAATATTATCATAAATTTAAATAATATCGGTTTTTTTTCAGTACAAATATAGAGCCCGGTTAGAAATAACGTTAATTTCCTGCTTTGTGACAGTCTTTTTTTATCAGCAGCTATCTAAATTAAGATGCTCGTAGCATCGCCGGCATCAAAGTCATGCCACCGAAGAACCCATGCAATACGACCGCATTGGAGCTCGTCGGATCGCTTTGTCGGCATCAAAGAAACACCGCCATCTCAATGACTGTGTGCACAAAACAAGTAGCGACTGTGGGTAGGAAATAACCGTTCTCCTAACAATATGCTTATGTTTCAATTATTATACATGACTTTAAACTGAGGGTTGTTAAATGTTTCTCCACATACGTAAATACAGGCATGCATGTATACATGCGTTTATTGACAAATGTTTTTGGACAGATTATATACATGTGAAGCAGGGCTATTTCTCATTTTTATTTTTGTATCTATTTGTATTATACTGTGTTAAAGTTATTGCCCTTTGATTGTTTGATTTTTGATAATGTGATCTATGTTTCTAATAAATACCAATCAGCGTCATAATCATTTTTATACCATAATAGATATTCATTGTAAATAAGTTGTTATGTATAAGATTTTTATGGGGTTAGATCTAGATAGTTTGTTTATTTTTGATTTCCTATTTTAAATACTACAAATTATTCTAGGCCGGCACATATATAAGGACAGTGTCGATAGCGTCTGCACAACGACTGTTTGGGGTTAAACTGAAACAGGTACGGCAAGATTGAGAGTGCGGACATCCCTGCTCTCTCTAATCTTCGTGTAATTTAACCTACGATACAGAGTGTGCGGACATCCCTGCTCTGTATCGCATCAACAGATGTGTGAGGTCATCCCTGTTTGTATTGGTGGTGCTTGCGGCGGAGCAGTGAATGCCTGAACTCTGACTCTACGATGACATGTGGTGAAAATGAACTGTGTTCAAACTCAAAATTATAAAGAAAAATACAAAACACCATCAGAGTAGACACGGATCTAAACAATTCGTTGAAACTTTTCTGCAGCTGTAGCCTTCCATGTGCGTAGTTCTCTAACCTATATTGGATTCAAGGGTCAACCCAGAAAGTTGTCAATACTAAATATAAAGTTGTATTCCAATAAGCAAAAAGTCATTATAAACATAAGAATAATTTTAAATGTTAGTACATGTATAAATATGAAAATTATTTGTTTTTCGATTCGCAGTTAGCTATTTTATCTATTTGTAATGCAGTTGCATCGTTGAAACCTGATTCACTCTTGTTGCGGCGGATGTCTTTGATGCCGGCGAAGTGATACGCCACAATACGGATTTTACAATATTTGTTTGACTTTTACATAGCGTCTTAGATATCCGGTATTGGTTTTGCTCTATGTTAAAGTGTTAAGAAATGGTAGAAAAGAACAACTATCTCTATTGTCTTTTTTAATGTGTATTCAAACGGAAGACCTTTTGTTGCTCGCAACAAGCGTCTAGTTATTATTATTATTATTATTATTTTTTTTTTCTGTCACGGTTTCTCAAACACGCTTTAGCCGATTTTGATAAAACTTTCAAATCTTATTCATGACTAAATTTGTAAGAAAATTACACGAGGTTTTCTTGATCGTCACTTCCGGTCCCGCGATATTAAAAAATTTATGTTTTTGCTTGTTCCCGGTTTTTCTCCATAAGTTTTTTAGATAGAACTTTCAAATTTTCAGGGATGATAGAGAGTCGTCTGCCGCAGTGCCCTTCGCATATCCGAAGGTCCGCCGTCACTTCCGGTCGTCACCGGAAGGAAACGAAAAATTATCATTTTTTAACTTTTTTGACTTGAATTTTTTTTCTTTTATTATTCGATAGAGACGCGTTCAAAACTTCAGAAAATGAAATCCGTTTTAAAATCGATCCACGCATTCTCGAGATATTAGGCTTCAAAGTCTTGAAGCGAGAGTCCGCGTAGCTCAGTCGTTAGAGTGGTGGACTTGTGCCCAGGCGACCCGGGTTTAGTCCCCGAGTGTCGAACGTTATTTCTTTCTTAATTGTGGTTTGTTTTACGATTTTATCTTGACAATGATGGCTTAAAATGTTTTCCGTTTAAATTTTATCATAAATCAAAATAATATCGGGGTTTTTATTCAGTACAAATATAGAGCCCGGTTAGAAATACCGTTAATTTCCTGCTATGTGACAGTCTTTTTTTTTTATCAGCAGCTATCTAAATTCAGACGCTCGTAGCAACGCCGGCATCAAAGTCATGCCGCCGAAACACCCCTGTAATACGACCGCATTAGAGCTCGCCGGGTCGCTTTGCCGGCATCAAAGAAATGCCGCTATCTCAATGTCTGTGTGCACACAACAATTAGCGACTGCGGGTAGGAAATAACCCGTTCTCCTAACAATATACTTATGTTTCAATTATTATACATGACTTTAAATTGAGGGTTGTTTAATGTTTCTCCACATACTTGGATACAGGCATGCATGTATACATGCGTATTTTGACAAATGTGTTCTCTCTCTCTCTCTCTCTCTCTCTCTCTCTCTCTCTCTCTCTCTCTCAGTCAAGTCATGAGCAGTGAATGTCTGAACTCCGCCTTTACGATGACAGGTGGTGATAACTCTCTCTCTCTCTCTCTCTCTCTCTCTCTCTCTCTCTCTCTCTCTCTCTCTTTCTCTCTCTCTCTCTCTCTACATACTATTGAAAAAAGTCATTCTAAATATAAGGATAATTTTAAATGTTAGTACATGTATAAATATGAAAAATATTTGTTTCTCGACCCGCGGTTAGCTATTTTATGTATTTGTAATGCAGTTGCATCGTTGGAACCTGATTCACTGTTGTTGCGGCGGAATGTCTTAGATGCCGGCGAAGTGACCGAGGATCGAAATACGTCACAATACGGATTTTACAATATAAGTTTGACTTTTACATAGCGTTTTAGATATCCGGTATTGGTTTTGCTCTATGTTAATGGTAGAAAAGAACAGCTATCTCTATAGTCTTTTTAAAGGTGTATTCAAACGGAAGACCTCTTGTTGCTCGCAACGAGCGTCTAGTTATTATTATTTTTTTTTTTTTCTGTCACGGTTTCTCAAAAACGCTTTAACCGATTTTGATGAAACTTTCAAATCTTATTCATGACTAAATTTGTAAGAAAATTACACGAGGTTTTCTTGGTCGCCACTTCCGGTCCCGCGATATTAAAAATTTTATGTTTTCGCTTGTTCACGATTTTTCTCCAAAAGTATTCAAGATAGAACTTTCAAATTTTCAGGGATGATAGAGAGTTGTTCCTCCGCAGTGCCCTTCGCATATCCGAACGTCCGCCGTCACTTCCGGTCGTCACCGGAAGGAAACAAAAAATTATCATTTTTCAACTTTTTTGATTTTAATTTTTTTTATTTTATTATTCGATAGAGACGCGTTCAAAACTTCAGAATATGAAATCCGTTTTAAAATCGATCCACGCATTCATGAGATATTAGGCTTCAAAGTCTTGAAGCGAGAGTCCGCGTAGCTCAGTCGTTAGAGTGGTGGACTTGTGCCCAGGCGACCCGGGTTCAGTCCCCGAGTGTCGAACGTTTTTTCTTTCTTAATTGTGGTTTGTTTTAGGATTTTAATTTGAAAATGATGGCTTAAAATGTTTTCCGTTTAAATTTTATCGTAAATCAAAATAATATCGGGGTTTTTTCAGTACAAATATAGAGCCCGGTTAGAAATACCGTTAATTTCCTGCTATGTGACAGTCTTTTTTTTCAGCAGCTATTTAAATTCAGACGCTTGTAGCAACGCCGGCATCAAAGTCATGCCGCCGAAGCACCCCTGTAATACGACCGCATTAGAGCTCGCCGGGTCGCTTTGCCGGCATCAAAGAAATGCCGCTATCTCAATGTCTGTGTGCACTCAACTATTAGCGACTGCGGGTATGAAATAACCCGTTCTCCTAACTTATGCTTATGTTTCAATTATCGACATGACTATAAATTGAGGGCTGTTTAATGTTTCTATGCATGTATACATGCGTTTATTGACAAATGTGTTTTTTACAGCTTATATACACATTTGAATTGTATAGTTACTTAATCTCTCTCTCTCTCTCTCTCTCTCTCTCTCTCTCTCTCTCTCGTCATGAGCAGTGAATGTCTGAACTCCGCCTCTACGATGACATGTGGGGATAACGAACTCTCTCTCTCTCTCTCTCTCTCTCTCTCTCTCTCTCTCTCTTGACATACTATTGAAAAAAGTCATTCTAAACACAAGAATAATTTTAAATGTTAGTACATGTTTCAATATGAAAAATATTTGTTTTTCGACCCGCAGTTAGCCATTTTATCTATTTGTAATGCAGTTGCATCGTTGAATTCTGATTCACTGTTGTTGCATCGGAATGTCTTTGATGCCGGCGAAGTGACCGATGATCGAAATACGTCACTATACGGATTTTACAATATTGGATTTGACTTTTACATAGCGTTTTAGATATCCGGTATTGGTTTTGCTCTATATTTAAGAGTGTTAAGAATTGGTAGAAAGAACAACTATCTCTATAGTCTTTTATAAGGTGTATTCAAACGGAAGACCTTTTGTTGCTCGCAACAAGCGTCTAGTTTCAATTTTATTTTCTTATGGTAGGTGACCTTCGTTCAAAAACAATGCTACCTGCCCGGAAGGTATCATTTTCAGACCGGTATTTTATGTACAACATACCCTATCACTGGCATTGTACAGGTTCATCTTGAAGTTCTTGAACAATTTCCAATCTGTCTCTCCATTGCTGCATTTCTCGGCGTAAGTGTCCTCGGCCGTTTTACCAAACGAGTGAAATGAATCATCTTCTGTTAACAATATCGATGTCGGCACCTTTCCAAGTTGCTGTAAAATATGCATTCGTATTTGATCACTTTTATAAAACTTTTATCAGAATGAAATGAAAATGTTTCTCTTATTTAGTTAGTGCACGTGTCTTCAGAATTAAAGAGAGAAAAATTAGATACGGAAAAATACATTCAAATAGTACACGCATATTCAGCTACCCCCCCCTCCCCCTTCCAAATAAAATGTAGTTGGTTGGGAGATTGAGGGGGTAACTGTTAAGGAATAAGTTAGCCCCCCTTCCCCTTCCAAATAAAATGTATTTGGTTGGGAGATTGAGGGGGTAACTGTTAATGAATAAGTTAGCTTACATAATACACTTGTGTTTGTTATATAATTTGTATTATGTGTATGCACATGGATATGCATTTGTAAATCAAAGCTTTTCGGGAAATTATCTTGTTGAATAAAGGAAAATAATAAAGGATGTTTTAGATATCTTAGCATCGATTTGATTGTGTTATATGCTGACGACTTTAAGGTAACTCAAGTGTTTTCAAACCAAACATTTTTTAATTTTAATAATTAAAACAACTTATAAACTTACTATAGAGACCAAAATATTTATACCTTTGCACGTTTGTTTTCCTACAGTGAGCTTCAGCTCATTAGGTCCAAAAATTTAACAGCCAGAATTAAACACCATGATGCAAAATCTCATAATTTATTAAATTATGCACCAAAATACACCATGTTAGGTTATAATTTAAGCAAATCAATTGATTATCATTAAATCATAAAAATTTTATTGATTTTCTACAGAAAATATAAAAAAAATTACATTTTTTCTTGCCACGACCTTCCCAAAAAAATTCACAAAATTGCATATTTTTGAAAAATTATAAAAAATTATTCAGTTTACATACATTTTTAAACAAATATTTATTAAGAGGTACATATTGTGTTAACAAAAAAACATAGTTTATCAAAATTGACCATCCAGTTTTTGCTTGATAGTCTCTTGAACATGTGTACCCCCATTTTGAAAATGTAAATTTTACAAGTTTTTTTTTGTGCAAACTTTGGAAAAAAATAATATGTACCAAAGAAACACAATCTAGCTAACAGTCACTTTAATTGATATACTCAATGAAACTGTATTATACATATAAAATTAAAGTCGAGACTGCCAAAAAACTCATATATTTGAGTGCAGTAGTACCCCCTTCCCCTTTCTGTCAAATACTTTCTATCCCAGATTTTTAACATATTTATCTGTAGATTAAACACCAATCAGTGTTATGTAGTTTTGATTACACAAGTACTTACTTATCCTCTCCTTGTCCCGGAGGACACATGAGGTCGTCAAGCTACATAAACGCAGTGTAATTGTTGGAGGAGAATGCATACAATACGTACAATTATATTACACACTCATTTACCTTTTTAAAATACGCTGCTTTCCTTGCTTTCTCCGATCCCTCTAAACGACGGAGATGCTATATTTTACAAATTTTCCACTTTTTGACCAAGACATAATTATTTTAAAACCCTTGTTGTGTGCCAAAATTATAACCGGAAATTTAGCACGCCGTGTAAAAAAAGAACCGGATCCGAAAGACACTGGAGTTACCTTAATACGATTTTATAGTCATTACATGATTCTATAAACAATAAATCTAGCAGGCATTTTTAAAATTCAAGCTGACTTGAATTCGACGTAATCAGGTGGAACCTATTCCGGATATCTGGACAATATTTATCGATTCCGTGTAAAACACTTAGTCTAGTATCCCCCACGGTCCGAACGAATGAATCTAAAGCATTAAGAACTATTGACGTAACATATTACCTCAGTCGCGACCAAACACAGACGTATATATCCTGAAAGATGAATTCCTAACATCTGACAGGTATGTAAATATAAGTCAATTTTTGAGAAATATTCTTCAATTGTTTGAAAAGTATTTTATATTTTCAGCAATTCAGAAAAAGTTTAGTTGTACTTTTTTCTATATAGTTGTAAAACTTCACTTTCCTATAGTACATTTATTTCCTTACTACTTCTGTCTGTAACACTTCATTTTATAACTTCTGTCCGTAAAACTAGTACCTCATTTATAATCCTGCCTGTGGCAACTCATTTCTATGTCTTGAACACTTCATTTCTATGTGTGTTATACTTTATTTCTACATGTATATATTTAAAACACTTCATTCCTATGTCTGTTACACTTCATAACTATGTCTGTTATGCTTCATAGCTATGTCTGTTACACTTCATAACTATGTCTGTTATGCTTCATAGCTATGTCTGTTACACTTCATTCCTATGTCTGTTATACTTTATTCCTACTTTTTAAAAACACTTATTTCATCCCAATTTCTGAATTATTTACTCTATTTACTATGCCTGTTACACTTCATAGCTATGTCTGTTACACTTCATTCCATGGTCTGTTACACTTCATTATTAAGTCTGTTACACTAATTCCTATGTCTTAAACACTTTATTCCTATTTCTGTGCACTTCATTTCATGGTTTGTTACACTTCATTACTATGTTTGTTACACTTCATTACTATGTTTGTTACACTTATTCCTATGTCTTTAACACTTCATTCCTATGTCCGTTACGCTTC
The DNA here is from genome assembly GCA_020458035.1 of Magallana ariakensis. Lineage (NCBI taxonomy): Eukaryota > Metazoa > Mollusca > Bivalvia > Ostreida > Ostreidae > Magallana > Magallana ariakensis. The sequence continues at coordinate 16,756,974 of CM035813.1, read as the reverse complement.
ATTTCTTTGTCTGTAAAACTTATTACTATGTCAGTAAAACTTATTTATATATCTGTCCTTAAAACATTAATATTCCAGTTTTTTACAGTTACAATGTCTGTCTGTTACAATTTATTACATGCCTAATGGTAACATTTATTACTCAAACTGTAACCATTTCTCGCAAGGTCTGTCTGCAATTATTTCTTTGCTACTTCGTTTCTGTTTTCTGTTCTCCTCAATATCAATATGCGACCATCCAGCACTCTTAATTAAAACAGCTTTATTTGGATTTTTTAACTTTTTGATTTGAAATACAAAAGTCGGCTACATTGCATTCTCCATCAAATTGTTTCTGTGCATTATTTAACTCATACAGCGTTGAAAATATTTTCTATTGATTCCCTAAACTTTCCTAATATGTTAAGGACCATTTATACTGCGCATTACTTTCAAGGTACTTTCGGGTATTGAAATTGATCCTACGTATGTAATTGATGTAAATGTACAAGTAGAATGAATTGCAATTAACAACAAATGACATAATCTTATAATCAAAGTATTCTGAATAAAATACGATAAAAATGAGTAACTTGAACTCAACATGTTCATTTTTATAATGATATATTTTTCCATATCCATTTTTGTATTTATAAAAACAAGAAATAAATGAATATAGAGTAATTTGTAGTAATTACTTAATGCAGCTACGAATAATGGCTAGCTATATTTAAATGTTTTGTATGTTAATCGATTTCCCGAAACCACGGATCAAAAGAATTTGAGAGATGGCGATTTAAGTCATCAACATCTTTTCTGTTTGTTTCCCTCTAGAATTGGTCTCTATTGATATCACCATAATCCTATTCCCTACAATGATGCACCTATAAATGAAGGGGCCTCATATTCATTAAAGGGTCTAAAATATCACATAACTCCTCATTATAGCTACTACACACACAAATTAAGAATCCAACGCATGATAACATTTCAAAAAACGTAAATTTACATGTCAGCTGATTGACTATTGCACAAGCCCGTAGCGTGGGGGGGGGGGGGGGGGTGTTAGAAATTTTCCATAAAGAACAGGGGACAGTAAGCATGTATTGTTTGCCTGTAATTTCTTTAAATTTCCAAAAAAGTTAAATCTTTGCCACGTTTTCAAGTTTTAAATGAATAGGTATTTATTTTGCAATATACAAAATTGTCATCAATTATTTACAGTGGAGTTATCCCATAGGCCTACTTCATTTGTTATATTTCCCAGACATCGCATTCTTTTCTATGAAATGGTCACATCTCAACAAGATTTAGATATGGACGCATGCAAACATTTCACAGATTAATTAAAATAATAAAAGAATTGGTGGGGTTTTTTTTTGGCTTGTGTAGATTTTTGACGAGTGTTCCTTTCACAAACAATGCTATGTGTCTTCTGCATTCATGCATACCTGGTTATGGTCAATTTTCATGCCGTAGATCCTTAGTGGGTCAGTCTCATAGCTGTCCCTCTGTGCGTAGGCGTATCCCGTGTACGAGGTCCCGAAGTCAATCGCCACAACAAACAGGTCGTTGTTTTTTTTCTTTTTTTCATGTTGTAATTCGTTCATGGTTGGTTATTTGACTTACTGATTTACTCGTATTGTAAAACCTTGAAAACGGTAATAATACTTTTTTTTCTATTCAAATCATGGAATCTCTACAATTAGATTTGAGGCACATTAAACGTTGATATTTCTTTTTTCAATTCAAATTATGATTAGATTTTAAATCCTTAGACTTATCGGAATGATTTATATACAAGTAGTTCACATGTAGATATTGTCTATAAGTATTTTTCATTACGGAGGATTCTTGTCCGGATCCTGACTTATCAAACAATAAAAGAACAATATCAGAAATGTCCATTAATTGTACTTGCTCAGAGTCTAAAATTTCATTATTTTGTCTTTTTTTCTCGCTTTTGATCAAAACGTAGAATAAAGTAACGATAATAAAATGTACTATTTCGGCGGATAGGTGGAGTATTGTAGGAAATATTAACTTACAAGTTTACATAAATATACGATAAATCGACTTAAAAATCTAACAAGTCTACATAATTATCTGATAAGTTTTGGTAGACCTACGCCACCATAGTAAAGAGAAACATATTATTTTGAATTTGAAGTAGCTGCCACATGCATGATTAGCTATATCAATTTTTGTCCAAATGTTGGGGGAAAGATAAAGTCACTTCTTGCTTGTAAAATGGTAAAATTTTATTCAATGGACACCAACAATTCGATTTATATTGTCTATATAGCTAATCGCTGGGTGAAAACTTCATTCACTTTCTTAAAAAAACAAATACTAGATCAAGATCAATCATTCAGTTATACTTGTAGATATAGATACATGTACTTACATTCGGAATAGGTATTTAGGTATTTACAAGTTGATGTCGTAGTTTATAGGTTAATTTTCATAGATAAAATTGACTTTAATCAATAAAGTATATTATACATGTATTCAATTAATAATTAAACCATCTCTTGGATTCCTGCTAAAATCCATAGTACTTACATGTGTCTTTGACACTTCCGCTAACATCCAACTTTGAATTCACCACACATATATACGGAACTACCTTAGTTATTAACATCTGATGCAACAAATTCCGCGAACTTTTACTTCCTCTTTTGGTATCCGTGCAAGTTGTTTCTTGTTTTAAACTATTTGTGATCTGAACCTACAATCTACGGTAAATTGATCATTTACTGCAAAACTGGACCTTTAAACTTTAAAACCCATTTATTGATCAATTGAATTCAAATACCCTAGGTTCATACACGTATATATTTCGCGATCATTCATTTTTTATTTTCCACACTCATGTAGATTTTGAATAATAAAATATTTGAAGAATAAAGAGTATTTAAAACATATCATAAAGTACAATATACATGACATAAACATATTAAAATTATTTCCCTGTAAGAAAAAAATATACTAGTATACATTGTAATTCAAATAAATGTATAAACATTTTTCTTTTTAGAAATTAAGGAATCATATGTTATCCCTATACTATATCGATTACAATATTGTAGTAAGAAAATCAAGGAGAAATGATTCAGTTGAATATCACAAAAACAATATTCAACACCTTCCTTTTGATGTCAACACTTTCCAAAGTCAATGGAACTGTTCGACAATTTCATTTACATCTCTTCGGAGAAGTTTCCAATGAATACGGTCCCCATGTCCTTAGCCAGATTCCCAATGTCTCAAAGAGCGTCTGTGCCTCCATGTGTCTAGAAAACGCCAAATGTCAAGCGGTGGAAATCTGTAACCATGGAGTCTCAGAGTGCCGGATAACAACGGGTCAACATTCGTCCCCGATGTCCAACGGCTCCAGGTCAACATGCCAGCTCTATCGTCTGGTAAGTCGGACTTTCAACATTATATAAATAGTGCCTGTTTGGGAGGGTAACAGTTGAAATTGACACCCCTCGAAAACCATTGTCAACCTCCGCTTCGCGTCGGCTGACAATGGTTTTCTCGGGATGTCAATTTCAACTGTTACCGTCCCAAACAGGCACTATTTATTTTATTAAACTGAATGTCTTAATTTTAGAAAATATTTACTGCTTTTATATAGAAATGACGTGAATTCTACGGAGAACCGTACGCGCATAATTTACGCGCATGTAACAATTCGTTGTGTTACCCGTTGCTAAGTGTGTTGCTAACGCTTAGGGTAATAGAACTGATTATCAACTGCGTCTAAACCAATCAGATTTCAGTATTTAACATGAACAGTATAATAATATATATTCAACATAGGATCTCAATGGAAACTACTCCAGTGAAACAGGTGTGACATTATGTATGGATAAAAACGTAAATTAAAACATCGTGATGTTTTTGACAAACGAATTCGGCAAGTTATAAAATACTAGTTGTTTTTGACAAACGAATTCGGCAACTTATATTCAAGTAATACTAGTACTCGCAATGTGAAATATGTGTATATCATATGGCTTGCTTTCATTTTATTTATTCTAACGCCGTATAAGGTATTTTGTAATTGCTGTGAATATACGTGTCTGTACAAATTGCTAGTTTGTGTTTCTTCTAGGGCAATCCTTGCAGGGAAGGTTATTGGGATAGGCTACAGAATAGATGTACTCAAAGTAAGTGAATCACGATATAGGCGGTGTGTGGTGTTCTTCATTTGGTAAAATTATTATTATAAAACTTGTATTATAAAACCTGCTACTCCACAAATTGATGGGGGGAAGTTTTTTTTTTTTTTTTTTTTTTTTTTTGTTGCTTCGATGAATCCCTCCCCCCTACTTTTAAGAACGATGATACGTGCCTCAATAAAGACATGTTCTACCATCTTATAAAATCTAGTTTCATCATAACATAAGACTTGTTCTATCATTACATAAGACTTGTTCTATCATTACATGACTTGTTCTATCATAATAAAAGACTTGTTTTATTATTACATAAGACTTGTTCTATCATAATATAAGACTTGTTCTATCATAACATAAGACTTGTTTTATCATTACATAAGACTTGTTCTTGCATTACGTAAGACATGTTCTATCATTACATAAGACTTGTTCTATCATAAAATAAGACTTGTTCTATCATAACATAAGACCTGTTCTATCATTACATAAGACTTGTTCTATTATAACATTAGACTTGTTTTATCATGACATAAGACTTGTTCTATAATAAATTAAGACTTGTTCAATCATTACACAAGACTTGTTCTATCATAACATAAGACTTATTCTATCATTACATAAGATTTGTTCTATCATAACATGAGTTTTGTTCTATCATTACATAAAAACTTGTTCTATCATAACATAATACTTGTTCTATCATTACGTAAGACATGTTCTATCATTACGTAAGACATGTTCTATCATTACATAAGACTTGTTCTATCATATCATTACATAAGATTTGTTATATCATAGCATAAGACTTGTTCTATCATTAAATAAGACTTGTTCTATCATAACATAATACTTGTTCTATCATAACATAAGACTTGTTCTATCATTTCATAAGACTTGTTCTATTATAACATTAGACTTGTTTTATCATTACATAAGACTTGTTCTATCATTACATAAGACGTTTTGTTCTGCCATCACACAAAGACTTGTTCTACCATCACATAAAAACTTGTTCTACCATCACATAAAAACTTGTTTTATCATCACATAAAGCCTTTTGCTGATATTCATAAAAAATTTTAATCAGAAAACACTTTTACCCATACAAAATACTTAAGTAACGGTAAAATTTGTTTTAAACTTTAGGTAAATTTATGGCCGAGTCTTCTTTTCAGACATCACACAGAGCCTCCCCCCTAACACGTGCGCAGACTGTCACTGTCTGCTAGGTCTTCTGGACATTGTGTTGACCAATGGGGATATCAAACTCACCCTGTCTGGGGATAAAACCCTGGTTTGTGCTGTTGAGATAGCAGTTCTAGGCTTTGATATATACAAATGGACAGTAAGTGACAGGAGTTTTATTCTAAACTAATTTATAATCAATAGGCGTCGGAACCGGGGGGGGGGGGTAGGGGAGTGGGCTTACCCCCCCCCCCCCCCGCCCCAATTTTTTTGCAAAGTTATACATATGAAGGTCCGTGTTGCTCTGCTTTGAATTTGTATTTCATTTTATGGATTTTTGAGATGGTTGACGGTTTGTTATTGTCATTTTTTTCATAATTAACCTTAACTTAAGACCTTTTTACTTGTCAAGGTTTTTGATAAATCTAGTTTTCACTTTCAATTTGCTTCCGACGCCACTGTAATCAAAGTATCCTAGAACTGGGGGATTCGGTTTTTTAATTCAAGTAAAAGACATGTTTATCTCTACCCCATACTCTTTGAGAATAAAAGATATACAACAGAGGGTTTAACTAGGTCCGGTTAAATATTTTTCAGAGCAAAAGCCGATTGTTATCAACTGTTTAACCGAAAGTGGATTATAATTTCATTTTTAAAAAACGCTCCAAAACTGCATACAGAGATAGAGAATTTGTAAATATTGTGATCATACAAATTTACAAATTATATGAAAGAGAACAAAAACGTTTGTCGAACGATATAATTATACGCTCCGCGTCAGTTTAAAATCAAAGTACTGAAAGTACTGTGATGGCATCAAGAGAGTAAGCCCCGTTTCCTGTGTTTCAAAGCTTTATTTGGTTTTAGGTGATTCAGAGGCGACGCTCCGGTGGATATGTTGACTTTGATCGTGAGTGGGACGAATACAAAGAAGGATTTGGATCCACAGCATCCGATTTCTGGATCGGTATAATATAGCTAAACATTGAATATGACATTGAATAATTCCTGGTAAAAATCCATCAGAAATTGCAATCGAATATTATTTTCACATACAATGAATATCATTTGCCAAATTGTTAGTTTGTCAAGATTTAAGAAACTAATGGCATAAACTAAGTTCGAATTTTATAGATGTATTCAAAATAATGTTGGATTTGTTAGCCACTGAAGACAATGTTGCAAATGTCTAGATGTAATGTCTGAATTAAACAGTGGGGTTCTATCATTTTCAGTAATAATAAAATAATACATGTAGTATGAAATATTTAAATTAAAAGGCAACGACTACATACACCAGCTGACAAACATTTCCGGAAACAACCATTTGCAGATAAAAATGACAAAAAACAACGGGCAGAAGCTGACCGTCGACTACCTGTTTTACATTGAGTCTGAGAGTGGTGGTTACAAGCTGCATGCTGCCAATTTGGATGGAAGCCAAAGCCAAGGTAGAGTACTGCCAATTCATTGATTGGTCGTTTGTTATTTAACGTCCTTTTAAGATAACTTGAGTCTTGTAATCATTAAAAAAGTACTTATATTTCATTTGGACAATTTTATTTATATATTTAAAATTCAAAATTTTCACATCAAATAATATATTCTTTTTTACATAATTATACATGTATATTAATTATGTTTTACATATTTTTATTAATTTGGTAAGGCGACCCATTTCTATCAGGGTGTCAGGAGTGTGCTAACTTAATGAAATTCAGCACAAAGGATGTAGACAATGATAATGACACTACCGGTAACTGCGCAAGCGCCAGTAAAGGAGGCTGGTGGCACAACTCGTGTCAAAGGTCGAACTTGAATGGAGAATTCGGCCGGAATGACTACAGGCTTGGAATTAATTGGAACTCCATCACAAACCTCAGCTACGTGGAAATGAGGGTCAGAAGACCATAGCAATTTGTCAGTTTCACTAACTGAACAAATGAAAATGTTCATTATGTCTTTAAAATTTTTCAAAGTGATTTTGAAATTGTAACCTTGTATGCTTTTCTCTATTTGATTGGAAATGAATGCATGAAACGGGATCTTATAACTCTGGTTAGTGGGTAGTGACAATTGCACAAAGCTTAAGGCCGCTACAGACATGTAAAAGGTGCAAGGGGTCTTAAAAGAGAGTTTGTTGATAAACTGATGATGACGCTTTTGTTTGTTGTTTTATTTTTTAAGTAACATATTGTGTCAGAAAAGTGATATTCACATAGATATTGTAACAGATATGCTTATATAATCGTTCAACGATACAATTATTGAGAAATATGCGGATTTCAACAAACTTACCGAAAAAAGAAGAAACGGAGTACAGTCAACAAGTATTTTTTAAGTAGTATGAAAATGAAAAGGAAATGAGAAAACCATGAGCATTTAGATTACCGTAAAGTGTATTTAATACATGCAATAGTTGGAACTTCAAGTGGGTCCATGGTCGTGGTCGTTTTCGTTCGTTTGTTTAACCCCGCATAAAAATTAAGAGCTCGTGTAGAAACAAATTCAAACTACATGATGTATTTTGAATTTGAAAACTATGACCCGTAAAATTACAAAAAACTCAAAAAAATTACAGATACTGGCTTGAAAATAATATTTAAAATTTAAGGCCGACATGGATGGTATCAAGCCACCTTCGTATGTTGTCCAATGCTTTTCCAACTCGGTAATATGCGATTACAGATAGATTTAAAATAACTCGTTATTATTGTGGTTTCCCCTTTTTATTAAACAAATAATTATAATAACCAAGATCTTCGACAATCTTGCGGTTGGTGGGTTGGACAAAAAAGGACAAATGAATGGATTTGATATACATGGAATTACATGTACAAAGATTTTTAAAAATCAACTATTAAAAATGAAGAAAAAAATGAGATAAAATATTATTGGTCTTGGTTTGGATTTTTTTAAATGGAAATAATAATTCAAAGTTTATTTTACTTTAACGAGAATCATAATTCATTTTGTCAATAAGCGTGCAATGTACTTGTAAAAATAAATCCGATTATCTTGATCATCTTTTCGTTGATTGGTAGATTAGGCTATGTACATTGATAATCAATGCATTCTGCTAGAACCGAAGACATATTGAGGTTTAGAGACAGTAGGATTAGTCAGAACCATGTTCTTCCTTAAGGTTATACGCGACACTTGGTAATTATAAAGCAGTTTATTATAGCTTATACTAATATTGCATTTGATAAATAAAACTTCCGTCTTACTTTAACTTAAAAAAAAAACCAAAATATTTATCTTAATATTCACTTCGTTGTGTTGATAAACAAGAGCATTTGCATGAGTATCAACCATGTTAAAAAGGATACTTAATATGTTGGTTTTTCAATTTCTTCTTGCGGTTTTCGAATTCACAAGCACGTACTCCGAATATGGTCAGTTCCACTTTGTTGGAAACGTTCCAAAGGAAGACTATTTCCATGTCCTTTTTCAAACTTCGAAGAAATCAACACAGGTCTGTGCTGCTGAGTGTCTCATGGATATGGCCTGTGACGCCATAGAAATGTGCACTCGTGAGGATACATGTAGACTAACGACAGGAATTGGTCCCGACATTCCCCGGAATACCACTGGTGACATTTGTCTGCGATATATAATGGTAAGACAATTTTCAATAACAATAAAACCATATTAAGCAAATGATTCCTCATAAAGCTACACGTATCTCACAGTATTTATCAAAAGGGAAAAGTTGATAAACCCAATACATGAACGTGTACATTAAATAAATTAAGGTGGAATAACACATCATCACAAAATGGCTGACCTCTGATCGAAACGAAATTTCGTTTTATTAAAAGGATTTTATCGACGGCAAAATGTAACTTTCTCCATAGCCGAATGGATAAACTGTCGGGCTTGTGATCCGTACATCTCGACTTCGAATCCCGCAGGGGCATTTGTTATTACCTACTGAATTGAATTTTTTAGATAATCGTTTTTTATCCCCAAACTGCAATTTTTTGCTTATTTGACATATGTACAGTTTATTTATCATTATTATTTGCTGTTAATTTGAGTTACTTTGTACAGGTGTGTTTTTCCACCTTCAAATTAATTTTGCATACTATACATGTATGCTTACCAAAGGTGTGACACTACTGATTTTGCTACTTTGAAATAAAATAAATGCGTTATACATGTAATATTGGTTTATTACATGCTTCAGTGCAATCAAATATTTTATTCTCTTTCGCGGACTCCCTCATGAATATTAACCAGGAAGGGTGTAGGGGGTTTATACACAGGCACCTGACGTTATATATTTTGCCCATTATTAGGTAGAAGGTATACATTTTTGATTATGAGAAAAATAATTACTATTAGGGCCTAATAACGCCAAGTTCCTGTGGCTTGATATTCTATGTGTGTACATGTAACTGCATCAACTGATGTCAACCTAATTAAAATTAGATCATTCATGATCCCGTATATACGAAATGTTTAAGCCTTCGTGTTAAAACATCATAGAATTTAATGGCAAAACTCAAATTGAACACGCATTCGCTACATGTAGCATTCAAAGTGTTCTAAAGATAATTAAAATGTCTCCCAAATCCTAATCTTCTTAGGATTAGTAAGCACGGTTTAATAATAAAAAGAGTCATTAGTTTATCAAAATATAGATTTAAAAAAACCTTTTAGATAACTGTGGAATCATCATTGTTCGTGGGGGACCAATGTTCGTGGCCATGACTTTCATAGGTAACCCTTGCCCCCGAATTTACATCTCAACGACCGTATATACCAGCATTTGTTTCATATTTATTAAAATTATCCCGAACTTGCTACCAACGAAATTACGTCCCCACGAACCAGAAAAATGTTTTTCTACCTACGAAACATTGACCCCTGCGAATAAAATGATTCAGCAGTATGTTATTGAATCAAAAGAGGTGGGATTGAGGTTTTCCAATCGTAAAACAGTTTGGAATTGTATATGTGTTCATTTGTTGATATTTGCAATATCAAACAATTTTTTTTTTGTTTAATGTGGACAAGAACAAGCAGCTAGCCGATAATTTCAAAAAATTACATTACCCACGCCATTATTTGCATGTACAGTCGCACCTGCTGTTACGGCAACCTTTAATTAGCGCCCACTCGTCATGAAAGGCCATTTAGTTTTTTAACTATATTTTAACTCATTTAAGCAGCCACTTGTCTTACATTACCCACGCCATTATTTGCATGTACAATATACATTAATGTTAATATTTTAAACTCACATCGTGAATGCTGATAAAACACAAGTGGATCATTATTATATTGTTCTGTTTTTCTTCTCCAGAGCAATCCTTGTAATGGGGGATCATGGGATAGGAGACAAAAAATATGTACAGGTAAGTGTCCTTTGTTGACTTATCTAAGTCCGTCCGGTGGATTGACTTTTATTCAACAATCTAATTGAACAAAACTTTTAATGTCATTCTATTTAAAAAAAAATTCTTATGTGTCTAATAAGGGATGTATAGTTTGGCCCGTGATTCTTTACCGAGCTTTTTAGCTCACCTGAGCTGAAAGCTCAAGTGAGCTTTTCTGATCAAAATTTGCCCGTTGTCTGTCGTCGTTGGCGTTGTTGTCGTTGTAAACTTTCCACATTTTCATCTTCTTCTCCAGAACCACTGGGCAGATTTCAACCAAACTTGGCACAAAGCATCACTGGGTAAAGGGGATTCAAGTTTGTTCAAATGAAGGGCCACACCCTCTTTAAAGGGGAGATAATTTAGAATTATTTAAAATTTGTAGGTATTTTTCAAAAATCTTCTTCTCAAAAACTTGTATGGAAGCATCCTCAGGTAGTGTAGATTCAAGTTTGTTCAAATCATGGTCCCCGGGGGCAGGGTGGGGCCACAATGGGGGGGGGGGGAATAAATATTTACAAAGGAATATATAGAGAAAATCTTTAAAAATCTTCTGGGAAAGTTTTCAGTCCAAAAAATAGTAACTTGTGTGAAAGCACGGGTTGTGCAGATTTAAGTTTGATCAAACCATGATTCCCTAGAGAAAAGTGGGGCCACAAAGTGGGGGGGGGGGGTATATAGGAATAGATTAAAATCTTCTTACATGTACAACAACAAAAGGGGTTATGTATTTACCATAAAAACATGTGGATAAAAATCGGCAGATGTTTTAAATTTTTTGAGCAAGATCTACTGTACTTAGTTGTCAAGATATTTTGATTTTGATACTGTAATGCTAATTTGATCAGAGTTAAGGCTATTGTTGCTCAGGTGAGCGATGTGGCCCCTGGGCCTCTTGTTTAAGGATGTGGCTGTTGCTGCACTTCTTAATGTTTGTTTGACAGCGGGACGGCTAGTCCGCATGACTTCTTGTCGATTGAAAGGCACTACATGTATCGTTGTATGCTGACCGACGTACGTCGCTTACTGGGGTTGAACACGATACACCATTGACTAACCATAATAATATCGACCACTCAATCGACAAAGTTACCAAAAAAATCATTCAAATGTAAAATGGCATCACTGTCTTAGGCGAGTGCCTAAACTTGTTCATGTATAATAATGCCAAAATACTAATTATCATGGTAACTTTTCTGCATTGGAAAGCTACAGAAAAACAAGTACGTGTATCGTATTTTGTCATATTTTAACCTAAAAGATGCATAACTAATATATATGGCTGACTCTTTAATAAATTTGATGGATATTGTGGACATATTTCTTCAGTCACATTTTTTTTTTGGATCATCATTAAATAATATTTTGATTTACTGACGTTAAATTCAAGCAAAGATACAAACCAGGTGGCATTTGAGTGTTGTAAACAACCAAAAGACAATAGACGATCAGTTTTTTTTTATTCCAGAGTCAGTAACTTCGAACACAACCAATGGACCAATGACAGCCGTAGATGGTTCGACGGCTTCAGCCTACCAAACAACAGAATCCGTTACCATAGAAACAACAAAAACAGCAACATCTTCTGCTATCATTGACAGCACAATCAACAACAATATTGACGGCGACAGCAACATTACCACAACTTCACCATCACTTTCGCCAACAACTGCGCAACCCAACACAACACCAGGTGGTAGCACCTGCTTACACTGTGGTTGCTCCACTTCTGCAACTGTAGGAACCCCGTCGCTCGTACGGTTTAAATTTCAAACCAGTCAGAACAAAAGTCTTCTGTGTATCATGGACACGGCGAACAATTTCCTTTGGACCGTGAGTGGGAAAGAAGAGCCGGGTTAAAAAATGTTAAATTGACTGTAATTTAGAAATTAAGGTTTTCCGCTCTTAGCGGAAAACCTTACTATTATTCTGAAAAATTTTCAAATTTCTTATTATTTTTTTTTTTCTTCTAGACGCCAACTTTGATCCTTAATATTTCGCTCGTTAGTTCACCGATTGTTTTGAAATTTTCAGGACTGATAACATGCCGCGTGATGTTGTCGTTGCATATTTTAGTTGAGGAAAATTCCTATCCGGTTTTGAGTTATTCCCCTTTTAGTAAAATTTAACGACTTCTTTTGTCCAGGGGGTTTAGCTTTAACGATGACTGGCAGAGTCTCAAAGATGGGCTGGTTTGGAAGCTAATACATTGAATTTGTGCGAGATATATTTTATTTATTATTTAAATGCAAATAAAAGGGGTGGTATAGATGTTGAAACAAAGGTAAGAAAAAAAATCAAAAAAATTCGCGTATTTTCCGTGTTAGTTTTCTACCTGATAAAAATTTGTTATAACATGTATTTTAAAAGTTCTTGGTCTTACCCAGACCTTTCATTCGGTATACCAAAAAAGGGGCTGGCCCTTATAATTAGGGAGTTAGAGGCGTCCAAAGTTTCTTGTCAATAACTTAAAATGGAATAAATATTTCTAATGCATTATTGAAGCAAAGTTGTAAAGAAATTAATTTTGAATCCTTCTATAGTATTCAATTTAATGTTTTCGTAATTTATAGTCAGTATTTGCAGAAACAATTGTTGTCAGTTCGGTCCATTTTTGTGGGGGTGCGCACGTTTATGAGGTTATGAAAGGGCTTCTTGTAATGCACTAACTGATACATGTAGCGCGCAAAAATAATTCCACATAAAATTCCCAAATGTTTTTATACAAATGTACATTTTCATTTCATATAGATAAACCTCTTTGACCTTATTTTTGTTGTTTGTTTCATAACTGTGCCCCTGTCTATATTTAGATGCATTACGAGACTCAGGTAACCGATCGATAGGAGAGTCGCTAGCTGTATTCAGGCCGTCGCCTAGACGACAGTGCATGTGCTTGTAGAGCTGGACGTACACGATTAACACCCCACTGTGTTACTGTAACAGAGACATTTTGAACTGTTTCAGTACTGGGAGATGTGTTAATAAAATGGTTCCAATGCATGGTAATTAAACTCAACTTTTCTACAATACGTATACACGGCCGTCATATAAAGCACAATGTGTATTACTGACATGACAATTTAAACGAACGCGGGATTGCTCCCGATAGAACAATTCTTTTAAAGCAAAAAAAAAAATACTGATTTGCAATGGATATAATATAATTATCATCGTGGAGATGATTTTAAAAAGTGAACTTAATATTCGTATACGATAATATTTGAATCCAAAGCCGCTAGTTTTAAGTTACGGTTATTAGGGATATTAATTATGACTTGCCCTGCGTTTCAGGTTTTTTACTTGCAAAACATCTACAAACGAAAATACCAAACAACCTTCAGCAGCAACTTATAAATTATTTATTCCATACACAATTCTAAAGAGGTAATTAAATAAATTTTATAAATGCTTTATACTTGTATTCGCTATCTTCCATGGAAAAAAGTGGCATGGAAAAAATGTTGTTCATTGTTCATCAAATACGCTGTAGCCTTAGCAATAGAAAATAATTAACAAACTGTATATTGATAGATTGACATATCAACAAACATTCAGACCCGCATTGTGTTTTCTTACAAGTTAATTCTATAAAACGTAGACTCAATGACTGAATTCTTTACCGTTTTCCGTCTGGGTTATTTTGAATCACGTGTGTACGTTATGTGTAGCCATATAGATGAACACTTTAAGTGTTTAAATTTTAAAAGAAATTGTGTACATGCAGAGCATTGCAATGCTAGGACAATAAAATTCCAACAATGTATATGATGAGGCCGGTCAGACTGATACTGGTTCTGCTTGTTCTACAAATAGCGAATGTAAGACGAAGTATTTGGGTGTTATATTTTAAACAAATGTAAGTATTGCTTTCTTAAAAGCTTGCATTACTCAACAAAGTATTTTATTGGGATCATTCTTAGTTACCTTAGCTGCATATATGTACCGCTCTGTCTGTATCCCGGAAAAATTGACTACCATCCGAAATTTTTCATACAAGGTCTACAGACTTGCAGCTAACATTACCTTTAAAAATACATTTTAGAATTTGCCGTTGTTTATAAATTCATTAAAAAGACGCGCAGAATCAAGTGGTTATATGGCGTTTGATATGGGATTTATGACGTCTATTTATATTGTTTTCATTAAAATTATTTCATTATTTCCAGCTTGTGGGTGGAATGAAATCAGTTTCACATGTTATATGACATAAAGATGTCCTCTCCCCACTTTTTCTCGAAGCAACTATTTTTATAAAATTTACATTAAAAAATTGAATTATCATGGAGTTGCCCCCCCCAACCCCATTTTGGTAGCATGTAAAAAAAATGGTATGAAAGTCATGAAATTATGAGTGAATTTTTGAAAATTTTGGAAAATTCAATTTTTTTTCTTTTTTTGCTTGTCAAGATTTGTTGGATGAGTTTGCCCCCCCCCCCACTTTCAAAAACGATGCTACGTGCTTGGAAATTACTCATTTCTTTATTCCCCTCTTTAATAATCAAAACAAACTAACAAACATAACCGATCCAGATAAATATAATTACATGTATCAAAAATAAACTTAAACAACCAACTACACATTCATCCTTTACCCACAATATTGCCTTTTCGATATTTGTCATCGTTGTAGACCCGTGTAACAATCTGTTATGTAGGTGCTTGCACGAAAACGAACCCCTTGCTGATCTACATTTTCATTAACGCATACAAAGAAAAAATATATATTTTGATTTATTTTTGAATTTCTTTTGATGTAAAAAAAAAAGAGAAGGAATTGGTTCTCAGTCTCTCTTGCGTCTCTCAGTATGCCTGTTTGTTAGCGGTTAATCCAAGTTCATTTTGAATATCCTTTTGTAATTTAAAAAATGCGATGTAAATTTTTTTCATGCAATATTTCGGATAAAGCAATGAAGAGTTGTTTCTTGAAATTTTATTAGACCATAAAATTGTAAAATGCTAACATTGAAAATTGTGCCCGATTTCTTTCTTTTTTTTAAGGTAAAACTTTATTGATTCTTTGAGACAAACAAATTGACATAATCAATAAGAGTTTGAAAATCTTTAACTGCAGGTCTGTAGCTTTTAGTCAGAAAAAGAATCGGATGGACGACCTAGGACACAGATCGTCCATCCGAATTTCTTGAAAATTGCCATTATTTTCGTACGCGGACGCAATACTCACCGAGACTAAATGGTTCGTATCTTAAGTTTTAAGTTTTAACTGCTTTGAAAGGTAATATTGGTTTTCTGATAATTATGAACATGAATAATTAAATAAAAATGGTTAAAATAACAGTAAAATTACCGGCATCGGTCTTCTCCGTGCGCGGATCTAGAAGGGGAAGGGTTCCAGACCCCCCCCCCCCCCAGCGAAATTTCTTTCAATTACGTGTACATTATAAACTTACCAAATATGCCTCGGACATCCCTTGGCAAACTCAAATAACCGTCTGACTTTTCAACCCCCACCCCGGAAAAATTTTCTGATCCGCGCATGTTCCCCCTCCTCGAAATACAAAATTATTCTTCAAAACCCCTTGTAAAATTTCCAGGATCTCCGCATATATACTGATAGATTCATTGGCGCTTGCGTTCGATAAAAATGCGTGTAAAACGTTTGCCAGTGGTCTTTTTACCATCGTACCGGGCATAACCACAGTCCTACTCTGTGAATAAAATGCGGCGAATCAAACTAGAGACAACGTGTTAAGATCTGTATTTGCTTATAAACATGTAGTATCATCGTGCAAAATGCACTGTTCAATTATAATTTTTTTTTTTACTTTACTTGTAAAATTCAACATCTGTTTCGTAATTTTTTCTCACAGTTTATTTCTTACATAGTTACTTTTGTTTATTTAGTGATTGACACTTATTAGACTTTATAGAGACAGAGTGTCATGTCTCAAGGACTGTTAATCTCTTAAAACAACATTGTGCAATTATCAGATTTTCATTTCTTGGACATCAAAGACTCATTGAGTTTATTTAATTATTTTATATCTGTGAACCTTTCACTCAGCTTACTTATATCATTACCTGTTAATTGCAATTTATTCTCATTGTTAAAATTCTTATAAATAGTTATGTACAATTGTCAATGCGCAGTCTGGAATACGGCGGCCAGCCCCGCCACGTCCGACTCTCCCAGAGTCTTGAGTCCAGAGGCCACTTCTGGCCATATCCGACTTGTTTGTAACATGTCTGTCTGTTAAATTGTTATAATGTTGCCATCGTTGAGTCTCGTCCAATAATGTGGAATCCTGCATCAATTGCCTGTTTATTTCTCTGGAACTGTATACTGGTGGACCTTCGGGAATACGGCAAACCCACCCTTCGTTTTAGCTTACGGCCCACAGCGCGCCACAACCTTATACACTTTACGCCAACATTCCCTCACCCGGTTCGTACTGCACACGACCGATGCAGATCCAGACGAATTCTCTATCACCGTAAAATCTACACGGTCACAGAAATATAATACTTTGTTTTTCAGTGTTAACACATCTAATATTGTACGATGGTCAGCTATCAATTTTTTGTAATGCGTCACAAGTATGACGCAGCTACGAGGGAAAACCTAATCGTTGCTTGCAACGAGCTCGTCTCTAGTTGGTTTCTCTTTTTATATATTCTTGCGCAGTTGTTTTTGTTTCTATAATGATTACTCTTCTACACACTAGCAATCGGTCTAACAGAATAAAATAAAAGTATGATTTAAAGGACATTTTGTCAATAATTAATCACCGAAAATGTTCGCCCGATTTCGTTTTAGGTGATTCAGAGGAGGAACGTGAATGGAATACAAAATTTCGACAAGAATTGGACTGACTATGAAAATGGATTTGGATCTCTGACTGAATTCTGGATAGGTATATTTTAGTTATTTACAGTATCACGTCAAGTCATATTCAACTTTCGAAGCCGTTTGTTTAACAACACAAACAGCAATAAAAAATATTTAACGTGTAACGTCACACCAGGGACGTATATAATAACGGGATTGGCAACTGTAAGATTTTCCATTGGATTCTGGACGAAATCTCGCACCTAACGAGATGTTGGGAGACTTTTAAATTTTGAGTTAGTATATACGTCCCTGGTCACACGTGCAAGACAAAAGGTTTACCTTTAACAAGAAGATTCTTTTGTTCGTTTGTCGTTATATCCTTTTTAGTTGCTTCTTGTGTTGTCCCTCAAATGGCTTCGAAAGTTCTGTTCACTTAATGAAATTTATATAAGCTGCTATTCCGGGAAAACATAAGAGCTACAGCCCTTAAGTTGTTTGAATATTCAAATGTTATTGTTTCATTGTTATATTATTCAGAAAAATTGTCGAAAATTTTATTGAGCAATAGTAGTGAACCAGTATTGTAAAATTATCCCTTTTTGCATTGTTGACAGAGTCAAGGCAATTAAATTGACTGAATCAATTGACTACATGTTACAGGTAATGCGTACATCCATGAGTTGACAACTGACCACGCACAAAATCATCTCCAGGTTGAAATCGTAACCTCAGCAAACGAAAAAATAACGGCTGACTACACGTTTCACATTGATGACGTCAACAACGAGTATCGTCTGCACGCCTCCGACTTTGTCGGATTGCAGGGTTTGCTTGTGATTTGTCTTTGTCAGATTCCCCAGTATAATCTGAAGATTTTTTCTTTGCAAACTGTCTTTGAAAAGCCTTGTAGATATTTCAATTTTTCCCCGGAATACATAATTAGTATCTATTGTCCTAATTTTGCATGAATCAATCGGTTGTGCGATCCTATAGAAACGGTTCAGCACGTTTAGAATGTTTAAATTTTTCAAAATTTATTGGCTGAAGTACATGTATACAATGTATAAAACTTCAGTATGGCATGTACTTTGTTGAGCAATAACTCTGATTGAGTTTTTAATGCTCTGTTTAGGGGACCCGTTCACTAACTCAGGAAGTTGTACAGAATGCGCCAACGGAATGAAGTTCACCACGAGAGACCGCGACAACGACAAAGATCCGGAAGTCAACTGCGCCACATCCAGCGGTGGCGGATGGTGGCATAACGCGTGTCAAAGGTCAAACCTGAACGGAAGGGCGGGGCAGACTATTTACAGGAATGGACTTAACTGGGACGGGTTAACCGACATCTCAAGTGTGGAAATGAAAGTTAGGAAACCTTGACTAGTTCCGAGATTCATGATCGAGCATTTATGTATTATTGGCCACTTTTCAAATGATAAGTTATTGATAACATGCACTTGATGGTAAGATTATTATGATAATAAAAAAAGGATAAAATTACCTGCTTCAGTATCAAGATGACAATAAGTGAAAAAAATTTACTTATTAAGGTGGAATAACACATCGTCACAAAATGACTGACCTCTGATCGAAACGGCATTTCGTTTTATTAAGAGGAGTTTATCGACAGAAACATGTAACTTACTCCATAGCCTAGTAGATAAAGTGTCGGGCTTATGATCCGTACATCCCGAGTTCGAATCCCGCAGTATGCGTTTGCTGTTTCATAGTTTTTAATGCATGCAACGCGTTTAAAAAAAATACATATTTTATTGTTTTTTATTCCTTTCAAACAGTAACTCTAGAGACCTAAATCATCAGACCGTGTTCGTCCACAAAGCGGAAAAGCTCCGGATTAACAAGTCGGTACTCACAAAATCAAGCAATTAATTAATCCTACATCCTGCAATGTCGCGATCGATTCTGTACAACATTGCATGCCCTTTTGTTTCAGGAGAGTAATCCGTTAGGATTAAATCAGAACGGGGCATTTATTATCATGGTACATTAAAGGTGTACATCATATTGTCAATTCCTTAAAACCATTCTTTGATATATGTATGCCCCGCGTCTGCAGTAAGTTTGGGAGGACCCGAGGATAGGTTCCAACTTACATATATACGAAAGGCTCAAACAAACCCATAGAGAGAAATTACTGTGTCTGACAGTAGAATTTATTTTTATTCATGACTACAACAATTTAAATTCATTTTGTGTAAAACACTGAAATAACAAAAACAGTGAACATGTGTCAGCATCAATAGTTATGAAACAACCAACAAAATCATTTACAATCTCGATTTTTAACAAAGTTAACGCTATCAATTTGGGTGCGTTGTGTGGTTTTCAAGATGACAGCATATTTTTAGTAACACATGTAAATAATTGATTGTGCACAATTGATATACAACAATTATTTTAGACTGCATCATGGAAAAACCCACCTTTACAGACCATTGGCCGACTTTTTGTACTTTTCTTGTTTTCATGAATGTTAAATATTTTCTGTTAACTAATAAGAGCGATTTCATTTTTTAATGATCATGTTACGAGAACATACATTCGAGCATACAATAAACAGGTCGGGTACACTACCTTATATGGATAACATTATTTAACATGTGACAATAATAGCGTCAAACAGATTCGCCAATCCAATCAATGAGTCGTAAAGCATGACGATCTACTACGTATTAACGATTCAACAGACACACGTGGTTTTTGTCGATTTTATGCACAATATTTTAATTGCTTGCCGGAAAATTTGTACAACTTGTTTTGTACTTTAAAAGGTAAAAAACGAAAGATTACGTACCATAGACTTTGTTCCATGCTCACATTGAAAAATACTGTTGTTTTAGTTTTTATATTGTTGCTTCAAAAATTGATCAGTATCAACAGTCTGTCATTCATACGCATACAAGTACAAACAGATTTTGATAAGGGAAAACTGCATAATTGTTTATTGGTGACTTAATCATCGTACACCAGGTTGACTATGTCCGGGAAATAAACATTGCTTTTGAAATTGCATAATTGGAAATACCGGTATAACGAACACTAGAAGCACCATCAAAACATTTTGTAACTGCTAAGCATTCTCATAATTGTCACTGAAGAAAATTTCAAAGCGTATTCTATGTACTAAATGTATGTACTACTATGTGCATGTACCAAATTAATGTAGTCCCAAACCAGGCGTATCACGTGAAAAACGTACTCACTGCTTCGAATTCAGTAGGACATATACCTCTCTTTTGAACATTGACAATTGGGGTATTTAAAAAGGTTGATATAAGGCCTACTAAGCAATATTTTTTAAAATGTGAGCATAGAAATGAAAGATCAGACATAATTTTCCATATTTATTCCATAAATTCTGAAAAATAATTGAAAATGAGTTTCCAAAAGACAATTCAAAATAGTATATATTTTCAATACGTATTGTATACAATAAAACTCGTAGTAGCCCACAGTGCCTTGCAACTCATTCACCTGATTGGTCTGCCGAAAAAAGTAAACAGATAGCTAACTTAGTATGCAAATGTATGCCGACGTCACAAAATCTAGTGGTCTCGACCTGATAAATGACTAGTTGGATTGTTTCCACAAAAGTGTGAAGGAACCAATCAGAATAAGGCATGAATTATTCATGAAAACGAGAAAAATTCACCAAGTTGTCTCATGCTAAATAAGCATGTGCCAGACTGGCCATGGATTCCAACGAAGTCTTAACTTGAGAGTTTATTTACACTGTACACATTTGTTCAAACAAAATAAAACTCATGAATAGGCCAGATGTACAGTTAAACAATATAATACCACGTAATACTCAGAAAAATAGTTTTATACAATATCATGTATGTGTGGCACATACAATGCATGCGGGATCCAGAAAATTCCCCATCCCCACCCTCTAGATCCGTGCATGCAATGATTTTTATGGTTTTAACAACAAAACCCCTTTGATAAGTAAGGAACTGTAATCTCAGTGCATCATCATAACAAAAAAATATATCAAAATTTTGATATTTAATAGGATATATCAAAACAACCAAAACATTTGCATGGTTTACCATTCCTTACATTACAGAAGTAATTAACACATTTATTTACACGTAACAAAATTTAACAAGAAAAATTGCTCAAGTTTAACAATTAAAAAAAACTTTATGATTGCATGTGATAATAAAAAGCAAAAAATAGGTGGAGTATTCATAATGCATTAAAGTAGTATTACTAGTAAAAAGAATTGCACCATATACAACTAATGCATTATGCAAATATGTAGGTATAAATAATTATATATTTACAAAAAAATTTTTTTTTACTTCAAAAGCACTAAGGAATGTACATTTAAAAAATGACAATATTTACAGAGCTTATTTTAAACCCCAAATGGGTTACATCTATCAAAATTAATCAAACATTGTATCAGCATTGCTACAAAGTACATTACCAGAGTTGACATGAAATACTTTTCTACCTGGTAAACAATGCAATTTAAACATTGATGTAAAACCAGGCATATTTAATGCTTTAGTATTAAAGCCAAGCTGTCAAAAGAAAGTTATTCAAAGTGCTGCTCATCAATTTCTACAAAAGGGAAGTTGTCAAAGCTTCCTGACTCCAAATACTCGGGATGGCAACAGAATCTGAAAAAGAATGGACAGATGAAGCTCTACATGTAGCACCACTGCCCGGCCCCTTCAACTGTTATCTGCTGAGGCAATGTTTCTGACTATTACAAGAAAAAATGTTTCCATATTTACCGATAGAATATATATTAACAGTATTAAATGAAAATCATGCATAAAAAAAAGGAACAAGTGTTGTCATGGAAGTATCAACTATGTGTACAAATTAATATTAATATAAGAATATAATATTTCAATTTAATACTATCTACCATTAATTTAGATATAATTATAGATTTAGCTCCATATTACTTGCTTTCTACTTTTATCAGGCAAATTTTAATTAAAAGCAAAAAATGAAAAGCTGTGTTCACTGCGCATGATGCAAACCCAACCACAATCTACATGTAGTTAAGCAGCTATATCACTATGGTAAATACACAGTGGGCCTAGTTTATTCTGAATAGTAAAGTAAAATCTACTTACACAAACAACAAGCAAATCACACAATTAAAAGAGAGGTCTTTTTGTTTACCATACCCTGAGAAAAAATTCACTCATATAGAGAGAATGAGCAAAATATGAAACATTAAATGTACATGTATTCCTAGTAAAGCCAAATCCTAACCAAATGATGTGTAATGTGAAATTTTTCAACCTTATTTTTGCGACTTTAAGTTCTAATGGTTCCAGTACTAGTGTTACAAACTGTAATATTTGGTATTTTGTTTCACTTGTTTATTCTCAGCAGAGAAAATGTGTTCTTTACAAAATACAGGTATATAGCTTAATGTGTCTATTCTATAAGGATTCAAATCTAGAAAATAGGAATTTTGGACTATTTCTTAGGAAGTTGGATATACACATGATGATGTCACACATTTAAAAATAGGAAAGTAAAAGTTATTATAATGTTACAAAACACAAAAGCATGCATGTACAAAGCTATGATGTTAATAAACAATTGTATGGTAAATCATACAGAAATTAACTATACAACAACAACGTCAAATACAACTTTCAGGAGTGCACTATTTTGTCTAAATTAGGTTCTATGCAAGCATATATCACACACATGCCTGGAAGAATTTAGTTTAGATGAGTTAATTGACCCCTTCTCCAGCGCGTCTACACAACACTCAGTTATCAAGATACAAACTGGCTTCTAGATCCACTGGAGGGAATCCGTCTGGTCAGTGGTTTGCTCTGCTGCTGAGCCTTGGCCTTGGCTGCTTGGGTTTTCTTGTAAGTGGACAGTAGATCCTGCAGCCTCTTTTCCACATTGCCCAGTAGGGGGCGCCTCATGGGGTCACCGTCCCAGCATTCCTGCATCAGGGTCCAGCATTCTTCATCAAACACAGCTAACTTTTCTGGACGTAGTCCTTCATGAAAAAAATAAAATCATTAAAATATGCCAACTTTCAAATTGCTAAAGAACAAACGTGTAATTTAAGTAATATGTACTGTAGATTTTCTCCTACTTTTTAAAAACTAGTTGTTGCTACTTTGTATACATTATTCATGGTACATGTATAGTTATGAACTGACTGTATTACGATTCAGCTTTGGCATCATTAGCAAGAGCATGAAGAACTGTAAATCTACTATAAATTACTATAAATTGTAATGCTAAAAAAATCTAATTCTGTTTTGGAGACAAGAGGTATCTTTTAAGTAAATCATGAAATTGCAGAAAATCTCTTCTCCCAATGATTGTATGCCATTATGATGAAAGGCTACTAATTCCGCATTGCACTAAAAATTACACATATACAGTGTATTAGTCCCCAAAAAGTGAGAATGTACCGTAGTTTTTTTGTATAAATCTTTGAATGAAATTACCAAAGTTTTTAATATTTTTTAACGTACCTTTCTTAACATTCTGCCATAGCTGGTCTTTATTGGCGCACTGTTCAAATGCCCCAGGGAGCTTTACGTTTCCAGCGCAGACATACCAGAACAAAACCCCAAAAGCGTACACATCTACGCTGCAGTCGTACCGTCCGGTGAACAGTTCCGGGGCCATGTGTATAGGGGTCCCCACAATGCTTCCGCTCATCATGGCCTCCGGCTTACAGAAACCCAGATCCGTCAACTTGGCACGATTTTCTTTATCCAGCTGAAATAATACACGGGAATATAATGGAAGAAATGTATAAACAGTATGTATGGAAAACATACAGAAGTAAGTAATCTTGACTATTTTTCAAACTTGAAAAACAAAATTCTTAAACTTAGCATACCTCCAAAAAATGTACCTACCAACACATTTTTAAGTTTGATGTCCCGATGGACCAAGCCTTGACTATGGAGAAATCGAATCCCTTCCACTACATCAATCGCTACAACAATCCTTCAAGAGAAAGAGAAAAAACACTGATTTTTTTATGATAAAAGAGACAACTAAATATCATAAGCTTTGGCCATTTATTTTTATTATTTATCTTGACAACCAATCTGTTTGATGGTTCCATAGATATAACATGACCTTTGACCTTTTATTTTGATATTTACCTTGACAACCAATCCAGACCCTGTCTGATGGTTCCATAGATATAACATAACCTTTGATAATTTATTTTATAATTTACCTTGACAACCAATCCAGACCCTGTTTGATGGCCCCATACAGGTCCTTTTGTAGGCGGTCCATGATGAGTAGAACCGCAGGGGTGCTCCCTCCCCCGTACATGTAATCTATCACCGAGCCTCGGAGGGCCACGATTCTCTCGTGCTGGGGAATATTCCTGTCAATCAGAACAATGTAAATTATGAAGGGATGTAAAAATATATAAAAAATATTTGACCTTTTTCATTTTACGATATCTGATGACAAAAATAAAGTTCAGAAGCTACAAATGTATGACTCCTAAAGGGCAATTTCTCTCAAATTTATGCAGAAATAATTTGCATTTAATTTCTAATACATCGAAACAGAAGAAAAAATTATCAGATAAGCGGATTTTTTTTGGGAGCATGGTATGTACATCTTAAAAACCAAGAAGTTCTTCCTCAATAAAATTAATACATTGATGTTTGTTCAAAATAAAATACATGTATCATACAAAATTCAAACTTACTTAGTGTAGTAAAACTCTAAAGCCAAGTCATTCCAGTGTTTATCATCTGGGGGAACAACTGATTTTATGGCACAAGGGGAATACCCTCCCCAGGAATCGCACGAGTAGACAACTCCATACTGGCCACGTCCAATCTCTCTTCCCATCTGGGGCATGCCTACAAAATTCACAGACGTGAGTTAATTTGTAACTTAATGTCACGTAATACTGTAAAAGGGGTTATTTACGCTGATGGTATACTACGCTTTTTCTGCAGTCAAACAATACGCATTGGTATTAAATATTTAACACAAGCAAGTTTTGATTTTTTTTTACCATATGCGCAGGGGTATTACACGCGAATTTCAGCTTAACACGTAACTAGTGTAAATTTCCCCCAAGCGAAAATAACCACTTTTATGGTACATGTATCAAAATATAAAAATAAACGATATACTGTACATGAATATATTATCATCATCCTTTTTACACAACATTTATTCTTTATTCATTCAAATCATTAATTAGAGCAATATCAGAGGAATGTATTTCATAATAATAAGCTACTTCTGAAAAATTATTCAAACCCCTTGCATTTAATCTTATAAAAACAGAAATTTTACCTTTCCTAGTCAGTGTAAAAAAATGACAAAAAGGAAACTCAAACTTAATTTTGTCAAAATGCGCTTCAAATTTTCTTGTCATAGTTAAATATAAAACATACCATTTAGTATTACATCCATTAGTGATGTACTCTCCAGAGCGACCTTGGCTACTCGAGGGGCATGAACTTTCCGCAGTTTTAATCGTCCCTCCTCGATACGGTCCAGTCGTCCAGAGTGTTTCTGTTCCAACTGTTTAAGAGCACTCGCAAAGGAGTCATGGGATTTATTCAGCCTCTCTTTGATCTGGCTGGAAATATTCTTGGCTAATCTGTGAGAAAATAAAAGTATTTATAAATACATGTATTTACATTTTGTAAATAATCTAGTATTAAAAAAATTAAATAGGAATACTTTTACTAATTACATACAACTATGAAAATTCTTTTTGGATGGAATGGATGTCAAATAAAGCAATTTTTTTTCATTTATACCCACTTCTAAAATAGCAGACTTGCTACGATCAAGTTCAGAGTAAAGCTGTATTTTTAGTCAGAAACCTAATGACATTGAAACCTCGACCAAAACTGTGGTCGGCGGTAATAAAAAGAGGGTTAAATGGAATTTTTATTTTTTTTCCAATATTGCAAAAAATAGGGTCGGCGGATCCGTAAAACAACTAATAAAAAAATAAATGGCCTAATGCAAGACTAAAGTGCATCAATGGTCTTTGAAGGTAACACCAAACTCATTCTGAGATTCCTAACATGAAATGAGCTAAACTGTAGACCATGAGCAAATAAGATTGTTGTAGTGGTACTCTTTATCAGGTTACCTGGCCTCACTCAGACTACTCAGCATGTCCGAGGCCGCTTTCCTCTTCCACTCCAAATCTATTTTTGGCTGTGTGCTCCATGGCATTGACTGGACAAGCTGGAAGATTGATTGATTGATTAAATGATTGATTGATTAAGATAAGTAATGATTGATTATTATATTGAATACTGTTTATATATGTATACCATGATGGCACTCTTTCTACCATGTTAGTAAAGCTAAAAGAAGGCATATGTAATAACCATGGATGAAAATTAAAATGCCAACATCAGATGAAGTTACCGGTATGTTTTATTACTTCAAGATATTAAGGTTAAAAATATTCACATGGACAAGCATCAATCAAACATATATATTACTGATATTCATTTAACTTATTTCTACTGAATGATTATTAAGAAAAATACACTGTAATATTGTAATTTCCCCAAACATATAATTGGTCTATTTTTGTCGCATGATCATGCTATAAATTTATAAACCTTAATATTCTAAATATAGATTTTCATGAAAAATACGGGTTTTGAAATGTGCAACATTGTGATGTCACCAAAGTCTTCACGCCGATATAAATCATATCAGAAAAAGTTATTTTACTCTAATTATCTTGAAAAGTATTAGTTATATATTTATTATGATAAAGCGATTATAGCCTTTTGATATCGGTCAATACATATTCTTACGGACGTGATAAAAATGCATCAACCGATATGACGAAAACCTCGGACTTTGTCTTCAGTTGATGTACTGTCATCAGATTTATGAAAAACATGTATTGCCCTCATCAAAAGGTTGTACATAAATGTTTTTTGATGAAAAAATTAAGCATCGACTTAAAATGATTTGTTAATACGCTAGCTAGAGTATCTAACTATTAGTATGTATTGCTTAGGAAATGACATTCTTGTTCAGTTGTTGCTCAAACTTGCTACATTGCATTAACCTTTAGACATTACAGTCAATAAACATGCATTTTTCTACCTGCATGACCATGACCTTCAAAACACAAATCATTCCGGAAAAGAAAAGGAGAAGATTTAGTAAAGCACCTGGTTAGTTAGAGAGTCAAATTAGGCTACGAGAGGTATTTTTAATCAAGGAAATAATTGGCATTAATTACTTGATGAGGAAATACATGTACAATCATTGTGTGCATCAGCATTATGAAATTCTACATTTTACTGACCTTCATAATCACATTCTATAAAATTAGCATAAAATTTGTTTTACACATCGCTCTGCTTAGGTGCAATTCTATCAAATGTGATTTACTTTTATTCTTGAAGTATTGTAACCTAGCTGCTATATATTCATGAATTTCTTTTAATCATTATGTTTTAATTACCACCTAATGAAGAAATAAGTAGTTAAGAAGGCCTTAATCAAAGTACTGAAAGTGCAAAAGACACTAGGCATGTGTACATACATTTCATAATTACTTAATATTACCTGACGATGTTTGTTATGAAGTATCAAAATTGACTTAGCAACAAAGGGCCAGGGACAAATTAACTACACTAATCAAGTATAGGGCTGAATGAGATAAAGCCAATTGGTGACCTTTGACCTCTACTGTTTCAATCTTAAGCTGGTTTATGACTGGTTTGCATGTCCTGCTAGCGAGGGAGGGGGGGATGATTTGAACCTATAAGACTAGGATGATGATTTCTCATCTAAAACAATGAAGGAATCTGACACTAGCTACTCAATGTAATGCAATACTGTTTGTTGATCACAATGCACTGTGAATACTTTGCAGTAAAATGCACAAAGTTTGCATATTTTATTCTAACTATACTGTAAACTTGTGTTAATGTAACAGAGACAAATACTATGG
Organism: Magallana ariakensis; assembly: GCA_020458035.1. Taxonomy (NCBI): domain Eukaryota; kingdom Metazoa; phylum Mollusca; class Bivalvia; order Ostreida; family Ostreidae; genus Magallana; species Magallana ariakensis. Next base: position 16,728,465 of record CM035813.1, on the reverse strand, counting down.
AATCATTTAATTTCGTGGGGGCCAATTTTTGTGGATTGTGGGGTTTTTGCATATTCGTGGAAATGTTATTTCGTGGATGCGTCATTTTTTAGTGTCAGATGGTAAACTACCGGTAAATCTTTTATTATTTGTTTTCGTTGAGGATGTAAATTCGTGGGCGAGGGCTATTCACAAATACCATGAAAATTGAGCCACCACGAATTCTAATGATTCCACAGTATTGCCTCTGCTTAAAGTTTGAACCCAGGTCCTCTGAAATACAAAAAGAGCACTCTATCGATCAAGCTAAAGGTTAACCCACTAGCCAGAGCTAGTAGAATGCCATATACCTGACTCTACCACACATACTAAACTACTCCGCCTTTACTGTAGTAAAGCCAAGACTTGTGAATTAACAAAGGGTAAACAGAGGCTACAATTAAATCTTCAATCCTCTGTTACCTGTTTCATCCGCTCCAGTATAACCCTGATGAAAGAGGAACTGGACTGTAAACTGATTTCCACTTGGTACGCTGCGTTCATGATCTGTATAAAATCAGTGGCGGAAATAGCGGTTAGAATTCATGTCTCAATCTACACAATGACATCAAGCTATAAATCATGAATGGACTTAAATGATAGGGAAAAAAATTTTCTTCACTTTATCTGCAACCTTTAACAAGTTATTGTTTATGTACGATTAAGGTTGCTTGACAAACCATACTATTTCATGGATTTATAAAGTATTAACATTCCTTAATATGATTTTACAAAAAGAGAGTAATACTAACTCCTAATTATTGTATTTGAAAAATTGTTTTTGCTACAAACAAAAGAGTTTAAAATTTGAATACATGATACAATTATCTAATAATAAATACCAACCAGAAGGGTATAGTAAGCTTAATATAATTTCTTAAATAAAAATATTTTTTGAAATGAAAATAGGCATTTGTTGAGAATCTGGGACACAAAGTAGCTGGGGTGTTTGGGATGATGTAATAGTAAAACCTGTTTGAGGGCCTCGCTGGTTGTCCCCGGTGAACCATTGGCGTCTGTCTTGTCAATTCTCTCCAGACTCTCTAGGCATCGCTGAAGGGTGCCTATATATAGAAACAAATGTGTATTTTTGTTATTCAAGGAAGAAGAGAAAAAAGGAACCCTGCATGCAATGATGAAAAATTTTATATTTGATTTCCAGACAGCATCCTTGGTAAAAAAAAAAATGTAATACTAGTGTGGATATCTCATTATTTTTACACGCAGATAGTTTTACACTAAAAAAATATAGATTTTAAATATAGCACTTGTTGGTTTTTGTATACTTAAAATACATTAAATTAATAAGAACCTTTTCTGTCATTTTTACAATTGGTATACTATATTGTTTGAACCTATCAAATCAAAATCCTTGATTGCTTCTGAGTACTGGTACTTATAATTATCACAACATAATATTAATAGGTAATCGATGTACCAGTAAATATTTCCATAATTACAAAAACCCATCAAACATGGACCTAAGTTAACTTGAGAAGTAAAAATCCTTATAATTTGAAAGTGCTGAAGGGATGATGTTGGAAATAATTGGATAGGTATATATGGAGAGAGAAACTTACTCTACATGGTCTTTTTTAAACAAATTTATCAAGGGTCACATTTCAGATTTCTGTGCCCCATTTATTTTTACAAAGTAAATGCTATTATTCTCAGGTCTCATCTTTCTATCCAAGTCTAGTCCACTGACTCAGACACAAGAAAGCCATCGACCTTACTTTATCAAACTGTTGATCGTAAATAACTGCTGATAGTCAGTCCCAGATATAGTTTATACCAAGGTTACCGCTGATAAACTATATGAACTACATATGAACTAATCGAGTTGACATTTATAACACAATGATCAAAATTTATCAAAGTATCATCTAACTGCATGATAATGGTATGATAGAGCCAATGGCTGATCTGCTCTTGTATCTGTTTGATAAAGATATATCTTTGTTCCGTATCTTTATTTAGAAATTTTATTTTGTCGCATTACATTTATTTTATCATATTTATAGCCATTATTTTACATCCATTCAGTATACTACATGCACTAGAAGACTTTAAATTTAGGTTCTTATGTCATGCATATGTAAACAAGTTACAAGAAAGATGAATTTAGAAACTTATGAAAATAAAAACCACAGTTACAATGCCAGACTAATCTAGGTTAACAGGAAAATAACCCTTGCTCTTAGTCCTCTGTTCAGTAGAGGAAATGCTGATGACCGAGAACACTGTGAAAGTGACGTCAGTACTAATTCTACTGATAGGTCGCATTCAACTATTGATGTCACACAAAATGGACTTTAACTTGTTTTGAATAAATGAATGCAAAAGAGCTCTTATAGGGACATGGTCAGGATTTTAATCAATCCCCCCCCCCCTTGCTTTTAATATTTTACAATGCTTCAGTAAGGCATTTCTTCATAATAGTCAACCAAAACTTGAGTGGCATTCGTCAAGTTATAGCTATAAGCAAGAAACAGCTTACAATTCTTTGTTATGTAAACAAAGCTCATTTCATGTTTTTGTTTACATTTTGAAAGTTGACAAGAAAATTCCAGGTTTACTCTAAAATGAATGAGACAAACTTATTATTAATGTTCAAAATGAATTTGCAGATGGAAAAAAAAACTTTTACCAGTATATTGAACCAATGTAAACATAACCATGGCACGAGCCTTGTTTACATAACAAAGAATTGTAAGCTAGAGTTTATCTTGCTTTTTACTACGAATGATACTCAAATTTGGCTGATCATCAGAAATGCATTTCTGAGGCATTGTAAACAATAAAACTAGAAAAACAAAATTTGAATGCATTGTGAACTGGTGCATTCATTTTTTTTTTTTACTATATTGCAATAATTTACAGAAAAGGTTCAAGTACTTCCACTTTAAATTCCTAGATGTACAGCACTAGCCATTCAGTTTATCCTTTAGTTTGGTGCATGGGTATAGAGCATTGGTTTTAAAATTGGAGGGTAGCAAATTTGAGCCATGTTATGGCCAGTCCAGAATAAGAGATTTATTTGTTGCAACATTTCATATAACCAGTAGTAGTTGCATGTAATTGGTTGATCATCAATTAAGTTTCAACACTAATAAGTAATTCTACAACATGCATGTAGAGGTATGTTATCATAATGCCTTGATATTGCAAAAATAACAATTTGAAAATAATTTGTTCTAAGAAAATAGTACACATGTACAATGTGCCTAAAAATTGGGTCAGAATTTTCAAACTTAAAAGGAAATCACTCATTTTTTATAACAATGAAGTAAATTTTTTTTACACTGCAAATGGAAGAATGACATAAACCCTTCATCCTCTGACATACCAAACAATTCTGTAAATTAACACTTGGCTCAAAAATCTGATGATCTTATATACAGTAGAACATGGTTATAACAAACATGCTTATTTAGAATTGATGCTTACAGCAAAGTGATTTTTGTTCCCAGTGACTTTATTAAATGTTGTAAACTTGACCGATATAACAAATTACACTTATAATGAAGTAAAATCATGCATCCATCCCTGGCACTTCGCTATAAGCATGTTTGACCGTACACGTTTAACAATACTGCCTGATAGCTGTCTGTAAATGATGAATTTAAACTGAACACTTTTTTATTTTATCAATGATACATAATTACAGTATAGCTATAGTCTAGCTCTGATTGACAGAACCAGAGATCAAACATTCAAAGTCAAGAAAGTTTGGTGGAAATAAACCAAAATATCTCTTAATAATCTATCATTTCTATTTGATGCAAACAAATTTCTAATTTAAATTATTTAAAATATACAGATATAAGCAGAAAAAGAATGAGTTCAATTTTGGCATCCACGTTAAGTGAGATTGATGAACTCAATATCGCTAGATATTTTTCACATTACAAAAATTTCTTTTTCAATTTCTCCTCATAAGTATCTATAAAAAAAAATCAGTCATTTAAACTTGTGGGGCCAAATTATGTTGATTGCTAGATTTTTACAGGTATATGTTGATTCACGTTTAAGAATAATGATCGAATAAAAGTCAAGTTTCATTATTCGATGAGGATGTCAATATAATGGTGATGGCATTTGGGTACGGGCCCATGAAAATCACCAAATTGAACCCCATGCCTATTCTCAGTTTATTGTCTTGGGCCTGATCAACAAGTAGATGGCCATGAATGAGTTCACAAAATGTAGATGTACCTGTGTAGGACTCGCGTAGGATGTCTATGGACTCAAGCAGTTTATTGGCCACTGCCTGGTTCAGGGCCCCGAGAACCAGTTCCTGAATCTGGTACGTACAGATCTTTAGACCTTTCTGGGTCAGGATTTCTCCTTCTTCATTGAAATCAACACCTATATAAAATAGTGCACAACGTAAGCATCTAGAAAGGATTTAAATTGTTCTTTCTGAACATGTGAATGTTTCTGCTCTAGCTGCCATTTTATTATCCAGATGGTTGGTTGAGATAAATGCGAGTTTGAAAGTCATTGAGGAAACATCATCATCTCATTAAAAATCATTGTTGACAATTGCCCTTTTCATATTCATTTCATGAAATTTCAAGCAATGAATAACTTATTTCAACAAAATTATCATATTGACAATCTATTGCAAAAAAATTTAAAGGTTACTGATTATTTTTAATTTTATACCTGTGTATTGTGATACTAACCATGTAAAGCTATTCTACATGTATATTTTAAGGCTACCTGTGAATTGTGATATTGACCATGAATAGCTTTTCTCTATCTACTGTATATTGGGAAATATTTGCCCTTGTTTTATTTTCACTCCTTTCGCCCTTACTGTCAGCGGGCAAATTTAAGACTGGGACAATTCTAATGTCTCAAATTATAACTGTGTCTGGATAAATTCAAGACTGGGCAAAACTGTTTGCAAGAGTACAAGGCTGAAATAACCCTGCATACAGTAAATTTTAAGGCTACTGAAGATTTCAAACTGTGTACCTAGAAATTCGTATTCCTCTGCCTTTTGAATCAGTTGATCCTTCATATCACCTATCGTCTCAGCGATCATTTTTCTGATTTCGTCGCCTTTTTTTGACGCCATCTCCATCAGCTGCTTAAAGAGTTCATTTTCTTTTTCTCTAGCAAATTCCAGCTTCTTTGGTGTAATTAGCATATCCCTCGCCATGTCAAAGGCCGAGATAATGAACATGTTGAGACAGCGAGCATGGGAATTATTCAAAACTGTGGAAGAATTCACCAAGTACCTCTGTAGAATTTGCTGCAGAAACTGTAAAAACTTCTGAGGGAAGAGTTCAAAATTCTCTACAAGTTCACTGTCAACCTCATAATAGTCGGACACAATCGAATGCTGAATGTTCCGCATGCCAGGTGAATCATTCAAGTATCCTATTTTACAGAGTTGTCGAAACACATCCGAGTTTGAATGGACTTTTGTCAAGATTTCTTTTGGCACACTGGTATAACTAGAGTCGGGCATGACCTTATAAACAGGTTCATCAACACTAGAACTTAGATGACTCTCTTTCTCCTGTATTGCTTCCCTTTGTAACCTCTTTTGAATTTCCTCTTGACTAGTTGGGGCGCCATCTGGAGGATCTAAATCCATGTTTTTCTGGCCAGGGGGAGGAACTCTTACAAAGCACACAGGTTGATAATGGCTGACATTGGAAAGCTCTCTCAATAGCTGAAGATCCTACAATATTCAATACAGTGTCAAAATATAAAATCAATATATAAAGTATGCAAACCAAATGTACCAATGAAACTTGTGTATTTTAGATTTTTTTACAATACAAACTTTTGTATAATACAGTTGATACATGTGTGTGTGTGTGTGTGTGTGTGTGTGTGTGTGTGTGTGTGTGTATATATATATATATATATATATATATATATATATATATATATATATAATAGACCCCGGCTTCACAATTTCTGCTGCTCTCTTGAAGGGCAAATGATATAGTTTGGGGAAATCTGACATATTATTATATGATTGATTAATTCCTAGCTCTCTGATTGGCTGATATCAAACAATCTAGAAAAAATAATATGTTATATTCACCTGCATCTGACCTAGGAGGTCAATACATGTATAACATTTGATTTTCTCTACATTAGACTAAAAATAGATCATCCAATTAAATATCGCATTATTGTACTTCGTATTGACCTAAAAAACAGCAATAATTGTATAATGGCTATTGTTTTATTTATGTCATCAATAATCTACCAACTAAAGCTATATTTGCCCTGAAAGAGCAGTACCACAGTTACCATAAAAGGCTTCATAGGAAGTGAAGCTGTTTGTTGTAATTCTATTATTTAAGGTACTTCACCTTTTCTGGCAGGACCTCATCTTCGTAACAGTAGATGAGTATGGGCGAGACTTCCTGCACACAGTCCAAGTATACATTCCTTATATCACAGTTGGGGGAGGAGGGTGACACTATCACCCTGGCTCCATGTCGAAGAAGCACGTGGTTCAAATTCACTTCCAGCACGGCGAGACCGAGGGCAGGATCCCCGATCTCATTGTCATTAATCTCTAGGTCTTTCCGCGGAATCGTTTTCCAGGGTCCTTTATATGACTCTAAGTTGTCAACAAGGTCGTAATCGTCCGGTAACTGGAGACTGACGGATAAATTGTGTCCGTGTTTGAATCGCACTGAGCGGTAGTTGCCATTTTTTTCTGATTCACTGAACTCCAGCGGAAACAAGTTTCTGTTGAAGATTTCATTGATGAGTCGGGCTTTTGTATAGATGTTCTGACCCAGTATCACAATCCCGGGGGGTTTGGTTGCCGTTGACAACACTTCCGCTTCCTCTTCTTGGAGAAGTTCCACCATGAACAGTTGTCCTAAAAGAGAATCAAAACTTATGACCTCTTTGATCAGACAATAGTTATTAATTAATTTTAGTATCAAGAAACCATATAAGTTCATGGGTTTTTTTCAATTGGATTGATGTATAATCAATATTTCTGGACAATGGTGAAATTAACTGTGCGTGCATTGGTGAGCATATTTAACATTTTATCTTGAACAACACAACATTTCTGTATAATCTTTAAATTTTAATGAATTCTCTAATTGGTAGAAAAAAATTCATACAAAAATTACAATTATGAATTTTCTAAGAAATATCTGGCTTCTTCCACAACAAAAATCAATTGAAATGATTGTTGATATATAAACCATTATTATTTGATGCAATATTGTATTCATCTGAATTCAAAAGAATTGATATCAACTGTGTAAAATAAACCCTGCAACATTAATTTCTAGTGACTACATTTGTATAAAAATTCCACAAAATAAATAATCAAATGCCTTAAATTTCACCTACATTAAAATTATTCTGACATTTTCATACTGCCTGGTACATCAATGTTGACTATCAAATGTATATAATGACAATTATGTCGAGTAGAATTTAATAAAAATAACAAATATCAACATCCCCAAAGAGTACTTGAAAATAGATATTATCAATTAATACAAATGTTTGGATTTCCGTAACACGCCCATGAAAGCAGATAAAATGCATGTGTGTTAAACATTTTCATTATCAATTATGCAATATCTTTATTAAGTATCTGTTATATCCAATGTATTGACTGTCAACCCAGACATGGAATGTTTCAGTAAAGAACAATAAATAGATATATAAGTTGTATAGGGTATTGTTTTTATATTCACATAACTTTTCATACAGGTAATGCCTTTAATAATTCAGTATTTGTGGGAAAAAAAATTGTAGGCCGGATTTTTATTAACCAAATTAGCACACTATTTCACACCCCCATTCCCCACCCAGAGAGAGAATGTTATATCCTGTTTCTGATTTCTGACCACAACTACACAACTGTCCTTCCAGTCACCTTTAATTAAGCACTTTTCAAAATGATGATCATAATGATTTATTTACTGTAAAAATTCAGCTGACCATGAAGGTCTCACAAAGAATTTGCACAAAATTGCACAATTCTCTCTCTCTCTCTCTCTCTCTCTCTCTCTCTCTCTCTCTCTCTCTCTCTCTCTCCAATTACTGTTTTTTTTGACATCTTAAAAAAAAAAAACAACAGGAAGTGAATATATAATTATTCGTTATGATAATATATTTCATGCACAAATCCTGAGGAATTAAAAAGAAAAAAGATTACAACTCGCCTCTCAGGGTTATTAAGAGATAGCTATGTAGCCTTAAGTCACCTGGTAGGGTTATTTAGATCCTCGAGTCACAAGACTAAAGGAACCACAAAGACAAGTGTGATTTGTACAAGGTCAGGATCAGCAGTACACAAATATATCACTGCATTGGCCTATGTTACGCACTGTTCATCTCAGGAAATTGAGAAAAAACAAATCTTCAAAAAGAAAGCATAATTTCAAAGATATGCAATGGCAAATACATGAATTTGGAATGTCCACTTATTAATAACTGGGGATAAGGTTCTGTTTTACCATAAAATCTTTAACTGGTTTATCTGAGCATTACAAAGAATGAGTTTTGCACATGTGTGTTTGTGTCTGTGTGTATGTGATTTAATGGGTATGCATGTTCAAAGGGAAAAGGGGGACCTGCAAAGGAAGGAAAATAGCAGTACTATCAGTCAGGGTGAAGCAGGCCGTCCCTCTAACACTGCACACTGTCTCTCTGTATACTACTTAACTATTTATCTTAAAGTCCTTGACCTTCTCTTGTAGCTATGAAGTGTGCCCTCTACTTATTGTCCAAGGAAAGAAAACAGACTGATATACAAACAGTAATGGTTATTAATACATGAACCGGTAATTACCGTATATTGCAGTTCATCAAGTGGTACCAGTAATTTGTGATCCTTCACATTTTTGTCATAAGTATACTAATCGGTTCATATTTATTAAGGATATATTGTTTAGACAAGGAAGATTGACTGAACAACACTGTACACATTTAAGACAAGTACTGCATTGATAATTTAGCTTTTTATATACCAAACAATGCACCCTTTCTCTGTCAATCATCAGAAATTTAAACAAAACCTGACCAAACTATTCTCCATTGACCTACGACACAGTATTACTAGTTGGCCATTAATGAGGGTCAGTCATACAGAACTCAACCTAACCAGTCTCCATTGACCAAATGATTCAGTACTGCCGGTACTAGTTGGCCATTAATGAGGGTCAGTCATAAGAAAACAGAACTCAACCTAACCAGTCTCCATTGACCAAATGATTCAGTACTGCCGGTACTAGTTGGCAATTAACAATTAAGGTATATGAATAATAACAAGTGGTTTGATCCTATAAGAGCTAGTGTTAACTGATCTACTTTAGCTTAGTACATGTACCTGTTGATTAAATCTTTAATCAGTACAATGAGTGATTTCCTCATTTTAAAAAATTTGTATATCCACCAAGTTTAAAATTAACTCAAACTATAATACATGCAAAAAATGTGGAAAACAAACTGGGAGAGATCGAGAGATAGTTGGAGGGACAGATAAGTGAAAAGAAACCTAGTCACCTCCAGCAGAGACCATACCATATAACCAGTAATTTTCACAATGATCTAATTTTCCCTTTTTTTAACGATCTCTTTCACATGGCAAAATATTCAATACACAAAAAAAAAAATCTCTGGTATTGTTTGTTATAAGAAAATTTTTAAATTAAAAAAAATACTAACAGAAAAAAAATGCAGTCAACAAAAAAACATTATATACGGTATCTTAATTAATCCATTGTACATATTTCAAGCAGCTGACAAGTTTCATACTGTTACAATTAAATTAATTATCATTTTGAAACACATTAACTCTGCATACATGTGTCATAGACTTTCATAAATCATTAAGGGCCTTTAATATCGTTCCTATAATTTTGACCATAACCCTCATGACGACCACAGTTAGTAATTAACCCATGTAATTGCAACCTGTGTGATTTATGACTGTGCATGCCATCTGGTGACTTGTGATATGGACGTGGTTTTCATTTCCAATTTCCAGAATGCTATATCAGCAAGTGCAAGTATCGCTAGGTCCTATAACCCTTACCCAGCTCAAGAAAAGAAACGTTTTACAAGATTGATAAATGAAAACAAGTGCAGATCCAGAAATTTTTACTATTAGGGGGTCTGAGGGATAAGTTTGTTTTCCAGAGGAGGGGGTGTCCAAGGCCTAATTTTGGTGATTTAATGTGTTTGAATTTTCCAGGGCAGGGGGTCTACACCCCCTGACCCGACCCTCCTCCTCATCTAGATCTGCATATGGACATGATGGAGGACTGCAGTTTTGAAAATTAATCATCTGCACCAAACAACTTCATAATATGAAGGGCAATCTTGGATACATGTCATTGAAAACATCTGATAAATAGCTAGCAGATAGATTCCTGCACTTAACCTAGCATTCAATGTAGAATGTGCTGCATCAATAACTCGATAAAGCTTATACATCAATCATTCAACATTTCAAGGACACACATTCCTAATCCCTGTTTATCCATTTTTTAACATATACATATGTACAGTGTATATAAAACCAAAGGATGCTTAAATTTTCTTCTCAACAATTTCTTTCTATATATGGCAACTGTATGGGTATAACCAGGGATGTATATATACTATGTCTCTGGGTATAACAAGTTCTTAAATGGTTTAACTACAAAGTGTCTCCATGTAAATCGGGTATCTGTAAACTGTATAACAAAGCATGGGGCCTTAAAACAAGTAGACAATTTTCTGGCTAATGTAAAAATAGAGTGTCACTTCTATCAAATATCTTTCTCAGAGAAATAATTTTGTAATAAGATGCCAACAGTGTTGTTGAACCATTAAGGAGGTTTTTACCCTTTGAATCCCCAGCACAACCTAATGAGGGAAAAGATGGCAGCATTTGGATTCACATGGATATTACATGTAAGAAAAATTAAATTAATGTTCATAAGTGGCATGGAAGCATAAAAAAAAGGCGACCACTTAATCATAACAATCAACCTTTTATATGATACGTATCTCAAGAAGGAGTGCATTGGCTTTGAAATTTTACTAAAAAAAACTCCTCAATTGATTTCTTTTTACAGTACATTTCTCAATATAGAACCAACGGGCCTTTTAAATTTTAAGAAGTCTCTCTTTTATCTAAAAACTATCCACAGTTAAATACTGGCAATTTTTTTTGTGATCTTGGGGAAAATCAACCTACCGGTACTTATCAACCCTGTACGGCCAATAAAATTATCCCTGATCCATGACACATACAGTTGTTAATACATCTGGACACCAGAATATCATGGGAAAATTCTATTTATAGATCTATAGTTTGTTTGTTATTTTTTAAGACAAAATGCATTGAAATCAATTCTTTATTAAATACATCTAAATTATTTATTTCATATCTTATCAAGAATGTATTTGCATGTTTTTATACATCATGAATATTGCAACAAAAAGAAATTTGTCAGAAATGAAAGGTCGGCTACTTTTTGGAACAATTTTTCAAAAAAAAAAAGGAAATGCAACTGAACTGAAAGTAAGTTGTGCACTCACCCACTTCTTGTTTCCCATCCTCGTTAATGTCGTCAAAACACCGCTTAGTGTCAGTAAGAATGGTCCGAAGGCGCTTGGAACATGTACAAAAGCGATTAAGTTCCGCCGGAATATTCGCCATCATCGTCATAGGCACTAAATCTCCAGAGGTAATACAGGAAATTGTTCACGGCATCCTCCCTTGTAAAGATCTCATATCCACACCGAGAAGGAAACCGAGTTACCGTTCTTTATAGATAGGCCAATCAAGAATCATTTTTCGTTTTACAGGCCCTGGTAATTTTTTCTGGATCCCAATAATCATAATGATAATTGAAATACATGTCCACTGATGATAAAGTTATGATAATCCGCGTCTTTGTTTCAAATATAATAAAAAAAATTGTTCGTTACAGTGTAATCTCAAAGGGCACATGAGGCTGTGGATGTCATAAACTTGCAACCTTGTATTAAAAACGAATATTTTTTGCCACGCCTCTTCCTGTCAGGGTCAGCAATGATCACATGCATTTGTTTACTTCCGTTTGAAACTGAAACTAAGAGAGGTGTACTTTTGGTACACGGTCATGAGATTTATGAATGCGGATAATGTTTGATTCATGATGATAGAACTAAGAAAGGTGTGCAACATAGTGGTGGATGCTGCTGATTTTGTTGCACAGCGCCGACGTGAAAAGCGACTTCCAGCAACAGCAAACGACACGGGTACTTGTCATATGATCAAAAAGGGATAAAAGGGTGGTCCACACATCTTTATAATTCATTAATTGACTGAGTAAATCTTTTTAGTCTGAAGAACGAATTTTGAAATGAGACAATTACATGTAAATATGTTTACACGTTATCCAATGATTTTTTAAAATGCTAAAATATGACAGAATGAGCCTTTATAGTATAACCCAAGATATTTATGAAGCACATTTAGACGATTTTCAATAAAAATACACATACATTAGAAAAAAGTGCATAAGAAAAAAAATAAAAGGGAATTAATCCAACATTTCTTTTTTAGCTTATCATCTTTTACCCTGAAAAATTCACAGGAACGGAAACAAATTCTTATGGAGATTTATTATCATGAATGGGAAAATCTGACATCTTTAAGCATTTGGAAGTCAATGTTTTCAATGTTTAAATCCAGGGTACTTTATGTCTGTTGCAATGCAAAATCCCTTTAGACGTTTTATTTTTAGCTGTGTTTTGAAATCTGACAAACTAGAGGGGGCATTTCAAAGAAGTTTTTTGGGATTTTTTCATACCATTGAATGAATATCGTTTGAACCATAGGTATTTATAAAAGTCAAATAATTTAAGAAAATGTGCTGCATAAATGTCTTGGGACAGAGTATATTAGCCAGTTACTGTAAATGCGTTTTTGCCAGGTATTATTTGTGTATTAATTAGAATTAAGTTATTGAATAGAGACTGAAAATGGATATTTAAGAAAAGACCATGAAAAATTACTCAAATTTGACAACAACAGAAGAAGATTAATGAATGCATATAAATGTGTTAGAAAAGACCATTACAGAATATTCATATCTGACAGCAGATGATAAAATTAAGCTCCAATCATGAAGTATATATAATAAATAAGTAGATGTATATCATTACTTCAGAACATCCAAGAATTTTGAACCAAGAAAAGAATGGAAACATATTGTTTACGTGGGATGACGTCACACAGAGCAGCAAGGTAAGCAGTGGATTTATTCTCTGTTTTTGGGTACATTGATTTGTTTAATCTGTCCATTTTGAGTAACTAAAAATAATGGAGGTTTAATTGCAATTATTTATTCCCAGCCTCAATACAAATAAACCTGCTTAGGTAATTAAGTCGATCCATACATTGAATTCTCTCTCGTAACAAACTTAAGGGGGTGGGGGAGGTGACCGCACAAACTCATGAATGTTCAAGGTTAAAACCCAACACTGTACCTACTGAGCTAAAGGGTTACTTTATACAGGGAAATATTCGCCCCCGTTTTATTTTCGCCCCCTTTTGCTCTCGTTGTAAGCAGGTGAATTTAAGACTGGGCAAGTTCCTATGTCTCAAACCATCTTTCTTTTTTCAAACTTTGTCCAGGCGAATTCAAGATGGGGCGAATCCATTTGCAAGTGAAAAAGGGCGAAAATAACCCTGTATACAGTAGTTAGAATGTGGCTGTATTGAACCTTATACTGAATACTTTGTATAATTTCCATTAGATTAATAGAAATATGTATTCATGTAGGCATTGTAAAAGTTCTAGACTCTTTGTTGTTTTTTTTTATTTCAATTCAAATTTTAAAACACATTAATAATTTTGCAGAACTTTTACATATGGTTTTTGAATTACAATTTACATTTACCTCTGCAGAAACACATGATCCTGTTTATAACCCTGTCCAGTATGGCTATGATTTTCATTTCATAAATTTACTTTTAATAAATCTATTACAGGGAGCTATATGTACACATGTGGGACTCTATGACCCCATCAAGAGGAAACATGATGTAAGGAAACTTCGATTTTTCATTGGATTTGGATATTTATTTATCTATATATTTATATATATTTATAGAGTTGTGTTAACATACAGTCATGTCTCTCTTCATTATTCAATTTCTAATTTTCATTAACTCTATTAAACTCTTTTTCAATATTGTAGGTGTTATGGATTTACAACCAGAGAGTTCACATTGTATCATGTTCCGTCAACCAAGGGAAATCACTCTTAGGTATTCAACCCAATATCAAGTAACTGGGGATTTTCATTTTGGCGTCAGAAACGTTTGGTGAATTTCATTCAAAGTAGCTAAAAATATGACTGTTTTATATTTTAGAGGATTTTTAATTGTTTGGTAAAAGTTGAATATATTTTCATTGAAATATTTGCAGTTAAAAAAAATGCTTTTTTTTTTCATCTGTTAAAAAGCCAACAATTTAAACACACAAAATACCTAATAAATTTATGACATTGAATTGGTTGTTCACCTCTTGATCAGTGATCTTTGCTTATTATATTAGACTCTTTATCAAAATTAAGAGTCACAAAATAATCTTAAGGACAACAAATTAAATACCTTTAAACTCACTTTTAACAAATATCTAATACTAAATGAACTAAATTATTTTCTTTTAGCTTTTACAGTATTAAACAGAGAGGATTCTCTGACAGCTAAATTGCCAGGCAAGGGTATGTACAGTATATTTATTTTATAATTTTCAAATTGTTCTATATTTGACCATAAAATAAATGCATTTTCAAACTTTTTATAAACGTAAGCATTGTGAAACTATGGCTGGTTTCAAATTAATGACTTTCAGAACATCTGACACTTTTACCTAATGCACTACACTGTTAGACTTTAAGACTGTGCAGGAAAAAATTAAAGTTATTGTGATATTTATTCTTTATTCTTTATTTCACAAGAAAGTACCGGTACTTCACAATATGGAGGTGTCCAATACCCCTTAACAGGACTACAGTGCTATTATTTTGTGATTGAAAAGATGTAGGGGAGATTTTATATTGCTGTTGGCTGTACTTGTAATTTCTAAGATTAAAGGGCACCTAGCTGTTTTATTTGCAGACATCTACACTGTGTTCCTAGCTGAGATACAGGCCACCAGTACCAGAGTCTTCTCCCTTAACTTGGAGAGACAACAGTTTATCAAGGTGCAGTTCCTGTATGACACCCAGGAGTCAGATAGAGAGTCCCATCTCATTGTCATGCTCCATAGGGAATGTGAGTTATGCTGCACTTAAAGTTAAAGTCATTTTTATAAGGTGTTAGATCCTGCCATACTGTTAGTTATGCTTCACAAAGAGTTCAGGTCATCTCTTTAAAGTTTATGCTATGCTGCTGTACTGGAAGTTATGCTGCACATAGAGTTCAGGTCATCTCTATAAACTGTAAGCTATACTGCTTTACATTGAGAGTGTTGTTTATGCTTTAGAGAGAGAGAGAGAGAGAGAGAGAGAGAGAGAGAGAGAGAGTATAAGTCTTGCTTTAAGGAGGTGGTAACATCAAGATAATTATACATACAATAAATACTGGTGATGTAATGCTGTGATGTTTACAGTGAGTGAATGTTTTATTTTTCAGCTGTTGGACTGTATCACATAAAGTTAGGCAGAGTAGGAGAAAAGGGAGTGGTAAGTTAATGAATTCTTTACTCATATTTGTTATAAGCTATGCCAAATTTCTCAAGCACCATCACATGATTTCAAATGCTGCAACAGTTACCAATTTTATGACCATATTGAAAAGGGGAGTAACTTTATTTTTCAAAAACAAAGTGGAGTTATGTTTTCAAAACTTGCATTAAAGTAAAACATGTCTGCTGCATTATGATCATTGAAACTTTTTGCCAGAGAAACAAAACAACGTACCCCATGTACTGAAATACATGTACCAGTATATGACCATTTGACATAATGGATCTTGCTGCAGTTTCTGTTGTATTTCATCTCATTGAGGAATAATTTGTATCGTTGTATCTCATGTGTAGGATTGACTTATACTTATAAAACCATGATTATGAAAGTGTTCTGGAAAAGACAATTTATCATTACATGTGCAGGACCAATTTTATTTTACCGTGTAAATCATTCAGCAATTTTAACTTTGATCTGAAGGTGATGAGAGACCAGCCGAGAACCGAGCAGCTGATGAAGCGATTCTTCTGGTGTCAGTGGGACGTGGTCCATCAACGGCTGTACTATCTACACTATGTCAAGCGCGGGGAGGGGGAGAGGGCCCGCATTGCCCCAAGTGTGTCCTGTGTGCAGTTCTACCAGAACTCACAGCATGACAACATTGTAAGTAAGGGTAATAACAACATAAAAGTTACAGCATGACAACATTGTAAGTACAGCACAACAACATTGTTAGTACAGCATGACAATGTTGTGAGTAACAGAATAATCATGTAAATCATGACAATACTGTGAGTACAGCATGACAACATTACAGTTACAGCATGACAGCATTGTAAGTAGAGCACATAATACTTTTGGCATGACAACATTTTAAGTATAGCTTAAAAGCATAATACTTATAACTTGACAACATTGTAAATACAGCATAAAAGCATCATACTTAGAGCATGACAGCATTGTGAGTAGAGCATAAGAACATAACAGTAACAACATGACAATATTGTAAGTAGAGCATAACAGTAACAGCATGACAGCATTGTAAGTACAGCATAACAAAGTAACCATAACAGCGTTGTGAGTAGAGCATAACAGTAACAGCATGACAGCATTGTAAATACAGCATAACAAAGTAACAGTAACAGTATTGTGAGTAGAGCATAACAGTAACAGCATGACAGAATTGTGAGTAGAGCATAACAACATAACTGTAACAGCATGACATCATTGTAAGTAGAGCATAACAGTAACAGCATGACAGCATTGTGAGTAGAGCATAACAACATAACTGTAACAGCATGACAGCATATTAAGTAGAGCGTAACAAAATAACAGTAACAACAGCATGGCAATGTTGTAAGTAGAGCATAACATAGTAATTACAGTAAAACAACATGATATTTACAAAATGACAACAAATTGAGTAGAGAATAACAATAATATATGTATAGCATGACAGCATTATTGGCACAGCATGAGGATCGACATTGAATCTATGGTTTAGCAGCATTGTTATGACAACATTATTACATGTATTAGAACACCATTGTAAATATAGCATGACAATATTGTAAGAACATCATGTTAGCATTGTAAATACAGCATGACAATAAGAACATCATTTAAGCATTATAAAGTACAGTATGACAGCATTGTAAGTTCATTTCATGTATTATATTAGTGAAGTATGACAGCAGTGTAAGTACAACATGACTATAGTGGAAATTCATAAGGAAAGCTTT
Organism: Magallana ariakensis; assembly: GCA_020458035.1. Taxonomy (NCBI): domain Eukaryota; kingdom Metazoa; phylum Mollusca; class Bivalvia; order Ostreida; family Ostreidae; genus Magallana; species Magallana ariakensis. The sequence continues at coordinate 16,711,012 of CM035813.1, read as the reverse complement.
GTAAATACAGCATGACAATATTGATATATAATTTTGGAACAAGATAATGATATTTCATATTATAGGTCTGGGAACAAAAATATTGCCATTTATATTTATTCATTTTTCAAATAACAGAAAAGGGTAAATATCTTTTTTAGGAATTCTGTAGGATCTTTAATTTTTCAAAAATGTGTATCTCTTTCGTCCTGGTTCCTTGTGATTTCTAATATTGAGGCAGACTAACTTTTATACCTTTCAGTTGGACATTCCCATAGAATTTCCATTTCCTCATATCAAATCTACTTCAAAGTAAGTTACAAGAATATCAACATATTTAATTATGTGATTAACACTAAAAGTTGATTATTGCAGTCCATTGTTTAATATTACAGAGAATGTAAATTCTTTAGAGAGCTAATGTTCTTAATCTAATGTTTACATTACTTAGTTATTCACAACACTCAGTTTGCTTCATAAAAACAACTTGTTTCGATTTATTTTTGCATTAGAGTCCAATATTCCAATGATAACTTGGACTGTGGAATACCTGGTATGTATATATAATCAGATTATCTCTAAATTTGTTACTAGTACATGTATGTATTCTTTTAATGTAGTATGTTCTTTATATTGGATGAGTTAGTACAATAACAATAAAAAGTTATTTTTGACGATGAAAAAAAAAATGGCAAATAATAAAGCAACAAAACTTTCACAAAGTAACATTTGAATTTAGTTTGAGTTGTGAAAATCCACCAAAATATAAAATTAAGCTATTCCAATCTATTTTTTAAAATGAATAGATTTGTCAAAATTTCCTACCAGTGAAACAACACAATTCATATTTCTTGTACTGTGTAGATTTTGAATGTTTGACTCTTGTCATAATTGCTTTCAGTATATATATGAGAAAATATAGAGACTTCTACAGTGAACCTTCATTTTTCACTGTGCTGTATATAAATAAAATAGAAATACACATAAAGACTCTATGAGTCCAAGAAATATTTTATTGAACACTTTTAGGGTATTTAGTGTTAATCAACCCAGCCTGCTATAATGTCCACAACATTTACAGTAAACAGTTCAGTTATTTGTGTTTCCCTGGATCTGAGTAACTCGCTTGAAAAAAAAATCTAATTCTGTACATATCATTTATGTGGATTACCTTGATTTAATTCTTGCTTTCCAATCCCTATGTTATTCTCCAGATGAGATTTGAAATTGTTTGATTGTATGTTAGGTATAGTTTTTGAGATCTTGATGCATTTGTTTGTATGACACTCAGATTCGTACCTCAATATGGTGGTCCTGACTCTGGCCAATGGGACGTTCTGTATCTGTTACCAGAAAATGGAGACACCTTATACCATAGATAGGCGATCACCAGTGAAACGGAGCAAGAAATCACCGGGGCCGGTATGATTTTGAATTGAATTTTTATCTAACTTAAGTCAATGTGTTAATAGTTTTTGTTGTTTTTTTTTAATTGGAAAAATATTGTTTTGAGCAAGCATTTTGTTTAAAACTGTTTATACTAAAGCTTTGAAATGAAATAAATTGATTTCATTTATATCTTGAAAACATATTACAAACTGAAATAGTTTTCTGCCTAGAATCTTTGATATCTTTGATGCATTCTGATCCAAAAAATTCAATATACATGTATAACCAAAGGAATGTAATCTTTGGTAGCTCTATGTATATGATATGTGATTATGATATTTTTTGAAAAGATTTCTAGAGTTAAAACAAATCTTGAGTAGCCTAGCCATTCTTTATTCCAGAGTCCCTCCCCTCTCAGTGCCCATAGTTTATCCGAGTCGGATGAGGAAACAACGGATATAAACTACTACATCTGTATGGTGCATCATGGTAAGCTACCAAGAGAATAAAGTGGCTCAGAATTTTCATTTGGAGAGTAATTGTTTATGAAAATTTGTAATAGATGCCTAGTCTATTGTTAAGATAATGAGAAAACTATAAAGGGAGCAGTTTATTTTATTTTGTTTAATTTATTTCAACTTTGAGCCATTAGGCTCATCAGTATTGTATACAAATACAAAATACAAACAATATGTGATGCACGCAAAATTCTAAAATTATATTTATATTTAATACATGTAGCATGCTGTTTTTTTTGCAGCCAAAACCCTCCATGGCTGTGTCACGGGTTTACCTTACTCTCGTAAATACAGACTCAATTTCTCCTGGCATGGTGAGTCAGTGGCTCTGTGGAATTCAGTTTGCTTATTAAAAAAAATAACTTTAATTTATTATCTCATGCATCAACACATGTAGCAATACAAATCATTTTAGTTGACAATATATGCAATCCTTAAGTTTATTGTAATTACTTATTGGTTCACAGTTTTATAAGAATCAAAACACAAGAAAAATGATATAAATTTTTATAAACCTTCTAATAAGTGTTGAAAATAATTTACATTGTATGATACAATGTATCTGTAAAAAGTTTTACCATGGCATACTTAATCATACAAATTAAGATTTTTGTTTCTGAAATCAGGTGATTATTTGATGGTGATGTTACCCGGTCATTTTGTCCATCTACTGAATGTAGGAATCGAGTTTGAACCTTGCCAGCATATCCTCCTACACGGTAGGTCACATGACTTGATTACATCCTAATTAAATGGTCCTATGTCTTATCATCTAATAAAATACAAAATCTTTTTTAGTTACATGATTGTATATTAAATTTATTGTTTATGAAAGAATGATTTTTCAAATATCATTTTATATAACAAATACATGTTTATTTGTAGATCGTAGTATTGATGCAGTTCTAAGGAATGGTGACCTCAAGGTCACGGGAAATAGGGAGTCACATGACACTAGTCCTCCAGTCATTGTTGATGTATCAATGCTGTCTGTAGCTGCTGAAAAAATGAGTTTGTCAAATACTAGTCTGCATGAACTTCAAAGAGACTCACCAACAGGTCATCAAAAATGTCCTATAATTGACTTTATACGCTGATCTTATTTTGCTTGTGTAGATAAATAATCATATTGCAATAGTTTTTAATTGACCACCAGTTGAGCATTATCATACTCAAATTGAAAGAACAGACTAACACAATATGCTGAGGTTTTGTTAAGATGTGCTCCTATTAGTGGGCTTATTGACAAGTAGCTAAATTGACAATTACGATCTCCTTGACCTTGAATTGGATGAATGACCTTGAACTTGATTTGTCATTTACCTTTAAACTCAATGTTCAAGATAACCAAGTATGAGGTTCAAGATGCAGAGAGTACAGGAAGGCAGATAAAAAGAAAACCAGCTCCACTTTAATCTTGCAGGATATGAAAACCCTTTTTTATTACTGAATCTTACAAATTTTTGATATTCCAGGCATCAGTTTCTATGACAACAGGACGGGGGAGGTGTGGAGGGTCCACGTAAACATGGAGATGTTGGTACAGCTCTTCATCCACTGTTACATGTCCACCACCAGGGCGGCGCTGTTACACTATGTACTGACCAGGACGCGTGACTTCTTCCTGATCAAAAAGGTCAGTCTTATGTAACTACAATGTCATTCAAACCATGCTCTATACTTACCAGTAATTGTACCGCTGAGTTTTATTATTACCTCTTATCTTTGCAATGATTTCTATATAAAAAAAACAACTGGATAAATATATCATGATAATTAAGTATATACATGTGTATTTGTCAATGAAAAGTCATGAATGCATGTTATTCAAAGTTGTGTTTTGATTTAAAGTATGATGAATAGTTTTTTGAGTATTGTCTATTAAAAAATGAATTATACAAGTTATTGCCAAAATCCTTTGCTATGGCTGTGTTTGAACAAACTGTTCCAGTATACTTAATTTAAACAATATTTTATTATACATCACATAAACGGATGGGATGGAGGCATTGCCTATATAAATCCTCTCCGACATACAGTTGCAGTATACTTGGTACATAATATACTTGTAGCTGTTTGAGATGCTGAGCAATGACATCCCCAGCTGTGAGGTACCAGCACTGATGGCAGAGTTTCTCATAGGTCAGGAATTAATCACAGATATGCTATCATATTTAATATAAACTAAATTTAAAGTAGGGTTTTTATGTCAGTCGTCATAAGCACTGTTGATATTATTTAACTGTTGCAGCGACCACCTACTCCAGTATGAGACGACAGTTTGACAGAGAAATACTAAAGCTGGTCCCATTCACAGCATCAGACACATTCAGAGGACAGTTTGAGAAGGTCAGAAAACCAAATAAAAACTTATAGGCCAATCTGTAAAATTCATTTCTAATATTAGACACTCGTATGATTATTACAATATGAAATGTAAACTTTGGAAACATAATTCAATTACCGGTATGTGAATTGAGAATATAATTCTTTTGTTAAAAAGACAAATATCTATTCAATACTCTTTCAAGTAATTTTTTTAGTATATGATTTTTTAAAATATTTATAAGTAAACATTGATAAGGCCAAAAAAAACCCCAATAATTAGTTTTTCCAGCTAATAATTCTGAAATATAAGGCAGCAGGCCTAGGCATGCAAGTACCGGTACATTACATGTTTAATTTTTATTGCAAGGTACAAAGGAAAGATTTACAAAGGAATAACTCAATTTTCTCTTTTTATGTTTATTTGAAACATAAGTTATAACCTTTTTTAATATAACTACAGTGCACTCCGGATATAGCGAGATGCTGGGGACATAATTTTATTTCTCGTTATAACCGATACTCGTTATATCCGAGGTTTGCATTTCCCAAGGTGACACGGGGTCGTTTTTTCTTTACATTTCAAATAACGTTATAAACAAGTAATAATGAAATAAATGTAATTTATTTAAACTTTGTTCAAAAGTAACATACTTACAGCATATTCATGTAAATTGCCATGAAATAATTACATGTACAATCATTTTACTTTCACTTCACGAGAGACAAAAACTGTGTGATGGACGGTTGTTATTTTTATTATTTGGTAAAGTTCAATAATGTTTATCAGCTTTTGTAAAACACTAAATTGGAATATTCGATGTCTGTTTTTTGCATTAAGAAGGTTTGTAAAATCGTTACCACGTTTAACGCATCTTTTGTAGAAAATTCTGGAGTTTCTGCTGACACACCGATATCATCAGCACCTTTTTTGGTTTCTGTCTCATCATCATCCTTAATTTCACCCCGAATTTTACTAAATTAGTATCTCTGTCGAAATACCGTAACCAGTGAATCAACACCGACATAATGGAAAGGCTTAATTTTTAGAGTCACGCGCTTTTTTTTAACAAGTCCGCTAACTCTTCCAAGCTTTCTAAATTCAGATCTTTGTTTTTTTAAATCGTACTAAATGAACTTGAAGCTAATTCATAGTCCTTTGCAATTTCACTTTTTGTTTATAATTCATTTTGAACGTCGTTAACTTTTTCTAAATAAGAACTTTTGTTTCTAGCGAAATTACTTTCCTCTTCTTTGAATTCGAAGCCATGACTGTGAACATTGCAATAAAAACAACTCATCATTATTTCTGAATATTTTTAAATCTATTGTCATGCGTATACTTACCTGTGAAAATTACATGGCCCGTTAGTTACCTGGGACTAGCGTGTGCAATCAAGCATGCCGCGAGAACCTCGTTATATCTGATAGCACTTACAACTACCGGGCACAAATTTTTACCTCGTAATATACGGAGTCTCGTTATAAGCGATCTCGTTGTATCCGGAATTTTTTAAAAGGAAATAATAAAGAAATAATTTGGGATCAAAAAATCATCTCGTTGTAAGCGGTACCTCGTAATATCCGAGCTCGTTATACCCGAAGGCCACTGTATAGAATTAATCAATGCATCAGCAGTTGATGTGGTAGTGGCTGAAAAACTAAACAATAATTTGTTTGGCCTTAACATTGTTTAATCATGAAGGGGAGAGCAATGCAGCAAGTGACGGTGTCTAAAAAAGTATACGTTTCTCATTTTTCCTTAAACATTGTAGAGTTACGAAGGGGAGAGAATTGCGCGTATCTCCTACTCCCCTTTAGCCTGTGTAAACATCGCATCTAAGTCGGCCAAGGACCGGACTCAGAAGCGTGGCAGTGTGGGGGACGATTTGTGGGACATACTGAGGCATCACCTACGCTGGATGCAGCTGGAGGAACTCAACCGGTTCTCCCACAAATCAGTAAAGTCCCTGTGTGAGACCAGAGCCAAAGACGTCAAACAGATGGTGAGTAGGCCAATTTACTATACAGGGTTATTTTTACCCTGTGTAATTTTCGTCCTTCTTCACTTGCAAAAAGTTTCACCCGTCTTGAATTTGCCTAGACACAGTTGTGTTAAAAGAGAGATAATTTGAGACATTGGAATTCGCCCATTCTTAAATTCGCTCACTGACGACGAGAGTGAAAGAGGCGAAAATAAAACGGTGCGAAAATTTCCCTGTACTAGTATACAGTATCATGATGTACATTTGATTCTGTACATACCTAACATATTTGCTGGTACTGATTCCATGTTTACATCTATTTATTACAATCATACATACAGTGTGATGGAGTTAGGTGTATAGGAACGATTATTATCTAAATAATCTGGATCTGTTAGTCTCTTGGTAACATTCCTGTTGTCAGACCAGGTGATCCTGGTTCATTCCCTGATGCCGGCAAGTTGTTCTCTCTTTCCTTTTACAAATGTAATTACACACGTTTTCCTGGTTTTTATTGCAGGGTGAATCAAGTCAAGGAACTAAGACAGAGGACCAGTTATTCTTTTCCTGTCTCCATGGACACAAATCCAGATCTAGCAGGTCAGATTAATGGTAGCCAAGACATCATAAACATATTAATATAATCTTTATATGTTTGACTTCTTGTCAATGATTTTGATTACATGTTGAGACAGGTATAAAAGTTGTCACATTTTTGTATAACAAAGTTATTAATTGAAAACGTCATACCAGGTACTCAAATTGTTGCTTCCATCTCAATGTATGAAAAAATAATATAAATGTTATTTGTCCTAAGTGTTGTACATGTACATCTACTGTAAAAGTATTTCATGAATTTAAAATTGGAAAGAAAACAAAGATACATTCTTATGTTTCAGCTTCCTGCTTTTTATAATGTCTGTATGATCTATTTTTAGATCAGTTTCCCCTGCCCCGGGCACCACCAACTTTAGCAGCAGCAGCATGAAGCGAGTGAGACCGGACTCAGTGCTGGGAACCGCCCCACCCTTCCTACAGGGGAACAACATAGCAGAACTGTCACAGATGCCTATAGATGTGGTAAGTAATTTCTGTTCTTGGTTTCTTTGTTCAATAAATAGCAGTCTATTAATTATTGAGGATAATATTGAGGTATATCTTGACTAACATATTGCAGACTAAAGAATTGTTTACTAGTCACCTCTTCAAGTATCTAAGGAAAGAGGCAAGGTCAAAAGGGCAATCTGTTGCCAAGGAATACATTGCTTCCCAGGTATGTTGTAATTTGAAACTTATCATGCCTTGATACCTGTATACGTAATACGGTACATCTAAATATACATGTATGTGGTTACCATATGTTATCTTCCTCATTCTTTCTTACTGAGAAGACTTCTAAACAAATATGTGAATGATATGATACTCAAACAATCCTGACTTTGATTTCATTGTTTTGCAGGTTCAGCAGTCCCGACAACTCTGTCACCTCCTGTGGAATCTTCGAGGTCCCCTGTTACCTTACACAGATCTGGATTTCCTCCCAAATCTGTAAGTAATCTGTTAGAATGTGGAACTTTAAGGTCCCTTATAACCTTAAACAACTTTTTGATATTCATCCTTATCTATCAAACTAAGGTCCTCTGTTATTGTATACATTTGGATTTCCTCCCTTATCAATAGTTTGGAAACACTCGGGTCCCATGTCACCTCATGGAGACCTAGATTCTTCCCTAATCTTTATGTACTATTCTGAAATACATGTGATAGTGGAATCTTTTAAGTATTTTGACACCAAATTTCTCTGTAACATGGCCATTAACTTCACCATGATTCATAGATACATGTATATGATAAAGATATTTGTAAGCATGGTATGCACATTATTGTTAGATGTCTGTGATTCTGAGATGTCCTCCCCTTTGTTTGTCGGATGTCAGGGATTCTTAGGTTTCTGTGATCTTTTGTTTGTTTGTAGGACTGACCCTTCCTCAGATGACGAGTATGAACTCTTTCAGCTGTTTGAGAGATACTACCAGATCTGTCAGGAAATGTCATTCCCTCTGCCTCAAGGTATCCCGTCTACTAACAGCTCCATTCTTTTAACTATCCACCCTATTTTTCAACTATCTGCCCCACTTATCTTCTTTTTCAGATTTTAAATGAAAAATTATTGCCAATGAATCCTACATGTTTTTTGCTCCACACTATCATGACATTTGACAAATTTTTAACAATCTTGTAGCAATTAAGATTCCTCTTTTCATACATGTAAATCTTTTAAATGAATACTTACTAAACAATACAATGTATAACAGTAGAAGGAAAAATCTATCTATCAGTACTAGAAAGGCATGAGAGCTTGCTTACATTAAAGTATTCTCATATGCTTGCAAAAAATTAAAATTCAGTGACTGGCTAAACGGTTATGACCACTAAGCCATGTTTTCCACAAATTGCCCATAGGTTTTTGTTCCATGTAACTTACTTATTATAATCATTTTTTAGGATTCATATCATACTTCACAGCACTTGGCTACCGCAATCTGAGCACGAGGTAAGACAAAGACTTCCATTTTCCAAACAATGATCTGATTTCACAGAGTTAATGGTTAGCAATTTTTAGATACTATTCAAATATTTGATGGCTTTTTTTCTGCAGCCTGTTTCTGCAGTATGTGGACCATGGAGTACTAAATCTGACTGGGGAGTTCATGGCTCAGGTCCTAGCAGGTACAGTATATATTCAAGCAATCAAACTGTAACCTGTATATTTAAGCAATTTAACTGTAACCTGTGCAAAAACTGGATCTGTTCTACTATAACAAGCATGAACTGTTGTACCTTAATTTTACTGTAAGTTGAGGAGTATTAATTTGATTGGGAATATATATAAACATATCTTTTACCACAAAATTACACCTCTTTAATATAAAACAGGTATGATATGTCACTAAAAACAGTCTTGAAATTATAAATTATAAATGTTTCTGCAGTTTAATTTCATATATTCAGTTTATGATTATCATCTGCACATTGCCTTAATAGTCCTGTGTCTACTTGTGGCAATGTACATTTCATTATAGCCCAAATTTGGTTTGTGTTTCTCAATGAGAGAAGCAATAAATCAAAATTAGCTAGACTGAATGTAAAAAATCAGATGAAGTTTTCTGGGGTTCCTCGCCCACATTTGTACACTCGTTAAGATGCTGACGATAAGTAGCATTACTCTGTAATGGAATTTACTGTTTTGACAAAGACTTATGGTTTATTTCATATGTCCAACAGATGTGAGAGACACTCCTGAAGGGGTGAGGATCAAACAACAGATCATATCCAGGCTGCCCCAGGTAACCAACTGTTTATGTCCCACATTCATTTTCATTTCATTCCGATTAACTAGTTGTATATGGTTAATGTATTGCACCATGATATTATTCTAAGCTACTGTTATGATATTAAGTTGGAGTCTCTGTAAACTACTATAATTGAATTATTTGAATTCATGGTGGCTCAATTTTCATGGATTTAGAGGATATACCCCCATCCACGAATTGACATCTCAAGTGTATTATAAAACATGGTCTTGTTCAAATATATGTACAAGTGACTCCAAGAAATAATAGCCCAATGAACCTCTGAAAAAATTGACAATTATTAAATCCACAAAAATTTGACCCCAAGAATTTAAATGATTCCATGCTACTTCATCGCTTGTTTCCAGAACTTGTCAGAGGAGTGTTACCGAGAATGGAACCACCCGGTGTGTCAGAGGTACTTCGCTCTCAAACAGGTCTCCCAGGCCATTACTGGTAAGCTGCTCCTGAATACAATCTCATCTCATAAAACTGCACATGCATACTGATTTTATTGTAATTCTACCCACACTATATTTTCACTGCTGAAATTAACTTAATAAATGAACGCACAATATTTTGAACCAAGTTTCTTGTTCAGAGATCAAGGTCATGTGTGAATTTCCTTTTCCCTTGGCTCTATCTTGTTCTTACTTATTCCAAGGGATGTTCATGAATAAGGAATAAGTAGTGATCTTGAACCAAATTTCTATAATTATCATAGGTTAGAGGTCATAAACAATACATGTGTGTGGTCCAAATCATTGTTCAGAGCGTACCGTATTTTCTCCTCCTTTTGCTCCACCTTGCTCATACTTCACCTATATAAAAAAAATAGTAATTAAAAGTGCATGTCAAAACAAGGTCAAAGCTGGTATCATTTTAAGATTTTCTTCTCTCCCTTTAAGTTATATACTTTGCATAATCTGGTTCATGCTTTAACCATCGAGTGCCCTTGAGAAAAGTGTGCACAGTGACCTTGAACTAAGTTTCTAAATGTGAATGTCAAACAGCTGTTTACGATTCCCTTTCATCCTGAAGATTTTTATTAGGTCACCTGAGTAAACTCAGGTGACCTATTGCTATCTGTTTTCGTCCGTCGTCGTGCGTCGTGCGTTAACAATTTACATTTTTAACTTCTTCTTAAAAACTACAAGGCCAATTGTTCCCATTTTTGGTGTGAAGCATCTTTATGGTAAGAGGAATGTAAATTGTGAAATTGGTGGCTCTACCACCACCAGGGTGCCACAGGTGGGGCCAAATATGCAAAAAACAGCCAAATTTTCAAAAATCTTCTTCTCTACTCCCACACATGTGAGGAAAAAACTGATTGCATGGTTATGATGTCCATGAAGCCCTCTACCAAAATTGTGAAATTCATGGCCCCTGGGTCAGGGGTTCAGGCTCTAGGGTGGGGCCAATATGGCCATATAGTAAAAATGTATTAAATCTTAGAAAATCTTCTTCTCTACTCCCATAGATATTTGTTAAAAACTAAATACATAGATATGATGTCCATGAAGCTCTCTGCCAAAATTGTGAAATTCATGGCCCCTGGGTCAGGGGTTCAGGCTCATGGGTGGGGCCAATATGGTCATATAGTAAAAATATATTAAATCTTAGAAAATCTTCTTCTCTACTCACATAGATATTTGTTAAAAACTAAATGCATGGATATGATGTCCATGAAGCCCTCTACCAAAATTGTGAAATTCATGGCCCCTGGGTCAGGGGTTCAGGCTCTAGGGTGGGGCCAATATGGTCATATAGTAAAAATGTATTAAATCTAAGAAAATCTTCTTCTATACTCCCATATATATTTGTTAAAAACTAAATGCATGGTTATGATGTCCATGAAGCCCTCTACCAAAATTGTGAAATTTATGGTCTCTGGGTCAGGGGTTCAGGCTCTAGGGTGGGGCCAATATGGCCATATAGTAAAAATGTATTAAATCTTAGAAAATCTTCTTCTCTACTCCCATAGATATTTGTTTAAAACTAAATGCATGGATATGATGTCCATGAATCCCTCTACCAAAATTGTGAAATTTATGGTCCCTGGGTCAGGGGTTCAGGCTCAAGGGTGGGGCCAAAATGGCCATATAGTAAAAATGTATTAAATTTTAGAAAATCTTCTTCTCTACTCCCATATATATTTGTGAAAAACTAAAGGCCTGGATATGATGTACATGAAGTCTTCTACCTAAATTGTGAAATTTATGACCCCTGGGACAGGTGTTTAGGCACTAGGGTGGGGCCAATATGGCACAGGAAGGGCCCAAATATCTTGAAAACGGTTAAAATCCCCACCCCTAAACCATATATATTCTTGTTCCTTGTGTTAAGGGCCATCAAATGGTATGTAGGTCATGGGCCTCAGGGGTGGTTCCTGACCCCCCTCAAACAGGAAGAGCCCAAATATCTTGAAAACGGTTAAGAACCCCACCCCTTAACCATATTTATTCTTGTTCCATGTGTCAAGGGGCATCATATGGTATGTAGGTCATGGGCCCTGGGGATGGTCCTGACCCCCCTCAAACAGGAAGTGCACAAATATCTTGAAAACGGTTGAGATCCCCACCCCTAAACCATATATATTCTTGTTCCTTGTGTCAAGGGGCTTCATATGGTATTTAGGTCATGGGCCCCAGGGATGGTCCTGACCCCCCTCAAACAGGTAGTGCCCAAATATCTTGAAAACGGTTGATATCCCCACCCCTAAACCATATATATTCTTGTTCCTTGTGTCAAGGGGCTTCATATGGTATGTAGGTCATGGGCCTCAGGGGTGGTTCCTGACCCCCCTCAAACAGGTAGTGCCCAAATATCTTGAAAACGGTTGATATCCCCACCCCTAAACCATATATATTCTTGTTCCTTGTGTCAAGGGGCATCATATTGTATGTAGGTCATGGGCCCCGGGGATGGTCCTGACCCCCCTCAAACAGGAAGTGCACAAATAACTTGAAAACGGTTGAGATCCCCACCCCTAAACTATATATATTCTTGTTCCTTGTGTCAAGGGGCATCATATGGTATGTAGGTCATGGGCCCTTGGGGTGGTCCTGACCCCTCTCAAACAGGTAGTGCCTGAATATCTTGAAAACGGTTAATATCCCCACTCCTAAACCATATATATTCTTGTTCCTTGTTTATGTTAATAGTAAAGTAATAATTGGCTAACTAAAATCACTGATATATAAAGGTAAAATGATTTTGGTATATATGCCAGATGGTGATTCTCAACGAATGTTGAATATTCAAAAACTGGAACAGGAGAAGTGAGTAACTCATGATGGCTTTTATCGATAAAGCTGGGTTTTTTTTCGTTTGTTTAAATGCCCATAGGGAGAGTTTCTGTCTGCCCCGGGGGGATGGGGGATGGGAGGTTGTTTTAGATAAAACATGAATAATAGCCATCTTGTTATTATTATTAAATTATTTTCTATCAGAGTCTTGCGCCTTTTCAATATCAGGTCATGCACTCTTTTATGATCTTTTAAGTTTTTCGCTAAAATTATAGGTTTAATAGTCCTTTTTGAAAGATTTCAGGCAGGGAGGTGGTCGTCATTACAAATTAAAAATTTTTCTATTCCAGAATAAAACTTACCTAAATATGCATATATGAGACTCCTTGACAAGTTTGTGTATGGGTTATGCTACTCAGGTGACCGTTAAGGCCATTTGGCCTCTTGTTTAAAGAGGAACCCTTTGTTTCTCAATGATACACTCCCTTATTTTATGCCCCTGCCATAAAATGACCTGGGGCATATACTGTAGATTTCTTTGTTTAATGCGAGTACATGTACTGAATTCTGCGATTCAACCATTTTGCAACAAATCACACGAATAGAAAATCGCGAACGCCGACTTTTTATCATATTTTCATTTAGTTTACACCAGTGTGAAAAATAAAAGCCAGATTTTAAAAATCACAAGATGTGCTTCTCGCGATTTTACGGGGACATTAATTCCTCATGTTTAATTAGGAATCTACAGTACTGTAATGTAACCCTGTTTTGCCATTCAGTCATCCTTTACTTTCTGTTCATTATCTCAGCAGCAGTTGCACACATTCAATTTATTTTTCATAATTATAATTATGGATACTTCATAGAAATAACCAGGTCAAGTTTGAATTTGGTCCAGGTCCGATGATTTCTGACATACGGCCTTGAACTAAGAGACAACAAAATTATAATCTGTGCAAAAAAATGTAAAACTGAATATGGAATTTGTCATTTTGGCTGCCTGCGGGGCATTCGTGCCATTACAACACATCAATTTTTTTTTTAATTTTGCCAACACAAGTACACAGGGAACTGTCAGTTGAATTGCCTTTCATTAGATCATTTCATCTTGCATTTGCCATTCTCACCATGTCATGTTCTTTTCAATGAGATCAAGCTTGCTACATATGTTATACCTTGAAAGAATGATTATTTTGAGTTTGGATGTTTTTACATTTCCAGATAGCAGCAATCAACAAGAGTCCAAGAGAAGTCTGTCGGATTTGTCGTACATGGCCAGAGATCGATGTGAGTGACTGATTCAATAATTAGTGTCAGTGTCATTTGGACTCTTTGAACAAAAGAAGACTTTGTTGTTATTTTGCCAGACATTTGAATTTAATATCACATGGAAAAATTTTTTCAGCTGAAAGACAGATAAAAGTTTTAATAGGCCAAACTTCATTAAACTAGGTATTGGTAACCATATTATGAAGTAATACCAGAAATGGGTTGATTACATTTAACAATAATTTTATTTTTTTTAAATTATTAATAGTGAAGTTATTTCATAGAATAGTTTCCAGTATAAAGAGATCTAGAATAGTCTGTTTTTACCTTTACAGTGGAGAGCTCTATTTCCAGTAACCAGTATAAAGAGATCTAGAATAGTCTGTTTTTCTGTTTACAGCAGAGAGCTCTATCTCCAGTAACCTCTGTTTTTCTGTTTACAGCGGATAGCTCCATCTCCAGTAATGTTTTTCTGTTTACAGCAGAGACCTCTATCTCCAGTAATGTTTTTCTGTTTACAGCGGAGAGCTCTATCTCCAGTAATCTGTCGGAGACGTCCTTCCCCCCTCTGTCCTCATTCTTACATCACCTGGAGAAAATGGGTGAGGGTTTGTCAAGTACATGTTTTATCAAATATCAGATAATACTGTAAACAATTTCATTGTAACTGTTTCAAATTTTTGTGATTTCTGTATACAGGGAAATATTCGCCCCCATTTTATTTTCGCCCCATGCGCCCTTGTTGTCAGTGGGCATATTTAAGACTGGGCAAATTCTAATGTTCCATATTATCTATCTTTAAATACAACATTAATTGCCCGGGCGAATTCAAGGCGGGGTGAAACACAAAAACAACATGGGGCAAAAATAACCCTGTATACAGTACCGCTAGTTATTATCTCCTTATTTTACCTTGTGCTTAGTGTAACATTTCTCTCCTCTTATCTTCCTCAGTAGATCATTTCTTCACATTTAAATTCCTTTTTCAGACACGTCCAAACGCAGCAGCTCCCAGAATCCATTGGACATCAGCTTCCTGGCAGACGTGGCTTTGTATCACACAAAGAAGGAGAACAAGTACGACATGTCAACGGTCAACTTCTAGTGCCAAACTTCAGCAACCCCCCTCTCCCCACTCCTTGAAAGTCCCTGAAATTGGGAAGCATTCAGCATTGGTTGTGTATCTACATGTTACACATGCTACAATGTCCAATCTAAAAGACATTTTCTGCAAGTTATACATGTATGCACTTTTTATGATGAAGTTTTTGTCTGTTTACCATAATTGTTAATGATAACAATATCAATCCCATGAATACCCAATGACTGTGATACTTTAAATTAATTGTTAAAATTTTACCAAGGGAAACTGTGCAATATAATACAGATTTGTTTTCATCTTTGTGTTGGCTCTTTGTATTGTCTAGTTAAGGGAAGACAACAAGGTTTATCTCTATTAACCATGTTTAGCCTTTTTGTTTAATTTTAGAATGTATGTGTGAATGTTTAACTAATTACATGTATATTTACATCTACCGTGTATGATTCCCTCTAGTTTTTATGGAAACTTATTGTTAATTCAAAGCTCTATAGAAACTGACGGCTGAAATCTACATGCCCCATTTATCGATTGGTTAAACAATACCAAAGAAAAATCACGGACTGCACGAAATAATCATTTTGATGTCAGACTCAAATTCCCATAGGAGACAATTTGGCTGTTTCTTTTATCTAACGTACTGATGTACATTGACAGTTATTTAGTGACTTTAACTTGCTTTTTACAATCAATTTATTTGTTTGTTAAAAGAAAGATGTAAATATAAACAATAAAATGCTTTCTTTGATGATTCATGTGAGCTATTAAGGTAGTGATCATTGCAGAAAAAATTTACATAAAAGAAAGCATTTTATTGTTTCAATGACTGAGATGAACAGCCTCTTTTTTTTACACAAAAGTTGAAGTAGATCTAGATTAATTGAATCATCAGCATGATGGCATTAATCAAACAATGCATTACTGGTAATAAGGTTCTCCATGAGCCTTTTACTAAGAAAAAAAGCCCCCCTTTTCTCTGTGCTTTCTGCGTCACAGGAAAACTGACTGAGCCTCATTAAGATTTGCCAGTTTACTATATACAGTCAAACTTCATTATCTCGAACTGGATGGGACTATTTTAAAACTTTGAAATAGCCAAGTATTCGAGATATTGAGGGTAAAATACTTAAAAAATAAGTCGACACATCCATTGTATTTGATATATCAGTGTTCAAGACATCGAAGTTCAACTGTACATGTAGGTCTCCTTGGAATTTTGGTTGTTGATAAAAACAAGAGGCCCATGGGCCACATCGCTCACCTGAGCAACAATAGACATAATAAAATCAGCTTTATGGAGTCATATACAAAATATCTGAACAATGTCGTATAATAGATCCTGTATAAAAAAAAAAAATTCCCCTGCATATTCTTATGTTTATCATTGAGCCCCTTTGTAACAGGATGGTTTTACAGTCATATCACATATTGAGCATTGCAGTTCTCAAGAAGATGATCAGACTTAAACAACTATTTATATATGGATTATAAACCTACATCAAATTTTGAACCCCTTGTGAGGTCGTAGAATTGTCCAGAGGCAAGAGTCTAAACAATTTTAAAGAATAAACAATATGTCAAAATGTTTGCATATAAGTAAAACCATATATAATAACATTTGAGTTTTTGCGAATAATTTAAATGTTTTCCTTTGTAAAATTGGAATCCCCCCCCCCCCAATGTGGCCCAACCCTACTCCTGAAGAATATGATTTTGACAAGTTTTAATCTACACTATCTGAATTGACTAAAGTTGGAGCTTTTCTAGACAATTTGTGTTTTAGAAGATGCTTTTTAAAGATTTTTCCCTATATATTCCTATGTAAAAATTTGACATCCCCCCCCCCAATTGTGGCCCCACCTTACCCCTGGGGATCATGATTTGAACAAACTTGAATCTTCCCTACCTCAGGATACTTCAACACAAGTTGCAGCTTTTCTGCATGATCGGTTTCTGAGAAGAAGATTTTGAAAGATTTTTTTCTATAAATTCAAATGTGAAAATTCAAACCCCCCCCCTCTCACTGAAGCCCCACCCTACCCATAAGAATCATAATTTTATCAAACTTGAATCTACCCTAACTGAGGATGCTTTCACACAAGTTACAACTTTTCTGGCCGATCGGTTTCTGAGGAGAAGATTTTTAAAGATTTTTCTCTATATATTCCTATGTAAAAATTTGACCCCCCATTGTGGCCCCATCCTACCCCTGGGGATCATGATTTGAACAACCTTGAATCTACACTACCTCAGGATGCTTCCATACAAGTAATAACTTTTCTGGCCAATCAGTTTCTGAGAAGAACAGTTTTAAAGATTTTTCCTTATATATTTCTATATAAAAAACTCGACCCCCCCCCATTGTGGCCCCACCCTACCCCCAGGGATCATGATTTGAACAAACTTAAATCTACACTACCTTAGGATGCTTTCACACAAGTTACAGCTTTTCTGGCTGATCAGTTTCAGAGAAGAAGATTTTTAAAGATTTACTCTATATGTTCCTATGTAAAATTCAACCCTCCATTGTGGCCCCACCCTACCCCTGGGGATCATGATTTGAACAAACTTGAATCTACACTACCTAAGGATTCTTCCACACAAGTTGCAGCTTTTCTGCATGATTGGTTTCTTAGAAGAACAGTTTTAAGGATTTACTCTATAGATTCCTAGGTAAAAATTTGACCCCCCCCCCATTGTGGCCCCACCCTACCCATGGGGATCATGATTTGAACAAACTTGAATCTACACTACCTCAGGATGCTTCCACACAAGTAATAACTTTTCTGGCCAATCAGTTTCTGAAAAGAACAGTTTTAAAGATTTTTCCTTTTATATTCCTAATATAAAAAAACTCAACCCCCCCCCCATTGTGGCCCCACCCTACCCCCAGGGATCATGATTTGAACAAACTTAAATCTACACTACCTCAGGATGCTTTCACACAAGTTACAGCTTTTCTGGCTGATCAGTTTCAGAGAAGAAGATTTTTAAAGATTTACTCTATATGTTCCTATGTAAAATTCAACCCTCCATTGTGGCCCCACCCTACCCCTGGGGATCATGATTTGAACAAACTTGAATCTACACTACCTGAGGATGCTTCCACACAAGTTGCAGCTTTTCTGCATGATTGGTTTCTGAGGAGAAGATTTTTAAGGTGGCACGGGACAGTTTTTTGGGTACAATTCATTCTAGCCAGGGGATGTGTGTCTTTGGAACTCTGTAACTAGAATTTCCTCAGTTCCCATTCAGCACAAATACCTTTAATTCACTTGTCATAGGGCCAATCACTAATTTCTGAAGAGAATTACTAGTCAAAACCTGTAAAATTTTCTACATACTGGATTTTATGAGATTTTGACCCTTTCATATTTTGCTAATTTTTCATGATTTTTCAGCTTTTTAGACCTCCCCCAGCTAATTCCCTGCAAAGGGTTGACCTTCCGTACCGTGTGCATGTTGCACCATCACATGTCAGAAACTTACCGGTGTATAGTTTACAATGTCCCATCCACCTACTTTTCGTGTTATTTTACCTCCCGTCTGTCACTTGCAATTTCACTGTGTAAAGTCAACACAACAGTCATAGCCGCGGTTTCGCATTTTACTTCTGATTCTCGTGTACCTAACATATGGGGCCTACATATTGCATGTCAATTTCAACAAGAGACATCCCTCTAACTAATGATAATCATTAAAAATTGTTTCATGAATTTTAGCAACACTTATAAGCCTTCAAGTACAGCAACTCTCAATTTTACAAAAATATTGACGGGTACTTTATCCGAAACTGTCCCTTGCTACCTTTAAAGATTTACTCTATATCTTCCTATGTAAAAATCGACCCCCCATTGTGGCCCCACCCTACCCATGGGGATCATGATTTGAACAAACTTGAATCTACACTACCTGAGGATGCTTCCACACAAGTTTCAGCTTTTCTGGCCAAATGGTTTTTGAGAAGAAGATTTTTGAAAAATACCAACAAATTTTCAATGATTTTTTATTATCTCCCCTTGAAAGAGGGCATGGCCCTTCATTTTAACAAACTTAAATCCCCTATACCTAAGGATCCTTTGTGCCAAGTTTGGTTGAAATCGGCCCAGTGGTTCTGGAGAAGAAGTCGAAAATGTAAAAAGTTTACGGACGGACAGACAGACGGACGGACGCTGGACAAAAAGTGATCAGAAAAGCTCACTTGAGCTTTCAGCTCAGGTGAGCTAAAAATATACATGTATAAGATTCATTTTTATTCGTGGGGGTCATTGTTCGTGGGTAGCCAAAATGTTCTGGTTCGTGGGAACGTAATTTCGTTGGTAGTGTAATCGGAATAGTTTTGATAAATTAAAAAAAAATGATTGTGTATAGGTTCTTGGGGATGTAAATTTGTGTCATTTGTCCTTTATGTCAATCTCCAAAAAAAGCTATTCTCGTGCTTTGAACCACAGTAAGATTTTTTACTGAATGAGAATCCTACCTGAAAAGTTGAGGTTTTCCTTGGCACGGTGTTTTGGAATAAGTATGAGTAAAAGTGATTTTGTCATGAATTTTATTTGTATATCATCAAATATTCTACCTAACTACAGACTTTTAATATTCTTCAAGTCTTCAATAGGTTAATGAGTACACATATCAGTTACTATCCATGAAATCCAAGCCAAATCTACTGATCAACAAACAAACAATCGTATAACATGCAAAACTATCATGGCTTAAACAATAATCTTAGGTATTAACTATCTAAGATGAGATTCAATGATATTTAACATATTAAGTTGAAACTCTATAACAATAAATAAAACTATTAATAGAAAAGTTTGCTAAAATCTTGAGCATATGATACAAAACAATTTTTTGCTGAAACTCTTGGGTGCATAAAAGTAAATGATAAGAACTTTTAAAATACATGTACATTTTGCATATTAAATGAATGCATTTCGATCAAGTTCTAGACACCTGTGCACAAACCTAAATTTAAAAATAACTAACAATGATAAAACAAACTAAATACATTCATAAAATACAAAAATAAAAAATGCACATATTTAAACAAACTATTTATGACGTTGGCTAAAAAAACCCTGAATAATTTAGAATTTTCATAAATTTAACAGATAAACAAAATTCACATTCATTTGGTTCTTCTAATCATTCCATTATTGTTAAAATTCTGTAACATATTCTTTCACTTTACTCTAGCCATCATTTGTCTATCATTTTTGTCTCACTAAGTGTCTGACCATAATTGTGAGGATTGTGATAATACTGGGTAAGCAGTAGATGCTGCCATTGTTGTTGGACGGAGACCAAAAGATTATAACTCTAGCTGCTGATGTATGAAGAGTTCTACGGGGTATTCAGATATCACAGTTCTGCTTGTATAGCAATATACATTGGTTTATGGTTTTATCTAGATGCGATCCCATCTTTTCCCCAGAATTCCTGAGTTCGTTTCCGGGCCCTTTCGTAAACTTCAGAGGCCAGTGAACAGCTAGAGGCGACGGATCTCACGGATAGCGACAAGGCATCGTCATCTGGCTCAATCCGGGGAATGGCCATTCCTAAAATTAAACAAACCAAATTTAACTTGTGGCTAACTATCCCTTTGTACACCAATAAAAAATTTTGCAATAGTGATAATGATTTTCTGAAAGAAATCTTAATCATTAATATTACACATTTTTAATACACACAATTTCAACATATCCTGTGGTACAAAATTGCAAAGAAATTGCCATTTTACCTGTCTTAAGTATCTCTATGAGATAGGAATATTTACAGGTCTATACAGTAACCATTTTTTACAAACCAATTTTTAAGTTAAGCAACAAACTTTCAACCAATGCAACATCAAATCGAGTGAAACTACATGTCCATGTGTACATATACCGGTACTTGTATGATAATTATCATATATCACTTACCCCCATCAATGCCCCACACCATTGGTTTATTGTAGGTCTGTCCGTATCCCTCCTTAATTGTTTGCTGAGCATCAAACTTGGTGGGTTTCTTGCTTTTTCTGGCTGGTTTTTCATCTCCACTTGAGACTAGGTAAAAGAACACATAAAATATTTTTTAAAAGGAGCATAAAAATAGAAAAGAACATAAATTCTAACCTCTGAGGCTAATTAAATGAGCATGAACTAACTTAATTGTAAATGTTTACATTGATGATGGCCTACATCATAAATATCCATATTTTTTTTTCACAATCTGACTGCGGGCTTCAATATAACATGTATCAAAATTATCATCCCTTTTATCGTCATTAAATAACACCAGTGTATATCTGTGCCTACTACCCACCATTGGCGGTCATGCGGACTTTGGCCGGGCTGTCCACAAACACGGTCTCCAGGGGCTTGTCCACACTGACCTCGTCATCTCGCAGGAAGTGGGTGTCCTTGGACGGGAGACCAAAAGTGGGTGTGGTCGCTAGAGGTCCTTTCTTCACATTGTATGTCTGAGGAAAAATGTAGGCATACTTGATTAATACAGGCCATGTCATAAAGCCATTGTTTAAAAAAAATCAAATCTCAAGCTCTACTTCTGAATGAAATACAGTCACTAAGTCAAAAAAGTTTTTAAAAACTGTAAAGAATTTCTTTATAAATTATGAATTAAGACGAAAAATTTAAACTGCATGCATATACATGTACCTTTGCTATGTTTTGTCCAACAACTGGTTCAAATCTGTCACTGCTTAGAACTGTGCTTACTTCATCATCATAAACATCTGAAAAATAAAGGACTCTCAATGATTTCAATTCAAAACCTTATATTGTTGCCATAATAGGGCTGATAAGTAAAAAAAAAATAACTTTCTGACTTCTTATACATGTATGTTATGAATGATTCTAAATATTCTTACCGAAATTGTTTCAGTGAACCAGAGATAATAAGTTTTTAAAAAATTTAAATGCACTTATTAAAGATAACTTTATATTGAATTTCAATATTAATTCTCTTCAGTTAAAACATAGTTACTTTGTGATGACATCAGCTACCAAAAGTTACACAAATTACATTGAATCCATCTACCCCCACTGAAGAGTTACATGTACATGTATATGTTCATATAAACAAGAGACCTGTCTTTGTACCTTGTGGGGTGCACCAAGACCTGCTGACTTTCACTGGAGACTTCTTCTCTGGTCTGGGGGGTGAAGAAAGCATTGCCCCTCCCACAATGGGTGTGGTCCTGTCCAGGTGGTGCCTAGCACCCGCACTCTTAGATCTCATTTTGGGGGTGGGGATCCGTCCAGTGTCTGAGGGGAAATCTGGAGTAACCTCACTGTTCAATGGAATTTAAAAGCTTGTCAAATAAGAACCTACCGTACATGCCAGTGTACAGGTAAATAAGTACACCAGTACCAGTCCTACATTTACAGCACATTCTGTGTACCGATTTACATGACTCTTTGTATCAATGTCCTACTTTTACCACAAATTTTGTGTACATGCCCTACATTTACTTTAAACTTTGTATCAATATCCAAGATTAACACCATATCTTGTGTACATCTGAGCTACAAATATAGTACTCTTTGTTCCAATTCCCAAATTTCAATCACAGAACTACCTTTGTCATACATGTACAGCATTCTTGTACAAACGTCCTACTTTCATCCTACCTTGCCTCCTCCTGCTCCCTCCTTCTACCCCTCCTACTCTTGTGCTTCTTCCTTCCTCTTGATTTTGCTCTCCTTTCCGATCCCTCCTGAATCCTCAATGATAGGTCATCTTGTCCAAAGTCCCTGTTTAAAATGAGTTATATTTTGATATTATTCTCATTTCTCATAACATTTTCATGAATAAGCATTTTCCCCTTTTTTCTTCTCAAAAAACTAGATAATACTAGATGATATCCCGCGCAAGCGCGGGGATTAACAATAATTCACATATAATTTATATTCACATATTATATTATAATACAATGCTTAATATGTTGAACCAGGTTTTTTTGTTCATTTTTCTATGTATTGTGTTCGAAATTTTTCTTAATTGCTTTTCTTAAAATATTCTATAAAATTGAAATAAAAAAGCAACTGCGTGGCTGAAAATTTAGAGGAGAGGACAGGGATGAAAATCTTAGCTGAAATGGAGTATATACACATGAACATGTACATGGCCTTAATTCTTTTTGTTGCAGCTGACTGGAAAAAAAAATAGACTATTATCTAATTTCAAACCAAAGTGTGGGTGTATAGAGCGTGGTATCTCTTTTCAGAACTATGTTCATTATGTCAAATTTCACTTATTATTGCCCAAAATAAGAAATTTAGATAAAACACTGTCAACAAATTAATTTATAAGGTTTACTACCGATCTGTCGTGGTATAAAAAATCTATATGTTATTTAAAAACGTGTACGCACTTTTCGCCATAGTGTTAATTAGTCAACCCAATTTTTTGGCATCCCGTTCTGTAAAGTTCTTTCCATCAAAAATAAAATCGCGTCTATTGGCCCATTTTATTTATTAACTTTTTTGTATTAACCAGATGTCCGATCTGCCCACAAAGCATGGTGACTCATCCTACATTCTCCAACATGACGTTAATTAGCCAAACCGCGTTCTTGGTTACCCCGTTCTGGAAAATTCTATTCATCAAAACAAAAATCGCACATTCAAGAAACGAATTGGCTCATTTTATTTATTCAACATTTGTCAAATCTCAATTCTTATGTATACCTGAAATAGGTTCACATGATATATATTCACTCTTTACATAATCATTCAATATTATTTCATTGTATGTATATTTTTTGATGCAAACTCCCACTGACTTGGATCCGCCAAAGCGTGTCCACCACCTTACTCACATATTTGCTATTTCGGGCTGGTTTATTGAAAATGAAAGTAGGTTTTTAATTTATCTTACAATAATTACTTATCAGGTAAAATTCAATTTTAGCTTACGGACATCAACTCGCACATGTTTAAATGCCAAAGATGTGAGCAGTTACTCGGGTGCAGGCATTTCGAAGCTTATTGGCAAAATGTCTTAATTTATAAGTATAGATAATAAATGCATATATATAAATCAAGTTTTTATGTACCATTGTGATAAAAATCTGCTAAATTCTCTCTACCCAAGGACATCTATTTCTATGCATTTTTTCTATTTATTTGTATCACTCATGATTAACAGCTGTATACCAGCAGTCTTGTTCTACTTTTACCCCATACCTGCTTTCATCCATTTCCTGCCACGCCTTCTTTCTGGACTGGTTGTTCTTATACCCCTGCTTAGTTGTGAGGTCCATGTGTTTCTCTGGTACAAAGTCTGGTTTCCCTTGCTCTTCATCTGATCCTTCGTGGGCCATCAACGACACATCATCCTCAATCTTATTTGACATCTCCCTGTTCATAAAAGTTTGTTTACATAAATGTACAGAATAGACTTTTAAAAGGTTTTTTTCCATGAAGATAAAGAATTTCATATCCAAATTTAGTTGGCCAGTATCAATAGGACTATTTTTCATTATTCTGCATTTTACATTTTTACTGTTATTTTACATTTTTACTGTTGGAAACTACATGCAATTTGAAATTCAAACAAGATTTACTCATCATTTAGTTTTTAAAAAAAAACCAGAATCTTTATAGTGTTTCAACATGCTATTAATGAATTTAATCTTGTGAAAAAATTGAGAAAAAAAAATGATTAAAAGCATTTGGAAACTGACATTGAATGCATATTGAAATATAAAAATCATGCCATGCTTTTTGATAAAAAGCATGTTAAGAAATCTCTGCAAGAAAAGACTAATCTAGCAGATAAACATCAACAAAAGCCAACCTTAGCCAAGGTACCCTTGTATTAATAAGAAGTCTTTGTTTTTACATCATGAGCTTGACATTAACATCTTTGGCAAAAGTTGCATTACATGCAATTATTATTGTGAAAAAAATAATTCATAACATTCTGGTTATAGTAACAAACTGCACTGCTAGGACTCCTTCTAAATGCCTAATACTGGTAATTTAAAACTATAAGGAATACATGTAACATAAATGCTTTGATATAATACTACAGGAATTTTGCATGCTACAGTTATACACATGTACTGGTATACCGGTATCTGAATTATATTTGTAAGGCGTTCTAAGAAAATTGGAAAGGCTATCAGAGGATGCTATAAGCTACAGGTGATTAACAACATACACTTTCTTAGATTTGATTTTCACAGTGCGATGGTTGGTGCTTTCTTTCTTGGTCTCCAGTCTCAGTTTGTTGTTGAATTTTGTCTCAATAACAACTGGGTCAGTTTTTAACTGTTGCATTTTGTCATTAGATTTTCTAACCCCCTGACATATTTCGTTGTCCAAAGTCTTGTTATTTGCATCAATGCTTTCAATCTTTAGCCGTGGTTTTTCTGATAATTCTATTTTCCTGCTTTGCTTTTCAAATAATTTATTTTCCATTTTATCAGGATATAAGTTTTCGGTCTGAAGCCTATATTCCTTAACTTCAAGTTTTTCAGGAAGCTGCATAAAGCCACTATTCTTTTCCTTAGACATTGTTTTGATCTTGTTATAATCAATAGATACATCTTTGATAGGGCATTCAGTTTCAATTTGTTTTATATTTGTAAGAACTGGTTTTTCCAAATCAAGTTTAGTCTCCTTGCTCTTTTCTACACTCTCCCTGAAAAGTTGTGCATGAACATTTAAATGTTTGCAATTTTACAAAACCATTTTTCAACAGACATCAAAATGTTTCTATAACAATTCAAAAGCAAACTCAACACTATTTAAAAAAAACGGATGAAAACATCACAGCAAAACCTAGCATAAATCATCATCTCAGAGCAAATTTAAAGTTAACATATTACAAAACAACAGAAAAAAATAAATCACAGTCCATGGTAAGAAAACTAACATTGTATTAGAATACTCAATATTGGTCATCTCATAATGTGACAAAACAGCATGGTGCAAAACATGAATAAACACAGTACAACTTACTGAGCTCTTAGCTTGACGCTGGCTCCAGACTCAAGGGAGAGAGCTGAGAGCGTGCTTGACCCACTGCGAGCGGTACTCAAGTTGTCCCAAGCTTGATTCTGTTGAGCTATGAGCTGGACGAGGTGCTCACGAGAGAAGTGAGTTCCCTGAGCTCGCTTTTTATACTCGGCAGCTTTACGACGAAGTTCAATGACTTCGGCAAACCAGTTTGACAAGGCGGGAGCTGAATCTTCTACTGGTCCACTCTGTACAATAAAGGAAATGGTGTATATTAAATAATGTGCATGAATGCTCAATTTTGTATGTTTTCAATTGCTCAAAAAATGAAAGAAATTTAAACCCATTTAAACTTATATAAGCTTTACAAGAGTGATATCCAGTTTTTATATTCATAAACATTGCATTATATATTTTAGGGAATTATGCAGGAGGAAATCCAAAGACATTGATTATTAAATTTGAATTCATAACACAAAGGAAATTAGTATTTCAATGCATATCATAATACATGTAGTAGATAATATTCTTTTTTATAATGCTTGAGCTCATTTTCAGAAAGTCCAAGTAGAAGACAATATGAAATGAACTTGCATTGATACATGTATTTGAGATATTGGTACTATCATGTATTATACATGTATGTGTACTGTGACATTTTTTTAACATCCTACCTTCTTCACAGGTTTCTCTTTTTCTGACTCCTAACAAAAAATAGTGTGGACATCAAACATCACATGCATTTACAAATAGCCAATCGTCAAACAGCTTAGTTCAGGTAATATTAGCAGTGCTATTTTCTATTTTCTATTTTTCACTCAGCTGGTGATTGTACTGTAAATCACTTTCATATGCAAGAACTATTTTTACATGCAACTTTAGGAGAAAGATGACTTGCCAAAATAAATTTCTTGCTTGTAAACTTTTTTATATTAAATTTAATCTCTTTTAATTGCCCCCCCCCCCCAAAACAAAACAAAAAGATGTCCTAGAATCATGAAATTTTGTATCCTAGCTTACAAAATCTTATGAAATAAAAGTGATTTACAGTACCATGCAAGGTGTTCAGGAGACAATGCAAAACTTAAACCTGGGACAGTGTGGAAAGCTTTTGAAGGATATCATACTTTTGACATATATACGTTTACACTGGTTAAATCTTTATCATATGAAAAGTGCATGAACAGTATTTACTAAAAAGTGATCATCAGGTTTCACACATGGTCACACATATACAGTGCCCAGCACAATCAGCCTACAGAGCAATGGAGCAGACACTTACCCTGGTGGGCTGTAAGTGAGGGGGGTCAGCACCATGCCACGCCCCATCATACTGGAACTTGGTGGGAGATCGAAAGTTTGAAGAATATTCACTTCTAGGTCTTCTAAACAATAACAACAACAAATTCATGATGAGATAATATGAAAAAATTTGTAGGTCAAGATTTTGGTCAAGATTTATTTGGTGTAGAGTGAAGTAGAACTGGGGCTTACTTGAGCTTTCCCTGTTGTATTGGGGGTGAGCTGGGGGCCTCCTGGGGCTCCCCCTGGAGCTCCGACTCAATGGTCTGTCGCTTGTTGTCGGGGGTGATCAGGGGACCACTTCCTGCTGCTGGTCTCTTGTCCACTCGCAGAGCTGAAATAACACAGGTAGGCCAGTCAAAGGTGGGAAATTTAAAACAAATTTGAACAAACAAATATTATACAAAAATTTGAACCATTGTAGTTAATAACTATCAGAATTACAGGTTCTTATGATTTTAAAATACTGTTTTAATTGTCTCTCAACATGGAAATAGGTAGATGCAATTGCTGAATGAAATCAAGAAACTGCACAAGTTTTTATTATTTCTTACCTCCAGTACTCTTGCTTCTTTTGACCTACAGAAAAGTTAAAAACATTCATTATAACATACTACTGGTAGCAATTCTCACTTATTTATTCTTCACTGAGAGATTAAAATCAAATCATTAATCTCAAAAGAGACAATGTAATCACTTCATTCTAAATATTTGAACTTGAGGTGAAAGTTAATGGTTAGCTGACACTTCACCTTTGACCTTGGTTTCTCTGCCCTTGGAATGGCCTTGAGGTCATCACTACTGACCGGCATGGCATTGTACTGCTTAAACTGAGCGGCATATTCACTGTCCTTGACAAAAGTTTTCTGGGGAGGGACCAAGGCGGGGTTACTGTTGTACACAACCTGTATGGTAGAGGAAACAAAACTGTACTAGTTGACTACAGGTAGAGGTGCAAGAAAAAGGTCAAGAAATATGAGAAATCATGTTAATCTCTTTTCTTGAATAAAGCACGAAACAGCATACATTAAAAGCATTTATATTCAAGCAGGGAATATTTAAGGTATACAGCATATATAAATTTCATGCAGAATATCATAATTGATACAATATCAAAAAATGTGTAAATACATGTACAAGCATTATGTTTAAAATGTAAAACTTTTGCCTTATCTATTGAATTTTTTTCATTAATTAAAGTATTTGTTTTTTTTTAGCATTATTTAAAAGGAGAAAACGTAGAAACATAATTATGGTACAGTAAAGAACACTACCTATTTTAAATGTTAGGTTAATTCAATTGTAGCTAGAAAATCATTAATAGAATGATACATGCATACATGTATTCAAATAAACATATTCTGAAAAACATCTCTTTACTATAGATTTTTTAAATTCAATTTTTTCTATATAAATGCAAAGAAACTAGAAAAAAATAACAGAAAAGATCTCTTGTAAAAACACAGCAAAACTTGTTCACATAGACATATCATAGTTCTGTACAACTTGTCTCCAGATCTAGAACAAGAAAGTAACGAAAAAGCAGAAATATTCATTGAGGATTAAATTTCTTTTATTTGGTTCATAATACATGTGTATTTTTCAGCCAAATTTTAATCCCTAGCAAAAAAATTTGTTTTTTTTTGCTATTTTTATTATATAAACAACAAAAATTAATCCCAATAAAAATATTTCAAGAGAGCTCAATGATCATGGCCATTTTTAGGCTGTATTAACCTCCTTTAGATGAAGAGCTCTGTATAAAGATACAGAGAAATGTTCAAATTATAAAGCTAATTTAAAAATATTTCATTTTTTTCTTTTACTTAATATTAGTTAATGGCAATAAATAGTATACCTAAAAGTGTAAGACAGATCTGATGGTTAATTTGTTGACCACCCAGCCTCCTTAAACACAAAGAAAAGTTCTGCTTCTACAGAAGAACAGATGACACTGACAAGTCTCTGAGTGTAACAGTCAATGTAAACAAGTCTTACAGTGTATACAAGTTTTACAGTGTATACAAGTCTTACAGTGTATACAAGTACAGCTTATATAGTTACATGATATATGACCAGAATCAAGAGTTCCGTAACACAAAGACATGCAGAGTACTTGAGGTCATGCTGTTAGTGAATACAGTAACTGATCAATTATCTAACGAGGTACTAATACACCACCTTGTTTTTACTCTCGGATGCAATGACTGCCTAAAGTAAGCAAAACACATCACAGCTGAATTAAAACATTACACTCTTGTAGCATATTAAATCAAAATTAAACTATACCAATTTTATGTGGATTAAATTCAAACAAAATTTTCTTTAAAAGAAATCAGTAGTTGCAGATTAAAACACATGGCCCCATCAAGCAAAAATGTGGGAATTCTGGGATACCTGTTCTGCTGCTAACACAGGTGAGGCTTTCGCTCCATCTTTCCAGCTGAACGACTTCTGATATTCTGAGAACTTGTGTCTGCGTGGTCGTGGGACCGATACCCCTGTCTTGTATTTCAAAGCATAGTCAGCCTGCAACCATGGAGAGAAAAATTATAGCATAACAAATGCAAAGGCAACTAATGCTTTCAATTCAAAGAAAAGAAGGTTTTACAGCAGCTGCTATATGTAATTAAATTTCTGCTTGTAACAAACCATTTGATTGGCTAATTGAATTGTTTTATATTTGCATCAATCATTATGGAGTTTTTGTGCAATCTTTTCTTATTTGGGAGCATAATCTATTTCTAAGTTTTGCACTTATTGACAGAAAATTTACTCGCAATAAAAATGTTTTGATAACAAATAAATTCAACATGCAGTACATGAATATAAACAAGGTTTGAACAGTTAACATTTTTGTAAAGAATGGCTTTACCAGTAAATAATCATTCAAGAAATATTTGATGATACTTCATGTGTATAGGCACATCATGAACAAATAGAAAGAGACCACTTACGGGAGCTTCAGGGGCAGAATCTGCCACCCCCTTATCCAGATTGGTCTGGGCGAACTCATTCATGCTGCCGACATTTTTGTCCTTGGCCCAGGATTTGACGGCAGACTCCATGCGATTGTCATCAATGGTCTTACTGTACTGCTCCTTGCTCTGTCTGAGCGCGCTCGGTGCTGTCTTCCTCCCGCCCTCTCTGTCTAGCTTACTGAACTTCTGTCTGAGGGCCGCCTCCTTCTCCCTCAGAGCGACCTCCTTGTACAGGCTGGAGCTCTCGTTCTTCTCCTTGCGGGGGGTCAGGGGGGTGCTGGGCTGTTGCTCCTCTGCCTTGGATTGCTGTCGGAACTTGGATGTATCCACAACCGGGGCAGGTGTCGGTTTAGGAGCCCGCCTTCTGTTTTCTTTTTCCTAGTAAAATTGAAAATATTTTTTCACAAGTTTAAAAAAAAAATTAAAAAAATAAAGGTACATGTATCAGAAATAGGAGTAAATAATGAATAATCTGTGATTCATGATTTCAAAATCAGTCATTCAGAAACTGTACTTCAGGAGAGATAACTACTTTGTGATACTTTGTAATTTGGTGTAAAGTGGAGAAATATCTGTGTTAACTTAAGAATTCCTAAAATACTAATCAGTAGAATGAACAAGAAAGTGTTGGAAGGAACATGTAGTATTAGATAAACAAAACATTTACATCACAGTGGTAGGGCAAAGCGCCACCTATAGGTAGAATGGAGGGGTAAGAGTGGATAACTTATGCAACAAGTGACACAAAAACACTTCTGTATAACATATATTCTTTTAACTTATTAATCAATCAATGAAAATAACTTTAGACCACGTATTTTAATTAAATAAGAGATACACAGGTTTTCCTCCTAGTTTATACATGTATAATTAACATGCACTGACCTGCAGCCTCTGCTGTTTGGGGGGAGACGCCTCTCGGGCCGGCGCTGTGTGGTGGCCTTTAGCTTTGTACCTCACATTCTCCGTGAACTTGTCATTCCGTCCTAGCAGTGCAAAGTCATCGGATGCGGCATCTGGAAACTGGTTAAAATCAGTGCTCAGTGTAGTAGGAGGACCAGTACATCGCTTCTTCCTCTGTAGTGGAGGCTCCATCACTATTCCTATTTTTGATTGATTAATTACAGTAAGTCAACATTAAAGTCTTAAAAAGTATGTCATGGAACTCATTTTGACTAGGCATGAAATATAAAAATACCTAGTAAGTGTAAACTTTAAATTCCATAAATTTCAAATAATATATTTTATTAATGATATTCATTCATACCGGTATTTAATACATTAAATATATGTAATATCAAATGTTATATATGCATATCGGTACTTTACAGGACATTACATGCACTACTGGAACATTTTTTACAGGCAAATGTAAACCATATGAAGTTACTGTAATAATATTAACAATAAAAATTCTCTATACATGCTGCACAAATGGTTTATGCAATGCACTGGTACAATGTATGAAGCTTTCTATAAGAAAACAAAGCCATGAAACTAAATACAATTGATGATTTTATTGGCTACTGTGGAATCAACATCATTGCTTACTTTAGGGAATTATGCCAAAATAAACACTAAATTAATCATATATAATTCATGGATAGATAATTTTAGAAACAAATCAGTAAATTTGTATATCAATAATCACAAGGACATAAATTCATGAATAAGGGATACCCTTAAAATTCAAAATTGTATACCCCACCCCCTTCCTGAAAAAAAATTATAATCTGTTGATTCTAGAATATCTGATGACACCAGTTACCCTTCACAGTGAGCCAGGGGATGCTGCACCTGTTTCGGTGGATGCTATACCTGTCTTGGTGGATGTTTTACCTGTTTTGGTGGATGCTATACCTGTCTTGGGGGATGTTTTACCTGTTTTGGTGGATGCTATACCTGTCTTGGGGGATGCTATACCTGTCTTAGTGGATGTTTTACCTGTTTTGGTGGACTCTCTCCCTGCAGGGTCAGCTGCTTGCTCAGGCAGGGGGTGGAAGCTGGTACTCTTCCTTGATTGTACAGGCAGATAATTCTGCTTATACTCTGTCTACAATGCACAAGTAACAATCCTCTACTAGCATGCAAAATGAACAAAATGACCTGCTTCCCTACACAGTGATACTCTGACACAACACAATCTAATAACCAATAAATGGGATGATGTACTATACAAGCATCTGTAATGTAGTCTTGTGTTAAACCATTATGATATTTATACAAAATCAAGCTAGTTCTATTTCTTATATTCTTACTGGCACTGTTAAAAATCTTAATTTCAAAACACAGATATTTTGCAGCTCTTATCTTTACTTTATCAAGTAATTTCATCACAGCATTATTGTTTTATTTGTTGCTAAAAATGCAGTATGATTTTGTATCAATTCATAATTTGCTAAATTATATGAGTCATGAAATGAAAACACAATAATGTGAGAAAAAGTAAAATATGAGTGAGCATGGATAAATATACATGTACATGTAAATACAGCAAGCATACATCCAGCATCAAGCATTTCCTACTACAGACACAGACCACTGATATGTACCCAGTTCTATTGATTCACAGCCTGCTGGGGGAGCTATCTGCTCGATTGTGGGTGTGAAGCTTTTACTCTTGAACGAGTCCAGCCATTTATAATTCCTGTCATACTCAGATTTACCCTGGTGCAAAAAGTATACGATACTTTACTTCATGCAGTGCAAATTTTTGTACTGTTTTTATTATTTGTTTGCTTTTAACTTTTTTCTCACCTAAATTTATTCTTACTCATAGTGATAGCTATCACACAAATTGCATTTTTAGTTATGATCAAGTGATCAATCATATTCATAAATGCCTACACAAAAACCCTTATATAGCATTTAAAAAATAAACAACTTTCCTATAACAAAAGAACAATATGCGGTTACTAATCTGAGATTAGAACAATGGATTAAATCCCAGGTCTCTATTCATAATGTGTATAGTCTAAGCATGTTCGAGAGAACACAAGGCATATTTACCAACAAATTATTGCTCAATCCAACAAAAATAACAAAACTTACAGAAATATTCAATTTCTTAATCTGCATCTTGCGAAAATTTCTTTATATCCAGCACAGTTTAATTATCTGTTTGCATTAAAATAATTTTGATTGCCGCCTATCATGAATGTGTCTGAACTTGTTGTAAGCCTGTTGAGTCCGATGAAGTAGAGAGAAAGATAACACTTTTAAAGGCCCCCGATAACATCATTAATAGGGCGCCCTCCATTTAATTAATTTCTTACTTATCTTTCCAGATATTTATTCAAATAAAACAATTCAAGGTGTAAATAACCGGCACAACAAAACGCTGACTTTGATATTGATTGCAAGATTTGCAGAAGTGCACGGACCGTGCACAATAAGTCATTTAATCGGAAATGATAAGCTGTTTAAAATTTAACTTTGGAATCTTACCTTAAAATGCACAGGCATTTCAATCTATTTCCAGGCTTCGTTTCAAAGTCTGCAGATGTTAATAAATTTCAAATGTTAGGCCTACTGTTGTTTACGTTTCGATACAATCCATTTCCGGTGCAACCAATAAACGCATGCGTGAAACAGAAACGAAAGTAGAAATAATTTTAAAAATTTCAGGGTAACTTCATGATTCCCGGTACTACCTAAATAATTTCACTTCATGCATGGAAAGGAAAACAAAGAAAACAAGACGGTATTTAATTTAGAGCAAGCGTGTGTATAGGGTTTATATTAATCATATTGCCATATTTAATTATTTCTTTAATATAACACTGGGATTTGTGTCTTTCTAATAAAAACACACCAATACTTGCAAGGGATAAAATTTATTAGAAAATATTGCACATATGTGTACAGTTACATATATATCCCTAAAAATCCTATAAAATAGACACAACAAAAATAGGTTATCAAAAGAGTGTTGCTTGAATAATGGGAATAAATGCAATATTCTGTTATTCTAAAAATGATGACAAAAAATAATATTCAAATTAATTTAATAGTTTGTTTGATTATCAATTTCATTTTGTGTTTAAATATAACAATCATCTTTAATTAAATATGTTTTAACATCTTGCATCTATGCATATTAGTTATCAATGTTACAAAAAATTGATATAAATGATCTATATATTTTTTCACATCTGTTAATTCATTGAAATCAAAGCATATGCAAAACAAGTACTAGTTTGGCTAATTGTAACAAAAATCAAAATTCTTGAAAACACACTAAAAATAGTGTAAATGCCATATGTCCTTAAACTAATTTTTTTTAAATGAACTACAAATTACTTACAATGAACATAATTCTTGTAGAAAATGAGAAAAAGTTTGAACACAATTCAGAGAGCAAAAATTGATATAATGTATTTGGTAATAATATTTGAGAGTCTGTTAGTCGACATCAAAGTCGCTACCACTGTCCTCATCCTGGGCAGTCGGAACACGCTTCTCCCCAGTGATTCGATCGTAAATAATTTTGCTGTTTAAGTCAGGCTGAGGAAGCAGGCTGTGTCTGCAAAATACACAGGACGTTTATAAAATATTTTGTGATAATAATCAACATAAGGTGAATTTAATAATTCTATGAAATAAGAAAAATTTTAACTCAAGAAAGTGCCTTTGAAAATGCAACATAAAAAAAATACTCATATTGGAAGCTTTTCATAATATTGACGTAGAAGATCATTTAATAAATTTTGTCATTATTAAAAATAATTTTGTTTCCTTCATCAAAATACATGAAGTAAGAACAATATGTATCACTCAGAAAAACACTAGGATAAGAATTACTCATGTAGGAAGCCCTCTATATCAGTGACGTAAAAATCCTCCCCAAGTTCATCAGAAAGTCGGACAAAGTTTCCTATCAGTTCTCCCCCTTTGTAGATCAATAAGGCAGGTACTCCGCTGGTGGACTGAAACAATGAATTCATGGCAAATCTTATCCCGGCACGTTTATCTCAATATCTCAATATGCAGTGGACATCACTCATCAAATAAATTTCTGATACACTGTGATGATGTCACAATGACTTTAACACATTATTGTTGAAATGATAAGTCTTTTGCATCTATTAAGGACTACCAAAATGTTTTAAAGATAATAATAGGGTTTGAGCATGTATTAAGAAAAATAATCTTTCATTATTAATGATGGTACAAGCATATGATTTTTTTTTATCAAAAACGTTGTTTTCTGTCCCTTCACAATGGTTGGTTATGAAAACCTTGCAACTCCATCAGTTGGAAAAAAATTTACAAACCATCACAAATCATGATTTATGAGATCCAGTACTGTAGATTCCTTATTTTATGCAAGTACTTA
The DNA here is from genome assembly GCA_020458035.1 of Magallana ariakensis. NCBI lineage: Eukaryota > Metazoa > Mollusca > Bivalvia > Ostreida > Ostreidae > Magallana > Magallana ariakensis. The sequence goes on along the minus strand of CM035813.1, from coordinate 16,675,247 downwards.
TTTCTATGATTCAACTGTTTAGCATCAAATCACAAGAATATAAAATCAGGAATGCCAAATTTTTATCATAGTTTCATTAAGTTTACATCTGTACAAAAAAATAAAAGCAAGATTTCAAAATCTGCGAGATGTGCTTCTAGCAATTTTACATGGATAGCAATTCCTTGTGTTTAATAAGGAATCTACAGTATATAATTCACATATTTTTGAAAAAATGATATAGTAAGAAGTCACATGATACATTTTGTCGGTCATGTGATACTTACAAACTTGTGACTGAGACTAGTATCAGATGCCCTGATTTTACAGAACTTGACCGTCGGATATTCCTGAGCAAGACAGCTTAAGCAGCCATTCATGGCTTCACATGCCTCAACATTCTGTAAATTGATAATATATAAAAAAGAATTCAACTTAACTATCAATTTCAACGGACCACAGTTGACAAAAGGTTTTTATAAAATTTTCTATCAAAAATAGAAATTACTGCACTTACATTTTCATACAGATGAATAATAATGGTGACTTGGGGCTTCTCCTTATCAATTTCATCCACAAAATTGGATGAGCTCAATTCAACCACTCTACCAAACTTTGGTCTGAAATAGGAAAAAACATTTTTTTTTTGGTTTATAATACAAAAATATTATTGTAATGCATTTGCATCTAAGGGTGTATTATGCCTGGACATTTCTTAAATCCATGTGTCCTGAATACAAGTAACCTCTGCATAGTACCCAATAGCCCCAACCAGCTTTCCGCAATGGAAAAATTTGCCATATATGAAAATTTCTACCATTGTAGATATCTCCCTGCTTTGTATAAGCTTGGTTTGGATTTTACTGTATTTAAGCATTGTTGTTTTAAACAATGAATAAGAATTTTACACAAAGGCTTTCAATTTTCTTGGGTTTTTTTAAAGAAAATTTTAAACAGTTTCAATAAAATAAATATAAAAGTTTGAGGAACCAAAAATAAACACCAGCCAGTCTACACCAATGTTATATCTAACATTTAGCAATATAATTTGCTAGATCCTGAAACTTCATAAAATGACTTCTATCGATACCTGATACATTTGAATTAGAATTAACTAATGCTTACACATTTTGTAATGCTATTCTCATTTCTTCGATCCTCTTTTGTCTGTATTCTTTTAAAAATTCATCTTCAAAACTCTCCAATTCCTGTAACAACTTGTCGTCATTTTCCTTCTCTCGTTCATCATCTAACTGAAACGGTACAAGTACGAAGTACAGTATTTTGATATCATTGTTTTATTGCTGCCCACATACTTAAGTGGATTAATCATATCCCAGTAACAAATTCATTTTCGATTTCTTATTCCTTAAAAAAGCACCTTATCACCAAGCAAGTCTTTTGAATCCATTTCTCACTATTCCTCTTTGAATTATTTTTAAAATCAATATAACTGATAGGAAAAAAACTATGTAAGATGTATCTGTAAAAGTCACATGACTAAAAATAAAATGGCTTACATGAGATCGACATGTCATTGTAAGTTTTTTGGCCAGTGCCTGTTTCTCTTTCTCCTGCTCTGCTCGCCTCTCAGTTTCCAGCCTCTTGAACTCTCGCCAATCATTGATCACACCCTTGGGTCCTGTCTGTAAAGTCAACAGATATTTCAATCAAAAGTATTTTCTTTGTGAGATCTTATGTATCAATGAGTTCATATCAGCTGAGACAAACATGTACAGGTACATTTACAGATTACATATGTAGTTACATGTTTGTCTATCAGTATAACTCAGTATGTTTTCTTCATCAAAGAATTACTGTAAAAGTGGTTAATATTTACACTGGTATTTACACACGTTTTCTTTGGTCAAACAGTACGCCACATTGGTATTAAATATGCAGATGCTTGAAATGCCACAATAAAGTTTTGTGTTTTGTTGCCATACATGCAAGTGTATTTTATGTGAGTGTATTTTACGCCGTTTTAAGCTTACAGCGAAACTATAGTGTAAATTTCCCCCAAGCAAAAATAACCACATTTATAGTATTTATTTGTCAATTAGTTTATAACTATAAAATATGATTATGTAAGTTATTCTATTGAATGTAATGTATTCAAAAATATTTTTAAATATTTAAGATTTCATTATGTAAGGTAATACTATAAAATCAGTTTTAACACAATATAACAATAGTAATATAAACAGGAAGTATTTAATTATGCATTCAACTGAATTGAGAATTATCAATATCTTTATTACATTTGCTAATTGCTATAAACTTTTTTGTTAGAACAATATTGAATAATTTTATTTTATTTGAATTTAGCCACCGCAGCAAGAGAGAACATGGAGAAGACACGTAAACAGTATAAAGGTTCTCTGATCCTCAGCCCACAAAGTATTGGTATCATCCTAAAGATGTTATTTTTATGGGACATAGCTGAGGATCAGAAATGGTTAAATCAGAAAAAAATTGACTAACATTTGTAGAGAACTTGTTGTAGTCCTTCAGTTGAGGTTCTGGAATGCTTGAAGCCTTTGGGTCCGTTTCTTTTTGAGGTTTGTCCTCCTCATCTTGTTCGCCTTCATCACTGCTACAATAGTTGTCAACCTTCTCTCCAAGAATACGATCATCTAAGCTCAATGCCATCTTCTTTGGTATGCTAAATTTAAAGATAACCAACAGTTTTACATGTATTCCTCTACTTTATGGTATTTTTTTTAAACTTGGGTCTTTCTGAACCTCTACAAACGTGCATGATAGAAGAGAAAAGCCTAAGTTTTAAAGACTATAAACATGATAAAAACCAGTTAACTTCAATATATTTAAATTTTAATCAAATGAAAAATTTAATTCTTTCAATTAAAAAGAAACTGCCCTGTACTTGAACGTATCCTTTTTTTCTATAACACTTGTGGGCATGGCACGAATTTAATTATAAAGCTTCCTGGAACCTTCTTCCTATTAAACAGACAAACTTACACTGAAAACACCCGGTTTGGGTAACAGGACAAAAACAATACAAACCTTTGTCAGATCAAGAACCTTTGTTTTAATTAATTTTCAAACAACGCTTCAAATTTCACTCCAAGTGTATCACCTATGTAACAAAACATTGATAATTTATTTCAGAGTTTAACGGGAAGTAACTTATGCCTTATAGAAGATAAAACCTACTTGGAGACGAAAAATTTCCGCAAATCACACGACAATGTAGATCTATTATTTCCTCCTTTGGCTATGCAATAGGCGTCCTTTGTTTGCATTGACTTTGTGTAAATAACTTTTATTTTTTTTTTCATGTTAATCATCAATTTGAGATAGAAAAATATCCATCTTTTAAAATAAAGAAGGAAAATCATACTTTTCTACCCTTTACTTAGGCTTATTAATTAACCAACATACATGCATGTACTATTGAAAACTAATGCAATATTGATGATGCACAAAACTTTTTATAATACATCTTTGATAAAATGATATGAACATACAAAATAAATGAAAGATAAATAAACTGTACATGCAAATTGTTATAGATAGTTTTAAATTCTCTGAATTTTAAAACTTTAATGTAACACATACATGTACAGTGAAGTCGCCAATTCCGGGTCACGTTACACCGTTTCTTTGATATTTTGCAAAGCTTTTCTATTTAAATTTTACACTATATATATTGAAAGTATATTTTGAGAGTTATTAAGCATTCATTTTGTTTTTCAAAATGAATTCCTGGAAACAATATTTACAGAAGCATTTCAGCAAGGTATGATTTCCCCATTTTCGAATCATTTTCTCCATTTTCGGGTCATGTGAATTCAAAGTGTCAGTATAATGTCGGGTAATCGTATCAGAACACAATTTTTATTTGTTTGCAGCATTGAAAAAATAATGCCGATCAGAAAATATATTTACAACTACATGTACTGATACTCAAGGTACAAGGACCAATTTCAAAATGCAAATGACACTGAGTCGTGATTCAGAATGGAATGATATGATCGTCATTATGTCATCATTGTGAAAAAAAAATAAATTCAAAGAAAAATAACAAACAAGATAAATAAAATGACACCTGAGTTTGGATAGATTATCTTATTCATAATATGTTTCAGGTATAGTGACCCGCAATTGGGGAAATTCCTTCAGGTTGATTAATTAATTGGGGTAAATTTATTTGAGCAGTTATCATTCTGAAAAATATCTGACATATAACTGAATGCATGTGCACTATTTTTCATCCATTACCGCCCTCCCACAACTTTCATCCATTACCGCCCTCCCACAACTTTCATCCATTACCGCCCTCCCACAACTTTCATCCATTACCGCCCTCCCACAACTTTCACATCAACCACGCTGCAGCGTAAATAACTTCATAACTGGTAAACGTAATGTGGACCCACTCCTTCTCTAGAAATGTGGACTCGATCCCCTGATCCACGGTTAGACGAAGCACAAACAAACAAATGAACAAACTTCTTTCATGCATTACCAAATACCAAATGACGCAATTCTGCAAATCAATAGCAGTTATCAGATGTTCTCGTTGAACAGCTATACATTTAAATTTGTTTTTGAATAATGTAAATGAAAATGTTGTGTTCGCGTTCCAGAGAATAAATCCCTTTCTTTTACGAAACGTAAAATTCTAATTGTATCAACAGAAAAAGAACTAGAGCCAAGTAATTGTACTTAGAGTCTAACTAAAATACACATATTCACGTTCCAGAGAGTGGCTTCTTTTAAACGTTTGCAAAACGTCCTTCTTGCTATCAACTGAACTAGAACTCATCTTACAAACACCAGCAATCTGTCTTCAACTTCTATGTGTGAATTTCGCTTTCATCATTATGTCTGGAACACCTTTCATACCCGTTCCACAGAATTCGTCGGCGGATCCCAAATCCCCGGTAGCGTACCACTTGCACCACCCACATCACAAAGGACCAAAGGAGCCCACCAACCTACCATTTTTAAAGGAAGACCAGTTTACCGACACGATTTTGGTGTTGGAAGGAAAGAAGCTGTACATCAACAGATGCATTCTGGGATACGCGTCGCCTTACTTTCAAAAACTTCTGGACAGTGCTCACAAAGCCGCCATTGCAGACAAGAAGTCCAAGGCAGAGGTCAAAATCAGCAACAAGAGTTACCTTGACTTTGTGGACCTACTGACCTATCTCCACCCAGGGACCGGTAGCGATGTCACAGGTATCTATAGTAATCCTAACAGAACAAAAGAATCATGGGGAAGATTCACCCCATTGAACAATCTCAGTATTTGATATGTTGATATTGGGCATATATTTAAACTTGACCTGTTACGTTCTGTTTTGTTATAATGAATTTGCTTTGATTATTAAAGGAGAGACAACTGCATGCACCCTTACTAAAGACTTGTTTTGATGAGTCACAGCTAAAGCAATATTCTTAAAATTACATGTTTGCTTAATATATGAATAATGATGAACGTTGATTACAGAGAAGATGGCGATTCGACTGCTTCCACTTGCAAACGAGTACGAAATGGCTTCTCTGAAAGAAAAATGTGAAAAAGTTCTTATCGGGAGTCTACGGAAAACCCCAGCAACTCCAAACGTTTCGAAAGGCTCCCCAACCTTCAGACACCGCAAAGACAACGCCCCTGAGTTGTTGCTGAAATGCATTAAATCTGCCGATGCTGGTTCTTCGAAAGCACTTTTGGAAGAGTGTGTTCGAATCTTCTCTTACCAGGACATTCCTCTGAAAGATTTAAAAGCTAGCACGGAAATTTCCGATCACGTTAAAGCACGCATCTACGAGAACAGAATGGAAAACACGTCAAGCAAAATGTCAAAGTTAGCCAGTGAGTTGGAGAAAGAACGGAGTGAAAAAGAAAAGCTGCGGTCCCAGTTGACTGACCGACACGTCAAGGTTACTAAAAGTCGAATGAGTCGGGTCACAAGATTTGGTTCGGATCCGTCTATTGAAGACCCTAGCGACCAGATCATGACGCAAGTTTCGCCGGCTCATTACCATAACTTCCATTCGCATCGCCTTAGCAATGCGAAAGGTCAAGGTCAAAGTCGCGACACTAAACCAAGGTTTATAACAAAATAATTATAGAGTGGAATTACACCTGGACATTTAAAAGTAATTCCTTTTTTTCACAAGATTTAAAATTCCATCTGAATAATCCGTCAGAGAAATGAAAACAATTTTGCTATGTTGCCTTGCCTTTTATTTTCCTTATTTTATTATTTGTATGATAAAATATCTACCAATCCGTTTTTGTATACAAAAAATGCCCGTGAAAACACAAGTATACATGACTTCGAATAGAAGTAAAGTACAGTGAATACTTATGTCATTTCAAGTTTGACCTCTAACCGAGTTGAATCCAATTTCTAGATAAGGTAAAGAGTTCCAGGTGGACACAGGAAAAAGTGGGAAATGTTTGCGAGTGAAATCAAATAAAAGGTCACCAATTAATGTCTTATCAACCATTTTAGGTAACTTTGATCAAGTATGAATGTAGTATATGCATGACATTTCAATGGATTCGAGTCCGTCTTTATGCAATAATTATAGGAATGGACATACATTTTAAGGCTAAGGTGTTAAAAATACACTGCATGTATGATAAATCCCCAGGTGTTACATATATTCATGTATGTAATGCATGCTTAGGTAAGCTCTCCTATTGGTAATGACTATATAGGACTAAGACCTTTACATAACCCGCCTAGACCCCTTAGCTAATTAAAAAGAATCGAGAGAAAACGCGAATTCCATGCAGGTCTTTAACAAGTCTTTATCATCAGTCATATAACCTTTACTGTGTTACTAAGTAACCTATATATGCCCACAGACCAGTTAATTTGTAGCATTATGAAACAACTTTTTATTCGATCTAATATAAAACTGCAACGATTCATTCAATATATTTGCCTGTCTAAATACATATTGCTTTTATTGTGTTTGTTTGGATTTTGCAATTAGTTCTCTCTTAACCTTTGCAACAATTTGTATAGTAATCACGTAAGCGGTAAATGGTTATGTAACCGTCTGATTGATCCAACAGAATCTTCTGAATCCGTAAACGCTTCTCATGTCTCATGTACCCATTTCGCGAAGCAACAAGGGGTTAAGAACATCACAATTTAATTAGACCAAAGGTATCAATATAAAATGTACCGGTAGATCAAATTTGTTTCATATAGCTTTTTTTTTACAAACATCATTTTTAGAACCATTTTAACAAGAGCTTGGACTTTGGGTAGTTGTGTCAAACAGCAATGTGACATAGGCCTGTCTATTTCATTGCTGCCCACTTAGCCAAGGCTCTGTGATATCAACGAGATTTGTCTGGCTTTTGAGCTAAGACTACGCAATCTGTGTATATTTCACTTGAAACCAGCGTCATTTAAACTTGTTTTGACGCAAGAAATAGATAGTTACGTCCTATCAAAAGTCCAAGGTCTTGTTAAAATGGTTCTATTTGTCAAAAGAATTGGTTCTATTATTCTGGTTTACTGAAATTTGGCAAAAAATGGTCTTTAACCGAAACAAATCAGCAGTTGATCCAGATACTGATATCTAAATCACTGTTGCTCCCTTGAGCAGGGTTGATTCGAGATCCAACGCCAATAACTGCTAAGATACTTACATGTAAATTAAAAAATTTAAATAGATAAAGCTTTTGGGAAAAAAAAATCAATAAGTGGGTGAAATTTCTACTTTGATTGTGCAATGAGGTAACTATTTAAAATCTATGACTTGTGTCTGATCTAGGTTCACTCTCAGTTTATGGTCCATGAGCTAGTTTGATCTATACATTATTGACAAAAGCACGATCTTTTGGTTTGTTTAAATTCAAGTACATGTAAATACTGTCTTCAGATTTGAAGGTTTTTGAAAATGTCAACTTCATTTCCATATTTCTTTGTGAAATATGGAAGATGCTTTGAAAGACAATAAAGATTATGTTTTTGGAAAGCTTTTAAAATGACCTCAGGATTGCTGTATGGGATGTTTGATTTTATTTTACGCGGAATATGAGCAAAATGTCAAATCCAAATTATAAGACTTGAGCACGATGTGTCAAAAAAGAAATACTTTCGTTTTTCTCAAGCAGTCATCGGAAAAAACATACAACCACATCAACAAGAGATTCCTAAGGCAGGACTTTATCTTAAATGTTTACTTTTATGTTTTATTTTTAGTTTGTAGATACACTGAGTCTACGTACACGTTAATTACACAACTATTATACAGCTATATTTATTAATTACTGCATGCTTATATTGAAAAATATTTTACTCATAACGCTCACATGTTTGTAACGCTAATGAATACCATGTGTATTATATATAAATGTTATCATCGATTGCATTGCATTCATATAAAGTTTTCCACTAAAGTCTTTAGATAAACTTGAAATACATGATTCAAAAGTTCAATTATTCCGGTGTCATTTAACCGCAGACAATGCAGACAATTAAGTGATGCTATTTTCCGCATATTTTTACATCGTTATAAAGAAAACCCGATAATTAAAACAGAGACATAAATAACATGTTATTTATGTCTCTGATTTTAAAAAACCAATATCGTCTTCAAGGAAGGTCTGTAGAACACATTCTGTTTTACATATGTCCCTAAAGCTGCAGATCTGTACAAATACAGCTTAACAACTTTTCCACAGTCTAGAGCAACAGTCCTGCCAAGACCAAGGACAAGCACACACATCAACTGTTAATTTTTATTTTATTTTTTTTTGGGGGGGGAGGTGTTCCGAAGCGCAATATATTTCAGCTATATATGGACTAGAAGCATCGTTTTTCATATAGGGGAGGGGGTATAGTAGACCTATATTCTCAAGCCCCCCCCCCCCAGCCCCTATTTGTGCCAAACAAAAATAATTCCTTAATTGTTTTGTGTGTTTTAATGTGTAGGCGCCCGTGTGTGTGTGTGGGGGGGGGGGGGGGGTTAGTCGGTTGGTTAGACCCATTCGCACTGTCCGTTAAAAATAGGTGGGAGAGGGAAGTTTGCTTAACTACTAGTATTTAATTTTCTATTGATAAATACAAACATTTCTTTTTCTGAAAAACAAAAACAAAAGAAGAAAAAGAGTGAAGGACAAATCTTCTAACCTCTGTTGCCACGTGCCTATACTTAGTGTCTAAGCTAGGGTATACAGTATTGTTTGAAATTTATACTTGCAAGTACCGCACTATATTCACCGTCTTTGGGTGTTTTGTTTTTGGTTTCTTTACTCGGGTATCTTGTAGATTACATTATATCTCGGTTAAAAAAAAAGGTATAGTTCTTTTAAGAGTAATGATTAAATAATGTGTTTTCAGTACTCTATTTATTGAGTACACATTTTCCTTTCATGTGTATCCAAGAACGACCCTTGACCCTCTCCGAGCTTTCAATACTCCAGTTCCCGCCATTGATTACTCCCTCACTGATGTTGCTGCTAGCAGACGATAACTGATGCACGAGGCGGAATGATCATGGCCGACACATCAAGTGAAAAGTATAGATGATGTGCAAAATACAAAAATGAGCCGGTGGTTGAGGAATATCTTTTCTGGATTCTTAACTTTCTTTCAAGTCTATGTAACAGGTAATATTTTATGTTAATTTTAGGAGAAAAAAATGTTATGACAAAATACGACTTATATATTACTCAGACAAAACGTACATATGTTGCTTTATCAATATTCTGCCTCGTGAACATCTCTGTCTTAATGTGTTTGTTTTGTGCATATTCTTTTTTTTTTTCATGTAAAGTCGTTCTAGTTAGGAATTAGCAGTCTATATAATTTATTAATAACTTATAAATTATGTTTTGGACTGACTTTTGTGCCTTGCTTCTGGTTACCTGTTTGTACCCTCACCATTATAACCCCGTGCTGGAGTTTAGCACGGTGTGTGCTATATTTAGATCGTACAAAGTAAACAATTTCAAATCGAGTACCTTGCCAAAAAACAAAATCAATCGAAGCATGTGTTACCTTCATTAATTGAATGTATTAAAGCAGTTACCAGAAATAAATATTTAAGCAAGGTTTAGTTACTTGGTGCTGCGAAAGAGTTCATATTTGACAAGACTTTGATCAGACCGTCACGCTGCTCGATAACGATTTATTATTCACCGGATAATGTGTTTTCCTGGAATTCGGAAGAGTTTGTCTACCAGTGGTAGAATGCCAGTCAATCTCCATGGCTGTCCTCTAAGAACACTGTCGATGCATTATTCAACATTCGAACCCACATGCTTTTTAATTCAAATTTATACGACGCAAATTCGCTGTTTGAATTATCGATGGTGTGTGAACACTGCCCCTACCATGGTTACTTTTTTATAGTTTGGAAACTATCGGCATTGCTTTTTACATAGTTGGAAGAAAAATTATGTAGGGGTTTCATTGTCGGTAAAGAATTTTATGTCATATAATCAAATATCTATTCAAAGGTTATCCCTCGATGGCATTTAGTTAACAACAGGGCTCACGTGATGAAACTTCGAAGTCATTATTAAACAAGAAACACTAATTATCTTTCCCATAAACTGGGCCGCGAAATGGAACCCCCGATTCCCCGCGGAATTTACATCTATGTGTACTGATGTTGTAATGACTTAATTCTATTATCAAATCGTAACTGGTATCCAAATCGATCGGCACGACCGTATTGTGAGTGAATGATTTTATGCATGCTTCGCAAATTGGTTTTCTCTTCTCCTGTTTTGTATTCTGTTCGGTGTCTTTCCATTGATCACGTGACCGGAAGCAAGCTTCGTGATGTTCGCAAAGTGGAGGGAATTGTTTTTTTTTATCTGCAACTGAAAAAATTACAATCTGATTTAATTATTGATAACACATTGGTTACGGCTATATGAACACTGAATGATTGGTTGACATGTATTGATTACTAGTATCTCTCGAAGGAAGTTCAGTCGGAAAATAACAACTTCGTTTATTATCTTAGAAATAATATGCCGATATAATGTTGTTATATTTCACGAACTGTGTCACTTTAACAAATATTTGCCATCATTCATACCTTTGATTCTTTATTTCAAAATTTGTAAGTGAGTCGCATTCAAGAAATATTTCAAGAAAACCTTTGTATAAGTGTGTTATTGTCGTCTACCAATGTCTTGCCATAAGCATGTCCAGCATTCCATACAAATCTTCTAGAATCATGTAAACTTGTTACTGACGACAGAAATGGATGTAGGTTAATTTTCGTTTAATAATGTTCTTCAAGTTTGTTCTATACTAAATTACTGTATACAAGGAAATATTCGCCCCCGTTTTATTTTCGCCCCTTTCGCCCTCGTTGTCAGAGGGCGAATTTAAACTGGGCGAATTCTATGTTGCAAATAATATCTCTGTTAACACAAATGCATTTTGGCGATTTCAAGACGGGGCGAAACCGTTTGCAAGTGTAAAGGGGCGAAAATTACACGGGCGAAAATAACCCTGTATACAGTTATCCAATACAATGAGTAATCAATAATTGGAGTCCAGGGGGGCATTCTTTTTTTCAATTGATTGACGAAAGACTGGAACATTTTTTAATTTGATTATCTTTTGGTTACTTTTAAAATCAACTACTAATACATAAGAAAAATGCATTGAAAACAAAACGTCTAACAAATACCATGGACTTATAGTCTGTCCCAATATATTTATGCAGCACATTTGGCCGATTTTTGTTAAAAATACACATACCTGTGAAAGAAGTGCAATTGAAATCGATGAAAGAGGAAATTTCCAAGACATCTTCATTGACACATTATCATTTTTCACTCGAAAAAATCCCAGGAACGAAAACAGATTTCTTACAGAGATTTATAATGGGGAATGTTTACATCTTTTCTCCATTCGGAAGTACTCGGAATACCTCGCACAATTTTTCAACGTTATCATCCGGGCTTACTTTAATATAAAATCACATTTTTTAGCCGTGTATTGAAACCTGATAAGCTAACGAGGGCGTTTTAATTGAGAAATCTTGGAAATTTTTCATACTTTTGAATGAACATCGTTTGAACCCTAAGGTATTTATAAATATTAATTAATTAAGCAAAATGTGAATCCAGGATATCTTGGGACAGAGTATAGTTCATTTTGTGCAATACGAATAAAATGCAGTTTACAGTACCGGTAAAAGGTATACAATATTTTGATACAATAAATAAATAATTTTCAATGACATTTTATTTTACTTATGATCATGTTGTCAGACTTGTATAACACTCACAATTTGGTTTTAACCAAACTTTTTTTTTTATACGTTTCATCTGAAGTGTCTGCCATTGATTGCTACAAATGCTCCTCCCATAACTTCAGCGACCCGTTTTGTCATGACCCCTTCCATCCGGCCTACAAGAACGTTACCACAAACTGTGGGGAGGGGCGGAACGGCAGGGTTGGGCTATTTCCGGCCCGGTTCTGCACCAAGATCACCGGCATTAACTGTAAGTAGGATCCCTGCATTAACCTTTAAGGAGGCTGAATGGTCAACAAATAACCCATCAGATCAACCCTGAAGGGACTTTTTCAAAATAACTTTTTCATTTCAAATGTCTAGAATGGCCAATATGAATGTTTTTAATGCTTTGTCAAAATTTGAAGTCAAATATTGAGCTACAAGCAAGTTACAGAGGTTTTAATTCTTTGTTTTGTAAACATACCTTGAGTCCTGTTATCCGTTACATATATGTGTTGTGTTGGTTTAAGTTTCATTCTAATGCTGCTTTTTTTGTTGATAAAATTACTTATGAACATATTGGATCTGTTTATCTTGTTTGCCACAAGTTATTTTGTCAAAGAAATGGTAATTTCTTTACTTTACATTTATTTGTAAAAAGATATATAAAGACTCAAGCTGTGTTAACATAACAACGACTTTCCTTTGTATCTCGTTTGTAACTTGACTTCCAACATTCAAATTTTGGTGGATCATTCAAAATACACAAGTAAACCATTTTATACAACAACAAAATAAATAAAAATTTAATTTTCATCTCAAATCGTGTCAAGGTCCCATTTATGAATTGAATATAATATGTTGGTCCCTAACAAATAATAAATTACATATTTATCAAGATAAAATGCAAATATTAATTTTAAGCTTAAAAATTTGAACATTTTCTATATCTTTATAAAGAGCTCTTCATCTCAAAGAGATAAATTTAGTCTAAAAAATGACAACGACCATTCTGCCCTCTTAACAGAGATCACATAGACAGGTTACCCTCAATAGGAACTGTCATGATTTCGCCTAGATTAAGAGTGTATACGCTATTGATTTTAGATGTTTATGAATCAGTTTCTAAGACAGGGCTCTGATTTTGTTGTCTACAATATCATTGTGTTTTATACCCTCAATGCACAGGGACCTTTCGCAGTGAAATCAATCGACAACTACATACCATACATCAAGAGTATTTATCTTGCTTGTTCTTAACACTATTTAGATTTATTATCTCTGGATATTAAAACCCTAGGTGGTATTAGTTCGGTAAGGTATTGCCTTCTAAACATCTCTCATAAATAACATCACAGAATTCATATTTCTTCCCACGAATACATTGAAAGACAGCGTCTTCAATAATTCATATTGATTCCCTTTTGTTCCACGCAAGACGTAAATAAATCTTTATGAGATGCGATAGAATCGGCATAATACAACTTATTTACTGATTCTGAGGACTGTCACGTGTTTATTTATGGCTTAGCATATTGCACACCAAAGAACATTTTTGCTGTAGGTATTTTCTGAAAATGAATTGAATTGAATTTGCATTCTTATCCCTCAATAATCATCTTGTGTACATGTATTTAATTAAGGAGGCTAGATATGGTCAACAAAATTATCCATCACATATGCATTTAAATTTTAAATCTGATATTGTAATTTAGTAAAGAAAAATTCCGAATATAATTGCTTTAAAACTTGCATGTTTTCCTATATCTTTACATGGAGTTCTTCTGCTTAAGGAGATTAATATACTAAAGTTGTCTAAAATGGCCACGACCATCGAACCCTTTTAAAAATGTAATTTGGAAAGTTCATTATATTGATTACTGAAAAATATTTATTTTTCAGCATTGTTTAACAATCTAAGAGAAACGAAATCGATTTTAACTAAACATTGCAAATTTTTGAATTGTTTAGAACTGGCCGTTTACAGTCCCTTTAAAATCGTTTAAAAGCATCCATCCGATTTGAACAAATTTGCAAAAATCAATGACATTGATTGAATTTGAATACTAATGTTTGTTTTAACAGCTGAGGATGACACAGAGAGAATAATTCGGTCGTGCTCCATTGAGTCCCTGGATACAATATGCGGACCATTTAACCTGGAGAATGTCTTGTATTATGGATGTATTTCATCTTGTGAGACAGACGCTTGTAATTCCGGTCAGCGATCAGCACCGGAAGTGATTTATGTCGTCACTGCTGCACTGTTGTATTTGTTCAATATTTAAGAGAGAGAGAGAGAGAGAGAGAAAGAGAGAGAGAGAGAGAGAGAGAGAGAGAGAGAGAATTTTCGTTTTTTATTAATGTCGTTATATTTAAAGTTGTTTCATGATAGTAGTAGAAAAAACATTTAAATACATCTTCAACCATTTTATTTAAGTAGAAAAATACTGTGATTTCATCAAAAGCTCTAATAAACTTGCTTTATTTTGATTTGTGTCGTGTTGATTAATAAATTTTATTTTCATACATTTTATGCAGATTATATAAATAGGTATTTAAAAAGAATATTTTTTTTAATAAATATTAGATAATTTACAGATATAAGTTTACTCTGAAAATTTAATAATGAAATTACATATTGAATATCTACTAAAACATAAATCATTGTTTATTCTTTTTTGCTACATAGGTAAATTCTGAAATCTTTCCTCTTCATCTTCATAAATCTGCTCCTCGATCCTTTTGCACAAACACACTGACAAAATCATACCAATTAGCTGCAAAATGATACAAAGTTTACATTGCGATGAAAAATAGATAAATCATGAACTAGAAGCCACGTATAGATGATTTCCAGATTGGAACGGACAAATTGTTATAGGAATCTGGCTCCATGCCAATAATCTGTCGCGACGGCGATGAAATTGGTAAATGTAAGTACTGCACCTCACAACAGTATTAATTATCATGTCGCGGTGTAAGCCGGATATGTGACACAAAACAGCTTAGTGACCATGAGAGGTGACGTACTATTAATGAAAGATTTTCCATGAACTGATAACTCAAGGAACTGTATGTGATAAAATTCAAGTATATAAATGCATTCCTTGTCTTTTTAAGGACGTTTGATGTTCGAGACAGATAAACTACAGACAAAGTCATGTTCTGTTTAGATAAAATTAACAAAAAATATTCAAAATTCACAGAACACCTACCATGAGAGATGTTGAAAGGGTAATCATGATCATACCAATCCAAATTTTAGTGTTCACTATGGTAAGTAATGTTGTCCAGCATCCCTGAATTAAAACAATAAAGATTGATCAAAGTACTCAAGCATTTCACTAAATAAATATTCCGGTACTTTAAACATCTCATGAAAAATAATATTTATGCGTGTATCAGTTATCTTTTTCATGAGCAAATAATCCTTAAAATTAACTTTGAATTTCATGTTTAGTAATCCTAGTATTTCAGAATATAGAAAAAATGTGAAGATATAGGAATGTTTCAGATAAAATCATTTATTTGTCGTATTCCTACAGGAGTAATACACGTAGCACCGAATGTGACTAATAGGATATGCCTACCAGGGTAAATAGCTGATCGTTCCTCATGGCAGGTAGTACCGGGGGCCCCCCGGCGGGGGCCTGCAGCCTGGCTCTATCACGTAGACCGACACAATTGGTCAAGTTGTATAAATCCCCTGGGTACCTACAGCAACTGTCCGGAACATAATGGGGGTCTCCTGTCATAAAACATGTAATAAATCAATTCTGACTAAACGCAATTTGATTGGTCGAAAAATATGATGAACAGGTATGAAATTCTCAATGTTTGAGAAATTATACTTAGCAAAATAATTATTTAATTTAAAGAGACTTAGACACGATTTGACTTAAAATTTTCAAATTTTATTTTTCCATTTTCAATGTTTATAATGATAAATATATAAGTTAATAATGCTATGTCAAAATTTGAAAGTCAAATATCAAGTAATAAACAAGATACAGAGTTCATAATTCTTTGTTTTGTAAACAAAGCTCGAATATTGTAATTTTTTACATATGTATAGTATTGGTGTAAGTTTCAATCAAATGTATCTTTCTTTTGTTGATAATAGTATTTATGAAGATATTGAATTAGTTTAAATTGTTTTTTACGTGTCATGATAATAGTATTTATGAAGATATTGAATTAGTTTAAATTGTTTTTTACGTGTCATTTTGTCTAAAAAATGGTAATTCTCTACAATACATTTTTTGTAAACAACTATAAGACTCGAGCTTTGTTTACATACCTCTGTATCTCGCTTGTAACTTGACTTTAACATTCAATATTTTGGTCAATCATTTAAAATGCACCAATAAAACCATATTATACATAAAACATAAAAATTATTTTTTGTTATCTCAAATCGTGTCCAAGTCCCTTTAAGAATTTTTTTGGGGGGTAAGTAATAAAATGATTTACAAAGTAAAGAAAGTCACAAAAAGACATATCGACAAAAATTCATGAGATGTATAAAGTTACTTACCTCTTTGACTTTTGAACCAATCAGTGGACGTCTTGTAAAAGGACCAGGAATTAGTAGAGTTTTCGTCTCCCTCTACACCACAGCACTGGAGCTGAAAACAGTCAAGTGTGCAACTGTTACGTCGCTACGAATATTAAATACAATTTTTTATTACAATATAATTTATCATTTATATCAAAGTTTGAGCTAAATTTTATATTGGTGTTTCTTTTTGGCGATTTATGAATTGGACGAAGCCTAATCTTAATCCAGAAAGAAGCATCAAAGTACTAATACATCCAAATGGCTCAGACACCACTTCAATTGACGACACTATTTCGATAGGGGAAGAAAGACGGGCATCACTGGTTACTTTTTTGTTGTTTCTATGTAAGGTACATTCTATTTAAATCTTATTTTGAAAGATGTAGTTTTCATGATCATCATTGTTATTTTCTGTTTCATCATCATCGTATATATTTATGGAGGGACAAGAGAGGGACAACCACAGTCATTTTATTGCATCAGGCTGTAAGATTTTCTTGTTCTTCAATATTTGTTTTTAGTATTCGTAGAGATTTGATAGAGAAATACCTTAAGTTTAACACTTTACTGTTGGGTATCCATTTAATTAAGAGCTAATTTAAGACTTTCGATGGTAAAGCCTTTCTGTGTAGTAATTTTCATGTAATTACTGTGGAGTTATTTGCCTGTTATAACTTTTAAGTACTTCGTCCGTTATTACTGGGGAGTAATTAGCATTTTATTATATTATTTTATTTTATTAAAGTAATTTGCGTAAGTGTTATTACTTTAAAGTAATTTGCCTGTTATTTCACTGTAGAGTACTAGTAGTTTGGCAGCTGTAAATTAATTTGAATTTTATTACTGCGGAATACTTTGTTAGTTACTAGTAGATGTATAACTGTAGAGTAATTTGTCTGTTTTTACTGTTGAGTAATTTGCTTGTTATTACTGTGAAGTAATTTGCCTGTTATTACTGTTGAGTAATTTGCCTGTTATTACTGTTGAGTAATTTGCCTGTTATTACTGTGAAGAAATTTGCCTGTTATTACTGTTATTACTGAAATCAATTTTTTAAATTCTGAATGTGTACCATTTGAAATTTCATCACTGAATCTTTTCCTTCTTATGTATGCTGATGACATGGTGATTTTTTCAGAGTCAATTGCTGGTCTTCAATCTCTTTTGGATCAATTAACATATTATTGTAGCACATGGAAATTACACATTAATGTTGACAAGTCAAATATTGTTGTTTTTAGAAAAGGTGGAAGGGTAAAAGAAAGTGAAAAATGGTATATTTATGGTAAACCACTTGAAATTGTAGATCAGTTTGCTTATCTTGGCATTATTTTTTACTACAATAATAAATTTTCTAAAGCCGAGAAACAACTTGCTGAGCAAGGTAGAAAGGCATTATTTGTATTGAAAAAAAATATTAGAAACATGTTTTTTAATCATAATACTTTGCTATCATTGTTTGATTGCTTTGTTGGCAGTGTCATTAACTATGCCTCTGAGGTATGGGGTTCACTCAAAGCACCTAATATTGAGAAACTTCATCTTGATTTTTGTAAACATATCTTGGGAGTTAAAAGGTCAACGTGTAATGTAGCAGTTTATTCTGAATTAGGACGCTGTCCTCTGCTATACCAAAGAATGTTCAATATAGTTAAGTTCTGGAAAAAGATACTGTACCATAATAATTGTATTATTCAACATTGTTATTATACACTATATGACTGTGTCGAAAAACAAAATGTAAAAAACTGGTTGTATCATGTTAAAGATTTTTTATGCAATCTGGGCATGTTTGAATTGTGGGAAAAACAAAAAATAACAGCTGCAGATCTCATTGTTGTTAAACAACGTATTTTTGACCAAGCTACACAGTATATTTTTTCTCAACTAGATATTTCTAGTAAATGCTCTTTTTTCAAATACTTAATTGCAACCCATAATTTACAATTTTACTTAAGGAAACCTATTCCAAACAAATATCAAAAGTGTATTTCAAGATTCAGGTTGTCTTCGCATCAATTGTCAATAGAAACAGGTCGATTTTATAATATTGAAAGGCACAATAGAAAATGTTTTTTATGTTCAAATTCTATTGAAGATGAATTTCATTTTATTTTAATATGCCCCATATACGAAGGCTATCGTAAAAAATACATTAAGCCTTATTATTGGAAAAAACCTTCAATGTGTAAACTTTTGCAACTTTTTCATGTTGAAAATGTAAAAGAACTATGTAATCTGGGTAAATTTATACACTTTAGTTTGAAAATAAGACAAGATTTACTTAATGCAAATTAGATGTTGATATCATATGTACACTTCTGCCACATTCTCCTGTTAACTTACCTGTACGTGTATATTGTCTATATTTATTGTACTGATAAGCTGTAAAGCTTAAAGTTAATAAAGAACTGAACTGAACTGTGAAGTAATTTGCCTGTTATTACAGTTAAGTAATTTGCCTGTTATTACTGTAGAGTAATTTGACTAATATTACTGTAGAGTAATTTCCCTGTTATTACTGTGAAGTAATTTATCTGTTATTACTGTAGAGTAATTTGCCTCGTATTATTGTAGAGTAATTTGCCTGTTATTACTGTAGAGTAATTTGCCTGTTATTACTGTGGATTGCAGTGTGTCCCAGGTCCGAGTGACGTAGTCATCCACACCATACGAGCTGTTTAGGGATGCCTCCATTTGTGATACTATAGCTGACTCTATCTGAACCAAACAGAAAAATCAATTTATCATTATATGTGCATAAAAATTTATTGTGTATAAAATACAATGGAATCTGGTTACGGTAAAGATGACTTTGATGGAGAGGAGATTTCACTTCCGGTTCTGAGCCGCGGCGAAAAGAGCTAGTCATTACGTCACGCCCGACCTTCATTCATACGGATGGGACATGACCGTTTTTAAGAACAAGACCTTTAACCAAAAGTTCCGTGTCGCAATAGCCTCAGACATGATAAAAAAACCGTTAGTGATCAGAGATCGCAAGCTCTGAGCAAAATGTAGAGTTTCAAGTTTTTAATAATTACATTAAAGTGCTATAGTAATAACGCATTATTTACGCAATATGAATATAATAAAGGAGCGTGGGATGTTAAATAACAAAATAATATTAATGTAACAAGAATTTACACTACAGGAAAGATGATTGGAGAATCGAATGGTTATAATCTATAGATGAAAACATGGAAAAAGTTATTATTAATGCACTAGTACTTACTGTTTGTTTATATTGGTAACCCAAAACTCCACTTACGATGACACCAATAAACATGGCCAATAAAAGAAGGAAATGCTACAATATAAAACATTCTTTTTTCATATGGTCATTTAAGAACAACCCCACCAAAGTACCAAAAGCAATTGCAAAATTACATTTTTACCAAGTTAAATCCTACCATTGTCAACATTCCTCGGAACTTTTTAACAGCCCCACAACAACCCAGAAAGGACACGAGGATACAAACGATGGCCGCCATGATGAGTAACCATGGAAACGATAAATGCACATAATCTAGAATGATCGTTAGGATCCCCAGAATCGGAAGTCTGTTGTTATTTTTTATGTAACTGCCGTATGCAAGAAGACCAATACCACCCAACTAAAACAGCAAAAGTGGATAGACATATAACAAGATAAGATCTGAAGAAGTTTGGCGATTACTTGTAATATACTTAGTGAAATGATAAATGTCAGAAAAAAATAGTTATAAATTAAAAGCTGGATAGAATGAGATTTGCTATGTTCATATTCAGTTTTTTCAGTTTTGCGAGGTATTCTAGTAAGCATATGCCACTTCAGATCACTTTAGCGGCTCTTTTGTGATATTGTGTCACTCGATTGATGTCAATTGGCATGGATTTTGTTATATTCTCTGCTTTTTCAGCGTGACAATATGTATCCATAATCATACGAATTTAGCAATGATTGTGTTACAAGGTATCATATCAATTTTACTAAAAATTGTGAAAATGTTCATAAATAGTAAATAAAAATATCTTTTTATAACAAAACCAAGCACGCAGTTGACTGAAATACCTATAAATACATTAAATACTATTAATAAAGATTCGAAGAGTATATAAAAAATTAAATAAAATGCTCCCTCGATGAAATAGATTTTATAAAGTACGTACAAACATGAGGAAGTTGAGGGCAAACATTATGCATTTGACGATCTTTCCGCAGCGAGTAAGACCCATTCTGAAGATAAAAACCATCAAAGCATGATTTTGTGGAATATCCAAGGCAGGTAATCTTTAAGTTTTATCTACTGTTATATACATTCAATTCATGTAAATACAATACGGTTAATTACACAGCAGACTGGTTGAAAAATATTTTAGCCGGAATATGATTAATTAAAAAATTCTAAAAAACAGTCAAACTTGGTATATTCCTCACCTGTTTCGATATCTGCATCTCTACACACACCGGAACTCCAAAACAACCACTGATTGAAATAATATATAAGACAAAATTTAAACTAAGTTGTGAAGCTAATTCTCTATTACGCTCAAACTCCCGGGTCGTTGCCATGGAAATTCTCGTCTGCAGCATCTTCTCAATCAATGTTTATCTGTTTTCTTGTGTTTTCAGTACATTTAGCCTGGCTTAGCCGCTGGAGAAAGGCGAGTGCGCGCCGAACACGTAATACATACATCAAAGAGGCTGGCTAATTTGATATATAATATAATTTAATGAAACAACACCTTGCCTAAGGGAACCCTCCAAATTTTTCTTCTTGCAATCTTTTCCTTTGAGTACAATTATCAAACCGAGGCTAAATATATAAAAAATTGAATGTTGTGTTATTTAATTAAAAATCGTTTTACTTGTCAATGAATAAAAATTCGTTTCGTATGAAAGTACATAATATTCATAGTATATAATCACCGTCTTTAAAAACAAAATTCAAATTGTACAATAATTGTACAACATTAAAATGCATTTAGAGTTTTAAAGAAAGGTTTCGAACTCAGAACTTGCAGACAAGTGGCTGCATGACTGCATTACCCCGTTGCATTATCCAGTCAGGTATACCATTAATATTGTGAAAGACAAAATATACAAGATTATATGGCCAGTTTTATTTCCGAAAGAAACTGCGTCAAAATTTGGCTCGAGGTGTCTCCTTGATAGAGAAATTCCAATTTCTTGGAAAGATACAGAAAAATCTTGCCAAGCCAAAAAAGGGGGAATGAAGACTCAATTTGAAAAAAAAAATTCTAAAGTGGGGCGAGTGTATTATTCCGATCAGATATAAATAGGATAAATGTAGCTTTTGGCTGTAAAGTTATTTTTTATAAACGAAAGAAAAATACTCGCATCAAGAAAACCCCCCTCCCTGGCACTTGATGCCTAATTTCCATACTTTGTATTATATTCGACATTTTTTAACAGATGTTGTTTTCTTGAGGGATCAAAGATGGGCGACTCTTGCCGTTTTGGATTTTTCTCTGATCAATGAGCAAACATATTCACCAGCTTCACTTTCAAATGTAACTTACCGCATCATTTTTAACTAAAATTTGTAAACAATACTGCTTTGAGTTAACAAACTAATACATGTACATGTTTTCAACTGTTTATTAAAACGTTAAATTTTCAAAACATTGGTAACTTTAAAAAAACTTTTTAGTGCATAAAAATGCTAGGTTTGCAAAATGTTTGGTAAATATTGCTATAATATATCTGTTCAACTAGTATAGTTGGCATTATAGTAAACTTGAGAATTAGGTTAGAATCCCTCTAACAAACAAATGTACTGAAGCGAAATTTTTGGCATTTTTTGTTTCTTGGAACCAACCACAGTATCAAACATAATTTAAAGCCCTTGACAATTGATGTGCAATCGAATCTGAAAAAAAATTCTTCTTTCTGAACCTGTAAAACGGTTGGTGGGTGCGTGAATAAATTATCCAATACAGGAAAAGTATAATTACACTAGAAACAATATGACATTAATAGAAATAAGTATCAAAGGGCCACATCACTCACCTGGAGAATGGTTGTAAATAGAGTCCTAATGATAGTTGTGTTTGCAACCTTTCTTTTATATAAAGGATTACTTGTATTTAATAAAAGACTTGACCTATAGGGTAGTATAATTATTGAACACGTAAAAAAAATCTTGTAAAAACATTGCTTCTGATTAAAACAAATGAATGTGTTCTTCTTAATTGTTGATACGGATCTGTTTCATAAATTTTGAATTATCATGTTCAAAACTAATGAGATATAAGGAAAATAAATACCCGATTTTAACGTCATCGTGGACACGGCGTATGTGATAATTTAATCATCGTAATTATGTTCCTATACAGGAATGAAGTAAAATAACACATTCCTTGTTATTTAAAGGACATTGTGTTAATGTTTTCAATAGAATAAAAGAAAGTTGCTGCATAAAACGACTTTTGAAATCGCGTCACGCGAGACTTTTCGATAGTTGCCAATATGTCCCTGGTTGTAAATAAACGCATATAAAGTAAATGTATCGTAATATAGAGAGTAAACTGAAAATAAAATTTAAAGATAATATAGTAAAAAAAAAATAAAAGCGTCCATAACACATTCTGCTAGGACAACGACTGTGAAACTTTTTTTCAATCACTATACATTATGAGAACTAACACCTAAGAGTTTACTGGGTATGGCCTAAAATTAACAAGCTTATCTTTTAAAAAGATTGGTGAGCTAGCGCTGTAGCCATCATAAAACACAGAAGCATCGGCAATGGCATAGCTCATTGACTGTGCCTTAATCATTATGTATCTACTGTAATTTCAACTTCGAGGTGAAAATTTTCAAGAACCATTGGTACCGTTTTGTAGCAATCGTATCTTCTCGGGCCTTTCCGTCAAGCTCGGAAAACATATCAGAGGTTATTTTCCGAGCTTGAAGGTAGTTAAAATAAAGCTAGCTATTTATTATAATATTTAAAATAACTTTGCATAATAAGACCTAAGCGACTGTTACTATTTTGACATTTACAATATAACACAAAACTTCGTGTGAAGATGATAAAACAAAATTCACATGGTACAGTTTATCTACAGTAGTACAGTATTCCCAGAATCCCCTACTATGGAGTCGAGCATGCGTATTCAAGTGAAAAAGACTAACGTAGTTGCTAGCGCTCGAGAGAGCTAGCAACAAGTGGAACGGAAACCGATATGCTTTTTGTAAAGACAGAAGCCAATACCGGTCCTACACGTCAACTCTTTTGTTATATAGAAGTGATCCTTTCAATTCTATTAATTGTTATTTCGAAAGAAAGTACGACACAAAGTGATGTACCGACAGTTATCAACACATATTAGTGCGTTGTTCCATACTTTGTTAGAATTTGCCGATTGTGCTCGAGGTGAATACAAAAAAAGATAATATTCTTAAGAATAGATTCCAACACATGAACAGTCTTTCAAATTGTACCTCATTAGTTAAAAAATTCAACATTCTTGCATTCCTGTGCGAGTTATTCAGAATGTCTATACTTCTGATTGTGTTGGAATTAACAAGAGGACACGATTCCAGTTTTGTAAAAAGGTTATTTCTTTATTTCAACATGTTTCTAATACAACACACTTTGGATTAAAAACACAATAAATTATATAAACCTTGTTTTCTTTTATCACAAAACCTTGTACAAAACCTTTATATATAATATAAGTATTCTTCAAATCGCATTCAACTCATACAAACAGAATCACAAGCAGTTTTGGGGGAAGGGGGTAATCTTTATTTCTAAAATTCTCTGTTTGAACGTATAAGACAGAAGCCACTCTAAATATAGTAACAGGATTATCCCGGGGATACCTACACAACTATAACAAAACTCACATCGTGTTCCGAGACTGATGTCTATACATTTTGTGTTCAAGGCCAAGTGCGTGTATTAACTACTTAACAGCTATACTCTGGCAAAGTGAATCGAAATTTTTTTTAAAATTCTCCATGTAAATCTATGTTCTATCTATGGCCATGGCAGAGTTTAGTAGTAAGATATTTTTAGCTCAGTGAGATAAGTCTCATGTTAACGGTGTATAGGATTGAGTAGATCGGTTGGATAGATCACAGCATCCAGTCAGATATAGCAGACCTTGCGCACCAGCCTCGTCTTCAACACGTTAGCAACATGCTTCCTCTACTCACAAAATCAAAATGGCTGGAAGAGGGTATTAAATATATGTGTGTATGTACAAGACGAACAAAAACTCAACAAGAATGGTGAATATCCTATAACATTCCAATTCAACAAATATATATAGCCATTCTGCTACATACATTACATCATAGTTACATGTCAGAGTATCTGGAACAAGTATTACGTGAAGTGAGAAAAAGTCAACAGGTTTCAATTCAATCTTCAAACTTTGACTATTGAAATATCCCATATTCTATATAAATCTTTGCTGATGTGTGGCTTGAAAGTGCTATTATTTGAAAACTGTGCAAGGTATATTTCTGCATATTTGGTTACAACAGTGAAACGGTGCTAGAGAGAGAGGAATAAAAAAAAATATGCGTTTGCTAATGCCACCAGTATGATCGTAACGAAAATTTCCACACAGTGCATCCCTTTCAATGAAATATATAATAGCAGTTGATGAATTACAATAGGAATAATGTATACATCATCTCGTATCTTGACAACATGAACAGCATTTCTTGGTGTATGCAATATGCATAAAACAACAAAGTTACGTTAAATAGTTTGTGTCCAAAAATAAAAATGACGCATTGTCACACTTTACAATTAATGAAGACAATAGAATAACTAGACAATTCACTGCAAAATACATGTCGCATGCATACTTGTATAATATGTGATATCTCCCGTAACACCTTAATACATTCCACCTCTAAGGAATAATGGTAATTTTTCAACATCAATAATTTTACTCTAGGTTAGTGATGAGCCATGCCTTAATATTGACATGCCGGGTTACTATGCTACACGAGTCTCATGGATACATAAATTAGTATAATGGCGCGCAAATTGTGATGTCCCTCAGTGGATTGACTGCGCATCTAAGTTGACGAAAAAAGGTTGAGCTACGTAAAGCAGAAAATTTTAAATTGTTCCAATTATGACGTCACTTCCTCATCCGGTTGTTCGCTGGAACATCTTTCCTGAAAGCTCCGGACTTTTAAGAAGTCTACAAGAAAGGGGAGATAATGCAAACATTACCGAAACTAGTGAAGTTTATGATGACGTCTCGTATTACTATTCTTTACTTAATTTATTTAACTTATATTTATTTCTTTACTAGTTGCACATTTTTTCTTCTATAATGACTGTAAATCTGTAAATACAAACACAAAACATAGCTGCCGTGTTAGCTAATACTAGAAAGAGATAGACATAGTCCCCCCCCCCCCCCCTGTGGATAGTTTAAGCCTTAATTTTTATAACTCCCAATAACTTTTTTAAATATACCGGCTATCCCTACAGTCATACAATTTAATTTTTTTTTAAAGTCGAGGTTAATCAGGTTGTATATTGAAGGATGCACACATTTATCCAGCTGACATGCAATTTTACATATAAAACTACATTGTAGTGAGATGGCCACTAGCGGTTAAGATATGTTTTGTTTTTTGGATTCTGGTACACCTATTCTGTCTTTCAAGCAATTCAGGGTGATCTACCTAATCATTTATTCTGGAAGCCAAACATTCATGCATGACAATCAGCAATCCGTTTTGTCAATGAACTTCCATTACAGGGAGGGGGCAAACATTTTGATAAACCTTGACGTCTAAAACCAAACATATTAAACGGGCAGTTAACCATTAGCGAATACTAGTAAAGGAACACCAAATAAAAAATAAAACCAAGGGATAAATAACGAGTCCATGGAATATTCCGAGTGTAATTAAAATAAAACCTATATTAAAAACTATTTTCATTGATCTTATTCGTCTGCGTATGGAATACTGTCTTGTCTTCCAAACCAGGGGCCGCGACTGTTGCCTTCATCTATTTCCGGCGAGCTCGCCAGATTTGGTTTTTTGGCGATGGCCGACCTTTGCTGGGCTGATTGTAAAGATTGAAGACTAATTACTGAGGGACGACTCCTTTTATCGTAGCTGTCTAACTGGGAAGTGTCAAAGTCCATTTGGAAAGCGTTGACAACACGGATCTGTAATGGAGAATAGATTGTGCATAGATGAAAGAGTTCCAACCGAACACACGTGAATTCATTCATACACGGTAATTGATTAACATTTTTTCTCTAAAAGAAAATTATAAATACCGGTTAATGGATATATAAATCATTCTGAAAAATGGTGTAAATATCAATTTCATAAATACCTAATTCTGTAAATAGAAATGGAACAAAATATAGGTATATTATAAGTCAATGTTTTGGTTAGGTAAAAGAATTAAAAAAAATCAAGTCAATGGATCATGCATCGCAAAATACATGCAAAATGAACAATATAAACATGCTTCAAGCCGGAAACTGCAGTGTGGCCATGCTCGTGGAGGCAATCAAGACAGCGATGCATCTAATACGTCACTTCCGGTCAAATGCACAAGCTGTATCACATTCTTGAATTCAAAAAATTCCAAGAAACACATTCAAGCGTGTGTGTCCGACAAGCAATCATTTTCTTCTCAACAGTTCTGGGCAAAGAATGCACCCATCAAGTTGTCTGATACAGGAGAAGAGTGCATTTGTTTGATCTAAGAATTCAGTAAATAAATCTATATGACGAAACCGTGCAGTCGTGATTCGGGGAGTGAAAATAATGAGAAAAAAAAGTAACAAATGTACTTACAGATTTTTAGGACATATTTTTCATGAAAAATTTGATAGTTCTCGTTTGGAGATATATGTAAACCTTGTGAACAGGTAAACGCACACCTTGTAAATAGGTGACCATAGCAGCTGCATATGTATAATAAACATGTACACAACTCAATGACAGGTAATCAATTTTTATTTTCTATTGTAATAAAACCCATAAACAATTGTTTTTAAATAAACTATGTTAAGGAATGTATACAAAGCTATTTAACAAAAAGCAAGGAGTACACAGAAATAGATACAATACATGTGGTTGTTGTTTCACAAACAAACACAGTTTACAAACAGATATTTCATAGTCATTAATTTACTATTACATGTACTTATAATGTCTGCAAAATATGAGTCCAAATTGAACAGATCTCTCGCACACTCATTTTTTTCTCCTCGTATGAATATCAACAAAAAAAATCAGAGTGAACAGTTACTATAACTCTCACCAGTTTCACATGTGTACTGAATCAAGATCGAAATCTTATCATTGGACTCCTTATCCAAACTAAATTCTTGACACTAAACCATCAGTGACTTTTTTGGGATGGTAATATTAATATAAAAATAATGTCCGGTAACATCTACATTTAGGCTATAACAAGTACATGTAAATAACAACTTTAGTCCCATGTACATTTTATTGTTAATTTGAAGAAGGGTTTTATTTCATCTTGTTTCAAATTCTTTACAACTAACAACACCCAGATTTAAAACTAGGTTATCCTTCTTATAGGTAAATTAATGTACATCTCTCTAAATTAATTAAGCTTTTCAATTTAAACATTATGCTAATGAAATACTTAAGCTTTTAAATGCATTGCTGTTTTTAGTTCAGTATGATAAAATTTTATTCTAGAGTATATAAAATACTGAAAATAGATGATAGAAATCTTCCCGAAAAATGGCCTGAGAAGTTCTAAGGAAATGACATTTCCTCAGAGATTTGGTGATCTGTACTAGATAATAAAAAAACCCCTACCACACATACATAATATTCACATCAAAAGTACATTGTATAAACCAGGTGTTAAACTGTCCCTGTTGGCAGAAAACACATCACACACAGACTTTTGTTAATCAAACAATTTCTAATAGAACTCTACATACATGTAAAAACATGCTGCTTCCTAGATTTTTTGTTTACAATCACAATGTGTTTCAGTCATGCTTCAATAAAATAACACCAATTTATGCCTTCATGCAGATTTCTATCACATAATCCAGCATGGAATGAAACATTCTAATGGTCCCACAACAAATACAAAGAGCATCACTAATATTTCATTGCTCTCTCAACACCCCAAAGCAGTTACATTTTGGAGACTATATCTATATGACATCTTCCCGCAAACTCATTCTAGTTATTATTAATTGTAAATATGAACATGTTTGCTATATTCTATAAACATAAACAGCATCCATTAACAATAAATGGAAAAGTCCTTTTCCTTGTCTGATATCTATGATACAATTTAAAGTTAATGAACAATTTCAAAGAAATTTATGGATGATCATGAAAGAGCTAGGATTAGAAACGGTCCAATGTGAAACTAAGGGCAGATGGCCCTTTATCACTGAGTGATCCCCCATACAGTACATACAATATATGATAATCAGCACTTAGTATAATGGGGCTTGGGGACTCATACAGGAAAAGACACTGTTTATTAACTGGGGTACTATTATCCTTTGTAAAAGCAAGTTTAATTAGTTCTTAATTCTCACCTGAGTCTTAGTATAAATGTGCACTTTTGTACCCTTGAAGGATTGAACATTGGAAGGGGGGGGGGGGGGGGGCGCAAACCATGTGATTGGAGTGCCTAGTGGAACCAATGAAAATAATGTACCAATGATATTGGGAAGGAAAGGCAAATCATTCTTCAGGAGACTTACTGTCTATCTAAACACATATCAATCAATATAAATAATAATAAGTAGTATGCTTTGTTCAGTGATGAACTGAGTAAGGTAGAAACTATATACACATCACGGAACGGAAGCAGAGCTATTCATGACATTCAACCACAAGCTACTGACATTACAGCATTCAACACACACTCTTTGCTGGGGGTAAAAACATGCATATCTACTGGTATCACTGCACAGGGACCAGGGTATACGTATAACAAACCCCACAAGTCCCCTCAGTCCAAACAATGGATCATTGCTGCTTATAGTGCCATCAGAATTACTTGTTCACATACATATGAAAATACACGTATAATCTTCCTATCACATATCAATGTTTTAGGCTGAAAATATCTTTTTCTCTTTAATTTAATATTCACAAGATATCATTCTTGTTCTTTTAAGTTCACAGTTTTCTTTTAACATCACCAAATTAAAGTTGTAAATGAGTTTCAACATGTTAATTGTCTTAGTTCTGTAATGGAGAACAATCGGTGTCTGAAAGCTTTTTGCCCATGAGTAATGGCATTGTTTAGAACACGGTTTCAGATGCCCCTCCCTCTTCCGCTGACGTCACAAGCGGGCTCGATGCGGTGGTCGCAGGTTTTCTAAGCTTTTGATTTTGTAGTGAATGGTAACTGTGCATTGATGAAATACTAGAACTGTCAAATCGTGCATCTATGCCCATACGGAAAGCATTAATAACACGAATCTGTAAAAAGAAATTGAACACAAAAAATCAGGAAGGGTTAAACAAAAGTCAGGAGATAAACTACACACAGGGCAGCATGTCTCAACAAGAGGGGCAGTCTCATTCTGATTCAGTCAGACATCATCATCTTAGTCAGATACCATTGACTCAGATAACAATGGCTCAGTCAGATATCACTCCGACTCGGATATCACTCCGAGTCAGTCAGATATCACTCCGACTCTGACAGATATCACTCCGACTTAGTCTGATACATGTATTACCATCTTAGTCAGATATTACTCAGACTCGGAAAGATATCAACGACTCGGGCAGATATCACTGGCTCAGTTAGATACCACACCGACTCATTGGACAATTTAGCATTGTGCACATTTTACTAATATTAGTTAAATCAAAATTACAAATCTCATTGTGGAAACATGCTGTTGTGTTGATAACAAACTTAAGATTTCTAAGATTCTTTCTTGTGTAAGGACTAAAGCTACATAGCAAGACATTGGCAGTTTGTAACAACAGTGCTCATATATATATACCTGGAGCATACCTGAAATTTAGCTATTGTGCTTAGACTCTAGACCTTATCAATGGGGGTTGGGGGTTGGGGTGAGGACAGTGCTCTCAATATAAACCAATCATCACACAGACCAGTGGTACATGAAGGTAATGCAAAAATCTAACATTTAGGAAACGTTAATACCTTTGATTTATATAAGTCAGAACCTCTCAAAGAACATCCCCTAGCTGTAAACTGATATGTATGTTCATTGCTCTCTTAACAAGACTCAAAGATCAATTCAGATGACTAGAAAAAACAGGGCTTGGCCTTATTCTGTTCAATCTATACTATCACACAACAGTTCTAGCAATAACATATTATAGGACACTGGAGATACACACCACCTACTAAATATTCAGGGAAGCACATCTTAATATGTCTCATCTGAATAACACATTTACATTATCAAAAAAATTCTCTTCTTCAAAAGCAATTTTTCTACCTATATTGCCATAAAAAATGTATACAGTCAGTAAGAAACATGCAAGTCTCGGTTCAAGACATACATTAGCAGGTCCACAGAGACAATTACAAAAAATGTCTACACATTTCAAATCGTTCAGTTTCTGTCAACAGGCCAGTCTTCATATAGAAGTCTCTGTAATACTATTGATATCAGCGTCATATTCAAGACTCATATTCTTAGGGGAGGAATCCCGGTGCCCGGGGTTCACTGGGGCCATCAAAGGGGACGGCTGTTTAGAGACAAGAGGAACATTTTCATAGGACTGGCTTTTAAGTCTAAATCCAGGGTCGGGTGGGGACACGGGCATTTTGGGAAATGGTCTCTCAAATGCCGTGGTTAATCGGCGACAAATTCGTTCATGATGGTTTGCTATGGTGACCGACTCGCTCATGGGCCTTGGGCCCTGATGAGATCGAGAGCTTCGTAAGCTATGAAAGCTGTGAAAACTGTTGACACTACGTTTTTCCTCCAGATCCTCCAACGTGCTTTTAAATGCCCGAACTACTCGTAACTGCCAATGAAAAGAGATTTTAACATTTAATCTGCAAAACAATTTTGCCATGGTCTTTCCAAAAAAATGTAAAAAAATTTGTTAAAGAATGGAAAGCCACAACAGTGACGGGATCACAACCACTAGACATTGCTCTATTGACTACATGAGACCAACTGAATGGGCTTGCCGCTGCTGATGGGATAATCTCACTCGATGGAGGACTACTGTCATCCAGGATAAAATTTTTGGAAGGTCAATGAGAAATTGTTCCTTGTAAAGTCGAGACGGCAGCAGTGGTCGGGCATGCTGGAACTGTTTAAAAACATGACACCAAACAAAGAAAACGCAATGAAAACCAAACAGTTGGGCCAAAAGGACAGACAAAATAAAAAGTTGACGAACACAAGGGGGGTACTTGTACAACATCAAACAAAATCACTGTTCTCTTTTTTCACTGTGTACCTCAAGTCCAAATCAAAACAAAAAGATAACCTTCTTATGACAGATGTGACTGGGACCAAAGCAAAAGATGAATGGGAAGGGAATGAGGATGGCGGCATAAGTGGTAACTGAACACATTAGTCTACACGGAACAAAAGACCTACAATCATGGCAAAACTAATCACTGACTTGTTCTGGGCAACATGTCGAGATTCAAAGCAAGATAACAATTATGTACTGTTGAGTAATTTTCTATTCTATTTGTCTATTTCTATACTGACATGTTGCCATGCAGAACATAAAAACTAGCTTCCCTAACTAAATGCTAAAACAGCTTTTGTTAATAAAAACTGAAGTACCGCAGTGATATTGTCTATCTATTCATCAAATATGCTTCCAATGCATTCCCAAAATTGATTTCTTCCAACCTCTTTTCCATAACAATTTTTTCATTACTACATGTACATGCATGCTTCTTGGTACACGTATAACATTTAACAATAATGATCATTTTGAAAGCAAGACGTGTGGAAGAAATTCAATTTTGAGCAGGATCTCAGGATTTCTCTCAAAAAAATCACACACTCGCAAATAAAAAATCCTCAGAACCTGGCAATAATCATTCATTAAAGTAAAAAAAAATTAAACTCCTACAATTAGTACCGTGAACTGGTCAGTTATGTCTCTAGGTAGTCAGTCGCACAACAATGGAGTATATAAATATATATATGTATGTAAGTAAACAACAGTTGACGAACATGACAGCAGCCTGGGCATGCCCTTACCTGAGTCTGGAGACGAGCCAGGCCTCGGATCCACAAGATCTGACCGCGCCGCCCGGGAACTCCGTCCACCTCCTCTGCTTCCTCCTCTTGGTCTTCTTCCATTTCCTGTTGCTTCTTGCCGCCCCAAGAGCAGATCCTCTTAGGCAAGACAGATGTTGGAATAGTGGTGATAATCTGGTGAGGAAAAAAAATTAGGGTAAGAATTTTAATAAATTTTGATTTGTTTTCTCTTTTTTTTTTTTTATTAAAAAAAAAAATTAAAATGCTGAAAGACAAAGCTTGAATAAAAAATTACTTAGTAAACATTCATAAAGGATACTCATTAAGTTTTAATCATGGACAATTATATTTTAATTATGTTTTAATCAAGTGAAAAATCAAAACATAAAATATCCAAATGCAAAGTCAGATTGGCAATTGATGTCAGTTTAGTGACGTTTAATGATTCGAGGGCTACCCACGAATACCACGAAAATTGAGCCACCTCGAATTATAATGATTCCACAGTATATTAAACATTAACTTATTGTCTCTAAAACGTTATCTTGTCTACACAGAGTGTGGAAATCAATATTTCCCAGAGTGCATGGAAAGAACTAAAAATCTCTCCAGTTAAGACTTACCTGTCCCCATAATAAAGTGCTAACTCCCAAAAACACACACCAGAACCACTGGTCCAGTGTCAGAGCCTTCGTAGAAAACACTGTTCCTCCAAACTGTACTAGGATTATCTGAAACAGACCGGACACTCATCACATAATCTCATTCCTTACTTCAATATGGATGCAATGCATCCATGGCACGGACATTTATGCTTGCATTATATTATTTGCATAATCTAAAATAAAATGAAAAAAAAATCCCTTACTGCACAATTTCAAGTAGTTAAAAAATAGCAGTGCACTATCCACTAATACTTGTTACCCTGAATATGATGATATTTCAATAACTAAAATTTTGTCTAAATAATGAAGATATATTTGCCAACACAATGAACAAAATATGATACCGATAAAGTAGTGAATATTAAAAGTTTTTCAGAGACAACTCTCTCATATGTTGTTCAACTTATGTATATGTAATGAGAATTTTTCATCATTTAATTATCTCTATACTGCTAACCAAATTCATTATATCTTCCACTTTATTTACAGATAACTGAAATACCATTAAGTCCCATCAAATAATGCACTTTTTTTTCAGTAAAAAACTCTGAAATATTAACAGACTAATCATAATACAAAAGACTTTACTGTATTGAACTTTCATCTGAATCAAGTTCTTTCTTCATTTTAAACATGCAAATAAACCTGAACTCACCTGTGCTACAAATGTACCAATCCAAATTCCTAAAAACACTGGATTTCTTTTTAATCCCTCAAATATGTTTCGCTGCCCATGGATTTTTCGAGCATTGACTTCATTAAATAAAGTCATCATAACAAAAGAGTTAAATATGATGGTGAAGTGCTGTGTAGGAGGGGCATGAATTTTCTGATATTTTCCATCGTCTATTTCAAATAAATTATTTCCTGAAAGAGATAATCAAAACTATTATATATCTTTTTGAAATTACAATCTGATATTGAAAATTCAAACAAAAATCCATTTCCCCAAAATATGTATTGTGCTCTAAGTCCACCATGAACATGTGCAATAGAAGACACCTTTTTGCAATTTTAATTCAAGCTCTTTCTGAAATAATCAGCACAAAAACATATGCTTACTTTATTGCCATAACAATGTATTATGCCCACCCCTTTGAATTTTTTAAAAACCAAATCAAAAAAAACTTTCAGCAAAATAATGATAGCATGAATCTAACAGGGTCTAAATATTGACTTGATACTGAGGAAGTAAACAGAGAATTCCATTGCATATTATTTTGTAATACTTTGAGCAGCAGAATATTCATTATATACCATGACTAAGATATCAAGTCAAAAGTCTAATTATAGATTGTATTCAGTGTATATCTGCAAAAAGCTGCCAAAAAGTCTGATGCTTTCTGATTATACACTAGTTCTAATAAAACTCTAAAAAGTTTAAACTTTTTTTTTTATCCATGACCATACTGTTTTTACTGTAGTAAACATATTATCATACATTCCCTTGTTTAGCTAAGGCTTTCTCAGTAATTAAGCTTTGGTGGTAGCAATTCCTGCATGATCGCCTAACAGTCCAATGAACATCTAAAAACCTACCACATGCACACAAAATAGAAAAAAAACAGTAGCTGATATATCCCATAATACTTACCTTCAAATAAGAGAACAAAAACAACAATAAGCTGATAGAAAGAATGTCCCATAATATTTTTTGTCATGGTTCGGGAGATGAGGGCCTTGGTCCTGCCATACGGTTTTCTCTTCAGGAGTTCCATGCTGGGCAGCTCCGTGGCCAGGGCGAGGGAGGCTAGCGTGTCCATGATCAGGTTGACCCACAGCATCTGAATGGCCTTGAGGGGACTGTCCTGTAAAATAGGTCAGTACATCATAACACCAAGTTGTACAGTCACTTTATATTTAAAGTTTATTCAACTTAAGCTGCAACCAACCAATATAAATCTCTACAGAGTTTTGCTTTTGTGATCATAGTTTTCCAAAAGAAATCCAGTTCTCAATTAAGAATTAAAACAAACAACTTTACTCTGTTTATCTTCAACATTTTGTAAAGGCTTAGCAATATATGAATGAAAGTTATCAGGGAGAAATAGTGTACCAACTCACATTTATGATACAGGCTCCAAAGAAAGCGACCATTACAGCCACACAGTTGACAGTCAGCTGGAACTGCAAGAACTTGGCTATGCTGTCGTACACGTTTCTGCCCCACATGACGGCTTTGACGATGCTGGTAAAATTGTCATCAGTCAGGATAATATCGGAGGCTTCCTTGGCTACATCTGTACCTGAGATACCCTGAGAGAGGAAAGAAAAATCTTTAACTACTGATCAAGAAAGGAAAAGTAAAAAAATAATTATAACCTTCAGTTCACAGGAAATCTCTGTGCTAAGTATTAGGTATAAACCAATAATATTTTCTCTTATCAAAAAGTAATGGACCAGACATCGAAGTTGGATGGACTGACAGATGAAGAAATTGATGGACAGACAGAAGGATATATAAATGAACATGGTGATTCCATTATACCATCCCCTAAAGTTATGCATTAGTCTTTAGAGATAACATAAAACAAAATCTTTATTTTTTTTTACCAAGTCCATATAGTAAAAAACAAATATTGACCAACTTTTATAATAATTGCAGGTTCCTTCTTCATAAAATGAAAAAGCATAAACATTTTCATAAAAATTCATGCTTTAGTTTCTTGGAACTGCATCAGACAAAATCATGTTTACAGAAAGACATGATGATTCCAATATAACACCAAAACTTTGTTATGAAAAGAAATCTAAAAGTATCTATTCCCTTTGGTAAAGGTGACATCTTAAAGTATCTATTCCTTTGGTAAAGGTGACATCTTAAAGTATCTATTCCCTTTGGTAAAGGTGACATCTTAAAGTATCTATTCCCTTTGGTAAAGGTGACATCTAAAAGTATCTATTCCCTTTGGTAAAGGTGACATTTAAAGTATCTATTCCCTTTGGTAAAGGTGACACAGATATCCTGCTTACCATAGCAAAGCCCACATCGGCCTTCTTCAGGGCGGGGCCATCATTGGTTCCGTCCCCTGTGACTGCCACCACCTCGCGGCTGGTGGTTCGCTTGCTGTCGATGATGCCCTTGACCAGCGTGTACTTGTCTTGAGGGGAGGATCTGGCCAACACTCTAAGGTCAGGCCAAATCTTGTCCAACAGTTCCTGACTGACCTACAAATGAATTCACCATCATCACCATTATTATCACCATCATCAATAATGGCACACTATGGGTTAATATTACACTAGTGGGCCACTTAATTATGGAAATTGTTCAAGTGATTTTCGGAAAGATTTTACTGGATGTTGTGTAAGTAATTACTGAAGGATAAATATCCATCAATAAAGATTCATTTTTCTGGTAAATTCCAAGATTTCAGTTATAATTGTACTTTAAAATGGTAATACAATGCAAAACACATGACAGTTTTTCCTAATGTACAGGATACTTTCTAAAAGCCATAAAAACCACAAATTAAAAAAATTTCCATTTACAATGAAGATTATGTCATTTCTTGAAGTTCAAATGAAACTGGGTGAAATGCAAATGTTCATATCAATTTGGTAAAAAAATCATAAAGAAAACAATTATTCACAGTAATTTTTCTGCAATCAAGTAGGATCTGAATTTCATAAGCTTCCTATCTATTTATGAAGAGATTCCCTTACTAGATAATTTCCTATCAATGGCTTGAATTACTGAAGTATCCCTAAACTGAGGAAATGAAATACAAAATCCTCCATGCCATTAACGGGGCTAGAATTCATTGTGTCTAATATCATATTCCTGACTCCCATTTATCTGCTTATCTCTTCCATACAGACAGCACAGAATGAGGACGAGGATTAAAAGTACCTCTCCGTTCTGGTCTCGGATGCGTTTATTGAATTCCTTTCCATCCAGTACCAGGAAGTTTTCATTGGGGGTCAGGATGCCACACTTGGTGGCGATCGACCGGGCGGTGTTCACATTGTCTCCAGTGACCATTCGAACTGTGATTCCTGCACTCTGGCACTGTTTAATGCTAGCTGGAACCTGCACATAAAAACAAAGGTATACAATCACCATTGAACATTTGTTCTGATCCTGGTTGGGGAAACTTGATCGAGTTTATCCCTTAGTATTAAATGTTAAGCTTGATGATTTCCTGAAGAAATCTACAGGCAAACTTACAATACATATAAAAGTGAGAACAAACAAATTATAGTATTGATTTAAGTAAACAGAACATTAAGTTACATTTAATTCCCTAAAATCAATAAATTTTTAACACTCCTAAAAAATTAAAATAATTTGCAACCTTCAAGAAATATAGGTAATTTGCAACTCCTAAAAAAAACATTGAAATGATTTTTTTCAACTCTCCAGACACATTAAAATGATTAGCAACAACCTTGAAACATAAAGTAATTTGTAACCCCTACAAACTTTGAAGCATGGCCTTTTGACATCCCCCCCCCCCCCCCCCAAATTCCGGTAAGTGCCCTGAGGGTTGGATCACTGACCTCGTGTATGAACGGGTCCTGGATGCTGGTGACCAGGATATAAGTCAGGATACGACCACTGGGGGTTGAGGTGTGAGTAGGGATGGGGGTTGGGGCATGTAAGGGGGGGTGGGGGGGGTGGAGTGTGTGTTTGGGTGTGGGGAATGTATCACTGACCTCGTCTCTGACCGGGTCCTGGATGCCTGTCACCAGGATACAGGTGAGGTTACGGACCACAGAGTCCTCATCCTCCCAGTCGTGGTTGTCCTTGATCAGCTCCTCAT
Source organism: Magallana ariakensis (assembly GCA_020458035.1). NCBI lineage: Eukaryota > Metazoa > Mollusca > Bivalvia > Ostreida > Ostreidae > Magallana > Magallana ariakensis. The sequence goes on along the minus strand of CM035813.1, from coordinate 16,636,863 downwards.
TCTCCTCAGTCTTTGTACCTAGTCACATATACAGGGATTTAATGTCATGAGGTCATAAAGATACACACAGTTAATCTGGGATTCAATGTTATTATCATAATGTTGGTATAAAAAAAGGAGAAATTTTACCATGTTATTTATACAAACATGACATGAACAGAACTTGACTTGTTTATCTTCTGATATTTTCTGTGCAATAATTTCATAAAATCACAATAAATCCCATTCAGTATGATTTAACAGTGATCTACTAAGTTGTTCTCACCGGGGTCGGTATGATAGTCCTTGTAAGCCACACAGATGGTGCGGAGTCCGTCCCCGGCCATCGGCTCTATCACGTTCTTCACGATCTTCTCCTGGTCCTCCACACTGAACGGCTTGGGCTTCCCATCACAGTCTTGGATATAGTTACACCTGAAATAATAACCCCAGGTAGGAGTCAAATAACAGAACACTACCATGGCACCAACAGAGCTGTACTCCTCTCTAGCTGATTCAGGAAATCCTGAGTATCAAATGTCCCTCAAAACACTGTCATTTGTCATCAATTATATCAAATAGGCATCTTTTGATATCAATTATCATTAGGATCATCATGCTATTGTGAAATAGTGTCAAATCATTGAATTCCATTAATCGAATACATTCAACTTATGTCCCCACAAATAATGAAACACTGTTCAGACTAGAATAATGATGTAATTAAAAACATCATCAAAATACATGTATATCTCAGAAATAACATCCCTAAGAACAAGCAGTTTTCAAAAAAATTTTTCTGCTTCTATCAAGACTTATACAACAGTTGACGTACTTTTTAAGGACGATCTCGGACGCTCCCTTGGTGAACAGCCGGTAGCCGAACTTCATGCTGATGACGGTGCTCATGGACTTGCGGACCGAGTTGAAGGTGTAGACCTTGTATAGGGCTTCCTCCGGCACCTCGTCCCTCACCTTCTGGTACTTCTGACCCAGGTCAAGGACAAAGCCCAGCAAAGCACACTCCGTCTTGTTTCCTAGCTGCTGAGGTAAGCCCCCGTCCTTGTCAGGCTGCAACAATTAAAACCCAGTTTTACTTTTCATTAAATTGATTACAGTAAATGAGGTTTCAATGCCATTTTATTCTTTTTTATTACTTCAAATCAAAACTGATATCTATTTCTACTTTATTTCCAGCAAGAAAGCCAGAGGCACTTGATCTATCTTTTTAAAAAGAAAACTCGAAAAATTTTCTGTAGCTTCCAATTAATATCTAGATGAACTTTTTGGCCTCTTACCAAATGAACTCTTTCCATCAATAAAACTTTTTTGATGTTTGGAGACAATCCCCCAAATCCAGTACTTACAATGTCAAATGAGGTGTATTTTTGAAGGTTGAAAACTATCCCCCACATCCAGTACTTACAATGACACGCGAGGTATAGCCACTGTTGATGGCGATACTGCGGACCACCAGTTCTTGGATGGTGGGTGCCAGGGCATTGAAGTTAGGGGTGCTTTTATAATGGGCTCCTGTAAAACAGTCATCAATTAAGTATCAATAACCTGATCTAACAGCAACTCAATAAATAGTAGAAATCAAGTCCGTTTCATTTAAGTATGCAATGGTTAGAAATATAGGAACACTGAATTAAGGACTTTAACTTTTTTTACCATTTAATAGATGGGGGTTGTGTACATTTTACAGTATTTTTCTGCCATCAAAGCAAGACAAGTTTGATGCATTTCAAGTACATTATTACTTCATCTACGTAATATTATTTATGGAAATAATTGATAATCTTCAAAGAATGCATGTGAACTTTACTGCATACAAATGCCAATAGTGATTAGTTAAAACATTAATAGATGGGGGTTGTGTACATTTTACAGTATTTTTCTGCCTTCAAAGCAAGACAAGTTTGATGCATTTCAAGTACATTATTACTTCATCTACATAATATTATTTGTGGAAATAATTGATAATCTTCAAAGAATGCAAGTGAACTTTACTGCATACAAATGCCAATAGTGATTAGTTAAAACAGTAAGTTTAATATAATAATGATTGACCAAGTACAGGAGTGACCTCCCTGACTCTAATTCCAGCCCCCGTCCCCTAACTGCCCCCACCCCCTTACCACCGATGTAGGACTGGACCACAGTCATCCTGTTGGTGGTGAGGGTTCCTGTCTTGTCCGAGCAGATGGCCGTGGCATTACCCATGGTCTCACATGCATCCAAGTGACGCACCAAGTTGTTGTCATCCATCATTTTCTGAAAATTATAATTCATTTTTAAATACAATTTAAGTTATGATAAATACTTGCAGTTCTGGATGAATAATGGAATACTGCCTAAGTTGTGTTGACTACATCGATGTCATGACGTATCAAGGTTAAACAGCTATCTGCACACCTAGTATATCCTGATTTTCTGAGTGCATGATAACAAAAACAAACTTGTAAAATTGTACGAACCATGCTCCTAAATCTACGTATCTGACTATCTGTACAGATCTTTGTATGTCTCCTTAAAGCTGACAAACTACTACTCTCCTTTTCAACTGACCAGTCAAATGTAATACTCTGAATACTTTTTCTGGTCTATGGACCTTCTCTTAAAACTGACCAATCAGACTTCTACATTCTCTGACCACCTGTCCTTGTAACTTACCCTAACAGAGTAGGCCAGGGCGAGGGTGACAGCCAGGGGGAGACCCTCGGGGACAGCCACCACAAGCACCGTCACTCCGATGATGAAGTAGAAGACAAACGTCTCTATGTACTCGGCTGTTTTGTCTGCCTCCCAGGACTTGCCGTTGATGCCGAACTCGATCACACAGAACTTGACGATCAGAATCAGCACCACCAGTACAGCCACAGCCGTGCCTGCAGACAAAAGGACAAAGGTTGAGTAACTCTTATCTAGAAATTTTATATGATAGTGTTTCTCTGTATATATTTTAGGTCTATAGCAATTTAAGAGGATTTGATGATTGTGGCCATTTTTAGACAGTATTGATCTTTAGAAGAAGAGCTCTATGTAAACATATTGGAAAATTCCCAAATTTAAAAGGCAAAATTTATATGAAATTTTTCTTTACATTATAACAGTTTATAGCTTAAAACCCATTTTTTAAAATTTCCAGTAGATCTGACGGTTAATTTGTTGGCCATCCAGCCTTCTTAACAACACATTGTTCACATTACTTGTGCATATCCAAAATTCCAGAAGGATTATTTTTTTCAGTTTACATACCGGTATATTAATGGCAGATTTATTTGGGGAAAAGGTACAGATTTACAAACATAAACGCCAGCTGAACAAGCTCAATATATCACCTTATAGATTTAGCCACCTATTTTAGGAAAATATTGAAGAGATACAATACAATAAGTGTGCATATATAGTCACAGTTATTCACTATAGCATACCTCCGTATCCAATCTGAATGGCCAGCTTGGTCAGTTTGCCCTGTAGAACCGACTTCTCCTTCCTAGCGGACTCGACCTTGGGTTTGGGGACATTCTCGCCCTCCTCTCCCTCGCCTTGGTCAGCGACCTTGTTGTTGGCGTTGGAAGAGTTGTTGTGGGCATTGTTTCCGGTGGGAATCACCGGGTGAATACTATCAATATCTACAACACCCAGACACTCATATAGACTAAATCCCTTCAGATCGGGGGAGAGAAATTCACTTTATATTAAGTGGAGATTTGATGTGAATAATTTTGCCTGAATAAGGCTTAATGATATGATACATTGACGATATGATGTATATATAATTAACATTAAGCAAGCCATAGTTCAACACTTGGTTCTTCAACAGTGCAGTTCTTAACATAAAGCTTAATTTGTCAAAGAGTTAAAACTTTCTACTCATCCCCAATTTTCTGGAGTTTACATTTTTCAAAACATTTAAAAGTACTGAGCCCCCCCCCCCTCCTTACAATCATACAAAAGAATTGCTTATTCAATGTTTTAATATGAGTATTTTTTTCTTTCAAAATAAAAAACATGTAAACCAAGCAAACCCCCCCCCCCTTAAATAACTTGTGTCCTGACTGTAAGATACCAGTGGAAACCCAAAATGAACCCAGCTTTTCCCTAAACCAACAGCACTGTTTTATGGACCAGGGTCAAAAACCAAGAAAAAATAACATTCACATACCCACTTTTGTATCAGCATCACTAGAAAGCACTAAGTAAAGAAAAAAAGAAGAGAACGAAAATGAATACATGTACATATAAATCAATGACATTTATACGATGATAATATAAGATATAATAGTCAGACATTGTTTTCTCAAAGAATTGTACTGTACCTTGGCATTCACCATTCATATATTAACGTAATTGTTACCAATTGGAAGCAGTCATATCATTAGACAGTCTTAAGCAAGCTTTACTGAATTACCAAGGAGAGAAATTATACATAGTATATATAGTAATGAAGTTTGCAGGTGCTTTTAAAATCCATAGGTCTACATTTTCACACTAGTGCAAATAGATAGTTACATTTTTTTCCTATTTGAAGTGGTTTTAATTCTAACAAGTTCTTTCACCCAACTACCACCTAAGATATCAACAATCTGTGTATACAATGTAGATATTTGATATAGGTAATTGGTGCATAATGTGTGTGATATGTAATACATGTACATAGGTAATATGTAATACAGGTACATAAGTAATATGTAATACATGTACATAGGTAATGTGTAATACATGTACATAGGTAATACGTAATACATGTACATAGGTAATATGTAATACATGTACATAGGTAATACTTATACATGTACATAGGTAATACGTAATACATGTACATAGGTAATATGTAATACATGTACATAAGTAATATGTAATACATGTACATAGGTAATATGTAATACATGTACATAGGTAATATGTAATACATGTACATAGGTAATATGTAATACATGTACATAGGCACGATCAGTCTTTGGGCAGTATAATGACAAGCTTTTTGACAATTCTTTGAAAAATGCTTTTTTCCTTACTACAAACAAACCAAAATAAAAAACTTTCTTTTCATGCCGAAGATAAAAAATAAATCAGGGTTTACAATGATTCTAGCTGCAACCAAAAGTTTCCTCTAATTTCTAAACATTTCAATATATTTCATTTTTTTTTAATAATGAAAAGCATGCACTCTCTGACTACTGTAACATCAAAACCATAAACCTTTTCATTGGTTAGTTTCAAGGATAACCAAACTCTATGCAGGAACCAAGAGTGCACAGTTTTCACCGTTTTTGCACAACAAGATGCAGAAATTGCTGATAATATCTAAACACATGCTGCATATGATACCAAGAAGTGTGATTAATAGGGATGATGTCAATATGCACATTGCATGCATTCATTAAAAGAAAGTGGTTATACAGGAATATCCAGCACCCTTTGTGTTTGAGTGGTGTAGCTACGATGCAAGTCTTTTTTGGGGGCCCTTGACTCAGCACCTCTCCATTAAATATAATGTATGTGATGATTTCTCAAAGCACCTGCTCTGACTATTGTTGATATAATACAGGCTACATAGTAATTTTTCCCCTTGTATCATGGTTTTTTTTTTTTTTACATAGTCAAGCAGTATCTGTAAACATTTTTACATATATAACTTGTGTGTTCTTCCAAACAGAGAAAAAAAGATGAAGAAAAGCAGAATAAAGCCATTTAAGATCTAGCTTTAAAGTTGCCCAATTTACATGGCTAGACTGTGTGGAAGATCATCATAAGCCCACTTAGTAATAAAATGTCTGTTAATTCATTATTAATATTAAACAATCATTTACATTTTTTCCACTTCATTTTACAGTTGAAGATTTGAGCATAGTCCTAGCCCAATCTAGATGCTACTTCTTTTAATTAAAGAGGTAGAATAAAAAAATAACATCTGTGGAAAACTTAACTAATTTTCAAACTTCTTGAAGCCTGGCTTGACAATTTTCATTTATTAAGCTCCTTTTAAGCTGCTCATACAAGTCAACCCAAGCTTTTGTTTGTTCTGATTTTAGCGATTGGGCAGGACTTTGTGTTTTAAAATAAGTTAATTTGTTTCTTTTAATTTTTAAGCCTGTTAGTGGGTGAAACTTGCCATGTTCAAAATTTCTGGAGTCTAAAAGATTCATAATTACAAATAAGCATACTGTTATATAATTATATGTAACAAGGATTATATCTTCCATTAAATTAAATTAGCATTATCAATTATCTGTTACTATTAATTCTTTATTAAAAAGTTTAAAATTCAATAAATATTATTCACAATATATTCACACTGAAATTCATGTCACAAATATGTAAAGTGTTTTATAAAAAGCAAAATAAGTGAAATATATATCCAACGCACACAAGAAGCCTACACATTTTATTGTTGATATAATTGTGCAACGCAAAATGCATCTGGAGTATATGTTAAAGCTGAGTATAGTGTATACATGTATAATCATAATGGGAGATAACTCCTATCTATCAGATTCTGACAAATATATCCAAATACTTGTACACCTACGTCTTCCATGACTCGATCAGTGAAGAAATACTACACTGGTGAAATGATTCAATTTGGAAACACGTAGATGATGACTTCTTTCTCCATTGTGATCAGATTTACATTTGACAACATCAAAAGGAGCCAATTTTTACAGACAAAACAATTTCTGCATGGATTATTGCCTAAATTCTCGTTTTGCTACAAATTATAATTATTCTTTTGAACACCTATTTCTATTTTGTTAATTTTTTTCTTTGATAAGCGGCTTTCACAATTTATTCCTTTTTCCTCTATTGACTATAACATTTTACCTCCAGACAAACAGTAGCTCTGGCCAATACATAGTGCACAAATACTTTGTGATGATAAATTATACCACAACATGGACACAACCAACCCAAAATATTTCAAACTCGATGCCAAAAAAATAAAAAAATACCACATTGATTGCATTGTACTGCACAAGAGATGAAGCGTATTGATATAATGTTAAATGATGTTCACTTACATGGAGTGTTCTGTCCTGCTGTATTGGTACGTGAGCCTGCAAGCCAAGGCAGGAAGCATTCAATTATTGAACATGTCAAAACCAACAGACACACAGACACTGGTCCCACCATACAGGCACCCCTTACCCCCCCCCCCCCCATTCCCCTTATTTTACGGGAAACCGCATAATAATAAAATAGTCACTCCAGCTCATGGGAGATCAATTAAACACCACCCAAATTCATAAAGTACCTCCATCCTCAATGAGAAAGCTACCAAGCTAAATTCCCCCCCGGCTTGGGATGTGGGGTTGGGATGGAAGTGTGGGGGATGGGTGGGTAATAAAGCTTTCTCTGCAAACCAAAGACCTCCATCCCTTTACACAGCAATCCCAGCAAATCTGAGATCTTCAAGCACCTACTGTATACAGAGTAATATTCGCCCCCGTTTTATTTTTGCCCCTTTTGCCCTTGTCTGCAGGTCAATTTAAGACTTGGCGAACTCCAATGTCTCAAATTTTATCTCTCTTTAAACACGACAACGTCTGGGCGAATTCAAGACGGGGTGAAATCATTTGCAAGTAAATAAGGGCGAAAATAACACGTGGTAAAAATAACCCTGTATACAATGGTTCACTGTGTCTGTACAATGAAAGCATGCAGAAGGAGATCCAGTGGCAGAGATGTAGACAGGATTTAAACAACTTGTTATATATTCTTATACATGGTTGACTTCTTGAATTCTGTTTTCTAACTTAAAAATTGACTGATTTTATATATGATTCATGCTGAAATAAATTCATTTAAACTGTGGAATATTGCGGGGAAACAGAAAGTTAGATTAGATAAAACCACAACAATCATATAGGCCATTTCATGTCTATGAAAAACCATACAAATCTAGAAAATGCTACAGATCTAGTGTTTTTGTTTTTAATTACCCTTCAACATGTCTGAGAGCAAGAGCTGACCCCAATCCCCTTGGGTTCACAATACTGGTGGGATGGGGACCAATTCCATGGGGGTGGGGAGGGGGGAGGAGGTCAGGGGTGGACACAAATGGAAGGACCAGGTCTGTGCCACATACTAGTAAGAGTATACATGGGTGGTCAAATCTAAGTCAGGGGTAGCTGTTAACACATGGTTAGACCTACTGTGGAAATAACACCTCTAAAAAACTAAACAGGGTGCTTGTATACTAAAAAACCATGTATGTCTAACCATGTGTGATCAATTTTACCATGGGCAGTTGATTCAGAAAGGTGTTTTTGCAAGATTTCTTTTTTTTGTTAACACTACAGACAGATATGCTGTTAAAACAAAACACACAGCCAACAGAATTACAATCACAACTGAGAACAGTGCGACACATGACTTCATTCATCAATGGTCAAATTTCATTCCCCCCCCCCTTTTTTTTGTGTTTGCTGAAGTCATGTGTCAGAGTATTGTGGTGGTTAAAGTACTACACAACACCTCAAGGGCAGCAGACTAGGTGTAAGCTGCAGAGAGTCGAAAACCAAATTAAGAAAAAAAAAATATACGGATTAGTGCTCCTTTTTTCCATTACTACTTTACCTCTATAAGCCACAACTGTCACTGCATTTAGTATGAAACAAAAAAGTAGCTGACTCAAAAGTTGACTGCATTTAGACAGGAAAAAAATTATTAAGTATGCAATTTTTAACAAAAAGAAAGGCAATTTTTCGAATCAAAAAATCAGAAAGAGATGTAGAATGAATTTATTTATCATGAATTTTGGCACACCAGCTGTGCTTCAAACATTTCTGCTGCTCATATTCCTTGTCACTGGGCTCTAAAACATCAAAAGTGAATGAAGAAGTGGTGGGAAAATGGTCCTCAGGTTTTTGTCCTTCTATTAGGAGGCATAATTATTTGGATAACATATACATGTACGGCTATCCTGATGTCTACTTCTAATAGCACTGATTTTTAGCAGATCTTTCTAGAATGTTAGTTATAAATCCAGCAAAAATGTTAGAATTCTAACACAAAACATGCAAAACATGCACATGATGAACAGAACTAGACTAAGACATCAACACAAATGTCACACAGAGATGGACACATCGGTCCTCATTGATTCAGGCCAAGCATGAGCACAAAACACCACAAAATGTAAAACCTCTCTTTCTCTCTCTCTCTCATTTTTTCCTCATTCAAACATGCAGATGGCAGGTGACTTATGAGATCTTGAATTTTTCTTTCATTTTTTTTTTAAGCTTTCAATGTATATTTTTTAAAAAATTTATTTGCCAGAAATCTGTATCTTTGTCTGATATGAAGATATGATAAGCCTTACTGCAAGATAATAAACTGAATTCATTTCATGGTGAAGCCACCTTTATGCTCTTGGTCATCAGTCAACTACCTCAAAGCAAAGTGGACTCACAAGATGCACAAATTAACTGCCTTGATTGGATGATGCACACAGACAGGTTAATCTATTACACATACATATTAATGGGGAAATTTTGGGTTAATATCTACTTTATAAAGTTCATACACTAAATGAAGGCAATTTAGAAATGTTGAAGGAAAAAATCTTGCAAAACAAACATATATATGTAAATGATTGATATTTATAACGATATTCATTCCATTATACAAAATAAAGTAAAGAATAAACATGTATCATCCAAGAGGGTGATGCGTTCCATACCTCCGTTTTCCTCCTCGACTTTTAACCTGTTCTTGTCCTTTTTGTCTTTCTTTTTGTCCTTCTCTCCCTCCTCACTTGAGGCACCAAGAAGGGCAAAAATAATTCCGGTTTGTGAGTTGACCCCTACTGCTGTCACAAGCATTTTACCGCTACCCTCCATCACATGAGTACCTGAAACGATGGTATTCTCGGGTTAAAACAAGTCTCGTTTAATATCCTGGGTACAACTGCAAATTTTTATGTAACAGTATTGGCATGGAAGAATTACAAACAAATTCTTTTATGGTTTATGTGTGTAGGGGCTACCAATTACAATGTTTTATATAGTTCTAGTGACTATTGAAATTTAAAAAATATTTATTCATTGTCAATGTAAAACTCTAAATATTTAAAGCACATAAATTGTTATGTCCCTTTCTTATTCTTTTACACAGTAACTGCTGAGAAGAGATAATTGGATAACGGAGTCTGAGCCACAGAAAATGTTTGCCAGTTCACTGTGGTAATTTGACCGATTACCCAAAACCAAAAGGAGGCTTTATGTACTTATGTTATTACAGGTTCAGACTGATTGCTCTAGTATTGAGATTCACCTGAGAACATCATAGGGTCGGTCTTCTCCCCTTTCTTTACATGGTCTGACTCTCCTGTTAGGGAACTCTCGTCAACTTTCAAGTCATTACTTTGAATTATTAATCCATCTGCTGGTAACAAATCACCTGAAGAAATGAAAAGAACAGACGTTAGACCAACTTATACAAGAATGCGACACTGCGAGATCATATTTAAAAAGCATATATATCGCAGTTAATTATCTTTTGTAATAATTTTTTCAAGAGGAAAAAAATTGTGTGCGTGCCCACATGCAGAATTAAAAGCTGTAATTTTGCGATTTTTGTAATAAAATAAACTAATTTCAAAGCACTCCTGCGACTGGATGCGAAGCCATGATATTCTGACATATGATATGGATTTTCTCATAAAATATTACATCCATTAAATGGCCACTAGCTGTCATTGTTTTTGCTGAAAAAGCATAATTAATTCAAATAAAATATCAGAATTATGTGCTTCTCATTTCTCATTTGGTGTGTACCTAAGTACTTTGGTCAGATTTCATTACCCCACAATTACATCATTATATAATTTAATCCACATATGGTCTCATTCAACAACCTTGAAAATTGATCAGATTATATCCTAAAGATTTTTTTATCTTGTTAAACTTGTCATTAAAATGAAAAATTGGTTACAGGTTCAAACATTTAGTACATTTACCAGCCATGATTAAATTGCTTTCAACATTACATTTCAGATGCTTCCCGTAATTTTTTTTTTTATCTTTTCATACTTGTCATCAACTAATTAAATCTTAATTGACTGAAAGAAAAAAAAAAGGCAAAGTTTTTGGGAATGCTAAAAAAAATCTAATTAATATCTCTAACATTAGCACAGTTCAGGTTGTATGTAACAGGCCTCCATCAAAAATTGCAAAAATCCTATCTGTCCTATGCAATAGATTGTGTATCATCAACACTTAGCTCACATTAAAGAGAGAAGCATGTCCATCAGCAGGAGCCCATAACTGGGCAAAAACTCCGAGATCTATCAAATTGGTAGTCTTGATATTGACAAAAAACTGCTGACATTCCTACAAAAAGCCGAGAAGGAGGCGGCAATCAAAAGGGCTTTCTTTATCAAGCACTCAACTTCAATAATGAGCATGTAAAACGATGGTGATTCATTAGAATCAATCATTTTTCTTTTTCACTGTGGTAGATAAAGCCTACATAACAGTGACAGAAACCATCTTTTCTATTTATTAGTCTGTTGTAGTTCTTGGCTGTTGTTCCCTCTGGGACCAGGAATCCAATCCTGATTGAGCAGGATTTGGGATCAATATCTCTGATCAGTCTATTATAGTGAGGCCCCCTGTTACACTGGCAGTCGACACGAGCTTATGCTTTTATTTGTTCAGTAGTTCTACATCAATGACTGCAATATGTGCTCAGTGCTTCAGCAGCACAAGGGAAGATTTCTGCATCACAAGGGAAGATTTCCCCATCGCCTGCAGATTCTTCCTTCTGCGACATCCCAATCCTGCATATCAATGATCAGTGTTAAGGTCATAAATTCCACCACAGGAAAACTCCACTATCTGGAATACTGTGGAGAACTGAATCTGGTGGTAAAATCAAAACTCCCTTATGGTGTCAATATTGTGCATGTGAAGCATCAGGGCCAGATTTCTTGATAGAAGAATATCACCCAAGCATATGCACCTCATGAACCTGTTTAAAAAAATCTGTGCTCAACAAGTTTCTTCTTTCAATCTTTGCCATGGCAGTTAAGCTAATTTCCTCGAAATCAAATAAATAGTATAGATCAGGCTTGTGGAAATGCTAAATGTAATGGTAATGTATTGCAATGCATTACATGTTTTTAAAGTAATGCTAGTAATGTGTACTGCCATAAATTTAGCATTACAAGTAATGGTAATGTAATGCTGCATTACTTTCCAAAATCTAGTGTAATGCTGGCATTACTTTGCATTACTATGCTTTTCTATGCATGTTTATTTTTAAAATTGTGATAAATTGAATAACTGAAATTGTATTTGATAAAAAATTGTTTTAAAGAATAAAATAATTTTTGAGATAAAAATATTTTAGTTGTATGATTAAAAACAATTACAAATCCATTCTTAAATTGTCAATATAACTAGCTATAACAACACAATGTCATAACATTTTTAAGAGTGTTGTTATTAAGAATTTTATATCATTTGAAAAATTTACTCCAATTAGTTGTGCATTCAATGAATTCTTTACTGTAAAGAATGTGTCAACAACACACAATGCCCCCAGGATAATTTTAAGTATCAAAACAATCTATTGTTTTAAGAGGTGCTAAACACCCCAACCCCCACCCTTCTCTTAACTGTGTTCCATTAGAATAGCGAACAGACATATACCCTTACAAGCAAAAAAGAATGCACTGTCCAACCATGATCTCTGGAAGCTTAAAAATTACTTTCAGTATTATAATCCATTTGAAAATAATTTCCCTCTCTCTCTCTCTCTCTCTCTCTCTCTCTCTCTCTCAATATCTGTGTTGCATATTAAGTGCAATAGTTTGGACTGATAGAAAATACAAGATTTATGTATTTTTTTCTATTAATGCCTGAACACTTATATCTAAGATTTTTTGAACCCAAGAGGATGCAGTTAAAAGATGAAACCTTTGAAACTTTGATGATAATAAATTGCAACAGCAATTTTGTATTTATAAGTCATTAAATTTGAACCTGATAATGAACATGAACCTGTGAATATGTTTAAAGGACATATCGCATGTTTCTAAAGTATGGGACATTTTACATTTTTTGCCTTCCTTGTGTATATATGCATTACTTCTAACAGTTTGTAAGCTGTATAAAAGCTGTAATTAGCCATAATATCAATTTAAATCATAGCCCTGATCGTATAAAAACTCGTTAATTAGATAGCGGGTCACGTGGTACGGTGACGTCACATGCGACCTTCTTCGAACAGCTGATTGTAAACAAATTGTAGGATTAGCATTATCTTCTTTAAATCTGAGACATTTTTTCACTATGTACGATGGTTTTTTTTCATGTTGACTAAATTAAAAGAATCTTATTATTCAGTCGTACATGTTTGAGCCACCAGTACGGGTAAAAAACGATGTTATAGTCGAAGAAGTAACGATGAACTTGGCAATAACAATCAAATTGATCGACGGGTAAACATGGTAAACACAACTTATTAAGGAATTTAGCTAAAAAAAAAAATCGGTTACATGTGTTTAATTTAATAAAATTTTCAATAATTTTGTTTTTGGGCGTTCTTTACGACTCGGAATGTTCATTGTTGTAAAACTGTGGTGCACAAGAAGTTTAATTGTTTCTTCGGCCGTAACTGGTCACAACTTTCTAAGGTTCTTTACTTCATATTACACTGTATATACAAATATATAAAGCAAGAAAAATTTTTTCCTTAATTGTTTTTTCTGTAAGATCCCATCTCCGTTTTTTATCTATTTACGTAAAAATGTATATCAACAAACTTTGTCTATTTCTCGCGTAAACATTCAATATCAACAACTCCTTGACTTCTCCCACAAGAAATATAACTCACAGAAATCTCACATATCGTACTTATAATTTCTGCAGAGGTGATCGAGATATAATAGAGTAATCATTTATACAAAACGTACGCATACATGTATGTATAGTTTAACAATATCAATAAGAAAACAGCTAATGAAGCGAGGCGTTATCCAAAATGGCGTCCTCTCTTGTTATTTTCCTCCGATGAACTTGCGTTTTGAACACAGACCCCTGTTCATAAATTTCTATTTTTCTCTTTGAAAAATAAATACGATTTGTTTACGAAACTAATATCACAAAAATATACCATATAATTAGTAATATATTTATTAAATGTTTATTTATAAATCCTCTCGTCGACAGATAGGCCCGTTTGGTACAAGATTTCCGCTTACTTTCGTAAGGGAAACTAAAAAAACAACAGTTCAACCCCCCATTTTGGACGGCTAGAACACCCGCAGGAGACGCAAAACATCATCATGTCCCATTATCGGCAATTTCATAGGTGATAATTAGTTTAATTGTCGTTTAAATATAATCCAATTACATAGATGGCTAACAGCACCTTCTCTCTCGAGGTCGCATGTGACGTCACACGTAATGGCGGGTAGATCGAGAGAGAAAATATGCATATCGCGACATTTGAATTTCATCGCCTTCAAACTTACGAATTTGCCAGATTATTTTGTGTAATCTATGATAAACTTCGTTTTTAATGAGTATAGAATGATTTTATTTAAAAAATTCCGAAAATTGAAAAACATTCGATATGTCCTTTAAGTGTGTTTTATATATGAAAAATTTGCAAAAACTCTTTATTCAGCTTTTAAATTACTTTTTTAAAACTTTAATGACTTTACACAAAGTAATGGTAATGGTAATGCATTACTTTACTCATGTAATTCGCCCCAAGCCTGGTATAGATGTACATAGCATATCATATAGCAAGATACTTTAACCAAGTGCTAGTTCAACAAAATTAAGCTTGTATATTTGCTTGTATTGTGGGATGTAAACTACAAATGCCAATAAAAATTGTATACAATTTGACTACACCTTCCAGAAATAATCTGCACTGCAGTAGGATACTGTTAAGCATATATTACTGCCTTTTGAATGAACTAGATTTCTTACAATAATGATTCTCTAAAGTTTGTCAATGCAACCACTACAACATTTTTCCATTTTGAACAGTTCTTAATTATCCATCACTCAAAACCAGCCCCCCACCCCCCCCAATTTCCTTACATATGGTTTTGCAATTAGTTCTCTATGTGCTAGTTCCATCCATTTGGCTCTCAAAATTAGCTTTCTGTGTCCTCTTTTCCATTCATTAGACATCTAAAGATGGTTTTTCTTGCCCCCCTTTCCATTCATAAGGCACTCAATATGAGCCCCCTTTCCAACTGTTGGCTCTCAAACTAGCTTTCCTTGCCCCTTTTCCATTTATTAGCTAGGTTCTCAAAATCCAATCTCAATGCCTCAATCCATCCTTATTGTATCTAAAACTAGCATTCCCTGCCCCATTTCATTCTCATTCTTCAGACTCTCCAAGCTTGCTCTATGCCCCTTTTTCATTCAACAGTCACTCTAAATTAGCTCTCTTGGCCATATTCTACTAGCACTATAAATAGTTCTCCTCGCCCCTTTATCATTCAATAGACACTATATACGGTAATAGCTCTCCCTGCCCCCCACCCCACCATTTAATAAGATAATATAATAATATGAATTACAGTAGTTCTCCCTACCCCCTTTCCCATTCATTATTCTGCCACAGACAATCAGTGTTCATTACTTTTGGAACAGCAGCAATTATTAGACATTAAATCAATCAGCTTCCTTGGTTAACCTGTTTCCATCCTTGTTTTGTCTCCACCACACAAAATTTCAATTATTCTGATTAGTAGGAAAAGACTATCGGTAATACAAGTCAAGACAGCTCAACATAACCACAAGAAAAAAAAACTCATTGCGGCTGATTTATAAAGTCCCTTCCACTGAGAACAAAAAATCAAACTGTTGTAATAAAGAAGAGTCGCTCCCCCTTGGTTTAAAACATGATTTTCTCGTCACTCATCCGGCTCTCTCTGACAAAATGCAACAAATGATAGACACCCATATCAATATTGCCAATCCCTATTCAATGTCATACTTTTTCTATGAAAATTCTTAAGGAAATTGTTCTTAACACCTTTAGAAATTCATGCATTGCATCATCAGTAAATAATGTTTCAAAGTGCTGAATTAGAAGAGAGTTTTCAAGTTTAACTTAATCATTTGAAGATTGCAATTTTTCCTATATAAAGGTCCTCAATGAACTTCAGTTCAATTGCAGCATCAACTTTTGATTGACCCATATTCAACTTGAGCTTGAACAATATGATGTTCATCTTCTTATTCTCACATACAAGTATGTTTCGCTTATTAGTCCGAGCTCTTTTTGGGGTTTGCGCACATAAGTTGGTACCATGTTTTTAAGATGTATCAATAGTTTATATTAACAATAAACATACATTAACACAAGAACCCCAGTATTCACACACTCACCATATTTAACTTGAGCTATATCCCCTACAACTATTTCTCCTACTGGAATATTTTTATCCTGCCCGCCACGAATCACAGAAAATTGATGTTCGTGCTCGATTTTGCTTTGAAGTCCTCGGAATTGCTTCTCCTTTTGATAATCATTGAAAGCTGTCACTAGCACTACCACCGCCACTGCTCCCAGAATGGCCACGCCCTCTATCCACCCGGCCTCCTTCTCCGAGGAATCGCCACCCTCCGTCTCCGCTGAAAGGGAGAGAAATCATCAAATAAAACATGTCACGTCTCAATTTTCCACATGAGATACTGTAAAAGTCTTTAATTTTCATATAAGATAATGTAGAAATCTTTAATTTCTTTTAAAATACTGTAAAAATCTTTTTCCATATATTAATATACTGTACAAGATTTTAATTTTCATATAAAATGCTGTATAAATCTTTAATTTCAATATATAAGAAACTGTACAAATCTTTATTTTCACATTGAGAAATTTTCACTGGTGTTCTATAATGGTACATTTCACATTTTCATATACATATCATATTGATCTTATTCATATATCAATAATGCTGGCAATGATTTAATGTTTGTTGAATATTTGCAGAAATATCTCCGATTGAAAAGTTCTTAAAATTAAAACCATCATAAAGTGTTCAATAACAACAACACCACACAAACAGATTCTGAGGTTTCTTATTTATGAGTCTTCAGATTTTATTTTAAACTTTAAAAAAAAAATTCATCTATACATGTGAATAATTACAAAAATCAAGGTATACTTGGTCTTTGTGTTGTAGGATATAAATAATCTTATGACTGAAGATGTATGCAAACAATATACTCATCCATGCTCTAGTTTAATATATATATACTCTATACCACATGTGCCAAGTTTATCCCTATTGCATTCAACTCCCCGTTAAAAGACAGTGACAATAAACTCGACATCAGGATTCCGATCCTTGTGTGGGCTTTAATATTCAATAAAGAGAGACAATGTACATAAACCCTAAAATAAATGAAAGCAAAATGTCTTTCCTTTTTTGTCATTTGGCTGAAGTTGCAATCTATCCAATTTATTTATCTTTGACGAATTGAAAAATGGACTTTATCCTTCCTTATTGAGCTTCTTAATGATCTGTTGCTCTCTGTTCTAAGTTTGTTTGATGAGAGTCTTATGTAAAATCAATAGTGATCTAAAACAAAGGCCGACAGAGGTACCTGTGTGCTATAGCTGGCCAATGCTCTTTGCATGTTACAGTGTAATACCGGACCGATACATTGCTATCTTGATGGCTGGGCCCTCTCGTAGATTTATGAATATAAAACAATATTACAAGTTCGAAAGAAGTAGAATAGACAATAAATCAAGACAGCGGCCTTCATTCTCCTACAAAAATGCTGTATTCTATGGCTGTTACTGCATCCTGACATTTTGGGAATATCTAGGAGATTGTATGGGTACGCAGTGGATGTTTGATTAAAGATCGTAAGGGAGTGCTTCACGACCGTGCACTGATCCCAACCGAGGGAGATGGATGGGGGAACTGTCGGCATACATTTCCTGCATCAATTTGGAATGTGGTTTCATATATTGAAAGGAAGATGGCCTAATGTAAATTTAAGAGCTTTTGCTACTAATCAGAGAACATAAACCACCAGACACATAAATACATCTGCAAACAACCAGGGGGCATACATTTCAATGATATACTGTGGTTTCATCAATATTCGTTGAATACCAATTTTCGTGGATTTCGTTGTTAAGTTGATCCACGAAATTAAATGTTCAATGAAGTGCAATTTCTATTAACAAATTGTATTGATAAGGTCATTGGCCATGAATTTACGTATCCTTGAAACTGTGATTTTCACTTTATCCCCTTGAATATCAACGAAACCACAGTACTACAAAATGGACATTTGTATGTATTATCCAACGTACCGGTATTACAAATTTTACCAAGCTATTTTTCAATGCAAGCTTCTGCGTTAAGTATATAGTACAATAGGACTTAAACCTCTACACAACATATACTTATGATGTCTAATAATACACTTGGCTAGAAAATGATTCAATGAAATGAGTTTAAGGATATTAGAAGGACCGGAGACAAACAAATTTTAATTTTCACCCTTCCCTCCACACCCCCCCCCCCCCCCCTCAAAAAAAAAAAATAAAAATTCAATACAGGGCTGCCTCTTAGTGGCACAGGATTTCAAAACAATTTGAAGTGACTGAATATAGGTACATCTGTACCGTTATTGAAATATTTCTGTGTGCATTAACATGTATGCTAAACAGCATTGCGTGGACATTCACATCTGATGATATGAAATCAGTAGCAACTTTAATACCATATATTTACATTTTTTAGTGTCTTTGCCTGTGATAACACTACGTACTGATCTTGTACTATACAGGCCAATAAATTCAAATGACGTATACTTGGGCACAAGCAGGGTTTGCTTATTTATAATATTCAAATATTTAATCGTACAATGGCTGAAAATTATATCAGTAATAAGAAATCGTTTTTTGAATATTATGAAGTGATAATTTCGGTCATGCCATGATCAAATCTATCATTAAACCCTTCAGGCTTTATTGGACTTGATCATGCCCTGACCGAAATCATTACCTCGTAATACTCAAAGAACGATTTCTTCTTCCTGAAATACTCACATCTTGGATAAAATGATAGTCCTAGTGAGATTAGAGCAGCTACTATCAGAACTATAAGGGTCACATCCTGAATGGCCTCCCACACCAGCTGTAGGAAGGTCTTGGGGGGCTTGGGGGGAATCACGTTGGACCCAAACGTCTTCCGCCGGTCCTCCAGGTCAACTGGGGAACCAGATATACCTGTAATCAAAACAGTACCGTCAAACATGGTTACAATAAACATTCTTATATCAAATTCACACCTACAGCGTAGTCATTTTCTTTCCTAATATTTTACAAATGTACAAGGAGCTAGCTCATTTTCAAATTTACTTCAATATGAGTTATACATACACTCAACAAAACTTCTAAGTGTTCACCCAGTATAATGTTTTTCCTATATGAAATAAGCACATTTATTTGTCTTGCCGTCACGGTGGCTGATTTCCTCTTTACTTTCAAATTGTTAAGAACGATGCATTGACCTTGACCTCTGGTTGCGATCCGATACCTTGATCTTTGCTTAATATCACTAACACTTCTGGTTTGGTTGAATTTTGTTCAGAACTTTTAGATTGTTTTAAGTTGCCGATGAAAATGATAATACGCTTAAGAAATAGAAAAATTATATCAAAATAACGTTTCCTTTGGATTGCTTGATATTTAAAACAATGTCGAGGACAAAATAAACAGCAAATTTAAAGTGAGTACAATCTGTTGTAGAAACAATGCAGACACCAAAAACTCCAACGGCTCTGGCTGTGTTCTCAGTGATCATTTTGATCATGTTAAGTGGTTTTCTTTTAAAACTATCACCAAAGACTAATTTCAATCACAAAAAATTAACAATCATATTAAGCATGCACAGAAAAATACCAATTTAATGTTTTGACGTTTCGTCATGGGTAAATAATTTTAATCGGTGTTGTTTAATTTTATCTGTGCTATTGATTTGAAGACATATCAGTTAAGATACTTAAGAAATATTAAACATTTCACATCATTTTAATTTGTAATTTCAAAATTATTCTATTTATAAGGGTGAACACTTAGAAGTTTTGTTGAGTGTATATACTTGAAACAAGTATTGTCGATTACAAATCAAAATAACCTGCACCTGCCACTTTCCCTAACAATGTTTTATTCTATATTCAGCATACCGAAGAAGAGCATATGTGTTAAATTCCCTTTTTTCAAAATACTTAATGTAACATCTCCAATGAAAGCTGAATTACATTAAAAATTGTACAACTTTTTGATTCATCAAAACCAACTTGCATGATTTTAAAACAAAACTATACAAATTACAAGCATTCTAAGCCAAATACATGTACATCTTTAAAAACATGCAAATCTTTCAATTTCCATTCTTGTTGCAAGGGCATTTGGAATTCTGTTCAAGTTCAGTCCAAATTTGACAAGTTTTCTGGTTTGTGACCAGAATATTAATCTGGACTGAAGGGTCCTAATTGAAAGTTTGGGGGGGATTGACAGCCTTCATTATGGAGGGAGTACAATCAAATTTGAAGGCATGAACATTTCTGTAGGCCTGTATTAGAGACACAGACTTTGGGAGGAAGGCAAGGACTGACATTTTGTCCAGACCCATTGACCTTACTAACAGTCTCCCATGGACACACTGTGTGTCAGTTTTTACATTCACTGTGCAAGTCACTTTTCATTACCCAACCATAATCTTGTTTTTCACCTAGCAATGAATAAACCGTGGGTATACTGGATGTAACTTAACGAGTAATGAAGAAAATGCAGAATTGCATTGATTGAAACCCCCGATTTCCCCCCGATTTTTTTTCATTAAAAATAATCAATGTGTGTTTGGCTCACAGGGAAGTTTCCTTGGAGGAATTCAGTTTGCAAGAAGTATATGTCTAATTATAAAGCTTGGGCAATCATTAGGCCAGTGCCCCCTGAGCATCCCGAAATCCCAGTTTGTGTTGGGGATGACTACCAAACCCTTCATGAATTCTAAGCCACAGGGGCTTTAATATTTAGGAGGAGATCAGTAAGAACAGACAATCATTTGAGTGACAAATTACCAGTTAGATTCCCTGCCTGGTTGCTTCATTTTAATAGCAACATACTTTATTGTCCAATACAGAGACACAAGATTATGATAATAAACAAAATCAATATGCCACTCTGCCTGGCTCTAAATTTATCTCAAATGAATTATAACCCTAAAAACCATGAAGAAATTGATAGCAGAAGCATGTAATTTTCTCATTAAAAAATAACTCAGTAATTTGAGCTATAAATTATTAATTTTTCTGCACTATTGAATTCTAATTGAATTCTGAGTGAATGATTCACAAAAATCTAAGCATTTAACCCCCCACCCTCCTCCTCTCTCTTTCTCTCTCTCTGTAGGAAAAGGGTATAGGGGGGAATATTCACTATTCATAGAGTTTTCATCTCTTTTAAGCATTTTTTTCCCTTTTCTTTTCCAGATATACACTGTTTATATTCCAATCTTAACACTAAAAACAAACAAAAAGAATGAATTAGATTAATTTGAAACACCAGTTCTTTTACAGACCCATTCACTTGGTATTCTGAAATTTTTTATTTTCTTAGCCACTGATGAAAGATCAACACAGATGGAGCAAAAATAATTACACACACTGATAATCAGAACAAAGCTAAACACTGGCTTAAAATGGGTAATTTTTCTGTACCTTGCATTTAACATAGCTGAAGCAATAAAACTTATGAGAGAATCCTAGCTTACAGAGTCTCCAAGCCTAGAGTTATCTATCTAAATGGTTTTGATGGTGATTTTGTCTTCCCTATGTTTACTGAGTGTTTGTCTGTCTTTGATAAGAAGCCCCTGGGGTGCCAGCCACATCAGTCGAACATCTACTGTACCTCCCTCCACATCCCTCACTGTGAAAGCTTGTCTATTAGAGTATTAAGATGGACTCGGTTTTTTTTTATCATAAAACCACTGTTCATGGACTTAAGGGATCTGCTGCCAATCACTTCAAAATACCAATGCACTATTGTACAGTGGTTTCATCACAATACTAAAAGAATTCTTGATATACCCATTAAAAACCTATTAAACAGTGACCACCGTCAACATTAACCTTCATTAGGGGCAGTTTACAGGTGTGTTGAAATTACCATCATTAGGGGAGGAGTACATATGCATTGACAGTTACCTTTAATGACAGAGGTGTACAGGTGTCTAGACAATTACCTTCATTAGGTGAGGTGTACAGGTGTCTAAACAGCTACTTTGATTAGGTGAGTTGTAAAGGTGTCTAGATAATGACTTTCACTGGATGAGGTGTACAGGTGTCTAGACATAATTTACCTTCATTAGGTGAGATGTACAGGTGTCTAGACATAATTTACCTTCATTAGGTGAGGTGTACAGGTGTCTACACAGATCCAGCACCCCTCCGTATTTTTCCTGTACATAGTCGTAGCCCTCCTGTTTGTGGTGCTCCATGATCTTGCGGAGCTCCATTACGTCCACCCCGTAGCTGGAATCCCGGGGCCGGGACATCCCCGGTCCATCTACCTGGTCCTCGGCCATGCTTGTCAATTATCCCACTGTGCCAAGGTCCTGCAAAAACAAGAACACATTTACATTAGTACTATAGGGTATAACATCAATGTATTGTACTTGTAAAATATTTCCAAGACATGATAAAGGTTATTTTGGTGTACAGGGTATATAACATTCAGCCAATCCGAGGTGCTTAGCTTACAAAAGTCAGATTACTCTAACTTTTATCTTACTTGTCCTGCAGTGAAGGAAATAAAGTTGTGTAGATGTTATCTATGCCCTATGCTTTTGCTATTAGTGCAAGATTAATGATTTATTGTAGGTACAAATGCTTTTCACTAAAAGTTATGATTAAAAATAAAACTTGCATTAGCATTGGTTCCATGAGAGAAAGTTATCAATTTTATGTCATGTGATTCTATATTGATCTCTCTTTCATTCAATAGATGCCTTGGTGGACAATGGCTGGATGAACCATTAAGAAGGCATTCATCCTTGGACAGGCAGTAAGATCTTACTCATACAAAATAAATCATCACAACTACAGTTCAAGCACAATAGAGTTTACATATTGTGTCAATTTTGGAAAGGAACATCTGAAAAACCTTGCTTTTATGAAATCTGCAGGCAATGAAACCTTAGCATCTGAATGACATAGCAGAAACCTGAGAGGAGAGAAATTCGACTGTCAAATAAGTCACATTGAGGGCATGTTACTGACAAAAATGAATCCTTGAGGACACAGAACTGACAAATAAAATCTTTGAGGTTGTGGAACTGACCAAAAAAAAGTCCTTGAGGACATGAAACTGACACAACAATCATAAAGCACTTTTTGCTGACAAAGAAACCCTTAAAGACATTTAGCTCAAAGAGATAGATTCTCTGAAACTTTTGATAGCATGTAAATGGCAAAAAGGAAACTTGAAGGCATTAATCTAGTAGCAAAACAGAAAGCCAGAGAAAATTTAACTGACAAAGCAGATTGAAATGGGCATGAAACCTGTATAGCAAGTAAGATAACGAACTAGAGGACAATTAAGGACACATCTGAAGTTCCTCAGTTTTATAGATAGATTATTTCTTCTTTATTTGTATGTTAACCTGTTTATGCCCAAAATTCAGGGTGCATTACCAGGCAATTTTTGGAGTTAGAATATTTTGAATTTTCTTTTAATAGCATGCAAAATGCAACTGAGTGCCTTCTTAATAGGTCACCTCTGACCTTAAGTGACAGCGATGAAGTATTGAGTACATGTAACAGACAATACAGAAAATTCCTGAACTCTCTGAAATATGTAGCTATGAACAACATAGAGCACTCCGTGGAAGTTCTAGAGGGTTCTAGAGCAGTGTTAATCCCCTCATAAACGGTTCTGGAGTGGAACCATATGCTGCTAAAACAACACCTTTTTACGTGGAACGTATTTGTGTTTCAGTGAATGTGACACGATTACATCTCCTGGAACCCCCGCTTGATGAAAACTGTCTTCATTATCCATGTATTAACAATAATATTTTCCTTTCTAAAAAAACTACATCAACAAATATATTGTACTTTCTGCATAAATGAGCAGAAATGATTTTGATTATTTTTCCAAACAAAAGGCTATTGACTTCTGTAGTTTCAAATCGGTGCATATGCACTGGTTTTGATTAATTTTCTCACTTGCCATATCTTCTTTTTATGCTTCCAACTGGTTTATTTCGAAACTTCCACAAATCAATAAAGAAATTTAATCTTCCTCACTGACTCATTATTATAAATGTGAAAAGATATTGTTCAATAAGGAAACATAATACAAGACAACATAAAATGACTCTTCTGCAATTTAGACACTGCTAGTTTACATGTACATAAATTTAGCATATTAAAAACCTTTTGGTTATATAAGCTCATGTTGAAAAAATGTACAGACAACGATAAATATAATCATTCACTCATTTCTCTGCTGGATTTCCTCAATTCTTTACCCATTTTTTTCCCTTACATGTATGGCAGAGAAAGCAGCATGTTAGCTGAAGGCTTTCATATCTTGAGAAGATTTCACATAATAAGCATGAGCAAGTATCAAACAATTTTTTTAAATTTGGTTGTGTTCTGTAGTGTTATGATTAAATGCACTTTTTTTTAAATTTTAAATTAAACTACTGCTAATTGTATTTAATGTAATGTCTGAATATGACATAACTGAAATTGATAAACATTGAAATGCATAGAAGATGTTGCTAAGAAAAACAACGTTGCACCTGTATGAAACATTGCAGACCTAAATGACAGAAGGGAAAAAAAGGTCAGCTACATTCTCCTGCTTAACCTGCACTGTGACTAGACAACACTGCCAAGGGGTAATTAGGGCAACAGGAGCTTCAGAAGTAGATCGATGTCCATCTATGCCTGTTTCATGCTTTACATCAAGGTAAAATCCCTGACACAGTAATTACATCATCCCATTAACTAGCACATCCTACTCGCTTTACTTCCTAACAGGCTACAGCCATGATTTTGTGAGATGGACAAGAATGAGCAAAACAGCAAAACATTTCACCAGAACAAGAGGCCAATGGGCCTCATGGCTCACCCCAGCAAACAGTGACCTAAGAGGCTTACTTTCCTAACAACAACAATACAAAATCTGTCCAAGTGCATATATGTATCTTCTTCTAAAATGCCTTGTGGGTAATTTTGGGGAAAATTTGAATGATAGATTGATTCAGTATCAATTCTACATCATGTTCATCAGAAGTTCTTTGCTAATATATGTACGGGTCACAACTTGAAAAAACTCCAACCTTCAGACATCTTTGATTGAGCTTGCTTCCATATAAACTGCACAAACTCAGCGAAAGAATTAACACATCAGCTCAGGTGAGCTAAAAATCAAAGAGGAAATTCTGTAATTGACATCAGATTAAAAAATGGCTGACACATCCATTCATATGCTACAAATAACCTTAAAACAATCTTATCAAAAGCTGCCACTAAAAATTCACCAAAAACATAGGATACACCTGTTGCAAACTTACAGTATACAATATCATGCAGGCAATTAGAATTAGTTACGTAAAAAAATTTCCTCTGCTATTGATATTTTTTTAAATCAAAGGTGTAATTTTGCATCATTACTTTTCACACTTTAATGACCCTGACTATTCATTTAAACACTTGTCTTTGCACCATGAACATAAAATTTCTTTGCTCCAACTTTCTTTCTACGTCATGCACATATCCTTTGTGCTCTAACTTTCTTTCTACGTCATAAATATATATTGTATGTACTCTAACTTTCTTCCTACGTCAATCTTCTTCCTCCAGCATCACTCAACAGAAACCTGCCTTTACAGATATCTGACCTCTGACCCCTAAACATCAGACCCACCACACACAATGAGGTACTTGACTGCCTACCATCATCACTGATGTAGAAAACCCTGGCATGATCAGCATCAGATCACCCATAACACAAAACCTGCCAGTCTGATTAGCACATGTCACGAGGATTTAGAGAGAAAAACTGTCTTAATGCAAATTTGATTCAGGAAGACTTGGCTAAAAATGCTGTAAAACATCTATAAAACAATGACAACTGTGTAATAAACTTGAAGAAAGTATACAGAGAGCTAGCATTAAACAAATATCTAACAAACAAGGAAGACAAATAAGGTTACTGATAGACACATCCATTACCTGTAGGTGACCAGACTGTCATTTTACATCTCAGGGAAAAAAATAACTTACAGACTCGTCATCCTAGGCCAGTAAATCCATCAGACATCGTTCTGCTAACCCTTACACAGTGTATACTGAAACCTTGAATATAACACATTCCACACAGAAGGTTACAAGTTGTTCATTGATCTATAGCAATAATACACACCTCACAACAGCAGAGAAGGAGCCTAGATCCATAGGCAGGCATTACAATCCTTTAGAAATATGACAATTCTCCAGCTTTATAGCCCAAAACTAAATCACAAACACCGATAATAAAACTGAAGCAATATCGATATAGAGTGTTTCTACCTCCCTCTGAGGAGAGCCCAGACAACCTTTGGTCATCCGACAGCAGAGGCTGGTACATGTATAGGAAGGACAGAGTCAAAGCACCACTGCTTACAATGGACACAAAAGAATTCCCCACTCAATTTACATCATTACCATATTACTGCGTCACTAACCAGCATCCAACAGAATCCAATGTTTATTTTCTTAAGGTTTTTATTATTGCACCTTTCAATACATAATAATTAATATAAATAAACGTTAAAACAAATTCTTTTGCACAAGATCCTTTTGCAAAGTTTACATTCTTGACATAATAGGTTGAGAAATATTTTAAATAAAATTATCAAATTACTGTGGAATCATTAAAATTAGTGGAAGCCAATTATTTAGATTGCTTAAATTTTACAGGTTCATAGGGACATAACCTCGTGTATTCTCTTATACCTAGAAAAGGAAATATGACTTTATAACCCTAACTTATTAATTCGTGGAGGATGTTAATTCGTGGCTGAGAGGTACCTACAAATTTCATGAAAATTGAGCCACCACGAAATCTAATAATTTCACAGTATGCCTATTTACGTTTCATATTTTGTTTTCAAAATTACATTACTGCTACATATAACTTTTAAAATGCTTACATGTATTGTATATGTAACAGTACAAAGAATATGCACTCCAGTCAGTAGATACAGTCCAAACCAACATGTAGCCTTCCATGTCCATTAGTTTACAGCATTGTAACAGTTGGTTTCATACAAATTACATGCTTGTAAATTTGTTCACATCTTTGAATTTTTATGAGGGAGAAAAAAACTGCTGCTAAAAGAGAGAAATCAATACAAGAAATAGAAAACCCCAGCGGTTTCTAGGAATACAGAAATAGCAATGAAAAGCCAGCTAGAACAAGCTTTAACGACCAAGAACTAAGTAAATGTCAAATGAATTATTCTTCATGAAATAAACGTCCCCCATAATCAATGCACTAATGTGCAGAGGATATCAATTGAGTCATATATTGTGATGTCATCAATTATAGTAAGGTGTGTAATCATTACCCCATGTTAACCCGGTTGTACTTGGAAGGCAATAGAGAGATAAGGGAGGCCTAATGACAGACACTGTTGCACATTATCCTTTCCTTTTCAACAAGCAACCTTCATCAAACAAGGTAGAGATAAACCTGCATTGTTTCCTTTGATTTAGAGATAGAGACAACAGGTAAACAAGAGGTCCTTCTGGAATCAGCTGCTGACTGAGCCAAAGCATCAGAAACTCATCAGCGGATTTTTATCAGAAGCCATGCATGATGCATCTGAGCAAGCCGCCCACACAAAAATTCATCAATAAAAACAATACGTCAAAATTCAATCTGTTAATTTTTATTTTTCCTATCCTTTGAAATGACTCTACCTATTGCACTTTACCACTTGATTTCTCCCTCTACAGACACTGCTACATAAATATCCAAGAGAAAGATAAAACATTAAAAAAAAACTGCCAAGAACTACAAGATGACATCATTCTGTTGATATTAACAAATTCTGCTACGCAATTGGATGATATTTCATCCACAGACCTCTATATAGAAACATCATATAAATCTACTTTTGGTTAAAATCCCATATAAATTCCTAAAATATTATCAAATATTACTTGTATATAAGACACTTCTCAATAAAACATCTATTTCATCTCCCTAACATCTATGTAGATTAGCCTAATGTTTAATCTGGACAAATCCAATATCCTCCTATTCTCTGATTCTTCATTTGATGTATTTCTTGAAGAACTGTTTGTATCTACACCTAAATTGCAATATGTCTGCTTAATTAACCAATGCAGATACACCTAATTCATCTTTAAATGACTCTACAAGGTTTTTTTTTGTCAAAATAAAGTCATAAATTTGTTGTTATCTGAAGTGGCTGCCAGCTTAAACAGATCATGGAATTCATCATCATTTGTTTTTTGATTTTTTTTAAAACTAAGCAATGAATGCTTAAATCATATACAAGACAATCCACATCTATTTACATTGCTCCAATCAGATATTAAGTTTCATTTTTCCCTATGGAATGCCAGAGTTGAACTATCTCTTACCTGTAATCTGTCCATTAATTACCTGAAAAGGAGCAAAACAAAGAATATTAAAACACCTGTTTTCCATATGTATTTCTTTTATCTTACTTTTAATAATTTCTAACAGTTAATCCAATTCTTTAATAATATATCTATCAGTTCTCTTTACACACAACTCTCAATAGTTTCAAACAACTAAAGCAATACTTTAATATCTCCTGACAATTCTCTTTAAACCTTACTATCTGTATTAACACGTTTTATTTTCTCCCAGCCTTTTTGGTAATTAGTCACACCAATTTAACCTGTTCTGTGTGCGAGCAAGAGGTGTGTCTCTAGTTGTGGAACTTACTGGAGTTGCATATTATGCCTAAAGCTTCATACATTAATTTTGACAGTTTCTGGCAATAAAATTTTACAACGTTAGTCTCACAAGCAGAAGAATTCCTAGGACTGTCAGAAGAACAAATATTTTTTTCCGGTATAATTGAAGTAAGTATAAATGGCAATGGCATTATCATTTTAACATCTGACCATGAAGTGAAATATTATATACAAGTGTTATAATTACCCCACTCAGTTTTAATTCCTGTACAAGATATCAGTACTCTGTTTTACTCTGTTTAAAATTCATCTTAATTAATAAAGTTGTGTGTAAGAAATATTGTTTAGTTTTAAATTACCACTGTTTTCATTTTGCCAAATGACAACAATGGTCTAAGGGGAAAACAAACTGGGGCTATAAAAATTTGTCCTGTACACAAAAGCATATCAAAATATCAAATCCAAAGGGAAAATTTTGAAATTTAGAGGTTGCTCAAAGATAGTAACATGTACTCTTACATTACTTAAATAATACACTTAATTGTAGCTTTCAATTTTTTAGTACATGTATCTTATGTTGTCAACTGGCCAATCTAATCTACATGATTAATTAACATGTCTATATAACATGAAATATTTTAATTTCAACTTTCCAATAATTCCTACTGATATGTTGACAAAAAAAAAGCAATACTTCTTTGATAATGGTTATCAACCCAGGAAACTGATTTTCAAGTGCATATACACAAAGACATTTCAGGCAGCATTTAATATCAGAAAAATCTTCCATATTAAACCTCCCCCAAGAACCTGACCTTTAGCAGAGGAAGAATAGAGCTATAAATCCTGATCAAGGCTCTGCGACACAACAAGAGATTTTTTCATCAACTCCCAGAAATAAAATCTTCCCAGCACTGTCTCCCTCTGTTAAACCATTTATTCATTAAACTACTAAGCAATTTTTTTTCTGCCGTCTTTTTGTGTGTGTCTGCAGAATTCTTTTTGCCATGGTTCAAGTCTTTTCTTTGCCAGAGTTGCTTCTGCTGCTGCTGAGGCCAATGTGTAAGATAGTGACTTGATGACTACAGATTGGAATCATCAGTTCATCCAAGCATTCCAAGCTTTTGGCAAAAGACACACAATCTCTCATAAGACCAGCTTGCATACTAATAACATCAGCAAGCAGAAAATATTCCATGCAGTCATAAAAAACCATTGTATGAAACTGTCCGTGTTTATAAAGTTATTGTCACATCAAGTGCTTCTGCTCAACTAAATATGTATTGGGGAAAACTTGCTTGCATGTAAAAAACCAAGATTGAATCTTCATGCATGTTAGATTGATAACGTTTTATGAAAATAATTTTTGCACCATGACATTTGCAATTTGTATGTGGGCCCAGCTTTTCTATTGTGCAATCTGTTTTGAAGGTTTATAAGAAGCATCTGTAATTATCTTTTGGCCTTTTACTAGCAAATAAAACAGCCTGCATGACATCCAATTTCTAGGAATCCAAATTGATTCCAAAGTCCTTTCCATTATGCAAAAATTCCTGCCACAGATATGTCATAATTCCTGGCTTGGTCCTTGACCTTCCATTGCTTTCTCCATCAGCCTGTGTGCTGTTCCTCAAAATCTCTGTAAATCATAGGGTAACTACAAAGACTTGATGTTCAATATTACTCTGATGAGGAAGGTCTTCATTGCTACACTGCTGTTGCATCAACTGTATAATTACTATGAATATTCAATGAGTATTTTAAAAATATGCTAAAACAGAAGAATCCCATCTAACTGTATCACACATAGACAAAAAGCAGGCTATTTTTGTCTTGCTTGTTCTCACTATCCTTGTCTTATTGGGGCTTACTATTCTTGTATTGTTGAGACCCACTATCCTTTTATTGTGTTGGCCCACTAACCTTGTCTTATTAGGACCCACTATCCTTGTCTTAATGGGGCCCACTATCCTTGTCTTATTGGGGCTTACTATCCTTGTATTGTGTGGACCCACTATCTTTGTCTTATTGGGGCCCACTATCTTTGTCTTATTGGTGCCCACTATCCTTGTCTTATTGGGGCCCACTATCCTTGTATTGTTGGGAACACTATCCTTGTGTTATTGGGACCCACTATTCTTGTATTGTTTGGGACCGTTATCCTGTCTTATTGGTGCCCACTATCTTTGTCTTATTGGTACCTACTATCCTTGTCTTTTCTTTCCACTATCCTTTTATTGTTGGGCCCACTATCCTTGTGTTATTTGGACCCACTATTCTTGTATTGTTTTGGACCCATTATCCTTGTGTTATTGGGAGCCACTATCCTTGTGTTATTGGGACCCACTATCCTTGTATTGTTTGGGCCCCACTATCCTAAGTCTTATTGGTGCCCACTATCCTTGTACGGTTGGACCCACTATCCTTGTCTATTATAGACATCTATCAAGCCAACTTCTATCTGCAACGAACGCTATGTTACCAGTCTCTGGCAGTTATCATAGAACACATACTTAGTACATGCAAGTACATAGTATTTGTTTACACAGATTATCTTATATTTTGTGTGTGAAATTAGATCAATGTGTGAGTCTCCCCAACTTGTGTCCTCAACTGTTATGATCTCCATTGGGTTAACAAGTCTGCATTATCTACTGCTGTATTCTACACTATAGTGAATTTCTGCTTGCCAATGAGGTCATTTTTCCTTTGGTGCAGTGCAACTTAATGGTGGAGCTGGCACATCGCCTGCCCTTAATCTCCATTAGCTTTGACAGAAACCTAACTACTGTTTGACTCCTCTGAGGGATTCACTAATACTTGTTCCTGCTACACAAGCCAAATGCTGCAGTAGCAATCATCTACAGCTTGACTGTGCTTTCTTGAACCTTTTCAGTAACATTCTTATTTTACAACAAATTTATTTCCTGGACATCTTTCAGCACCGACTTGTTCTAGATTTTCTTGTTCAATGTATCCTGCAAGCCCAGTGGAACACTTATAGATCTGCTTATGGGCTTTTATTGTAACTTGAGAGTCCTTTTGCTGGGTTGCTAGACATAGTTATCACTTTCTCACCCTATAATCCAATTTGCTAAAGCCTATATATAGAACAAAAGCCATTTTCTTGCAAAATTGGATGGGGGAGGATTTTAAGAGCTTTCCATGGAGAATATAATTTGGACTTAATATGCATTTTATGTCATTAAAGGCATAATGCATTAGTTACATACATCAAATACTGCATAAAGCATTATCAGAAAACAGATTATTAGTTTTAGTGGCCAGTTGTTGAAAATTGCTAATTTTATCTCAGATCACCCAGACATTAAATAATTAAAAGCAAATGTTACTGCATTATGAAACTGAATGAAGACACAAAATGATTCTTACTGAAAAAAAAACTGGTTTTAAATATATCATTTAGGTTTGAACCTTGACCTTTCATAAAGGAATCAGGAAGTTCAATCTTTAATAATTAAAGAAGCCCTGTGGTTTGAAAATGAATTGAAGCAACACTTCAATTAAATTTTCAACCAAAAAACCCCAACACAATGCTGTGTAAACAATGGTGAATTCACAACCTTTCTGACACATTTTTTAGAATATCAAATGATATTTCAGAACATTCCTAGAGAATTCTAAAGTTGTTTATCTACAATCTCTAACACAATTTGTGATGTTTGCCCTCCATGGTTCCAGATCCATCAAGCAACCACATGATGTTGCAGTACTTCTCATGTCCTTCTGTAAGCCTTAAAGGCATTAAATTAATTGGTGCAGTGTTTAGGAAGATGTTCTTGTTTATTTGCTTTCCTTCAACAAGCTCCAGACATCCAGGGTGCTGTTCAAATCACCTTGTTCTTGTCATAAGTAATAGCAAGAAATGCTGCTTTGGTGAGTAAACACTGCAACAGATCTCCTTCTCCAGTGTCCCTGTGCGTCTATGGATCCAGTGTAAGGTTAAGTTTCAGAGTGCATTTCCTGTTATTTGCCAGTTTTATTGGAAGACACCACTGATGAGTCTAAAGTTTTGCTCTTTTGCACGGGGCCTTCCTAACGCACAAATACCAGCACAAATTGAGATTTATTGAAATCAATAAATTGCCATACTTCTTGCGGCTATTCTATCCAATTTTATCCAATATGCTGATGAAAACATAAATAACCATAGTTTTTGTCAAAATCAATTCCAACTCCCTACTGTTTTCCAATATGGGGACTGATTTAATGTGTCATCAGCCAAAATTTATTTTAGATATTGGAAAATATTTACCAAACTTCTGATTGAATCACGAACTTTGACTCCTGAGAATAGATAAAATACTGCTGCATAAAAAAAAAAAAAACTTCTATTCATAATTTTTCTCAATGCAAAAAAAATTTGCATGGTGCCAAGTGAAGTAATTTGAAAGTTGCATACATTAAATTTGAAGGTTATCTCACTAATTGAACACAGTTCATCCTCTTAAGCACTTAGAACCCATAGGTAGTATGTAGCCTGAATTCCAGTGGATAAGCTGATGGCATGCTCCCTCAATACTGTACAATACCTCATTACAATCAGCAGAGGGTGTTTTTATCAAACATTCTGACATTTTCTGGTATACAGCAGCTTCAAAGGAAATCACTGCCATGGTCTGTTACAACATTAAACAATGATTCTGGCTACACACTGGGCAAGATTCCCTGACTTGGGGGAAAACACAGCAGAGAGAGGAGAAACCGCCTGGGTTGTTTTATATATACATTTAGCAAATCAATGAGGAAATAGATAAAGAAGGAAATCAACTCACCTAAGAAAATTGTCTGTTGATGCTTTTTTTTTCTTTTTGTTCACCATCCACTATCCATCACAGAAGGTGACCATTATCTATAAATAGAAGCACAGTTTGGTCAGAGAGAAAATGCCAGCACATTGTAACCTTGAGGTAGTGTCCTTCTCTCTCCCTCCTCACAATCAATACACACACTCTGGCTTTTGCGACTTGGGCCCACTGTACACTTTTTTCCTTAGCGTAAAATGTGTATTCCACACAGTGTTATGGAGGAATGATCAATACACTACTGTCAATTTTAATCAATCCCTAACCGTATTGGCCAGTCCTGACTGCCCTAACAGACAGCTGCCACAGATTTTTTTTGGCTAAAAACGTGGATCCTGACACAGATTCCACTGAGCCAGACAAGCATCAAAAGATTTCCTACATCAATAAGTTTTACCACGAGACACAATAATCCTCAGTATGCGTTGTAGTCAGAGAATGACACAACACCGTTTATGTCATCTGAACACAGATCCTCACAGAATTTATCAATACAACTTGATCAACTGTAAAACCATCCCAATGATGTATTCTGATGGATGGTGAATTTGGAGTGAAATCCTTTCAAAGAACTTGACACAGGTGATCAGGTAACCTCTCAGGTGTGTGATTTTTACCTGTGTTAATACACATTCACGCTCAGGGGGTCTGCCAGGAATAAACATCAATTATGCAACATAATCAATGAAGGAAATCTCCTATTACTACATACTGCATCCCCAGCCTCCTCTCAGTACACTCACCGAACCAACCAAACTCACATCCCCAGCCTCCTCTCAGTACACTCACCGAACCAACCAAACTCACATCCCCAGCCTCCTCTCAGTACACTCACCGAACCAACCAAACTCACATCCCCAGCCTCCTCTCAGTACACTCACCAAACCAACCAAACTCACATCCCCAGCCTCCTCTCAGTTCACTCACCGAACCAACCGAACTCACATCCCAAGCCTCCTCTCAGTTCACTCACCGAACCAACCAAACTCACATCCCAAGCCTCCTCTCAGTACACTCACCGAACCAACCAAACTCACATCCCCAGTCTCCTCTCAGTCTGAACCAACCAAACTCACATCCCCAGCCTCCTCTCAGTTCACTCACCGAACCAACCAAACTCACATCCCAAGCCTCCTCTCAGTTCACTCACCGAACCAACCAAACTCACATCCCAAGCCTCCTCTCAGTTCACTCACCGAACCAACCAAACTCACATCCCAAGCCTCCTCTCAGTACACTCACCGAACCAACCAAACTCACATCCCAAGCCTCCTCTCAGTACACTCACCGAACCAACCAAACTCACATCCCCAGCCTCCTCTCAGTTCACTCACCGAACCAACCAAACTCACATCCCAAGCCTCCTCTCAGTCTGAACCAACCAAACTCACATCCCCAGCCTCCTCTCAGTTCACTCACCGAACCAACCAAACTCACATCCCAAGCCTCCTCTCAGTCTGAACCAACCAAACTCACATCCCCAGCCTCCTCTCAGTACACTCACCGAACCAACCAAACTCACATCCCCAGCCTCCTCTCAGTACACTCACCGAACCAACCAAACTCACATCCCCAGCCTCCTCTCAGTTCACTCACCAAACCAACCAAACTCACATCCCAAGCCTCCTCTCAGTTCACTCACCGAACCAACCAAACTCACATCCCAAGCCTCCTCTCAGTCTGAACCAACCAAACTCACATCCCCAGCCTCCTCTCAGTACACTCACCGAACCAACCAAACTCACATCCCCAGCCTCCTCTCAGTTCACTCACCGAACCAACCAAACTCACATCCCAAGCCTCCTCTCAGTCTGAACCAACCAAACTCACATCCCCAGCCTCCTCTCAGTCTGAACCAACCAAACTCACATCCCCAGCCTCCTCTCAGTACACTGGCTCTCACTGAACCAACCAAACTCACATCCAAATCTGTGGGGGGTCTCAAAATTTACCTAAATTGGGAGTAGGCATCACCATGCTTAATATGAATCATCTTAAACTTGATTAACCGTTTATTTCCATTCAGTTAAGGTGGTATGGGACACCTGACGATATTTATGTGAATCAAAGTACATTATAATTAAAATACACTTTAACCAGTTTAGAATTTTCAAATTTTACAATATTTAACAAAAAAAACCATTAAAAATATTTTGGAACGGTAAAAATTTTAAAATCCTCAGCGGGATTCGTACTCCTGACTTACAGATTCGTAGTGAATCCTCTAACCCACTGCGCTATGCCGTTAGGTGACAATTTTGGGAAAGAACTCTTTATAAAATTACACTTGATTTGTTTTTTTATTTCGATAAAGGTAGTATGTCACAACATGTGTCCCATACCACCTTAAAAGTACAATTTTTAAAAGTACTTCATTCATCCACTGACAACTGTTGAAAGTTCGAATTCATTTTTACAATTCCACTGATTCTAAATTCAAATGAATAAATGAGAATATAAAGCTGATTTAAAGCTGTATCTATTGATTCATAGGAAAGCATGGCCAGACTTAATCTTAATACTTCCCTAAAATACATTACAAAAACCAAAATATCAAGTGACAAAGTACATTGATTTATATATAAGTAGTATTTGATGACTAGTATATACTGACTAAAACATCTGGGCAGTAAGCTAACTCTTACAAACCAAAAATAATAAACTCCAGCCACAGCTGATAAACAAGTTATCTATTATCAATTCATCATTTTGTGGGCAACTACCTAATTGTAATGCAGACACAAGTTCCCCCACAGTATTAAATATTTTCTACCATAACACAATAGAGAATCACCACCCAGCACAGGATGCATAACAAAAACCTACCTCACAATATGCTGTTAATTCATCCATTTTATTGTCCACAATAAAAAAGTGAGATAGATTAGAATTGTAAAGATCTCCAAATCAAGAAAAAGATTAAAATATCTTTTTTTTTCACATAAAAGAATATGAAGAAAAAGAGGTAAAAATCCTATATGTGGATGGCATATGTACACATGAGAATGCTGCTGGCAAAAAGAGAGATAGACAGTGCGCGCGTAGAGTATGCTTGTCTATACATATGTAGTGTACAGATGCAGGAGCAAGGAAGCGCGTGGTAGCATCTTCATATTCCTGTTGTACGTGTATCTGGCAACCCTCCCTCACTTTATGTAAATAAACCAACAAGATCCCTCATTAATATCATAATGGTGAAAAGGTATGAAAGTTATTCTCTATTGCCATGACAACAGAATATGCTCCTCTGGCTGTCTCTTGCCTGCGGGAGAATTCATGGTGGTATTGTGTGAGTACAGTTTCTTCATTTGGTGATCCTCTGTCACATCAGGTGAAGTAACAGTGAATGCATCACTTCATTGTCAGATTGGATCGAATATTGTTATAAATCTTAAACTGCTATTTAAGATTTGAAGAAGGGGTGTTGCTGGAAAAATCAAGACTTAAAAAAAATCATTTTTGTGTAATAGTTTAATTTGACATTAAGTTCATTACAAGTATTTTTTTTAATAGAGACAACAATATAAATTAATTGACCTTGAGAATACTTAATGCACAATCAAATTCCAAATTCAGGCTATTTAAATTAATACACCTTTGATTGGCATGTATTTAATAATGAAATACCTATCAAGTGTGAAATCAAGTCAAATCTAAAAGGAGCATTTTTTTAATCAGCATTTGATAAATATTAACCTCTGCTCTGATAAATACATTAATCCTACGTCGACACAAATCGAAGATGTTAGTCAGTATTTAAATCGCCTTTTTACGTCACACTCTAAATCAAATAATGAGTCACATGCATTTCTTGTAGTCTCAATCAAACATGACTAATTTGTAACTGGTGACTCCCCCTTCTTACTTTTCAGTAACATTGATTTCTGAGCGTCCAGATTTGATACAAATAATGGCTGCAGTTCAAGTGGTGGAGAAAACCGTTTCACCAAATAATCAATGCTTTTATCTCCAAACCATTTGGCCAAACAAAGCTCATTTAGTGCACAGTAAACAATCTTGTATATTTCTAGATTTTATCTAACATTTAAAAGTACTTCTCTGTATACAGGAAATCAACCAATTCACCAACTCTAATATCCCATGGATGCCTCAGGACTTAACATAGGCTAAAGTCATCAACTCTTGAAAAACAATACCCACAAATAAGCCAGTGACATGACAATGGTCATCAGCATGCAAAGGTAAACAAAGTATGCACTGGTATCTTACTTATATTTCTATTATTATCAATACATTATCTAAATAATGGAAAAAGCAACATCCACAACCCTGCTATAGCATGCCAATTACTCCAGAGGAACATGCCCATGTAGCCTTGTTCATAAGCGAGAAGTTTCACAGAGTACATGTTCCAGTTTGATGTTTTTGCAACATGTGCACAAAATATAACAATATTAAACAGAAGGGGTTAACCAGACACCAATCAATACACAGCCAGTTTTTTCCCTTCTCAAATAACAACATCACAGCAAATTTCACATAATCCAAACTACTGTTACAATATGACTTAAAGAAATCTTTTTACCTCCCTTGATGTTGGTTATTGATATTGTCAAACCAAGGTGAAAACCAGAGCTTTCAAAGCAAGAGCAAGGTTGGACCTTGCAGAAAGATGTAAAAGACATATCTAGATGAGCAACAGATAAAGGTAATGGATGTTTTCAGATTTAATTGTCATCATTATACAATGTGCAGGTTTTATACTTCCAACTCTTTGTGCTAACATAAAGAGGATCTACCATTAAGGGATTTCAATAGATCTTCAAATTCGCAAAACTTTATTTCAATTTATTTGTAAATTTGATCGAAAATGCTTTCAAAAAACGTGATCATCCAAACTAATAATCTACATTTATGACTCTTTCATTCCAATAAGGAATCGCAAATTGTGCATTTAAAAATATACAGATTCTACGAGCTATGTTGATCAAGAAATCCATTTGTAGCCCCATTAAATCACAATTCCAACAACCTCTTCCAATTTAAGTTCCTTCTTTTATTTCATAAGTTATTAATCTGATGTACTAAAAACAGTCAGGCAAATCAAAAGGACTAACGTGTTCCCAAGTGAATTTCGCCATTCATCAGTTTAATAGCGCTATTCCATTATGTTTTGGCGTGTTGGTATAACACAAAATACCCTCTACTGAGCCGGCTATAGAAGTCGTCATCATACTAATGACAGGCCCGGTGTAACAAATTCAACCTCAATGATGATGCTCCGATAAAAACACTGTGATTCAAATGACTTTAATCCATACACCACTCCATTGAATTCAAAATCTATGGCAAAAAATGTTTTTGTATGTTGTAAACAACAAAAAAGGGTTTTTTTCTGTTCCCCCAAGTACCATACAGGATTTGAAATGACATTTAAGAAAAGTTCCTTTCCTTCTAAAAGAAAAGAGCTAAGCTGAAGTAATGTCCTTATTCTTGAATAGAATGAAAGCATCCGAAGGAAGAGTTCTCCATCATAATATTAAATAGAACTCATTACCATTTTGTGTTAGTTAACTGAAAATTTTTCAAAGAACTTCAATGAAGTCAACTGTTGCATATTGTTAACATATTTTATAAATTTTTATGTCTTTTAATGTCAGAGAGGGCAAATCATCACAAGGCAAGGACAAAAAAGGGCAATAAATGAAACATTTCCTGGTATTGACTGCAGTAGGCTGAAGTCATGGATAGAAGATCTGTCAATCACTGGTAAAGTTTTCTGCTAGATTTCATACTACAGAGGTCAATTATAAAATTCCCTTATTTAGTTTATTGTGGTTGGTCTCTGACAAGGGTTCCAAAGCCCCTCAGGGATGAATTGAATGAGGGAATTTATTGGATCTATTGCTTGTAACTCTCCATAAATTGATTTCTTCCCCAACTTCTCTCTGCAAGTCTCTTTCTCTCACTATGCCCAGTATATAATCATTGTAAAAACACCAATCAGTTTGGTCACAATCATGAAATATATCACCGAGGTTGCATATATCACCATCTTTATATAAATTCATCCGTCATACAAGAAACCAAAAGAACGGGAAGGCAGAAGGAAAAAAAATCTATACAGCAGTCTGCCAGTTATAACATTTCTCAAGACATAATGGTTTCAAACACGTCTTAGAATTTTTTTCTCTCCCTTTCTTCACTCTGTCAATGCATGGCCACAAAAAAAAAAGAAAAAAAAAGAGACTAAAATTAAGAGTTGCGACCACTACTGGTTACGACAAAGCCTGGGTATTGATTGGGCGGAACGTAAATATCGGGACCGACCATGTGACTAGTCCATACTCCACTTTTGACATTCTCCCCGCTCAGTCAGACATGGTGGTTCTGTGTGTCTCCAGTGAGCGGGCTAATCAATAACTAATAGTTTACACAGCAATATGTCCATTCTAATTTGTACTCACAACTAAGATGAGGGAACCCCTCGGGCAGGACTCTCCAGCATGGTTGCTGCAGATATGGATTGTGTCCGGATTTTTTTGGAACAGAAGTCTCCCTGCAGCGCAAATAATGGGAGAAGTCGACTGTTTACGCCACTAACTGGCACTAGTGACAATATGCCAAAGATATGCGGTGCTCAGTTAATCATATGATTTTTTCCCTCTCCTACATTCAATTTATATTTCTCAAAGTCAATTATTATCAGATTAATATTGCATTTTAATAATACAGTATCTAGGCAATCCATAAAAAAATTGTCATTTTGAACATTATCTTTCCAGATCCGTTATAAAATGTCACCCATATACTGTTGTCTTGACAAAACAGGAGCACTTAAACAGAATCACTTTCGTAAATTAAAACTGAAAACGTCTTAATTAAAGTTGCAAATTTATCCAAAGTTGACTAAAGTTTCTATTCTAGTCACAAATGTAGCAAAGTAAAGGAGGGATAATGAAGAGATAATAAATCATTGTTATGACTGCTCAAACTGGTTTTATATCTGTAAACAGACAGAATGCTTCCACACCACTTCTGTACAAGTCCCTTATTACTTCCCCTCTCCTGATTTATATTTAGCATCTCAAATCCAGGCCAGGACACAATTAAATCTCACCCACAAGTTGTTTCCCCAGGTACCTCCTACCTTTGTTGAATGCTGTGATAACATGGGACCTCTGAGATGATTCCTGGGCTAAGCTTGCTAATCACATACTCTGACTGACAGACAACAACCGGCAAACAGAGAAGACACCATTCCATTGTATCCGCCAGTGAGTTACCGGTAACTAGTGCTGTAGTAAGTACTATTGACCGATCAATTGTACTGTGTGGTACAGCTAGAGCTTCAACACTCACACTGCCTAGAAAACACAGGCTCCAGTATTGGCTTCAGATACTTATTGTAATACCTAGCAGCACCAATGCACTACTGCTTTAAGCATCAATTACAGCTTCAAATAGTTAGTACATATTTCAATATTATCTGTTTATTTTCTTTTCCTGATATCCTCATTAACATTTCACTGCATTTTCATTGAAATCAATAGCAGGTAGTAAACATTCTTAACTATTAATGCACACGCTTCATTTAAAATTATTTAATATTTAAAGGACTTTAATAGTGCAAATTTGATTGATTTTTGTATCAATAATTTCTGTGCATTCTCTTTAATTCAAACAATGATGGATACACTAGGACGGAGAGATCTTAACCGCTAGGATACACAATTCAATGTGTGACCAACAAAAAGTGATTGGGTAATTTAAACATTTGTTTACATTTCAAATCGCTCCCAAGCAAAGCAAATTTTACTCTATATAATTTGGATTAAAGACGCTTGAAATACTCATTAGAAGTTCTAAATTTCAAAACATCACACCCCTACCCTTTTGCTATTGATCTATTGACTACAAGTTATACTATAAATAAATCTGACATACTGTTAACACTGACATACGATTAATAATGATGATTTAACTGTAGGACAGCTTAACTTGTAAACTAAAGTCTAAAGGCAAAATTTTAACAAGATGACAAGCCAATCTCTTTACATAAATTGTCATAATTGCAAGATCTTCTTACATATATATACTGGTATGCCCCCAGTAACTTTTTGAAACTTATTCGCTGCCAAAAAATCAACCACTCATTATTACTCTTACTTAACAAAACAATAGTGCACTTCAACACTGCAAGTTACAAAACACCTGACAAGAGAATACCTATTGACAGACATTCATCAAACCAAGCTAAATTACATTCAGGGGTTAATCAATTCCTTTATCTTTCACGTACATACCGGTAAGTCCTTGTGACTCAAGATCTGAACATACACATAGCTTCTAGTTCCTATTTTACCAAGAATTTAGAGAAATCAAAAGACAGCAAGAATTCTCCACAATGAACGCTCTTTGCCCCTGTAAGTCGGCCCTCAATCGAGTGGGCGGAACCTTTAGAATAGAACCTTCCCTGTTCTCACCTGCCTGTCTTCTCTCGTTAATACAAAACTAAGTTCCTTATAACTGTCAAGTTTTTTTTAATTTAAGTAAACGACTCGCGTTGCATATTTAGGTGAAGCATTAGTACCGTACATGTACGGAGTGGTTAACCAGTCGGTATGACATAAACCTCCAACCATCTCACTTCCTTCACTCATTTATGTCCTGAACACCGGCAGAAGAAAGGTTACTCCAAAGCTTATAAATTAACATACATCAGCAAATCTCGATCCACGCAGAACGATCACACAGTGCCCCAATCACAAGTCACCTTTCATCTTCATATTTTAGGCAGTCTGGGATGTACCTACCTCATTTGATTTATGAAAGGTTAAAGGCAAAAAGGGAATAGAATCTGGTCAAATTCCTCCACTGGTCTCCGCTTTCAATGAGAGTAGGTCAACACTGTACTAGGAATCTATGAACAGAGAAAATAATTAAAAAATTAAAATTTTAGTGGAAAGTGAAATATAAGCTATCGACTGTACATAAACATGTACCTTCATCAATATATATTGCGATATGTATGATATGGTCGATGACAATTTATTAAGGATCCTCCCAAGTTACTCTACTTACTTGGTTTAAGTTACTTGTACTCTGCTGAACACATTTACACGTGACAGAATAAGTAGTGAACAGTGACTCAAGTACTTACGCAAATATAACCGTATTTACATACAAAAATAGATGCAAGATATTTTGATAGTGATGTAATGGTGAAAGGGAAATCCATATGTGTGTTGTGTATCTTAGGTTTTCAGCATGAAAATCCTATTAATCCCAAACACATATGGCACAAATGCTGAAATCCGAAGCATATGGTTGCTATCAAATCATCCAAATGTATGAATTTTCCTGACTTTGAACCACTTTTCATCGATTTATTACATTCATGTACACTTACATGGACTCATGATTTCATCATTTAAAGATTTACTAGAATATGCAGCCATGCACTTTAATAATAATCAACAGAGCTCTAGTATTTACAAATCATTACTTTTATTGCCCTTTGCAAAATGCAAATTTGGACAAACATCACGCAGGGAGAGAGAAAGCTCGAGGAAGCACAGGGCCCAAAAAGCCTGAACACTGCCAGTCCGATCTGGTTATTATGATGTGGATTCAGTGAAACAACAAGTTATTGGACCCATTTTCATTCTATTGACTAGGTTTAAGTAAATTACTGATACTCCATCAGGGGCGGATTGCATCACAGTTTTTCATAATGTCAGTGAGGCTATTGTCTAGTTTGAATCTTCTACGGAGTTCATGCATGGAATCACCAGAGATTATCTGCCGGCTATCCCAGAAGTCCCAGTAGGCTGTTTTAGGTCAACTACACCAATATTCTGGGGGTTCCTCACTTCTCTTTTGCAATGTATTTTGAGAGATGCAATTTGATTGGGACATTTGAGAATAGTGATTTGGCCACTATGTGTGTTCAGTCCAAATTGTCTGCCTAATGGTGTGGATACTAAACCAGTCCCTTAATGCTTTTCTAAAGAAACAAATGATCCATAATCAAGACAAAAAGGACCATATCCTAACCATAACAACTAAAAAAGTATCTTGATATGTTTCAGTGATGCAACAAATATTATACATGTATAACAAGGTTATTAACTTTGAAACAGTTTCCAAGGGCAATTAAGTCTTGCACTGAAATTGACTGAATCAGTTCTTCTAAAGTAAACACTTGGAAAAACAATGGTGAAAGGAAATATTGTAGATCTCTGTAAAACATAACATACTACGCAGACACATATATATATATAACAATACAGTACGTCAGTATCAGTCCTTTATATCAAGCAGATTACTGTACACTACAGAGAAGCAATCAGGTCTGATCCTACCACCTACACACACGCAACAAAAATCAGATTCAACTATTTTCTAGCTATCTTTGATCTCATGAGGGCTTACATACAGTAAGCTCCAAGACGACAGAAGCTCCCATAGCTTACCAAGAGAAGCATCAGAGTGTTTAGTGACCACATGGGATCTAGCTTGTGGAACTTGTACAATATCTAAAATAAATCAAAAAGCAAAAACACTTCCATGGAAAGAATTCAACGTCATTCCATATCAAGTCAGTGTATGACTCGACAAAATTGGAAAAATATCTTTTGGCATAATAAAATGGAATTTTAACAAGCTACGTCTTTCAAACATTGTATATATGCGTATTTCTATATTGTCACATTGAAACACAAGAAATGTGCAACACTTTCAATTTATGGAAGAAAACCTATTGAATATTGATTATCTTTATCATAAAAGAACTTTGAAGCCTTTTGAAAACTAGCAGAATTCTCAGAAGAAATAATCAGCAAGCATTGCTCTGGCATGTCCTTTTAATCTGAAAACATGGAGCTGTCACCCAATTTACCATTACCTCTTTGAACTCATGTCATTTCAACGACTTAATGCTGTTTTCTGGGAGGAAATTTTGTGTTTTACAGATTTCCATTTTATCTACTATGGCAACTGCATTTACATCAAAATCACGGAAAAGCAAT
This sequence comes from Magallana ariakensis, assembly GCA_020458035.1. NCBI lineage: Eukaryota > Metazoa > Mollusca > Bivalvia > Ostreida > Ostreidae > Magallana > Magallana ariakensis. The sequence continues at coordinate 16,592,076 of CM035813.1, read as the reverse complement.
AATGAAAACGTGTGATGAGAAATCAATAGACATGATGAAACAATCCAGAAGCCTGCTATTCAGTTCAGTGGATGACAACATTATCTCCAGTCTTGGGCCGGCAATATGCGCACTGAAAGATGGTGTCTATTATCAATTTTTTTCTTGCGCTTTGCAATCTTGCGCAACAAACTCGTAATTAAAAGAATGAAATTTGTATCTTTGTTTCGGTATCTCAATTAAATTTCAACAAAGCACATCAAAGATGTTTATTATAGACATTCCGTTCTATTAAATAAATATTTTCCTTCCATTTGGTTGTTTCGCTTTTAATTACACCACAATTGTAATACAATACCAGCCTAGGCTTGGCTGTAAGGTATCATTACAGAATAGAAATGTTTTCCAGTGACGAGTCTTACCTCAAGAAACTGTATCATTAGAAACTACGAAGAAAACAAGACCAATAACTCACGGCCAATTTCACACGTCCTCTGGATAGCAATACCCTGGAATGTTTACACCGTAGTTGAACAAATGATTGGCAATCCATCATTGCGAAAGAATTTTACAATCCTAATTTCCATTTTTTGTCATAAAAATATTTTGCAATCAAGACACATATACAGAGCATACGAATTACCAAAATAAGCTGACACAGCAAATAATATTTCAAGGTCAACAGTACGTCCGAGTATTGATCACCTTCTCTGTCATTCAGATCACTTCTACTTTTCCATACATCACACATTACATATTACTCAAAACACATACCTGCAATGGTCTTCAGAATTGTCAAATTATAATGGTACATACATCTATGGTAGAAATTTTACAAGTATCACATATATATATATATATATATCAACCTAAAAGGAAGAGAGGATGGGACAAGTTCTTGTGTGTAAAATATATAGAGAATGTGTCCAATATTTCCTTGGGCTTAATCAATAACTCTTATCAACTAGAAACATAATGTATATTTGACCAATTAAAAATCATTTTATTTTAAACATAAATGTTTATGCTTTGACCAGTTACAAAGTATAAGTTATATATACACAACTATGAAAAATAAAACGTTAACCTTGAATGTGGGTCACCTAAAGTCGCAGTTTATTTTTATATAAACAAATCCTTTCATGTGTAAATGTTGTTTACAACTATATAGGAAACAAGAATGTTGTTATTTTTATTCAAACGAAGGAAAAAAAATACTGGGTAGTACTTAAAACAATTACCGGTACAACACAAATTTCTTGAATTTGTGGTTATAAATAGTCATTACATAGGTTCAAATCATAAAAATACTATTAAAATTCAACTTGTGCCGAAGTGGGCTGGTCTATACATTGAACACTAAACACCGTTCAAACAAACACTTTAAAATTCCAGGCCCCATGCTATCTCTCTTGTGAGGGAGGAATACGGTTCAGTGACTTTAAATACACTACTACCTCTATGAATGAAAAGCTATTTGAATGGCTATACTATATATATCCACAGCAATATATGACTAAAACCTATATAAAGACCCAGGCAAGTCCAAACAAATGGCTGCATAACATTACACCTATTACAGGTCTTGAAAATTGATTATATTTTTAAATTGCATTAATCCAGGCATTTCAAAATTCCAATTCTTTTTTATCATAACTGGGTTTAAGTTTGTATAGTTAAGGTCTTCCGTTTCCAACGGAAGACCTTATAGTGATTGTTAGGTTTTTTCTTTCTTTCTTATTATTATTTTTTTCCCCTTTTTTGTCGGCAGAATTTCTCAGAGATGAGTGGATAGATTTTCCTGAAATTTTCAGAAATAATAGATAATGATAATATCTCGAGGCGTTTTTTTCATTTTTTCAAAATTCATTTCCGGTCGTCCGTTTCCTGTCCCGCGACAAAAAAGCTTGTCACCTCGAGATCTCAGAAACAACAAGGACTTTTTCATTCAAACTTTGTGGAATAATAGACCTGTATGTGTAGATGTGTTTAAACTATTTTGTTTTGTTCGTCGTAACTTCCGGTCGTCACCGGAAGAACTTCAAAAATAATTTTTTTTACGTATTTAATTTATTTTACATAGATTGAATATATAAGTATAAATCTTTATATATGTCATCTAAGCGATGCTCAATCAACAGAAAAATTCCACTTCCGGTGAGATATCTCAAATATCTCAGGTAGCTTTCTAAAAATAAATTTTGTACCCGCGAGATCTCAAAAAGTATAAGTGATCAAGACACGAAACTTTTAGGGATGATAGACATTTGACTGAAGATGTGTTTAACTGCTTTTATTTTGTTGGCCGTCACTTCCGGTCCACACGGGAAGAATTCAAACAAATCAAGCTGTTTATAAGTTTAACTGTTTTCCTTTGATAGTATTAGTTAGCTCGATGAACAATAATGTGCGATGGGCAAGTACACAACAAATAATAAATTAATTTTTCATTGAGCACTTCCGTTTGTCCGTTTCCTGTCCCGAGACAAAAAACTTATTTCGACGAGATTTCAAAAACGGTAACGACTTGAACAACCAAACTTTGTGGGATGATAGACCTATGTTTGATCATGTATTTACTATATTTTGCTTTATCCGGCGTAACTTCCGGTCGTCACAGGAAGTACATCAAAATTTGATTATTTAAAATATTTGGGTTATTTAGCATTGAAGTAACATTTTAGCAAAAGAAATACAAAAGTTCATCTACACATGGATAAATAAACGAAAAAATTCTACTTCCGGTGAGACATCTCAAATATCTCAGGTAGCTTTCTTTTTAAAAAAATTTGTACTCGGAGTTCTCAGAAACTTTAAAAGACCAAGATACAAAACTTATATAGATGATAGACATTTGATTGAACATGTGTTTAGTTAGTTTCATTTGGTCGTCCGTCACTTCCGGTTCTCACTCGAAGGGTTCAAGCAAAATGAAGTTTTTTTTAAAAAGTTTAGATTTTTTAAACAATTTACTCAGTGTGATGAACAGTTACGTACCGTAGGTAAATGTACTAAAAATATCTACTTTTAATTTCCTTAATCACTTCCGTTTGTCAGTTTCCGGTCCTGAAACAAAAAACTTCTCAGCGAGGTCTCCTAACTAACAAAACTTGAACATCCAAACTTTGAGGAAAGACAGAACAATGTATGAAGATATGTTTAATATGTTCTGTCTGATCCAGCGTAATTTCCGGTCGTCACAGAAAGTACTCAAAAATGATTTTTTTTTCCAGATCAATACTTGAGGAACGGAAGACCTTTTTGTTGCTATAGCAACAAGACTCTAGTTTATTTATTTAATTGCAAACTGCAAGAAGTATATTTACTTGATTTCTGGTGTACATTACATCACGAAAAAGTAAATCAGTGCAATGATAGTATACATTGATAATGAGCTTATGACAGTATTTATATCTTTAACTTATCATTGACATAGTCAGTTACATGATCTTAATCTGTTTTATCTTTCAAACTAAACAGTTCAGCACGAATCAGATGTACATTAATTTGTACTTGTTCAAATTCAACAAAACTACCGATAAAAGCAAGACCACAGTAACAGGATTATTAATTCCCCCTGTGTAATGCAACATATAATGAGAAAACAGAACACTCCAATAAAAAAGGATAAATGTGACTTCTGTGTACAACAAATAGCCTGCTATAAATATTTTGTAGGAGGGGTAATGAACAGACTTCTATTCTCCCACCTATCCTCTCTTAATTACTTTAAATATACATGATATTTGTACTAAAGACCTCACTAATATATATCTACAAAAGGGACTGTCTGGAAAAGCATCCTTGACAATACTGATGTACCCATTTCAGCTGAAGTCATTGTGTAGACAAATAATGTACTTTAGAGTCTCCCCAATTATGAGATAGCAACAAAAACAGGCACATAATACAGCATGTAGGGTGCTCCTCTAGCTCCTTTATACTTACATGTATCTGGATGTTCATTAATCTAACAATTCAGATGGTATGTATAGTCACCACACCTCACATTGTCAATACAGCATATATCAATAGCAATGGTCAGACACTATTTGTCACAGAGAGAGAAGAACTGGTAAAATACACCAAATGTACTTTTGCTGAAACATATGACCAATGAAAGAATTTAAAAAGCCAGGATTTGAACCAATCCAGTCAATATGCCAATACTAGAGCTCAATTTACACCGATTTTTTTTAAATTATTGTTTGGAATTGCCTCCTGCCTCATTGAAATACCACCCGTTGATAAAATTTTGTTAGCAAAAAATTAAAGCTTTTTTTTGTGGATATTTTTTTTTTGGTTACCAATTTTTAATAAGTTAAACTTCAAGTTTGAAAAAAAAAAAAAACCCTCCCTCCTGGGTCTAGAAACCTCCAGGCGGCAGTTCCAAACAAACACTTCTTTAAGGATGTCTTAATCCTTACACCATTCTTTGACTTGAATCGGTACATGATTTATCAATTAACCTTCAATATAGATTTTCATCAGCACATGTTAAATCTTACCCAAATACCTGTCACAATTTTCTCTCTCAGTCGAACCTTGCTAATTCAGTGAATTCAGCAAAGACATCAATGCAGCCCAAATCACACATCCAAGCCTTTCAAATCCTGGCCAATAATTGATTTACCAAATGCATTAAAAACATGTAAGAGTGGCATAAAGACAATTAAAAGTTTCTCAGACAGCTGAAGCAGACCACTGAGCAGTGTTGTTCTGTCTCCCCTAAAGCCATAAAGAGACAGATCTTACTCCATTACAGAAGAAAAAAGCCAGTGTAAAAAAAGTCACCTTGTGGCTAGCTCATAAATAATGAACATGACAAATTAGGCATAAAAAAAAGATCTTGACGCATTCAATGAGGTATTTCTTCTCCTTCATTGAAGTATTATGTAATTATTAACTAACTATTGAACATCTGTAATGACCAGTTATAGTGTACACTTCTTTCTAAAACGTTATGAAACAAGAAATTTAAACATTTATCATCCCTGTATTCTGATTTTAGTTTACTGATCAATATTTGGACACATCAAAGTAGTATTTGGGGGCTTGAAAACACAATGTCTGATGACAACAGGGGTTGGCTATATATCCATTAGATGCAGTTACATATAGTGAGAGCTGATACTGATACTGTGAATTTGATACTCAATGTGTTTACCTGTACTTGTGTATAGAGACTTCCTGTGGGTCTCTTTAAATTTTTTAAAATTATTTTTTACACGGTTACTTAGAATCTTTTTGTTTCATGACAGCATTTCCTATTATTTACGAACAAAATCCGCTTTTAAAGTTAAATATTAGTTGTTTATACTTGTTAATTTTTCAAGCATAATTTGACATGTTAAATAATGTCTATTATAACATGACAAACAATATACTCCAAAAAGAAGAGATATTTATCATGTACGTGCAACTCCAAAACAATACCGAATAATACAACTGTTTAAAACATGCAAGAGACCGGCATTTACACAGATCATTTACAAATCGTTATGCTGGAGTGTCGGCCACCGCCATTTTGGGCGAAATCCCGGCTTATTTTTCCATTCACAAATCGACACCGATGTGCATACATGTATCATGAGTACAGAAAAAGAAATGAAATGGTTCAGTTTATATAAACAAAAATTAAATATTGCATTTACCTAGTTAACATGTCTTAACACTTACATTCAGGCGAAATATACGGAGTATCCTCTTTGCAGACCTAAACCTTGTTTGTAAACGTACTTCTCATTGGCCAGATTCATTTGGTCGTAATCTCCGAGGATACTTTGACGTCAATTATTTCCCGCCATTTTTAAAGCAACGTGCGATAGTACATTTTTCTACCATACTCCTTATTACATACAATATTACTTATTAGGTTTGTTACTGACTGTTTACAGAAATTTGTGGGGTCGGTAAAGTCCATAGAAGGCAAATATTCCTCAGCAAAGAGCTATGGATTAATTCTAAACGAAATCAATCTAAAAGCGACAATCTTATTAAAATTAGACTTGTAAATCCGCTCCTCTACGATTCGCTACAAAAACTACTAATATACTAAAAGCAACTGCAGTTAAATTAACTTAAGACTTAACAGGAATATAAATATCCATGTAGAAGAAATAAATAAAGTTACATGTAAGTAATGTGGAAAAAATGTTAAAATCTTGCACGGAATGTGTTTTTAAAGCGTTTAATAAAATTTATTGTTTAGTTATTTTAGAAGGACTTCATCAAATATTCTTCAGCAAAGAGCTATGGATTAAAGAATTTAGACTCCTCATGGGCCCAAATTTGAGGGTTAAAAAAAGTTAAAATCGTTAACGTCGTCGATCCGTCTCTCGGCAAAGTTTGATAATCCGAGGACGATGATATGTATATATATGTGTGTATCACAAATTTCGACATTTTTCATATCAGAAATAGAACCTATATTACAGTACACAAAGCATGGAAAAGTGGTTTTGAATTAAATAAAGTTTCTGTTTAAGGACACTTACTCTCGTTCCCCGTAAAAGAAAGAGTGATTTCACGTATGTTTCAGTCAGAGAGCACTTGTGTTTATTTCCGCTAAAGTTACACATTCAGAGACTTGCTCTTATTATTTTATAACGTTTCGTCCACAAGTATGTTCCCCAATATGTGGCCACTGTGGTTGATGGCTATCCTAAGGACAGGAATGTCTGCGACAGTTCCAGGTAAGGAGTACTTTAGTATCCAGAATTAAGGTCATGCTTGGACTGTTGTAGGATGAGGTCAAGAAAAAGTTGTTCAAGAATGTTGACATTGTATGCACACATACGCCTAAATTGTACCATAGAACTGATTAATCATCGTTTAAAGATGATGAAAGATGACTCAAAGAATTATCTTTCGGCTTGATGGCTGTAATTGGAGCCTTATATTCTCTTCGGACTATTGTTATAATCACATTGCATGCAGACTCTTCTTAATCTAGACATTGCATGGTGCTTTTGAGAAAAAAGAATTTCTATACGTATTGAAATAACACCATTACAGAGGATTTTTGTGGGGGTATTTTTGAGGAGGAGAGCTCGGGGGACATCAGAGTGCCCACGCACGGATCTAATTACTCGCCGTACATGAACTGTCGCTGGGAAATCCAGGCGGGGCCCGGCAAAAGGGTGGCGCTGGTCTCCACGGAATGGGCAGTGGAACAGTCGACCGGATGCACGTGAGTCAGAGTGAGCAAAAGTACTCACCGAAAAAACTACACACGTGACTCAAGAAAACGATTAAACAGATAGCCTACTTAAAATACGTGTAAATCACAGAGGAAAAAACCCTAAAAAAAATCAAAATTCGGATTTGAACCCAGTGAAACCACTACAGTAAGATAAATCATAATTCCTGGGCGCCTCCTCTCATATCTGTGTCATTCACTCTTTTTTTTAAAATTCTTGCCCTTGAATATTTGTTAGCCTGGCCAAGGCATAAAATGTAAAAGGAACAGAGGAGAAAATATACATGTACTATAAAACCAGATAGGGATTTAACTTCTCTCTGGTCCGTCGTGGCCCACAGATTGCTTCTAAATTGTGTGCCGTGGCCAGTTCCTAGAATCAAAAAACTAAATGTCCTATCAGGGGTAGAGGCGTTGATCTTTGTGGCATTGACCATAGGAATACGAATGTGAGGTTTGACCAGTTCGACTTACAAGTAAAGCAAACAACCACTGTTAAGTATAGTGACTCGGGGGGATCCGGGTTTGAGTCACGGTGTGTTTCTTCAAATGGTTTCTCCATTTTTTTACATTCCTATGCTTTTCTCTAATTAAATTGTATGATTTTTAAACACATACATTTATTTCAAAATGCAACTGAAACGTTTATCTCGGGTTTTGCGATGAGAATACATTTCAACACGAATTAATGTAACGGTTTCTATTTACAGTTGGGACTATCTGGAGATTCACGACGGATGGGAGAACAGCAGCGCCTCTGTCGGCAGATTCTGCGGATACAAACCTCTCAGGTTTCTGTCGGAATCCAACAAAGTCTATATGTATTTTGTGTCCGACGGATTTTTTCAGGACAAAGGTTTCCGACTAACGTTTAAAACTGTTCCGAAAGGTAAGAAGCATGAAAGGCAATACTGTAACCCACAGGTGCTTGGGGAAGGGACCCCCCCCCCTTAATATTCACCCCCACATTCCCGAGTTATTTTTTAATCAATTATTTTCTTAATTATATCTTGATGTGTGCGTTAATTGTGATTTTTTTTAGTGTAGCTTACATCAACATATAATAAAAAAAAATAAATGATGAAAAAAAAGGAATGTGGGGTGAATATTGGGGGGGGGGGGGGGTCCTGTCCCCAAGCATCTGTGCTGTAACCATGTTTTGTTTTTTCAAAGATAAACGCTGAAGTATAAATCTTGGCTTATTCGCGAGTCGATAAATATTAGCGTTACGAAGTGGAATTCTTGTATAGTATGCATATAGTAGGCACCTAGAATTTATTTCAACATATAAATTTAATCAAAAGAACTCAATAGCGTTTATTCAAACAGCCAAGAACTACTTAACTTTATAATCCTTAAAAATACATAATACCGGTATTGCATAAAAATACACAATCTTTTCTGTGTATAGATAGGTCACCGCCTTCCTTGAAGCTGTGTTCATACAGTCTCAATGAGCATGTTTTGCGATCCTCGGATGTGAAGTTTGCATGATTAAAGCTACCACTGCGACTCCAAAATACAGCAGTCCTAGGTCTTCCCCTATCGGCCCCGATGGCTTCTTGAGCATTAACTCGGAGACTAATATCTGAACCCCGTCGATCAGGGAAACCTTACATGTAGATGGTGCTCGATTTATTGCTGTCTTTCTAAATTTTACGGAGGGTTTATTCCTTAACCATAGTTGAACGATGACACGGTTTTAGAATCTGTACTCGCAAGTTGAAGCCAGTCTACTTTTATTCAAGTTGAAGCGTTTCATCAGCTTTGAGTCATTGGCGTCTCTATTTTAGTACCTGGTTTGATTAATTTTAAGTCGATGACTTTATTTTTGCAACTAGTTTGATTACGTTTTTAAAGCTTTTGTAGTTATTTTTGGCCGTGTGAAGTACGATGTTTTTATTATCGTAATATGATCAGTAGGCACAAGGTTGTAGGCTAGTTTATTTAGTCCTCGCTAGTTCCAGGGACTTGTGTACTTACTCGTTGTTACGTATATCATGCGCGGATCTAGAGGTGGGAGGGGGTCGGGGGAGGGGGTATGGAATCCCTGGAAAATTCAAATTTATTAAATTCACAATAGTAAATGTACCGAAAATAGGCCTCGGACCTCCCTCCCCGGCAAACACAATTATCCCTCAGATCCCCCCCCCCACCCCAAAACCGCGGAAAAAAATTCTAGATCCGCGCATGTATACATGTATAATTAATTTGGATTTTTTATGTTTTGGGTTAGATCCGAAGGCTTTGGTTTCATTGGTTCCTGAATGAGCTTTACCTTGAGATTAACCGATTATCATGCGCCTAATTCCTGCTCAATACCGTATACGACTATTTTAATGGTCATCGACGTACCTTTATGAATGTCATTGCACTTTGCGCATTTTAGATATACTATCATCTTAAGCTATGTTGATGAAATAAAAAAATGTTGTTGATGATGATGACGACGACGAATTATGATAACGATGATGGTAACGGTCCTCCTCCGTGAAAATGGTTTTTGCATTGTTTTATTACAGATGGCGCTGTTAGCTGTGACAAGGTGATCACGCGTGACGAGGTCATTACGTCACCGGGTCACCCCGGCCGCTACCCGCCAAATCAAGTCTGTCTCTACAGGATCCAGGTCAGTACTTTATAATGTACAGTAAACTCGTTTAGTAGGAAGTCGGAGAAAGCGAAATCTCGGAGAAAGCGAAGTTTTGTGGAGTCCTCTGCAAAATTCTACGGTTATTGCTAGCGCTCTCGAACGCTAGCAACTACTTTAGTCTTTTTTTTACTAGAATGCGAATGCTCGACTTTAAGGTATGGCATTCTGGGAATACTACTGTAGATAAACTGTACCAAGTCAATTTGGTTTTATCATCTACATATGATCTGAAATTTTGTATTTTGTTTTAATGCCAAAAAGTAACAGTATCTAAGATCTTATAATGCCAAGTTACATGTATTTCTTAAATAACAATAAAAGCTTGCTTTTCTTAACTACCGTCAAGCTCGGAAAACAACATCGGATATGTTTTCCGAGCTTGCCGGAAAGGCTCGAGAAGATACGATTGCTCTAAAACAGTACCAACGGTTCTACTGATCTCTTATATATTTTTTTACCTCAAAATTGAAAGCATTTACAGTAAATACAGAATGATTAAAGCACAGTTAAGGAGTTATGCAATTGCCGATGTGAAACCCACTCTAGATTCACCATTTTGAATAGAGACTCCCCAACCCACCCAAAACACAACTCCAGTGCACCACTGTGCCTTACTATTAATAATTAATCGATTCAGAAAATGAAACCAATGGTTAAGACATCTACTTTTGTGTTTTATGATGGCTACAGCGCTAGCTCACCAATCTGTTTAAAAGATAAGCTTGTAACGAACTCGGTTAGTACTTTACGATGTACATGTACAGGGTTGTTAAGGGGTACATTCCTCTGATGTGTGTATCTGTTTTCATGAGTTTACAACTACTATCAATAACATACTTGTCAGTACAAGTATTTATATATATATATGTTTTCTTTTTTGGGGGGGGGGGGGCTACTGCTTCCTTTCTAAATATTTGTGAAATCACGAAAAAGCATGACATAACAGGTATTCCTCTAACCCTAAATATAAATGTATTCTTACAACTTTTTTTTTTTACTTTTTACATTTTCAGAACAGCATACAATGTATGGGTGTAATATTGTATTTGTATGGTATAATTACATGTACTAGTTTGTAAAGTGTATGCAGAACTTCTATTGTAGCGACACATGATTATAAATGAATGGACTTATTGTGGTTATGAGGACTTCATGACCCCCCACCCTTCGTAAAAAAAAAACCTGAGTTAAAACCATGCGTGTATGAAGGTACATGTAGAAATCGTTGCTGCAAGATACATAACCCATTTCTTCGGATAAAACGAGAGGAATTGAACATTTTGAAACATGTATGAAAGATTTATATGACACTTTGATCTATTTGTTAGAGAAAAACTAAACATGTCCTAAACTTCTATACAATATCAATTGAAATTGAATTTCGACATAAATATACCTTTGCTGTGAAGTTTTCAAAATTGAGGATTTCAAAGTGACTTTTACTGATTTTCAAAAGTAACAACCATTTTGTTTAGCGAATTCATAATGATTAAATTTGTTGAACACAAAAGATTAAGTCCATTTTATCGAATAGGAACAAGAGAGGTACTACAATGTGTAAAAAACAAAACAAACAAAAGTAGCAACCTTTTGAAATCCGCAAGAAGTTTTAATTTTCTCTGCTATTCTACGTTTCTCTATTTTTTTTTTAAGTTGTGACAATTCCAACGAGTGTCAATTTTCACATCTAATATGTTATTTCTGAAACACTAGAAGAGACATCAAATGTTTTTAGGTAGTAATCTATTAAGGATTAAAAGATTTGGGAAAAAACCCTCATTTTTTAAATATTTCTCCGAAGTAATATTCTCTATATAATGGTTAACCAAACATTTGTTGTTGAAAATTGACCGTAAGGAGTTTTATATTTGATAGTTTATAAGTATCTGCGAATTAATCTATGTAGATCACTTTTAAGTATCCGCGATTTCTCACTTTTTATTTTTAATTTCTGTTACCTTAGCAACCAACTAATGCATCCTTGCTTTACTTTTTCTTTAATATATATGTCATCGTATGCAAAAAAAAAAAAGTTAGAGAAAATGGTGACTGCGCGCCGCGACCCCTTTATAAAATTTTGATTCTCAAACTAATCGACTTTAATTTTTTATTTATTTTATCTCTCTTATAAATGAAAATTTAACTTTATAAGTAAGTAAGAGTTCTTGCATACCGTTTAAACGATTAAAAACTTACAGAAGGAGTGGGCAAAAATCGTCAGTTCGTTGTTTTCAATTAATGTCGACATCGCTTGTAATCGAAATAGATCATAAAAAAAAAAAAACAAACGTGCATGTATGAAATAAGACGCAAATTAACAATATCAGTATTAACCATGGTCGGTATTTGAATTAATAATGAATAGTTAGCCAGAAACAATATTCTTCAATCTATTTTTAGCCAATGCCTCAGTAGTGGAACTTTTAATAATTTAAAACAAATTAAAACAAAACTTTACTTTCATCACACTAGGTTTTCTTCAGGGGCTTTTCACTGTTTGTAGTGTTGTTCAAGAGAGACGTTAGAAAGTTGAAGCAAGCCTAAAGTTTGATTCTTGTTTAGAAAGAAAGAAAATCTAGTTTGTTTTTCAAGAGTGGCTTGTCAAGCAAGATTTTCCTTGACCCCATGCGTGTAGAATATTTCTTGTGTAAAAAGAGTCATCGTTAACATGCTTACAAAACAACGTTAACAAACGAAGAACAGCGAGATTTGGTTTAATTACGGAGGTTACTGTGATGACCAAGTTCAGTTTCGCGTTTGATTTACAATATAGGGCGACGGCTGAGGTAGGAAAGATATTAAAGGAATAGTTCCTAACGACACTGATTTAAGGATAACCCCAATAAGTCTGATAAGAAGACGGGAAATGGTGACAGGATATTTGATTCCAACCGCGAATAAACCCACTATATTTTGATTTATTGAGAACCAGAGATAACCAATTGCCCTGTTTTAAGCAACTTGAGCTTTAATATTTGAAGGATTTGAAGGGGATAAGCTGAGTGATAAGCGTTAAAAGTATACGTTGACGTCAGTGACATAAAGGTCTAAATTGTAAATACAGAATTAAGATTAAACTCTTTGAGGTAAAAGATTCTTGTTGATGAAAACACCATACCATTATATGTACGTTATCCGTTATAATACAGAAATGAAGTATATGTTCTTCGGTCATCTATCTCAAAAGTTGTTATAAGACCCCCCCCCCCCCCCCCCCAAAAAAAAAGAGAAGAAAAAAGGCCAACGTTAAGATGCATGTATACCGGTTTCAAAATCATGTTCGCTTGTCATTTGTGTAGACAAACTAAACTAAGCTATCGAGATCATCTAAGTATGGTTAGCATTAAGGCCTGAACTAATAAGTTAAACGTCACTGGTCCTTGATGATGAAATTCCTTTCGAGAACATTTTTCTGGTATTAAGACGTCATTAATGCTTTTGGTTGACTTGGTCAGACCTTCGTTTGGTTATCTTGGTTTAACAACATTTCTGTATTGATTCTTTAATTAAGTACTACGACTTCAACACAACTTTTACGGTCTCGCTTACTATCAGGGTGCTCGATTTTCACTAAATTCTGCGTATACATGTAAAAGGCTTGGTTTAATTTGGATTTTTTCGTTTAATTACTTTTTATTTTTTTTATTTTTTTGGGGGGGGGGGGATAGGTGAGTTTCTTTTTGTATTCAACAGATGTTCCCTATCGTTTCCGGATGAACTTTTAACATTGTGTAGATACTTACGGTTTTGTTCTTTAAAAGGGAGGAAATTCTCATTTGTAAAATGAAAAGGGGGCATTTTAAAACGAGGAAGGACATTCGATTATCTGTCTAAGTTTCATATTGAAAAGATATGTTATAGATATTATCTTCACATAGATAATACAATTAATAAAAACCTCTCAAAAATCACAAAACAAACAAATATAGACCTTTATAATATCACCCCCCCCCCTTTTTTAAAAAAGGTTGATTGAACAATTGATGACGTTAACATTTTCTTTCCTTTTTTTTAACACACTCCGTGACACACGTACTTACAACAGGTTTTATGTCTTATAATATAAAGGAGATAATTTCAGTAGAAAAATGAGCAATAAATCTAGGTTAGGGTTTTTTTTTGCATTATCACCAGAACAGGGCGATATTTCGACTTTACATAGTCAACTTTAAAGCTGAACACTGCTCGTAAATAGGCACCGTCACACAGGTACCTGGTATATAAACCCTTCGATTTCGTTACACCCGATTGCACACCTGAAACTCGTGGCTGACATGTAGTATTCTTTCGTGGTCTTTGGATTTAATGCAATTATCTCTTATTCTATCTGCATATTCTGTTCGTTAATAATGCATTGACCAATTTATTTGATGTTAGTATTCTCCTAGCTTGAAAAAAGTGTGTAAAATTTGAAAATTTCATCGCGACCGAGTAACACGGCGAGGCAAGATGTACGTCCACACAGGAGATACCTCTACAGCGAAGTACGTTTAACTGTTTAGAGGTCTGATCCTTATATAAGGGTTGAAGGGACATCGGTGATGAAAGAGAAATATGGCGGACAGTGCCTATTTACGAGCGGTGTTCAGCTTTAATGTCACGGTTGTTTATATATAATCACATCCTATACTTGAAACTGAGTCTGAACTGTAAAATGACCCAGCACTTTCTTTCGCTGGGCAGAGAACACCGTTGAATGCATGAAATGCTGGGTATATTAAACAAATCCAAGCAGTAGCAGAATGTTTGAATAGCTATTTTCATATCTAAATTAATGATTTAATAATTTTTTGTACAGTGTATGTTTGGCACTGAATGCCATGTTAAAATCACCACCATGTAAAATAAACACGTTATATATTTACATGACTTCAATTGATATCAAGATATGAAACTTTTTTTGGTTAAGTTTATTTAAATACTAGTACCATTTTAACAAGAGCTTAGACTTTGGGTAGTTGGTGTCTAACAGCATTGTGACGTAATCCTGTCTATTTCTTTGCTAGCCACTCAGCCATTGCTCATTGAAATCAACAAGATTTGTCTGGCTTTCGGGCAAAGACTACGCAATCGGTGTATATTTCACTTGAAACCAGCGTCATTTTTAACTTGTTTTGACGCAATAAATAGAAAGGCACGTCGTACCGAAAAGTCCAAGGCCTTATTAAAATGGTTCTTATATTTTTATTTTACAATTGTTAGAAATATTTCTTAATTGATATGGTTAATTATTGCATGGTTATTTGTGTACAATAAAATTGAAACAATGAATGATAATTCAGATAAATGTATTAAAATTGTTGTTGTCTTCATATTATGGTTACTAGGCTACTTGATTTGCAATGTTTTAGTTCTAATGATCGAAAAAAAAAACCCCAACAAAATACTAATATAATAATATCCTTATTTTCACAAAAACATATCCTTATATACGGATGTTTTTGTGTAACTTGAACCCAACTCAAACAGGTAAACTTCATTTTATTAAAGTAAAGTGTCTACTTAATCTACATGCATGATTTGTTGTCATATTCATTATCGACCAGAATTGGATTTTAGTAAGAGAGAGAGAGAGAGAGAGAGAGAGAGAGAGAGAGAGAGAGAGAGAGAACAAAACAACAACACAGTAGCCGTACACCTTTTTTGTTCAATTTCCAGTTTCCGGTTGGCTCCCGTGCCGATTTAGGGGTTTCTTTTCTTGACGTCACAGACGGTTCCTGCTTGTTTGACCGTATTGACATCTTTGAAGGAATTACGTCACGTACGTTCTCTATAAATATGCATGAAGATATAATTATTCAACACTTAATTTCCGTTGTGGTGCTTAATTCATTATTAAAATCGTAAATATATTAAATTTACTGGGATATTTGTATTAACAAATTTCTATGCGGAAATCTGAATAATTTTATAGTGTAGAATTTGTTTTAGAATCATTTTTCCGAAAGTTATGATAATGGTTGTTGTCTAGATGTCAAGTTTGATTTATAATAATTTAAGCAATTTTGAGACATGATGAATTTCGCTAAAATAAAATTACACTTTTGCAAACATTTCCACGTTTACAGAAAATAGATTATTTTTGACTCAAAACCAACTATTTCTAATGACACCGATATATATATCCAAAATAATATGTACATAATCGAAAAGGTGTTGTGGACTATGTTTGTTTTTCCAGATGACAAATTCTTAACAACGCTTTGTGGAAAACAGAGCAATCTGACCATAAGCAGCCAGTCAAATTCTCTGCTCTTAGTTTTTACCTCTGATTATTACCAAGAGGGGCGGGGCCTCAAGATATACGCAAAATCCCGAAACGCAAACAGCTCAGAACGACCAAGGGGGCACGGTAATACAACCAAAAACAAATGTTCCATTCTTTAAAATGATGAACAATTGAACATAAATTAATAGTTACCATTGTAATTATATACAATGGTTTTTCAGCAAGGACATACAATTATGACTGTATACTGTGTATATTGTTTGTTTTTAAGCATTGAATGCTAAAATATGGATATCGTCTTTCCTATAACACACCAGGCCGTGTAGACATATTGAATAGGCCTACTACGCGTTGGCGCGGTATGATAATTTGTCTGCACGACCCGAAGTGTTATAGGACCGACAATATCCAAAAATAAGCTTAAAATGCTTATACTAACTTATATTTATATTGATATTTATTTGTATGAAATATTTGTGTATTGTCGCCATTATATACGCTCTTTGACAGGGATATGAATAATAGATGGAACGGCCATGAAACATGTTATTAAATTAGTTATTTTCAATGATGTTTGGTCCGAAAAAAAACTTAGGTTAATTAAAACGTCTATTTAACACAGTTTATATATCGTATACTGAATATTTTGATATTTAATATTATAACACTCAACTCTTTTCACTTTTTTTTTTCACTTTTTTTTCCAAACCAGTGGCGTTGGGGGCTAGACTTATCAAAAATCTTGACAAGCAAAAAAAAAAAGATCCTTGGTTATGGTTATGTATAACTTTGCAAAAAAAGTGGGGAGGGGGGCTTAAGCCCCCGCCCCCCAACCCCCCTTCCCTAGCCCCCTCCCCCGGTTCCGACGCCTATTCAAACTGTAACATTAGCTTATTGAAACGTGCCATTACTTTTCTCTTGATACAAGGAAATTCTTTCCTTTGCAGACACTGGTTGTAATAACACTATAGAGAACGAGGCCAATGGAACTATATCCAGCCCCGGGTACCCAGAGGATTACCCAAACAACGCGTTCTGTAGAACTGTCATCCGGGCTCCAAAAACTAATCACGTGATTCAAGTTAACGTCACCTTTATAGAAATGGAATCTTATGAAAATTGCTCCTTTGATTCGCTGACAGTTTTTGCAACGGAACATCCTGGTATGACATCTATACTTATAAATTAAGGCATTTTGCAAATAAACTACAAAATGCCTGCACCAGAGTACTTGCTTACACCTTTGGTATTTCAACACATGCGTGATGATGTCCGTAAGGTATAATTGAGTTTTAACTGATAAGTTATTTTTGTGAAATTAATCAAAAACCTACTTTCATTTTCGATAAACAAGCCCGAAATAGCAAAAATGAGAGTAAGGTGGTGGACACGCTTCGGCGGATCCAAGACAGGGATCGTTTGCATCAAAATATATGATTGCAATGAAATAATATTGAATGATTACGTAAACAGTGAATATATTTATTAGGAACTTACCTGGATTACACATAGAAGTTAAGATTTGACAAATGTTGAATAAATGAAACAAGGCAATTCGTTTTTTGAGTGAATGATTTTAATTTTGATAGATAGAAGCTAGCGAAGCACGACCTCTAGCGAAAAAATGGAATAGAACTTTCCAGAACGGGGTAACCAAGAACGCGGTTTGACTAATTAACGTCTTGGCGAAAAGTGTAGGACGGGTTCATCATGCATCGCGGGTAGATATTCATACCTTGAATGGGACATTTGTGTTTAATAGAAAAAAGTTAATAAATGAACTGGAAAAATTTGATGCGATTTTAGTTTTGATCGAAAGAGTTTTTTCTCAGAACAGGGTGCCCAGGAACACGGTTTGACTAATTTACACTATGGCGGAAAGTGTAGAGCGAGATACTTTGAAAATGACAACTTTGGTTTAAAAAAATGCAAATAAATATGCATACACTAGCGGGTTTTTTTTAGTTTCATACATTTTAATACCACGACAGATTGGTAGTGAACTTTATACATTAATTGTCATCGAACGGGGAAGTTAAATTTGGGAGGATTACCCTACCCAATTTTTTTTTGAAACAGTCTTTTATCTGAACTTCACATTTGGGACAGGGATAAAAATATTTGTGAAATTTGACCTACAGAACAAAATTTAGACACATGACGTCCTAAATACACACTCACTGGTTTAAAAAAAAATCATTGTAATCATTTTCAACTAAGAATTAAGGCCAAGTTCATGTATATATCATCCAATTCAGCTTAAATTTTTCATCCCTTTTCTAAATATCCAGCTATGCAGTTTTTTTTATTTCAATTTTAAAGAATAGGTTAAGAAAACTATAAAGAAATAATTCGGACACAATATATACGGAAAAAAATATGATTCAACATTATTGCATTATGTCATTCATTTGTTAAGTGTTAATTCCCGCGCTCGCGCGGGTTATCATCTAGTTTAGTTTAAATAAAACAAAATAGTAACTTGCATATTGGTGAGTTAAAAGGATGCGTTCTATTACAATGCGTTTTGATATTTTAGAGTCTACACAGATAGGGAGGGTTTGCGGACTGCCTGAGGAGGGACGTGTGTTCGAATCCGCTTCTGAGAGTATTCGACTGGAGTTCCGGTCCGACTCCATGATTCACTGGAGAGGCTACCAGGCAACGTTCCAACTCATCCCTAAAAAAGGTAGATACATTTAATTACCCAGTCTTGAATTTGCCCAGACACAGTTGTGTGATAGATACCCTTTCTTATTTACACAGTAATTTAAAAATTAAAAACTGATAATGAGAGCGAAAAAGCGAAAATAAAACGAGGAAGAATATATCCCTATGTATAGTAATCTGACGTAGATCCAATTTCTTTTTTACGAAGTGAATAGAGTAGTGACAATTGGAGAGGATTAACAATAACCTTTGATCAATGTTTTTTGTGTCATTTTGATAATATTGTACACCCATGTTTTGTTTGGGCATCACAATGTCTTTGGAAGATTCTTCCGATGTTCGGTCCTTTGGCTGCAGCTCTGTGGTGCTCGATGTATTGTTTCTTGTTCTTTAAGGTGGTAGGCGGATATTGTCGGTCCTATAACACTTCAGATGAAAGTACGTCACATTCAAAATATTATCATTGTTGCAAAAACTTCAAATTTTGTGATATTTGACAATGAAAATGTATTTTCAAATTCTTGTTATGAATAAATTTAAAAAAGGGTCAAACAGGTTTTGACCTTATGACTTGCAGTTTAATATATAGCTGGCGCTTTATCCTATTAAGCTATGCCTTTAGATGTCAAGATAGGGAAAGAATAAAATATATTTAAGATTTTTAAAGAAAGTACGCCATGTTTAAAATGAAAGTGTCCCATGCCTCCTTAGGTTTCGAATCATATTTGCGACAGTCCTCCATTGAGAGAAGTATAGTCTGCAACCATTTCCTCATCAGCCATTTGTTATGCGAATCAAATACTGTAAAAGTGGTTATTTACGCGTTTTCTATAGTCAAACAATACGCGTGGGTATTAAATACGCGCATGCGTGATTTACTACTCTAAAATTTAAAAAAAAAATTACCATACGCGCGGGGGTATTTTCCGCGATTTTAAGCTTACCGCGTAACTAGTGTATATAAGTCGAAACTGTTTTGAATATCGTTCTATGCTTTTCCAGTGTGCATTTGACTACGAACTCAGCTAAAGTCAATCAAGAAACAACAACAAAATACTAGTATCTGAGTTATCACTAATCAGATTTGTGACGTATAGTG
Organism: Magallana ariakensis; assembly: GCA_020458035.1. Classification (NCBI taxonomy): domain Eukaryota; kingdom Metazoa; phylum Mollusca; class Bivalvia; order Ostreida; family Ostreidae; genus Magallana; species Magallana ariakensis. Next base: position 16,572,245 of record CM035813.1, on the reverse strand, counting down.
CAATACATTTCATCAATGACGCAAATGACGTGTCTATCGTGGATATGATCACCAGGCCGTATCACCTCATAATACTCAAAAGAATGATTCCTCATTCTTTAATTTAATTTTTTCTATAAAGATCCTTCTTAACCTTAACCCTATACCAACAAGTATTATTATACTTTCATGTTAAATACTGAAATCTGATTGGTTTAGACGCAGTTGACAATCCGTTCTCATACCCTCAGCGTTAGCAACACACTTGGCTACGGGCCGATAGAACGAATTGTTACATGCGCGTAAATTATGCGCGTACGGTTCGTCGTAAAACTCACATATTTCTATATAAAAGCAGTAAAATTTGCTATCAAATTAAGACATTCAGTATAATAAAATAGATAGTGCCTGTTTGGGAGGGTACCAGTTGAAATTGACACCCCGAGAAAACCATTGTCAACCGCTTCGCGTTTATATAACTATTTATATACTAGTAATTGTATGGCTACCGACATCCCTATTCTGTCCAAGCACCAACTATTACAGCAAAGGGGGACGTAGATTCTTTTCATGTGTTCCATTTTACACAGTTCCAACAATTCCATTCTCTTCGTTGCAATGTTCTTTACTTTATTCATCATCTATTTCGCTTCTCTTGACGATGATAGGACCTGTCTTAAAAAATGTTCGATGCTGGTTCATATGTTTAATATTTTGTATACAACTCTTTATTTAATGAATCACCATAACATATGATTTATTCCACTGATGTAACAGTTAACTATCATTTGATAATGCTTAGTCAATATTTGGAAAACCTCCGCTCATTAATTTCAATATCATTATGGTGGTGAGCATGGATGTGTTATGGCATCTTTCAACAAATGAATGTTTCATACCAATAAATCACCATGTAACGGGTCCAAGGGGCAAAATCAGCCCATCAGGGAGAAATCCAGCGGCACTGGCGATGACAACAGTTTTATGGAAGATTTACTACGGATACTGACTGCAAAATCCCTAGAATGTATAATATGCTAAATACAAGAATACAATCGTTATTAGAGGCTGTGCGTGGGTTTGACCGGAGGGAGGGGGATCCCAATTCCATTCCTCCCTCCACCATTTTCAAGTTTGAATCGACTTGACATCGATCGTAACAGACAATTTCTTTGCATGGATTATCATTCAAATGTCTTTTCATTTTTTTCCCCTATTAGATTAAGATTAGCTCAGATCAACAGCAGAAACTGCACTTATCAATATTTGCGAATTAATTCTGAACAAGGAATAGATTAAGGCACATGGATTAACAAAATGAATGTATATATACAACCAAGTAACTCTAAACAAAATAAAGATAATCTGCATATCAATTTGTATGAAATTGTTTTAAATACAATCAACTTAATTTCAAGGTCTTTTAACTAGGTCAAGACTAGGTTTACCCATGGACTCCACGAACTTTATCATGCCACGAGTTCCCAATAACCACCCCCTGCTGTGGAATATAGTTCATATTTTGTTTTATATTGTTTCTCTTGTAAAAAATGTGACAATCTAATATTTTAATTTTAATGTTTTTTTTTTATTCATTTAATTTTTAATGAGGAAATAAGCAAAGCCATTTTAAATCATTGTTTTAGAGCTGAGGTTTTGCTTTTGTATTTGTTTTGGTGTGGATGTCGATTTATTACTCAGATGAGATTGGGATGATAATGAAGTTAAACTGTTTGTCTGTTCTATAGCGTGTTATCCGTCCTGCCTGCCGGGAACTGTTTGTGTGAACCAGGGAGGATCTCTCACGTGAGTATTCCACTTTTATAAAATTATACCTAAAAAAATGATCTTTTTGTGATTTAACATAATTATATTTTTGTTCAATGTACAAGACTTTGACCCGTGCGTGCACGGGTTGACATTGCATATAATATCGGAATAATCTAATTTTATTCTATAAATAGAATAATCTACTTTATTGAAAATAACAGTCAAATTATTCATAACAAACCATTTTGAGGCTGTAAATACATTTCATTTAAAAATTTAATTCATATTTGAGAAGAATTCAACACTTTTTCCCCAACGTTTTTTACTCGCTTCAAATTTACACACCATATTGACATTCGGAACTCTCGGGAATTTTCAAATGAAATGCACTGAGTTAGAGTTATCTCCCGTATTTTCTTTGATGAACAAAATATATACATGTAGCAAACTTTCAATGAAAATTTACACGTATTTGTATTATCGTTTTCTGAGTTTATCCATGCAAATGTGATATTATTGAAACATAAACTAAAGAGCCTCCTGTTATTTAGCGTGAATGTAATGCGCATGCGCAAGATTGTAAAATCCAAAAAATTCAGATGATTTCCGGATTTTTAAAAGGAATTTTTGTTGATTATTAATTAGTGAAGCTTGATTGAGAAAAAATAAAAACAAATTGGTAATCTTCAAGTACCAATTATGTTTAAAATATATAAAACAAAAGACAGTACTCTTCCGATTTCTCGGTATTAAAGCCCAAAAATTCGAGTCTATTATTTTAATACAGTAGTATAGATTATACTCAATGAAAAGATGCACTGTACTTTTATTTTTACTAGCTGTGTGGCTGGACTGAAGTGCCCGGTGGATATCTGTAACCATGGCGACTGTGTCCAAAATCACCAAGGGGAATTCAAGTGTTTCTGTCACCATGGCTACACAGGGGCGTTCTGTAGAATCAAAGGCAACAGCGAAAAGGTAAGATATAGCTTACTTACCACCAACGTTGAAAGTTTTGTTCCATAAAAATACGCCAGCATAATTGTTATAGTGTTCAAAACACGCAATACATTTATGCTTTAAAAGAAAAAATACTTTTTTCAGTTATGTTAAAAAAAGCATGTAAATGCTATATCGGTATACCTTCTTGCCGATATATTGGCGTGTATATTTTTCTTTCAGAATTCCACCAGAATGATTATGTTGAAGTCTCCCTCAGATCTCGCAGTGTTTCGCGGAGAACGAGAAATAATAGAGTGTAATTCTAACGACCCAAGTGCTCAGTATATTTGGTATGTACCAAAAAATTTACGTTACTATTTAGGAAAGACATGTACATATTTAGAGGTCTTGTATACAACGTACATGTATTTTATTTTCTTGAAAATAAATTGTTGACCATCTGCCCACTTTTTTCGCAAATAAAGACAATGATATTTGCAATGATAAGCATGTTACCAGAGAATTAAAATTTTTACCATTAGGTTATTCAAGGGCATGCTTCTACAATCCGATTCTGCACATATAACGGTGTTACCAGGAGGGATCCTAGACATCCGGGACTTTAATGAAGGACTTCAAGGAACATACAGGTGTATCGCTAGCACCGCTACAGACTTCGCAGAAACCGAATTTCGCGTTACCCTTAAAGAGAAATGCTTTCTTGGTAATACTTAGTTGCATGTACTACATTGAAATCATCTTTGGCTATCGAAAGTATGTGCCCATTTAAACATTCATATGCGTAAAATAATGTTTCTTATGTTTTCTCTACTGATAAAATAGTCGTGGAGACCCCGCCAACAGACATGGCCGTAGAAACCGGAAGTACCGTCCTGCTCTCTTGCTTTGTTCCTGATGCTAAGAAAATTACGTGGCTAAAAGATGGCAAGGAACTTCTTTCTACGCAACATACGGTAGGTCTTGCTAAAAACTAAATTAAAAAATTACTCAGCTATGTTAAGGAAGGTATCAGAATTCTAGCACGTGTGATTTAGGAAAATTTGCATATGCCCCGCCCCTTATTCATGAGATTTTACGAGATATTGTATTTCGGTAATTAACAAACATCTACCAAAATAAATATGAATAATTATTGGGTTTGAGTGTATCAAGAAAGATGTACTGAAATAAAAATTTCAACTATTCTTTATATCTTGCGAAATTATGAAATTTCTAAGTCGTCTGATGACGTGTCGCGGTTGACTACGTCACATCGGCGCTTGCAGCTGTGATCAGAATAAACATGTGGACTTCAGTGATATATCTGAGAATTTAACTCATTTACAACCAGCCTAGACGGAAATCGGTAGAGGATTCAACTGAACAAGGTAGGATTTATCTGTACTTTCCCTAGATATTGTTTTATATTGTCTAGTACTGTAGGATGAAACAGAAACGAAGGGAAATTCCTCGGCTTCGATTTTGTTTACTTGTTTACATTTGTTTTTCATGTAATATTGTGTTTATACATCAGTTTGGTGACTCAATCAGGCAATAGAAATGTTCTGCGATTCGCTAATTTTGATCATTAAGAGTATTGAGGCTCATTGTAGCTTTTTACTGGTCTCTTATATCGCAATAACATTAGCTCGCATTTCCTCCGTGTTCAAAATAAATGTAAACAATGGAAAGTCCAAACACTGTATTAGCACTACAAATATTACTGTGAGAATCTGGATTGAATATAGACAAGATTGTATTGTTGTTTATGTAAATCGAAATGTGTTATTTCATTTAGCCTTTTTTATCAGGAAGATTACATGTTTAAATAAACAAAACTACAGTGTTGAACTGATTTTCCACACAATATTTAAAACAATAAACATTTGATTATGCCTGTTAGAATATTAATGAAATTAAAACTGCCATTAGTATGCACAATGATAAAATAATTTTCTATTTTCATATTATCTTCAGCACAATAGTTTACTAATTATAACACATTATTCAATTTCAGGGTTATTAAAGCAGTAAATGGTCCACTGGAGACACTTTGTTGGGGTGTTGATAAAAAAGTAGGTACTCTATAAATATTTCTTTTACCCACTAACTTCATGTATATTTGGTCTGGGTTTTTTTTTAAATCATATTACTATAGTGTAACCTATCATAATATCTTTCATTGATATTTATTGAAATTAAATTTGAAATTGATAGATATTCATAATTTCAGGCATTGGTTTTCTTATCAACTGCACTGCCTCCTTACAATGTACATCAAAAAGACAAGAGGAGAAGTACATGTAGTGTGAAAGAATATGGTCATTTGACATAGATTCCACATCATGACTGAATAATTTATACTGAAAATCAGAAAACATTAGTTTTGTTGAACAGTTTGTTACAGATCGAAAAGCAATCTCTATATAGTACATTGTATTTGTCAAGTTGATTATTATAATAAATTCTAGATAAAGATTGATTTTTGTTTCTTTCTTTAATTATTACAAAAAATATTAACTATAATTACAAGTAACCCTGGTGATATATTATAGGTATTTCTTATTTATTTAGCAGCAGAGTAACATAAACCATTATAAAACATAAATGTGTAAATTACAAACTTACACTTAAACCTCCACCCCCTACCCCCCCCCCCCCCCTATCACCCTTATATCAATAGTTATTGGTGAGGGCAACAGATGAATTAATTTTTCCAAATTCAACAATTTGGTAATGATGACTGGTGTGAACAAGACAAAATTCTAACATTATTTTAATGAAATTCACAGCGTGTAATTATTTTATGAACGAAATTTAAAATCATGATCTTAGTCAGTGTTGCGTTTGAATTTCACGCAAATGACGCCGAAAGTGAAATGGGTCAGATAAAATGCAGTAGTGCAAGGGCATACACTTTATCAAATATATTGAAATTTTACATGTGTTACCATTATATCCCAGTTATATCAAAAAGTGCTGGGAGCTACATGAAATCGCTGCGCATATCATATAAATAAGCATTAATTGTGGGAACTCCCTGCAAATTTCTGTTCATCCACTGTTTATATTGAATTTAATAATTGTTCTTACTTGGAATATTTCAAGCTCCCAGCACTTTTCGAAATTTTAGATGTTCATTTTACAAGTTAGAAACAGAAATAATTATATTTGTTAATGTTAAGCCCTTGCACTATGCATTTTTTCGTATTATTCCTGGTTCATCTATTTTTAGCAGTATCACGTGACAGGGTATTCCCAAGAGACTCAAAAATTGCTCATGCGATAGCGAATTATCTAAAATATGTATATTGATAAAAAATTACTTTGTGTAACAATTTTTTGGAATATAATATCAAGATTATTCAAAGGCTTATATTTTATGTGATAAATACCGCTATTATTTTATGGACGCCCTTAACATAGCTGAGTATTTTTTTAATAGAACTGCTCAACTTTTGAAATTTAAAATACTGTCGTTTTCATTGTGTTTCATTTTTACAAAATCTTTTTAATCTACATTTTATAATGCTACATTGTCATGAAATAGACAAAGTTTTTATAAAAAATAATAGACAAACAGATCTTCAATTATACAGATCCTGGCAAGTGGATTTTACCTTAAAATAGATTCGGTTAAACATGATGATGTAGGAAACTATTCCTGTCTGGCGGAGGGAGAGGGTGGTTGTTCGGCCCAGCAGTCTGCAATGTTGACCATTGTCGAGGAAACGAAAATGGATCAAGAAGGTACAAAGCAATCTTGCATTTTCGATGGCCAAGTTTATCTAAATAATGATTTATAAACTTCTCATACACAATTATAGAAAATGGGTGTGAGCATGGGGCGGGTCAGGCAAACTTGGCATAATGAGGATGCCAAACTCGACATTGTATGGTATAACATAGTAAATAAATTATATTACGCAGTACATATAGTTAATGTACTACACTAGCTCTATGTACTTTAAGTTTACTCTCGTATCCAAAAATACCTTTTTGTTTTGTCGAGAAAAAAATGAATTAAGAATGTGAAACTTTTTGTAGATAAATGTGGAGTTCCGGCGATCTCAGGTATGGTACCTCAACTGAGCAGCAGGATAAGCGGTGGAAGAGCCGTTACCATAGAAACAACAGCCTGGCATGTCATTCTCAGGGAAAACGAAAAGGTCTTTCTTCAACAAATATCAGAAAACGTTTTAATGCCATCAACAAAAAATTCAACTATTATATCGTAGAGTCAAAAAAGGAAAATATGATATTGGAAAGACGTATAATTTCAATTCAGTCTAAATTTTGTTGTCAATGAACTTGTATACATGTGTGTATATAATACTTGTCAATTTTATTTCATTTGATGATTAGGAATATATAGATTGGTTAATAAAAATCTCATCTGCAGGAAAAGACGTTTTGTGGAGGCACTTTGATTTCAAATACCTGGGTTGTTACGGCCGCCCATTGTTTCGCCCATTATCCAAACGAATTCAAGCGCCCATTTCTCAAGTCAAACATAGACGTCATTCTGGGCACGAATCAGTGTAAGGGAAAGGACGGAGTCAAAAGAAAAATCAAGCGGTACATCATCCACCCGAAGTTTGCAGAAAGGTCCAGTTATGACAACGATATTGCGCTTATAGAAATGGACGAACCTGTTAATTTCACCGAAAAAATGCAGCCGCTGTGTCTGAAACCTTCCAGTATTATTGACGATTTGTTTCTGTCTCGGCGTGGGGGGAAAAGAGTGGGGCGCGTGATTGGGTGTGGTCAGAGATACGAAAACATCGAGGACACTCCCCAACTTATCCATGACGTTTACGTTCCTATCATTTCCCGCGACATCTGCGCAGACACCAACATTGGGACCGGAAACTTCACGGACACCATGTTTTGTGCGGGTTATGAGCGCGCGCTTTTTGGTGACGCCTGTTACGGAGATAGCGGGGGGTCACTGAGTGTCCAACTGTCGGACAGTCACCCCTGGGTCTTGGTGGGCGTGGTCTCGTGGGGTGTAGGGTGCGATAGACCTGGCCAATACGGTTATTATACAAACGTCGGGAAGTTTTACAATTGGATCCAAGAAAATGTGAAATAGCCGAAAATAAAAACTTTATCTTTTTAGATACTTGAATTTAAATAAATGTTTTGGACAATTTCGAGTCTTTACTGATTTTTGTGTGCAGGCTCTTATCAAAACGACATACTTTGTTCAGAGAATTTTTGGAAATATATTTTTTTGAATTCATGAACAGAAATGCAGCCAATATAAACAATACTATATACGACAATGGTCTTGAAATGTCAGTGGACGAACTTGCTATACATGGAGATAGAACTTTTAAGAAATCCTGACTTGACTATCTGCTTTATTCCACAAATGACCTACCATGTATAGATTCAAATAACCAATGCGTTCTATTCTTGTCCGACAAGAGATTCGGACAATTTCTGAAAATTAACATATCCAAAATGGTCGTTTTAATTTCAATCATTACTGAGAAATATGTAAAGATCATAGAAATCAAAAACATTTCAAAAAGAACAAAAAATACTTAATCTTGTAACTTGAACTAACCATGATTGTAAAATAGATATTTGAACTTTTGTATAGAGGATGTATGAAAATTGTGTTACCAATCAGCAAATGTTAAACATGCATTTTTCAACCAAACACAAGAAGCAGTGTGACATTGTACTGCAAAAAAAAACCCACAAAAAAACACCCCTCAATCAGTGGCAGAGCTAGGGACAATGTTTGTAAGCAGTGGGTCTAGCTAAGCACATTTTCAATTAATATGTCTTAATACCTCAGCCAAGTTGTTGAACTTGTACTTAGAGAACCAGCTGTGTAGGATACAAGATCACGACCGGTGTTCATATTTTTCCTTTTTTTTCTTTTGTCTACATTAAATCAAATATATTGGAACGAAAAATCAAAGAAAATAAAAAGCACACCAACAGATCTAGATTCCAAAGAATAAAGAACTAAAAAAAAAACCCAAAACAAAAGACAAACAAATTTTTTTGTATGGGACAACCACGACTGAGTATACGGTGAAAGTGGGATTTTTGACTTGGCGTTTTTTTTTTTTTATGACTTGTTGCAGATTTTACCAAGAAATTTTATACCTGGTATTTGTCTGATAAGGGGATAAAAGTTGTGATTTACGGATATTATATGATGCAAACGTATTTATTGCATGTTTTCAAATGACAAGTCAAAGTACTATGGCAATTTTCTTTTTCCCTTTACCCAATCTATGCCATGTGGAAAAAAACCCAGAGTTATTTTGTTACGGATTGAAGCGCTGAGTCGATTGTAATGAAGGGTAGAATGATAATGCATACTACATTATATATGGATCTAAATCTTGAACTTGCGCTCGACTCAACACTACTATAAGAACAAGTTCGGGGTGCTTAACCGACACAAACGCAAAAAGGGATTTGTAATGAAAAACGAGAATAAAAATGTTTTAAAAAAGAAACGAGGATCAGAAAAAAAGTTGTAAGCACGTCCTCCACTTTTATTATCTGATGTTTGCAAACATTAATTAATCTAAATAAAAGGGGGATGGGGTCGAGTCGTAGGAATCTTGGATTATCTATACCCTAGCTCCAGGGGCCAAAAAAAAGTAAACTTTTGGTACAAAAGAGACCTGCAGGCCTTTAATGGTCAATCTTAATTTATAACATTCACAGTTTCATTAATAATACACACAACATGCATTAAGTTTATTGCTACAAGCATACAATGCACAGAAAATTAAAGTTTTCAAGATGAAGTTAAAAATGTAAAATTGTTAACGGACGACACGTGACCAACGGCAATAGGGTACCCTAGTGGCTCAAGTGACCTAAAAAATACATGTTCATTGAATGGCCATACATGTATTTGTCACCCCCCCCCTCCAAAAAAAAAATAAAAAGCCTAAACCCCTGCCCCATCGGTAGTGAAATTAACAATTTAAGAGGACATTACGGATATAATAACAATACATTGAGTAGTGTGAAAAGTCAGGGTCATGAATTTCACAATTTAGGTAGAGGGCTTCATGGACAGAACAACCATGCATTTTTGGTGTCTCAATTAAATACGGAAGAGCATTTTTTAAGATATAATACATTTTCACTAAATGGCCATATTGGCCCCGCCCTATGGCCTGAACCCCTGGTCCAGGAGCCACGAATTTCACAATTTAGGTCGAGGGATTCAAGGACATCATAATCATTTATTTAAATTTTTAGCTCACCTGAGCTGAAAGCTCAAGTGAGCTTTTCTGATCACATTTTGTCTGTCGTCCGTCTGTCTGTCTGTCTGTCTGTCCGTCTGTCTGTCTGTCCGTAAACTTTTCACATTTTCAACATCTTCTCCAGAACCACTGGGCCGATTTCAACCAAACTTGGCACAAAGCACCCTTAGGCAAAGGGGATTCAAAGTTGTGAAAATTAAGGACCACGCTCTTTTTAAAGGGGAGATAATTGGCAATTATTGGAAAATTTTGAGAAATTTTCAAAAATCTTCTTCTCAAGAACCATTTGGTAAGGAAAGCTGAAACTGATGTGGAAGCATCCTCATCTAGTGTATATTCAAAATTGTGAAAATCATGATCCCCGGGGGTAGGGTGGTGCCACAATGGGGGGTCAAATTTTTACATAGGAATATATAGAGTAAATCTTTAAAAATCTTCTTCTCAGAAACTAATCAGCCAGGAAAGCTGAAACTTATGTGGAAGCATCCTCAGCTAGTGTATATTCAAAATTGTGAAAATCATGATCCCCGGGGGTAGGGTGGTGCCACAATGGGGGGTCAAATTTTTACATAGGAATATATAGAGTAAATCTTTAAAAATCTTCTTCTCAGAAACTAATCAGCCAGGAAAGCTGAAACTTATGTGGAAGCATCCTCAGCTAGTGAAGAATCAAAGTTGTGAAAATCATGACCCCCGGGAGTAGGGTGGTGCCACAATGAGGGGTTGAATTTTTACATAGGAATATATAGAGTAAATCTTTAAAAATCTTCTTCTAAGAAACTAATCAGCAAGGAAAGCTGAAACTTGTGTGGAAGCATCCTCAGCTAGTGTAGATTCAAAGTTGTGAAAATCATGACCCCCAGGGTAGGGTGGAGCCAAAATGGGGGGTTGAATTTTGACATAGGAATATATAGAGTAAATCTTTAAAAAGCTTCTTCTTAGAAACTAAACTGCCAGGAAAGCTGAAACTTATGTGGAAGCATCATCAGCTAGTGTAGATTCAAAGTTTTGAAAATCATGACCCCCGGGTGTAGGGTGTTGCCACAATGGGGGGGGGGGGGGTCAAATTTTTACATAGGAATTTATAGAGTAAAACTTTAAAAATCTTCTTTTCAGAAACTAATCAGCCAGGAAAGCTGAAACTTATGTGGAAGCATTCTCAATAAGTGTAGATTCAAAGATGGAAAAAAAATGACCCCTGGGGGTAGGGTGGGGCCACAATGGGGATCGAATTTTTACATAGGAATATATAGAGTAAATCTCTAAAACTAAGTAGCTAGGAAAGGTGAAACTTATGTGGAAGTATCCTCAAGTAAGGACTAGGTAGATTTAAGTTTGTTCAAATCATGATCCCTGGGGGTAGGATGGGGTCACAACGGGGAGGGGGGAGGGAGACAAATTTTTGACATAGGAATATATGGAGAAAAATCTTCTACAAAACCATTTGTCTAGAAAATCTGTAACTTTAGTAAAAGCAACCTTGGGTAGTGTAGATTCAAATTCGTTAAAATAAAAATCTTGAGAAGTAGGGTGGGGCCACATTCAGGATCCAATTTTACAAAGGAAAACATTTTTAATTCACAAAAACTGAAATGTTATAATATATATGGTTTTACTTATATGCAAACATTTTGCCAATTTGTGATTCTTTAAAATTGTTAAGACTTTTACCCCTGGACGATTCTTGGGCCTCACAAGGGGTTCAGAGTTTGATGTAGGTTTATATCCCATGTATAAACAATTGTCTAGGATCTTGTTGAGAACTGCGATGCTCAACATGTGATATGAATATAAAATCATCCTGTTAAAAAAGGGACTTGATTATAAACATAAGAATATCTACATGTATTACTACATTGTCCAGATATTTTGTATTATGTCGATCTCCATTAAGCTGATTTTATCATGCCTATTGTTGCTCAGGTGAGCGATGTGGCCCATGGGCCTCTCGTTAAATATATAGGAGTAGAGAAGATTTTCTAAGATTTAATACACTTTCACTATATGGCCATATACTAGAATTGGCTCTGCCTGAATCCTGACCCAGGGGCTATGAATTTCATAATTTAGGTAGAAACCTTTATGGCATTATAACCATGCATTTAGTTTTTATATAAATTAGTTTAAATATATATATGCAGGTAGAGAAGAAGATTTAATAAACTTTCACTTTAAGGCTATCTTGGCCCTGCTCTACGGCCTAAACCCCTGGCGAAGGGGCCATGATTTTCACAATTTAGGTAGAAGGCTTCGTGGACATCATACATGTAACATTACATTTAGTTTTTCTCAAATATACATGTACATGGGAGTAGACAAGAATTCTTTTCTAAGATTTACCAGTTCTACATTGTTTGTAATTTCATGCCTGATGCATTGAACGTCAGACATACGACAATCTATGTACGAATAATATTTGTATATTGTATGTATGACTTACGCCACATACCATTTCACATGACAACACATGTTGATGGCATATTTGCTTTACATGAACTCAAGGTTCTCTCAACATACTGAGGTGTATCAATGTACAGGTAACCACAGCATCAGTGAACAAGCAATGTCTACATATAAAACACACAAAAAGGACACAGATTACAAGCTATTTATTGTCTATCTTTCACTCATTCCCTTACATTCCCACAATTTACAAAATTGAAATAACACAACAGAGTGTAATATGTTTTTAAAGAAACAAAGTCACAATTATCAAACCATGATTCTGAAACAAAGTTCCATTAATAGAACAGACCACTACTGTTTCATCAGTGCAAATATCCAACGACTAATGAAGAGATATAAAACACTCAAACTTATATAAATTCAGACCTGTGTTTTCAAAGAGGTTTTTTTTAAATAGAAAATCAGCATATAGTAAACACAAAACATGGGACTGTATATCAAATTCTGACGGCCATGTTTTTAATAGATATAAAAAAAAACATAAAAAAAAACTTGTGAAATTTAGAATGATAGCACTGTTGAAACTCGTGATTTAAAAATGAATGAAAATACCAAGATGGAGAACTTAAATAAAAGGTATAGCACTTATAAACTTGTAACTGCAAATGGTTTCATTCACCCTATTACCCCCCCCCCTTAAAAAAAAACAAAACAAATACAAATTTCTGTACAGTACTTAAGGACAAAAATATTTTAATTGACAACATACATTTTGTTTGGGAGCACAATATCTTGAAAATCATGCTAATGGTGTCAACTTCTTGATTATTTCAAACTTTATAACTTGTATTTCACTATCAAGTCTCCTGTACTCCAACAAGCACAGATATTATGTACACAAACAAGTACAGTACATGAAAAAAAGAAGATAAATATTCAAAGGATGGCACTTAAGTCTCTTTCAATACTGTGTCAAAATACAAACATTAACACAAGTATGTTCTACAAGAGTTCACAAATCAGGAGAGAAGGAAAGCTACTAAAGTTTGTACCACATATCGATTGGATTACAGTTAACTGAGAAGAACCAACATAATCAAATTGTGTCTCATTCCATCAAAACTTTCCAGTTTTTGATGAGAATAAAAGGAGAACAAAATACACAAACACCATCTAGATTTTATGTGAAAATATTTTGATCTCTCTTTCTATATCCTCGTAATTTGGTTTCAAAACTTTTTCCATGATATCCGACGACTTGACGCATTCTTCTAACCTGCTATGCATGCCAGGAGAATCGGTGATTTTGTGGGCCATATCAAACAGCTCAGACATACTCTTGTCCTTGATGTCTTTTTTGTGCCCCAGGGCTCTTAGAACCTGGGGGGCAAACTTTGAATAATGTGCAGTGGCATTGATGATCATTGGCACATCTACATCGTTGACAAGGTCTGCCACAAATTTGGCGATTGCTGTGTGTGGATCCAATAAATATCCTATCAAATAATACAAAATAGGTTACCAAGTAAACAGAAAAACAAGGAAACTTCAACACAAAAAGCTGAAATTTATTTTAGTTTGCTTATTATTGTACATTCCTCATTTTTGGAGGTACTTTTAAATTCCCAATTCAGCCATTTTGTATCAAACTGCAAGATTATAAAATTGCAAGCACCAAACTTTTGATATAACTTCAAATACCTAGTTCACATCGGTCAGAAAAAAAATAAAGATTTTCAAATCAAGAAAGGTTGCTTTTAGCAATTTTATGCAGATTTTCCCCCAAGCTTTTAATTAGGAATCTACAGTTTTGTTATAAATGAAATGAAATCCTGAATTACAAATACAGTTATCTTGATATGATCAGTTTTTTCTACCTACCTGTTGTCTCAAAACATTTCTTAATGGTGTTGACACACTCAGCCTCTGAGCACCATTTTCCTACCAGGGATTTCTGTATGTCTTTCAAAAGCTGAAAAATCAGAAGGTAAATTCAAGAAACTTGCTTGACTTAAATAGAAAGAAGCTTTAATTTATAAGCCGTCAAAAATTGGGAAAATCTTAATATGCATCATATCTATGTAACCAGTTATATTATTTGTATATTAAATTACAGCGCTAGCGTACGTGTTTGATTGGTATATGTGTGTAGAGTGAGTGTTTATGAATGAAAGTTTAAAATCTGTAACGTGGACAAATGACAAGACTGGACAATAGGGTCACATGACTAACTATGCATGCACTCTTCCCAGCCAAAATCTTATACCGGACTGACACTCTCCGCCTAGCCCTTGAACGGGTCAGACCATTCTTGTATAGTAATATACTGAAAGCATTAGGATTATTTGTCCCGGTAAAAATTAATGTAATAAATTAAAGTTCATTCTAAATTGTAATATTACCGTTTCATTTCGTTGTCTAATGTATATGTTTGTCTGTGTCTAATTGTCTTGTCATATGTGTCTATTCTGTGTTACTCGTATAATTACAAAATTTCAGGTTTTTCTGTATAATAAATATTTATGAACAACGACCCAAGCTTGGCTTTATTATACCACTGGCTACATCTATTATACACATATATAATAACTTAATTCAAAGCTTCAAGTCTTTCATATCATTCAAAACCTCCTTTGGCAATACAACCACATTTTATGTCTATCACTCTATCATAGATCACAAGAGGCCCATGGGCCACATCGCTCACCTGAGCAACAATAGGCATGATAAAATCAGCTTAATGGAGATCGACATAATACAAAATATTTGGACAATGTAGTAATACATGTAGATATTCTTATGTTTATAATCAAGTCCCTTTTCTAACAGGATGATTTTATATTCATATCACATGTTGAGCATCGCAGTTCTCAACAAGATCCTAGACAATTGTTTATACATGGAATATAAACCTACATCAAACTCTGAACCCCTTGTGAGGCCCAAGAATCGTCCAGGGGCAAAAGTCTTAACAATTTTAAAGAATCACAAATTGGCAAAATGTTTGCATATAAGTAAAACCATATATATTATAACATTTCAGTTTTTGTGAATTAAAAATGTTTTCCTTTGTAAAATTGGATCCTGAATGTGGCCCCACCCTACTCCTCAAGATTTTTATTTTAACGAATTTGAATCTACACTACCCAAGGTTGCTTTTACTAAAGTTACAGATTTTCTAGACAAATGGTTTTGTAGAAGATTTTTCTCCATATATTCCTATGTCTCCCTCCCCCCTCCCCGTTGTGACCCCATCCTACCCCCGGGGATCATGATTTGAACAAACTTAAATCTACCTAGTCCTTACCTGAGGATACTTCCACATAAGTTTCACCTTTCCTAGCTACTTAGTTTTAGAGATTTTAAAGATTTACTCTATTCCTATGTAAAAATTCGATCCCCATTGTGGCCCCACCCTACCCCCAGGGGTCATGATTTTCACACCTTGGAATCTACACTTATTGAGAATGCTTCCACATAAGTTTCAGCTTTCCTGGCTGATTAGTTTCTGAAAAGAGGATTTTTAAAGATTTACACTATAAATTCCTATGTAAAAATTTGACCTCCCCCATTGTGGCCCCACCCTACTCCCGGGGGTCATGATTTGAACAAACTTTGAATCTACACTAGCTGAGGATGCTTCCACATAAGTTTCACCTTTCCTGGCTGATTAGTTTCTGAGAAGAAGATTTCTTAAGATTTACTCTATATATTCCTATGTAAAAATTCAACCCCCCACTGTGGCCCCACCCTACCCTGGGGTTCATGATTTGAACAAACTTTGATTCTACACTAGCTGAGGATGCTTCAACAAAAGTTTCAGCTTTCCTGGCTGATTAGTTTCTGAGAAGAAGATTTTAAAAGATTTACTCTATATATTCCTATGTAAAAATTCAACCCCCCATTGTGGCCCCACCCTACCCTGGGGGTCATGATTTGAACAAACTTTGAATCTACACTAGCAGAGGATGCTTCCACATAAGTTTCAGCTTTCCTTGCTGATTAGTTTCTTAGAAGAAGATTTTAAAAGATTTACTCTATATATTCCTATGTAAAAATTCAACCCCCCATTGTGGCCCCATCCAACCCCCAGGGGTCATGATTTTCACAACTTTGAATCTACACTAGCAGAAGATGCTTCCACATAAGTTTCAGCTTTCCTTGCTGATTAGTTTCTTAGAAGAAGATTTTAAAAGATTTACTCTATATTCCTATGTAAAAATTTGACCCCCCCCATTGTGGCACCACCCTACTCCCGGGGGTCATGATTTGAACAAACTTTGATTCTTCACTAGCTGAGGATGCTTCCACAAAAGTTTCAGCTTTCCTGGCTGATTAGTTTCTGAGAAGAAGATTTTTAAAGATTTACTCTATATATTCCTATGTAAAAATTCAACCCCCCACTGTGGCCCCACCCTACCCTGGGGGTCATGATTTTCACAACTTTGATTCTACACTAGCTGAGGATGCTTCCACATAAGTTTCAGCTTTCCTTGCTGATTAGTTTCTGAGAAGAAGATTTTTAAAGATTTACTCTATATATTCCTTTGTAAAAATTTGATTCTACACTAGCTGAGGATGCTTCCACATAAGTTTCAGCTTTCCTGGCTGATTAGTTTCTGAGAAGAAGATTTTTAAAGATTTACTCTATATATTCCTATGTAAATATTAAACCCCCCTATTGTGGCCCCATCCTACCCCCGGGGGTCATGATTTTCACAATTTTGAATCTACACTAGCTGAGGATGCTTCCACATAAGTTTCAGCTTTCCTGGTCTAATGGTTCTTGAGAAGAAGATTTTTGAAAATTTCTCAAAATTTTCCAATAATTGCCAATTATCTCCCCTTTAAAGAGAGCGTGGTCCTTAATTTTCACAACTTTGAATCCCCTTTGCCTAAGGGTGCTTTGTGCCAAGTTTGGTTGAAATCGGCCCAGTGGTTCTGGAGAAGATGTTGAAAATGTGAAAAGTTTACGGACAGACAGACAGACAGACGACAGATAAAATGTGATCAGAAAAGCTCACTTGAGCTTTCAGCTCAGGTGAGCTAATAAAACAATAGAAAGCTCATTTCTACAAACAACAATCTCTACAAGACTTTTCAATGTAGACTCTTAAAGCTGAATAGGCAGTTTTGTTTGATTCACCATTCCACCAAGCAATAAAATCTACTGCTGATCCGAGTCCGTTTTACTGACCTCTCCAGAAACTTTGAAGCACTGGCTCTCCTCCAGCTCCTTGAAGCATTTGCGTACAAGCTGAGAGTCGCGGTCCGACTTGTGGTAGATGAAGCGCTCCAAGTTGGAGGCTTTCAGGATATCAATGGCCGGAGACTGGGTCTTCTGGATCTGTCTGGCTCGGATGTCGTACACTCCAGAGTTGATGAATTCAGTGAGGGTGTTGTTGGCATTGGATGCACAAATAAGTCGCCGGAAAGGAATTCCCATTGCCTATAAGAAAAAATCAAATATATTTAACAGCCACTGGGCTCTGGATCATTCCAAATGAAATACTCAGCAATAAGAATTGGATGCATAAAAACACAGGATTTCAAGCCTGAAGTACCAGTAAGTGAGCTAACCCTTCAGTTGCTAATTCTCCTGATCCCATTATTTCAATAGCCATTTTGTACAAAATGGGCAACCACAAAATTTTAGATCACCAAATTATTTACTCTGACTCTCTCACACTAAATGGCATAAGTATCACTGTGAGAATACAAATTTCCATGGTTACCTGTGCATAAAAAGCTCCTAATATGTTTCCAAAGTTTCCTGTGGGTATACACACATCCACCTCATCTCCAAGGGAGATGACCTTCTGTTCCACAAGGTCAAGGTAGCCCGACACCTGGAACACTATCTGGGGCAGGAGTCGACCCCACGTGATGGAGTTAGCAGCACTGTCAAATTATTCATATATAATAAAATACTATTCTAAAAAAAAATTTCATCATGCACAAGTGCAAATGCTTCATGCCAGCTTGAATGCAGTTAAAATTAAATTCTAGCATCATTTTAAGGGGAGAATAGCTTATGTCATACTTATTTTGTCACAAGTAAATATTAATCTTTCAAATACCATGGATTTCTGTTTTAGTTGATGTGCAATATTGTTTTCTGTTTGTTTAAAAATGTTAATTATAATTGCAATGGATTTTCTTTACTTGATTTCATTCATATTGTATATATAATTAGTTACAAACATCACTTGAGAGATCAAGTGAAAATGTGATATCAATAGATGACATATGAGTAAGCAAATAGCCAATACATGAATAAGAATATAATAAAAGAATTCTAGATTTACAAACATTATTTTTGGTTCCTCAGATGAAAGTGAAACAAAATCAAATGGTAGGATTCTAGATTTACAAACATTATTTTTGGTTCCTAAGATGAAAGTGAAAACAAAATCAAATGGTTTATTACATAGATTTTTTCTCTAAAAAAGTTGCAGTGCCACTCTCAATCAGGAATTCAATACATAGATACACTAAAGATACACTAAAGCTACCTGTGCCCAAACCGTGACAAACTTGCCAACATAACTTCTACTGCATGAGGATAACAACATAACATTTGCCAAGTTTTCTTGTTTGTGTTATAAATATATTAATAATAGGGATTTTAAAGCAGAGCAAACAAGCAAGCAAATTTCAAAATATATCAAACTTACATGTAGATTTACCTTTTCATAAGATTGCTGATGTTGAATACTGTGGAATCATTATTATTTACGGTGTCTTGATTTTTGTTTTCTAGGATACCCATTACACATGAAGCTATATCCCCATAAACATTGATACCCTATTTCTTTTTAATGATAAATGATCAAAACAATAGCCAAATCTATTAAAAAGTACGTAAATTTTTGAAAATGATGTGTACATGCAATATATGTACATTACCAAAATTGCAAACTAATTAAGATACTTGAGGACTGCTGCTTACTTTCATCATATAAGCTGTAAATCATTTGAAACAGCAATTTTGTTGTCAATATATCCATGCATATATAGCATTATCTAAGCTATAAAATGTTTTACCCTGACCCATCTTCTGACAGTTTTTGGTGCTCGTCAATGACAAAATTAATACATGTAACAGTTACATGAATCTTTTCACACCAATTTCATGTTGAAATCTCCTCAACCCCCCTCCTCCATTTGGGCAATCAAATTTGAATTGGGATTTTTTTTCCCTTTTCAGGCATATCATTGACACAAAGACAGTCAAAGTTAATATTGAGACCTATATGAAATACAATGATTCCACAGTTTAAATTACAATGTTAGAAAGTGTTAGATTATGTGACCTTACTTTTTATACCTAAGTCTGAAGTTGCCATTATTAGACAACCAGCTGGCCAGGTCCTGGTCCTGGAATGCCCTTTTGACCATTCCCTGACACAAGTCAAAGTCGCCGTCAATGCCTGGGAAAATAGAAAACAATGCAATAATCTTATAAATCATATTAAAGAATTACAAATTTAAAGTTGCTGTTAATACATGAAAAACAGAAAAATGGTGTGATAGTCTTTAAGAACATTGATAAGAATTACATGAATCAAAGTTAAAGTTGCAGTCTAATGGAATACTCCAATAGAACATTTAGTAGAAGGATAACATGGCTGAATCAAAGACAAGTTCCAAGTCTGCAAAGCAGAAAGGCTTTAGCATGGGATAACAAATAAAATATTCATAAAGAAATACAATATGACAGCTGCTATTTTTTTCTCAGAAGAGTATACATTAAATCAACCGGTAGTAATCTTATCAGTACTTTAGACCAATTCATATTTCACATTAAAAATAACACTTGTCAAGATTTCACACTACACCCAAACACTGTACATGGCTTACTGTAGCCCAGGTATATATTTCATATCACACCTATAGTACATTACCTCACCTTACTAGTACAGGTGGTACCGGTAAGTATATGTTTCACATCACACCTATACATTACCTCACCATACTAGTAAAGGTACCGGTAACTATATGTTTCACATCACACCTTTACATCGTCTCACCTAACACCTGTACATTGCCACCACTCATGGCCGTCATCTGTAGTCGCTGGACCTCACTGATACCGTGCTCAGGGAACAAAACAATCACACCAACTCCACTGCCCTCTGTAGTACACAATTAGAAAGAATAGGCATAACATGGCTGAGTTTAAATTCAGTAAAGACAAATGCGCATGTAAGGAAATGTACAGGAGATCCAGACTTTTTATTGAAGTTTAAAATTCAGTTAACAAACTGAATGTTCTAAATCACTAACTTAGTTTTAAGCATTTTGAAATGATGTTGCTATTTGTAAATTGGTGCTGTCAGTGTTTTCAGTAAGTTTTTGAATAGAAGGAAAAAATTTTGGAACAGCAGGAAACCTAATCTCGGCGAGGGGTCTACCGTATATAATTTGTTACAGCGAGTGATTCTGCTTTATCTGTTTATCTGTGTAACTGTTTATTTACCTCGTTTATTTAGTGAGCAAGTTGAAACACAAAATTTCGTTTACGAGCCAATGGAATTGCTGTAGCAAAAAGTTGATAAGCATTTAACAGACACGTAATAAAACTGTTTCTTGACATTTTCCAAAGGTCTATTCACAAAATCATTTATTTCTAATCTGCCAAAACACCTGCACTCATCCTGCAACTTCGCTCGGACTTTGAAGTGTCCGCCATTGTTAATGAGGTATCGAAGCAATTCGTCACCATTACATAACGCTCACTGAACTTCAATACATAAAAGTCCTACTATTACATCAATACGAAGAATTTTTTTCTCAAAATTATAATACAAATTATAGAAAGATTTTCCTCTTCGACATGGGATATCCGGTCGTCGTTGACTCGATCGTTTGACATATGGTGGGAACCAGTTCATGTTGATCTGGGTCATTGACGTGTTACTATTTTGATGCCATATTTTCAAACGCATTTACGATAAGGATTTTGATATTTACTAAATCAAGCTCCTATATCGGCAGAATTTTTTTAAAGACGGAAATCTCAACCGGAAAATTTTATTCTACAGGCGGTTAATTTTGCCGGTTGCCGGCTCTTATTGAAAACACTGGCTGTATGCCTTGTATGAAATGAAAATATTACAGTTGTATTGGTGTTCACAGTACCTGCGTGTCTGCGGAATCCGTCCAGTACGGCACTTCCTGTGTCTCCGGACGTAGCCACTAATATAATGTACCTATCATACCAAAATCAGCAAATATAATGAAAACATTCATTGTCACCATCACAATTTTTTAAAATAATGATCATCTACGATCCACAAACAACATGTTAAAAGAATCTAAAGCTTTAAATACACTTGCAACGTATCAAGGATATTGAAAGTAATCAAATTGTAAAAATTTTGAAAAGAAAATTGCTTGTTTAAGTTGTCACCAAGCACGTACAAACTCCTCAGTGATATAAAAAGAATGCTATCATTTACCAGATAGACATGTACTTCAGCCATCAATTTCAATTGATCTACGGTAGTCTTGCTACACTTTACCTTATCAGGATATGGACCTATTTAAAATATTTTCATCTTTGGTAAAGTCAACTTACATTTAGCTTTTTCTTAACAATGTATAACATTGCTGAGTGATGAAAGCTACTTAGTATGTAAAATACCTCAGAATGACAATTAAAATCCATTACAGAATATACCAACCTGCTAGTGTCTGTTTGAAACTCATTATGCCGTAAAGCATCCACAAACATCTGGGGCATCAACTGAAGAGCTGCGTCTTTAAAGGAGGCTGTTGGTCCGTGGAAAAGCTCCAACAGAAAGTGATTGTCTTTCAAGTGCCTGACTGGGAATATTTTCTCGTGACTGAAAGTCTCATTGTTGTAGGCTCGCTCCAAGAAAAGTCTCAGCTTGGATGGGTGGAGATCACACGGATTGATGAGTCTCTCCATGATCCGGAGAGCTCGATCTCGGTAGCTCATGTTCACAAGGCGACTCCACTCGCCCTTGGACAAACACGGAATCTGGAGCGCGGGAACGAACAGACCTCCGTCGGGAGCGAGGCCCTGTAACAGAATCTCGCCTAGCGTTGTTCGTTCCTGCGCATTCACAGAGTCTTTATCTTGTCTCGTAGAAACGTACCCCTGATCCTCTTCCAGAACCGCTAACGCTTCAATCACTTTCTCCGACACAGACTCTGGACTCTCGTTTTCTTCGCACAAAATTCGGATGTCGTAAGCTTGTTCGTAAGTCATTTGCCGGTGTTCAAGAATATCTGTTAATGGAGTTCCAATTTCTTGTCCCACAATTCTGTCTATTTTCATTTTATGCAGCCTCTGTAGGATTCCTTTAGCGGGATAGTCTAAGAAAATAACGTAACCTGTGTTTGCGATGTAGCGCATTGCTTCATCGTTTAGCGGATTGGAGCCAGTTAAAGATATAATGCTATTTTCTGCTTTAACAGTCATTAATGCTTTGCCTTCCTCCTCTATGAAATACTTAGATCCTTTTTCTTTGAGCTAAATTGAAATACAAAAACACATGAAATTTCACTGCCATCTCACTATCTGGCAAAAATAACATTGGCACTGGATATGGAAAATGATACATTTTGGATGCAACCACTCCAACACTATGCATTCAAAAATTCCAATTTCAATTACTTCTACAGAGATTAAGCAATACATTACATACTCATGATTTAATGACCTAACCTTTTCCGATATCTTGACGCCCCACATGGGTTCCAGGATGTCATTGTCAATGTCAATGGAAGGCTTGTTGAGCTTTTTGGCCAGGATGCGTGCGACTGTAGACTTGCCACTTCCTGGACTGCCCATCAAGATTATATTTGACTGAAATAATCAAATGAGACAAAAATTGAAAACCCATTTTAATTTCAAAATACTGTATAAGCAATCATAAAATCACACCTAAAAGTCAATCTGATCTACATGTAGAGATCTATCTATATTTGTTCTTCTTAAAAAATGTTATCATAAATAAAACTATCAAGAAATGTTTATTAATATAAATAAAAAGACTGACATTGAGTTACCTAGATTTTTTTGTGCGATATCAGATACAAATTTGCCAGAAATTTCTTCTGACTAATACTAAAGATCACAATGGTACATAAACTATCAGTAATTGAGAATATAAACACTGATTATAAAGTAAGCAAGGTATTCAACTTCAATAGTCCACGAATGTGGCAATGCAGCAAACTGTGTAATATTACCTGGTATATCACCAAAAAAAAAAAAACTCTGCAGATTCATTTTTTAATTTCATAAATTTCTTAATTGAGCAGACAAGCAAAGGGTTCTCAAGATACAATATCTTGGTACAACCCTTGACCTTTAACATTATAAAAAATCAGTAGGGGTATACTCCTTAAAGGGTAACAATTTAACGTCAGTCATGCAAAAGTTGGGGGTGGGGTGGGGATAGAGGCCATTATAAGCTGTTTAGACTACTGTAAACATGTTACTTTTGGCTGTGAATTCTTTTTTATAATTAGCGTTTTTGGCGGAAAGCAGCTTCCGATAATTCAAGTACATCGCTAAATGTCTTTCATATATGTATTAGAATAAGCACATTCAGAAAAACACCTATTCAAATCATATTTATTAAAAATCATTTTCTGCCAAATATCGTATATGCTAATTATACATGTAATACATTTACAGTATCTTCAATCCTTCTGTAGAACTTACTAAGATACATGAAATATACAGCAAATTATTGATATTAAATAAATAATTCTATATACAGTGATATAATACATAAACTTTAAAACATTTTAACTTGAACTGCAATAAAATATCCAAAGTGTTGAATACAAGGTAGTGGATTTCCAAGCACAAATATGAAGCTGAGAACTAAATTACATACAAGTTTATAAATAAACTGTCAAAGAAAAAAAATAACAGTAAAAGCTGTAAACATCTTTAAATTTCTTCTGGGATTTTTATTTATTCAAATTAAATGCAAAATTTGAATTGTGGCTACAAGTATTATGATAATCATTTGTTCATGTATTTTCTCTGAAGAGAAAATAGTGATTACTGAAATATAAGCGCAATGCTATGATTAAGCTTTGTGTACAAAAACAGGGATAATAATGTTTAATATAGACCATAGACCAAAAACAAGTCCATCATAAATAAACAACTTGTTGAATGAAAGCCATACACTGTGAGTCCACTGTTTTGCTGTTGTCAAGGTTACAGATTCCTACAAGTATCAAATACATTCTGCTCAATGCACACAACTGTTGCAGTGAGAAATAATTCTAAAGAACTAAACAATTACAATAGAATGTAAGATTTCATTGAGCTAAACACAAAAGTACTGCGTTTGTTAAAAATTACTGCAATTTCAATATTCCTCAATCTAACATAAATTTATATGGGTTTTTGTTGCTGTTTTGGGGTTTTTTTTTTATGGAATTGATCCACAAAATCAAATTTTCATTCTACAAATAATAAGAAAATTGAAAACTTTAATTTGATGCGAGAACAATTTTTTAATAAATATAAAATATGTGCTCTTAAAAAATTGTGAATTTAACTAATCCCAGAAAAGGGATGCTCAGAAATAGTAATAAAACCACAGCATAAATAACTTTCAAAATAAATAATCAATTGATCAGCATTTACAGATTACAGTCCTTTTATTTTTAGCACTATAATGCCCTTTATGACATAATTATGCCTAGAAAGCATTTACTTTTAAGCCTGAATACATCCATAATATTCTAAAAGAGTCTGAAAAAGATGCTTTCTGCTGCACCGGCAGTTGTTTATAATCCTTTTTCAGACTCTTTTAGACACATGTTAAACAACTGCCGGTGCAGCAGAAAGCATCTTATAATTTATTTATGGGCTTAACATGTGTCTGCAAATAATTTGATAATTCAAGCAAGACACAAGAATATCCTGAGATTAATGTCTCGATCGAGATTCAGTAAAGGTGTCAGTCTAAAATATCCAGTTCACCCAAATCTAATTCTTCACTGAGATAATATCAAATGCAGCAGAAAGTCGAGCCATTGACCCAATATAATTTTGCTTTAGTATCATAAACATTAAAATTTAAACAAGAGGCCCATGGGGCCACATTGCTCACCTGAGCAACAATGGGCGTTCAAAAGATATTGTGCCATATGGCCCCTCAGTAGAATAACAAAAAATAAATATTGTAAAGTATTCGAATTTTACACTTATTTTTGCATACATGTAATCTTTGACATTGTATCTTTATGGAATACTAATTTTACCCAGAATAAGAAAATCCTACGCAAGTTATAAAACTAAACATTTGGTAGGGGTACACCCCCCCCCCCCACTTTATAAAGCGATCAAAATATATGAGAGCATATAGGTACATTTTCTTTCTCAACTACTTACTAGTTACTGTATTTTTTAAAAAATATCATATAATAGTTATTGCATTTTATTACAAAAAATCCTATAGATGTGAAGAAGAAAATTGTACCCAATCTGCTCAATTCCTCAAATTAAAAACATTAAAAAATTTAATTTGCCTTCTCCATTATAATTAAATGACTGTTGTTTATCTGACGTAAACTCGTGTGACTTTTATAACATTACTCACATTTGACTGATGAATACACTGGAATAAAAATTGTTGTCACGTGACATGTTAAAGAGCTATAAAAATCAATGTTACAGTATTGACAGGCACATCACTCTATTTTACTAAGGCCCACCCATTATTTTCATCTTTATTCAAAAATAAAAAATGGCTACAGACGAGGATAATTTTCTGCTAGGAATAGCGATAATTCCTTTATCCCCGCAACAGAAATGTGTCAGAACTATGGAAATTGTTTAATGGTGTCGATTTTATTTATTTGTGTCTGAAAAACTATCAAAATTGATGTAGATTTCACATTATCCATTGTATAAAGAGGGGGCCCCAGAGAGTAGTTATATACAGCATATCATGCTTTAATTTTTTTGTACAAGTACTTAACATTTAGCGAGACATTTCTAATGATCAACCAAAATTTCAGCGTCAATCGTAAAATTATAAGCAAGATACAGAGCTCACAATTCCGCTAGGTTTGAGTCATATATTTTGTTCATATGAGTTTTAACATTCAGCTTAAGATTTTTAACTTGGTATTTCCTATTCAGCATTTAAAGTGGAAAAAAAGAATGGCCTCAGATCTGTGTACATAGAATTGTGAGAAAATCTCTGTATCTTGCTTATAATTCGAAGCTTAACACTCAAATATGGTTAGTAAATAGAAATTGTAAACAATTTAACATAAGAAACATGCACTATAACAAATAAAGTGCACAATTTATTTTTCAAAAAATATACCTACATATTTCCGTCAGCGATATTAAACTCTATTTAAACTTATGAATAAATTCGAGAAAATGCTACGCATCTCAACAAAACACATTGCATTAATCTAATATTACGCAAAAGATCATACCGAATTACCGATAGAATGAATAGTATTTTAGTACTCTTTTAATACATCAGATTTTGCTTAATTTGCGCAGGTTAACAGTTAACTGTCTGATTTACCGAAGTCTCTGTTTGATTTGATACGTAAAAATTACAAAATACAGGCGATAGTTCTCAGGTTACAAAGCATAGATAATGAAAACGAAACGAAAATGAAAACAAGCTAACACAACCGTCACATGTGAAAACTGTCAACGCATTGAAATATTTAACCTCAATTTACTTCACAAAATCGGCACCAATGTATTTTGCATGTTTCAAAGATCCCCTTCGTACGCGAACTGTTGCACAACAAACTTATTCATCATTGTCAGACTGACCCGTTTATCTTACGTTTTACGAATCTTGGTAAAATGGGTAGGCAAACCCGGGCCGGGGCAAAATAAAAGCCGGGGCAGATCGGCAATTGTCAATTCAAAAATACGCATTGTTTTGCAGCAATATTTACAGCGAATACAAATATACTGGTCCGTTACATATTAATTTCTTCAAAATTTTAATGAGATCTGCATTTTAATAACTGCCAATCTTTTGTTTTGCCCCGGCCCGGTTGTGCCAACCCATTTTACCATGACTCATGGAATACCAAACCCGAAGCTATAAACTGATTGAAACACGCCTTTCCTTTATTATTATTTTCGTAATAACTCAGATTTGAAACAGAATTAGCACATAATTTTTGCAATTTATATTTTCCTTTCCATAAGGATTATTTATGCTAAATTACATTGAATTTGACTCAGTAGTTCTTGAGAAGAAGATTTTTAAAAATGCACCCCCCCCCTTTTTCTACAGTTTCGAGGATTTCTCCGCTTTGAATAAAGATCGGTCTTTCATTTTTGCAATTTATATTAACCTTCCCATAAGAATGCTTTGTGCCAAATTTGGTTGAAATTGGCTGAGCGGTTTTAGAGAAGAAGATCAAAATGTACAAAAGTTTACAGACGGACAGACGGACGACAGACAAAATGTGATCAGAATAGCTCACTTGAGCTTTCAGCTCAGGTGAGCTAAAAATGATACATAGACTGATTTAAAACAATGAACATGAAAATTTAAAGGTGCACGATTTTCAACTATGCAGAGTTTTGCTGTGAATAATATGATGATATGAGCCTTATTTAAAAAAAAACCATACATAAATACTACTGGGGTTTGAACAGACAGGGGCTCAGTTGTTGGATAGTAGAGTTCTTATTATTTGTTCCCGAAGACAAAAATGATTAAAATTAGTAATCTTAAGTGTATTTCTGTGTATTAGAATAAAATCATTCACCGAAACCCCTGTTTCAATCTTGTTAAAAAAGTGTATTCAATTGCAATGTACATTAAAAATAGTAAAGAAACGACACTCGCCATCTTGGATTTATAGGGGTACAATGTCCTTGGTTCAACTTATGTTTTAAACAAGTTCTCTAACTTTTCCAACAATTTCTGACAAACTCTGACTCCATTATCCGACAAGCAAGCCCCTGTGTTTGAACATACCATAAATGATAATTAACAATACTATTTCTCTATAAAGTTTATTGCAGTGAAATCAGCATAGCATTTTCAACCAACTTTAATAACAATAAGAACAATGATAATCATCTTTATCTATGCACATGAACAATGGCCTTCTTAGGCTTCTATTGCGTCAGTGAACTCGGTTTGAATTCAACAATTTGAATTGCGCACATGTGAACTCATTTAAAAAAAGAAAAAAAAATGACAAAAAACGATATGTCAATTCAGTCTTCAAGACTAAAAAATGTAGTTTTTATGCTATAATGAACAGAAGAATTTACCCTATCTGAGAAAATTCGGGTCGTGGTATTGAGTCTCCTCCGATGTTGATAATTCTTTACATAGATGGTAGCCGTTGTAATGGCTTTTGTCTCGTTTAGGAAACGCCATAATATTGAGGTTTTCAGTGTAGACAGCATTCTTCTGGCATTAATTGACGAATTTCCTTTAAAAAAGCAGACAACTTATCGTCACATTCCCGTTTTTTCTTTCTCCTCCAACGTAACCCGTTCCATGGATAATTCGTAATAACGATTACGTAACATACTGTCATGTTAAGTGATCACGAATATAATTGAATTTAAAATAATAATATTTCTGAATCCTTTTAGCGAACACGATACATTTCAATAATTACATAAATTAACAGCTCATCATTAATTAGAATTAATTGTTACTTTTTGGAAGGATCGAAATAAATGTGAACAGTTTACTGAAAAGATCTAACCGGAATTTACTCCATTTGTCTTGTTTGTTTTCAAAATGGGAAAGGAAAAAGGAGGATTTCTTACCCCTAAAGCGATAGCAAATAGGATCAAGGCTAAAGGTCTACAGAAATTGCGATGGTATTGTCAGATGTGTCAAAAACAGTGCAGAGACGAGGTAAAATCACATACTTAACTGACATTGTAAATGTTATTATGAGAAGACTGTTTCCCTACTATATTGAAAATACTGTAAAACTCGGTTATAGCGATTTCATAGGGACCTTTGAATTGACCTCGTTTATTCTGTTATTCGTTATATTTGTATGACACATGTTTCCAACCTTTATACCACATTTCACACAATTAATATGTAAACGGTGTGACCGTTGGACCGAGCGCAGATTTAACACAGTGCAGTTTGATTTTTTTGTAGAACAAAATTTATTTGAAACGCACACAGTAGGATCCGCCTATATATCTACTCAAATCATAAGCCAAAGTTAAACTAAACGTCGCGTGCTCGGTCTTCATTATGACGTCATGTTTCATACGTAAAACGTAAACGTTTTGTCTACGGAAATAGCCGACGAAAAGTTCTTGACTCCGATAATTTTTTATTTCTTCTTTCAATGCTTATAAACTTTCCAAAGTTGATGAATTGAATTTTTTCTACCTTATTCAGTCTCTAAAAGAGCGATTCCTTGATATTAATGATTTTATTTTCCATCTAATAATTTGATAAGACATAGGTGACACTAGTCGTATTTCTTGATTAAAACACTGTTAAAAGTTAGATAGTTTGCACAGTCAATTATTTTCATCATAATTACTTTCAATTAAACATTGAAAAGTTTTTGATCGAGTTGCGGGGCAAAAAACATCGACAAGCGGCAGTCAATTAATGATCGAGTTAACATTTTTATAACAAAATGGCGGCCAATATGGCAGCGCCCATGGCTGGAAGAAAATTTTTTGGCCCTTAGTACCGCTGATTCAACTCTCATTTTTCGATGATTTTCTTATATATACGTGTAACCATTAATCCTCGCTTCGCGAGGCGGGCTTCGCCCGCTTCTCGCTGCGCTCGGTATTAGATTAAATTGTAAATTGAAAAATTTATGGGGAAATAAATCAGTAAATTTACTATTATGTGTTACATTTTATTACTTTAGGACTCAACATCATTTTGGTATCTAATCCGTTAATTCGTTATAGCCAAGTGGATTATAACCATAATGACCATAACCATTTTTTAAGGATTTTATAAGGATTTGTTAAGAAATTTTCCAGGGACTTAACAAAACTTTGCTATATCCAAGATTTCATTATATCTTTGTTTGGACTGACAAGTTTTACTGTAGCTGACTAAAAGTTATTTTGATTTTAAATTTTTAATAAAATAAATGATTAAAACACTCCATTTTTAAAAGTTCATATATCATGTATATGTTAACAAAAATCACTTTGGTTTAGAACATTTTATTTTTAATGTGTAATTTTAAAGGAGCCATTGAAATTTAAAGGAAACCAAGAAAAAAAAAATAATTATAATTTATATTTGACAAATGATCAGTTAGCATTTTAATACAGCATATAGTATGCCATACTTGTCATGAATTTCCAAAGATTGGAATGTTATACAATGTATAGAAGTTTTGGGTTTTTTTCTTCAGAAAATTATATTCACTTGTATGTATGGTACATACCTATATTAATACCGTGGCAATTTCTTACAGAATGGTTTCAAGTGTCACATGATGTCGGAGTCACACCAGCGACAGCTATTGTTGTTTGCAGAAAATCCAGATAAATATATTGATGATTTCTCGAAGTATGTCTGAATCAATAAAATGCAAATTCCTGGCTAATTATTGATTGCTCATAATATAATCAGTTTTAAGGAAATATGATATTTGTTAAAACTAAACAGATTTTAATTATAAGAATTTGAAAAAGAGGAAAATCAGGTTAATGTGTTATTTGAAAACATTTACTTACTTACTTATTAATTTGTATCATTTCTCAAATTGGTGTAATTGGAGATAACTATTCTTTTGACACACACACACATACTCACCAAATAAAGTAAATGACTGTTTGCTTATCATCATATGCACTTATCATCATATGTACTCTTTAAAATGGTTTTTCTCATGATATAAAAAAGAATGAAAAAAACTTATAGATGAGTAGGATAAAAGAGACATTTTATGATGGTTTTTAAATATTTTCTTTGTTAGTTATAAATCTAAATTTTATTTTTGAAATTCAGGGAGTTTATGGACGGATATTTAGAGCTGCTGAGGAGAAGGTTTGGCACCAAGCGAGTCAATTGTAATATAGTCTACCAGGAGTATATTGCCTACCGTGAACACATCCACATGAATTCTACCCAGTGGGAGACCCTCACAGAGTTCATCAAGTGGCTAGGCAGAGAAGGTACTGAAATGATTAGCTTTAAGTATTTCTATTTTGAGAACAGCTTTTATTTTTACAAAGAAATAAAGCTTTTGAATATACAGAGTATTCATCATTTTTTTTTTAAAACATATGAGTATGGCATCCTACTTTATGAAAATCTACTGACAGTTGGTCACCTCAGTACATGTAAATTGACTATGAGGAAAGTTATGCAAACCTTGGTTTCAGGACTAGTAGAAATTTATTGGAATGTTTTATATTATTTCATATATATATGAATTAAAAAAACCAGTTCAACAAACTAAGATCAGATAAGAGCAAATTAAAAAAGGTAAGAGTGATTTGATCAATGATGTAGGAAATTGAATTAAACCAAAATAAAAGCAAGCTCTGTTAAATTTATATATGCCTGTGATATTAACTGATTATAATAGTAATGCTGAAAAACACTTATAATTGTATGATTTCAGGAAAATGTGTGGTGGATTACACAGAGAAGGGCTGGTTTGTTCAGTACATTGATAGGGACCCAGAGACCATAAAGAAACAGGAGCAAACGAAAGCCAAGGAGAAAATGGACATGGACGATGAAGAGAGGACAGCTAGGCTCATACAGAAACAAATCGAGCGAGCGGCTGAACAGGGAACATCGGCCAAAGAAGTGGAGTACACAGAACTCAAGAGAGAAAACGAGGAGGAAAAAGGTGAGTGAAAAAAGTGGAATATACATAACCCAAGAAAGAAAATGATAGGGGAAAAAGGTGAGTAGAACAGCTTGATGAAATAATACCTGTATGTTTTACCCAAGAACTTTATTGGTATTTTTGTTGTCTCTACATTGTATTGTGTTGGCACATGTTTCAAGTGGGGAATGATTGAGGAGGACAATAGAGTAGTCTTTCGCTAACAATTACATGTATTACTTGGAATTTTTTCAGATTCAACATATTATTAATTGTTCATGTAACATTTTAACAGTTTGATTAATTGTATTACAATATCATTTTGATTAATTTTTTTTCAGTGTCACTTAATTTTTCTGGCCTTGTGTCTAAGAAAAAGGATGAACAACCACTGAAAAGGTAGGGCAGTTGAGTTTAAGGTGGAATAACACATCATCTCAAAATGGCTGACCTTTGATGGAAACGACATTTGATTTTATTAAAAGGCTTTTATCGACGACAACATGTAACCTTCCCCATAGCCGAGTGGATTTGTGATCCGTATACCAGTATCCCAAATTCAAATCCCGCAGGGGTTTTTGTTGTTACTTACTGAATTGAATTGTTTAGATTATTTATTTTTTATCCCCAAACTGCAAATTTTTCACTTATTTGAAATATGTACAGTATATTTATCATTATATCTTTCACAATCAAATAATTAACTGTTAATTGGAGTGAGTTTTTTCCAGGTTTGTTATTCCACCTTAACATTGTTTCATTCAATTTTCAAACTTTCAGTTCAGATTAAATTAGTGTATATCAATTGCTTATTGTACTTTTGAACAGTTCAGAAAATCCTCTTGCCATAAAAAAGCCTGCAGAGGCAGAGAAACCAAAAAAGAAAGCAAGCAGGTGGGAAAAAGAAGAGCCTAAAAAGGAGGTTAAAAAGGACCCCTTTAAACCACCAAAACCAGGAGAAAAAAGAAAATCTGCTTTGGATGAAATCATGGAGGTAATTAATTGTACTCTCAGAATTTTTACCCCCCCCCCCCATTATCCTAGCTAATCATAATACATGTTTAGTAATTTTAGTATTCATTTTCATATGATAATGTACCGGCACCAACATAATTTACATTCATGTTATATTTCAATTTTCACTATTAATGTTAGAATAAAAAAGGAAACAGCCAATAAAATTTTTTGCCTATGAATGTAGTTTGAAGAGAAAAAGAAAGAAAAGACAAACAGGAAAGACTACTGGCTGACAGAGGGCATTGTTGTCAAGATCGTCACAAAGAAACTCGGGGAGAAGTTTTACAAGAAGAAGGCAGTGGTCAAAGTAATTACATGTTGTATTCCTTTTGACACTAACTATAATTCAGTACATGTTAATTTGATACATTCTCATGATTTAAAATATTGAAGACAACAGTCATTTTTGTTAAGAGACCATTTCATTGATTTGCGATGTGAAATGGTTTCCTGAGTATTTGATTTGCTCATTTATATAAAACATTAAACAAATAACCATTTACAAATGTCTTGGAGTATTTATTTATAATGAATTCATGTATTAACAAAATAAACAAATTTTAATCCCAAGTGAATATTTCTGCTTTTTATTGTACACCGAGAATATTGATTTTCATGTAGAGTACCAGTATGTCAGTTTGGAAGATTGCCAGTA
Source organism: Magallana ariakensis (assembly GCA_020458035.1). Classification (NCBI taxonomy): domain Eukaryota; kingdom Metazoa; phylum Mollusca; class Bivalvia; order Ostreida; family Ostreidae; genus Magallana; species Magallana ariakensis. The sequence goes on along the minus strand of CM035813.1, from coordinate 16,538,408 downwards.
TTCTGATGAAGTTCATGTTTCTTTTAGGAGGTGCAGGATCTATACAGGGCTGTGATAAAAACAATCGACTCTGGAGACAAGATCCGAGTGGACCAGAATCACCTCGAAACCGTCATTCCAGCACAAGGTATCAGTTATGTTATTTATGTTATGTATTATAATCCTCACAAATCATGGACTCGGAACTCAGTCTTCTTTTAATCTTTGAAATTCACAGGGTTATATATATCAAAAGACTCAAAGTCCATGAATTTGGAGGAAATACAAATTTTATAAATGTAATATCAAAAACCATTTAACATATAAGTATATACTAGCATCAAACCTTATAGACTTGAGTGAAATTCAAATGTTTGCATCAAAACTGTACAGGAAAGTCCAGGAGAAATAAGGAAGGATCTAGTTAGAAAATCCTAAATAAAGAATGGTCCAATAAAATTTTATGAGACAAAAAAAAAAATCAGGACTTGAATATTAGGGAAGGAAGGCCAGATATAGTTGCTCAACACAGACATTATATTTTCTGTTTTCAGGTAAATTGGTAAAAATAGTGAATGGAGCATACAGAGGTTATGATGCAGTGTTGGAGTCCATTGATGAAAAGAAGTTCTGTTGTACTGTGTCCATACACTCTGTGAGTATTACAGACTATTACACCTATACTCTCTGTGAGTATTACAGACTATTACACCAATACACTCTGTGAGTATTACAGACTATTACACCAATACTCTCTGTGAGTATTACGGACTATTACACCTATACTCTCTGTGAGTATTACAGACTATTACACCAATACTCTCTGTGAGTATTACAGACTATTACACCAATACTCTCTGTGAGTATTACAGACTATTACACCAATACTCTCTGTGAGTATTACGGACTATTACACCAATACACTCTGTGAGTATTACGGACTATTACACCAATACTCTCTGTGAGTATTACCGACTATTACACCAATACACTCTGTGAGTATTACGGACTATTACACCAATACACTCTGTGAGTATTACGGACTATTACACCAATACACTCTGTGAGTATTACAGACTATTACACCAATACACTCTGTGAGTATTACAGACTATTACACCAATACTCTCTGTGAGTATTACAGACTATTACACCAATACACTCTGTGAGTATTACAGACTATTACACCAATACACTATGTGAGTATTACAGACTATTACACCAATACACTCTGTGAGTATTACAGACTATTACAGCAATACTCTCTGTGAGTATTACAGACTATTACACCTATACTCTCTGTGAGTATTACAGACTATTACACCAATACTCTCTGTGAGTATTACAGACTATTACACCAATACTCTCTGTGAGTATTACTGACTATTACACCAATACACTCTGTGAGTATTACGGACTATTACACCAATACTCTCTGTGAGTATTACAGACTATTACACCAATACACTCTGTATTACAGACTATTACACCAATACACTCTGTGAGTATTACAGACTATTACACCAATACTCTGTGAGTATTACAGACTATTACACCAATACTCTCTGTGAGTATTACGGACTATTACACCAATACTCTCTGTGAGTATTACAGACTATTACACCAATACACTCTGTGAGTATTACAGACTATTACACCAATACTCTCTGTGAGTATTACGGACTATTACACCAATACTCTCTGTGAGTATTACAGACTATTACACCAATACTCTCTGTGAGTATTACAGACTATTACACCAATACTCTCTGTGAGTATTACGGACTATTACACCAATACACTCTGTGAGTATTACGGACTATTACACCAATACTCTCTGTGAGTATTACGGACTATTACACCAATACTCTCTGTGAGGATTACGGACTATTACACCAATACTCTCTGTGAGTATTACGGACTATTACACCAATACTCTCTGTGAGTATTACGGACTATTACACCTATACTCTCTGTGAGTATTACAGACTATTACACCAATACTCTCTGTGAGTATTACGGACTATTACACCAATACTCTCTGTGAGTATTACGGACTATTACACCAATACACTCTGTGAGTATTACGGACTATTACACCAATACTCTCTGTGAGTATTACGGACTATTACACCAATACACTCTGTGAGTATTACGGACTATTACACCAATACTCTCTGTGAGTATTACAGACTATTACACCAATACACTCTGTGAGTATTACGGACTATTACACCAATACTCTCTGTGAGTATTACAGACTATTACACCAATACTCTCTGTGAGTATTACGGACTATTACACCAATACTCTTTGTGAGTATTACAGACTATTACACCAATACACTCTGTGAGTATTACGGACTATTACACCAATACTCTCTGTGAGTATTACAGACTATTACACCAATACTCTCTGTGAGTATTACGGACTATTACACCAATACACTCTGTGAGTATTACAGACTATTACACCAATACTCTCTGTGAGTATTAAAGACTATTACACCAATACTCTCTGTATTACAGACTATTACACCAATACACTCTGTGAGTATTACGGACTATTACACCAATACACTCTGTGAGTATTACAGACTATTACACCAATACTCTCTGTGAGTATTACAGACTATTACACCAATACTCTGTGAGTATTACAGACTATTACACCAATACACTCTGTGAGTATTACGGACTATTACACCAATACACTCTGTGAGTATTACAGACTATTACACCAATACACTCTGTGAGTATTACAGACTATTACACCAATACACTCTGTGAGTATTACAGACTATTACACCAATACTCTCTGTGAGTATTACAGACTATTACACCAATACACTCTGTGAGTATTACAGACTATTACACCAATACACTATGTGAGTATTACAGACTATTACACCAATACACTCTGTGAGTATTACAGACTATTACAGCAATACTCTCTGTGAGTATTACAGACTATTACACCTATACTCTCTGTGAGTATTACAGACTATTACACCAATACTCTCTGTGAGTATTACAGACTATTACACCAATACTCTCTGTGAGTATTACTGACTATTACACCAATACACTCTGTGAGTATTACGGACTATTACACCAATACTCTCTGTGAGTATTACAGACTATTACACCAATACACTCTGTATTACAGACTATTACACCAATACACTCTGTGAGTATTACAGACTATTACACCAATACTCTGTGAGTATTACAGACTATTACACCAATACTCTCTGTGAGTATTACGGACTATTACACCAATACTCTCTGTGAGTATTACAGACTATTACACCAATACACTCTGTGAGTATTACAGACTATTACACCAATACTCTCTGTGAGTATTACGGACTATTACACCAATACTCTCTGTGAGTATTACAGACTATTACACCAATACTCTCTGTGAGTATTACAGACTATTACACCAATACTCTCTGTGAGTATTACGGACTATTACACCAATACACTCTGTGAGTATTACGGACTATTACACCAATACTCTCTGTGAGTATTACGGACTATTACACCAATACTCTCTGTGAGGATTACGGACTATTACACCAATACTCTCTGTGAGTATTACGGACTATTACACCAATACTCTCTGTGAGTATTACGGACTATTACACCTATACTCTCTGTGAGTATTACAGACTATTACACCAATACTCTCTGTGAGTATTACGGACTATTACACCAATACTCTCTGTGAGTATTACGGACTATTACACCAATACACTCTGTGAGTATTACGGACTATTACACCAATACTCTCTGTGAGTATTACGGACTATTACACCAATACACTCTGTGAGTATTACGGACTATTACACCAATACTCTCTGTGAGTATTACAGACTATTACACCAATACACTCTGTGAGTATTACGGACTATTACACCAATACTCTCTGTGAGTATTACAGACTATTACACCAATACTCTCTGTGAGTATTACGGACTATTACACCAATACTCTTTGTGAGTATTACAGACTATTACACCAATACACTCTGTGAGTATTACGGACTATTACACCAATACTCTCTGTGAGTATTACAGACTATTACACCAATACTCTCTGTGAGTATTACGGACTATTACACCAATACACTCTGTGAGTATTACAGACTATTACACCAATACTCTCTGTGAGTATTAAAGACTATTACACCAATACTCTCTGTATTACAGACTATTACACCAATACACTCTGTGAGTATTACGGACTATTACACCAATACACTCTGTGAGTATTACAGACTATTACACCAATACTCTCTGTGAGTATTACAGACTATTACACCAATACTCTGTGAGTATTACAGACTATTACACCAATACTCTCTGTGAGTATTACGGACTATTACACCAATACTCTCTGTGAGTATTACAGACTATTACACCAATTCAATACACTCTGTGTGTATTACAGACTATTACACCAATACACTCTGTGAGTATTACGGACTATTACCAATACTCTGTGAGTATTATGGACTATTACACCAATACTCTCTGTGAGTATTACGGACTATTACACCAATACTACTCTCTGTGAGTATTACGGACTATTACACCAATACTCTCTGTGAGTATTACAGACTATTACACCAATACACTCTATATTACGGACTATTACACCAATACTCTGTGAGTATTACGGACTATTACACCAATACACTCTGTGAGTATTACAGACTATTACACCAATACACTCTGTGAGTATTACGGACTATTACACCTATACTCTCTGTGAGTATTACAGACTATTACACCAAAACTCTCTGTGAGTATTACAGACTATTACACCTATACGCTCTGTGAGTATTACAGACTATTACACCAATACTCTCTGTGAGTATTACAGACTATTACACCAATACACTCTGTGAGTATTACGGACTATTACACCTATACTCTCTGTGAGTATTACAGACTATTACACCAATACACTCTGTGAGTATTACAGACTATTACACCAATACTCTCTGTGAGTATTACGGACTATTACACCTATACTCTCTGTGAGTATTACAGACTATTACACCAATACTCTCTGTGAGTATTACAGACTATTACACCAATACACTCTGTGAGTATTACGGACTATTACACCAATACTCTCTGTGAGTATTACGGACTATTACACCAATACACTCTGTGAGTATTACGGACTATTACACCAATACTCTCTGTGAGTATTACGGACTATTACACCTATACTCTCTGTGAGTATTACAGACTATTACACCAATACTCTCTGTGAGTATTACGGACTATTACACCAATACTCTCTGTGAGTATTACGGACTATTACACCTATACTCTCTGTGAGTATTACAGACTATTACACCAATACTCTCTGTGAGTATTACAGACTATTACACCAATACACTCTGTGAGTATTACGGACTATTACACCAATACTCTCTGTGAGTATTACGGACTATTACACCAATACACTCTGTGAGTATTACGGACTATTACACCTATACTCTCTGTGAGTATTACAGACTATTACACCAATACTCTCTGTGAGTATTACAGACTATTACACCAATACTCTCTGTGAGTATTACAGACTATTACACCAATACACTCTGTGAGTATTACGGACTATTACACCTATACTCTCTGTGAGTATTACAGACTATTACACCAATACACTCTGTGAGTATTACGGACTATTACACCAATACACTCTGTGAGTATTACGGAATATTACACCAATACTCTCTGTGAGTATTACGGACTATTACACCAATACTCTCTGTGAGTATAACGGACTATTACACCAATACTCTCTGTGAGTATTACGGACTATTACACCTATACTCTCTGTGAGTATTACAGACTATTACACCAATACTCTCTGTGAGTATTACAGACTATTAAACCAATACTCTGTGAGTATTACAGACTATTACACCAATACTCTCTGTGAGTATTACAGACTATTACACCAATACACTCTGTGAGTATTACGGACTATTACACCAATACTCTCTGTGAGTATTACAGACTATTACACCAATACTCTCTGTGAGTATTACAGACTATTACACCAATACTCTCTGTGAGTATTACAGACTATTACACCAATACACTCTGTGAGTATTACGGACTATTACACCTATACTCTCTGTGAGTATTACAGACTATTACACCAATACACTCTGTGAGTATTACGGACTATTACACCAATACTCTCTGTGAGTATTACGGACTATTACACCAATACTCTCTGTGAGTATTACGGACTATTACACCTATACTCTCTGTGAGTATTACAGACTATTACACCAATACTCTCTGTGAGTATTACAGACTATTACACCAATACTCTCTGTGAGTATTACAGACTATTACACCAATACTCTGTGAGTATTACAGACTATTACACCAATACACTCTGTGAGTATTACAGACTATTACACCAATACTCTCTGTGAGTATTACAGACTATTACACCAATACACTCTGTGAGTATTAAAGACTATTACACAAATACACTCTGTGAGTATTACAGACTATTACATCAATACACTCTGTGAGTATTACAGACTATTACACCAATACTCTCTGTGAGTATTACAGACTATTACACCAATACTCTCTGTGAGTATTACAGACTATTACACCAATACTCTGTGAGTATTACAGACTATTACACCAATACACTCTGTGAGTATTACAGACTATTACACCAATACTCTCTGTGAGTATTACAGACTATTACACCAATACTCTCTGTGAGTATTACGGACTATTACACCTATACTCTCTGTGAGTATTACAGACTATTACACCAATACACTCTGTATTACAGACTATTACACCAATACACTCTGTGAGTATTACAGATTATTACATCAATACACTCTGTGAGTATTACGGACTATTACATCAATACACTCTGTGAGTATTACAGACTATTACACCAATACACTCTGTGAGTATTACGGACTATTACACCTATACTCTCTGTGAGTATTACAGACTATTACACCAATACTCTCTGTGAGTATTACAGACTATTACACCTATACACTCTGTGAGTATTACAGACTATTACACCATCAAATCATTCGTGAAATATACAGATGTAGAGTAATCAAGAATTATTTCACTTCACTTTGACTTCAATAATTATTATATATTGTATGATTAGTAAAAATATAATTTTCAGTAAGATTTCTAAAAATAATATCTAATAAATAAAACAACAACAAAGCAATTTAACTTTTTTTTTATTGTTCCATAAACATGTACAATAAAACACACTTATAACGAAGTGCCAGGGACTAGTGATTTTGTTTCATTATAAACATAGCAAAATATGTTTAAAACTCTCGGGGAATGAAAATCACTTTGCTATCAGCATCATTTCATTATAAGTTTGTTCTCTATAAGCTTTTTTTTTACTGTATGTTTAACACTAATATCTATGGCAAAACACATATTCAAGGATTATTATCCAGAATCTTGAAACTTTCTCTGTAATGAATTGTTGCATTTGATAATTGTAGGGTCCATTAAAAGGGCGTGTCATCGACAATGTGCAATATGAAGATATAAGCAAAATTTATCAACCAACGTGAAAAGTGAAAAAAAATTTGCATTATAACTTCAAGAAAAGACTGACATTTTGTTTGTATGTTGAAATATGTATGACAAATATGTTGAAATACTGCTCCTAGAATAGTCATATGATTATTTATGTTGAAGGTCAACCCAGATCTTCCCAATGTCAAGGTGACCCAGACATAGTTCAGTACATGTGCAACTGATTTGTTATTTCATGACATCTGACAAAGCTACCTTTATTGATAGTGAGAACCGTGCAGCTAAAACATGAACAGGGTGTACTAAAAGGTTTTACACTTGTTTTAAACTATTCTTTGTGGTTGTACATTTTAATTCTAGTAAATTGCAGGATAATGGTTCCTCGTTTAAATCTCATGTCCCTAAAACTATCACTACAGTAGACAGTGTCTGCAACGTTGGTTTCGGTGTTGTACTCTGGAGCTCACCATTGTTATTACTGTTTTGCAAATGTGTGTGTATGAAAGAAATAAACAACGATGAAATACTGGTTTGTCTCTCTATCCAACAAGGTGTATTATAACATTCAGCTATCTGTAGAGTTGAAGAATATCTTGTAATTCGGTTAAACAACTGCTGTCTAGCTCAAGGAGATTGACTTTGTACTTTGCCGGGTCTCGGATCATGTCTGTGAACACTTCAGTCATTGCCCTGTAACCACTAGGGTCACATTCAGGCTTCAGGGTCTTCAGAAATGCCTTGAGTGAAGTTGTTACCAGCCTGAAAATAAAGCAGTGTCCTCAAAACATTTCAATTGAAATGCATATTTAAAGCATGAAAAAAGCTGATTTGAATATGAAGAAATTGGGTACCTGTTATACAATGTAAATATTCTTAGGAAAAATAAAATTACTACATGTACTTGCAATATACATGTATATCCACTGCATTCTTGCTCTTTGAGTCTACGTATAAAACCTAAACCACCCTTGTAATCTGCATTTTGAAGAGGTTATTATTCCCATGTTAAGTTTTAAAATAGATTGAAAAGTTGAAATGCAAACGTACGTAGTAATCAACGTTTTTCGATTAATACGGCCTTATGAACTGCAGTTTTTTTTTTGCAAACGTTTTTAATAACTAAGCAGAATGCGCTTTGCACATCATAGTAAATATACATGTAGAACTATTAAAGTTCCCAGAACCAAAATCACCAAAAATTCTTTTTTTGCTCACGATAAAAGGCGACAGTGATTTCAGTTCTTAAAAACATATTAATCGAAATCGCTTGCTAAATTTGGTGATTAATGCAGAATGAAAAAATGACAATAACAAACCGTCAACCATCTCAAAAATCCATAAAACGAAATACAAGTTCAAAGCAGAGCAACATAGAGGTAGGATCAGGTACCTAGGAGGAGTGAGCATCATGTGCTGACCGGTCACACCCGCCGTGTGTTCTTTGTCGTAATCGGGGAAAAAACGGAAAAGTTCGTAGACAATTAGGATTTGAAAGTAGCGACATAGCAGCAAAAATACATAACCCGCGTTAGCGGGTTATTTAAATTTTTTTTGCAACAATCGCTACCTTCATAATCCGAATTTTATTGTTTAGATTTACATCTCTTTTTAACAGTTTATAAATTAATTGTAAAAAGTCAGAAAAAGTACCTAATTTATTGTTAATTTACATCAGTACGTTAGATAAAATAAATAGCTAAGTCGTTTATATTAAATAAGGGAATTTGAGTCTGACAGTATAATAACTAAGTATTTAGTAGAGTTTGTGATATTTTTTAGGTTGCTGAAGGTTTCGACCAGTCGATAAACTGGTTAGAACTAGATCGTGTAGATTTCAGACAGAGTTATAAATCACAATCGGTTTTATTAAGAAGGAGAGGAGAAAATACTCGATAGATGTAAATATTTTTTTTTTTAGAAATATTCCGTTCAAAAATAAGAAATGAGAATAAAAGACACGATGCTGGCAATGTGACGTACTTGCATACTCCTTTCTGTGCCTCCTTCAGTGTTAAGTCATCAGTCGGCTTAGGGATATTTTTTATGTCGGCAATGCTTCGTATTATGTTATCTCTAACACCTTTGTTATTGGCACAATGCACCAATTTATCTAACTCTGTAAAAATAAAAAATAGTTTGCTTCATTTATCGGTCTGTTTGGAAATGAAATACAGGGTGCATTTAATTTTCCCACTACTCTTACCGTTAGCAGTGGTAGTCGTACAAAGTCGCTGAATGAAACCATCGTTGTTAAGCAACCAGTCGTAAGATAGGCCTGTTTCATCATGTTTGTAATTCATTGATCTAAATAAAACATACCAAAAATCGAAATTTTTAATTGTAATTGTATATTAATCTAGAATTAATGATATATAGAAAATGGATTTTCTACTCTGGTTAACAACACATACTTGCAAAATTCAGTGAAAAATTTAGATGGAAATTTGTAATCTCCCATAACCAAGGAACTTAAACTTGGAAAGTCCCTACGACTGAATCTGTAGTCACTTGTACAGTAGTGGTCGTCTTCACCACAAAACTGTTGATGGGTCTCCACTGTAACGATCAATATAGATATGTGTTACCACACACACACACACACACACACACACACACACACACACACAGAAATTCTTGTATTTTGTGATTTTGTAACTAGCTAGAATCTACATTGATTTGTGCACAATCGTTTCATATTTTAACAATAATCCAATTTGTGTCTTCAGCACACATTTTTTTTTAGTCTGTAATGATTCATTTGTTCATCAGTCGGACTTTACCTACTCAATCATCCTGTTAAACAAATTAACAACCACACCAATAGAAATGCAATGGACTACTTGTAATAAGAAAAAAAATAAAGAATTGTAAAAAGCGAATGGCATTTTATATTTACCTGCGTATAGTAGACAGAGACTTATAAATAATCTTGTTAGATACATTATATGTCTGAACATTAACATTGGACGTCTTGTAGTCAGATGGAGATGTAGATCTCATTGACAAGAAGTCAACGAAACAAATACGGATTTCCGGTCGCTGTCCAATGTTTTCCGTTGGATCATGATTTAGACATTCATACAGATATTTTTTTTTTTTTCCATTTATTTCACATTACAGAACAACCCATTAACAATATCCAACTATCTCGGGCCAAGATAGTTAGTGATAAAGTAATATGATATGTATTATAACAATTACAGCATATCTGCAAATTTCACAATATTAATTCTAAACATTTGTATTTTTGAAATATTTACAAGTACATCAATATTGTATCTTATATTGTTTTTCAAATATAAAACCAATGCATTATATGTCTCTGTTTTGTTTTGAAATCTACAACATATTTTATATTTAAATATCTTGTAGGCTATGAAAGACACAATAGTATTCAAAAATCGTATTTTTGCGTTTCGTTCAAAGTAAAAACCCAACATAACATGTTTCCACTGTATATCAAATCCTATAACTAGGCTTAAAGTTGACCATATCATCTTAACATGTTCACACTCAAAAATCAAATGTTTTACATCTTCAATTTCGCTACACATATTACAAGAAGCAGAAGACCTATATTTGCATTTAAAAAGAAAGCTGTTACAGCACACTGTATTATTCAGCAATTTGTAATTAAATTCACATATTCGTTTGTCAAATATATCTTTTACTTTGTTTTTGTATATGTCATTCCAATATTCTTTTTCCACTGAAAACAGTCTTTTAAACAATGCCTGATGACAGGGAGGCTTAAATTTTTTGTACAACAAATGTTCGTAGAAAAATTTACATTTTTTGTCTTCGATACAATGTAAACCATTAATAAAAATAAAATCACCAGTGGATACTTTTTGTATATATTGACAACATTTCATATTAAATCTTAGTGATTTTTTATATATTGCATTTCTAACTATTCTATATTCACACATCCAGTTAGCTTTTTGCTTTAGAGTAGATGACAATTCTTGAAGTGTTTTGAATTGGCCATCAGCATTAAAAAGATCCTTTACATACAATATGCCGCTTTGAATCCAACTTTTATGACAAATTGTTTTATTATAAAATTGAAACAAATTATTGTTCCAAATTGGTTGTTTAGCAAAATTTATATCAGATAATTTAGTAATGTCAATGTTTTTTTTACAATCGTTGAAACTACAAAACACTTCTTTATAAAAAATTGGGAGTTTAGAAATGATCTTAAAATTAGAGATATTAGTCTCCGATACGTTTAATACATAATTGATATCTACATTTAAAACTCTCAAATAACTATCAACTATTCTGTTAATTATGCATGTATTGTCCATCAAGATTCTACACCATACAGCTTTTAAAGCCTTAAACTTCGATTCAATATCAACAACTCCTATACCGCCATCTTCTTGTCTTCCAATCACAGTATCTCTTTTTATTCTATCTCTTTTATTCCAAATGAAATTAAATATGCTATTTTTCAGTCGTTTAATATATTCAGGGTCAGGCATAGGTAATATAGAACCCACATAAATTATTTTAGATATAGCTAGTGAATTAACAATGCATGCTTTTCCAAATATAGTTAATTTTCTTTTTTTCCAGGACTCGAAGAGTTTTTCCATATTTTGAAAAGAGTGTAACCAATTAAGTTCATAGCATTGATTTTTATTATGTCCAATGTAAATACCCAAACATCTAACAACATCATTGGTTACATCGATGCCGCTTATATTATTATATCTGTCTTTCAGACTACCAAGTAGTATACATTGTGTTTTGTTTATATTTACTTTTGATCCAGCGTGTTTACAGAACTCTTCAACAGTCTTTATTGCAACATGTAAAGAAGAAATATTTTTCAAGGTTAAAGTGACATCGTCCGCATGTTGAATAGTTTTTATATCGTCTGTCATGTTTAATATATTTATTCCTTGAATTTCCGAATTGTGTTTTAATTTATAAGCCAATATTTCCGCAACAAACAGATATAAAAGTGCTGAGATAGGACACCCTTGTCTTATACCTCTATTCATTTTGCAAGTTTTAGAAATCCATCCATTGTTTTTAACTCTGAAAATTGGTTTTGTGTAAAGAATTTTGACCCATGAAATAAAATTTTCACCAAAATTGAATTGTTTTAAAACTTGAAGAAGAAAATTCCACTCGACTGAATCGAATGCTTTTTCAAAATCTAAAAATAGTAATAAACCGTCATTATCGTTTTCCATGCAGTATTCATAGATGTCTAAAATTAATCTTGCATTTATGCCAATAAAGCGCCCTTTTATATACGCTGATTGTTCCTTGCTAATTAGTTTATCAATAACTGTTTGTAATTTTTTGGCAAGAACAAAAGCTAAAATTTTATAGTCGGTATTTGTTAAACTTAGTGGTCTGTAATTTTTAAGATTATTTTTTTCCCCTTTCTTAAATAAAAGAGTGATCAGAGCTAACCGCTGTGAAAAGGGTAGTTCCTGTTTATCGAAAATACTTAATAAAACTTCATAAAAGAGTGGTCCAATTGTTTTCCAAAAGCATTTATAAAATTCAGCCGGTATACCGTCCAAACCCGGGGATTTGTTATTTTTCAAATTATTTACTGCATCTGCGCATTCATCAATTGTAGGTAATGAGTCGCAATATTCTTTTTCACTATTGTTAAGTTTTGGACATTCAACGTCATTCAAATAAGCATTTATATCAACATTTTTAATAGATTTACTTGTATATAAGTTTTCATAAAAGTGACACATTTCCTCTATAATTTCGCTATTACTTGCTACAGTTTTGTTATCGGTTTTTAATTCTAATATTGTATTGTGTGCTTGATGTTTCTTTTCCAAACCTAAAAAAAAATTTGTATTTCGTTCACCTTCGTTAATCCATTTCGCTTTAGATCTAATCTGCGCTCCTTTAGCTATTTCATTGTACATATAATCTAATTCCTTTTCAAGTTTTCTTTTTTCATTCATATCAATATCTCCGCTCGGTAAGTTTTCTATATCGTCTATCCTTTCCTCAATCAATTTTAATCTATGTTTTACATTGTTCTTGGATTGTCTTGCGTAGATAATGGAATAATCACGGACTTTAATTTTAAAAGTTTCCCATTTTGAAATTGGATCTAATGAGTCATTTATATTTTTGAATAATTCTAAGATTCCGCGTTTATAGTCTTCGTTCTCTAGATGCGAGATATTTAATTTCCAGTATCCTTTACCTCTCTCTAAATTACTAAAATTTAAATTACATTTTATTAACCTCTGGTCACTTAACCGTGTGTTTTTATTATGAGTACCTGGTAATTTTCTAACAACAATATTTTTTATATAATCGATTGAGTCATTGCGCACAAAAATGTAATCTATTCTACTTTTTGGGGAATTTTCTGCATCACACCATGTATAACCATTTTTTGTTGGATTTTTATTCAACCACACATCGACTAAATCCAGCTTATTTAGTAGTTTACTTAACTTTTTGTAGGATTTGTCATTTTCTTTTTTTAAATTGCAATTGAAGTCACCGCCAATAATTAGTTTACTATCTTGGGGAGTATAGGAAGAAATAAATGTATTTAGCGAGTTAAAAAATATTATTCTATCGCTTTCTTTATTAGGAGCATATAAGTTAACAATCGTAAGTAATGTTTCATCTATTTTAGCATTTACCAGAAGTTTCCTTCCATCATTTGACTTATGCACATTTAAAATATCTATATTACATTCTTTATTGAACAAAACGGAAACGCCTCTACTAAAGGGAGAGTCGGAGAAAGCGTGTATTGCTTTTCCGTTCCATTTTCTATCATACAATTCAGCACGTTTCTCTATAAAATGTGTTTCTTGTAAAAGTGTAATATTAATTTTATTTTCTTCTAGCCATAAAAAAATTTTATCTCTTTTTTCTGACGAATTAAGACCTCTTACATTCACTGACACTAAATTTAGATTTGCCATATTTCAAAATATTCGTTGAAAAAAAAAATATAAATAAATAAATTTAAAAAAAAATAATAAAAGTAGTAATATACTTCGAATTCTATATGAAAAAATAGTAAAAGAAAAATATCAACATCGTCACTATTTGATGCGTATTGGTATACATTAATATTGTCGAACACATTGTCTTCAGAAAGTGTAATCTGAATTATAATTTAATATTATTAAATAGGAAAAAAATGAACTTATTGGAAAGTAGATAATTATATTCTATGATTGTATATTCTATTATATTGAACGTATTAAACGTACACATACCACAGTTCTGAAAATTCTGAGGTCGGAAGCCAGATCCGAATACAGTTACCGTTCATCTCCAGAGCTCTCTGTGTCCGGATTACATCCCGACACGTCACTGTCCGACATAGCTCTGAGTTGTTCCAGCATCTGTACTATGGTACGCTGATTTGGTTGATCTTTGTTTTGTTTTTGTTTACGGTCGGTTTTACCGGAGTCGCTGTGTTTTCTTTTCCGGACTCTTTTTGCGATTTTTTTCATAAGTACGCCAAGTACGTTTTTTCCCGGCCAGTGATCTGGTTTTGTATTGCGGGTGCCGTCACGGTCAAGGCCGGATCCCCACTCGTTGTTGTAGGTTGCTTCGACAAATGTCGTTGATTGCTTAGAGGTTACAAGCTTATCTCGGAAAACCGGTACC
Source organism: Magallana ariakensis (assembly GCA_020458035.1). Lineage (NCBI taxonomy): Eukaryota > Metazoa > Mollusca > Bivalvia > Ostreida > Ostreidae > Magallana > Magallana ariakensis. The sequence continues at coordinate 16,523,200 of CM035813.1, read as the reverse complement.
TGAACACACTTGTTTTCTAATATTTCCTCCATAACGGAAACTTTTGTGGACACCCATTGGTCATTGGATTTGACCTTCTTACCCAGGCGAAGGGCGGCAAGCGCGTCATCGGCTTTTGCAATCGCGTTGGCAGAATCTAAATCTCCGCACCGAACTGCTTTGATATATTGAAAGGCGTGTTCTGCCGATTTATGTTTTACACCAAAAATTTCTAATTCACATGGGTAGAAGTTAGAGAGTACATCTTGGGCACCGCAAAACGTGGTAAGATGTTTTTGTGGTTGATAATGCGGGCAGGCCTCATCTCCGGGAGAATGGCCAGGCGTCTTGCACACCTTACAACAAGCATCATTTGTACACGCAGACCGATTATGATCGGTTTTCCAGCAGTTTGTACATAGCAAATTGATATTTTGTTTTGGTTGGCCATAGTGAAACAGTTTGCACTGAATACCGCCGCAGTAATTAATTCTGGGAAGATGCTTTCCTGTAGGAAGCGGTTCTATGTACATAAACCTAGTCCCGTTTAGGATGCTTGTCATACGCTTTGTAATGGGGTGGCGGATTTTTTCGTATAGAATTTTACTTGTTAATTTAACGTCTAATTTGCCAAGTAATTCATGTACGGCAGAATCAGCCACGGAAAGGGGAAGACCACATATCCGTAATTTGAGGGTTTTCTGAGATGTTGATGTAGCACCAGAAGTATACGGGTTAGTGTCGTAGAACTGGTGAGACACATTATTGATGTCAATACCCCGTGTGAGCAGCTGAAGCCTACTCTCTGGACTTTTCAGATAAATTCTCCATAGGTTTCTGTCCAGTTGAACACACATAAGATCATTACCAATTACCTGTTTGATTGGGTCTATTAGATCAAAATCAGTGATCTGTTTATCAGTGGAGCCGCGGAGATCATTGTTCTTTAAGTATAACGGCTTTGATGTTCTATCAACCGTATCAACCGTAACTGAGTCGAAGTCCGCCATCTCCAGGTAAACCCACAGGTAAACGAGTGAGCAGAAATCACAGAAATCACAGATGAAATCAAAACATATATACAAAATCAAAACTTATTTACACAAAATATACGGTCACAAAACTTCAGGTTATGTTTGCACATAACAGTTTAAAGATCCGAAATGCAAAATTTCGACAAATAAACTTTGATTCCGGGAAAAATCGTCAAAAAACACAGAGCGTCAAGCAGACACGTCCACCCGCGTCTGTGTCACGTGACAGCATACAGATATTTAGTAAAGTGAGATCTCTCGTAGAATGCTTGAAAAGGTTTATTTTTATGTGATTTTTTTAATATGAGCAACATTTTTCGCTACACTATTTTTTAAACTAAAACTTTATAGGGTACTTTGAAAAAAAAATTACATGCATAATTTCATATTAAATCTGTTCAAAGCCATTACATGCACATATATGAAAAGGAAAATGGGGAAACCAAAATGCAATAATATAATAATTGGTAATTTTTTCATTACAAACTCTGCAGTGTCACGAAGTGTACCGGTCCAATACATTGTTATCGATTCCAGGACCATTTACACCATCAACGTGTAATTGTAGAAACGATTGCTGTTACATAATTCTTACTTATTATATAATTAAAACTTATTTTGACATATAATCAATACATAAAAAACATTGAAGTAAGTGATAATAATATATAAAATTGTGTTTTAACGAAAAACAAAAATTAAAAATGAGAAAAAACTAGCTTAAAACATTTGGATACAGTTATTGGATAAAAAACCAGATTACCTTTCATCAGGGACGTATATATACGTCCCTGCTTTCATCAAAGAAAAAACAATGATATTTTAAAGTTTCGGTTTTATCTATGAATAAACACTAGCCATCCTTTTAATTAAAAAATATCAGTGATGGACATTTTAATAAAGTGGGGAAAAATTGTTTAGTTTGAACTTTCTTTAAGATAATTCTTTTATCAAGTTTTTTTTTTTTTTTAAATGCGTTTTGAGTGTAAATCAACAGGTTTTTTTATCTTCAAGACGCACGAGGCACTTTAAAAAATATGTACGTTTAAAATCCCCAAAAAAGTCATAGTGCGTAATTTTCAGAGTACGTTTGTTACAACACACTATAAACAATTACGCACTTTGAAAAAAAAAATGAAAGTGCGTTAATTTTGGGACCAGTTTATAAGCATGTGCTTATAAACAAACATGTTATTGGTGTGAAAAAAGGATGCGTTAGTTATGTTAATAAAAACAATATGATCTTTTAGAACATAGAGAAATAAAACCCACACCCCATATTTTAAATTTATAATTATTTAATTTTTTTAATGTAGCTTTTGTTTTTCAAATGCAGGGATTTATTTGATTAGAATTTGAAAAGAGGGTTTATGTTGAAACACTTAAAGATTATTTAACACACCATTTAGGAAATTATTATTTGTCCAGCTCTTTTTTTTTTTCAATATCACTATATTTAATTTACAAGAAAGTGTATTTCTTTTCCTGTTCTTAAACGTTTACACACACACACACACACACACACACACACACACACACACACACACACACACACACACACATATATATATATATATATATATATATATATATATATATATATATATATATTTCAAGTTGGCGGCCTTGGTAAAAATAGGGTACGTTAATGGTTAAGAAACCTTTTATTGTTTTTTAAAGACTTTACTTCTTTCTGCTTTAGGACTTTAATATAAACAATAGTAGAGCAAACTGTCATAAACAAGGAGCCTACTCCAGTTCCAAGGAGAAAAAAAGGGCTGATTTCGGGAAAAAATACAAGATCTTTAATAAACTTTTAATAAAACTTGCAAATGTCATGCATATAAAATTAATTCATAACGAAATGAAATCTATATTTTGTTTTATTCATTTTTGATTGTGGATATAGAATGAAAATTAACGAACACGTTCAAAGATAATAGCGAAAGATTAGCATAAAACTTAATCATTCTTATAAACTCAGAAGTGCAGGTACTTAAACAAATATAATTTCGCTAAGGAGTTTTAATAAATGCTGACAATGTCTCTGAATCGATATGGCGTTTAACGATGTACAGATCCTATTAAATATTTATTTGCTTCATTTATTTATTTATAGTGTGATTGTCTTAAAGAAATGCATTAATTGTTCTGACCGAGCACTTTCTTTTAATGACAGGCGTTGTAATGAACCATTGACGCCATATATAAGACAGCTGTTATAATTACCATCAATTCAGCGCCATGAGGTATGCTCGTTCATTTATACTGATTCTTGGACTATTTCATACCATCAACAGAGTATGTAAGTATAGGAAATATTCATGTTATCATGATAATTTATTGTACTTATTAGTATGGAATGAAAAGCATTTTTTGTAATTATTAATGCAAGAATACATTTAGTACAAGTGTGTTTAAAATCAAAGGCAGACATAGACGAAAAGAAAGTTTGAGAAGGCGCAACTTTAATTAAAATAAGAAACTCTTTATTCTTGGTTTGAGAACAGATGAAGAAAGAAAGATTTGAACAATCGGACAAATCCATGACTTTTAATGTTTTTCTGCTGTCGCAATGAATTAGAAAATATGATCATTTCGAGTAAGTTAAAAAAATTTCACTCGCTAGAATTGTCTTTGTGGATTTTTTTTATTTTATTTTGGATTAATTTAAACAAAGCATTAACAAAACAACTTGATCTTCATGTTTAAAAATCAGGTAACATGACTTAACAAATATAAAAAGAAAAGATATTTAAGTATCTTAACTCTATAAATGGTAATAAATACTGAACAAAAATCTAAGAAACAGGTGTCTCATTGTAATAAAATCGTTAACTTCATACGTTTATTTTAAAGGATAAGTTTGAAGTTACAACCCAGTATATTCCAGATTCGTATATAATAAAAATCGAAGTGCTTACATTTTCGCAACTTTGGAAAACATTGAAATAATTTGCTGAAACACATTAATTAATAATTAAATGCACGTTATTCATCACTACATGTCTTGTTCTTTTTGAAAGCCTCGAATCACATTACCTTATGGAAGAGAAATGCAAAATATGATGATAAAATATTTGCCAACGAACTTAATATCACTGAAGAACCTCTGCACGCTATGTCTGGGATATCTTGCGGACGACTGTGTTCCAATCTTCGGAAGTCCTCGGCTTTTTCCTATCAAAAGAACGACTGCTACTGCTACAGCAGCAAACCAACGGACAGTCATCCTGTAACAATTCTGAGAGGAGCCGAGTTTTATTCTAAAGAGCCGATTGCAAAATTTGTTGGTAATTTGTCTTGAATCATTGTACAGAAGTTAATCACGCTCAACTATAATCCATAAAGAGTAAACAAGTTTATTTCTCTGCAAATATCCAAAACTACCATACGTTTTATGAGTATGACATAGAAGAATGAATTTATTTGTCCAGATAAAACATGAGAGATACTGCATACATACTAGTATACAAAGAAAATTTAATATTAATGACATTAAGGAGGCTGGATGGTCAACAATCAGATGATGATCAGATCGACATTAGATTTTAAGATGTGATTTGTTAAGCTATAAACTATTATCTAATCAAGATAAAATCTATGAATTTTTGCTTTCAAATTTGGGTATGTTCCTATTTCATCTTCATATAGAGCTCTTCTTTTAAAGGAGACCAAGAGAGTAAAAAAATGGCCACGACTATCCAGCCCTCTTAAGAAATTCAATGTTGACATGATACTATTAAGATATTGAACAATAAGAGAGTTTTTCTGATAAATAGCAATTTATATTTCAGAGTGTGCGGACAAAATGTACACATACCTTGGTGACGTCGATCTCTGCTTCAAGGATTATAACGATCTAAAGAATTTCAGTGACGCTGCCGATAAATGCCAGTCAGACGGGGCACATCTCATAACGATAGACACTGCTGAAAAACTCCATGTGTTTCTGGGACTTCTTTCCATCAATCGTATGTCATATACAGTAGATACAATAATTCAAAAATAAAAAAAAAAAGCACAAAAATGTCTAGTCAATTCTGTTAAAATACTGTTTAAATGCAATGCTAACAATAATTTTTTTTATCAAATATCTGCTTTGATAGTACTTTCACTTAGAATATTCTTCTTTTAAATTTGCGTTGAACTAAATTTACTTGTAAACTATAATTGAATTGGTATTTCCTTGGAAAGAGAAGGGGAAAAAAGAGAAGTAACAAACTTTTTAACAGTTCATTTTGAGGTGTCTTCAACGAACAAAATTTATATAAACCTAAACATTCAACTTAACTTCCTGTAAGTATATCATTTTGGTATCAAGTTAAAGGGGGTTGTGCGGCCATCTCGTACATTTGAGAATAAAAATGTAAACTCACTTGTGTTTGTCCAAAACTTAGTAAAATTGTTGTCAAAAGATGAACAAGAGGCCCATGGGCCACATCGCTCACCTGAGCAACAATAGGCATGATAAAATCAGCTTAATGGAGATCGACATAATACAAAATATCTGGACAATGTAGTAATACATGTAGATATTCTTATGTTTATAATCAAGTCCCTTTTTTGACAGGATGATTTTATATTCATATCACATGTTGAGCATCGCAGTTCTCAACAAGTTCCTAGACAATTGTTTATACATGGGATATAAACCTACATCAAACTCTGAACCCCTTGTGAGGCCCAAGAATCGTCCAGGGGCAAAAGTCTTAACAATTTTAAAGAATCACAAATTGGCAAAATGTTTGCATATTAGTAAAACCATATATATTATAACATTTCAGTTTTTGTGAATTAAAAATGTTTTCCTTTGTAAAATTGGATCCTGAATGTGGCCCCACCCTACTCCTCAAGATTTTTATTTTAACGAATTTGAATCTACACTACCCAAGGTTGCTTTTACTAAAGTTACAGATTTTCTAGACAAATGGTTTTGTAGAAGATTTTTCTCCATATATTCCTATGTCAAAAATTTGTCTCCCTCCCCCCTCCCCGTTGTGACCCCATCCTACCCCGGGGGTTCATGATTTAAACAAACTTAAATCTACCTAGTCCTTACCTGATGATACTTCCACATAAGTTTCACCTTTCCTAGCTACTTAGATTTAGAGATATTAAAGATTTACTCTATATATTCCTATGTAAAAATTCGATCCCCATTGTGACCCCACCCTACCCCAGGGGTCATGATTTTCACATCTTGATTCTACACTAGCTGAGGGTGCTTCCACATAAGTTTCAGCTTTCCTGGCTGATTAGTTTCTGAAAGGAAGATTTTTAAAGATTTACTCTATAAATTCCTATGTAAAAATTTGACCCTCCCCCATTGTGGCACCACCCTACACCCGGGGGTCATGCTTTTCAAAACTTTGAATCAACACTAGCTGAGTATGCTTCCACATAAGTTTCAGCTTTCCTGGCTGGTTAGTTTCTGAGAAGAAGATTTCTTAAGATTTACTCTATATATTCCTATGTAAAAATTTGATCCCCCCCCCATTGTGGCACCACCCTACTCCCTGGGGTCATGATTTGAACAAACTTTGATTCTACACTAGCTGAGGGTGTTTCCACATAAGTTTCAGCTTTCCTGGCTGTTTAGTTTCTGAGAAGAAGATTTTAAAAGATTTACTCTATATATTCCTATGTAAAAATTCAACCCTTATTGTGGCCCCATCCAAACCCCGGGGGTCATGATTTTCACAACTTTGAATCTACACTAGCTGAGGATGCTTCCACATAAGTTTCAGCTTTCCTGGCTGATAAGTTTCTGAGAAGAAGATTTTTAAAGATTTACTCTATATATTCCTATGTAAAAATTTGAGCCCTTATTGTGGCACCACCCTACTCCCTGGGGTCATGATTTTCACAACTTTGATTCTACACTATCTGAGGATGCTTCCACAAAAGTTTCAGCTTTCCTTGCTGATTAGTTTCTGAGAAGAAGATTTTTAAAGATTTACTCTATATATTCCTATGTAAAAATTTGAGCCCTCATTGTGGCACCACCCTACTCCCTGGGGTCATGATTTTCACAACTTTGATTTTACACTAGCTGAGGATGCTTCCACATAAGTTTCAGCTTTCCTGGCTGATTAGTTTCTGAGAAGAAGATTTTTAAAGATTTACTCTATATATTCCTATGTAAAAATTCAACCCCCCATTGTGGCCCCATCCCACCCCCGGGGGTCATGGTTTTCACAACTTTGAATCTACACTAGCTGAGGATGCTTCCACATAAGTTTCAGCTTTCCTGGCTGATAAGTTTCTGAGAAGAAGATTTTTAAAGATTTACTCTATATATTCCTATGTAAAAATTTGACCCCCCATTGTGGCACCACCCTACCCCCGGGGATCATGATTTTCACAATTTTGAATCTACACTAGCTGAGGATGCTTCCACATAAGTTTCAGCTTCCCTGGCTGATTAGTTTCTGAGAAGAAGATTTTTAAAGATTTACTCCTATGTAAAAATTCAACCCCCCATTGTGGCCCCACCCCACTCCTGGGGGTCATGATTTTCACAACTTTGATTTTACACTAGCTGAGGATGCTTTCACATAAGTTTCAGCTTTCCTGGCTGATTAGTTTCTGAGAAGAAGATTTTTAAAGATTTACTCTATATATTCCTATGTAAAAATTTGACCCCCCATTGTGGCACCACCCTACCTCCGGGGATCATGATTTTCACAATTTTGAATCTACACTAGTTGAGGATGCTTCCACATAAGTTTCAGTTTTCATGGCCAAATGGTTCTTGAGAAGAAGATTTTTGAAAATTTCTCAAAATTTTCCAATAATTGCCAATTATCTCCCCTTTAAAAAGAACGTGGTCCTTAATTTTCACAACTTTGAATCCCCTTTGCCTAAGGGTGCTTTGTGCCAAGTTTGGTTGAAATCGGCCCAGTGGTTCTGGAGAAGATGTTGAAAATGTGAAATGTTTACGGACAGACAGACAGACGGACAGACGGACAGACATACAGACAGACGGACGACAGACAAAATGTGATCAGAAAAGCTCACTTGAGCTTTCAGAATTTTCTTGTTCTAAAAATAGATCCAATGACGAGAGATAAAAATAGGGTACCCTATTTTGAGGCAAAGTTACTACATTAATGTGCAAGATTCAGCCTTTTACCCAACAAATAGTTGTAGAGGGAAGAACAAAAAACCCCTCTATAATTTTTCCAGAATTTTAAATCTTCGAAATAAGTCTACAGCTGCGGAGTTCTACAGCTGTAAGTGTTTTTAGTGATTAAAAGACATTGTTTTGTTCTTGTATCCCTTATTTGCGTACAAAACAACATGTAGAGCCTCACATTTATTGTTTTTTCATCTTTTGAAAACAGTTTTGGCCAGTTTTGGACAGAAACAAGCGAGTTCAAGAACTGTTTACATTTTTGTCTCAAATGTACAAGATGGCCGCACATCCCTTAAACATATAATAACTTTAGGTAATGAGCATTTGTAATTAGGTCGTAAGTTTTAAGTTCTTTTGTAAAAAAGAATAAGACTGCAATATGCTGCCGATGTGCCTCGAACACACTTAAAGTTCAGGAACTTTGTGGAATTTTTTTTTTTTTTTACACACACACACTCCTAATTTGGTATAAATTCGCTGTATATCTTTGCTAGAAATCCCCCCCAATCAAATTTAAACGGTTTCTATGATTCTTTTGAGTTACTTATAATTATATAATCTTGAAAAAAAAAACGAAAAACTTTATTATGTCATACTTTTTCTTACGCTTATGCATAGTTTACAATACTATAAGCGATTAAGTCGTAACCGCAACTGCATAAGAACTGTGCAAAGTCATGCACACTCAAATTATACGCAATCTCGTTAATATTTGGTAAATTGATATATTACAGATATATGGCATAAAGACACAAAGATATTAAAATAAATTTTAAAAAATAATCGTTACAATTAACCCCCTTACTAACGTAGATGGTTAACATGTGTTATTTTTTACTTTTTTATAATCCATTAGGGTTCTACTGGATTGGGTTGGAAAGGAAAAAAGACGGCTGGAAATGGACAAGTAACAGTTCATTGGTATTTGATAAAAGTCTGTGGTTTCCTGGGGAACCTAACTCCCGACAACAATTGTGTGGTTCTTTCTTATATCGATACATCAATGGCGTTTTAACGCCGGGTATTTTTGATAGCAAGTGTTCAATGGGATCAAAGTATATCTGCGAATTGTAAACTGTTTATTCAATTAGTGTGTATCATAATGACATTGTGATACATTTATTGTATATGCATAATAAGTCTAGACTCTAGAGAAAATTAATAAAGATTTTTATCTTCTAGTATTCTTGTGTATCTGTATTAATTTAATTTACGCTTTATTTTCATGATATGTTCAAAGACCATTTTAAAAAAGAATGAAATAGTAAAATTTACAGAAACTAATGCAAAAAAACATAATAGATCGATGATTATTATTCCAGAATATCGCAAAATGTTATATTAGCTTTTGAACAGAGATGGGACATTTGAAAAAGGTAATTGTGATTGAGCATTATTAATTACATTTTTTTTTTTAATTTTACGAAAATAATTTGTTATTGAATCTGTATTCAATTAAAATAATTCAGTGTAGTTAAATACTTTCAAAAATGTCATGTTTTTTCAATAACTTTTTAAATACATTTCAAATTCTTTTCTCGTAGTTATACTAGCTAGTTTAAAAAGGTGTCATATAATGATGCATTTACTGCATTCCTATTTGTCAATGTGTATAGAAAGATTAAATGTCTTACAATGTGTAATTTATTTGCACTGCCCAGAGCATTTTGTGAAGCTTAATTTCATTTAGGTTTGACATCTCTCATACCAAGGGACACACATACTTAAAAAAAAAAGTTTACTATAGAAAAAAATCTTGATGAGAACTAAATAATAACTAAAGGGTACTTGTTGAATTTAATGTCCAAGAAATGTTTTCCTTTTGAAATTTTAAATCAAATAGGAACACTGCAAGTCTTACATTTCTGTAAAACAATGATGCTGTTTGAGTGATGCTGTGTTTGAAAATCAAATAATGTACAACAAACTGTCAAACCTTTTCGCATGCATAATGCCATGTAACTGGTGTGTGTTAGTGCTGTTAAAATATGTATTTGTTATAAAGGTTTAATAAAACTTTAGAGATTTAAGTGCATTTTATTACATTTGTCCAAGTAATTGAGAGTAATTTATTACACTTGAATAAAAAGATTGTAGTTGTAGTTGCAAGTAATTGATAAATGTTTCAATGTTTTTGAAAGTATTTAAAAAATGACATTTCAAAGAAATTGACTTCAATCCCTTTTTCTAACAAAAATTGATTTAATCAGCAAGATTTATTTTTAAATATATGATTTAAAAGTTATTGTACACTACAAAATACTTTAGTTTCTTAATTTTCTACGAAACATTTTTTTTCTTTTTTTTTGATAGGTCAAAATAATTCTTTAATAATAATTTTTATAGGAAATAATGTTTAAAATAGATTGTATGAAACGCTGCCTTAAGTCCCTTTAATATCAATGAATAACACATATGTTTTTATCGACGTGGAATTTCAACGATTTTGGGCAGATTGTCACCAACGTATATAAGATGGCTGTGAAAAAGATAGGTAATTACTGCAAATAGTTGGCGCCATCGAATGTACAGGTATATTCTTATTTATCTTGGAACTTTGGTACCCAATCAACAACGTATGTAAGTACAGGAGCGTTTCCTGGCCTGTTATTTTTACTTATATATATTCAAACAAAACTTTATTATAAGAGGCTGGACGGTTACCAAATTAGCCATCAGATTTACCTTAAAATTTTTTATATGGACTTAAAGCAATAAACTTTTATCTTTTAAAGAAAAAAATCATATTTAACTTTAAAAATTTAAATATTTTTCTATTATATCCAGTGCGCCGACAAAATGTACACATATATACCTAGGTGATGTCGGTATCTGCGTCTAGATTTACTCTGACGGGAAGAACTTAAAAGACCCTGCTGATGAATGTCGATCAGACGAGGCACATCTCATAACGTTAGACATCACTGAAACACTCCATGCTTTGTCGCAATTTGTTTCCCAAAATAGCATGTTAATTGAATGCAATTTAAGCAAATAAAAATACTGGCAAAATTATTTTGTTTTTTTTATTCAAACATTTGTTTTTACTGTCTGTTATCCCCAAACTGACAATATAAGTTTAAAACTATTTCGATTTTTCACTAATTCCTTCATATTTAGATAGAGTAGGTTGAAAGGATTTTAACACGTGCTTTATGCAAATCTCTCCTGACATTGAGATGTTATACTTCTCTTTGAAGCTGTGTTAACATGTAATAAATTCACAATTTAACAATTTACAATTCCCTCATTTGTCTTTTATTTTATAAGCTTTATATCAAATTTGATTAGAGAAAATAGAAGGTAGCTGGAGATGGACACGAGAAAATACACTGGTATTTGACCAACCTTTGTGGTGTGCTTATGAACCCAACGGTCAACATTCTTCTCCACCAAAACTCAGTGGTGGTTTTTGCAAAATGTATCGGAAAGCCTGGTATTTTTGACGTGCCCTGCAACATCCCTTACCTCTTTATATGTGAATATTGAACTTTTGTTCATAATCAATACATGTTCATATAAGTCACTTTGTATGAATTAAATGTATCTAGCATTATTTTGTTGTTGTTTACACACATGGAATAACAAAAATCAATTTTCACCTTTAAACTATTTTCTCCTCAAAACATTTGCATTGTACTTATTAACCTATGATGTTTCAGGACGTATAATTATATCAGTGCAATTATATTGACATCTACTCCATGTTTTCTCCTATATATGTTTTAAGAAAACTAAATGCTGTGTACAATAAAGTATAAGACAATCTTTATTGATTAATAAAGTAAAAACTGGTCAAACTGGGAAAACCGATAACAATAGGAACCATATTTGAAATCATTATAACATATATATAAATACAAATTAATATTGTAGAACTCAACCCCTACGTGCATTTTCAAAGTTCAAAGTATCCAGACGTGTTTTAATTGACACATCAGTGTCAATCACTGTCTCATAAATTCGCGAAAATCAATAATTTTCGCATTAGTTGTCTAAATTTTATTATACTCATCATTGGCACGATCCTGTTATTTTTATCAATTCGATTTATTGTCTAAATTGCATTAATGCCGGAAAGCATTCTATTTACATCTACTGTATTAAATAGCGCACATGTAATCCAACATACACTGTAACTGACAAATAACTGAGACCTTTTATTCTTTCAGAGAGTTCTGAGCGATCCAAATGATTGATATTATATATATTTTATATCGGACACATGACTCCTCAGATATGAGGAAAACAACATTGTCAAAGATTGTCCGATGAATCAACAGACAGACCGCCCTGTGTTATATTTTATATGTATACAGGAATGGTTGGATACTGAAAAGATCTCATAATAATTAGTTGCAAAATTCAAGCAAAAACGAATAGTTATAAATACAAATTCTTTGAGTATATGTCCTTATACTGTATAATTATCGGAACATCCTACTAGCATTAAAAAGAGATGAAAATTCACACAAAGTATCTTGAACCAGTTTGGATAAATAATGCCGTGGCTACAGTGGTTGTAATGACGTTTTGGAGTCTAATGACAAAACAAATTGTCGCATATCTACGGCATTTTTCTTTGATCTTTCTGTGGTAATATATCCTATATCCCATATCGCATATGCGATATTACTTTCCACGCCCCTTTATATATCACTGTACGAGGCAAAAATCCGGTCAAGAGAAAAACAAAAGAATTTATTTCAGGCAATTCTACAAACAATTTAAAAACCCATAAAAAATAAAATCGTTTAATAGCTTTTCTAGCCTTAAAAGAACGTAAATTTAATCAATATAAATGTAATGAAATCTTTTTGCACAATGCACACTATATAACACCGTACACACACACACACACACACACACACACACACACACACACACACACACACACACACACATATATATATATATATATATATATATATATATATATATATATATGTAACTTCTGTTCAAAAGCGGTATCATAACTTGATATATTCATGAATTAGACTGCACATTAAAAGTATCAGGACAGAAAATGGTTCAAATCTCCAACACACATTTCGGTTAAACCTGGAATATCCCCTCTCCATACGGTCCATTCATCCCAGGTACGTTTAGCCCAGTTTGTATTTCTCAGAGTGTACTTACTTTCCTGATTAGCGATTAATTGTTTGAAATCATCGTTTCCGGATTTTTAACGGACTGAAAAAACGTTTTCTGTCGGAAATCTCCGCATTTTCATGTTTAGACAACAGGTCAAAATCGCCGAAGTCTATATCATGAAATTATCCAAGATTTTTTTCAGTAATTTCATATCTGTCGAGTGCCTTACCAAAGAAAAATCGTCAAAATAAATCTTAAAAATTGGTCAAAAAATCAAAATCAAAATTGCTTTATTCTGTGTAAATTTGACACTCAGTGAATTCTTGACACTCTCAATTAAATTTACGTCAGCAGATATGCGACAAGTTGTTTACATCATAGATGCCTCGTATTATTGGTTATATCGTTTTCATATGGCGTGAAAATCTCGGGCGCTCCTCGATTTCCACGCCCCATGAAAACGATATAATCAATACTAATCGGCTTCTATGATGTAACCTATACTTATTGCTATATCCATATACCCTTTCAATTATTACCGAAAATATTTATCAATTTTGAGACAAAAATATGGCTATATATTGTAATTTTGGCCATTGTATTTTATTTCTACGTAATATTAAACTTTGTATTCTAAAAGTTGTACATCTGCACAGTCCGTATAACTGAATATTTTGAAATTATTAACATTCATTGGTAGATAAAGCAGTCGTTCATAAGAGAGAGAGAGAGAGAGAGAGAGAGAGAGAGAGAGAGAGAGAGAGAGAGAGACATAACATAAAATATAGAGGGTAAGACACAAAATAAGTTATCTGAAAAATATACGAATATTTTAGACACACTTATGGTGTATGCAAATTTTGTATAAAATTGCAGTCAAATTGTTAATAGTTTGTACCATGAATGTGAAAGTCTAGATTTAAAAAAAAAATGCCTCGCTATAATTATTGCCAACATCAATATCAATAAATTAAATACTGATTGGGGTAGTGTAATATGCGACGCTAAAGATATTGATACCGCAACTTTAAATTTTTCCTCAAAATTATTGACACTTATCCGCGAATGTATTCCAGAGAAGACAGTTACAATTAGACCGAAAGATAAGCCATGGTTCGATTCGTTGTTAAGGAGAACAATTAGAAAGCGTAATCGTTTACGTAATTTGGTGGATCAAATTCAGAAAGACTAGAAACCAGGTTAACAATATGAAAAAACATGCACTTTCCAACTATTATGACAACATTGAATTACATTTAGATGAAGCATTCAAAGACAATAATAAGCTATATTGGAAACTCATGAAAGACACATTTAAAACCATACCAAGTTCAGATATTCCACCTATACATCATGTCTCCGACAAAGGAGAACAATTTGTAGCTTTTTCAGATTTAGATAAAGTGGAGCTGCTTAATAATTTTTTCTCATCTGTTTGCAATGTCTATGACACAGGCCGTGTTTTGCCGTCAATATATTCATTCTGTAATAATAAATTATCAAATATTGTTATTTCCGAAGAAGAAATTATAGATATCATTTCAATTTTGCCAGCTAACAAAGCTATTGGGCCTGACAATATTAGTCACAAAATGTCCACGAGGTAATCTTGTAAACAGAAAGTCTACAAAATGTGGTACAAGCGCCGAAAAATATGCAAAAGATTGCTTTACATTGTACATGTTCACCCAAGGTGAGAGATCTGGAATCGAATACGTTTTCGACAAAAACAAAAACACAAATCAATCTAAAATCAACCTGGTTGAAGTAAGAGTTATGATACAATCACTGACTCAGCGTGTCACTGAACTAGAGGAAGCCCTCGACTCGAAAAACAAAACAATCGCATCTCTTAATAAACAAATGCAAGATCTTCGATCAGAGCACGAACAGCTAAAAATAAATCATGAGAGCTTCAGGGATGAGGCCACATCCAGGTTCTCGAGATACGACGCCAATCACAAACTAACATCTGATATGTTTAAACGCGTCGAATCCGATTTCACAGAATTCCGAAATGTTCAGTCCAAAACTAATGACGAGATCAAAAGACTAGCAAGAGTCAGTTCTACATGTCAGAAACAAATATCAGCTATAAGCCCTAACAAAACATACGCAAACGCCGTATCCGAACAAACTAAAGCGTCACCTACATCGCCAGATCGTAATGTGAAAAAAAATGCGGATAAATGTCGCAATGCCCCAAAAACGTCCTCATTCAAAACTATTAATGAGACTATCGCCGAAAAAATCCACAGCATTCGTGTCGACAATCCAAATAGTCAAGATTCTGGCGTAGGGAACATATCATCTGTTCCCAAATCGAGTACCCCAGACCGTACCCCAACCTCAAGCTTGAGTGGAGACGACCCCCATGTCCGCAAGTCTAACGGTACCGTTCCTAAGCAGGTAATTCCTTCACGTTCGGATGAACATAATTGTGTGGTCGAACCCTGTGCAGATAAAAGAGACTCTGCGGGCGGATCCACAACTAATAGGACCGCAAGAGCAGTGCAATATAACGGTGACTCGTGTATAGTAACGATTGATCTGCACTCGCGGAAAGGAAACCCAAGACATGAAGATGACGTCTTCATAGGCGTGACGTACAAAAAGTCATCTAGAGATTATATATCTGGTATATCTAAGGAATCCACAAGATACGGCATTGAAAACTATATAGAACGCAAGGGCGTTAAAGTCAGTCATTTAGTTCTCTTCAAACCAAAATACGGCGGCCCATTTCTGTCAGCAAAAGTGAACGTCTCGCCACAATTTGCTGACACCGTTGAATCTTCTCATTTCTGGCCCGATGGTGTTAAATGCAGACGCTGGCTAAGTAATCGCGAATGGGAACTCAAGTACTTCTCACATGAAGCCGAGGAACCGGCAACGAGAGTGCCCCGCAACCAACACAATGATAACTAAAAGCAGATTAATAGAGTACTGCAACTCAGCAATCTTAATGTTAAGTCTTATCAAATTTATTTAAGTAATGGTTGTCTTAATGGCCTGGAATGTTCGTGGAATTATTTCCTCTACACTCTGTTTGTCATCTCTTCTTGATAGAGCAAACTGTGACATTGCAATACTTACTGAACATAAGCTCAAAAGTGAGACTAAAACGTACTTAGATTCTATTCATAGCGATTTCTACAGATTCGTTAAAACCGATGACAGCGACCTAGTACAAGGCATTGGTACTACATATAACACTGGAAAAGGGGATGTAACTATTATATGTGTAGGAAATCCCTATCCTTCTCAATCAAAGAAATCCCATGTCCTGAATCAAACCGAATCATAGGCGCTGAACTTTCTGATAAAAAGGGTGGCAAATGGTACATCTTTGGCGTTTACCTACCATCCGACAATAACTTAGATATATATGCACAGGAATTAAGTATCGTCGAAAATATGTATCACTACTGCTTATGGCAAAGTCATTCTAGGTGGCGATTTCAATGGTAGTCTACTGGATCAGCAACATACAAACCAACACAAATCAAAATTACTGACCAGGTTTGTTATGAATTGTGGCTTATCCAGACAAAACTCTGATTTTATTGCAAATGGTGATAGTTATACCTTTATACAGAAGCAAACTACACTTGATTACATCCTATTTGATAAATTTGTTCTCAAAAACTTACAACATTATGCCATCATCAAAGAGGGCACTATTTCCCTAACTTCTGATCTCTTGCCGGTTGTAGCAATATAATATATAAAATAATATCCAGACACCTACTCCATTTCTCGGAAACAAAATTACCGGCTTGGCATAAAGCTACTCCCGAGAGTTTGGCAGAATATAAAGCCAAAGTCACGAATGCTCTTGCGTGTAAAACAGCGCAAAATCTTCAAAACGAATTTGACGTAACAAACTTTTTTCACGAGATTAACGATGTTTTGCGCGAATGTGCAGGAAACACTGTGATACACACTTCCTACAACCCTTTTACGCGACCAGACTGGACCAAAGCAGTCAAAGAACTTCATGACATAGAAAGAGCTAAACGCCGAATATGGTTGTCCGAAGGTCGACCACGAGGTATGAACTACTCATCATATCGCGAATACAAGAGAGCAAAGCGTTTGTTCCGAAATGCTCTGGACAGAGAACATGCCGCGTACATGGGCAAAGTATACGCAGACATTGAAAAGGCAGCCGAAGTAGATTTGCGTCTTTTCTGGAAACTCACAAAGCGCATTAAACCAAAAACATCCAGATTATACCCCGAAATAATCGACTCCACAGGTAAAAAGAATACTGACCCAGAAGGAGTTGCTGAAGCGTTCGCTAGTCACTATGAAACCTTATACAGCTGTCTCATGGACCAAAATTTTGACGATGACACAAAGAAATATATTGATACAAAAATTTCTGAAATAACAGAGCTATTCAAATATGACCTTCGTACGTTACCAGGCGGATTGATCACTTCAGATGAAATAATATGTGTCGTTCAATCGTTGAAATTTCGTAAAGCCCCGGGCTATGACCTAATAACAAACGAACATATTAAATATGGAGGTGAAACTCTAACACTGTGTATTGCGATGTTATTTAATGCAATCATTGACAGTGGCAAAATGCCCACTGAATGGAAACAAGGTCTCATTATTCCAATTTATAAAGGTGCAGGAAAACCAAAAGACTCCTGTAAGAGTTATAGACCAGTAGCTCTATTGCCGTGCATTTTCAAAATATTCGAAAAAATAATCCTATCACGCATAAATAGTGAGATCCTACAACACTCGAAATTTCCCAATCCACAGCAACAAGGCTTTCAAAAACATCTTGGCTGTTTAACAGCTTCTTTTGATCTACAGGAAACAGTTTTCCATAACCTTGAACAAAATAATAATGTCTATGTCAGCTTTCTAGATACAAGTAACGCTTTCGATACTGTCTGGAGGAATGGACTTCTATATAAACTTTTCAATCTTGGAATCACTGGCAAAACCTGGTCAATGATACAGAACTGCCATTCCAACACGGTCAGCTCAGTGGTTGTCAATCAAACACGATCGAGATGGTTTCCCGTATACCAAGGCGTGCGACAAGGTGGGGTATTATCTACATTCTTGTATTTGGTATTTATCAACGATCTTATAAATGAATTGGAACTCAACAGTCCAAATTCTGGTGTTCTTAGCGTAAGGAGCAGCTGTCCTTCGCTAGCAGATGACCTATCGTTCATCTCCACTTCGCCAGTGCAGCTTTAGAGATTATTGGATGTTGCGTACTCATACTCGTGCAAGTGGCGTTTTAAATTCAACGCGTCAAAATCATGTGTATTAACATTCTTTGCTAAATGCAACAATCGAAAAAGTGAATTCACATGGCATCTTGGACAAACTGAAGTACCACAGAAAGAGTCGTACAACCACCTAGGTATTACCGTGCACTCGAAGTGCAAACTATCGGTCGCGATATCTGATGCGTGCAAAAAGGGCAAATAATCTTACTTTGTATTGTCTAACATTGGATCCAAGTACCTAAACCCTGCGACAGTGTCTCACCTTTATAAATGTGTAATTCTTCCATCGGTTTTGTATGGCTGTGAGCTATGGAGTAATATGAGCTCTTCAGATCTACAACAACTTAATACATTTCAACACTTTGTATGCAAAAATGCCCTGGAACTCCTCAAACTATGCAGATCTGATATATCCGAGTCACTTTTTAACGTTCAACCTATATCAGCAGAAATTGACACCAGAAAACTACTTTTCTTAGGAAGACTCTGCCGCTTGGATTACGATGCCCTGGCGAAAAAAATCTTTCTCACTCGGCTGATGTCCTTCATGCTATATTTGTCAGACAAGCAAAAAGGATTTATCCCCGACATCATAACCATCCTTCACCTATACGACCTAGCAGAATACTTACAAGACTTGCTGTACAATGGAACTTTCCCAACCAAAGACTCCTGGAAAAAGATTGTCAGACGGGCTGTGAAATCGTCTCAAGATAGAGATCGAGAGAGACGCATGTCCTATGATTCGGACTTTTCCTTCTTCAGAGAAATATTTTCAAAATTTATACCTTCATTTATATGGAAATTACCATCAACTCCCGACGAAATCAACTTGTGTAAATTTATTGTCAAATTGTGTACAAAAATGCAATGCAATTATAATGAAAATATGTATATCTGTATGTTGTGTAATCGCACATTCAGGGATGTCTTCAGTCACTGCTCATGTACGTGTCCAGTTACTTTTGATCTTCGAAATAGATGGTGGAGCGCGATTATAAATTCTTCTGACATTCCACTAGTTGCAGAGTTAAGCGGTCTCTCTGAAGATGACCTATATATGACTCTTATTGGTCGCCATACAGCCACTCCGCTGGACAAGTCTTTCCATGCACCCTTTTACCTGGCCAATTTTCGTTTAGTGCGTTCATGTGCCGCCCAATACCTTAGAGCCCTCCGTTTAAGCGTAATGTGAGATTTAAAGTTCTGACGAACTTTTTGTGAACAATAGTGTAATATACAATCATGTATATTTTATGTACATATTTTTTTTTCAAAGTCATTCTTTTCTTTTCTTTTCACCTTTTTCCTTATCATTTGATGTTTTCTGAGAATTCATAACTTGTATGTATCTTCATTATCTCCTAAAGGAGGAAATAAAGTATGAATGAATTACAAAATTTACTATTTCCAAGCCATTGTGTCTTATATTTAATAGGTCATTAGCTAAAAACAAGTTTCCAAACAATTGGAAACTTGCGCATGTTATTCCGTTGATTAAGAATGATGATCATTCTATAGCCTCTAATTACAGACCTGTGTCATTATTAAGCTGTGTTAGTAAATTATTGGAACGTATAATTTTTAAACATGTGTACAATTTCTTTCATTGCAATAACTTGTTTTATAAATACCAAGCCGGTTTTCTTCCCGGCCACTCAACTGTGTACCAGTTAATTGAAACATATCACAATATTGTGAAAAGTATTGATGACGGGAAATCATGTTGTATAGTTTTTTGTGACTTATCAAAAGCTTTTGATAGAGTTTGGCACAAAGGTCTCCTTTTTAAATTAGAAACAAATGGAATAACCGGCAATGTTTTACAATGGTTTAAAAGTTATTTATGTAATAGAAGTCAAAAAGTAACGTACAAAGATGTTTTATCATCTAATACTTTTATAAAATCTGGTGTACCGCAAGGTTCAGTGTTAGGACCCTTGCTTTTTTTGATATATGTTAATGATGTCTCAAAAAATATGTTATCATTTTGTCGACTTTTCGCAGAATACAATTGTATCCAATATGCATCGCATGATGTTTTCTAGCATTGAACACAATATCAATCATGATTTGTACATTTTGGAACAGTGGTCTAGTCGATGGTTACTTAAATTTAATCCAAACAAAACTAAGGCTGTCTTTTTCACCACAAAATCAAGCTACGAATTACCCGAAATATTTTTTCAGCATTGTAAGTTAGAATATATCTCAACACACAAACACTTAAGTTTACATTTAGCAAGTGATCTAAAATGGTCAGAGCACATAAATATCATAGTTAACAAAGCACTAAAAAAATTAGGTCTCTTGAAAAAACTTAAATTTTGTCTTGGAAAAAACAGCCTTTCCAAAATGTACATTACATTTGTAAGGCCAATTCTCGAATATGCCTCAGTTGTTTGGGATGGCTGTAGCCAACATGACATTGACAAATTAGAGAAAGTTCAGTTATACGCTGCCCGCATTGTTACAGGGTTACCAATTATTGCTTCAAAAACATCCTTATATTTTGAAACGGGCTGGGAAACTCTTTCAGCTAGAAGAATGACGTCTAAACTTACCACTATGTACAAGATCCACAATAAGTGTGTCCCCGAATATTTGTCTCAGATTATTCCCAATACTAGGAGTAACGATTCTGCATATAGAACTAGGAACATTGAAAATTATAGTTTACCTAGGTGTAGAACAGAATTATTTAAGAAATCATTTATACCTGACACTATTCAATTGTGGAATACATTAAGCATAGGAGTAAGAAATGAAACTTCCATACAAAGATTTAAGAATTCATTATATAAAACTAAAAACACAGCTAAAGCTCCCTCCTTCTTTACACATGGTATGCGCAAGCTAAACATAATACATACCAAGCTAAGACACCATTGCATACTCAATTATGATTTACACAGAATAAATATTATTGAAAGCGGTAATTGTAGGTGTGGTTCACCTGAAGATGCTTACCATTTTTTCTTCAAATGCAAAAATTATACTATCGCTAGAAATAATTTTTTTCTTAATCTGCTACAACTAGACCATTTTCGTATAATTAATACTTATCTTTTATTATGGGGCGATGAGTCATTATCCATTGAAATTAAAAAGCAATTATTCTCATTAGTTCAATGGTATATCAACGAAACTGGTAGATTTGTTTAAATATAGTTTATGTGCTTGTTTTTTATTCTCGTATATATCACTTATTTTTATTGTAATAACAATTTAATATCATGTTATAACAGTTGTAAGTTTTGTATAATTTTTCTATTTATGGTAAAGACCTAGTAAGTTGTCAGAACTTGTGTCCGAACCATTTGTTTATGTATCTTTATATATATACAATAAAATATGTTCAATTCAATTCATAAATTAAAATGAAAAGTAGTTGTAGGTATGAAGCGCTTCTGAATTTCTCAGAAACTGATTATATTTGTAATTATAATAAAAGAAATATAGAAAAAGATTCTTTTACTTTTGCAGCATCAAATTAAAAAAAATGAGTAAGGTATCAAAATAAGAATTCATTTTTCAAAGTAAATTCATATAATAGAAAACATAATGAAGCAATGCATTTTAGTTCAGAATAGGTCTTTGTTTTATATCTACACTATACTACTATATTAAAATAAAATACTAGCGGAAAAAAGAAACTGTGCATTATTTAATATATGAAAAAACATTTAAAAATTACAATGAACAAATTTTATTTTTTGTAATACTGTTAACACATGTATTCGTAACAACATCTCATAACACATTAATGTCAACGTCGAATAACGTCAATTTCAGCACACTCGATGTGTCACTATTATTTGAAATTGAATTAACAAATTTGCGTTCACGACGCATTAACACCATTTGCGTTCACGCATGCTTGACAGCGACGCCTCATTGATGCCACTAAAGTGTTCAGAAATGATTGAGGGATGTTGTTCCAGATGTTGGTTAAAGCCTGGCCTAAATCAGCCAACACGTTGCACGTGTAGTCAGTCAATGGAAATCGCACCGGCATACGCTATCGAGATGAAATTATTCAGCTCTTGGATAGCCTTCACGTCTTTGTCTGATGTTTTGCTCGCGCAGACGATTACGCACAGTTCTTGGACTAATTGGTCGAAGCCCTGAAATGCTACGGCAGTCAAACTTGCTGTCTGGAATCGATTTCTCAGATGCACAAGTCTAATGTGGTTGTCCTGTTGACGTGGCGTCACACGAGGTCGCCCAGAGCGCGGTCGTTCCTGGGTGTTGCCAGATTGTTGAAAACGTCTCCATAATGACTGGATGGTGTTCCGATGAACTCCAAAGTGTCTTGCTACAGTATTTTGTGCCATTCCAGCTTGCAGCATCCAAACCCCACGATTACGTTGGTTTTCGTTGAGTCGTGGCATGACAAAGGGGTAAATTTTGTTGAAACTAAAGTGATTTCCTTAACAAAAAAAAGCTTAAACAAATCCTTTACAGTTCTTATTCCAAACAGTATTGCCCCGTAAAACTCGTGCGTACAAATTCTTCAAAAAACAACAGGTGCTCACTAACCATGAAAAAGTCCGTGCACCCGGACAGTTACCATCCGATATTGTCAAAAACAATACCATTATCGATTATTTAAATTTTATAAATACAAACAATAGATTTATATTATACATAATTTCATAATGAACAGTTTCTTTTTTCCGCTAGTATATATTATTCAGGTTATTGTGAAGAAATTCGTTAGAAACTGTTTGGTGAACAAATATATTTTACGTTACCTTTCATATAGTATCAATTGTGGAAAATTGCATGAGTTGAACTGACTGTGTTTCCTCATAAAAAGCTTGCTGCAAAAAGTAGATCCACTGGAAAATGCGGGTTGACACGCCGTGAAATCCTTATATAGACGTTTTACAGCATATGTCTTCACTTATTTGCTTATAATAAATCTTTACTGAAAATCTATATCAAACGTCGTCACCATCTCCGTAAAATGAAGAAGTGTGGTTTGTTTATAAAATGGCGACTCGATCTGCACGTGAATTTTACAGTCCGAGGTCGGTTAGCGTGTTTGAGAGAAAGTCAGCGGCAAGTAAAGTGTCAACATCAGTAGTAAATATTTCGGTGAATATTAAGGTACATGTAATAAAATTAATGTTTCTAAAGACAAAGTGAGTAACAAAATAAGTTTAATCACATCTCAGTCCAATATTGAACACAATTGTGCTGTTTGTATACATATTTGAAAACACATGCACACTTGTAGAAGTGTGTCATTGAATGGTTGAAGTGCAATAAAATGCAATATTTATGTAACATTTATTGTCAATATCTGTTGTGAATTCTTTGGAATAAGCTACAACAAAATAAATACTGACTCAACTTAAATTGATGCATTAAAAACGATTGAATTTAGCGATGAAGCATTGTGCCGAAAAATTTAACGGGAAACCTGTTTAAACAGTTTATTTTTAGCAGGGCTCTGCTGAAAGCAGAGTCCTAGCTGTAGGCACGCAAATCGCCAAAGTTACAATAAATAGCACAGCTTCAAAAGTAAACAACAACAAAAACCAAAAAACGAACAGCGTCAAGTAAAAGCTTCTGCTATATCAAATAGTTACACAGAGAGCCATGTTTTGTGAAATGTATTGTGTTTTTTGTTAAGAAGTGCGAATAAATTTAGCGAAGAGTGCTGTTTTTCTTATCAATTTCGTGTTTTAAAAACAAGACTTATAGTATGCATTTTTGACACATACAATGCGCATGAATTTCCATGAACTACTTTACAAAGCATTAGTATTCGGCTGCACATCGAAGAAATAGGGAATTGAGTTTATAACGCTTGTTTCAAAGTGCAATGCACCGTTGATTTTTTTCTACTAGACATACATATTTTTGCTAATAGCCGCTTTCAAAATTTAGTCAATATCTGACGCTTTGCCGACATTAAAAGCATATAAGAGAGAGAGAGAGAGAGAGAGAGAGAGAGAGAGAGAGAGAGAGAGAGAGATTTTGCAGTCTTTACTGCACAATGTGCATTAAACACACTAAAAGAGCCCGGCTTTCAGTACTTTGATTGACAATTGTTTACACCATAAAAAAACAAAAAGCGATTATTATGAGAACTCTTAGTAAATTATTGCAGTGTTTTAGTTTTTGCAGTCCTGATACAGAGTAAACGTCACAGTTAGTAGTTTGTGCATAAATTATCAATAGTGGGCGGGTACTAAACAGCCAATGAAAATGCTTGTTTAAAAACTGCAACTCGAGACTCCAATAGTGTCATCACTCAACGCATCAGTTTATCGGTCGCAGCGTGTACACCAGTGTGAGATTTGTGATAAAATGGTACTTCAAGAGTTGAATTGCTTTCATGTAAAAAGAAATAAATAAACCATTATCCTTATGTAGTTATTATAAATAAGGAAAAAAGTATCATTAGCAGAAACAAAAAAGGAGATAATGTCAGTAAATTAATATACAATATACCGGTATATAATTACACTATATATTGTCAATAAGTGAATCTACAATATATAAAATTTTATGGAAAAAGTATCATTAGCAGAAACAAAACAGGAGATAATGTCTGTAAATGAATCTACAATATATAAAATTACACTCTATATTGCCAATAATTGAATCTACAATATATAAATTTACACTCTATATTGCCAATAAGTGAATCTACAATATATAAAATTACACTTTATTGACATGCAGTTGTGAGCAACTCGCCGGTATAAATAACGTCTCTAAATAACAAGCTCAAAGCAAATCCAACTGTGAAGAAAATCATGGGTCAAAACGCTTCTGTAGCGACCCACCCCCAGATTGTCAGTGAAAGGATGAATCGACTTCCTTTGGGAATATTCATACTGTTTCTAAGTGTTGTAGGAATAGTAGGAAATGCTTTAGTCCTTAACATTTTCCGTAAAATTCAATATGATTCTACATACAAAATTTTTGTCTTTATTTTGGCGTATTTCGATCTTGGCACCTCTATTGCGCATGTCATGAAAGAGGTAAAACAGCTATGGTTTACATCTTACGATACCAGCGACATTGAATGCAGAATCACCTATTTTATCGGTTTCGTCGTGTCTGTGACGTCCTTCTCCATCATTGTCGTCATTGCTATAGAGAGATACAGGAAGATTTGTCATCCATTGAAGCCTCAGATGTCTGTTTCTACGGCGAAACGCGTCTGTCTAGCTTGTGTCGGTTTTTCGTGTGTAAATGGTCTGCCTTCTCCTTTTATGACGGGCTCCTGGTACATGAAAATGGAGGGACGCACGACTTCCCAATGTCTGATTGAAAATACGGGTGAACGCAAGGTTTGGCCATTCTTTTGGTGCCTTTCAACCTTGATCGTAGCGGTAATCTTCGCCGTTATTGTAACATGCCTTCAGGTAATTATTTGGAAGAGAATTCTGACTCAAAAGGCGGCGAGAAAGAAATTGAGAGATGGCCAAAGTTTTAGTCATATTAAAAATCAGGGTGCATCTTCAAAAGACGAACGAGCTGCTCGGCGAGCTGCTGAAGACGACAATATCAAAATAACGTTAACGTTCTTTATCATAACGGTTCTTCTCATGGTCAGCTATTTCCCTCATTTTACGTTTAACGCGTACGTCGCGTATAAGAATTATTACGACCCGTACATTGCTATTGATAGGCCCACTTTTGTTTGGTTCGGTTTGCTTCAATATTTTGTTGCAATTAATAGCATTCTAAATCCTTTTGTCTATTTCTTTAGTGATAACAGGTTTAGAAATTTGTTTAAAGAAATGCTTTGCTGAATTTCAGATTATTAATATGTCATTTTGGATATTGCTAATTTATGGTCTAATTTAGATCGAACATGTTTTTACGTATTTCTGTCATTTTCGTGTTTATTTTTGTGCTGTAGACAAGACTTTGTTAATTATAATACTGTTACAGCTCTATAGGTAAAGACACAACTCGTTGAAAGGGCAAAATATCATGCAATTAACCAAGAATAGAATTACTGTAAGAGTGGTTATTTACGCTGGTGGTTATATAACTACGCGTTTTATGGTAAAAAAAAAGGGTATTAAGCACGCAGATGCGGATGCTTTACAACATTAAAGTTTTGGTTTTTTTTTTACCATGCGCGCGGGGGTATTTTAAGCGGTTTCAATCTAATATTTCCACCACGCGTAAATAACCACTTTAATTTACAGTAACTCATTGTAAAGTCACAGACCACGACTATATGTTTTCTTATAATGTCGTGTAATCTTGTCTACAAGGTTTGATATTTGTGTAAATGTGATTTAATCACTGAAAATCAATATTACCCCTCCCCTCCCAAACAATTTTTTTTTGTATTAATTGTAAATATTTTGATTAATGCACATGTATAAAGACAGTGTTTTTGTTGTGCTGATAGACTGTTGATTTAATACCAGAGTTCTTATATCAATAAATGTGTGTCAACTGAAATATTGTGGTGTAGTTTTTTTTTTTGGTAAATATATTATTTCTCGTAAATATTTGCGAAAATTTCAAGCACCTAAACAGCTACGATCGCTGTTTCCAAATATATATACAGCAGGCAATGTTATATAATAATATAAGCCACAAATGTCATCTTGCAAAGATTCTATTCATTGTTTGAGCAGAGTAATATCGTGTATATTACGATTTTAATCGAACCAACCAAAATCGATCCTAGAACTGTATGTATATAGTGCGGGTACCTTTTTCATTTGCCAAAATGCACTGGTAAACTTATTAAATCACAAAATGTGCACGTTATACATGCAGTTCTAGGACTGATTTCGTTTTGCACTTTACAGGTACCCATGTAGTGCACATCTTGTGATTTAATAAGTTTTTATAGGGACTTAACAGATGGGGCTAATATTTTTGTATATACCAGTGCTTTTTGGCAAATGAAAAAGGTTTTGGAAAATATAGTATATAATTATAATATATATATATATATATATATATATATATATATATATATATATATATATATATATAATTCAATATTGATGTATCTGCATAAAGAACTTCACTTTTTTAAAAGATTGGATGTTGTAGATACAAGGGTTAAAAAATGGCGACACATGAAATGATTATAAAACAAGAGGCCCACAGGATTGGACGGTGGGAGGGTGCTGCTGGGAGTATTCTGCGCTTGTGCTGTCGATACTTCCGCTGCAGGTAAACACTTAGGATTGTGGTGGACGTGCTGACTTCCGTGCACATCTACGGTGTCGCCATGACAGACCAAGCCCTCTTCGCAGGGACAATAACTCATGCACAGGTTTGGATTCCCAAAAGCGTGGACCAGAAACACGTGGTATGCCTGGCCCTGGTAGCGACGGACCTGACAGGTTCCCTCAGAGGATCCTAAAATGAATCGGCGCATGCGCCTCTCAACCTCAACACAACATTCTGTGTCTGCACAGTCAGAGGAGGATCTGCACGTCTCTCCCAGGGAATGCACCGCCTGAAAATATGATAAACTGTGTATGTACATGTAATAGTCTCTCTCTCTCTCTCTCTCTCTCTCTCTCTTTTTTTTTTTACGATGAAAAAATGATCGTAGAAACAGAGAAAAGAGGTAATCGCATAATAAGCAGGGACTATATATAGGGTAGGTATCCGATGTTTCACGTAGTTAACACTAACAAGAGGCCCATGGGCCACATCTCCTGAATAACAATAACCATAACAATATCATATCTATAGAGTCATGTTATACAATATATCTGGACATTGTAGTAGAATAGATCCAGTATAAAAAGATTTTCAAATTTTTTTCTAAATATTTAAGTATGTAAAATATTGAGTCTCTTTTGTAACCGGATGATTTGATAGTCATATCACATATTGAGCATTGCAGTTCTCAAAAAGATCTTCAAGAACTGTTTATATATACAGTAAAACACGCTTATAACGAAGTGCCAGGGACGGGCGATTTTACTTTACTACGAAATAGCTGTCTGTTTTGACGAATTACGATTTGTTCGGACAAATAAGTTATTTGTTCGGACGAATTACGTTTTGTTCGTACGAGCTAGGATTTGTTCGGACGAATTAGCTATTTGTTCGGACGAATAAGTTATTTGTTCGGACGAATTAGCCATTTGTTCGGACGAATAAGTTATATTTATATAAAACAGCATTTTTGATGAGCAATTTATAAGACTATCTGATCTGGCAATGATATAGATGATGAAGGGGAAGAGGATCTGTGATCAAGCCACCTCCTTCTTAGAATGTCGTTTTTCCTTCAAATGATAACACCTTAATGTTATACATGAACTAGTCACTGATATTTCAAGGGTGTTGGAACAGGGGCGGCAGAGGCGGCGACCGCCCCAATAATTTTGCCAAAAAAATGAATTCTGAAAAAAATAAGACTGAATTGAAATTTAAAAACGGTGATCTGTATTAATTGAAGCGGCGATGATAACGGCGATTTTTGTTCAATGGAGCGGCGAAGAATAACTTCATTGTTTACATAGTCAAAAGTTGGGTATAAATACCTGTTTCTGACGTGATTTGACAATCAACAGTGAATTAATTAGATAGGTTTGCCATTAGAGAAATATCGTTCTTTAGCTATGATGATCAATTACAGGTTGTAAGTTATATTATATTATGGGCTATAAAAATATATAATATATCACCACATGATTCACGGAAATTCATTTAAGGATTTTTGAATGTCTTTGAAGTTCAACAGAGACTGATAAGTTGAATCAAATTTATGTGAACATAATTGGTGCTTATACATGCACATGCGCGGATCCAGAAAATTTTTCGGGGGGGGGGGGGGGTTCCAAGCGATATCTATGTTTCCCGGGGAGGGGGTGAGTGGATGGGGGTCGTAGGCCTATTTTGGTAACTTTACTATGTAAATTGAAGAAATTTGAATTTTCTAAGGGGTAAGGGGGTTCAGCTTCCAGGTGACACCCCCCTCTTGATCTACACATGATGCACAGAAACACAAACTTCTTTAATATAAATGTGATTTGCGTTATCTTGATACACATTTTATGTCGTCAAAGGTAAAAAATCAAATATGATTTATCAAATTCAAGAATAATTTGACACACTGTAGAACAACAACTTAAATCTAGTTCAACCGCATCCCCCCCCCACAAATTATCGATCAAATTCGCCGCCCTAATGTGAAATATCTTTCGACGCTCTGTATTCATACAATATCTGACATATTTTGCTGCCAGAATATAAGCTCAAGTCTCAAAATCTGTAGAATGGGCACCTCCATGGGCATCTCAAGGGGAGTCGGGGGGGGGGGGGGGCACATAATGGGCAAACAGATTTATCTTTCAGCCTAATCCCCCCCCCCCACTCCAATCGGAAAAATTTTCTAGATCTGCGCATGATCTCGTAAACTGATTCAAACTTTTCACATCTGCATATCCATGATTATAAAATCTCTCTCTCTCTCTCGCTCTCTCTCTCTCTCTCTCTCTCTCTCTCTCTCTCTCTCTGTTATACTAATCAACTTATTAAAACCAAATAACTTATTTGTCCGAACAAATAATTTATTCGTCCAAACAAATCGTAATTCGTCCAAACAAATCCTAATTTGTCCGAACAAATAACTTCTTCGTCCGAACAAATTGTATTTCGTCCGAACAAATAGCTAATTCGTCCGAACAAATCCTTATTCGTCCGAACAAATCCTTATTCGTCCGAACAAATAGCTAATTCGTCCGAACAAATAACTTATTCGGCCAAACAAATAACTTATTCGTCCGAACAAATCGTTATTCGTCCGAACAAATAACTTATTCGTCCGAACAAATAAGATTTATTTATTTTTTCATCTGGCCCTTCCACGCCGCCGTATTTCTCAAACATCTGCAGTAAATTGTTTTAGATAAACTGCACTTGGTTGCGAAAATAAGTCTCAGCGAACCAGTTTCCGATAAATCGCGAAATAAAGTCGCCGCAAATAAAAGTTGGTTACAGTAAAATGCATGTCCTTTATACATGTACGTTGTATGGGTATCTTCCATGTGTAACTTACATCATATCTAATAATAATGTGAAGCTTGTATTGAATGGTACATGACATACAGAAAAATCGCACCTTTGAAATATTTCACCATTATGTCTTTATGTATTCGTAGTACACATATCACACCTGAACAGATATCTCTTTGGCTTTTTTTAAATCTCGTCGGATGGAAAACAGGAGTGGACTGTAATAAAACAATAAAACATGTATTATACACATGTACAAATCTGCCATTTACATAGGTCTAAATAGGTCATACAGTATGAAACACCTTGTCAGCCTTGTTTTCGCTTACCTGTCAGGGGTTAACTCCCTACTATTTTCTAGTTCTCATAAATAAATCATGAACTAAACCCATTGGCTTCTTCACACTTTGTGACAAAAATCTTGCCCAATCCCGTCAATTAACTGCATTATTTCCGAAGATACATGTTAAACTCGAGAGTTTCGCTTTTTTCACCGTTTGGTTGAGAATGGTAAATACTCAGAAATTGAAACGAGTTGACTCAAAACGGCCTGTGCAATACTGGCCGTGGGTTCCCGATAACGACCATACATTTTGTAGAGGGCTCGATCGTCGTGGCCATTTTGTAAACTGTATTGGTCTCCTTTAGAAGAAGAGCGCCATTTAAATACATATACATGTATACAGTATATGTATAAATAATATATTATTATATATTGGAAAATATCCAGATTTGAAAGCTTCAAATAAAATATATAAGGAATTTTTTCTTTACTAAATAATTAAAGTTCAAAGAAATACAAATCATATCTTTAAATTTTAGGTAGATCTGATGGTTAATTTGTTGATCACCAAGCTTCCTTATAAAACAGGTTAGAAAGAGTTGGTTTGTTCTGGTAGTGTCTTGACTTTCAACATATGAGACTCATTAAAATCGATATTACGTTATCATCTATACATCGACAGAGATTCATACTTACTATTCGTCCGCATCAGTCTTAAATGATATATAACAATAATCGAGATATGTTGTAGATATTAAGGGAAAATGCATTTAATTGACAATATCATGACCAAAATAATATGGGCACTTAAAATACAGGTAGAGGTAAAGAAAAGCCAAACATAACAATTTATACCTGAAAAGATTTTACATAAACTTGTTCATGAAAATCAATGGGAGGTTTATTACACAATGTACAATGTTCAATAGCAACATGCCTTTGTACCTTTATGGCTATCTTACATAAATGTTAAACATAAACTTGAACATTAAGTATGTATGCACTAAATATTGACTTACATCATCAGAATGGGTCCTACAGCAAAGAATCCGGAGTAAACGAGGTACAAAAAGCCCCTCATTAGGTACTGTGTGTTGGCGTATATGTTGAAGAAAACAGAGGAACCCGCCATGCGACAGGCGGCCTCCAGGAAACAGACGTTAGCGAAGAGCGCACCTGTTATGACGACAACAATAACAACATTGCGTTAAGACTTTGTGGCTTTCCGAATTCAGTCTTTTGAAAAATTTTATTTTTCATTTGAATTTGATATTAAAAAGAAAGAAAATTTATTTACGTGTGCCTATTTTTCTACACTGACTACCCAGAACTTTGCACAACTTTCTTTAAAAAACCTTATCCGATAATACAATTATTATCCTGCAATTTTGCATGTATTTTACATGCATGTACATGTACCAAAATTAAGCCTGTTCAATAGTTAATATATCACGATTTCTTTATGTTATCATAAAAAAGTTTTAATGGAACATTCCAGTTGCTTGCTTTTTAATAGAACGTAACGTAATACCTTGTCTTTTCTTGTTGACCAATCGAGACATGATGCCCTTGATAACCGGAAGTGGATTGAGAGAGATCACTCCACATCCAGCGGCTGCAATCAAAAATAAATATCCATCACAATTATTTCAAAATGAAAGTTTCTTAAGTTAAAAGTTAATTGCAATTTCTTTTTACCGAAGGCGGGAATTCATAGAAGCTTTAAATTTCAACATACATGTATTTCTATCCATCGTGCATTTATATCCTGATCCTAAGCGTATCGATTCATACGTATAAAAGGGACCTAAACACGATTTGAGCTATATAATATATATATATATATATATATATATATATATATATATATATATATGTATATGTATATATATATATATATATATATATATATATATATATATATATATATAGATAGATAGATATATATATATTACATTTTTAATGTATAAAATGGTTTAGTTAAATGTGCATTTTGAATGATAGACCAAAATTTGAATGTAAGATACATGTATCAAGTTACAAGGGAGATGGAGAGGTAAGAATTTATTGTTATGTAAACAAAGCTCGAGTCTTATATTTGTGTACAAATAATGTAATGTAAAGAAATTACCATTTCTTAGATAAAAAGACCGCTGGCAAACAAGATAAACTGATTTAATTTGTTTTGTTCATTAATAATAACTATTAACAAAAGAAAGCAACATTTGATTGAAACTTATATACCGATACAACACATACGTAAACAATAACAAGACTCGGGCTTTGTTTTGATTTTCAGTCCTGTATCTGGCTTGTAACTCAATGTCTGACTTACAAATTTTGACAAAATAGTAAAAATACCAATATTAACCATTTAAGATATTAAAAATGGAAATATAAAATCAGGAAATGTTTAGCTCAAATCGTGTCTAGGTTCCTTTATTGAAATTTTTAACTATTGCTTTACAAATTCTGCCGCTGTGATAAGACTTTGTTTTTGTTTTGTGATTAGTGGACAAACAACATTAAACCTATTAAGATGTATTATTTGCTATTTTGGGGTTTTAAAGAAACTTACCAACGTAAAGCATCCACCAGACAGAGGCAAAGCCTTCTATAGTGAAACACACAATGCCCGAAACGCAGCTCAAAATAGTAATGACCTCGTCATTAAGACAAAGATGGAGGATCTTTATCGCAAATCTTACTTGGGTGTATTCGCTGCGAGCGATAAACTGATGCGTTGAGTGACGACACTATTGGGATCGCGAGTTGCAGTTATAAAACAAGCATTTTCATTGGCCGTTTTAGTACCCGCCCACTCTTACCTGCTAACGTGATATTGATAATTTATGCACCAACTGCCAGATGTGTCGTTAACTCTGTATCTGAACTGCAAAAACTAAATCACTGCAAGAATTGACTAAGAGTTCTCACAATAATCGCATCTTCTTTTTTTGTGTAAACAATTGTCAAAAACACGCTGTTTAAACAGGTTCAATCCCCAATTCATTTTTCAATATAATACATACTTCATCGATAAATTCAAATCATTTTAACTGTTTAACGCATCAATTTAAGATGAGGCAGTATTAATTTTGTTGTAGCTTATTCCAAAGAATTCACAACAGATATTGACAATAAATGTTAAATAGCCTATATTGCATTTTATTGAACTTTGACCGATTAATATGTCAAAGTGTATTGTAAAATTCACGTGCAGATCGAGTCGCAATTTTACAGTTTTCCAAGAATATAAACAAACCACACTTCTTCATTTTGCGGAGCTGTTGACGATGTTTCAAAGATTTTCAGTACAGATTTATTGTAAACAAAACAGTAAAGACATATGCTGTAAAACGTCTAATGGATTTCACGGCGTGTCAACCCGAATTTTCCCGTGGATCTACATTTTGCAACAAGTTTTTTGTGAGGAAAAACTGTTCAACTCGTGCGATTTTCCATATATACAGTAAATGGTACATTATGAACGGTAACGTAAAATTTATTTGTTCACTAAACAGTTTCTGGCGATTTTTTTTTCACAATGAACTGAATAACATAATTCGATAAGCGAAGTACAATCTGTGACTGATAATCTATATGCGCCGATCCCTGCTTTTAGGGAACTTTTCTTTTTCTTTTCATTAATATTATTTACACATGTACGTGAACATCGCCCCGTTTGTTTAATATCAAATAACTCTGTAATTTTTTAACTTGCTAGTACATGTACAACTTCATGAGATGTTTTCTTTCTCCGACATATCTTTCCACGTGTTAGCATCATGTTCTCAACATGCATTTGATAAATGGGCGGGTCTATATAAATGCGCCAATCAGAATCTTTATTTCGAATCACAATTGAAATACACACCGATTAGAAAGTGTCATAACTCAACGCAATGCTACATCGGTCGTAGCGAATACTTTCATGTAAGATTTGCGATAATACGATGACAGACACACATAGTACTACATGTACCAAACTGTTCGCAGAATTGAACCAGCCGTTTTCTTCCGAGGTAAAACAAAATGGCTGACCGAGGAAGAAAATGAAGTCCATGCTCTGTCGTGTTGTCAAGGGAGTTATGATGAGAGTCAGAGAAACGAGGCACACAACAAACTACCAAACCTTCCCCTCAAGAAGATTCGAGGAACTCGTGTAAAAAGCGACAAAACTATCAGTTGTGGGCTTCCTTATTGACTTGTGTAAAGTTTCTGGAATATAAAGTCCGGCTAGAATATTCAAGAAACATAAAGCGACTGAGACTAAGCAAGGCATGGAGTACCCGAGGTATTTGATCATATATCCGGTTGACATCTGCCCTACTGCAGATCCCACTCCAGCGTACAGGTGAAGAAGCGCCAAAGAGAACGTCCGTGATTTGTCATAACTCGAGACATCGGCGACGCTCCCACACAGCGCCAGATGAAGAGTGTAGTGGGTACCCGAGACTCCACTCAACACGCATCCAATAAAAATATACTTGATGTCTAAGTTGTACTGTACAACGACAAGAGTGGATAAATATTGAAAAAAGGTCCCGAGTACAGGAAGTAGGATAAAAAGCTTCCTTCCAAGATAATCAGACAAAATTCCGCCAAAGACAATGACAAACATTCCAGGAACGTATTCGGCGTACACAAAGTAAGCGTTCCACTGAGCGGACTCATATTGAGTCTCGTTCTGATGAGTAGAACAACTTGTGTGATCGGATGGTACTAACGTACTGAAATGTGTACTCCGATACCACCGAAGACCCGATGTCAGTTGAGACATATAAAGGCACGTGATGATACACATGGAAAGGTGCACGCGTTTTAAACTGGTTCTCGTAACATGCTCAGGAAGAAGAGGGGTGTTCTCCATTGTGAGGATAATTTCTAAACTCATCTCTTTTCATTCTAGAAAACTAAGATGTGCAAATATCTTGATTCTCATCTTGTCAGAGCGTTAAATATATAGGTACTTTGCGTATAAACATCCTTGTGTATTCATATGATATAGTTCTAGCCACGATTAGATTAATAGGCGAGGCATATCGGGTATGCAGGTGAACTTTATTATATACTTGTAGGTCAGTGGACCAAGTGCATAAATCATCACATGTCAATTACAGGTTGATCACACGCCATGAAATGCTTAAATGCATATGATTACGTTGTATACAAAGTATGGGTTACTCGTTGCAAACAACTATCATCTAGGTTCAAAATCATAGTTAGTTTTCATGACTGAATAAATTTTGTCAGTTAAAATGTTTCTAAAAATAATGTGTAAGTTTGATGTTTGTGGCTTAGAAGTTATTTTACAGTACGGAAGAATTTACGGTATAGCTAAGCCCCGCCTACTAGAAATTATTGTATGTTGGAATTATGCCAAAGGTTTCTGTCTGATTTAAAGAATTGGTATAGCATCAAGAGAAAAAAGTACCACACCATGACACAACTGGCTTTTCGGTGCAAGGGGTGATGAATGGGGATGGTGTAAACTAATGAAAAGCTTTTATTTACAGAGCTGTTATGAGGAGTAAAATGGTATCTTTTTGCTTTTAGATTGAGAAACGTATATCTGATTTATGTGACAGAAATGTCCTCTTAGATATACAGAGCACCTTGTGTCTCAGGAAATGTTTACATTCTTCTCATAAGTACATGCCCATGTAAGAAATTACAGCTGACACTGTAACGACAATGACAACACTGAGATATTGTCTACTTGGTTTGGTAATTCTATTTGTTATAGGGGTAAGTTTCCTAAATGATGTGATACAATGGGTTGTTAATAGATAAACACGAAGTGTTTATTATATTAATTTATCTGGGACATATATAAATATCGTGTTTCTAGGGCCTGTACAATGATATGAATGGTCAATGTTTGTATAATAGATGACTGTATGTTAAGTAAAATTACATGATATTAAATATAGTTTTTAACCAAACTGAGCTATGTGATCTCAATTGAGCTATTCTGATCGCTTTTTGTCTAACGTCCGTCTGTCTGTCCGTCCGTCTGTCTGTTTGTCCGCCTAGCTGTCCGTAAACTTTTTACAAGTTCTATTCCTTCTCCAGAACAACTGGACCGATTTCAACAAAACTTGGCACAAAGCATTCTTAGATGAAGGGAATCCGTGTTTATTAAAATAAAAAGCCACAACTTAAGAATTATTAAAAATGTTTGGGTATCTGTAGATTCAAGTTTGTAAAAGAAATGATCTTTGGTAGGTAGGAGGCAAACTGAAGGCTTAGGACTTTTTTAAAAATTACTCTAAAAAAAACCTCAAATGGTATTTTATATGGTATAACACGTACTAATATGCAAGCATTTTGATATATTGTTGATTCTTAATAGCATGTTTAGACTGGGGCTCCTGGACAATTGTTGGTCCCAACAAGAGGTTCAAAGTTTCATGTAGTTTTACATATACTAGCGGAAAAAAGAAACTGTGCATTATTTAATATATGAAAAAACATTTAAAAATTACAATGAACAAATTTTATTTTTTGTAATACTGTTAACACATGTATTCGTAACAACATCTCATAACACATTAATGTCAACGTCGAATAACGTCAATTTCAGCACACTCGAAAGTCACTGTTATCACAGATATAAGACACAAAGTTAAAATTTGGGTGGGATTTATTTTAATGTAATTGGCTTATTTGGTCGCGGTGACATAAGGAACAAAATTTGGGAGCGGCCGCAGGGTCGTCTCCCCAACAACAAACAATCAAGTGTGGCGACCCCAAAATGGGCTAAATTGTGCACTGGGTAGGTCACAAATGCACAACGCCACTCAAAATGCAATATGGTCAAAGTTCAATCAGAGTTCAAAGTTCAATCAGAGTTCAAAGTTCAATCAAAGCTGCATTAAAGTGCAATAAGGTTAAATGGGTCAATATCCCATTTAATACACAATTGTATAATTAAATTATATAAACAGAATGTCATGTACCATGGTCAACAGCCGGTCAAGACGAGTTTTGCCAACATTATTGGCTCCACAATGAACGACAATAATGTGAGGAGGACTTTGCAATTTGAGGCCTTTGAGGTACTTGAGTTTAGGGACAAGGTCCAAAAGTTTCATGCCACTGTACCCCTGCCACCTTATGTTGGCATTTGGAATGGATAGGTTGGTTCCTCCGATTCTTTGTGAGGCTGCTACTGTAGCATGTTTGATAATGGAAGATCCCAAAATCCACACATTAACTGGATCTGCAACCACTTGGATTAAATTGGTTTAGGAATGCAATTATTTTGTTAAAATAATGACAGATACAAATAGGGAATTAAAATGAAGATCTTAAGGGAGGGAACATGATAATCGCCAACTGCCGGTGGTTAGTTGAGTGAAGGGGAATGCTGAATATGCATTACCTAATGTAATACCTATAGGCTTGTGAATGCCATCGCCCAGAGGCTTGTATGGCTTGTTCTGATAGGCCCTGCTGTGCCAGCATGGTAGCTGCCCCTATCCTGAATGAATGAGATTTGTAATACTTGCTGTTGATTCCCAAAACTTGTAGGGCTTTTGCCAGTACTGATGAGAACTGATAGCGGGTTAGTGGTTGGCCGGAGTAGTGGCAAAACAGGGGGCCTGTAACATTTGGCCGGACTTGTAAATATTTGTTCATAATTTTGACCGAACAAAATTGGGTGTCAGGGGCATTGATGCGCAATGGGGTTCCTTTGCCTAGTTGATCCGTCTTGGAGTATTTAATGAGGAGATTGATAATAGAGTGTTGAATTGAAATATGCTGAACCTGGATGATTCTATCGGGTGAGTTACCCTTAGATAATGCTAATTCCCCCACCCTTAATAATGCATAATAAGCTAAGGTAAACGCAGCAGAAAACAGTGAAGTTTCATATGTATCCTGACATAACACAGGCAACTTATGAAGGATTTGATTCAAAATCTCTAGTGTTATGGGCATGCGCACATCCCTGTTGTTATTTTGCCTTTTCATACCTTCTAACACTTTACCAACAAGGAAATGTTTTGTAGGGTCACCGTTCCCTAATACTTTACATTTAAATGCAATTGCAGATGTATAGGCCCTAGCAGTGGTTTGTTTGCAGCCTTGTATGGACAAGTGAACTATGAACATTAAAATGTGATTTGAAGGTGGTGGCCAAAGGATGGACAACTGTTGATTTAATCTAAACTGGTCGAAAGCTTGCAGACCCACAGCGTAAGCTTTGGTAGTGTTACTTGCTAGTGATGACATGAGAAGGCGGTTCATTTCATCTTCAAGAGCACGTTGTGGAAGGATGTTGGTATGGGCTGGAGTAGCTGGTCTGCTGCTGGAGCAAGTTCCCTGAATCTGCACCACTGTTGACGAGATATTGCATCTGGTATACCATTTTGATTGCTAGGAATATGCTGGGCTTTGAACTGAATGTTTTTTTTATAGTGACAAGCATGAGTGGCCTAATGAGAAACATGACTCTATCAGATGAGGATGATTGTTTGTTAATGATGTGTACAAGAGCTAGGTTGTCTATATGTAGGATTATTTTTTTGTTTCGGAGTGCTTTAGCCCAAATGGTGAATGCCAAAACAATGGGGACTAATTCTAAAAATGTAATGTCATGAATGATTGGTTTGTTTGCCCATGACGATGGCCACCGGAGATAGGCCCACTGCCCTTGAAAATATGAACCGCATCCTAATGAAGCTGTCCCAGAGCTATCTGTAAAAAGGTTAAGTGTTTCTTGAGAACTCCATTCGGAATCCGGGAAATATACAACCCCATTGAAATTGGTCAGGAGGTCGAGCCACATTTGCATGTCTAATTTCATTGCAGAGGTAATGTTAACATGGTGATAGGGTTGAACCTTACCAATCATAGCATTATAAAAACGTCTGTTGAATGCTCGACTACCTGGTATAGCCCTGGCAAAGAAATTAAGTTTACCTACAATGCTTTGCAGTGAATTGATGGTAATTGTTCTTTTCTGAATATGATGTGTGAGAATTGACAACATTTCTTGAATCTTTGGTGGTGGTATGCGAATTTGCATTTGGATTGTAGCTATGACCAGACCCAAGAACACAAGTGATGTTGTAGGCCCCTGTGCTTTGTCCTTATTAAGTGGAATCCCCATATCTGTACATACGCTATGAAAGGTGTCGACTAGCATACGACAATGGTTAGTATCGGACCGACCGGCAAAAATAAAATCATCTAGGTAATGGTGGGTGGTTTCTAAACCAGATTGCCTTCTGACCAACCATTCGATGAATGTAGAAAATGTTTCAAAAATTTTGCACGAAATTGAGCAGCCAAAGGGCAACATTTTATCGAAATAGTAAGCACCCCTAAAGAAGAGTCTTAGCAGTTCAAAGTCCCCAGGGTATACGGGTATTAGCCTAAAAGCACTTTTTATATCCTCTTTTGCCAACAAGGCCCCCTTCCCAATTTGCTAATGGTATTTACGACTGTGTCGAAGGAAGTGTAGGTTACTGTTGTATCTTTAGGGTCTATGTATGTATTTATGCTGGACGACGGTGAGTAAGATAAATGTGTTATCATTCTCCAACCGCCGTCGCTTTTGGGAACTAAACCGATTGGTGAGACATGAATGTTGGGCATTGGTGGTTGTAGGAAGGGGCCAGCCATGCGTCCCTCATCCACCTCCTTAGAGATTTTTGTTTGCAAAATATCTGGGTATTGATTGGCTGATACTAAGTTGTGAGAAAAAATAGGAAGTCTAGGTCCTGCATACAACAATTTAAATCCTTCCTTAAAACCAGTTTCTAAAGTTTGTGCGGCATGCCTATCTGGGTAATGTTGTAAATACTGTGAAATGGACTTAATGAGGATTGGGGTGCTTCCCAGAGACCAAAGGGTATTATTGTTTGGAGTGTCGGGGGAATTTGGCTGGGGGGTTGTTGTTGTATTGGTAGGGGGGGGGGGGTGACCTTGGTTTGGTGTGTTGAAGCGAAATGGCCTGTTAACTTTGGTTGCTTGTGTGGGCGTACCCAAAGAGCAGGTGTTAGAGGAGTGTGCATTATTGCACCTAAGGCATCTGTGTACATACTGGCAGTTTGGTCTGGTGCATGCACCTTTGAAGTTGTAGTCAAAGCATTTGTCGCTGTTTACCCTTTTGTTTGAGGTGTGAGTCTGGTTGTATGTGTGGGTCTGGGGTGCAGTGGGTGTCATGTAAATCATCCATAACTCAGGATCAACTACACCCCAATCTGTGTTTTGGTTAATGGAAGCCCTAAGGCGGTACTGTTCGTCATATGTGAGTCAGCCCTGTGATCTCTGGCTTCCTAGCCTAATGTCATGCATGTACTTTAAGAATTGTTGTATTTTTTCAGGATGTGCTGCTGTGTAAATGCTCATGAAGATAATGAATGCATCTGTCCAACGATCAATGTTTTGAATTTTGTGCTGAGATTTAGGTTGGGCAATTAATTGGCCGCTTGCATCTATTGCAAGAGTGGAGGAAACATGAGATTTGTTTGGGTCCCTAACGAGCAATGTCCCCAAGTTAATGTATTTACCAGATATGATCTTATCCCTAGTGCTAGGGTCAACATAGTATCCCAACGAAAATTGAGTAGACCCTACAGGTAAGGGCAGGATTGTGTGGTTGGGGTCAAGAAGAACAAGAGTTAAATTACCTGTGGGCACAGGTGGCTCAGTGACCGGTATTGTGCAAACGCTGGTTGTGGGCGCCTGTGGCGCTGACTGTTCAACTGGGCTTGAAAGTGCCTGTGGGGTTGCCGCCTGCACTACTGTCTGGGGCTCATCCCTAGCCGCGGCATGGAGTCGAGGTCGCCTGGACGTCCGCTCCGTGGGGGCTGGCCTTGCTGGCCTTGACTTAGTCTTCGGCATAGTTTGCGTTGGGTATTACCATAAAAATATAGAAACAATTGTTAAATTATTTAAAATGAAAAAAGTATCTAAAAAAAAAAGTAAATAAACTAATGACACGTAATCAAAAAGAAGCGTGGCCCGATAGCCGACGTTGTACCAATGAATATGGCGTGTGTACAGGTCACGGTAAAATAAGTTTGGTTAAAGACAACAATCCAATAAAATTAACTGCCATCTGCAAATCCCAACAAGAATAATAGTTTAAAGTTAGCGTATACAAAGAGATGTAAAACTTTTGAATGTTATTTTTAAGAAATTGTTAGGCAAATAATGATAATTCAACAGAGAAAATTTTAACCTACCAGTTTGTATGACGTGAAGATTGAAAAGAAGGATATGACGTAATATAGAAAACCACTTAGTAAAAAGACTATTTTGGAACTCAGCATGCGCAACCCGGATAAATCCGGAATGAGCATGGAAAGTATACTGAGATAAATGCGCATATTCTGAGACTGCGCTTTAATATGCGCTATTATTTGAAATTGAATTAACAAAATCAATAACGCGTGTGACCACCATTTGCGTTCACTCATGCTTGACAGCGACGCCTCATTGATGCCACTAAAGTGTTCAGAAATGCTTGAGGGATGTTGTTCCAGATGTTGGTTAAAGCCTGGCCTAAATCAGCCAATATCACTGGCTGATTTGGTAAACGGCGTAAACGTCTTTCCATTTCATCCCAGACGTGCTCGATCGGCGACAAATCGGGGGAAACAGCTGGCCAAGGCAAGACATCGACATTCTGTTGAACAAACAATTCCCTGACTACACGTGCAACGCCTTGCGTTGTCTTGCTGCAGAGTGATGTGATTTTGATGTCTCTGTATGAAGGGTATCACATGACGCTGAATAATTTCATCTCGATAGCGTACGCCGGTGAGATTTCCATTGACAATTTGTAGAGGGGTCCTTCCACGTGCTGATATTCCACCCCACACCATAACGCTACCTCCACCAAATTGTCGACGTTGCACAACACAAGCGTCCTGGTAACGCTCCCCAACGCGACGATACACCCTACAACGGCCGTCACTGCTATCCAAATGAAATCTGGATTCATCAGTGAACAGAATATTGGCCCAGTCCTGTATTCTGAATCGCAGATGTCGTGCGCACCACGCTAGTCTGGCGATACGATGACGTGGAAGCAGTACTGGGCGCACCGCTGGACATCTTGGTCTGATGTTTTGCTCGCGCAGACGATTACGCACAGTTCTTGGACTAATTGGTCGAAGCCCTGGAATGCTACGGGCAGTCAAACTTGATGTCTGGAAACGATTTCTCAGATGCACAAGTCTAATGTGGTTGTCCGGTTGACGTGTCGTCACACGAGGTCGCCCAGAGCGCGGTCGATCCTGGGTGTTGCCAGATTGTTAAAAGCATCTCCATAATGACTGGATGGTGTTCCGATGAACTCCAAAGTGTC
Organism: Magallana ariakensis; assembly: GCA_020458035.1. Lineage (NCBI taxonomy): Eukaryota > Metazoa > Mollusca > Bivalvia > Ostreida > Ostreidae > Magallana > Magallana ariakensis. The sequence goes on along the minus strand of CM035813.1, from coordinate 16,480,086 downwards.
TTGCTACAGTATTTTGTGCAATTCCAGCTTGCATCATCCCAACAGCACGATTACGTTGGTTTTCGTTGAGTCGTGGCATGACATAGGGGTAAATTTTGTTGAAACTAAAGTGATTTCCTTAACAAAAAAAGTTTAAACAAATCCTTTACAGTTCTTATTCCAAACAGTATTGGCCCGTAAAACTTGTGCGTACAAATTCTTCAATAAACAACAGGTGCTCACTAACCATTAAAAAGTCCGTGCACCCGGACGGTTACCATCCGATATTGTCAAAACAATACCAATATCGATTGTTTAAATTTTATAAATACAAACAATAGACAAAGAAAAATTATACTTAATTTCATAATGCACAGTTTCTTTTTTCCACTAGTATAGACTCGAATTTTACGCCTTTAATACCGATAAATCAGAAGAGTATTATCTTCCGTTTTATATATTTTAAACATCATTGGTACTTGAGAATTTGTTTTTATTTTTTCTCAATCAAACTTCGCTAATTAATAATCAACGAAAATTGCTCAAAAAATTCCGGAAATCGTGTGGATTTTTTGGATTTTACAGACTTGCGCATGCGCATTACATTCACGCATTACATTCACGCTGAATAACGGGAGGCTCTTTAGTTTATGTTTCCACAATATCACATTTGCATGGATAAAGTTTACTCAGAAACGATACTACAAATACGTGTAAAGGATGACTGCAGTTAAGGACATGCGATATTTGCGAGAAAATAAACTTTTAAAAGAGGAATTTTTCTTTCAATTGCAGAAATGGTCAACATCTAAACTGCAACTTTACGTAATTGCGTTAAATAAAAGTATGTTGTTACCAAGTACGAATTTGTTTTCATAGGCAGGGGTCATCACGATTTCTTGAATCTCCATACGATAATGAGGACGCCCACTTTTATACTGACTTCATACATAGTCAGCGCATGTTTGTCTATTGTTCTCCGTTTAACAGTAGTTGTTTATCTGCATTATCAAAGTTATGTCAAAGGGAGATTAATAGACAAACATGCGCTCATGGTTAAAATGAGAAAAAAACTGATTCTTCTTACTTTCGCTTTCCCCGTTGTAACCAAGGGTTGATGCATGTTGAATATTATAATTCACCACGTGATTTCTCACCCCAGGAAACTTTGTGAATACAAAATTCTATCACGGGACGTGTAAGGTAGCATGTTATGTGCTAGCTAGGACAATGTTTTCGAACACGTTAAGGTTATCAAGCATTGATTTATTTAAAGTCTTCTGTACTTTCATGTACATGGGCGTGGTCTAATTGTTGAAACCATAGTAAATAGTATACTTGTACCATATAGAATAGATAGGTTTATGGTGAAAGAGTGATCACATAAATTTTTATACATGGCATTGTTATTCATGCTAGTCTAATTTTAGTACCATTCTCCACCTCTCATGCATATTAATATCAATCTTATGTTTGATCAACGGCAGATAAGCGAATATTCTCCTTTTTTCGAAAGTTGTAAAGAGAAAAACATAGAATGAGCTTATTGTATCACAGTCTAAAATCTTAATTCATGTTGGAAATTGACTAGACTCTTTAAAATATTTAACAAAAGTGATATAAGGTTAAGAAATAAACGCAACAGAAGCGACCGAAAAGGGCCCAAAACCCGGCGCTAAGTGCAGTCATCCTTTTCATTGAAAATTTGCTAATAATATATTCTGTTCATCAAAGAAAATACGGGAGATAACTCTAACACAGTGCATTTACTATGTCAACCTGGCGTGTAAATTTGAAGCGACTGAGTAAAATGGTGAAAAAGTGTAATATGAATTAAATTTTTAGATAAAAGGTTTATTACGGCCTCAAAATGGTTTGTTATGAATAATTTGATTGTTATTTTCAATGCAACTTCATTAATTTTCTCAAAAATCGTTTAGAAGCGATTCTGCAATTTTCTGCTTAATTACGGGTATATGGGAGGCATTTTAACTGTTGTGAAGGCCTGTCCCGAGACACAGTTAGATTATTCTAACTAAGCAGAGTGTAGTAAAATTATTAGCATTATTGTAGTAGTTATTATTATTGGTTATGTAAATGTCAACAATACGGGGAGTCGATGTATCTATTTCGTAAATGTCCAATATCATATGCAATGTCAACCCGTGCACGCACGGGTCAAAATCTAGTGTTTATTAAAACAAAACATACTTTAATCAGCAAATTTCTTTTCTTTATAATTAAAATATAATAATGATAAATTAAATCTGTTTCTAAAATTTTAAACGGAGATTAAATTTTGATTGGATATGATTATTATAAAATATGATATTTAGAAATGCTGTTAATCTAAATCAGAAATTGTTGGAATATCAGATTGGAAGTGAAATGTTTGAAATGGTAAGTTTTACAAAAGGGTTGTTAAAGACTCTATTCCAATGTATGTCAAAATGTGCAAATTGAATCTGCTTTAATCAACAACAACAAAAAGTCATTCAAAATCTTACAAAAAGACGTCAGAATATCCTTTAAAAATAAGTCTTGTTTTTCAATAAATATATAAAAAAAATAATTTGACAAATCTTTTGTGAGTGTAACTATATAGAAGAAAATAAAAATATTACAATTAAATACATAATTAGGGAACTCTCGGGTCTAAACCATCAAAGATAAACTTTGACATTGGCTATATCTAAGATATAATGTGTCTCTTAATTAATATCTAAAGAACTTTCATTTTCATTTTGGTAAAAATATACAATCTTCAAGAACAACTTTTGCTGCCTGTATACTCTCATTACAAATGCCTTTAACATCTGCTCCCTAAGATTCATTTCATTATGATTTTATCATGTGAAGAATGTCACTAAAATGGAACAAACTTTCTACCACGTCTGTATTTTGCGCACTACGCATTGCTTGACAAATTTTTCCTGCTTTTATTGTGAAAAACCGGATTGCGATTATCGACGATTTGAAAGACACCGCTAAAATTTTGATATTGCATTTGTTAGTAAATAATAGGATACCGTTTTTTTAAGTTCTGAATATGGTAGTTTCATTTCCTATAATTTCTATTGCTCTACTTTAGTTATCTTAACAATTAAAAACCAAATAACAAGTTTTTCTGATATTTTATACTGAAGTCATCACTCTTAACAGAGGCTCATTGCCCCTTAAAACATTAAATATGAGAAAATATCGTTAATGGATGGATAAACATTTGATTTTTCATTTAATACCATAAAGTCAACAAGGATCTTTGGAATTTCATACATTTTATAACTAGCAAATCACTATGTATTATTGGATGATAAATAATTAAAAGTAATTTAATTTCTAAAAATGACTCATACATGAATTCTAATAGAAGTAGTCCACAATTAAAATCGCATTTACTAAGCATTTATAAAAGCCTTGCCACGAAAGAATGTAATATATAGTGTTTTTCCTAGTGCAAATTTGTAAATATCCTTATCGTATGCAAAATGTAAAAACCTCATTGTTTTCAACAAAAGAGTTTATAATCGATCGGTGTTACAATATGTGGATCTTACTTGTAAGATGAGTTTACCTTTTAAAATAAATATTTGTTACAAATAGAAAATATTAATTTTCATAGGAAATAAATTAAAAATAGAATTTTTAAAAACGGTTTAATCCTAAAAATCCAATTATTATCAATAAAGAACACCAGCTTTTTATCGACTTGGAGTCTGCGACCAATCTTGGACCAATTATCACTCATATATATAAGAAAGCTGTAAAAAAGATAGATACATGTACTTACTGCCATCAAGTTAGCGATATGAAGTGTTCCCGTGCATTGCTTTTTATCCTGGGACTCTGCTACCCAATCAACAAAGTATGTAAGTATAGAATTGTTTTTGTTTAAGGTCAGACGACTTGTTCCTCAATTTTATATAACTTTTCCGGGAATTTGTTATTGATTTACTACTACTTGACAACCTTTCTTGCGACAAATTAGGGTTCCTTATCAGGCATTTGTGCAAGATACTAGAGTATGCAATTTCCTAAAAAGTCTTATTGAAAATACGCTTTAATTGATGATATAAAAATGTTTCGCATAAATATATATATTTTAAAATTTTAATCATTTTAAAAATGATAATAAATTATATTAATTTTATTTGAAAAATTACCCGGCCGTTGAAAATTTGAAAAATAATTATCATTTTTCTGACCTTAATACTTATTTATATTCGAACAAAACTGTATTAAATATAAGCAATAAAACTTGTTATAACTAATTGACCAAAAATAGTCACCTATGATATCATGAAATGTTAATATTATACCTCTTTTAATTATATAATATTAACAATTTATTTTTCATCAGCTTTTGAATATTAATAAATTAATAGAATTTGAAATTATTTAAACTGTTTTATACCTGAGTTCTTTTCGAAGAAACCAAACATTACAAAACAAAACATTTCGTATAAGTTACATTCAATATGATACTAATTTATAAAAAAATTTAATTTTGAAGATTCGAATTACATTCACTTTTGGAAAAGAAATGAACAATATGATGATAAAATATTTGCCAATCAATTCAATATAACCGAAGAACCTCTGCAAGCTTTATCAGCGACATCTTGCGGACGACTGTGTTCCAATCTACGGAAGTCCTCAGCTTTTTCTTATATGAAAAACTTTTGCTATTGCTACGATAGCGAACAGACAGATGATAATGTCTTTACAACTAGGAGAGGAGTTGTGTACTACTAAGAAGAGCCGATTGCAAAATCTATTGGTATTTATAAGACAGACATATTTCAATCTTATATACATGTACATGTTTATTAATTTTGATTTTATATTAAAAGTAATCATTGTGTATTTACATACAGTCATGCAAATTTTATAGGTTTACTTAAGCAGCATAAGGAAAAGGGACAATTTAATTTGATTTTATAAATCATATTTCAGAGTGTGCGGACAAACTGTACAAATACCTCGATGATGTCGATCTCTGCGTCAAGATTTATTCTGACGGGAAGAACTCCACAGACGCTGCCGATATATGTCGATCAGACGGGGCACATCTCATAACGTTAGACACCACTAAAAAACTACATGCTTTTTCGGAGTTTGTTACTAAATACAGTATGTTAATTAAAGGCAATTTAAACAAAAACAATTCTAGTACAATTGTTTTTTTTTGTAAGTATACATTTGTTTTTACTAATTGTCTTTCATCTCAAACTGACACCATGTGGCCAGTAAATGAATCAGTTAATTCTCTTTCAGTTTAAAACTATTTTGATTCTTCACTAATACCTACATAATATAGATAGAGTAGTTTGAAAAAAAACCCCACACGGGTATTGCAGATCTCTTCTGTGAGACTCTCCTTTTATTCTGTCTTTTGTTTCATTAGCTATGTATCACATTGGACTAGAGAAGATAGAAGGCAGCTGGAGATGGACACGAGACAATACACTGGTATTTGACCAAAATTTGTGGTGTGCTTATGAACCCAACGGCCAAAGTCTTATCCAACCAGAACTATGTGGCGGTTTTGTTTCCAATGTTCGCAAATCTAGCGGAATGCTTGGTGTTGCTGATGTCTCCTGCAGCACCCTACTCCACTTTATATGTGAATTGTGAACTTTTGCTCAATAATCCAATGAAGATCAATTCATATTGAATCAAGCACCGTTTTTAAGAGAAATTTGTTCCAGCAACATTTTATTTCTGGTTTACACAGTTGACAATTAAGTTCTATTTTTAGCTCACAAAATGTATTTCACTTTAAATGTTTCCATTCTACCTTTCAAATCATTTTAAAACTGCTTACGGGGATGAATAACTACATCAATAAAAAAATATTAACATTTACTCCGTGTTTTCTTCTATAGATGTCTTTAGATAACAAAATGTTTTATATAATGAAGTAAATGTATAAATTATCTTTTTGATATATAAGGTAAAAAGGTAAAATGAAATATGATTAAGGCCTGTTTATGTTTATGAAGTGAAATATTTTGCATAACATGAATACAAGTATTCAACTATTTGTGATATGTTATAAATGAAAAAATGACAATAACAAACCGTCAACCATCTCAAAAATCCATAAAACGAATTACAAATTCAAAGCAGAGCAACACGGACCTCCAAGATGAAGTAGGATCAGGTGCCTAGAAGTGAGCATCCTCCGCTGACCGGTCACACCCGCCGTGTTTATAAAAGCTGCAAGGAAATTCCAAGCAAATTATTGCAAATGCAATTATAAGTTTATTACTATTTATTTACTTACATTGTCATTTTATCCCCAAACTAAAAATATTCAAACTTCCATGGTTAAATAGTCGATTAAAGAAATTATATGACAGTGTTTGTGTATATACATGTATATGTCTGTTTGTCGGTGTATACACTTGTCTGTACATGTGTATGTTTTTCTACAGTATTTAACTGTGTTCATATCTCTGTCCTAAATGAAGTGAATATGTGATGTGTATGCACTGTAATGCAGTGTAATCTAAGTATAATAATGTGAAGATACAAACTTTTACATGAAAGATTGAATATTTAAAAAAATGAAAAATGAATACAAGTAAATGAAAAAAATTACTACGTGCAGACTCAAAATGACAAAGTAATGTCAATGCACCCAGTGGCCGTTTTTTAAATTGATACATTACATATCATCGAAAATCAATAGTGGCATAAACATTAAACAGAACAACGACATGGGTTTGTTATTTTGATCAATTCATTGACTAAAATGCAATTATACCGGAACGCTCTCTATTTACATGTGCCATATTCAAATAATGCAGGTGTTGTAATACAATGCGACTGACATATGTCAGAGAACTTGTTAATTCTTATTGGCGTACATTCAGTTACTGTGCACTGACTAAACGAGTTCTGATTGATCAAAATCAAGCCCATTTATAAAATTCATGTTGAATATAGATAATAGTCATTCTCATTCAATCATTACTTATAAAGGATTGTCCGACGAATCACAGACATCTGAATGCAGTTTATCTCCATTCCCGTTTAAATAAAGATTAGATACTGAATAGTTATCGTCAGTATTATTTGCCATCTTTGACATTGCATCTGCAAGGTCACCGACCCAAGGTTAAGTCGTAGTATTCAGCATACACCAAGGAGCAACCTTACTCCATGCCCTCTTCTATCTTTTAAGAAATACATTATCAAATAAATTGAAACAAGTAACCCCAACAGTATCATAGACAAACAATGAATTAGTGATAAAAAGAACACTCTCAGAGTAAAGAAATCCAACAATAAGAACGCCATATTTACGAACAGTCCAAAAAGAAAACAAAACCGGGTAGTTCTAGCGTATTTTTGTTTTTAGACAAATGATTCTTAACCACGGAATCTTAAAGACAAAATGGCTAAGAATGTCGGATTCAAATGGTGTTCAAACAAGAGCATCGTAGGACATGTACGCTAATTGGATAACATTATTGCGCATGAGTGCAATTTTTAGACCTTTGATCTAGACATGTCTTACTCATACACCATTTGTTACACTCTCCATTCAAGTAAGATATTAGGTTAAAAATAATGACAATTCTATTGAAAAATAGGAAATATAATTTTCTTATTGGATATTTTTAATATTTTGTGTAAAGTCATATTTTATCCTAGTTTTGTGTAGTAATGACCTTTTAAATCATAATTTAAAAACTGTTAGTCATATTTCTCTGCAAATAACCTTTTAGAGGCACTGATCGAAGCAGAACTACAAGAATTAGTGTGCAATATTTCCAGAGTAGAGAAGTCTTTCTTCTGATAATTTGATTGTTTTTATAATCTTGAGAATTTTAAAGGGTCTAATTATGTGCTTAATAATCATTGCAGCAGGCAAATTATAAAAAAAAAGTAAAACAGCTCGTATAGGTTTAATGATGCATAATGCCTTCTTCACGGACGTACATGTAGGTCCGTCAGTTAATGTAGGGTTATTTATTTTGTAGGTCACACTGAGATTGATTTTCTGTTTTACACCTCTAGATCATAAACTAATAATATAACTAACAATGAATAAAATGTCTTATGATCTGAAGAAAACAATCAATGACTATTGAAATAATAATTTTTCTTTCAAAACAATATATTTCCAAAGATTTAGACCAAAGAGAAAAAATCTTGGTTTTAAAACCATTACCATAATTATTGCAGTAATACTAATTACAAATGAAAGCAATACACATGATGCATATGTTCATAATGATGATTGAATGTGTCACATCTCACTGAATCTGACATATTTATTACTAGTAGTTTTAATGTTTGCAATTGAAGTCACATAATGGTTTGTAATCTTTATATCTTTTAAACCTTAAGTTTGAAACTGAACCTTTAAACTAGGAAAAAAGTTATTGTCTTCAGCACCAATTGACAGACAACCATAAATTAGTTCCTCTTTTGGGTCGTAAATGTTTTCTAGGACAATAATATTTAACTTTTAACAATGATGCGCAATAATATTTTTTTTTTCGAGTCAGACGCTTTGACTCTGTAATGGAAAGAAATCAATTTTTTAGTTACGACACACATTTCTTAGAAATAAGAAAGCAACTAGATGATATCCCGCGGGAATTAACACATTACACATTAATGACACTGCTAAAATGTTGAACCATATTTTTTTTTCATTTTCGTATATACTGTGTCCAATTTTTTTCTTAATTGATTTCTTATCCTAATCTTAGGTCAAATTTCACTACAATTTTTATCACTGTCTTAATGAAAATTTCTGATAAAACACTGATTTGGAAAAAAAACCCAGCACAATTTAACTTCATACATTTTTTATTCATATAGACTTAGAAATAATGTCTAAGGTTTACTACCAATCTGTCCTGGTATAAAAGAGTGTGAAATTTAAAAAACGCTAGTGTATGCATATTAATTTTTAAACCAAAGTTGTCGTATCCAAAGTATTTGCCCGAGGGCTAACTCGCCCTACACTTTCCTCCATGGTGTAAATTAGTCAAACCGCTTTCCTGGGCACCCCTTTGTGTAAAATAAATTCTTTTTATCAAAACTAAAATCGCATCAAATTGTTCCATTTTATTTATTAACTTGTTTGTATTAACCAAAGATGTTCCGTCCAAGGTATGAATATCTGCCCCCGATACGTGATGAACCCCTCCTACACTTTTCGCAATGATGTTAATTAGTTTAACTGCGTTCTTGGTTACCCCGTTCTGGAAAATTCTATTCCATATCAAAACTAAAATCGCGCATTCAATAAACGAATTGCCATATTTTATTTATTCAGCATTTGTCAAATCTTAACTTCTACCCAGATAGCAGCACATCGTTGGCCCAATCTCACAATATGGTTGTACAAGGTTAGCTTTTTAAAAAGCTAAGAAAGTCAGCCAGCGGAATTTTAATTCTTAGGTCAAAAGAGAATACACAATCTATTAAAATACAAGATAAATATTTCCAAAACAATAATAATACGCGGGTACACATTTAGTTTGCACCCTTATTTTTATGGCTGTACATGTAGGCGAGGAGATAAGCGTGTAGCGGTGTACATGCAATGTATGACTGCATACCTACTTAATACTTAAAGTTGTAATTTGAAAACATAGCTCTCTGAATTTCATGGTCTCGTCGCAAACCTCTATGAATATATTTACTTTCCAATCTCACTAAAAGAGTCGGGAAGATATACGCGGACTCCGGACTGTGGCTGCAGACGATTCCCATTGACAGCCTTCCGATGCGCACTTTGACCTAGAAACTGACCAGTTTCATAACTTCTTCGAATTTCTCTAGCAGGAACTGTTTAATTCCTTCCCAGAATTCCAATTTACGCAAGCGCAATTGAAGTTTCATCCTAACTTAATTAGTCAGCCCGCGGGCTGCCTAATTATCGCCGTTGGGTTATCTTTATTGGGCCAACGGTGGTCCAACATAAAATATTGATAGTTGGTTATGTATTATGGGGCCAATGTTGAGCTAACTGTTGGCATAATATCATAAAATTCTTGTAGTTAGACAGAGTATTTGTTGCGGGGTTGACATCGGCCCTGGGTTGGCCCAATGTCATGAATCTGGCTAAGCATCATGGGTAAACAACATCCGGGCTACTTTTCGTAATATTGTACCTGCGTCATTTTTCATTTGACATTAGAGTAATGAGACCGATTCCTTGCATATCTGCATCCAAATCGTAAGTACTTATGGGAAAGGGAACAAATTTTCTTCCAAGGATTGTCTTAAAGGACAGTCATTGAAAGTAAGTAGAATTTAAAAGGTTATTTACCAGTTATTTTTAATTAGTATAAACATCTTTACTTTAGCAAGAATGATGTAAACTCAATGACTTGGTATTGTTGTTAAATTCTTATTTGAAAGCTTAAACATATAGTGATATACATTTCCTTATAAATTAAATCGTAATGTATGTTTACTCTTTACTGAGAAAAGTTACAAATGTTTTAAATACTACATTTAGAGATTGTTTGAAAAAACAGAGCAACGGCTTATTCTATAAATAAAGGACATTGAGAACAAGATCAAAGTGAAAGATATGCCAAAGAGAGGGGGAAGGAAGTAACGGGCACTGCTGCAGAGAAGAAAAGAAGGGAGAAGGAGACTCGGGAGAGGGAGCAGATGGAAAGTGGCAGTGCATGATTTTTAATATTTTAAAAAATATTATGGCATAACTGTGATTTTACCCTCTTTGTTTTTTTTAGACTTGCTTATTGATATCTTAAGTTTACTGAACTTGTGGATTCACATCAGAGCAGGGATAAAACCATACATGTATTACTACAAGTGAGTATTAACTTCTTGTTTTTTAATAAATGTTTTCTTCATGAAGTGCATTCATGAGCAATAAAATATGTTACAATTAAATTATATTTTACTCTTTTCTTTTTGCTCAGGTATTTTTTATCTTATATTGAAAGAATACAGTGGTCCAACAATGACCCAATATTGTTCGTTTCATTGGCCCAACAATAAGACAACAAGTTGGTCCGATTAAGGGCCGATGAGCAAATTGCGGGTTGGCCCAATGTTATTTGCTAACAATGGCCCAACCGTACGAAAGTGACGTTTGCCAAATATTAAAACAATACTGTGGCCCAACAATAGCCCAATATTGTCTGTTACATTGGCCCAACAATAAGCCAACAAGTTAGTCTGATTAAGGGCCGATGAGCAAATTACCGCTGGCCCAGTGTTAAATGCATACGGTGGCCCAACATAAGGAGCATTGTTGGCCCAACAAAGGTCCAATGACGTCCTGCTATCTGGGTATGTTTAATCCAAGTAAGTTACTAATAAATATATTCACTGTTTACGTAATCATTTGATATTATTTCATTGCAAGGATATATTCAAAAGCTAACTCCCATTGACTTGGATCCGCCAAAGCGTGTCCACCACCTTACTCTCATTTTTGCTATTTCGAGCTGGTTTATCGAAAATGAAAGTAGGTTTTTAATTTATTTCTCAAAAATTACTTATCAGGTAAAATTTAATTATAGCTTACAGACATCAACTCACATGTGTTGAAATACCAAAGGTATAAGTAGTTACTCTGGTGCAGGCGTTTCGTAGTTTATTGGCAAAATGTCTTAATTTATAAGTATAGATTTTCGTCACCACAATTTGAGACACCCTAATCGTGATGCAGTTATAGTGAAAATGTTGACTTACATGAGATTCAGAAATGCTAAGAATAATTGTGTATGTGATATTAAGGTATATTATTTTTTCCTCCCGCAATTTCTTTCAAAATTTTTGTAAAAAGAAAAAGTTACATGTTTTGGGGTTACATTAATCTTGCTATAGCATAGTACAGACAATATATGACATAACTCATGGCATTAAATGTGCGGGTAAATTTTATTCTTCTTTGAATATGATGAAAAACAAAATGGAATCTTGCTCAGAGAACAGTGAAATAAAAACAACGTAAAAGCCTCTTATATTTTGTTAACTGAAAGTGGAAATACATTAACAAGATAAAATCCTCATTTTATTCAGGAAACGGTTTAATGGATGCTGTGGAGCCAATGACAGAACGGTCGTTATTGATGTAAAAATCCATATGATATTTCGTTTGTAAACATCCAATTTTTTGTTAATTCTATCCAACTCATTGTTAAAAAAATGATGTTATACAAGAATGCCTGAAAACATTCTTAGGTTTAATATTGATCATTACAATAAAACACCTACTGCCTAACACTTCCACTTCAGTCACTCAAATATGGCGAACACATACTAGTATAAGTAAAGCGAAACAAATATGATTCTTATTGTAATCAATTCATCATCATGAAGTTCACTTATGCTTTCTTTTTTATAGGACTCTGCTACACCATCAACGGAGCATGTGAGTATAAAATCTGTTTCTTTTACTATTAAAATTGACATCTAAGTAAAACTGTAATTGTAAATGCGTGTACTTGGCGAGCCACATTTGGAATAGTTTAAGTTAAAAAGAAATCGTTGCTGGTTAAGAAAGTCAAAAGTCTTCAAGCTGTTATAAAAATTGAAGATATTGATTAATCTAATTCTTTTTTTTAATAAATAAAAAAAAATACATCTAGGATATCTCAACCAAATTATTTTAAAATTCATCAAATTACTTAAGGTAGTATGCGTTTGAAATAAAAATAATGGAAACCAAATGATTTTGTGTATCAGTGATACACATATGTATGAACAATGCTTGAAAAAATAAATAAAAAGAGTGTAGGCGTTTGCCCCTAATGGCTGTCAAACTAAAGGAGGTAACTCTTTGTAATGTTTTTTTTTAATTATAGTCGGTATATCAATTTTAATAAATAAGTAAACGATGACATAAAATTTTTAAAATATTATTTTTAATTAAACATGTAGCATCTGTTCTAAAAAATAAAACAATAGAAAATTAAAACAAACTGTACACTTTGCTTGAGGCCCCACCTATAATGTCTAATTTGTCAAAGCAAATTACCATAGATTGTGGATATTAATCAAATTGTAAAGGACAGACAGAGTAATGGAAACAGAAAAAGCAACCTTATATTTATAAAATATAATAACAATCAAACAATGTGTCCAAATTTTAGAAAAAAGAGTGAAGCCATTTTGAAAATATTCCGCCCGAATTACCTCCAAACAGCTTTTCTCTACAAAATGTTCATCATTCTCTACAACTGCTTCATTTGTCTTCAGTTACAATTAAATAAAAAACATGGAAAATGAACAAGATACCATATTTCATGAACATTATAATACCTAAACAAATATCATTTGTAGCATAAAAAAATTAACATGGTTAACGTTTCATAATGTCCTCACAATGCCATCGATATCGTCCATTCGCTCACAATGAAATATGAGAAATGTGAATTGTTATCACATATTTTTCAACATACAGAGTAATGGAAAAGAAAAAAATCATGTTATTTTCATAAAATATAACAACACCTCATTAATGTGTCCAAATTTCAGAAAAAAGAGTGGAGCCATTTTGAAAATATTCCGCCCGAATTTCCTCTGAACAACTTTTCTTTTCATAATTTTTATGTTACAATTTACAGAAAAAAAAATTCAATCCCATTTCTAAATTATACACTTATGTATTGAACATGAACATGGTTCAAATTTTATGAAATATGTTATGCCTGAACTTTCATTTCAACCAATATAACAATTATTTGAATAAATTAGTATGACTGGGAATTAAAGCCTGAACACCTGGCTTGATTCGTGGAAAAGTGTCTTCAAAACCATGAACCGTGTTACAATTTTCCCCCCATAATTTCACAAGACAATAATGCATGAACAAGTACAGGAACATAATAATTTCTTTCATTATGGCCAAGGAACACCACACTGTCATTGCTAGACAAAAAAATCCAAACAGCTTGTAAGACCTGTAGTAATGTTCACTGCTTTTAGTTCTTTGTCATTGTGGTACATTTTCTTGTCCTCTGTCCTAATTCCAGTTATTTCTCTTACTTTTGGATTAACTGGAATATGGTTGAAGAGGTTATCTCCATTTATGGCAGAAATATGAAGTATATGTGATGTTCTGGCTGAAATACAATAAAATGTTTTACGCTTTGCTAAACTAGATGAGATGGTATGACAAATATATTCCTCCTGTACCAACTACAAATACATATAATAAAACAAAGGAACACACATGAAAGCCCTTTCACTAACCATTCAAAAATTATGCACTATATATGCTTTAATTTTCAAAAGAGGTTGACATTAAAATCTAGGTCAAAATATGTTCAATAAGTATGCCCTGGTTTAAAGTTTTTCTAAAGTACACTGTAGGTCAAACTCCAAGATCAAGGTCAGACGATCAAAAATTTTACCCATAAAAAAGTCTTGACTTTCACAAGGAGAACGAGTTTGTAAATGACAGCCCTTGCTAATAATAATGTCCAAAACAAAAGTTTTAAAAAAAATAGATCAAATTGAAAGGTCAAGGTCGGAGGGGCAAAATAATTTGTACCAATACCTAAAACAGTTGCTTCCAAGTCAATGATAATTTCTGTTACATCGGTCATTGTTCGTAATTGTGCATTGGGAGATTCCATATTTGGTGCTTGTAAGTGTCTATATCATTGGCTTCCTCTAAAGTACATACAGACACATGAAGTTCCTTTCCTAAATTTGTTTGTACATGTATTCTGTTGCCTGTGAAATAAAAATGATATTTGATGAATAAATATGCCCCATTCTGGTTCTTTATTGTATAGTACATGTAGTATAGAATACACTACATGCTATCAAGTAACTTTTGACATTTTTAACTGAAAATCAAAACAGATAATCTAATGCTCATAAAAAAACCCACTAGTATGACATGTCTTCACTATCCAGCAAATGTCACTTTTAACATATTGGACAGACACTATCTATATACCGTAGTAAATTGCGTCCCCTTAAATTTTATGCAGACCAAATTGTTTTCACACCACAATTAATACCATGACATGACTTATTTACATGTACATGTATATGCGCATTTATATTCCTTATTAATCCTCACAATCTGTAAATGAAAATATCAAAAATAATTCATCTGATATAAAATTACTAATTAAACTCTGAGTTGCAATGCAAGTTTAATTTTGATGGTTAATTAAGGTGAAAAAACATTATACTCGTGTACCAGTTTTGTACTGCATGCCATGCATGCTTTTGTTTGAAGTTTTCTTCACAATTTGAATTACTATTATGTATCAAATTCATTCACTCTTACAGACATTTTCTAAAAGAAAATATCTCCCATTAATACCTGGGTCTGAATGTACAAGTGTATGAGTTGATTGCTGTACGCCAGTGTCAACCAACTGAGGGGGAAGGAGAGAGGGGATATCCCAACATGGACAACATTTTATTATGATTCATCTTGGTTGCCGATAATATGATCACCTGGTGTTTATGAACTTGCACAAATATTGATTAATTCAATAAAATATCTTCAAACTTGCTTTAGCATACATTACAGATAAGTTTCCTTGCAGCCCCGAGCAATTCCTGAGTTTGTTTTATACAATTAAATGCCAGGTTCATGTACATGAACTTTCTATTTCACAACGGGGAATAACTCTAACCTAAAGAAAAAATTCTCAACATGAATCACTTAATCGCCTAACATATCTTGAAACAGCTGATTCCTTGTTAATATATGAATTCCAACGACATTTTCATTATGGCGAGAGATATATACAGTGTACACAAGGTCTGGGATCGATTAGGGATATGTAATTTTGAGCCTCCGCGGCCGCGATAGTTGATGCCGAAATTATGACTTAGCGGTGTTTTTATAAATAAAGATGACACCGCATCCACCTCTGCTTCTGACTGATTTATGTACCAAAATTTCCGCCTGCGGATGTCAAAGCCACCCGTGGCACGTCCCATGGTCAGTCGTCTGTCAGTTCGAGAAGTTCAAGTTACGCGCTATAGTTTCTATGATAACCGGAAACGGGTCAGTTGTCGTAAAACAAACAAGCCGTACTCGATGACAATGTATAAATTTTAATTCTTATTTTTTATCGAAAATTGTTATGCTCTTAAGATAAATGCACAGCATAATTAATCATTTAATTTTTTAAATCACTTCAACTGACGTAGCATTGATTGCAACATTCATTCCACTTTGTGTTAAAAATCCTCCCACTCATACTACCTTAAAAAATTGAGACTCAAGAAATTGATATTTGAATTTGATGATGAAATAAACTACCATGTTTTGAGGCTTTCATATGTTACTTACATTCAGTGGGGATTTTCAAGTTGAAATTGACCTATTATGATGCTCTTTTTATTCAATGATTATTTATAAGTACAAAATAGCATGTGGGCTTCTTTACAAAAAAAGTAATTATCAGTAAAATCGACCAATTTTATGTTGACCAATAGAAATATCTGTTTTCTCGTAAAAGAGATTTCCATTTTCAATTGCAATTTGCAATTATTCAAATATTAAAATATATTCAATGAACTATTTATAAAACACAAATAAATCCAAATATTCTTTACATATCAATTAAAAACTATGTTTACTAATTTGTTTTCAAATATTTTCAATCTTTTAATATGTATAAACCCATAAGTGTTACCCCTGTTGACGTCGTAGGAATAAAAAGAAAATAAGTATTTTATATAGCATTCATTTGTAGATATACAAGCCAACGTGTAATCTCGAAGATTGCATTTCGTTTCACATTTTATATATTATTTACTATTTTTTGGAGATTTTTTTGAAGATTCTAATCACGTTCAGTTCTGGAGAAGAATCGAAAAATATGATGATAAAATATTTGTCAACCAACTCAATTTAACTGAAGAACCTCTGAAGGCTCTGTCAGCGATATCTTGCGGACGACTATGTACCAACATTTGGAAGTCCTCTGCTTTTTCTTTTCGTACGAAGAATTGCTACTGCTATGACAACACGACTAAGGATAGTAATTCATATACAAATCTAAAAGGAGCTGTGTATTACACCAAAGATCCAGTTGCAAAGTCTATTGGTAATTAAAAATAGTCACATACAAACACAAATTTCTTACCAAATATCTTAAGCAGCATACGGTGCTAACAATGTGAAGCTGATTATTAATGCAATTTAAAGATATCCAAAGATATAATATATTTATTAAATCCAAACGTGAAAAATAGTTTTCTCTAGATTAGAACAAAATGAAACACACGACAGCTAGTAAAATATCTTTATGAATTAAGAGTTCTATCAAAATAATCAATATTAACCTATCTAGCATTTCATGTATCCAACATCTACTTTATCTTTATCAAACAAGTGAATTATGTACTCTTCTGAGGATAAAAGTACTGTATTAAAAAAAAACATAAGGTATTTCTATGTTAAATTGATAGCTGAGTTTATATTTCAGAGTGCACGGATAAAAAGTATATCTACCTTGGTGATGTCGATCTCTGCTTCAAGGTCTACACTGCACGAATCACTTCCACAGATGCCAGTGATAGTTGCCGATTTGATGGAGGTCATCTCATAATGTTAGACACTGCACAAAAATGTCAGGCCCTATCGGGATTTGTTCTCGAGAATAGTATGTCAAATAAGTTAAGTTGTAAACAAAAACAAAAAAAATTAAACAAGAAGCCAATGGGCCACATTGCTCACTAGAGTAACTGTTTTACGAAACAATTCAAATGCCGTATAGCTACAATACTAGTTCTTCAATACCAAAAACTTTACAATAAAATCAGTTAATTCTAACAATTTTTTGTGTCCTAAATTACAATGTATGCGAGCCACTATTACTAGTCAAACGTGCTATTATATAAATCTTACAAGTAAAGCTCCCATACGAGTTTTATTTAAAAAGAAGGATTCAATAGCCAACTCTCCTTCCATAGGTCTCTTCATATTATGACTTTCGTTTCACTCAGAGCTAATTATCTGTAAAACATAAATGTTCAGCCATTGGTACAGCTACATGTATCTGAACTGTGGTTGGTTTCTGTGAGAAACATCTACATATATTATGTTTAACATTGTGTGCGCATTAGTTCGTACTTTTAATGTGGTCATTTAATTAAAAATCATAAGAAACATACATAGAAATATCCTATATATTCTAATTTTTCGTTTTTTCAGATTATTATTGGATTGGGTTAAAGATGGAAAGCAATTTAGAATGGAAATGGACAAACCACGTATCCGTTAACCTAAATGAAAGTCTGTGGTACCCAAATGAACCGAACGGTCAAAGTGCCTCACCGCCAGAAGATTGTGGAGGATATTACTACTTAGGCAACAATTGTGGTATCATTGATATCCACTGCACCTCTGCCATCCAGTTTATCTGCGAACTATGAAATTGTGTTGCAAAATCACCTTGTAATCGTCAAATATGTAGATAGAAAAGACAGTGAGCTAGCATAGTTTTGATGCTTCATAATTCGTGATTTTGTGAACACAAAGCTTTACTTAAAAGATTGTATACTGTACTAAATTATTAAATTATCGGACAGCATAGTTACCATTCGTTTCAATGATTAATTAAAGTGAGTAGTTGTCTTTGATTACAAAGGTATAAGAACAAAACAACAAATAAAACAAAATGTGTCTAAAAATTAACATTGGTAATTCAGGATTATTTGATATCAGAGAGTTTTAACTGTCCTTGCTAAACAAACAATTATATGTCACTTTAAATACAGACTAATTTAAAATCCAACCATTTAAAAGAATGATTTGCATTTTAATAAACACCCTACCAATTGTACCACCCTATTTCTTCTATTCCTCTATTTTTGTCCTCCTGTTTCTTTCTTTAAAAATTCGTTTATTTCACCCTCTCCCTTTTTTATGACAAAGAAAGATAAGACAAGTAGTGATTTAACTTCTTATCATTCTTCGTTCAATTACATTTGAATTACAATTTGAGTCACACTTTTATTAAGATTTTGCATAATACACTGTAAACAAGATTTTATTCCCAATTAATGTTGCGATATCCCGAAGATAATCTGGTTTGCGGTGACTTACAATCGCGATCAAGATCTAGTTTAATCAAATTCATTAAAAAAAAAAAACGCGCGAAGTAAAGTTGGTTTAGAGTATCTGTATGGTGTTTTATTCATTATCAAATATTCAAATATGGAAACAAAAAAAATGCATTTCTTCTTCATAACTTCGTTCATTTAGACAAGTACATGTTCGTATGAATCCGGCAGTGTCTAATTTTCTAAACAGTCGGAACATTCTACGAGGTGATAAACATTTAATTCAGTATCGATAAGCAGTTCACCATTGGTTAGTTACTTATACCCATATTTCGCGTTCTCAAGAGTAACTTCCCCAAAATCTAAATCTAAGTCAGTTTTAAATATTTTCAATATTCCTAAACACCAAAATTAATTTTAATTACCTTACTTGTATTGGATACCTAAACTTAATAAAAGTCCTTATAAACAAAGATATATAGCGGGTTCCAGTACATGTTCTACCAAGCCCCTTTCATTACTCCTTACTTAAATAATAACAGCAGTAAAGGAGAAACTTCAAGGATACTGTGTAACAGTATATTCAAGAAGCGGTGTAAATCAGAGGTGAATACTGAAAAATTCCAAGGAACTTTTAGAAAATTTGAAATCACAACATTTTACCAAAATCAATAGCATCAAAACGTACGAATTTTCTACACTTTATACAAACATTCCCCACAATAAATTAAAGTCCAGGCTTTTTGACACTATTGATAGCTGCTTTTTTTAAAAATAAAAATGGATCTCATAAATGTACTTACCTTGTCATCAGTCCTTTACAAAGCTATTTTGTTAAAAACCAATCGGATTGCGTACGCAAGTACTCTGAAGAGGATTTACAGTCGATGCTTGCGTTTCTGGTTGACAACAAATATGTAGTATTTGGAAATCGGGTCTTCCAACAATCCGTTGAAATTCCCATTGGTACCAATTGTGCTCCATTGTAAGCAGACATAGGAAGCAGAATTTATTCAAAGATTTGCACATGTAAAAAAGAAATCACTCGATGGCCTTCAACTCATCATTTAGGAACATCGACGACGTATTTCAATTTACAATTGTTACTTCCATTCTTACGTCGTCTCGATTTACCCAAGTGAACTTAAAATAAAAGATAGCACAAAATCTGAGTCATCTGTTTCATCTATACTACTATATTAAAATAATAGACTCGAATTTTTGGGCTTTAATACCGATAAATCGGAAGAGTACTGTCTTTTCTTTTATATATTTTAAACATCATGGGTACTTGAAGATTACCAATATGTTTTTATTTTTTCTCAATCAAGCTTCACTAATTAATAATCAACGAAAATTCCTTTTAAAAATCCGGAAATCATCTGGATTTTTTGGATTTTACAATCTTGCGCATGCGCATTACATTCACGCTAAATCACGGGAGGCTTTTTAGTTTATGTTTCCACAATATCACATTTGCATAAACTCAGAAACGACAATACAAACACGTGTAAATTTTCATTGAAAGTTTGCTACATGTATATATTCTGTTCATCAAAGAAAATACGGGAGATAACTCTAACTCAGTGCATTTGATTTGAAAAATCCCGAGAGTTCCGAATGTCAACATGGTGTGTAAATTTGAAGCGAGTAAAAAACGTTGGGGAAAAAGTGTTGAATTCTTCATTAATATGAATTAAATTTTTAGATGAAATGTATTTACAGCCGCAAAATGGTTTGTTATGAATAATTTGACTGTTATTTTCAATAACGCTTCATTAATTTTCTCAAAATCGTATCGGAGCGATTATGCAGTTTTTTGCTACATTACGGGTATATGGGAGGCATTTTAACTGTGGTGAAGGCCTGTCCCGAGACCCAGATTATTCTATTAGAATAAACTTAGATTATTCCGATATCATATGCAATGTCAACCCGTGCACGCACGGGTCAAAGTCTAGTATTTAGATATTTTACTAGAAAAAGACTTAAGTCAATGGAAATTTAACAACAAAACTTTGTGATAAAGGTGACGACTTCAATTTTTCTATCATATCAATTTTTCTTACTTATGTAGCAATATACCTTCATTACCTTAATATGGTGTTTTCGTCTCTCAGTTGATTTGATGCACAAGGGCAAGCTTTATGTATGATCAATTTCTAAAACGAGTCAAGCTACTGACAAACAAGTTGATAATACAAGATAATAACAGTCTTAATTGAATTCATCATTTCGTAAGTTCTATGATCGATACAACGACCTTGTCAGCAAATACAATCTTCCGCTAGGTCGAATGCTGACCGACGTTTTTCATACTTATTGTGAGGCCATTATTATTCACCGAAATGTCTACGGATTTTTCCGTTTCCCTCATTACGACAAAGAGCACACGGCGGGTGTGACCGGTTAGCAGAGGATGCTCACTCCTCCATTGCACCTGATCCTGCCTGTAATTACATGTATTTTAGTGGTACGTGTTTGCTCTGCTTCTATTTTGTATTTTTCATTTGGATTTATATTTACAACACTGGTCGTTATCGCAAAATTAAACTTATATTAAAAATGCTGATGGAACTTAATACGGTATACAGGGTTATTTTTGCCGCGTGGTTTTTCGCCCTTCTTCACTTGCAAGTGGTTTTGGCCCGTCTTGAATCGGCGAGACATTGAAAAAGAGATAATGGAATTCACCCAGTTGACGAGAACGAAAAGGGGAAATGAAACGGGGCGAATATTTCCCTGTAAAATGTACCGAGTTCAAGCATAAAATTGTTTGTTGAGAGGAGGAACGACTCTTCTTTCAACTCATTTTTAAATTAAATTCCGCGCTGTGAAGTGTACAACGGAGCTATACTACGTCATCGACAGGCCACGTAAGTATAGAAACATTTTCTGATAAAAGGGAAAGATGAAGGCATTGTGCGACTAAATATATTTTCTTCGCAAACCACTTAATAAAATCCCCAAAATTACTACGTGTTGTTAGTGTCATGTTCCAGATAATGTATTGCAAACATAATAGACATCAAAGTTGCTGAAAATTTTCCTTTGACTTTGGAGTTGGTTGGTAGGTGAATTAATCCTTTGAAATTGATCATAAAGAGATATGTCATGATTTTGTTTTTAAGTAAAAAACTTTATTTAATAAGGTACAAATTTTAGACCCTCCCTTTTTAAAATCAATTTTATAATTTATCGCGTACAGATATTCAAATAAAACAAAGCTGAAAATAAAAAAAAAAACCATCGTTTTTTCATTGTGTTTCTATGAGCTCAAAAAGGGGCGATTTTTATCCTTCCTCAAAAGCAAGAAAAATTAATAAAATTTACTCATATTCAACAATACGACGTATCAGTTTGAGCGCAAGGTTGTTTTAGCATCATTCTACATATGTTATAACAATGCATAAATATCGTTTTGCAATAAGCATATCATACTTAAAAACTATTTATAGTGTAGGAGCAAGCTTTCTAAAACTGATTGGAATTCGCAAAGTTTTGCTTTAATTTGTAACAATTGTAAAATTACATCATAACCAATGTCTGATATTTCTATTAAGACATATAAATATATAAAAGTTTCTTTATATACATGTACTTACATTGTATAAGAATTAATATATACTTTATAGTAACCTTACTTTATTCGTTACTTTGTTTTAGGCATAAGCGTATATTGTCTTTTCATTTCACATAGTTTTTTAATACATGCATTTCAAAAATTAGTAAGGAAGGGTCATTAAACTAAAAAATGTTTCTCTTAAGTTTCTTTGACTTAATATTCTGAATAAAAAACTAAACATTTTTTAAATGTCCTCTCCTTGCATGTTTTTCAATATTTAATCATGTTAATGAAATTCATATCGATAAAAGGGAAAATATCCAAGATATCTTCATTGACAAATTATCATTTTTCACCCATGAATATTCACAGGAACAAAAACAAATTTCTTACGGAGATTTATAATGGGGAATGTTTACATCTTTTCTCCATTCAGAAGTACTCGGGACAACTCGCACAATTTTTCAACGTTTTCATCCGGGCTTAATCATGGCTGATGCAATACAAAATCCCCGTAAACTTTCATTTTTGGGATGTGTATTGAAACCTGAAGCGGTAGAAGGGGCGTTTCAAAACAGATAATCTGGACATTTTTCATGTGGATGAACGAATTTTGAGGACAAAGGTATTTATGATTATCGAAATATCAAGCAAAAAGTGGTGAAAGCAAAAACTCGGGACAGAGTATAATGGTTAATATTGATACAAAAAGTATGTTGATTAATTTGAGCAATAAAATAATACAAAGAACACACTTCATAGATTCTTATAAGTGCACACACAGATATTCGGGAAGCCTTTTCAATGGGTGACGTGGTCAAAAACATTTTATGATGTCAAAAGCAATATTCAAATCTGCATTGGTAAACATTAAGTCATTAAATGTTTCGTTAAATTCCATTAATTGCTTTCAGAGAAAACATCACATTTCACATTCTCACGGATAACTGCGCCGAACACATGCAAGATACTAGTAACTGTTAACGATATTTATTCTTACTAGCATTAATCCAGCGCCATGAAGTTTTCATGTGCATGTCTTTTGATAGGACTTTTATATACAATCAACAGTGTATGTAAGTATATAAAAATTATTCTTGGGACGAAAATACATATTTTCGAACAGAAAATTTAGAGGCTTGAATAATCCTTCTATTCAAGAAAGGGATCGGTAAATAAAAGATTCAAAGTAACCATTGATATTATGCATTTGACATGCGCATAATACAACCATAGCGATTTGGGCTATATTGAGATAATAGCATTGAGAGAAATATTTGAATTGATTAATTGTTTTGAACGAATTTAATTATAGGAACATAACTTGAATCTGAAATTAAACATGACGTTTCTTGGTTAAAAAAATGTATTTGAACCCTTCATCTTATATGATTGTTAAATTATACTTCATTTTCTAAACTCGTTTTAAATAATTTTAGCAATTTCCTTGCTTTAAAGCATTATATAAACACAATTTAATATTGATTACAAATTACACGGCCTATGTAAACAACCTTAAAGAATTTGTGATGTGTAGAGCAAAGAAAGATACTTATCGATAATTGTAACTTCAAACTTTTTTTATGTTTACATTTATATGTGATATATCAATTTCATTTAATTTTGAAGATTCTAATCATATCAACGTCTGGAGAAATATTGAAAAATATAATGACAAACTATTTGCTGACCAATTCAACTTCACTAAAGAACCTCTGCACGCTATTTCCGCGACATCTTGCGGACGACTGTGTACCAATCTTCGGATGGCCTTGGCTTTTTCTTATCGTAAGAAGAATTGTTACTGCTATAATAGCATGCCGAAGGATAATTCTTCATATACAAATCTGAGAGGAGCTGTGTATTACACCAAAGAACCAGTTGCAAAGGCTATCGGTAATTAATCAATGCACTAATGCACACACTATGAACTAACTTGGAGATTGTTTGATTAGTATGAGGCGCCGTTTTAATATTTTTGAGGTATTTTCTGATATCAAAAAATAAGTATTTAATATCAATAATTCGAAAATTGATATCAAAAAATAATTCTTGATATCAAAAAATAATTCTTGATATCATAAAATAATTCTTGATTTAAAAAAAATCTATTTTCTGATATCGGAAAATCATTTTTTGATATTACAAATTCTTTTCTTTATATGAAAAATTATTTTCTGATATCCAAAAATAGATTTTTTGATATCAAGAATTAAAGTTGATTTTTTGTTATCAAAAAATCGAAAACTTGATATCAGAAAATAATTTCTTGATATCAAAAAATCATTTGTATTTTCTGATATCAGAAAATTGATTTTTTGATATCAGAAAATAAGACCTTGTTATGCAACTTTTGTTAATCGTTAGAAATTGTGTTTTAAACCGTTAGATGCCTGCTAAGAATTATAAAGAAGGCCTATTTTTAAACCTGATATCTTGGCAAGTTCGTCCACAAATACAATGATTAGCACTGCTTTCTTTGCGATTCACTGTAAATATTGGGACTATCCTAAAAAAAAAAACGATGGCGTTGCATAATATAATAAGGAATTACAAATGCATACATTTAGCGCTTTCAATACATAAGACCAGAATTATCAAGAACACTTATTAAATTCTTACATTAAATAAATTTTCAAATAAAAAACAACAAATATTAAAATGCAAATGGGGCAAATTTAATTTTTGGTCAAGTGAGTATTCATTAAATATGTGAAATTTATTCGTCATTTCATTTGAATTTCTGATATCAAAAAATATAATTCTTGATATCAAAAAATCGGTTTGAATTTCTGATATCAAAATAATATTCGAACATAAAAAAATCGATTTTCTGATATCAGAAAATCGAATTGTTGATATCAGAAAATGGATCGTATTTTCTGAGATTAAGAATTCGAATTTCTGATATCATAAAATCATTTTCTGATATCCGAAATTCGAATTCTTGATATCAAAATATTATTTTCTTATATCAGAAAATACCTCAAAAATATTAACGGCGCCCCATAGATTATTTGCATATGGATAAAATCAGATAAGAGTGACACCAAACGTGTCTGCTTGACCAGCTAAACATCCGGGGGCAGAACAACATTCTTCTTGGCTTTAAGATTGTGATGCTTTTGTTTTTCTAAAATTATGATGAAAAAAAATATATATACCACAAATTTTTTTTTCAGTATGTGCGGATAAAAACTACAGATACCTAAGTAATACCAACATTTGCTTCAAAATCTTTGACGACATTTTGGATTTCATGAACCCCGCAGATAGATGTCAATCAGACGGAGCCCATCTCATCATGTTAGACACGGCTGAAAAACTCCAGGATTTCCTGTTCCTTCATCCAAGTAGTAAGTCATGATTGATTCAGTTAATTTAATCAAATTCAAATTCAAATTAATCTGTTATATTTAACTGAGATCAATCACTTGGTTCTTCTCTTACTAGTTTATTATGTTTCAAAAGTTTATTTAAGAAATGAACTCAAAATGTCTACCCAAAATATACGAGTATAACCTGGGTTGGGACAGTTTACGCTTTATAATCCGCGAAGCGGAAGCATAAATTGCTCCAATCCATTTTATAATCGTATAACTTGGATAGATATTGAGTTCATTTCTTATAATTTAATTTTCCGAATTCACTGTACAAATTTTTTGAAAATTCACACGTAACGTCAAGCGGATTGGTACGTTTTTGACGTTGGTGCATTGCGACGTGTCTAGTGACGTGCAAACCAGGTTATACAAATTTAACTAAATTGTTCCATCTAATCAAATGCCGTGTTACAACCAGAATTAAATTACAGTAATATCTATTGTTCAATCATTGTCCATAGTTAGACTTGATTCATTTTGATATTGCTGTATGAGAAATTGAGGTGTGTTTCACGAAGGGTCATAAGACGTGTTATAGGGTAAAACCTGCATTTCTTGCTAATTTTGAATATTATAAGATCGTCATAATATTTATTATTGCTATTTCGCAAATGTTGATAAACATCTAGAATAAATAATGTTCATGTAATAAATACAAGCAACATTGCATTTTAACATGCAGAAATAAAAAGGAAGGATATATTTAACTTATATGTTAAGGTTTAATCAAAGCTTTTTAAAATGATTTCTATATAAATATAAATTGCTAATTGATTTTCATTAAATTAAAATGTTTGATACTAATGTTAAACGAGTTTAAGTGTTTGTTGACAGAAAAGGTAGAAATTTATACGAAAGTATTGTTTTATTTACAAGAAGATATCGATTTAAGAAAGTAAGAAGAGTTATAAGAGTTGTCACATCTTCTTTGTAAATCCTATTACTATTCTTTTCCTGATTAGATTTTTACCTAATTGGATTAGAGAAGATAGGCGACAGGTGGGAATGGACAGGTGACAGATCAGCTGTATTTAACACGAGTCTGTGGTTCACTGGCGAACCAAATGGCCAGAACCTTCCTGTGCCAGAACTCTGCGGGGGCGTGGGATACAGCTTACTGACAGGTGGACCGCCGGGTATTGTAGATATTAGTTGTACAAACCCGAAGTACATATGCGAAATATGAACGTTTCTTTTCTCATACATTGAAATGTCACCACATTTATATCACTATGAAGCTCCTAGCTCCATTGATAAAAAATGTATTTTAGCAATAATGATAAAAATATCTGACTGACATTTCATATATTTTTTTTTCATGGTTTTTTTGTTTTTGTTTCACACATTCACTTAAAAAAAATATCTTCATATATCAAGATAACTTGGGGAATCTCATTCAAAAGACGCTGAAGATTAATGTTGTCATCATTATCCCCTCAAACAAGTATTTTACATCGTTGGATTCTCGTCGTACGAGTGTTGTCATATTATTCAAAATATCAAGATAGCAATACAGATTTTGGAGATAACTTTTTTTTTAAAAACCGATTGTAGGACGTCTGATATCATGTTTAGATTCGTTTTTCAAAAGGCTGAATTAAACGTGAATATTTAAAACCATAGCTATAAAGTGGAAGATTGGAAACAATTTAAGCATATCAGAATATTGAAACATTAGTCATAGGATATCATTTGGAGTGAGGTATGTCGTGTTTTGGAATCGAATAATGAACGCACGCTTCATTAGAGCAACATGAACAAAACTTCGGATTGGGTTTGAATTTAAACAGTTTCGATGTGTTTATTACAATTATGAATAATGGGAGTGGTGAAAAAGGGAGAGGTACAGTAAATGATCTACGCATTGAAAAAAGATGTACTCCACTTCGTGACGGGCAATATTTCGTCCTTTGATTGCTAACATCATGTTGCCCTCAACCCCAGTCATTATTTGTATACTAATAATTGAAGAACTACTATGTTTGTAATATTCTTCTGTATATAAAAATATACATTTCTTTCATAAGTACACATATTTCTGATTTATAGTTATAAATAAATAGAAAAAACGAGATCTGTATGTTATGATTTATTCCATAAATGCCTCCAATTTTTTCCAGGTATTGTATCTCACTTCAATTTGTCCAGGTACTCTTTTACTGTCCTAAATAATTGGGAAATGTTTATGTTAGCAAATTACATAGTATTACCCTATAAAATATCCAAAAATGCATTATCTCAAATGATTTGTTTGTGGATTATATAACCCAGTTGCATCAAATCAGTTAAAAGTAAACACAAACTACTGGTAACTTTGAACATTAAATTGTGTCTCGTTTCGAATAAGCATTAAAAGAATTTAAGGTTAAAATCTTTGTACATTCCATTTGTGGTCATTATTAAATGCCTAAAAATACATTTTATGATAAACAAGTAAGTGTTGGCGAATTAAATCAATATAGTTTGAATACTTACGCAAAAATTTTAATTTTCCTAACACTATTAAGACCAAATGACTAACAGACATTTAAAAAAAAACAATGGGGGTTTTTTTCTTTAAAAAATGTATATAATTTATTAAATTGCCCAACATTAAATATATAATATATCGCAAACACTTTGGTTTTACTCTTAAATTTGACTCCTCTTTTACATGTATACTTACCACACATGGGAACATTGCAATATTCTACAACGTAGTTCCCAGGAGTGGGGCTAACATAACAGAGAGGTTTCGTGAATCCGTAACTACTAAACATGTTTCTGCAGTAGTTGTGGTCATCTAGGAAATCGAACTTGCTTTTCCAGTTTTGACAAGGTATTCCACTCAAGGTAGTGTTGTATTTCCCATCGTAAGACTCTCCAGTACCCGTGTAACAATCTTAAAATAATGATTTTTAAAAACATTTATTAAGATACTAACAATATTAACAGGATCAAAACATTGTTTAACTCTTAATTCTAAAAAAGTATTTTCTTATTTGTAAATTGAACGAATTTATTCTAAGCATGACAAAAGTTTAAAAAACGATAAATACACATTGATTACATACCAGTGCATTGTGATGTTTCCTAAAAATAAACACACAGGGAAGAGTTATGAAATAATAGCAAAACAAGATAGTTTTTTAAAGTTCGAATCCACACTTGTTAAGGAGTATGATTTTCAATGATCTGTGTACAGACCAAACCCTATTAATATTACTTTTTAAATCATAAAACAGTCTTCAAATCGACATTTTTTTTAAAGAATATATATTGTGATGGTCTTTATACAGATCCTATCCATCTTACTCTTATACATAGTCCATCTTCACAGGAGTGTCCACACGCTGTACAATCACTGCAGGGGGCACCTGTCTTATACGGACGTACTCCGGCATAGTTCCCGCTGAAGATGTCATGAATATTACATAGCAAAATGCATTCTAAGGAGCAGTTACCTATCAGCAAAATTGACCAACTGTTGCTATTTATCTTTGCAATGATTGATTAAACGTTTAGAACCGTAGAACGCGAAATAAAAAGAATATTTATTTCTGTTTAAGAATATTATAGCAAATTCAATTTTACGGAGCAGTTATCAAAAAGGAAAATGGAACTGTTGTTACAACCTTGTTTTGCAATGGTTGAGAATTAAATCGAGATAAAGAGAATACTTATTAGGTATAACTGCACAATTTACCTTGGAAGGTACTGACATACAATGTGAGTTTTATAATCGCCTCCACATTTGTTCGAAGCACCACAGCCTACTTCATCGCTACTCGCCCATACAACCTTCAAAAATTCGTAAACTTTATTTATATAACTGAAATTTATTTATCTGCTCTTTAATAACATTTCTAAAGTTTAAAAGGAATATAAAATTCAACAAAATGCACGGTAAAATCAATGATTAGTACGTGATCAAATCTTTGGCTTCGGGCTTCACATAATTTGATCACGTGACCAACCAAGTTCATATCCCGGAAAACTTTTTAACTTTGCCATCTATTTCTTACATGAATAAATCACCTGTTATAAACCATCCTTTATATACCTTACCTGCGTATAATGGCCACATGCTCTTCCTTCTTTACAAGTATTTGTGTCGTAATCATAGTCATATTTCTCAATCTCCCAGTTATATATCGCTTCCGACATGTTTATTGTAGTTGCTATAAAACAAATTCATTAAATTAATATTTCCTTCGTTTATTTTCACAATCAATATGCAAGCAGATTATTTGATAAATAACGAATACATATCAGACAAGATTTTTATTTTATTGAAAATCACACAAGTCTTGTTCATTGTCATATAAATAACACTTCGGAACAAACCCGATGAATAGAATATGTTTTCGCTGGCCAATCCCGAGTGTGCCTCTTCACAAGAGTCGGCGTGCGCCTGGGCTTGGGCGGCCAGGTCCTTGTTGTACCGCTGTGGTAACAAAAGGACATGAAGTAAGTATCTGTGGTTTCAGCAATGTTCGTGGGACACTTATATTTGGATTTTTGAATAAATAAAAAAAAACAACACTTAATGTTTCTCGTATCGAAGTAAATAAGTTGGAAGATTAATTTTCAACGAATGTGCATCGCCACAAAACTAGAATAAATTGTAGGCAACAGTTTTTATCAATTTGCTTGTTAACATTATCCATTTAATTATTTTAATGGAGAATTGTATGTTTTGGCTGTCATGAAGATACATATTTTTTTGGCATTGTTAAATTTCTAAGAAATCAAAAGCAATGATTACCTTTTTTAAAACAATAAAATTGACAGTTTCTGATTGAACTTTCTCAGGAATGATAGTCAGCTTACAGATGAGACTTTGCTGATGTTTTGATTCTTTCTATAGCTAAATGATTGATGTACAATTAATGCATGTTCTATATTTTCAAACTATTAACTGACCATTTTCATCATGTTTGAGCCGGAAGGAGACACTCTCAGTCGGGCGGCGTTGTGTGCATCCACTACTTCCTGTTCCTGTTCTGCGTTTAGACTGCGCATTGTCCTTCTGTTTGCAAAGTCATTTGGCATTGGCGCCATCTGTCATACACAAATTTTAAATAGAGGTTGAAAACATATTGAATTGCTTACTTGTGTTACAATTTATATAATCATATGCCATTATTATAAATAAAAAAAAAAACCTCAATGCGTTAACGTATACTATATATTATTAATTTTAAAAATTCAACCAACCTCCACCCCCCCCAAAAAAGCCCGAACAAACAAACAAACAAACAAACAAACAAACAAATAAAACAAAAACAAAATACCCCCCTCAGAAAAAAAAAACAAAAAACAAAACAAAACAAAACAAAAACAAAACAGTCTGGGTCTTCTATGAATCGGTTGATTATCAAATAAAACTTTTAAATTAAAAACAATTTTAAAGGGAGTGACAAATAAATAGGTATATCAGATTATTCATAACCGATATTTTTTACATTCAAACTATAACTTATTTATTATCTTATCCAATGATATGACAACATTGAGAACAACTCACTTCCGAGACAGACGTCTTTGCCTCTTCTATTCCACTCATCGACAAATCGTTTAAATCTAGCTGCATTTCTGAATTCTTTTTCTGTCTTCCATTATGCGGAGAATGTCTCTTGGATACCCCCGCAAAGTTTCTCTCTATTGGAACTTTTAAAATATCGCCCTCTACATCTTGTTTTATAATATCAAAAAGATTTGCAGCATTTGCCACATAAAGTGAAATAGAAATCAGTAGAATAGCGCGAATCATTTTGACTCAGTAAAAGCGAGGCTGATTCTAAAAGTACCATTTCTTGTCACTTATATATATAATCATTTATTTGATTTACATTGGCCTTTGAATAGAGGTAAAAGGTTATCGTACTTGACTTTCTCAGCTGTTTTACTTGGTAATTTGGAGTGTCGTGCTTAATTAAACCATCTAAGCAGTGCTATGGTAAATAATGTAGTGCAACATCTGCCAACCAATTAATAAAATTATGTTGAAAAATGAAAAAAAAACATGAAAAAACTAACAAATATATTGTTTTGTTTCATTCAATATGCTAATACATTCATAGTTTGTATGATAAATAGATGGGATTAAATAAAATATGTACAGTGTATTGAAATGTGTAAGCCCACTTCCACCACAAGGATGTCGTTAATTTGAATGCACATTTACCAACGTTTTATTAATAGCTTTGAACCCCAGCCTCCTTCGTCTAATTTGAAAATGTCATATAGAAACAACAAAACAACTAATGATTTCTAAGTCTATAAAACATTTTATTTAACTGTGTGGCCTATAGCCTAATTACCCCGTCTTCATATATGTATCAACTTAAAAATTCGGTTTTTAATTAGTTTTAAGGTTTCTGTAATGTAAATATAACTTTATTCAAAAGTCATGTAAAACGCAACAGATATTAAACCATTTTAGTTAATTTATGCTGACGTTTACAAAGCTAGTAAATCCATAAAACACTAGTAATGAATTTAGAAATCATCAAAAATTCAACTTTTACTTTTAATCATACATTACGATGTACAATTTCGTTCTATTTTGTTTTAGCTATAACTGTGCATTCTGTTTTAATTTGTGAGAAATAAATGCCTAGCAAAACAGTTTACTGCTTTATTGTAGCAGTTCCAGATTTGGTCTTTATTGTAACAGTTCCAGGTTTGGTCTTTATTGTAACAGGTTTGGTCTTTATTGTAACAGACAGTTCCAGGTTTGGTCTTTATTAGAACAGTTCCAGATTTGGTCTTCATTGTAACAGTTCCAAATAGGTCTTCTGTTTTATATTAACAATGTTACCGGTTGGTACCTGAATGGTCTAGAATTATATATCTATGAAGAGTTTGAGTTTATATTCAAGATCTAGAGAAGCATTACTCAAACACGGAAAATGTTTTATAGAATTTTGGAAATGCTTCCTTTGAAATTCCAAACAATTCGCATATGATCGCTGACACACAGTATATATTGATTTTTTTTAAATTAGTAAATTTTGAGAATGTTTTTATCTACCAAGTTTAGGGACTTCATGTAGCTTACTGAAGTTGAATGAGCCGTTTGCCGAAATCTGAACATTTGATACATCTTCGAATTTATTGATAAATTGCATGGTATTTAAATGACGTATTTCATTATAATGGGATGATTACTAGAATACCTAAAAGTTGTTAACAATTACTCTCAAACCTTTTGTGTGCAATGAGATACATACATGTAACACTGGAATTCACTTGACTTTTCATCCCGCTCTTTGTGTATCTGTTGTGGCTGACCTACATTTAACCCTGGACCTGACCCAAGGAAAACAATCAAACAGATATAAAGACATTCACTCAAGTTGCTCAACTCTTCGGTATTGCTTGAACTATAAATATCTGGTAAGTATATTTTTAACATGCACATAAAACTTTTTTACATATTAATTGTAAATGTATTAATTGTAGACTGGACATTTTAACAAAAAGTATAAAACATCTTCAATGTCATTGTGACTACAAAAAGAAATTATTTCATTTCTTGTCTTTTTTTTTTTTTTGGTATCTTCCTGAAAGTGTGATTGTAGACTATAATTTATTATACATTTTCTGCATTTAAGAGTTATAGGTTTGAGTAAATAAGACTGCATACAAAAAATAATCTATCGATTGTGGAATAAATATAACAATTTGGAAAATTATTAAGATGATGGACATCTTTTTGTATAATTAAAAGTAAAAAAGAGTGCACTAATCATTAAACATAAAATATCTACATGTAACTAAACACTGCGACGGCGGAGTGAGATTGAGATGCGTTGCGCAGGCAGGAAGTCTACACATCTGCGCAACTCAGTATAGTTAAGGGAATGTTCGGTCATCTTGTACAAATGTAGACCAAAAATGTAAACATTTCTTGAACTGACTTGTTCATGCCAAAGACTTACCGAAACTGTTGTCAACAGATACAAAAGCAATAAATATTAGGTTTAACATGTTGTTTTGTATGCAAAATTGCGGGCACAAATACAGAACAATGCCTATTTTATCACTTAGATCTGCACAGCTGCAGGTTTAAAAATCTTTAAAATTTAGAAAGGTTATTGGTGACCACTCTACAACCATTTGTTTAAAATAAAAAAGTTGAACCTTGCATGCATATTAAAATTTTGTCTCAAAATAGGCTACCGTATTCTTAAAACCAGGTGCGAATCTAGAGAGAGTGGAGGCGGAGGCGGGGGTGGGGGTGGGGGGGGAATGTAAACCTTGTATTATATTCACTAATTAAAATTGCCGAAAATAGGCATCCCCCTACCGCAAACAACATTACCCATGCGCGGATCTAGAGGGGGGGGGGGGGGCGGGGGGTCCCGACCCCCCCTGGAAAATGAAAATTTATTAAATTTACATAGTAAAATTATCGCAAATATGCCTCGGAACCCCCCCCCCCCCCCGGCAAACACAATTATCCTTCGGACCCCCCCCCCCCCTGGAAAAATTTTCTGGATCCGCGCATGTTACCCTCCATGTTTGGCTTAGCCCCCCCCCCCTTTTTTTTGGCAAAGTCATACATAACCATAACCAAAACTAGTCAAGATTTCTGATAAGTCTAGCCCCCTCCCCCCCCCCCCCACACACACTTTCAATTTGCTTCCGACGCCAGTTGTAATGCATACATTTATGTATCATTAGATAGGGCGGCCTGTTTTATTATAAAAGAGATGAAGTAATATTAAGGTATTTCGATCACTCCTCACATTTTTATTTCATTGCGAAAATGATCATTATATTTTAAATCAATATGATTTATTTATTTAAGCATAACAGAAAGTTTATTATTTCATAGTTACACAACATTCAGAAAGAAAATCCATCTGAATTCAAGAAACAAACAAGTTTTGGGGGAACTATTTTTTCGTGCGGAAGTTTATTTAGACGAAAATGACAG
This sequence comes from Magallana ariakensis, assembly GCA_020458035.1. Classification (NCBI taxonomy): domain Eukaryota; kingdom Metazoa; phylum Mollusca; class Bivalvia; order Ostreida; family Ostreidae; genus Magallana; species Magallana ariakensis. Next base: position 16,445,225 of record CM035813.1, on the reverse strand, counting down.
AAACAAGCAATATTATGAATTTTCGATATACTTTTCTTTTTATTTTACTTTATTCATTGTTCACATTTTAAACATTTGATAGATTTGTAACATACTCTATAGGTTCTGTGTGACATGTACAAAATTAAATCTTAATTGAGAGAGTGATGGACGTTTAATATAGAATCATGCTAATATATAGAAAATGTCTGAATTTTTTATGACTGTCAAATTTTGCGAGAATTTTACCTTTGAAGCCCTATATCTAAAATTTGACATCACTGACCCCCATGTTTTATTATGTCAAAATGATACTGAATACATTATCTATAGGCAACTGGATTAATCTTATAAAATTCTTGATATTCAAAAAGGTTTTTATTTCAAATAAAATCGTAACTATTTTAGAAATTGTCTATTTTAAGTGCAAAAAGGTCACAAATAAATTAATGCAGCTTCGTACTATTTTTTTTTTTTCGTAATCCCTCTATTGTGTGACCATTGTGCATAATATTTGAAGAAAAAAGTTTGCTAATCAAAAATACTGACAACAAATCCTAATCAGGCTGAAATTGCATTTTAGGTGCAAAAAGGTCAAATTAAATTGGCCATAACTCAGAGGGATGAACACTGCCGCCCCCCCCCCCCATTTTCTTTGTGTTTTTTAAGTATGTTTTATCTACAGATTTCAATGATATACTTCTCAAGAAATTCTTGATACAAGAACATTGAGGAGTGGGATACCTTAAGTGAAATTCATGGCCTTGGGATATTGCGTATTGTTTTTCAAAGTGTGTTTATCATTACATAATAATTTTATGTCTTTTCTGTTCTGGGCTCTAAATTACATATAAATCTTCTAAATTCGGGTATATCTTATTCTTCTATGTGTTTTTTTTTTTGGGGGGGGGGGGTTATATTTTTAATTCTAAAAACGTAACGTTATAGATATATTAGACAGTGGCGTCGGAAGCAAATTGAAAGTGTGTGTGTGTAGGAGGGGGTATAGACTTATCAAAAATTTTGACACGCAAAATGGTCTTTGGTTATGGTTAAGTATAACTTTGCAAAAAAAAGTTCCGGTTCCGACGCCTATGTTAGAAACAAAGTGGAAATATTTTAATCCGGAGTTACCTCTCATTATGAAAGCTCTCTAGTACCGAAGTTACGAAAGTTAGTCCATGTGTGTTTGTTGTTATTTTGCCGACCCGTCTGACAGTTAGTAAGATTAAAATAATACTTTGTATGTTTTGTATGATATGTAACCCAGATCTCAGTGATTTACTGTACGTAGATTTTATTGAAGCGAAATGCTACTGATGACACGTATCATTTGATAACCTATAGACGTGAATGGTAAGGCCCTGTAACTCTAACAATTATTGCATCAGACTTTTAGCATTATTGAGTGGTACACTGTTTTCTCCGTATATTTGTATGCATAGTTACAGACATTAACACAAATTGAAATGTTGAATATAAACCCATCAAAAGTTTTGATTTGAAACTATATACACGTGTCATTTAAGAAATTGTTTTGGCTCAATTTTGTTTTATTTCAGTGTTGGAATTTCTCAATGCAGGTTCGAATTATATTGAATAAACACAACGGAATTAACACAACGTCCACTTTAAAAATAATCACCTACATAACGCTACATTCGAGGGAAAGAATATGAAGGTTTCTGAAGTTTTACACTGCAGTTTCCCTGTCTGGTATCCAAAGTTTAAGCAAGTTTCAATTAAAAGGTAAGTTTGTTAAACTTATATTAAACCTATTGAGAAAAAAACCCTCACTTTGAGATAAAAAATATATCACAGGAATGTTATAAATGTGTTATAAATCTATCAATGATTTTAAGTTAATGAAATAATGCATTTATTATTCAATAAATTGTGAGTGAAGTTTACAATAAAAATCAAGCTAAAGGTTAATTACCGGTAAGAGCAATAATTAGATGACAAAATATGAAAAGATTACTTTTTGACGAATCAATATTTTGTATTATAGTATTTTGATACCTCTGCCGGCAGAATTTTTAGAGTACCTCCACACTGATGGAGTTGTGTTGCCAGAAGGGTAGGCATATAATAATATTAAATCAAAGTCAGAAAGTGCTGTTGATTCTTAATTTAACCTGAGGAATAAATACCCATGCACGTAAAATTATGAGAAGCACTTCTCTCAGATATAAAAATCTTCCTATCATATTTTTGACAGTTCTGAACTTCTTAAAATTGTAATAAAAGGTTGGTGTTCTAGTTTTATATTACCCAGATTTGTTACAAAATTGCTAAATTGTGGAAATTAATACAAGATGTACTTGAATAAACTGAGGAATCTATAGTTCGGTATTCATTTTAAATGATGACATATCTACATGTAGATTGTTAAAGCCATCTTTTGTTTTATGATAAATTTTGCTACTTTAAACAAGAAGAAAAGAGGGTTATTTTGTATTTTAAGATATAGGGTATCAGATATAGATTAATATTTAAAAATATGTAACTATCAGAGTTTGTTCATTGATCAACCTCAAGTTTAATTTTTCTCTTATGTTTAACAAGGAGTCTGGTGACCTCTGGGGACAGAGAGAATGATGAAGACCGAGTTGGAGAAGAGGTAGCTAGAAGTGTGTTGTATGGCTGAATATGTGAAACAAAGGAATGATACAAGTCTGTTATATGTTCATTAACTCCAATCAGATAAATATCAGAAAGGGGAAAAATCATAAATAGTTGCCAGAAATAGTAAATTTAGTTTTGCACATATTGATGCTGTGGACAAAATGTAATTTGACCTTGACCTTTAGCTGTCTGGTTTTCTGTTACAGCTAGATGTTAACTGGGACACAGACACAGTGGAAGCAACGGTAAGAGTGTAATAAGTGTGTCAACTCATGTCAAATCTCTAAGCATATTTCTTCAATCAGGCTTGCTTTGAAACTTCAGATTTTTAAATACCTCTCAGTATTCTGGATTTGATGAACTCCAATATTATCTCTTTATTTATGTTTAAATTTATTACATGTATTTTGATGTGGAATCAGTATCAATATGAATAATACACATTACACTTCACTTTAATGGTCATACATACAGGTATTATGTTACATCGGGTATTCTATATTTTAAGTACCTTGGTAAATATCATAAAAACATTAGAATTCAGTATCAGACTTCCAATTATGATGCAGGCACCCAGCTTCCCAGATTTTGATTCAGCCATCAAGAAGGCCATTAATATGTTGGGTGGGAGGGTGTTTCCTAAACTCAACTGGAGCTCCCCAAAGGTAAGAAAAAAAACCATTCATTGTATGATATGTTTCAATAAAGCTGTAGGCATTTTCTTGGTAGGATTGCTGATTTAGAATTTATTTTTATACTGAGGTACAGCTGTAGATTTATTCCTTACCTTCATTATGGAAACAATCAAAAATATATTTCTTTGGTACATAGGTGATAGTAGACAGTAGACATTATATAAATAGTGCCTGTTTGGGAGGGTACCAGTTGAAATTGACACCCCGAGAAAACCATTGTCAACCGACGCGAAGCGGAGGTTGACAATGGTTTTCGAGGGGTGTCAATTTCAACTGGTACCCTCCCAAACAGGCACTATTTATTTTATTATACTGAATGTCATAATTTTTATAGCAAATTTTACTGCTTTTATATAGAAAAGACGTGAATTCTACGGCGAACCGTACGCGCATAATTAACGCGCATGTAACAATTCGTTCTATCGGCCCGTTGCTAAGCGTGCGAGGGAGAGAGAACGGATTGTCAACTGCGTCTAAACCAATCAGATTGCAGTATTTAACATGAAAGTATAATAATATTAATTATTATATGCAGTAGTATATTTTTACTATATAATTCTATGTAGATAAATAGTCAAATACTGGTAATTGGATTATTAGCTTGTCCGAAAGATATTGAGCGGTCAATACATGTATTTCTTAAATATTGACCGGCTAGGAATAATATCAAGAGAATATTCCTATCATTTCAATTAATTGCTTCTGTTTCCTTTATTCATTGACGATGACGTAAATAAACTTTTGCGACTCCAAAACAAGGTGACGGCTTAATAGGCAATCAGTCAGGGCAAGTAAACAACGAACGCACAATGCGGCAGTTTGCTAGCATAACAAATATATTACAAGGATTTGCCAATTATTGAGGAGTAAAAATAGGTAAAATATCTGTAGCATAATTCCCAAGGGTTGCGAAATATTACCAGAGGCCGTTTAATACTGATGTTATTTAGGGAATGGACTTTGCGCAAAATTGAACTCGTGATTTCTATGTTGAGCTGAGAAAATTATGGCATTTGTTTTCAAACCCTTTCTTTATTTTTGGTTTGTTTTTTTTTTTCATTTAATAATTTTAAACAAATATTGACTGAGGTTGAGGGCAACATTGATAATATTAGCCCCCGAGGGATGAAAATATTGCCCTCCGCTATGTCAGGCAATATTTCATCCCTCGGGAGCTATTATTATCAATGTTGCTTTCAATCCCAGTCAATATTTGAATATTAAACACAATATATTAAAGTGGAAACACATTTTCTTGCTTTTCATGTCCCTTGATTCTTGGAACATTAGGGGCTGATATATTAAAATAATTAATTTTGTGGGACTAATATTATACAGAAAAGAAACGCTTAGAACATATGAACATGTAAACTAAAATCTTAGCAAAATATTAGAGCTTGGGTAATAATATGAGCTATTGGATGAAAATGTAGAAACTATGCTTCCATTGTTGTTTACAGGATGCCACATGGATTGCTTTTGACAAAAGTTTAAAGTGTACCTGTCCTAGTGATGTTTACCTGCTACTGAAAAGTTCAGAGTTCATAACCCATGACCTTACGCAACCGTGAGTACAGTTTATTTAAGCTCAATGCAGCTAGTGAAGTATTAGTCATGAGTAAGCCCAGGAGTTTGGTTTATTTTGAAAGAGAGTGTGTCATGTAATGAAAGTTTCCATTTCTCCCTTAAATTAACTTAGAAATATGTCTAAAGTTAAGTTTGCTATCTAAATTATTTAATGATTACACATTTTTTATGTTGATGAAGGTAATCTCTATTAGAGATAATCTGATTAATTACTTTTCTATGTACATGATGTACCGGTAGTTGTATATACCGGTAATTTCATCTCTGTTCTCTAGCCTGAATATATCAACATCAAAAAATTATTATTAATTGGTCCTTTTTTTTGTCAGATTTATTCACTGTGAGGACTATGAGGAGCACGAGGACCAGCCAAACATTGGATACAGTCTGATACTACGGAAGTGGCAGGACTTAAACCCAGGCTACGAGTTCCGGTGTTTTGTCAGGAATAATAAACTTATTGGTATGTATTAAATGCTGTGTACTCTAAAGCACTGAATAAATATTAAACTTTGATATAAGTCAGATAGCAGTGAGTGTGCAATGTTTATGCTTTAAATGTTAGAGATGAAATCTTTTAATAATTGTTTGGTACTTGTGATATGTTACTTTTTGTCATGTTCTTTTTAAATACTTTACATCTTTATATGAGATTTAAAATTTTGAATTTTCTTTGATTCGATTGAATATTTCAGTATAGAATTCTGTAATAGATATTAATCAATAGATCTTTGGCATTGCATTAAATTAAATATCGCCCTCTTTCTTATCAACAGCTATTTGTCAAAGGAACCACACAGCGTATTATGACTTCATCAGACATGAGAAGGCAGACATTGTCTCTGATATCCAGGCCTTCTTCTATCACATGGTCAACCTCAAGTTTCCTAATGAAAACTGTGAGTACTGTAAATTCCTTATTTTACACAAGAACTTAATTCCACTTTTAAATCTTTTGTATCAAATCGTGAGAATATAAAAATGCGAACGGCAAATTTTTATCATTATTATTAAGTTAACATTTGTTGAAAAAATAAAAGTGAAATTTTAAAATTCTTGAGAGGTGCTTCATGCAATTTTACACAGATATTAATTCCTCGCATTTAGTTAGGAATCTACAGTATTTACAGCAGATGTGTAATATACTTTGTCCCATTCTTTTAATTTCTTGCATGCTTAAATATTTAAAATGTTTTAAACTCGTTGTCAAAATACCCGGTAATACTCATTCACTAAAATGAAAAAATTAAAAGATTTGCACTTTGAAATGCCCCCTCCATTTAAAAAATGTATGACTTTTAAGTGTATAAAACTTCTGATTTAAATAATACTAGTTAATTATTTGTTTTTAGATGTTTTTGATGTCTACAGAAGGGATCAGGTAAGAATGAAAATAGTGCAAACTGAGGCCAAAATAAGAAATGTTTAGTTTCTTGGTAAATAATGCATCAGGTCAAATGCTGCCTCATTTGTTTATTTTTTATTGCCATATTGAAAAAGGGAAAGTCCAGTTTATCGGTATTTGGTAGAATAGTTGTCCATACGTTTTACAACCTTTGGACAAACTTCTTAAGAAAATTGTATGTTCAATACTTATTCACTCTATATGATACTATATTAGACTATACTATAATGCATGAAAATACATGTTTGTAATAATAAACAATTATAAGTATATGTACCTGGAATAATTTTACCTGTTTATAAGAGTATTAAGCTATTATTGTTGTAGATTTTGACCAAGTGTAGTTTACACTTATTTCAGGGGAAACTACTCCTGCTGGACTTTAATCCCTTTGGTCAGGTGACTGATGGCTTGATGTACACTTGGGATGAACTGACAGACAGCGATGTAGAACTCAAGGGAACAGACAGCGAAACAAAGGTAGCAACTGTTATACTGTCAACCAGGGGACATTGTTTAAAATTTCCCTATATTTTATAGCATTACAAAGAGGGGTTTATATTTATTTGTATTGTGGAAACCATTTTGAGTGGGATGGGGGCACCTGTCTTGATTTCTACGAGCATGTATCTTAATACTTTATGCCTAGACTCTAAGGAACATAAATACATATATAAGTTATCTCATCTCTCTTCTTTTGATGCAGTGTATCTGGGTCAATATATTTTAAGGCCTTGCAAAGCAAAATCTAACTGACTAATACCTTAAGTATTTTTTCATTTGACTTAATTTAGATATCAATCATATCTTTGGAAATTTGATGTTAAATGAAAAATACACTGAATTTGAAATTCTTTAATTTAATGTAAAGGTAAAATGTACATGTATTAGCAAAAAAACTGTAGCAGCCAGTGTTCAGGTGCAAATGTACATGTAATACCAAATAAATTGTACAAATGTACATGCAATGCCAAATAAATTGTACAAATGTACATGTAATAGCAAAAAACTGTACAAATGTACATGCAATGCCAAATAAATTGTACAAATGTACATGTAATACCAAATAAATTGTACAAATGTACATATAATACCAAATAAACTGTACAAATGTACATTTAATACCAAATAAATTGTACAAATGTACATGAAATACCAAATAAACTGTACAAATGTACATGTAATACCAAATAAATTTTACAAATGTACATGTAATACGAAATAAATTGTACAAATGTACAGGTAATACCAAATAAACTGTACAAATGTACATGTAAAAGCTAATAAACTGTACAAATGTACATGTAATAGCTAGTAATTGATACTTGTAGCATCCAGTGTTTAGATACAAGGAGAGCGAGGGTATTCAGCCAAACCCCCTGTCTACGTTTGGTGTCCCCAGAGACATTCTAGACCTAGCCACAGGCACTGATGCCAGTAAACTGGTCGATCTACTAAAACTTGTAAGTATTTCTACATTTACATTGTGTTTCACCATTATTATTGCTATGTTAAGTATAAACATCAGTCTGTAGAAAAACAGATAATTTGTCTTAAATAATAAGTTGATACTGGAACCAACTACCCCCCCCCCCCCCACCACCATTCCACCATTTGCCCTTTTAGATGATTTTTAATATACTTTTCTTTATTATTTTATGTACGAATGTCTGTCTTCTTCAGAGGCAACAGCAGCAAGAGGAGGACAGTAGTTCAGACGAAGACAATGATCAGACCTGACAAATATCTATTACTACAAAACCAGTCCAGGAAGTTGCTCTTATACAGGATTGGCCATGTTGCTTGTCTTTGTCAATCAAATCAGAGTGAAAGAGAGAGAGAAAGAGAAAGAGAGAGAGAGAGAGATTGATGGTCACTCAGAAGGTTGTTCAAGATCAGCAGCAATATTTTCCTGAAAAATTGTGTTATCACATAAATTCTTGCATCAACAATGATACATTATGGTAACTGTATTTGTTTTTTTATTAAATTTTTATGTTATTAGCAACAGTTTGTTTTTTCTTCTTCCACTTTTAGAAAGCTGTATGTATCATTTTAGTTTTGTAAGCGAGTGGACCCTTTGGTTATTGTTGAGAGAGAAGTCTGGACGGAAGTCATGAATGGTTTTTGTAAATATCTTGAAGTCGTGTCCTTCGCATTTAATTCACATTCTATTTACAGATATTTAGCTTCCAAACTTTAGATTGGTTGATTTTAAATTATATTTTTTAAAATGCACCGGAATTTTATTAGCCCCTTGATTCTTTGTCTAATTGGGAAGGAATTCGCCAATATCAAAAGTGACATCAACATATATTTTATTGGATCTGGGTGGGGCAGATGGGGAAATGAAAGGGGGGTGTTCTTTTCATCTACATTGTGTGTTTATGTGTACAGGAGAGAGAGAGAGAGAGAGAGAGAGAGAGAGAGAGAGAGAGAGAGAGACTGACTTCTTGCATCCTCCTTAAACACAAGAACTCTGAAAATATAAATTCTTGCATTATCTCCCCTCTTGGAATCTCGTATATACGAAGGAATTGTCATAACTGTAATATTGGTGAAAAAAAAGAAGAAAGATGTGATCCACCTTTTCGATTTTAATTAAAAGAAGATTGTAGGATCCACCAAAACTGGCCAGTTAATGTGCTCAACACTAACGGTGAACGTTTGATTAGATAGACAACTCGAATATAAGTCGAGAGATAATCATTTGTAAAATGTGCATGTTAAGGGGGATGTGTGGCCATCTTTTACATTTGAGAAGAAAAATGTAAACATTTCGTGAACTGGCTTGTTTCTGTCCAAATCTTACTTAAACTGTTGTCAAAAGATACAAAAGCAATAAATATGACGTTTAACATGTTGTTTTGTATGCAAATTACGCATACAAGGGCAGAACAATGCATTTTTAAATCACTTTGAACTGCGCAGCTACAGACTTAAATTCAAGATTTAAAAATATGAAAGGAGGTCATTAGTGTCTACTCTACAACCATTTGTTGAGAAAAGGTCAACGCTTGCTTATTTAAGTTGTAACTTTGTCTCAAAAGAGGGTACCCCATTCTTAAAATGAGTCTTAAAAACCATCAATTTGCACGAGATATTTTTGTCTGTGTCTATGGAGGTACATAAGAGTTATAATTTCATTGCAAAATATATGTATATTTTTTCTTTAAGGCAATTAATATTTTGGACCCCTATCCTACTTCTAAAAAGAATTTAATTTAATTCATACTCATAGAACTAAAACAAAACAATTGGAACTGGTATAGAGATGTCTGTCACATTCAGTCCAGATTGTTTTGAATTGACATTTATTTTTATCGATGAAAATATAATGTCAATGTGCCTCCATAGACACGGGAGTTCTAAGTATAGCCTGGAATTTTCTTGTTCTAAAAATAGATACCATGCCGACTGATAAAAATAGGGTACCCTATTTTAAGGCAAAGTTTCTACATTAATGTGCAAAATTCAACCTTTTTCTCAACAAATGGTTGTAGAGAGAACACCAATGAACCCCCTTCATATTTTTTCAGATTTTTAAATCTTCAAAAAAAAGTCGGTAGCTGCGCAGTTCGACAGCTGTTTTAAGTGATTAAAAAGTCATTGTCCTGTTCTTGTATGCATAATTTGCATACAAAACAACATGTAGAATCTCATATGTATTGCTTTTATATCTTTTGGCAACAGTTTTGGTCAGTTTCGGGCAGAAATAAGCCAGTTCAAGAAATGTTTACATTCTTATGCTCAAATGTAAAAGATGGCCGCACATCCCCCTTAAACGACGACTTCTGGTAAATGTTTACTGACACGCTGCGACTATAAATTACATTTCAGATTTCCTTTTAGAAATTCATCCTTGGATCAATTTTATACATATTTGAAATAGTGGCAGTTTTCCAGTGGAATTTTATACTATTTATGGCCGACTCTTTAGAAAGTTTCACACCCCCCTCCCTCCGAACCGCTGGAAATATACTTATTAAATATATGTTCATTTACTCAAACAAGAAAATCAAGGAAATCGCGCTTGATTAAACTGAACTGGTGAGAAAGGGAACAAAAACTTCTTCTTTCACGTCGATTCCAATTATCATATTTATTAACTTATTATGGAAACTAAAATGATGAATTGAGATGCACTGACATCTTTTATCCTTTTGTCACCTGAAGACCTCCATTTTTAAATGATGAAACTGTATATACATGTCAGTCGTGATTAAGTTCAACTTAATTATCTTCATGTTTTAAGAATTCAATTTAAAAATAGCCTGCTATCACGATGTTTCAAATTCATTGCTGTGTATGATGGATTACATTTCAATCAGTCACTCTGTCAATTGTCAAGCAACCAATCTAAAAATCCTCCTTCCTTATTCCGAATCAATTTGACAATAAGCGCTCTCTTTCTCTCTCTCTCTCTCTCTCTCTCTCTCTCTCTCTCTCTCTCTCTCTCTCTCTCTCTCCCATATATATATATATATATATATATATATATATATATATATATATATATATATATATATATATATATATATATATATATTCTAGATACCAAAGAAAAAACCCAGTTTACCTATAGTGGGCAACTATATGCGTAGATCTAGATGGAGGGGGTCGGACCCCTTCCCCCGGCAAACAAATTATATTTCAACCCACCTTCCTTTTGGGTGAATTTTTCTTTATCTTGAAGGCACCCTCTCTCTTTTTCTCTGTCTGATTGTCTGTCTGTCTCTCTCTCTCTCCAATATACACATGATGTGTACTTCGATTAATACGTTAATGGTTTTTCTCTTGTAATTAAAAAAGAAAAAAATTATTTCGAGCTTTACCATTATGGGATTCTCTTTTACAAAACATTTTTAAATTACGTCATCGTTAATTTGAATGCCAAGTAACTTAACAGTGATAAACTATTGTAAAATTGTTTGTTAAATACCAACGCGTTCTTTTTTTTTAATATTGTTTGAACTTTCAGGATATGAATTGGCATTTTAAGTAAAAGATGTTTCTTTAATTAGTATTAACACGAAAATAATTCGCTGAAAATAATTAAAATGATGTAAGTTGCGTGATTTATGCTTCTTTAACTTTTTTGTGTCGGTGTATATGGTTGTGGTTTTTATAATAGATGCCACTTTGTGCTTTTTATAGCTACTCCGATGCCCTCTTTATATGCTAATGAACCAACCTGTTTTGAACAATTGTATATGATTTATAATTTTTTTTAGCGTTTAGGTGTTCGTTTTATCGAAAGGTCCAAAATTTTAATTACCTGTATATATTTCCATTGAATGAACACTCGTATTAAATTTTTCTGAAACCAATCAATGTCTTTTTATCATGTAATTATCCGATTAAAACTGGTGTAAGAGATAAATGTATTTCAAGTTGGTTTATAACAAATATAAAAGGGTTGTTATCAGTGCAGAGAAAAAATGCATAACTCACTGAAGCCATTAAGAGGGTTCGATGGTCGTGGCAATTTTTAGACTATTTTTATCTCCTTAAGAAGAAGAGCTCTGTGTAAAGATAAAGGAAAATGATAAAAGAAAGCTAAATTATTTGGGATTTTTCTTTGCTAAATATTAGTTTAAGGTCAAAAATATCATATGTCAAAGTTTTAAGGCAGATCTGATGGTTAGTTTGTTGAACATCCAGCCTCCTTAACCGTCGTACATTGTAAACTTGTACAAAGTGTACATTGTTAACTTGTACAAAATTTACATTGTAAACTTGTACAAAGTAATTACGATAACCTTTTTTTTCATTTTATTTAATAATTCAAATTACGTGTGATTTATATATAAACAAAATACAGACACATACAAATCTTGAATTTTAATTGTCTGAGTCTTTGATTTATTTTTGTTGTTGTCATGATATGTCCCTACCTTATTTCCGGGATCATTTAACGTCCATGTGATAATGTATTCTTTACATGTCTCCTTAACTTAATAATGTATTATATATATATCTACTGAGTAACTGTCCCCTTTACATAAGAAATTCAATTGCGTTCATACAGCTACTTACAAAGTCGTATCCCGATCTAACCGGTTTAAATCTATTTTTTTGGCGTATGACTTCATGCACGCAATCCTTATTGTTTAACAACTCTTTCAAACGCATTATTGAGCAGTGTACATTAATAGTACGTAACGATCATTGATACGTTGATAATTCAACGCCCAAGTGGCTACCATTTTTATATGATCGAAACTCTTAACTATTTTTATATAACAGAATACATGGAATTATGTCAGACTTTTCCAACTAGTTATTGCATGCAACCTTCCATAGGTGGAAGAATTGGCTGTTCCTCTTATTTAACACACTGATCGAAACAACAAGACTGGTTTGGTAAATTGCTCACCATATAGGATAATTATGGCGGAGAAGTAAAACATAAACAGTAAAATGCTTCGTTGGTGGTTCAAACGGATATAAAGGTAGTGGCCTTTGCTAAAAAATAACAACACATGGTTTTTTTTTCGTCAAAGCTCACCACCTTCATAGCAGCAGGAACAACCATGATTAAGCAAAGATATTATCTTATCACTAGTATACAAATAATATCAATAGCCCGACTCAAACCAAATAATATTGATTCTGATCTTAAAATTCCATGAAACCGAACTAGTCACTGTGTCGGGGACACTTGCATATGCGCATTTTGCATAACCAACGTGATTCGGTGTTTATTTCATCAGCATGACAGACGGATCGCCAAATTTAAATTTGATTAAATTTCACGTCAAAAATTGTGACATGTTAAAGGAAAAAAAATAAAACCGAGGCGAGTTGGCGCGCACGAAGTTGAATGTCCATTTCCCTGACAAGGTTTTAATGGTGTCAGGTATTAAACCGTGTCGACATTTTATGGAAATTTTACAAAGATTTAAATTCACAAGTAAAATTATTTTCTGTGATATTTAATGTTTTATATACTGATACTAGTATTTGAAATCTTGTTTATTTTTATTTATTGCCACAATTTGAATCAGAATAAGAGAAACACGGATATTTCTTGTATTTTGTATGAATAAAATACTCTGAATTCCTGAAAGAATAATTTAGTCAATAATCATGTATATATACACGTATTTTTAGACAATTTATTTATCATGTCTTTAATTTCGAATAATAACAGTCAATGTATAACTAACGTAAATAATACGTCATACATTAAAAAGAAAACAACAAAACCGGAACACCGACACCTCCCGTAGGTTTTCACTAACACCTCCCCGGGGGTACACGAGAGGGTCTACACTCGGTGTGTCCCATCCACTGCACTGTACATGTAGGTACTTGGCTCGGAAGTCATTTTTTTGCCAAGAGGTTTAGAACTTTGTCAGACCTATATAAACCTTTCTTTCATCACCAATCTTTCGAAATGGACATTTCAACAGTCTAACACAGATCTCTTCGAAAAGGACATTGTTAATTTAGAAAATCAATAACTATACACACTCTCCATATTAACAAGTCAATCATTTTATGGTCAACAATGGAATAAAGGTAATAAATAAAATAATAATACTGGTGTCTCTAGGTAACAGAAAGACAAATAAAACACAGAAACAAAAAGATATCTCATTATTCAATCACATTGTATGCATTTAACTTCTGTTCTCTCCGACTTCTGTTTTTTTCCCATTTTCCCCCAAAATCAGACTGTTCAATCAAGTCACACACATATACTTTCCCTTCATTTATCGCGTCTTATTTACCGGTTCTTCGGATTGGTAAGCTTCTTGGGGGCTCTCGTCTGTTCTTACTCTACAAAAGAAAAGTACTCAGAAGTTTGAAAAGTTACGCTCATATCGCAGTGCTGCAGCACTTTGCCGTTGCGCATGCGCTCACGCTACGTTGGTTAATGCGAACTGGGAAGGGTTTGATAAGCTTTGCGAAAACGTATGTCCAGATCCTTGGCTGAGCCTGGAAGCTGCTACGCCGCTCTGAATTGTAAATCTGCTATTCAGTAACGCCGTTCTCGCAGTGCTTGCAGGGAGATAGTTGCTTAGTACAGTAGGCATTGGAGTTTGCAAGTAGAGGCTGCTACCTACAGCGCTTTGATGAGTCTGGAGTCGCGGGTTTGTGTACGCCTGCGTGGGATTAACGCTCATAATTTGCTGCATCGCGCGCTGCTGGAACTGCTGGTGCTGTGCTAAGTTGGAGAGTTGCGATTGCTGCATTGGTTGGTTTGGATGGAACCCGTGATTGTTATTGCTTTGTTGCTGCGCTGAATTTAAAGACAGTTGGCTTTGCTGTTGCATATTTTGCTGCGGCTGCTGGTTAATATGTTGAGTGTTAACTGGATTTTGTAACTGCTGTTGAGTATTTGCTTGCTTATTATGTTGGTGATAGTTAGGTTGGTTTGGGTGATGTTGCTGTTGGTTATGGGTACTTGTGTGCTCATTTTGTTTATGTAATTGCTGTAAGTGCTGGAGAGTGCCTTCTGTTCGTTGAGCTGCATTAGCATTTTTTTCATACACTTCATTTAATCCAAGAATATGGCTAGAATAGCGCTCCATTGCTATATCAGATTTCGACTGAATGCTTTGCTGCGCAGGGGTCTGGTTGCTCTTTAGGTCCGCTATTTTTTCGCGCTTTGCGTCTTGCACCACCACCTCTCTCCAATATGGATTATGCTGAAACACCCTACTTACCTGAGTTGTGGGAACAGGGTATCTATTTGGCGAAATATTTTTTATATGCTCTTTTGGAGATATTGATTGTCTAATGGTAGCGGGCTCGTTGTATAATTGCGGTTGGGGGTAAGGTCCAACTGGGCGGGGTTGAATTGGCTGAGGACCATGACTAGGAGCTCGTGGAACTGGCTGAGGATACATTCTTTGTTGCGGTGCTGGCTGAGGAGCGGCGTGCTGTCGGTTTGGAATGGAGTGTGGTTGTTGAGGATATGATGGCTGAGTGTTCGGTCTCTGTACAGTTTGTGGCATATTTGGGTGGTGGGCGGGACTTGGTCCGTTGTGGACAGGTCTTGCTACAACTGGAGCCGGTGGTCTTTGTTGTACAGGGGGGAGAGGTTGGGGTACATGGGGATAAGATGGCTGTCTTTGCTGGTTAGGATGTGGATAGGATGGTGCTTGCTGGTTAGGATGTGGATAGGATGGTGCTTGCTGGTAAATCGGTTGCTGTCTTGGTATTGGTGTCCTTGGTGGAACTTGTGGAACTAACGGAACGGATGGAACTTGTGGAACTGACGGAACTGAATTCATGTAAGGTAAAGGTGGACGTTTACCCGATTTGGCTCTAACGACTTGCAAAGGTGCGTTTGTATTTGATTGAGGTTGATTTGGATACTGAACTGGCTGATTCGGGTGTGGTTGTTGATGCGTTCCTTTACTCTGTATCTCTCCAATGAATGACTGAAGAGAATTTGGTTTCTGTGCCGATGGTTGAGCGTAAGGTGTTTGGTGATGTTGTACTGGAGCGTGTGGTTGGTTAACGTGAGACTGTGGAGCAACATTGGGAAAAGGTTGCGGAGCTCTTGGTTGATTGTGTTGAGGTCCATAGTTCTGAGGCGGGCCTTGTGCTGAAAGTCCATATTGTTGCTGTGGGGGAGGTTGGTAATTGTTTTGCAGATGTGAAGGTTGCTGAGCAGAAGGATAAGAGTGGGGCTGATTTGCATGAGCAGGAGGTTGATTTGCGTGAGCAGGAGGTTGATTTGCAGGAGCAGAAGGTTGGTTTGCAGGAGCAGTAGGTTGATTTGCATGAGCAGGAGGTTGATTTGCTAGAGGAGGAGGTTGGTTTGCATGAGCAGGAGGTTGATTTGCTAGGGCAGGAGGTTGGTTTGCTTGAGCAGGAGGTTGATTTGCTTGAGCAGAAGGTTGGTTTGCATGAGAAGGTTGATTTGCATGAGGAGTACTTGGTACTGGTGCCTTTGTTTGTTGGTTACCCGGTCCTGGCGGTGTTTGCGTATTGCTCTGAGGAGCAGCAGTTTTTGGTTGATTGACGTGAGGTGAATGCTGGTTGTTCTGGTTATTGGCTGCATTGTTAGAGGAAGACGATGGAGTCTGCTGCTGCTGCTGGTTGTTCTGAGGTTGGTTGACATGTGGTTGTGGTGTGTTTGGTTTGTTTTGAGGTGGTTGATTGTTGTTGTTTGCGTTTTGTTGCGGGGGTTGATTGGCTTGCGGCTGGTTGATATGGGGTTTACTTGCTTGCTGCGCTTGTTGTTGATTACCACCCTGCTGAGCTTGGTTATTATTTGCTATTGATGCTTTAGGCCGCTTTTCGGATTTTCCAACTTTTTTTGCATGGTTTATTTGCTTCACAATCTGACTTTTGCCTATTTCTCCTCTATGCATATGATGAACCATTCCCATTTCAAAGTCAACAGGGCGCCCACATGTATGATATTCCCCGTCGTATATTTGTCTTTTACCAGGCTCTGGGTTTATGCAACGTCCATGGAAAGCTACTCGTTCTGCTTGGCAAACAACGTAAAATGGCGTCTTTTCTCGTCCCCTCCAAACGTTGATTCCGTCCGGAAGTCCTGAACATGTAGCATACCGGATGTGACAGGGGGAGCAGTGAGCGTTTCTGCAAGAATGTGCCAGGTAATCGCCTGTAAGCAAATTGATTCAAATTAGTATAATTTTCATATAATATAACTTTAGCCAAAATAAATTGACTTAAAAGTTGTTGAGATAACAACGCCCTATAAGAGTTTCTCAAGTGACTTACAGGGATCAAGTGGCATTTTTCTTTGACCACAGTTCACTGTCGTGTAATATTCACAACTTCCGGTGGTGGTGTCGTAGACGGTAGGATAGGTACACTCCCTCAGGTGCTTGCCCCACCAGTCCTCTTTTGGATCCGCCCCACAGTCGTAGTACTGGGCACAGCGGGTGGGGTGAGGAAACCTCTTGGTGGAGCCTTGGGTGCATTTTGGCCGCCAGGTAGATTCACTGAAGGGTGAGTAATGTCTTGAACCAGGGGATCTGGCACCGGGGTCCCCTTTGGGGGCTGTATAAGGAAGCGGGTCCTTGTTACCTAAAGGATAAAACACAAATCATGAATTTTAACTATTGCAGGTAATTTTAAATAGGAATACAGTGCCCGCGAAGATTTTGACAGGGTTCTTTTGTTAAGCTGTCAATTACGAAACGTATTTGATACATTACAATGTACAGTAGTGGTCGAAATGTTTGAGTTTTGTTAATAGTCTTGATTGTCATAAATCTACATAACTGGCACACCTATCTGACGTATTAACCGTTTAGTACTCAATATCTGTAAGTGTTTAACCTTTTTTTACGATTATGAATTTTTATTACTATGTAATAGTTCTCCCTGAAAAGACATTTCTTTCTTTTTTACAAACCTTAGGGGAATTTTTATAGTTGGAATTTAGATTTTTTTTTCAATCTTGTGTAAGTAATCATAAGAACAAAAATTACAATACACACACCTCTCTGTTGTAGGAAAGTAATACTGGTGACCTTGTGAATATTTCATCTAATGAGGAGTGGACTCCAATTGTGGAGCACAATGTAATTATAAAATCACTTAGACGGTGAATCATTAGAACATGTACCAACACTGACAAACTGAGTAATTTTTCTGTCACAGAGAATCACGTTTTGAAGGAAGTGATTCTTGAAAAGTTCATTAACATATATACTACGGTAGTTTCTTCGGGATCCAAAATTAAATTAACAGCGTAAACGTTTCAAAGTTTTGTGTGGTTCCAATTTAATGAGGTACGAAAATTTGACAAGGGTCCTATTTGGTTAAATTAGCTTCATAGATGTTGTTTCTGTGGTACTATTTCTCATTAGCATTGATTAAAACACCAGACATCTTAATAAGTAAACAGGTTATGGAACTTAAATTTTCTTCGCCTCTTAAAATCTGTTTTTAGATGCAATTTATCATATCATATTGTCTACACAGAGCGTAGGTTTATGTCAGATGCGAACCAAAATTAATCCTAGAAACGTATGAATTTTTATTTTGTTAAAAACTTGTGTCACGAAACCATTTACATTTCTAAGGCAAGAAAGCATTTGTTAGAAGAAAAAAAAAATCATAGACCAAAAAATTGATTACGACTATAAAGTTAAAATAAATGAATAAATTAAAATTTATGAATATGATATATAAATGTGAAAAAAAAAATTGCTAAAAAAATATGAGAAAATAGCAACATAATTAATTGTAAAAATATGAAAATAACATTACGTGTATACGAACGTAAAAGAGTAAATATAAATGGAGGTGAATATAACATGCTTTTCAAGAAAGTTAAAACACTTCGGAAATGAAAAGAACCATGATGAATTAATTTCAATGTTAACTATTTTGGTATGCTTTCAGGGTTTGAACTTTAAAGGTTGTTGCATTTAAAATAATTTAAATCATCCCCCCTCCAAAAACCCCCCAAACAAACAAACAAACAAACTTTACTTTCAATTTTAAAACCAAGAAATGCCTACTTTGTGTGCAAGTATCTTCCGGACTTCCAACCGGCACGCATGCGCCGATTTCCTGGTTCCAGACCGTGTTGGGTCCGCACTGTAGCCTCCAGTCCTTGCCCTGTCCGCACAGGTAGTACACCCGACAGTCCGCGGGGTCAGGCCGAAACTGCTGTCCCAGAACTCCGTCACAGGGCTTCTGGGAAGACACACAATCCAGGCATACCGAAAACAATAGGGCTAGAAATCCGAAACGAATCATTGCTAAGTGTTGGAACCTGTGCTGAGAGCACACTATACGTCCGAATGATCCGGGTTCCTTTGCCAAATGATTGCCGTTAACACAATCGACAGACTCTTACGAAATGCATATCATCGGTTCTTTATGAATATATTATATCTAGTTTTGTGGTCCGTAATGTATGCCTTATTTGTATGCAAATGAGATGTCATGTCACTACACGTCACGCATTTTAATTAATAGATGGGAAGTGTAATGCAAGGAAAGAAACTAATTGGTATGAACAGCGATACTGTTATAATGATCAGAATTTTTGAATTCGATTATCATATCAGTGTGCTGTGGATGTCAAATGCAATGTCTTGAAATCCTCAGGAATCAGTCATTAATTAAATATAAAAAAATTTGTAGGGACATGCACATTAATATGCTTAAGTTAGCCATGTTCCTCTGGCGGTCTCTAGACCAATGTCTGTTAAGTGTTACTATGTTCAATGGATGTTTTTGTGTTGTGATACAGTGCCTCCTCTTTTTGAAGAAGCTACAGTACATCTGCATGACCAACAAGTTACATTTCACCAATGTGTCTTAATACAATTTTTCAAATAAATAGTCGCATACTGCATAATGTTTACGTTAGAATTAAAACATGTCAGAAAGACAACATTGCTCATTCCAAAAAATTAATTAAACTGATATAAAACTTGTATCTTTTGAAATGACTAAAATTATTAACATTAATTATTATTTTATTTGGTAATTACTAGGATTTTAGCCTATAATTTCATAGCTTCGCATTCCTCATTTTCATTCTCACACTGGCTATCATGATAGAATGTTGACGTGTTATTATTCGGGGGTTTTGTAATCATATACATTAAGGCCATCATTAAATTAAAATAAATTGAATATTACCCTTTACTTTAGATTCAAACAAATGTTAAACAGTTTTATTTCCACAACATCATAGGTATTTTTAGCGACAAGATTACAATTAAAATGTCGGACATATATTCCAAGACTTGTTTATGTCAGAGTGACAGTTTCTACCTGTTAATCTTTGTAATTTTATTATCCAGAACTCTGATAAGCGCTGTATAATGAGTAGAATTTCGTTTTATGACGTTAAAATGAGTGAATCATTTATGCAAAAATTCAGAGTTTCCTTTGGTTTGGAATGATATGGAGCAAAATTTTTAAGTCTGTTTTTGTCGAGTCTTGGAAATCTCGCCTAAAGAAAATAACATTAGGACGCAAACAATTTTCTAAAGCTATATGTTAACATGTTCACCTTGGGTATGATATTTGTTTTCCAACATCTACATGTAACAGTATATCTTTTGAATTATTTGATTAATGTTATTAATTAGACGGTAGTTTATAACTTAATATACATGTACATAACTGTATACCGGACAACAGACATTGTCTTTATTAGCCCAAACCAAATAATAATCATAATTAATGATATCTTTGTAGTTGTATAACCTTTTGCAGCATGTTGTATGATTAACATGAATACAACTAGTATAGAAAAAGGACACATATAATAAAAGAAATCAATATCGTGATTTCATTTCTATTCGTGGGAATTAATTTTGGTGGATTTAGTAAAAATCAAAGTTTAAGGATACTTATCTTCGTGTCTACAGATTCTTACCATAGAATATAACACTTCAATACCTTTTAATTTCCTGGACCAATCCAAATATACGAAAATGTATTGATACATATTTTTAAAGCTTAATTTGCAATGTTTTCGTGGTTTGTTTTTCTTTGTACACTGTTCTATTCTAAAAGGACAATCTACGTTTTATGCGTTAAGTAACACGGTAAACGGGTTTGAATATGCTCATGTAGTATAAATTTTAACTTTTCCTTGTGGATACGGGATTTTTTTTATTATTTCTTCAACGCATGTATTAATTGCATTGTATTTAGCAACAAGTTTGTTATTGTATGTTTACACTGTTTTTTAATAATCATTTCAATCATCCAAAGATTGTATTGAAAATCGTTTTCTTCATGAACCTAAAATTGACCGAACATGAAATAGATTTCCGAATACTAAGTATGGTAAGGCTGTAATTATTCATGTACGTCCTCAACACACACGTAATACTGGCAGAGCACTTAAACGCTCTACATTTGTCATCGCAATTCTATGCACAGAAGCACCTCTTATAATATCATTATCCCTTAATGAACTAGAAACAAATACCAAATATGTCTGTATGTCTATGCAGTGTAATAATCACACGTTTTTGTGTTTGTTAATCATTTTTGTGGCTGTTTAAGAAAATGTCAACAAAAAGAACCTGCACATTATAGAACCATTAATCAGAAATTAAGATGGCGGAGAAATGTCAGCGACTTCATAAATCTACAGTAGGTAGTTTTTCAGTTCATTTTCTCAGGTGTTTTCTCGGGAGGAATATTTAGAGGAGCATTTATTATTTACTGTTCAGACTATCTGAACAAGACTTCCGTTAGTGAAACAAATGATATACTGTCTTCTGTAAGATACACTAATCTAAGAATAATGACTTTAATTTAGACTGTAATTCAGGGAGGGGGGATGGCTACATGTACGTGTAAACGGTATATTTACCTGAATATTAAATCCATGGCTATACTCTATAAAAAAAATTTTAAACAATTGCGGACTAATTTCAAATGTATGGTGTGATCATGAATCATACCATTGTAACACCAATTGGATTAAGACATCAATTTTTACAAAAATGGCATAACGATATTCAGGAATCGACTAAGGGGGTTATACCGGTATGAAGAATTTATAAAACCAATTTTGAATGTGAACGCTGCTTATTCTTGTTACCCAGTAAATTAAGAAAAATATTAGTTAAATCTAGAACTACAAATCATCACTTTTCTGTTGAAGTAGGAAGGTGGAGTAGTGTTGAAAGTGAACGTTATTGTAATTTGTGTAATTGTAACAAAATTGGCGATGAATTTAATGTTCTTTAGAATGTAAAGCATTAAGTAACTTACGAAGTCAGTTTTTGGCTACAGATTACTGTTCTCCTCCTAATACTAAAACGTTTTGTGAAATCATATCTTCGAATAACTATGCGACATTAAGACAATTGTGTTTGTTTCTTACAAAAACTAATCAAATGTTTGCTCACCCCATTTACTTTTTACCTTTACAACTATTTTGTATATATGTAAATACATGTATGTTATTTTTTGTTCATGTACCTATGTAACATTATATGATTTTTTAGTGAAAATAAACTGAACTGAACCTGTAATTTGTGGAAATTTTTAAAGAAATTTCGAATAACTCGAATTTTGAGACTTGTTAAAGTGTTATAAAAAGTATAATTGGCGCCCACATTTTAACAGAACATGAGAATTTCATACAACCAAGCACATGCCAATTACGTCTATTAGACACATCTTCTAATCAATCTATATAATCGCACGATTGCTTAATATATAACAAAGAGAGTCATTCTTTATTTTTGTTGACACATTGAACTGATAGTCAAGGTGGTAAGGGGTTAATACAATTATTAATAAGAGGTCATACATTTTTGGAGGTCATCAATCAAAGTCTCTTTAACGAATCTTTTTTTAGTTATTTAAAATACCGATGAAATAATTGAGGAACTGTTGGGTTTTAATAAACTCTATCTATTCTTGATATAATGTTGAATAATTCAAAACACGACGTTTGTCAAACCCTCAGGTACCATCGATAAACAGGTGTTGAGGAAAACATCTAGTGTTTAGTGGAAGAAAATGCATATTTTCCCTTTCGTCTTTCATTCTAATTCATTTTATTTTGAATTTGTTTTAATGATTTCATGCAATATAGATTTTAGATAAGTCTAAAACAATAGCACTTAGGTTTAACTTTTTAAACTTTACTCCACTTCAGTATGTAAATAATTACATCTTTTACAAAATATAACCAGTCTAAATCAACAAATCAAACCCAATGAAAATGGGTCAAGCAAAAGTCAAACAACCCATTAATTATATTGCAGTATGATGTTACACATTAATTACCAATTTTCTGTGTACAGATTATATGCAATATGATTAGCAATTCTATGTAGATACATACCAAAAGCTTCTGGACTAATTAATACAGAGGCGAGGATTCTATCAAGGAAATGATTTAATATTCACAAACAGGTAACCACAAACAAATTAATATTACTCGATTATTCCCGTCATATTGTTAACTTTTTTGTTATAAATATTAATGATCATGCAATTCGACGAATTCCTTTACTCAATATAAAAATGTACAAGTGATTCTTAAAATTCTACTATTTTTTATATCAAGTACTGGTTCTAGAAAAAAGTATGAAAGTGTGAACACTGGA
This sequence comes from Magallana ariakensis, assembly GCA_020458035.1. Classification (NCBI taxonomy): domain Eukaryota; kingdom Metazoa; phylum Mollusca; class Bivalvia; order Ostreida; family Ostreidae; genus Magallana; species Magallana ariakensis. The sequence goes on along the minus strand of CM035813.1, from coordinate 16,421,877 downwards.
GCAAGGACGACCTTGGAAATGGAAAATCTAATATACCGCTAAGGAGATGGACACCATAAACATGAATAGAAAAAAACAACATTCTGGATAGGACGTAAATCAAGCAAAAAATTAAAACAATGTTAACTTAAAGATGACGATTCTAAAAATTTTTATTCAACATTTTCATTGTGTATGGAATATGGAATATGTGTTTTATATTTTAAGTAGAGCGAAATAGAATGTCTGAGTCGTATTGTTCTTTACCTTTGTTGGGTTGTTTTTAAGTTATGAAGACAATAATATTTTTAAATAAATAACATAAACAAATAGTATAAATTTTTGCGCTCCATTTTGCGGTGAAATTGGCAAGAATAACGCTATAATTACTAATACCCGAAAAATACCGTTTCATCACAAATATTCTTTGAATCAAAATTCGATGATCAAGTAGCATAAAGTCCCAAAATAGAACGTTGCATGGTAATACATTTATATCAATCACTCATAATTAGCTGTTTGATGTATTTGGTCGATCTCATTGTAAGGTCTTGGTAAGTATGACTCTGGTCTGTTTGAATCTAATGACTTAATTATTGATTGTCACATTAAAAATGAAATATCTACAACATTTGGAATATGAATTAGTAAACTCATAAAGCCCATTTCTGAAAGTTCTATACTTTTATAAGTATTATGAATTACGGAATTCAGAAAGTTAATTTGCAGGTAAAAGTTATATGCATACATTTGCACAAACAGAATTATTGACAGTTTTGACTGATGTGTATCGATCACATTTTCATGTTTCATCAAAATCATTTTGTCTTTGTTAGAGTGTACACCAGTTGAATACAGGTACCATTCAACAATTTTTAAGCAGATGTGTGGTGACTTGTCAAATAGTTATGCTTATTAACTCGTCACACTTATGACATCAGAAATATTTGTCAAATTATCAAAATACATGTACCAATATCTATCGTTTATACTTTTTTTATGAAATCTAACTGCGATTTTTTTTAATCGTCACCACTCGGTTTGCAAAATTGTCTGAATTAAGAACGGGGTATGTTTAGAACACACACTGCATGGTAAAAAACACGTATTTAGACCTTAAAACCTTTTCTAAAAAATAAACAATCCGGCTCTAATTGTCTTGTCATGGTGACGTTCAAAATGGCCGGTAATTCTGGATGAATGCTTGTTTCTGCTGTCCCAGTGACCATACTTAGGACACCATTGAGCGTCAATACTGCTTGATTGGTTTAATTTCTAAGCAAAATTTTTCATTGTTTTTTTTTTTGTGTGTTTTAAATTCAGTTCACTTAATGCTTTATTTCCCAAGCTTTGGAGAAAGTCGCAAATACTGTCTGTTGCATGTAAAATGTTCGATCCGAACGCATTTTTACAGAATAGCCATAACAATTTTGCCACGAAGTTTGAACTTTTGACGATACACATTTAGAAGATTGTCATTTCACATCATAACTGTACATGTCGACGCTTGAATTTTCGAGTGTAAGGGAAATAACTTTATATGTGCGTAGAATTTCTAAAATTTTGTAACGAACAAAGAAAGAATTATTCAGTTCGAGGAAAATGCAAAAGGGTACAAGAACGTAATGTGAATTCTGCAAAGTGTACAAGTTTCTAAACCATTTCACGCCATCATTGATCAGAGTTACTCATATACATGTGTATTCGTAGCTCATTCAGTTTATGAAAGAAGACTTTTCTTTGGGACTTTGATCGATTAATGTAGTGTTAATATACTTACCTTTGTTGTAATGCTTTAGAGATAATTAATTCAAGTAGTGTCAAAAATGAAAAATTAATATGATAAGGAAAATGTTGATTATATTTATTAAGTTAATGGCTGACAATAACATCAGTATAAAGTTTCAGCAAAAGTTGCAACTATCATTACTATTCTTTTCTGTTAACATTGATAAAATGTACTGGAATATATACATAAATGAACTCCGATGGCCATTGAATTGAAATGTTTGTCTTTGCTAATAACCATTGAATATGGCTTTCTTTATCTTCTTCTTTCATATGCAAGAAGAACTATCTCAGAACTATTGTCATGTTGTAAATTTTGAATTTACCGGGTGGCAGTAAAAAATACAAAATTTACAACATGACACCACTATCATCATTGTGTTCTTGTCAGAAAGAGGGGGGGGGGGGGGCTAGTAGATGCAACAAACTTGAATTATTTTTTTACATCATTAACTACAAAAAGAATTTTTTAATAAAAATCTTTAAATATCAGTCTAGTTCATCGACTTTATTTAGGCCTATAAATAATATTTCCTGTCTGCAATGACGTACTCTTATCATGTATAAAAAAACCTGCAGGATCAAAACGAAAGTAAAACTAGTCAACATATCTCAGAACTCCGAGGCAGTGCGACATGGATAACCGTACCCAGGACGGCGGTCTCCTGGAACAGAACTGTCGCCCGGAGTGGCCGCCGTGGACCTGTGTGGCTGCCAACGTCTGCGGCCTCTGTAGCACCACCTTGTGGTTCCTTGTTCTGCTTCCCCAGGTCTGGAAGAATTTCCGTCGGAAATCCGTGGTCGGTTTGAGCGTTCTATGGGCCACTGCCAATTTCACAGCCTCCCTGGTTAACCTGTGCTTTGTCTACGGGTATGCTAAGATACCACTGTACGGAAGAATTAATTCGGTCTACATGCCTATTTTGGAGTTTACGATTCTGGTCCAGTTCTGGATTTACGGGGACCATTACAATAAAAGACACAAAATAGCTTACCTGATATTCTGTGTGTGTATGTGGACAACCCTTCTGTCTCTTAATCTGGGACTCAAACTTTTCCCTTACATCCAATGGGTAGCTATAGGACTGTGGTGTGTTGAAACGTTTCCACAGGTAATACATACAAAAATTGTTTAAATCATCTAGTTATTTCTAGAACCCTTTGCAAAGATCGTAATAAAATAAGCATATTAAATTATTTTTTCTCAGGTTTTCCTCAACTTCAAGTTAAGATCAACAATAGGACAATCTACCCGCTCTGTAATCATAGCCTCTATTGGCAAGATGACGGACTTTCTGTCAACATACGGGTTACTGATGCCCATTCAATACGTCGTCATGATCTACTTCTCCAGCAGCGTCAATTACGTCAACGTCATCCAAGTTGTCTGGTTTCACGGCAGGAAGCCGGACTTCAAACGCGATGAGCCCCCGGAAACCGTTCAGTACAACGAGTTCCGGGACGACGAGATCGATGAAAGCAGCACTGCAGAAACAAATTTATTATGTTCTTCGAATTCAGGACGACCTAGCCTCGGTTTCAAAACGAAGCGAACAATTCAATATTCTCTGATAACCTTGTTTACCTGTTTCTTGGCACTTTTTGCGTACGGCATCGTGTGGGCCACTGATTCGTATTACGCAATATTTGCTCCTTTTACCCTTGTTGTCGTCACTAGTTTTGCTTTCTTGTTGTACAATCGTGCATGGGGTTCTGATTCAGTAATTTAGTGTGAATTTTTTAGTAATAAAATTTATGAATAAATTTTTCTGTTTTCTTTATTAAAATGAAAGGTATATTAACATAAAGAGTCTTTGACGAGGTACTTTTGTGAAGTTTGGATCAGCAACGTTATGCAAAGTTTTTGTAGTGAAATGAGGTGCGCATCATTAAGGCTGTTAATGTTTTTACGAGTTGTTCGTGATACTTCTGTGTATTAAACACAGCACTCTGACTGAATATTTGATGATTGAGTAGGAGCCTTCAACACTTTACTGTGATGACTCGACACATACACTGGTACAATGCAGTACCAAGTATATCACACAAGCTTAAGTGTTGATCCTTATACAATATCGCTGGGTTAATCTATATAAAAAAAGAACGCTCTTGTCAGTGATGTGTTTATTCAGTGGAATAATAACAAACAATGGTAAAGACTACAAAGCACAATTGATCTTCTTTCTATCTGAAAACAAACATTTGTTCTACACTGCAGTTGGCCCTTCAAGGACCAAACTAAGCGTGCGCACAACATTTCACAGAAGTTTTAACAACCCTCAAGGCAAGATAAATAAATCTAATCTAGATATCAACCATATACATGTATAATGGCCTGAACACGAACTAAGGCCATTGCAAGTTTTTCTTTGTTTAGCGTCCACCCAAAACTCAAAAACCTATCTTTCTATCAGGAAAAAACCCACAAAGCTTAGAAAAAACACACAACTTTAAAGGTCTAGCAAAATAAAATTTATTAAATATTTTGAAGTATTTTCTTCATTTTGTAACAAAAATACAAAAATAACATATAACCACTATGGTTTCCAATTTGAAGGTTGTTATAATTAATATTTAATTTCCGATCCCAATTTTAAAAGTGATCCCGAGTCCGACATATGAAAAAGCGATCTAATTTTAGGAACAACCATTGTGTTTTTTATTTATTTTTACATCTCAAAACCAATCCGTCCGCGGACGCTAAACATAGAAAACACTTGGAATGGCCTAATACAGAAAATTACATATAAAAATGAGACATATCAATGAATATGAGTCTTCTGTACACAGCTTCAAAACAGGCAAATAATTATTTGATAAAGGTGTTTTAAGTACTAGTATATGATTTCACACATGTCAACGTATGACTGATACAACTACATGTATATGAACTAGTAGTGGAATTTGATCCAAACTCAATCAGGAAATAACCATAGGCTAAAAGCATGCTATTTGATTTTATTACATCTGCCTTTATAATTTGCCGAAACAAAGAGAAAATTATAAATACATGCATATACATTCCTTTCCATAACATAATGCAAAATGTTCTCTATTTAGTAAACTTTAGATAATCTCAATTTAGATGGTTCTTGCTCAAAATAGTATAACTCTAAATCAGGATTTTGAAAAATATTCATTCATCGTCAAGATGACAAAAATCTATATACTGTAGTTGTAAATGTACATACATATAAATATCAATGTAAAACCTTTGAAAACTTCCTTTAAACATCGCATCATCTGCATAAAAACGCATTGCTGTGTTATGTATATAGTACGTTGTATTCAAGTTCAAAAACGCTCCTGATTAAAATATTCCAAAAGCTTTCCACGTCAAAAGGGAAACGATTATAAATAGCAGACGCCCTTCATTTCTTTGGTTGGAATTGACTTCCTCTGAAAGAAAAATGAGATACTATCGAATAATATATTTAAATTTAAAACCATATTTACAATGTAGTTCAAGGGATAGCAAAATTGAAATTATTATAACTAGCATATTTAATGTACATATAATTGAAGAGATGACGAACCACATATTTGACCACATATATGAATTCAAGGGTTGGCTTAAGAAGGTTTAAGGGTCAATAAAATAATTACTCAGTACTAGTAACCATCAGGCCCCATTATCATTAAAAGTTTCAAATCACTCAACTCAGTCCTCAACTCAAATCCTTAAAAGAAAAGTGCATACATTTGAGGTAAAAACTCAGACTTGAGGCTGAGTATTGACTTGAGGAAATTTGGTGACGGTGGGGCCAGATCCTTCTTAAAATTTTAGATATGATTTTTAAAGCTATAAGCTATTGTTTAGTAAAGAGAAATTCCCTACATATCAGCTCTAAAATTTGACTTTATTTCTTTATCTTTATACAAAGCTCGTCTTCAAAAAAGATTATCATAGTCTAAAAATGCCCATTACTATCCAGCCCTCTTTAATAATACTTGCTGGCAGAGACGCATTTAAAGTCAAACTCCAAGTATTTGTAGATTCCGTGGCAGGGATCCTCGCCAAACATCTCGTTCTCCACTGTGATGGTACAGCTCTGTCGCCCGTCACACAGCCTTTGCATGACCCCTAGGGAGCGGGGGGACCTACAGTCCGTGGCATTATGGAGACGCTCTAAGTTGTAGGGGTGGCGGCACTTCTCCTTAGACGTCCGCCCAAAGTTGGCTTCCGTCATGCGTATTCCGAGTCCGCTCAAGCAGCTGATGGTGTGGGTCTTCTGTTCGCAGATAATGCCGGATTCTATAAAGATTACACGACCATTTCTTTTTTAAGTTTCAATCGACAACAAGCAAATTCATAGTGCTTTTTCGTTGCTGTTCATGGTCTGTTTATTATTCAATGATCTCAGGAAAATTGATTTGATTTGTCAGTCTTTAAAATAAATAGATAATTTTCTAAAAATAATATTACATTATGTTTATTTAGAGATGTGATTGAACATACATTGTATATATAAATCAATATCACCTTTATGTAATATACAAAATGAAGTGTCAAAATCATCATTGAATGCAAAAAATACAAAAATGTGAATATAATTTATATTTAATTGTCTTTCAAACCTAGTTCGCAGCGAACTTCTTTTCCTGAATCGTCATAGAAACGAGTCACGCATGCGCCGCAATAGTCGGGAAGACACTGGCTGTCTGGCTTAGACTCGCACAGAGTGATGGATCCGTTAAGTACACAGGGGTCGGTGCAATTAGTGAACACGTGCTTCCCTGGCGGACATTTGTCTAAGCAAAACACAAACATGGTTAAGTATTGGATGCATCCTCACAACGTCAGAAGTCCCGAGTCCAAACCTGGACTCCCGAGTCGTTGGACCACTAATGGAATAAGGACCCCTGAAGTTGTGAGGATGGTGTTCATTGTACTTAACATAATTTTAGTTTCCTTTTCTTGATTGATCCATTAATTGATGGATAGTAGCATTTACTCACGTGATATTGTCAGATATCCTTCACAGATCACTGCCAGTGATATCAATAAAAGGCTGCCAAGAAGTTTCTCCGATCCCATTCCCTTCAACAAGTCTTCGTGATTTTCGAAAAATTAAGAAGGAATTAAAAAATAATCTAGTTTTTTCACCATTTAAGCCGTAAGCCGGACAAACAAGGTAGTATTTACATGTATTTCATGATCAAAAGACCTCGTAATAAAGACAATTTGAATGAACAAATCTTAATCAATTTATCAAACAATTAAAGTGCCTTTAATTGTCCCGGAGTACATGAGTAAATACCCTTTGGCTAAAACAACTTTAGGTGCACTTCCAGTAAAGTACCCCATGAATGTTGGTTTGGGGACAAAGACATGTACAGAAACCGATTTGAAATTAATGCGTCGTAACACACAAATTATCATTATTTACTTTACAAGTATATAGTATGTATACACAATTTTGATGACATAAATTTGTAAAATACTAAATATAAAACATCTTACCAGACGAGCAAATTCTAGAAAACGCAATTTCAACGCCCAATGCTTTAATTGAAATTAAATCATTTGCTCTTTGTGTATGTATCCAACATCAAAGATAAAACGATAAAAATTACTTACCTTAATCTAAATCATAATAATCAAGATATCATAAATATATACCATCAGTATCTCAATAGTTAAAGGGACTAATGCTAGACTAATGCTAGCAATGATTTTAGGAGCAAACTCAGTATGCCCTGTTCTATATCCGGCAAGACCTTTTTCTGAAAATGTAATGAAAAATCTGTGTAAATAACTAGTCTCTATGAGTACATGCATGCAATATTTATATGCAACACCAATTATGTAATACATCTAAAATATAGCTATAACATAGTTCAAACATGAATATATTTATTTTATTAGTTTACGGTATGCAGTTCAATGTTCACCATTATCAGTAAAATCAATTTCGAAAAATCGATTATGTGCAAGACTGCACAATGCTATGCGCATGGAGATCTTACCAATTCTTGGTACTGAAAAGAAAACCAAAAGTCAGTATTGGCACTGTAAATCAAGTATCACCTTGCAATGAGAGTTGTAAAATTGATGAACCTTAATGTCATCATTAATTACATCTTACCAACAGGAGTATGGTTATATTTCCTTCAAACTTTAAATGTCCTTTTATGCACTTCCTTGATTTGATTATGTTGCGCAACTCTTTTATATAAACTGGTCTGTATCTTAGAACGAAGAAATGCACTGGGTTTTTTTTATTATCTCAAATAAATTGCGGAAAACTCTCTAGGTTTGAAAGACATTATACATTATGTTTGCTTGAAGTCAATTGAAAGTTTTCATTGATTTTTTATACTTTTTAGTATCTTAGAACAAATGAATCTACGATAGTCCACTTAACTAATTTTTTGGTACCTATATTTTTTTTTCTTGCGAAAAAGGCAAATTAACTCGTACAGACTTTCACCATATACGCTGAACCTTTGCGATATAACGCGTTTGCGAGTAAACGCGAAACTTATGTACTTCGTATGGCTGGGTCAGTAAAACATTTTCCCCTTTGCATTCATTTATTATAAAGGTAGGTAGCCTGTAAGTATATCGTAGAAATCTGTGAATAAAAATATAACTTGTAGCTTTTAAACACGATTTATGATACTGTTGGAAATGACGGAAGCATTAATTTGCATTCTTCAATTACAGGTTTTAAGGAGTCTGGATGTCAACAAATTAACCATCAGGACCGGGTTGCTCAAAACACTGGTTAACTTTAACCATTGGTTAAATCCCATATCCAGTGGGTAAATTAGGACCAGTGGTTAAACTATGTTGCTCAAAAGTTAACAACTGGTTAAAATGCTTAACTAGTGGTTAAATTTTGGCTAAAGTGAACCGTTCTGCAGAGCTGGGTTAAGTCTTTCAACCAGTGGTTAAACATATATATATATATATATATATATATATATATATATATATATATATATATATATATATATATATATATATATATATATATATTCTCACTTGTTGTTTGATGTCAATTTTGATATAATACACAAGAATAATTGAGTAAATATATATTTTTGTCATAATTTCGACACAACATAAACAATTAATGAATGAGACAAATTTTTTTTAATTTTAATTGTACTATATATATTACTTTTATGCATGCATATCCAAATACAGTTGGGCTTCAGATATCCGGGCGCCAGATATCCGGACGCTTCAGTTTACAGACTATTTCATTTGGGAACAGATTTCTTAATATACGTTATTTTGTCTCAATTCCCATTCCAGATCATGACAGTCCGTTTTACCATAAAAACTGTTTTAACTATAAATTTTGCTTCATTTAATTGGACGGTAAAATCTAATTAATATTCCGCTTAATACAATTGAAAGATAATGCTTGTCAGTTGAGTTTCATACCCTTTTCACCTGCTAGACCCCCATGAGAAGCTCGCATAAACACTCTGACTTCCTAAATTACTTTCACTTTCAAATATTACCACAGCACTGGTTAGACAGGATAAGTCACGAATTACTTCACCAGGCTTGAATATCTTTACAATGTGCACATGTCAAGTGCAATCACGTTTAAAAATACCCCTCTTTTCAAAGGAAGAATGTGCTTAATAAATCAAAAAATTTTCGCATAGCTTTGTGTTATTTATATTTTTATATTCAAAAACGTTATTTTAAATGAAGTGTCTTGCTAATTTCATGTTAGATTACGTCAAAACCTGAAGTAAAGGAAGAAAAAAAGGAAAGTATGTAAACTGATCGGAAGTGCTTTGATGGAAAATTGACGCGTCTAGAAATAGAGTGTTAAAGAAAATAAAGTAAATAGGCACATTTCACACTAGGACATAATATATTTAGCAAAATTTGTTATTATTGCAGTTTGGTTTATATTTCCTCACTAAATAACTATATAAAGCAGGGTTTCTTGTATTTAAAACATGTGAATTTCAAAGGACAACTCTAATTTGTTTCTGTTTAGTATGAAAGGCAAAGAAAACAGCATCAACACCCAATATAAACAAATTTATCATTTATGACTACAATAGACACACTTCAGATATCCGGACGCCTCGCCTATCCGGACGACTGGACGTGGGAACGAAAGAGTCCGGGTAACTGAGGCTCCACTGTATATTGCATCTGAAAAATAATGAAATGCGAAATACAAATTATCTCTGAACTCTATCAGATGAATTATTTACTAGCTTGAGCATGCAAGTTAGATATTGGTGTCCATCATAGCAATGCAAAAACATGTATTCTCTAATAGATGATAATAGTAATTTATGAAACAGCGCAGTTCAGTTTTATACTATTTTTAGGGGGTTATAGATTCTCCCGATAAATAAAAATATAAAATCTGATAAAGGGGAAAGGGGGACAAAAATATATTGCACAGTAATTTCCTATACCTCCAAAATGGAAATTATTTAAGTAAGTTGGGTAGGGGTGTTAAAGGTAAGAATTAATACTAACAGAGAATTGCTCTGCGACAGGAGTAAGGGTTGTAGAAAAAAATTGTAACCCCTTTTTTGTGATCCGATTTTTTTGTTTTGATTGTATAATAATACTAGACATTAACCTATGCTTGCACATGTTGAGTAAAATGGACAAGGTTTGAGAAAATGAGTTAAGAAACTATTACCAAAACCATGCGATCTTGAAACAGAAGTATAATTATGATATGCAAAGTCAATAGAAATTATATATACTCAGTAAATGAAAAGTGGTTTACGTGTTTAATATTTTTTATTGTACATGTAATACAAATTTATTTCTACCATTTAACATGATTTGTTTGACTATAACCTATCACTTATAGTAGAACATTCCATATATTTTAACTTTAGAATTTGAACGTTTTCCTGTCTCAATAAATGCAGAGCTATAAATGATTCTTCCTAATTAAGGATGTTCTCTGGATTTTGAGCTAAATGTTTTGTAAAAAATAAAATAATCCCTTCCATTTCATATATCTAGTATTTTGATATGATATTTCTTGATTTTACAAATATAGTATATGTACTAACTTTGCTAGGACTAGGATCTATAAGTATAAATGGCCACAACCAACCAGCCCTCTCAAGTTACAGCTACAAAAAAAAACCCTAAAGCACATTTTGTCAAAGTTAACTTGAAATTATGAGAGTAAATCTTGTATTGAAAAAATAGAATCAAATTTTTTAACAAAGGTAAGCTGTGCATATACGGTATCTGCATTCCGTTGCTTATAATCTAAAACAAATCTTGAATAGAGGTATACAATATAACGTGTATGCGCTAAGTGTAAAATACTGCATAGCAATATTCAAATGACGCACGCGCAGGTCATATAACAGTGTGAAAATACGTGTACATCAACGGGTATTTGAAGTTTCGTGTTACGTTGACGTACGCGTATTTGAAGGCCTGTGGTACGTTAAAGTACGCGTATTTGAACCTCATGGTACGTTGAAGTACGCGTATTTGAAGGCTCGTGGTACGTTGACGTACGAGTATTTGAGGAATTGTGGAAGTTTATCAGTAATGTCAGTACATTATCAGTAAATGTCTAAGTTTTTCGGTAAAAAATGGGAATGTCAGTACTTTTATGACTAAGAAGTGTACTTTGACGTACGCGTATTTGAAGGCTCGTGGTACGTTGACATACAAGTATTTGAAGACGTTGACGTACGAGTATTTGAAGACTCGTGGTACGTTGATGTACGAGTATTTGAAGGCTCGTGGTACGTTGACGCATGTGTTATTGAAGATTCGCGGTACGTTGACGTACGAGTATTTGAAGGCTCGTGGTATGTTGACGTTCGAGTATTTAAAGGCTCGTGGTACTTGACGTACACGTATTTGAAGGCTCGTGGTACGTTGGTATTTGAAGGCATATGGTATGTTGGCATACGAGTATTTTTAGGTTCGTGGTACATTGACGTACATGAATTTGAAGGCTCGTGGTACGTTGAGGTACACGTATTTGAAGGCTCGTGGTACATTGACGTACGTGTATTTGAAGGCTCGTAGTACGTTGACGTACGAGTATTTGAAGGCTAATAGTACGTTGACATACACGTATTTGAAGGCTTGTGGTACATGTACGTTGACGTACGTGTATTTGAAGGCTCGTTTACGTTGACGCACACGTATTTGAGGGATCGTGCTATCGATATACTATATACTCTGTCCCGAGTTTTTGCTTCCCACTTTCCGCTTGATATTGCGATAATCATAATTACCTTTGTGTTCAAACTAAGTTTGAAAGTGATGAAAGCAATAACTTGGGACAGACTAATATAGTATCTTGCAGATTTTGAAGATTATTATTAATTATTTTGCACGCAACCATATTTTAATTTTGGTTGATTTTCTTCTTCAGTTTTCTGTTTGCTGTTGAGAAAGAACAGGAAGACTTTTTTCAATGTTTCGTTTTTATTAGATAACCGTATACATTTTAAGATAGCAGATCTTTAACTGTGCTTCCTCAAGGATACCGGTAATTATGCAATGCACCATTTAGGACACGATGGTAAACACAAGATACGTGACATCATGTTAACGAAAGGGTGGACATGCCTGTACAAAACATTGAAGAAGCCGAATCGTTTAGAGTAATTCTTGGCACATTTTTTCAGACAATCCACACTGAGACTGCTGTAACCAGCCGGAAGAGACTCGATCTGACTTGCGCATTCACCATGACCGTAAGGACTTGAGCTCAAGTGAGCATCACGTGATTTTCCGACACCGAATTCGAAGTAGATTCCTCGGTATTGTATCCACATGTGGGTTTTAGTCTTGAGAGTGAACCGTTGGGCTGCAAGCGCCGCCCTTTTTGCCCTGTCAATGCATTCGACGTCTGTTCTCCCGAAGAAATACGGAAACGTGCCTGGCTCCTCAACTGTTCAGTAAATAATATAGTGCTTGTATTTATTTAATTAGAATATGGCTATCAATGGTTATAAGAAAAAAGATATATAACTTTTTTTATATATCAAAAGTGATTACTATTGCAAAGATTTATCTATCTGATTAAATTTTTGAAAATACATGGTATGTTTACCTGTACAATCTCCTCGAGAGCCGTGAATGTGAGACAACAGAAGCAGACCGGTGAAGTAAAGGACAGTCTGCAAAACGTTAAAAAGTAAAACATCCATAAATGCTGAGAAAAATCATTTAGAGGCAATATGGTCATCTTCGCTATCCAAGGGTTTACTTTACAATCTGCTTCTCTTTACTTTATAGAGAAAGGGGGTGGATCGTAAACCCTGGGGTAGCAGAGATGTACTATAAGACTGAAACATAAAGAAAAATGATTTATACTTCAAAAATATCTTTTTAACCTGTAAAACTTTAATATTTGTGTGTTTTTGTGACATTAAAATCAATTATAAATACCTGTTAAACAGCATTACTTGTTCTAATAAAATTTTAAAGTATTTACCTCTAAACCCACTCCGTTGAACATTTTGCTGGGTGTAGTATGCTGTTATAAAATCTAGCAAGGTATCGCCAAAGATTAAAAACAACCCGAGAAACCGGATACAGCACCGTCACATGCTGCCTGGGCGTTACAGAAGCGGCAGGTGCGTGGACGAGTATAACGCAGGTACTTCTAGCAGGAACGAATCTAAAAATTAAAATTATTTATCTACCTTAAAATTCGTCATTAATGTTTTATATCGTTAGCAACACTGTGTAGGAGTTATGTAAGAAAGATGTAATGGGAACTTTATTCTAGGACGTCGAAAAGAAAGGCTTAGATTTTTTTTTTTTTTTTTTTTTTTGGGGGGGGGGGGGGTAATTTCTGCTCGTATCACAGATGTGCATGCAAGTTTCATGTTGTATATGCATGTTCACACGCAACACTTAGTGTCCAGTTATACTATACCCTCTTCCTTTTTGTTTAATCGATGTTGTTTTGTTTTCTAGTAATAAATTTATAGTTTTTAACTTCTTTAATTAAACTATTTGTCTTTGAAGAGAAAAAAAACATTATAGAAAAAAGCCGCTTTCTGCATGCATGTCCAAGAAAGGCGCCCACAGTGGAAAGCCATGCGAGTCTGTTGTTGTAGTGGTCATGAAATAAAATTATTCAACCAAACCAAAATGATGGGCCAAATTTTTAGCACCTAATTAAGAACTCTATGACAGGGGTAGAGTTTTAAATGTGTCTGTGGAAGGAGATTGTACAATCATACATACATTGTTACGGAATTTTTCTATAAAAGTTTGACCTCAAGTTTAATTTCTTCTGTACACTCACAAGGTTTTTCCAAATGCAATCTTCATTGAAATATACACAATTTAAGCCTACCTAAACGGAAATCACCTTATGCCAAATTTTTATTATCAATTTAAATGCCCCATATCTCTCTTCTACAAGGTTTAATGAACTTGATAATATGATATGTTATTATACTTTCATGTTAAATACTGAAATCTGATTGGTTTAGACGCAGTTGACAATCCGTTCCCTTACCCTCAGCGTTAGCAACACGCTTGGCAACGGGCCGATAGAACGAATTGTTACATGCGCGTAAATTATGCGCGTACGGTTCGCCGTTAAATTCACGTCATTTCTATATAAAAGCAGTAAAATTTTCTCTAAAATTAAGACATTCGGTATAATAAAATAAATAGTGCCTGTTTGGGAGGGTAACCGTTAAAATTGACACCCCTCAAAAACCATTGTGAACCTCCGCTTCGCGTCGGTTGACAATGGTTTTCTCGGGGTGTCAATTTCAACGGTTACCCTCCCAAACAGGCACTATTTATATAATTTTAATAATAATATACAAATAATTGGTTCATCTTTCATGTAAGAAGTCACGAAACCAAAAGGAGGGGGAGGGGGGGGGGCTAATGAGTAGCCTCCATATTGTTTACTAAAGTCAATGCGCCAATGAAACAGCACCAGTAATGCATAACCCAAATAAACCCATGAAAAGTCAGCGACAAATAACGCCAAATCTCCCACACCTAAACTCTCTGGAAAAGTCAGTGACAAATAACGCCAAATCTCTCACATCTAAACTCTCTGGAAAAGTCAGTGACAAATAGCGTTAAATCTCACTTAAATCTGACAGGGACTTATCAATATACATACTATTGGTCTGTAAACCTACATTACCTGGGTGTGATGTAGTGACGTATAAATGCATAAAAATTCAGTTTAATTCACACAAAAATGATTAGCATCTAATTTTATCTATTTTAGTGATTACAGAATTCCTTGCTGTAATGCCTTGCAAATGAATTTATAATAATATTTCAATACATTGTAACAAGTACTAGAACTAGCTTGTAATAAGAGAAGGACAGACCTGATCAAAGTAAAACAGAATGTATATTTGGAATTATTACTGCAAGGAATGATCTAGTAATTGAATCAATTAAAAAAAAGAGTATGGAATTCAAACATGATAGACATGAATACAGAAAAGTATATAATAAAAAATTCTCCTCATTATGGAACTAAAAACAAGACATAAATAAAAGCATCTAAAAATTTCATTAGCGACTTGAAATTTTGGGGGTTTTATTTGGCTTATTCCGTAAAAAAGAAATGCATAGAGGTTGACAAAACAAAAAATGGAAGGGAAAAATATTTTATGTCTGAGAGAGAGAGAGAGAGAGAGAGAGAGAGAGAGGGAAGAGAGAAAGAGAGAGAGAGACCCAGAATTCCCCACATTATGGAACTAAAAACAAGACATGAATTAATGCATCTTTCCTGTTCTATCATTTGGCTTATTCCGTAAAAAGAAAAGCATAGAGTAGAGGTTGACAAAACTTAAAACAATTATAAAGTAATGGAAGATGGTTGGGACAAAATGTTTGATATATAGTATTTAAGAGAGAGAGAGAGAGAGAGAGAGAGAGAGAGAGAGAGGAGAGAGAGAGAGAGAGAGAGAGAGAGAGATTGAGAGAGATAAAGTAGGTGGAACCATGTTGTAAAAAAAAATATCAAAATTTTGTTGTTACATTTGGCTTATTCCTTACAAAAAAAAAAGCATAAAGGTTGACAAAAACATGCAAATTTTTTTTTTAAATAATGGAATGACAACATATTTGATATCTTACAAAGAGAGAGAGAGAGAGAGAGAGAGAGAGAGAGAGAGAGAGAGAGAGAGAGAGAGAATCCAAATAAAGCTATTTATCAAATTTTGAGAAATCCATCTGTGGAACTTCAATGACAATGTATTATATTTTGCTTAATTTTTACAATGAACAAGTCATACTGAGTATATGCAGGTTTTTAATTAAATAAATTGTAAAATATCACATAATTTGTCTCTTTCAATGAAACAACAGGTTGTCGGGAGATTTGGCGCTTACTGTCACTGACTATTAGGGAATAGTTATGTACTGTAACAGGAAATTTGGCAACTTTTATCGCTAAGAAAAAGGGAACTATTAAGTTCAGGAGATTTGGCGCCTTTAGGGGTAGTGTTGTGGTCAGAAGATTTGGCGCCATTTGTCGCTGACTTCAGTGGTAGTGTTGTGGTCAGAAGATTTGGCGCCATTTGTCGCTGTCTTCAGTGGTAGTGTTGTGGTCAGAAGATTTGGCGCCATTTGTCGCTGACTTCAGTGGTAGTGTTGTGGTCAGAAGATTTGGCGCCATTTGTCGCTGTCTTCAGTGGTAGTATTTTGGTCAGGAAATTTGGTGCCATTTGTCGCTGACTTCAGGGGAAAAGTTTTGTACAGGAGATTTGGTGCCTTTTGTCGCCGACTTCAGGGGTAGTGTTGTGGTCAGGAGATTTGGTGCCATTTGTCGCTGACTTCAGGGGAAGAGTTATGTACAGGAGATTTGGCGCCATTTGTCGATGACTTCAGGGGAAGAGTTATGTTCAGGAGATTTGGCGTCTTTTGTCGCTGACTTCAGGTGAAGAGTTATGTACATGATATTTGGCGCCTTTTGTCGCTGACTTCAGGGGAAGTGTTGTGGTCAAGAGATTTGGCACTTTTTGTTGCTGAAGTCAGGTTTTAAAAAGTACAGGAGATCATGCACATTTTAACACTGAGTTTAGAAATAAAGTAAGTACAGGAGATTTGTTGTCTTTGTTTCATACTTAAGAGTTAGAGTGTAATTTACATGTATTATTGTGAATAAACAAGATAATTTGCTTCATATTTCGTGACTTCTTACATGAAAGATTGGCCAAATAATTCTACTTTTATCATCTATTAGTATACATGTAGTGCTAAGTTCTTATACCTTGATTTTGTGGTGACTTGAATTCAACAAATTTAAACAATTTCCAAATAAGTTTTTCTCAAATATAATTCTTTATTATCAACTACATTTACAACATATTGCCAAATGTAGATGAGATTCTTGATTTTCCTATTTCTTGCAACATAAAACAGTAAAATCAAGTAAACTGTAGTAAACAAATAAATATCAACACGACGATCAGGTATTTCAACATGAAATACAAATTGAATAATGTCAAGAATTATTCACATAGGAAATTGAATTTTCCATAATTTATAGATCCAATGTAACATAAAATCACGGGTAACAAAATGGAAAATGACAAAAATTGAGGAAAAATCTTGATACAGTTGACGAAATAGTCCACCTCTCACATTCCCACGCTGTATCACTCTAATTTATCATTGCTATCTTCCATGGACATGTCGCACGCCGTCTCTGTGATTTCTTCCTGAATGTCCTCTGATACTTCCTGTTTTGTTATCGTCATGGGAGCCATGGCAACTTGGAGGCCAGCCTGGGTTTGTAGAGCATCGAACGTTGTCACGGAAACCACAGCGGAGTGAGGCAAGGTGTATGAGACAGGTATAACAATTCCTTTGGATAAAAAAGAAAAATTTTATTGTGTAAACAAAGACTATTGAAATCTATAACGTTCAATTTAATAAAAAGCCACAATCACAACTCCAGGACATTATCAGAATTACTTTGAAATCATGCTATATAAAAAAGCTTCAAATGACATTTCAAAGAGATTTAAGACATACATTTCCTGAAGAGCAACTATTATTCCCGATGACTTTATTTCGCGAATTACCAGATATTAACTGGTTTGCGGCGACTAATTTTCATGACCAAGCCTAATCCATACCTGTATTTTTTTATAACAACTATATGGCAAATACTGGTTTGCGGCAAGAAATATTCACGACAATGACGCTCTCACGAACCTCTCGAAAGTTTCTCGTAAACGAATAAAAGTTGGTTTACAGTATAAGATAATTTTCAGCTACAGAAATATGATATACATGTATAAGCTTTGAAAAAAGGTTTTAACCATTATAATGTTGTATACTGGTACAATCTTAACAGAAATAGCTTTTGAAAATAACTTTGTCCACAAACCTTGTGAACCCCCAAGGTCATCCCCAGACAGTATGATGTGACCGTCTTCGTTTATGTGTGCTATACGGTGACCAATCGTGTCAGAGTTAATCTCCACACTGACGGGGGTCATCTGCATGCCCGACATTGTGACTACCTCTTGTTGATTGACAGCTACATCGGCCAACGTCTGGACGGCGTGTGTCGCCTCTTGTTGTGGGGCCTCCTGATTGACCTACAGATAAAATAACATCAAAATTGTTAACTAACTGCATGGTCATTAAATTGTGCAACTACATGTACATGTAAATCTACCAATTTCAAACATTCACCCAAGAAAGCATAACAGTTTATCTCTATCTATTCATAGTTTAAGATTTTGTATGAAAACATCTTTGTAAAGACTTCCATAAAATTATATAAACCTATTTTGAATTTTATGTTTATCTTTTTAGCAAAGTTCAAGAGCAGTCAAGCAAATGGTTTTCAAGATATTAAAGACAACAGACCAAATTCTCTTTGCACATTTATACTGCGCACCTAAAAAAAGTGATTGTTACGCACATTAAATTCTCAATATTATGTCACAATCCAAAACTCGATATAAAAATGCTTATTACGCAACATAAAGCTGTTGTACGTCATCAATAAAAACTTGAAGATTAACTAATTAAAAATTTGTAATAAGATAAAAATCTCCATATAGAAAAAAAAGTTCTTTATTTTCTGCTAATAAAATCTTATCAGCGGGGGCTATTTCAATGAGGCGGGAGGCAATTCCAAACAAACAATAATTTTATTTTGGCCTTAGCAACTATTCACTCAAGGTACAGGTCCTAACTAACACATTATGATCTTCATTATAAATAAGAACATCTATTGCTTTCTCCAGGTTATGTCTTTTAAAATTTGTATCGTATTATATGTAAATTCTTTTCCGAGATTTAGCATGCAGTCAATACACCTGTACACAGGGTTTTGACATAATCTAAGCAAAAAGAAATTGAATATTACTTTAAGGTAAGGTTTGCGGTTTGCATTTTTTATTAGTTGTGCCAAAGTTACATTGTACATACCATTTTGTTCCCTATACTAAAGTCTTTTTTCTCACGAAATTCAAATGATTTTGCTGGTCCTGTTTTATAACAACAAAAGGTCAAAGTTCATGTTGATGAAATGTAAATAATTTCGTGAAAATATGTACATTTTACATGTGACTATTAAGGGGGTTATTTATGCTTAAAATGTTCGAAAATAATGTCACCATTTATATCATGATACATTTTTATCAATTTTTTAACGAACTATTTAAAAACAGAATAAAATGCAACAAAGTCTCTATTTTGGACTACTACTATGTAAACGAAAACATCTCATTTGAAACCTTTACAAGTCCACCGATTTCAGGAAAAATATATCTTAGTATATGTGTAATCTGACGTTTCTAAAACACAATTAAAAACCATATGATGCGGACTTCCGTTTTTTGTGGAAATTGATAAAATGCTTGTGTCCTGTTATTTTTTCAATGAAACTTCAAAACCCCGCAAAATAAACAAGATATCTATGAGCGAATGTTCACTAGTGATACCCCCGCTCTGATGTGAATATGCAAAATAAGCAAAGTCGACATTTAACAGAAAGTTGGCATCTGATTGGTACAAAAATATATCCCACAATATGGCATGCCTCAACAAACACTGTGTTAAAATTTCAAGCATCCGCGATAAATAGTTGCTGAGAAATCTGACGAAAATTTGTTTGAAAATTTTGGCTAAAAATAAACAAAGTCATTTAACAGGAAGTTGACGTTCGATTGGTACAAAAATATATCCCACGATATGGCATGCCTTAACAAACACTGTGTTAAAATTTCAAGCATTTGCGATAAATAGTTGCTGAGAAATCTTTGACGAAAATTTGTTTCAAAATTTTGGCTAAAAATAAACAAATTTATTTAACAGGAAGTTGACGTTCGATTGGTACAAAAATATATCCCACGATATGGCATGCCTTAACAAACACTGTGTTAAAATTTCAAGCATCTGCGATAAATAGTTGCTGAGAAATCTTTGACGGAAATTTGTTTGAAAATTAAGGCTAAAAATAAACAAAGTCGTCAATTAACAGGATGTTGACGTTCGATTGGTGCAAATATAATACCCACCATATAGCATGCCTTAACAAACACGGTGTAAAAATTTCAAGCATCTGCGATAAATAGTTGCTGAGAAATCTTTGACGAAAATTTGTTTGAAAATTTTTGCTAAATATAAACAAATCGTCATTTAACAGGAAGTTGACGTTCGATTGGTGCAAAAATATATCCCACAATATGGCATGCCTAAACAAATAGTGTGTTAAAATTTCAAGCATCTGCGATAAATAGTTGCTGAGAAATCTTCTACGAAAATTTGTTTGAAATTTAGGCTAAAAAATAATCAAAGTCGTCATTTAACAGGAAGTTGACGTCCAATTGGTAAAAAAATATATCCCACGATATGGCATGCCTCAACAAACACTGTGTAAAAATTTCAAGCATCTGCGAAAAATAGTTGCTGAGATAAATGCGACAGAAATTTTTGTTACGGACGGACAGACAGACACACAAGGGTAAAACAGTATACCCCCTTCTCCTTCGGAGCGGGGGTATAAAAAAAACTGAAATCAATTATGACGTCATATAAAATTTGACGTCATAGTTGAAATAAAGGTTAGTTGGTGTTATGTCACAATGAGAATCTGTGAGTTATCTCCCTGTAACCGCAAACCTTACTTTAATAGCCACATTATACTGTATATATAGATTTTCTTTTGCAGATTGTGTCAAATTTAAATTTTATTTATGCTGTAGAGTGTATATAACCCATTTTTGCATTGGATTAAAGTGTGAAGTTGCAAGTGGCGCAAATCTAGTTATTTGCTAAATAGCACCACTGTATCACCAAGTTTTCATCATGAGATCTGCCAAGGGTTTATGGAGAGCTGAGTGGACCGAAAACCCTTGGCTAGCGAAGATGCCATCAAAGGGCACCTGCTTCAAAAACTTTAACCTGCACTAAAACCTTAAGATCCTCCAGCATCTGAAACCTATGGCTCAGATTCACCATTAAGGTCTGTCAGTTGTATATATGTATCATAAAATGCACCAGCCATGAAAGTTTAGTAAAGACAGGACAAGTCATAGCTCAGATATGGCCATCAAAGGGCACCTGCTCCAAATATTTAAACCAGCTCAAAAAACCTTAACCTCCTCCAGCATCCGAAACCTATGGCTCAGATTCAGCATTCAAGCCTGTCAAGTGCCTAAGTATCATAAGAAGCTCCGTATATGCAAGTTTGGTGAAGATAGGACAAGTAGTAACTTAGATATAACTATCAAAAAGCACTTTAACATGCTCCAAAAACCTTAACCACCTCCAGCATCTGAAACTCATGGCCCAGATTCAGCATCTAAGACTTAAGTTCATTAGTAGAACCAGATGCACCATCCATGCAAGTTTGGTGAAGGTAGGACAAGTAATAACTTAGATACATGACCTGCTCCATAAACTTTAACCAGGTCCGGACGCCGGGTATAGCATAAGCTCCCCCAGACTTCGTCTCAGTGAGCTAAAAATAAAATTAAAAATTGGGGTTTGTCTTTTTAAAACAACAATTTCTCCTAAACCTGTGCACTCGAGCTCGGGTGACTTTAAACATAGAATTAACTTTGGACAGCCTTAAGGTATTTCAACAGTTCAGTGAGTTTTTATAAATTCACGCTATTACGGTAATTATAATCTACATATTAGATAAGTTAACAGAATTTCCGCCAGTGAACAAATCATTTAAATTTTGCATTCAAAACTTGTATTGAAAATATAGTTATTTCATCACAAAAAATGTGTAGCACACTCTAATAGTTGTTCGGTTTCATAAATTAACCTCAAAATGATGTACATAAACCTTTTACCTTAGAGTTTGCACAGTACTTTTCATGAAAAGGTGAAGGAAAATAACAACACATTGCACATTGGTATGCTCCCCAGTAAAATACGAAGTCGATGACATAGTCATATTTTAAATGATATTAATTATTAATTCAAGATTATCATATAAATATCATAATTCAATTTGGATAAAAATCTATTCCAGAATTTTTTAAACATTATTTTTTCCTCATTATGTACAATTCAAAAAGAGATGTTAATACAAAGAGTTTTTTTAAATGGTCATTACTTAAAATCTAATCTAATTTTAATGTTGTTTTTTTTTAGTTAATTTTGATAAATCTTTAGTAGCTTTAACATATACTGTATACAATTTTCAAGAGAAAATTTTTTTTGTAGAAATGAATTAGGTCTGTCATCCTTAAACAGAAAACATTGATCTCTAGAGTAATTTGACCCTTGATATTTGCATGATCATGTGACTTTTTGACAAATTTTAAGAATCATGGTGTATCTAAATTTTAATTGCATTATACAGTCCTATTTTAATAAATTTTTAGAATATAGAATTCATTACTCGACTAGCTGCATGTATAGTCTGATATTTTTGATCTGATCCAATTTGATTTGATCTTTTTACCAACTTTCCTTATAATGTATAACCATAATAGTTCATGTATAATTGTTCTTTGGTATGATTTGAAATCCAATAAGCAATTGATTTGTTTCTTCTTAAATTGAACAGAATTCTAACCTAGCCCCCACATAGAGGAATCTATCCTAAAATTTCAATGAAAGGAAAAATAAAAAATATGCCAAATATGCTATTTATATGAAAATACAGGATAAATATACAGATGAAAATAATGAATTATTATGGGGAAGACAATTATAACTAGAGCAAAGGGAGGTCACTGATCATGTGCACAGTAAGAATACACAGGATAAATAATGAATAATATGAAGACAATAATTATCAACACAACGGAAGTAGAGTGAGGTCACTGACCGTGTGGACGACGGTGGCCTGGGTACCGTCCTGGAGGGTCACCACCTGGTTGGGGGTGGTGTCTATCTGTATCACCGAGATTGTCCCGTCAGGGTTGTTTATGGTCTGTAACATCGTCTTCTGTTCTGAGCCCTCGAACACATGCAGCAGATCTTCCCTTCCGTGGTGCTTGTAGCAGTTGTTTACTATCGTACGCAGGGCTTCTGTCCATGAAACCTAGCCGCAATAGAATATAATTCATTTTAATTCAATATTCATACAAATCATGAGATGTTATACCTCAGATCTTTGAAATGTTTCATCTTATTTTGAATCTTGCACAGCTTATCTGTAATGGGGATATTTCAGCATAAAATTATGCACATCTTTACATGACACATAACAATATCATTCAATACATCATTTTAATTACTTAACAAGTTTAAAAAATATGTTTACAAGCAAATGAATTCTGCGTTATGTACACACCATACTAATGGACCCAATACAAGCAAAGGAAAGAAATCTACTGCATTTAACTTCTGGTTTAAATGATTGGGCAGTTAACTCAAAATTTACTGAGAAACTGTATGTTTCTTTAGGTTTAAATGCTAAACTTGAATAAATATCCATTTATATCAGTGCATCTAGATTAGTATTCAGTGAGACATCACTAATTCAAACCTTCTTTTTCTGTTCTGGGGTCCTGACATCACTGCGCACGTTGGCCCAGGGGACGTCTCCGGGCCACCAGACAGGACGACACTCTACTTTACCCCACCCCGGTTTGCTTCGTCCTGTGGAGAACTTTAACATTTCTGGGATAAAAGTTCTCAACTGAGCCTATAGAAAAGCAAAATTGTATTTATTGATAAATGTACATGTATGGTTCATCTTATGGTCAAGACAAAACTTCTTTGCATTGTGTTATTATTTGCATAAAACTTATGAATTAGAAACCAAACAGCAATCATGTAAAACATAGTTTTGGGTATTTTTTTTGTTTTTGGTTTTTTTGGACAATATTTCTTAATGACTGATATGTGATTGATAATTTTGGTCTTTTTGAAAAATATGTTGCAAGTGACTGTCAGTAACACACATGTATCAACAACCTTTTGTCTAGGCCATTATAAATATTTGACTTCAAACCATAAAAAAATTTCTGCGTACTTGTGTCATTTTATCAACAGAGGTAGGGATCCCGTCTATAGACAGGGGCGGTAACTCCTGCATGCCGGCGAGGTCCTGGGATTGCGGGACTTGTTCAGCAAGTGTGGATTCCAGGTCCTGTAGCACCACAGACTTACAGTTCCTTATCTGAAAAACAGTTGGAAATAAAATCATAAAAATCATTACATTTCTTTTTGAGCAGAATCTTCAAAACTGTTTCATTACTTATAAACAAAAAACTCCTGGCTTTTGGGCCATAAAACTTTGACAACCCCACTTGTAATTTCAGTCTCACTTCTCCACTACATTTATAAGTTTTTTGTCAAAGTGAGACTTGGATCAAAAGTGAGCTGAAGTTTTTTTTGCAAGAGCCATGTCCCCCAAGACTAATATATATTAAAATTTACAAATGCAAACACATGTGATGAAATTTTTGGCAAGAATTTTTCAAACCTTTCACTAAAATATATCAAGAAATTCAAAATCTAAATTTAGTTTAAATTTTGGTTTTGAGACCAGAGCTTAAACTGGTTCAATAAAGTGATGTACTTACCACAGACTCAAGTGGCTGGGAGCCAAACACTTTGTAGTTGTTGGAGTTCTGGGACTTTCCTGGGGTACAACACAACACCACAGCTTGTTGTCCAACTCGAGTTGTGTATTCCTCGATACAGGCCTTCAACTTCCTACAAAGGTCAAAGAACTGTAAACATGATCACTGCCAAATAAAGCGTTCCCTCAAATCTATATTTTCTTCCTAATGTTTTCTTAATCTAAATATAACTTGTATGCTTAGTAAGTGCCTCTGTTAACACCTGTTAACCTGGTGACATTTTCATAAAGTTGCAGTCAATCTATTACATTGTATGCTGTATATAGCAAGAAATAATTTGCATGGGAAGAAAATTAATCTACTCAGCTACAATTTACATACAACTTGAAACTGATGCAATACAAAGAAGTGTGATTTATTCCATCAATTACTTCATGTTTTCTCGAAATAAATTTTGACTTAAATTGTAAACTAATGCACTTCTTAATGCATCATTTTATCTCAAACATTTCCAAAACCTGTACAGTATATGATATTTACCGAAGAAGTCTGGTCTGTTGTCGCTTCCTTATAGAGGGATTTGTTTCAAACGCATGAGGACGCTTGATGTGTTTTTTCCCACTTGCAATGGCCGCTGCTGCCGCCATTCCAATAGTACCTGCAGTGATCATATTCAGTTAGAAAAATAACATGAAGCACATGGTTCATTTCAAAATTCTTAATTCACAAACCGACTATAATAGCTATAAATAATGACAACATCTAGACTTGTAACCTGCATGGGCAAGTTGTGCAGTGACATCATCATTCATGCCGCCTGGACCTAACAAGTCTGACGCATCAAATGAGCTCTCTGGCGAGCTGGGCTCGCTCATGTCATCGCTCATCATCCCCGAGTTGATGGAGGTGGTCATGGTAAAGCTCCCCTGGATGCTGCCTCCAGTGGAGACCAGGTTGTTCATCATTGATAGAGAGGATGTCCCCCCAACCTGGGTCCACGACCAGGTACGTCAAAGGGTCCGAGTAGGGTAGCCTAAAAATCACAGCAATACACAAGATTCACAGCTGCATGATTAGCATGTAGATTTATAAAGCTTACTTTTTGAAATATAGATATTTACATATTGCATCTCAAATCATTTAACAACAAATTTTGAATAACTAGAACTGACTCAATACATTTTGTGTTGCAACCTTATATTAGCGCAAACAGCAGTTTTCTGTCATATAGTTTGTGATTCAATTCACACAAGGACTGTGATTTATACTTGTATAACAATCAATGAAGAAGTCTGATCATCAAATCATTAACTGAAATAATGTTTTAAAAAAATATTTTTATTTTAAATCTATTATATAATAACCATACTGCAGCTACATTAGACATCTCTTATGGAGAAAATTGAGCTATTTCGTGGCTGTTTGAAAGTTACCACAATTTAAGCAATCAAATAATAATCAAGTGGATATCATAGGGTGTATTCGTTTGGTCGATTGGGCTGCAAGAGTAATTGCTCGTTTGCAGTATGGAGATCTCCGGTAGATCTCCATTGTCTACTTTCCAAATAGCAAGTAGACGCTGGAGATACCCTGGACCAGTTCTGGGGGTAGCAAACGAATACACCCCTAGTGTTTCATATACAGCTGATATATATGCATCAACAAGGGAGGTAATTAAATTGATTTCAATACGGCCATATTGATGATGTTTTGGAAGTTACATTATAGATATTTTACTATCCCCAAGAACTCTTGTTTTTGTAAACACCATTGGTAAAATTTCAACACTGCGTGCGCAGGGACACGGGCAGGTGATGGGATTTTGTGGTGCGACTGCGCCACTCTCGAGCTTGCGCGAACAGGGAGACAGGTGCTATCGAAGTCGGAATTTCTTGGGACAGTTCGGATTGTTTATTATACATTTCATGACTTTCACAGATCAAAAAAAAACTACGCAGGTCTGTAAATACTTTCAAAAGAAATTGGGTCCTACTTAAATACACAAGAATGGGATATACAGATGTGTCCATTCTGTTTCGATGGCCAAACAGTGCTATCTGCGTCTGCGCGGACTTGTATATGGTCTGAATATTGACTTTCAGCTCGTTTTTACCGATTCAGAGTCAGCGGAAATGTTTACCATAGTTAATTTAATAAAATCTCACCAAATTGGCTTATTTTCTCCGAAGCGTTTCTAGAAGATTTGTGTTGTTTCTACACAGGAAGTAGATTTCTCGTTCTTGGAAAACGCCATCTGTTTTTTAATGGCGGGAATTTTTGAAAAAAGAGTTTATCAAAACTGCATGCCCGTGAACACAAATCATAGATTCATACTATATACTTTTGTTTTCAAACAAGACTTATAAATCAAACACTTTTAGAATGAATGCAAGGGGTGTAAAACTGCTTAGATTACTGCATATCTTGTCCCTTTTTTCACTTTATCTGTGTTTGTCTGGGGGTGGGGAGAGGGAGGTTGTATATCGATGTGGCAAACAAAGAATGGAAGAAGTTGCACATGTATATAACGTGACAACTGTTGCCGGGAAAAATGAGATCTTACTTAGGAAGGAGTGTTCTCGTTATCAGACATACTTCTTATATTGAGAAATTCAGGAAATGTTAACACAGTCAAACAGATCAGATAACCAAATGATTCTATCAGTGTAATCAATTTGACCATCTTGTTTTCACATAAAGGTCAGGTCAAGACTGCTACAGTCACTACCTTTTTCCTCAACCTAAAGGTTGATAAAAACTAAATGTAGTTATCTGCAGTTATATGTAGACATCTATTTATGATATGAAGTTTCTATTCTTCGATGAAATGATAAAATATCAGAATGTCTATTAGCTTATACCACCGTGAGTCCGTGTACAATCACACATAAGGAAACCGTGATCGGTGTAACGCGGGACCGTGATTTTGAAGCGGTGAAAGTATATGGAGGGTAATCGTGTTCAAAAATCCAGACATTAAACTTGTAAATCCGAATATGTAATCGTGTTGGTGTGTGAGTCTGAGTATGAATGTGTGTAATTCTGATCGTGTTACATATAAAACTCGGGCATAAACACTCTAGAGTTGACTCCGCAGGCCTTCAATCTAATTCTTCCTACAGATGCCCATTTGGAGCTGTAAAATGCTGTTTGTTATTTACATGTAACCTGCCACTATAATACGCATTCTCCATTTGTAGTCTCTGCATTTCTATCTCCGTTTTCTGAAATAGCACAGTTGACATATTACAAATCGACAAATGTAAAGTCTACACGTTTGTCGAATTTTGACATGACTATATATGGAAACAGTGACGTCACCGATAGAAAAGGCTAGCTGCAGGAAAAGGCATGCCGTAATCGCCGGAATGGGGACGGAATAAACAAAAAAAAAAAAAAAAAAATATCAGGTATTATCATATTATCTCTGGATACCAACATTTCTTAGGAAGTATGATTGCTCGGAAAAATATATTATGAGCTGGGTGTACATTATATTAAGAGAATGGATACAAAAAGATGCGAGTGAAGAATTCGATCGGCATCAGATATCTTCTTAGATCTGAAATTTTTTACATATCACGACTTTGTTCAAATATATGATTATAAATATACACGCATTTTTATTATCTTAGAGTACATGTTACAAATTGTTAAACTACACAGGCACGTAGCATCGTTTTTGAAAGTGGGGGGGGGGGGCAGAGCATAGCGTACCTATAAATTCATATAAAATCAATTACACTGTTAATTTCTTCCTTTCAATTCCAATTTTACATGCTCCCAAAAAAAGTGGGGGGGGGGGACTCCATGTTGATTTACCTTTTTATATGTAAATTTTAAAATATGTTTGCTGTGAGAAAAAAGTGGGGGGAGGCAGGCCCGTCCTGCCACCCCCAACCCCCCACCCCCCGATGCTACGTGCCTGTTATAGAGCTCGGATGAATAAGGAAAACACCACCAAAAGCATCCTTATCGCTACCACAAGTTGGGACAAGAACCCCCACCCACCACCCCACGAAAAGAAAACTTACACGGGGTCGGCCGGCTGATCAATTTTATAACTGACTTACAAAGTTATCAATAAGAAAAACAAACTATCTAAAGACACTGGTTTTGAGATTTTTATTTAGATGAGACATAAGTAGCTATACCCCCCCCCCCCACACACACACCTTATAAAAAATTAAAAATTCCAAAGATAAGGTCAACTGTCGTGAAATTATTTCTTCAAAACCTTTCAATTTTTAACAAAATTTTGTGCTTTAATTAATAATTTAAAAACTTCTTTTTATAACAGTTTCAGATTGTTTTAATTAATATCTATCATGCACTTGCACAACAAAATCATTTTGATTTTTAAAAAAATATATATATATAGCTACATACATTTGTCCGCGAAAAATTGTCAAATTTCTTCGCAAGTCTTTTAATTCTAACAAAATTATTAGAATTCAGAAGCAATGGAGCTAGATTGGTCCCCACGGCGGTCTATAAACCTCATGCCACTCGAAATATACTAGTATTCACCCCCATCGGAAATTTCTCGATCCGTCTCATTTCTATAAAATAGTACGCATTCAGCTTATATTTTCCAGATTATTGCCAAATTATTTTAGAGATATAAGATATTAGGCATTTCTTTTTATAGTAAAAGTTAACCCTTTTTGTTTAATATCATTGGAATTATATTACAGAAACCAGCGCATTCATCACTCCGGCAACGATTTGTACATACATGCACCTCTTCTTGTTCGGTATAGTTCCTCAATCACACCTCATAATACTTCTAAAAATAATATTTTCGATCCAAAGAAAATAGTGTCATTCATTAAAAGCTTATTTTAACAGTTTAACTGAATATTATGTTTATTTTGGTCCATTCCGGCGATTACGGCATGCCTATTCCTGCAGCAAGCACGTCATGTCAAAATTCGACAAACTTGTAGACTTTACATTTGTCAATTTGTATCATGTCAGATGCATGAAGAATGAACAAATGCAGAAACTACGGTGCAAAGTTGAAGGTTAAACAAGATATCTGTGAGCCAATGATCACTAGTGATACCCCCGCTCTGATGTGAATATGCAAAATAAGCTAAGTCTACATTTAACAGAAAGTTGGCATCCGATTGGTATAAAAAAATATCCCACAATATGGCATGCCTAAACAAAAAGTGTGTTAAAATTTCAAGCATCTACGATAAATAGTTGCTGAGAAATCTTTGATGAAAATTTGTTTGAAAATTTTGGCTAAAAAATAAGCAAAGTCGTCATTTAACAGGAAGTTGACGTCCGATTGGTACAAAAATATATCCCACAATATGGCATGCCTATACAAATACTGTGTAAAAATTTCAAGCATCTGCGACAGATAGTTGCTGAGAAATCTTTGACGGAAATTTGTTTGAAAATTTTGGCTAAAAATAAACAAAGTCGTCATTTAACAGGAAGTTGGCGTCCGATTGGTACAAAAATATATCCCACAATATGGCATGCCTAAACAAATAGTGTGTTAAAATTTCAAGCATCTGTGATAAATAGTTGATGAGAAATCTATGACGAAAATTTGTTTGAAAATATTGGTTAAAAAATAAGCAAAGTCATCATTTAACAGAAAGTTGACGTCCGATTGGTAGAAAAATATATCCCACGATATGACATGCCTTAACAAATTGTGTGTTAAAATTTCAAGCATCTGTGATAAATAGTTGCTGAGATAAATGTGACAGAAATTTTTGTTACGGACGGACAGACGGACAGACAGAAAGACACAAAAGGGTAAAACAGTATACCCCCTTCTCCTTCGGAGCGGGGGTATAATTAACTAACAAAAACAATCAAGCTGCAAAATGTGCATCATACGAAGAAACTGAGTCAAAACTTTTAAAGTTGTTATGCCCGAGTTTTATGTGTAACACGATCATATTTACACACATTCATACTCAGGTTCACACACCAATACGATTGCATATTTAGATTTACAAGTTTACATGTCTGGATTTTTGAACACGATTACCCTCCCTAATGCACACCTTCAAATGTGAGATTTCTTTATAGAAGTACGTTATTAGACATAAAAGAAAAAGGTAAAAAGTGTACACCTTAGAAACATGCGGAGTTATAATAAAAAGTAACTTTTTGGCAATGCATTAATAATGACTTTTTCATTTTACATCCCACTGAAAGGAGATTAAAATGGTAAGTTTGGTGCAATGTGGGCAAAAATTGTGAGGTCGGATTTCGTTTATAAATAATTTCATTAAAGAATTTCAAGTCATAGAACAAAATACATGTTTCAAAGTTTCAGAATAATTGAATTATAGGAAAATTTTGGCTTCCCTGTTGTGGTACTACGAAAGGCCCTGTCACATTGCAGGAACGAAGTGCTCGTCGTTTTTAAAGGGGGTGGGGGTAATCCGAAAAAAAAATTATTCGCCAATCTTTAAAATTCTAATAGGGAAGGGGGTGGGTGTATGCGTACTTCCTAAAATTTCTATTTTTATGTCATTTTATTATTTCACCCCGTATATTTTTGTTTGGGGTATCTCCTTAGAATTTCCATTTTTATATATGTAAATTGAAGAAAATTGTCTGTTGTGAGAAAAAGTCCCCCCCCCCTTGCTATGCTGCACACCCCCCCCCCCCCCCTTGAAGCTACGTGCCTCCATTTTCACGATTTAAAATCTCCATAATGCGATATTTCTACAGACGGTGCTATTTAGTCAGCCTGCGGGCTGACTAATTAAGTTAGGATGAAACTTCAATTGCGCTTGCGTAAATTGGAATTCTGGGAAGGAATTAGACAGTTTGTGTTAGAGAAATTCGAAGAAGTTATGAAACTGGACAGTTTCTAGGTCAAACTGCGCATCGATGTAAGTTAGGATGAAACTTCAATTGCGCTTGCGTAAATTGGAATTGTGGGAAGGAATTAGACAGTTCGTGTTAGAGAAATTCGAAGAAGTTATGAAACTGGTCAGTTTCTAGGTCAAACTGCGCATCGATGTATTGGAAGACTGTCAATGGGAATCGTCTGCAGCCACAGTCCGGAGTCCGCGTATATCTTTCCGACTCTCTTAGTGAGATTGGAAAGTAAATATATCAAGTTGGTAGTGGTTTGCGACGAGACCATGTAATTCAGAGAGCTTCATGTATGTTTGCAAAGTTATACAACTTTAAGTATTAAGTAGGTGTGCAGTCATACATTGCATGTACACCGCTACACGCTAATCTCCTCAGCCATAAAAATAAGGGTGCAAACTAAATGTGTACCCGCATATTATTATTGTTCTGGAAACTATTTATCTTGTATTTTAATAGATTGTGTATTCACTTTTGACCTAAAAATTAAAATTCCGCTGGCTGACTTTCTTAGCTACCTTGTTTCGAATCTATTATTACCGTCTTCCTTGGAAGACGGTATAAAGAGTTAAAATAATTTACAGTCTGCGGGTTGTGCACTTCCTCTCCTTTGTGATTAGTAGAAAATACATGATGTGAAAATTTACATTTATTTCATTGGTTGAAAAACTGTTCGGCGCAAGGGAGATAATTTTCTGATGATCTATTTTACGTACGACTTAACAATTTTCGTAGATTTTAAATCTTAAAAAGTGAGAAAACGAAAAAAGCAATAAGATTAGCTATCAATGAAATTCAGGCTTTAATTTTTCAGTACAACTAGTTGAAAGCAATGTTCTATAATATCTATTGAAATTTTTTGTTCTTTTCTTTTTGGATTGTTTATGCAGGTACAAAAAAGTGAAAAATTGATACGGTATGTCTAATATCAGTAAAAAAGATACGGTATCGGGTAAAACTAGAACCATTTTAACAGGAGCTTGGACTTTGGGTAGTTGTGGCAAACAGCATTGTGGCGTAGGCCTGTCTATTTCATTGCTGACGATACAACCATGGCTCTTTGAAATCAACTAGATTTGTCTGGCTTTTGAGCTAAGACTACGCAATCGGTGTATACTGTAGACGTAGTTTTGTCCGCGTGGTATTAATTTACGCTATGAACGCGCGCACAAATTTTCCGCGGAATTTGTTCCCAGTGTACTTAAAGTGCATTTTGGAATGAAATTTTGAAATTGCATTACATGAATACGGATAATCGGAATAACTACATTATATAACACCTGCATATACGTGTACCCAATGTATATCATATCACATAATAAATAATTTAATCTCCTAAAGATTTGAATTTTCTGTAAATTTACTTGCATGAAATTTAAACTTCTCCCAGCTTGAGATAACGGCACGTGTCAGACGACAAATAGCCCCAAGCGGGTCTGTCTTTCAATGACCCAATTAACTACACGCTAAGACCCGTGTTTTAACTGCAATTTTTAGATCCCTTTGTGCTCTGACTTTTAATTGATAAAACTGATCAACTCATAATTTAAACGACATGTGAACCCATAAATTGACAGTTAATAAAGATTGAAATATTTATTTGGCTTTAAAAATACGACATGCATATAACGTCGTAACATCTTGACGGCTAACTAATGACTACCGACCAGTGCACAACCGGTAATTATTGTTCACTGTGAACAGTTCTTACAATTTAAGTCCAAAGTTGGACAAATTCTAGGTAATAAAAATCGCTCAGAACTAAATTTAATAATAATTATTCAAATGATTTTTTTTTTTCATTCCAAGAATCCGCGTAAATTTTTACCCGCGGATTAAATTGATATTGTGACTTTCGCTTGAATTTGTATTTCGCTTGAAACCAGCGTCATTTTTAACTTGTTTTCACGCAAGAATAGATAGTTACGTCCTACTGAAAGTCCAAGGTCTTGTTAAAATGGTTCTAATATCAGTAAAACAAGTGCTGAATGCTGTGATATTAGGTTTGATTTTATAAAAATAATACGACCCTTCCTAAGATCTCTTTTTCCCTACTATAGTCGATCTCAACTCACAAGCATGTGGTACGCATTTGTCAATTTTAGGCACGCACTTAAGATACATAAAAAAAGTTTCAAAAGCCATTGCATGTAGAGGAAGGCGACCTTATTTATAAAAAAGAATTGAATTTTCTCTGATAACTTAAGGTAATTGTCCATACGTCACAAAACAACGTATGACGTAATTCACGCGTTATTACGTCTTGCCCGTGCCCGATCTTTACTCTATACGCTTAGCAACGAACATAAATATATTTTCCCTAAAATTGTTTTTAGAATTAAAATTATACGTTGAAGAAAAATTACTTCATTTTTTAGAACAGTCTTTAAAACCAGTAAAAATAGTTGAATATAGGTTTTGTCTTGAAAGCATATCAGGTAATTAGCGTTTTCCGCGTATGTGACTGCAATTTCTAAATACCGATCTCGATCCATAATACTTACCGATATTCAAAAAACCCCATCTTATGCGATTTATATAATACAGATTGATCAACGGTTTGTTCAAATAATGTTTTTTATTTAACAAAAAGCTAAATATACTTTTGAAAGATATGAAATGATAAAACTATGCAAAATTTTATTTTTACGGAACTTTTTTCAAAATATATATTTTAATGAATTTTACCAAAAATAAGCCAATTGTGATCCTAAAAAGGCCGGTCCTTTGGGTAATTTTATTTTCTATTCATTAAGAGCCGTAAGGGGTAAACATTATCACTATTTCAAAGAAATCTGTAGGTAAATAAAATTATAAAAGATTAAATTCTCTTTGAAAATTTGTTTAATTTTATCTCATTTGTAAACAAATTTATCTATTTTTTAATAAATAAGCATGTGTAACATTAAAGTATTTGTTTTAACAATTAAATTCGTTCATTTTACATAGGATATCAGTCAAAAAGGATTTTCTGAAAGTCAAATTTCAGGCTTAGGCTAATATTCTTAATGTATGAAAAAAGCACCATTTTCCGTAATTGGTTCTATTTTTAGCAACGGCCCTAGCTATTATAATACCGATGGACCAGTTAACTGGGTAAAATTTGATAAGGATATATCCCCAAATACATGTTTGAGAAATTTGAAAAAATTCTGTAGGTATTTTATTTATGTAGTGGGGTATGGATCATTACCTTAATGCTGTTTAAAGTTTGCTCTAAAGACGGTAAGCTTTTTTAGAAAGCTAAACTTGTAGTACGACCCGATTAAAATGTCTGTTCTACAATGAGTAGCCTGGTTCCCGAGGCCTTCCGAGGTGCTTGGAAGGCCTCGGGAACCAATAGATATGGGTTACCCCATATCCAAGATATTCGACTTTTAAATTGCTTGAATTTTCACTGTGCCCAGCCGATCTCATAAGTTAAAATCACTGAACTTGTTAAGAAACTGACGATATAGTTCTTCATGTCCGTATTAAATACTGCCACCCGTCATTAGCAAACAGTGCACACATCTGTGTTTAATCAGAGTCTCCACGAGTGCGACCAGAAAAACGGTGCAGGTGTTGCGTAACCAATCCGTCGTTTTAAAAAAAAAAGAAGAGATTGTGTGATAACGAACAATAATTATGAAAGTAATATAATTATTGTAATCATATAAGCAATATTCATTAAGGAAACAATTGTCAATCGAAAAATGACCTATATTTTCGTGAAAAAGACTGAGGAGGCAGCTAGCGTAGGAATATGAATACTTCACATTTACATTTCTTGGGGTGGGGTGTTTTTTCAAAATAATTTTACGTTAATTTTGTTTTCTTCCGCGTATTACATATACATCGATCTTCTAAACATTTAATGTAATGTTGTATCTGCTGATCATGAACAGAGCTATATTATTCAGCGCAATTATGTAAATAGTACCTGACTTTAGTAATATATCTTGAATAGATAGTAGGCAGTGATCGAATATATTAACAATGAGTTGTTGCGCATGGACGAGCTTGAACTGTTGAACGATAAAGTAACGAACGCTTTGTCTTGAGATCTTCCTATACGAGTAGGTAAAATGAAAGACGATTGAATACGATACTCTTACGAATAACTACAAATCCTACCAATAGGATTTAACGATTGAGTTTATACGTGTATATTATATACATGTATCTGTGTTTATCATCATATAATTTGATAATTGATCAGACAAATAACGAAGCAGATTATAAAAATACTGCAATAAACATTTTCCTAAAATTGTAATATGTGATTATTAATTTATCATTTTCCACCTAATATGTATGAAACACTAAATTTTACCATCTGGTTTTATAAAGGAGATCATCTCAAGATATCAAAATGCACCAGATTTTGCTACTTATTTGGAAAAAATTGTACACAGTCAGATTGGTAAAATGGATTCATTAAAATTAGTGGAAAACCGCGGGTAGCATACATCTATCGATGTAAAATTTCTAAGTCATAGGCGTCGGAAGCAAATTAAGAGGGGGGGGGGGTTGCAAACATATCCGAAATCTTGACAAACAAAACAAAAAAGCATTTTCGCCAATCCTCAAAATCCTAATCCGGGGGGAGGGGGTGTTAAGCGAGTTTTTAGAATGCTACTGCTCAGTTAATTTTTTTCGGAGTAAAACAATTCATGGTGAAATTTAAATATCAGATTGATTCATTCATACACTATGATTATGTCTATCTTTGCAAAAAGCCCCCGCCACCCGGTTCCGACGCCTATGTAACTAAAGGTGTACACTTTTTCTTACATGTCTATAGTCTGTCCCAAGTTATTGTTTACGTCACAATTGGACGATTTTAAATAAAAATGCACATACTTGTGAAAGAAGCACAATTGAAATCGATGAAAGGAAAAATATCAAAAATATCTTCATTGAAACATTATCAATTTTCACTTGGAAAAATTCACATTAACGAAAACAGCTTTCTTACGGAGATTTATAATGGGAAATGTTGACATCTTTTTTCCATTCGAAAGTCATTCGGAATACAAACCTCGCACAATTTTTCAACATTATCAGCAGGGTACTTCGCGTAGACTTCTTTATTTTTAGCCATGTATTAAAACCTGATAAGCTAGAGGGGGCGTTTCAAAGGAGAAATCTTGGAAATTTTTCATACTTTTGAATGAACATCGTTTGAACCCTGAGGTATATGATTTTCGAGTAATTAAGTAAAATGTGAATTGAGGATATCTTGGGACAGAGTAGAGAATAATGACGTAATTTTGGGATAAACTCACGGGACGAAAATTGACTATCGGAAACATATTCATTCATTCATTCATTCATAGTTTATTTCCCTCCGTAGAGGATCATGATGAGCAAATTATAACATCAAATTATTAATACAAACAGAGCATCAGTAAATAAATAAATAAATAAATAAATATACGAACATATATACAAAAGAGCATGGGCATGCCAGTAAATATATCATATTGTCACATACATTGAAATGATAATGCCCTATTGTATAAGGCTACAGTGTTTTTAGGAGCCTGTAATTCAGCATGCGAAAAGATGCTGCTGCTGAGCTTTCTAGCGGTGTATCAGTTCGTCGCCCCAAAAGAATAACGAGGAAGTCGTCCCCGGCAATGCCACACAGTTCCACCGACAGTCTTATGTCGTATAGGTTGATGACCTCCTCCTACCATACATCTCGGATGGCTTCGGTTTTGCACATGTGCATGAAGCATGCGCAATTAAGTTTTTGAAGGGCCTTTGGCACAGAAGACAAGTGTATACGTTGATGCACTCGCGGATGTTGGAGATTAGTTTGTATACAAATTTACACAGGTTGATCTCGTAACAGTTTCTGGGTAGTTTCCAGAGTGATGAAGGATCTATGTCGTCGAATATCAGACGAAAAGTGAAGAAGTCAAAATCACTTGATATACGAGTTTGACGCTGTGACTTGTATAGAGTTGAAACCGCAGTCCTCACAATTTTTTTTCCATGCATGTTATTTTTCCAGGGAATGAACCGTCGTGTAGCCACTGTTTTAAGTGGTCTGTGAGTTCGTACTTTTGGATAATATCGAAAATTTCAGGTATAAATCCTTTTTGCTTCTGTGCTAAGTTATAAATGAACGAATACAGACGTATCGCAAATATTTTCTTTGTGAGGGTAGTGGAATGTAAGCGACACAGTCTTCCTAGGAATAATAATTTCCTTGTGTCGATTTCCGCTTCTATCGGTAAAACACCAAAAAATGATTCACAAATGTCAGATCTACAAAATTTTGGTAGGTTTAACGAGTTTTTGCAAACAAAGTGTTGAAACACGTTTAACTTCTGAAGATATGCAGTTCCATAGTTCACAACCGTATAGGGCGGACGGTAACACAACCGTCTTGTATAAATGCGAGAGTGTCATTGGGTTGAGAAATTGCGATCCTATGTCAGAAAGCGCAAAGTACGATTTACGTCCCTTGTTGCATGCTTCCGTTATCCTAGCAGAAAGTTTACATCTGTTGTCAACAATAATACCTAAATGATTGTATTTGTCTGCTGTAGGAATTAAACAGTGACCTAAAAACCATTGGAATGTTTCGTTAAATGTACAATATTTCGGACAA
Source organism: Magallana ariakensis (assembly GCA_020458035.1). Taxonomy (NCBI): domain Eukaryota; kingdom Metazoa; phylum Mollusca; class Bivalvia; order Ostreida; family Ostreidae; genus Magallana; species Magallana ariakensis. The sequence continues at coordinate 16,383,689 of CM035813.1, read as the reverse complement.
AATACAAACACACATGCTTTGGTAGCATTAAATCGAAAACGCCATTTGTTTGAGTACAAAAAAGCAGTGTTTAAAAGTAGTTGAAGGCCTATTGGAGATAAGCTAATACATGAAATATCGTCAGCTAGCGATGGACAGCTGCTGGGAACATTTAGTACACCAATATTTTTACTACTGTCCTCTAATTCAATTAGGAGGTCGTTAATAAAAACAAGATACAAAAAAGTGGACAGAACACCTCCTTGTCTGACACCTTGATTAATACTAAACCATTTTTATTGTATACGCGGGTAGGTTAAGGCAACTCCGAGTTTTAATGATCGTAGATATTATGGTCAGTTTAAAGTTGTTTATTTTAACGAAAACAATGCTGAATATCAAGTAAATGTGTTCACTAAGGAATTAGATTTATACTTCGGAATGGAGTCGCTCTTTGAAGTTGCCGTGCCATAGTTAAAAATATCTAGATCATTTTTTACCTTAACAAAAAATCAAAAAGTGTAACACTACTCCGAAGTTCATTAGTAAGTATGATACAATAATTCGATCGGCAATTAGTTAATGTTTATTAGTATTAATGCTAGAATCCTATTGTTAAGATTTCGCATGAAATAAATATTGTAATTATTTATCACAAATCCTTTCAACATCTTCAATTTCATTGAAAATGCTACATTATTTTCATTTACAACAACGAAGCAAAGGATTCTAGCAACACTTGACAAGTACTTTAGGACATATGCTTTTGATATTTGCCAAATTTATCTTTCATAATATTCGAGGTAGTTCTACACTTTTGGAAAGGCCCGTCAAGCCAACGTTATTCCACTTTTCAAAAAAGATGACCCTTCTGTTTTGTCCAACTATAGACCAGTTTCGTTATTAAGTTGTGTTGGTAAAGTCATGGAACGTATTGTATTTAAGCACTTATATAACTATTTTCACAGTAATAATATATTTTATAAATATCAAGCCGGGTTTTTACCAGGCCATTCTACTGGTTTTCAATTATTAGAAACATATGATGATATTGTTAGGAGAATTGATGAAGGGAAATCATGTTGCATGGTGTTTTGTGATTTATCCAAAGCCTTTGATCGTGTCTGGCACAAAGGACTTTCATATAAATTAAAAATGTATGGTATTGGTGGAAACATGTATATTTGGCTGAAAAGCTACTTATCAAATCGGACACAAAGAGTTATGTATAAAAACTTATTTTCTAATACGCCATTACACGCCGGTGTACCCCAAGGCTCCGTACTAGGACCACTTTTATTTTTAATTTATGTAAATGATGTAGCAAACAACATGTTAAGTTTTTGTAGATTGTTTGCTGATAACTGTTTGCAGTATTAATCAAAATGTGTCAAAACTATTGAAAATTGTCTGAATCATGATCTAAATGTTTTAGAAATGTGGTCGAAGAAATGGTTACTAAAGTTCAATCCTTCTAAAACTAAAGTTTTATTTTTTAACACAAGGAAAAAATTAAATTAGAACCACCGAATCTTATTTTTCAAAATAGTCAGTTAGAATATGTTCAAACTCATAAGCGTCTAGGAGTAACTTTTTCATCAAACTTGAGTTGGTCGTCTCACATAGAAATTTTACTGTGTAACGCTTATAAGAAAATTGGTTTGTTAAAAAACCTAAAGTTTAAAGCTTCGTTTATTCGACCACAGTTGGAATATGCGTCAGTGGTATGGGGAGGTTGTTACGCTAATGATTCTGAAAAACTAGAAAAACTACAACTGCACGCAGCGCGAATTGTTACTGGTCTCACTATTTTTGCTTCTACAGAAGCCTTGTATTTTGAAACGGGTTGGGAACCACTCAGTGTAAGACGCAAAACTCATAGGTTAAATACAATGTATAAAATCCACAATAATTTAGTTCCTGACTATCTGTCAGATATTGTACCGTATATGCGATGCAAAGCATCTGCATATCATACGAGAAACTCACAAGACTATAATATACCTGTATGTAGACTGCAAATTTATAAATCATCATTTGTTCCAACTGTGGTCAACGAATGGAATTCCTTACCTTTGGATACCAGAGATTCGAGCTCTTTATCTTTATTTAAAAACAAAACGTTTCAATCTCTAACAGTAGCTCCACCTTATTTCAGTAATGGTAAAAGAAGTACTTATATTTTACACACAAGACTCCGTCATAGTTGTGCGCTTAACATAGATCTTCATGGATGTAATATTATATCAAGCCCCCTCTGTTCATGTGGAATGATTGAACACACACATCACTTCTTTTTCTCTTGTCCTAAGTATGCTACTGTTAGGGAAGAATTTTTTAATAAATTTCTTAGATTTGACAAAATTCATATTCTTGACTCACGTACTTTACTTTGGGGAGACGACTCTCTCAGCGTGGATGATAATAAATACCTTTTTTCAATTGTTCAAATTTATATTCAAGGTACTGGCAGATTTGAATAATCACAGATCTGAGTATTTTTTTTGATAACATTTTGCTTATTTATTTTTTATTTATTTATCTTGTTCATCCTTGCATACATGTAACACTGAAATAAAATAAGATTAATTTTTACTGTCAAATATCTAAGTACTGGAAATTTGTTATTGTATAAGTACAAACTGTGACGTATTTGCTGTAATATTGTATATGTTGCTAAACATGTAGGGAGAGGGCGAATTAAGTTTTTATAACTTGTGCCTAATCCCATTGTAATATATATGCAATAAAATATGTTCAAATCAAATCAAGCCATATTTATAAATGTCTATCTGCTTACCTTAAATCACTTGCTGATAAAACAAAATATCCATGTCTGTATTATCCTGATGATATCCTAACTGACACTCATCTAGATCTTGGGTATCTATATTAAAAAAGTCTTATTTCGGCATTGTTTACACTGCATTCCGGTGATTTGTCTCCCGACATTGATCTTATCTATTAAGGTAGTACGAAACACCCGTGAAACTGATAATTTGAAATATTTTCTCAAATACACAAAATAGAACCATTTTAACAAGAGCTTGGGCTTTGGGTAGTTGTGTCAAACAGCAATGTGACGTAGGCCTGTCTATTTCATTGTAGGCCATTCAGCCATGTCTCTTTGAAATCAACAAGATTTGTCTGCATGGCTTTTGAGCTAAGACTACTGTCATGTACAAATTTTGATTCCCGATAATCAAAATTTTTGTAAAGGACAGGTTATCGTATCAAAGATTTTACTTCTAATTATTTTCTTTTTCTTCTAAATTTTAGCGCGATTTTAATTAAAATACTTTCTCGGGGTTTGAATGTGATTATATTTAGGAAACGCTTTTGTTAGGTTCAAGTGTTAGTTAATCTCATTTACTCGTTTATCTAAGTTCACGATAGTAAAAAGTCAAATGTCTTAAGGTTTCAGATAATTGAATTTCCTCATCTGTCATCTTTATTCTGCTAGAATCACTTACGGGTGTTAAATAGTTCAAAGGGATTAATTGGCTATGTAATTTACTTAGGGATTAACTCAGGTGTCATGGTCTGAACTATTATTCATTTATCGTTTTACACATGTTACATAATTTTTGTTTTATATACTGTTGAAATTCTTTTGTACATTAGTCGGAATCGGACAGCCGTCCCGATATCACCGATCTGTATCAAAATTTCTGTCAGATCCTTAATAGATTGGACTTTACTCGATTACTTTTACCATAGAGAGGGCTACCACCCGAGTGTCGATCGGGTTATAGTACAGAGTGTCGATCGAGTTGTACAGTGGTCCTTATTGGTGGTGCTAATTTTATTGTCGGTAATCGTCCCAAACCTTTCTGGACTGGACATTGCCGGCGAAAATCCTTACGGAACATCCGGAAAGGATAATTATTTGTCATGTACAAATTTTGATTCCCGATAATCAAAATTTTTGTAAAGGACACTACGCAATCGGTGTATATTTCAATTGAAACCAGCGTCATTTTTAACTTGTGTTGACGCAAGAAATAGATATTTACGTCCTACTGAAAGTCCAAGGCCTTGTTAAAATGGTTCTAATGGCTTAATATTATGTAAAAGTTAATTTTAATCCAATATCTTAAGAAAATAATATAAATCATACCCATAAATTACTCAAGGCAGAAAAAATTGAGGTATCACAGCGTATTCTGAAGATTTTGAAACCTACATTTGAATGGTGTTTATTTGATTTTTGTGCAATTTAGCCTTTTATCATTTAAAATGCCCATCAAATTTCAAGGTCATATCAAAAGGTCAAAGGATAAATATGATGACGTCATTTAGGATTTTTATCAATTTTCACCTCCGTCAAAAACCTCAATTAATCTAAAACCCAATGTCAAATTTTCATTATTTTAAATATATTTTAATTACGGGGTCATGACAATCATATGCATATACCTAAATTTTATTCAAATTTGAACAATATAATTTCCCTTTAGAAACCAATAAGTGTTGCAAATTATCGTCTTAGAAGATGATTTACAAGTGCTATTTTTAAATTACATGTATTTTACATCAGAAATTACCTTAATTTACTAGTTAGAATTTATTTCATCAGTGTCTGTAAGTAACAAAAAGGCATCCTGTATAAATAGCAGTACAAACATTTGTAATATCTTAAAAAGTAACTTATTTGCATAGCAAAGTCTAACAATGACTACATGTATTTCATTTTACACTCCACTGAAAGGGGATTCAAATGGTAGATTTGAGGCGATGTGGGCAAAAATTGTCAGGTCGGATTTTCCCCAAATTTTACATATTTATAGATTTTATTCCAAATAACAAAATTTCAGAAAAATTGCACTATTAAAATAGGAAAATTTAAGCTTGTCTGTTTTGTACTACCTTACACAATCATGCTTGTGATGTTATCAATGAATATGATAAGTAATACTGAGAAATTGGTGATATATTCATTTAGACGAGTTTCTAGTGACATTTTACGCCTCTAGTTTAAACTTTTTAATAATTTAATTCTGGTTGTAACGCGGCATTTGATTGGATGGAAAAATTTAGTTAAATTTGTATAGCCTGGTTTGCACGTCACGAGACACGTCACAATGCACCAAGGCAACGTAAAAAACGCTTGACGTTACGTTTGAATTTTGAACAGATTAATATCATTTTTAAAAGTAAAACGCACTCAATTTGTACAGTAAATTACAGAAAATTAAATTATAAGGAATGAATTCAATATCTACCCAAGTTACATGTATACTCGTATAACCTGTGTTGGAGCAATTTACGCTTTTTTAGCTCACCTGAGCTGAAAGCTCAAGTGAGCTTTTTCTGATCACATTTTGTCTGTCGTATGTCGTCCGTCTGTCTGTCCGTAAACTTTTCACATTTTCAACATATTTTCCAGAACCACTAGGCCAATTTCAACCAAACTTGGCACAAAGCACACTTAGGCAAAGGGTATTTAAAGTTGTGAAAATTAAGGACCACGCCCTTTCTCAAGGGGGAGATTATTAGGAATTATTGAAAAATTTTGAGAAATTTTCAAAAAATCTTCTTCTCAAGAACTATTTCGCCAGGAAAGCTGAAACTTATGTGGAAGCATACTCAGCTAGTGTAGATTCAAAATTGTGAAAATCATAACCCCCGGGGGTAGGATGGGGCCACAATGGAGGGTCGAATTTTTATATAGGAATATACAGAGTAAATTTTTAAATTCTTTTTCTCGTAAACTAATCAGCCAGTAAAGCTGAAACTTATGTGAAAGCATCTTCACCTAGTGTAGATTCAAAGTTATGAAAATCATGACCTCTGGGGATAGGGTGGGGCAACAATGGAGGGTCGAATTTTTACATAGGAAGATATCGAGTTGATCTTTAAATTTTTTTTTCTCAGAAACTAATCAGCCAGGAAATCTGAAACTTATCTTGAAGCATCCTCAGCTAGTGTAGATTCAAAGTTGTGAAAATCATGACCCCCGGGGGTAGGGTGTGGCCACAATGGGGGGATTGGGTTGAATTTTTACATGCAGTAGGAATATATAGAGTAAATCTTTAAAAATCTTCTTCTCAAAACTTAATCAGCCAGGAATGCTGAAACTTACGTGGAAGCATACTCAGCTAGAATGGGGGGGGGGGGGGTGTCGAATTTTTACATAGGAATATATAGAGTAAATCTTTAAAAATCCTCTTCTCAAAAACCAATCAGCCAGGAAAGCTGAAACGTATGTGGAAGCATCCTCAGCTAGTGTGGATTCAAAGTTGTGAAAATCATGACCCCCGGGGGTAGGGTGGGGCCACAATTGGGTTCAAATTTTTACATTTGAATATATAGAGTAAATTTCTAAAATCTTCTTCTCAGAAACTATACAGCTAGGAAAATTGAAACTTATCTTGAAGCATCCTAAGCTAGTGTAGATTCAAAATTGTGAAAATCATGACCCCCGGGGGTAGGGTGGGGCCACAATGGGGGGTCAAATTTTTACATTTAAATAAATATAGAGTAAATCTTTTAAAATCTTCTTCTAAAAAACTAATCAGCCAGGAAAGATGAAACTTACGTGGAAGCATACTCAGCTAGTGTAGATTCAAAGTTGCAAAAATCATGACCCCCGGGAGTAGGGTGGGGCCACAATAGGGGATCGAATTTTTACATAGGAATATATAGAGTAAATCTTTAAAAATCTTCTTCTCAGAAACCAATCAGTCAGGAAAGATGAAACTTATGTGGAAGCATTTTCAGGTAGGGTAGATTCAAAATTTGTTCAAATCGTGTTCCTGGGGGGTAGGGTGGGGCCACAATAGGGGATTGAATTTTTACATTGGAATATATAGAGAAAAGTCTTAAAAAATCTTTTCAAAAACTTATTAGCCAGAAAAGCTGAAACTTGTGTGGAAGCATCTTCAGGTAGGGTACATTCAAGTTTGTTCAAATCATGATCCCCAGGGGTAGGGTGGGGCCGCAATGGGGGGTTGAATTTTTACATAAGAATATGTAGAGAAAATATTTAAAAAACCGATTGGCCAGAAAAGCTTAATCTTGTGTGGAAGCATCCTCAGGTAGGGGCTGGGTAGATTCAAGTTTGTTCAAATCATGATCCCCGGGTGTAGGATGGGGTCACAATTGGGGGAGGGGGGACAAATTTTTACAAAAGAATATATAGAGAAAAATCTTTAAAAATCTTCATCTAAAAAACCACTTGTCTAGAAAAGCTTTAACCTTAGTGAAAGCAACCTTAGGTGGTGTAGATTCAAATTCGTTAAAATCCAGATCTTTAGGAGTAGGGTGGGGCCACATTGGGGATCCAATTTTACAAAGGAAAACATTTTAATTCACAAAAACTGAAATGTTGTAATATATGATTTTACTTATATGCATGCATTTTGACAAATTGCTGATTCTTTAACATTGTTTAGACTTTGGCCCCTGGATGATTCTTGGGCCTCACAAGGGGTTCAGAGTTTGATGTAGGTTTATATCCCATATAAAACAATTGTTAGGATCTTGTTGAGAACTGAAATGCTCAACATGTGACATGACTATAAAAATCATCCTGTTAGAAAAGGGACTTGATTATAAACATAAGAATATCCAAGGGGAAAATGGATTTTTATTTATACAGGATCTACAAGTATTATAATACATTGTCCAGATATTTTGTATTATGACTCCATTAAGCTGATTTTATAATGCCTATTGTTGCTCAGGTGAGCGATGTGGCCCATGGGCCTCTTGTTATAATCCGCGAATCGGATTATAAAGCGAAAACTGCCCCAACCCAGGTTATACTCGTATAACTTGGGTAGACATTGAGTTCATTTCTTAAATAAATTGGACAAGAGATAAAGATAAAAAAAGACAGGTTTCTTGAGTACTGCTTATTGTGACGTCATGTTGATCAGAGGAATTCTTACTCAATCGATTGCTAAGAGTTGCCTTATCATACCCGCGTATCGAGTATCTCCGAGTACCCAAACTCCATCACCATAAGCAGAAAACATATCCCTCCTTTCTCTGTAAATTATTTTTTGTGGTTATTGTCATTTGCAATCACTAAATATAATCTGAAACAATATAATTTATAAAATTATTAACAAAAATATTTTTAGTTTTATTCAAATAAGCCCACTGAATACAACGTTTATCACACGTGCTTATCAGATTTAATGAACCTAACTCCGTCACCCACATGGTCTATGATATGGCAGGGAATGAAGACACATGAACAATTTAGTTTAAACGCAATTTGTATCTAGGCCAAGTTATTATAAGTAAAATTTGTGCACACATTTTAAATGGTATTTAATTTCATCGAAATAAAATGATCGCCAGAATAAAAATGGATCCTTGTAACAACAATCACAAATGCCTTTTTAGAATGTATGGATGCCGTTTGATTTCTGTCCTAGTATATTTCAAATATTTTATATCATTAATGAATATATTACTGAATACATTATTTATTTATTACCTTTTTTTTATATAAATGTAGACTATTCTAAATAGCGATATATCGTATATGTCTATACCCTACGGCATGAGCGATTTGACGTTATCATCAAGTGTAGTGCATAAACGCTAATGCAGACTGAAAAAAATGTATAAATAACCTAAATCAAAAATGTATTACATGTGAAATGTTTCAACTTGACCTCTCTAAAAATGATTGACCACCGTTAATGATCGAAGGGCCCGCATGTCAGAGATATCAATGTTTTAGTGCACCCCTGAAAAAGTGCTATAGTCTGTCCCAAGGTATTTTTGCCGCATATTTTCTTAAATTATTCGATATTTATAAATACCTCTTGGTTCAGACGATGTTTATTCAATAGTATAAAAAAAATCCCAAGATTTCCCCTTTGAAACGCCCCCTCTAGCTTGTCAGATTTCAATACATGGCTAAAAATAAAAAGTATATATACGGGGATTTTCCATTGTTAATGAGATGAAGGTACCTGGATGATAACGTTGAAAAATTGTGCGAGATATTCCGAGTGACTTCCGAACGGAGAAAAGATGTCAACATTCCCCATTATAAATCTCCGTAGAAAATCTGTTTTCGTTCCTGTGAATTTTTTAAATTTTCCGCTTTCATCGATTTCAATCGCACTTCTCCACAGGTATGTGTATTTTTCTTAAAAATCGTCCAAATGTGCAACATAAATATCTTGGGACAGACTATAGCTGATTTCACGCATTAAAGGTGTATAAAATGAACAAGGTGTAATTTTGTTATGTTTTAACACATTCTTGAATTTTACCGTTGTAAATTGTTGACATTTGATTGAAGATTTTTGCAAAAAATTACTTCATAATCGCACTTGATTTCAAATGGCAAGGAGTTTCCTGAAAGTGACGGAGTTTGGGTTTGGGTAGTGACGGAGTTAGGGGCTATGCGTAGCCTGGTTCCCGAGGCCTTCTGATTGTGCAAGCACAGAAGTAACATCTTTGATAAAACCAGGAAAGTTGTTAAATCAATGCATGACTTGAGTACAATGCTCCCAGGAATTGAACCTGGATCTCCACAATCCATGTTAAAGCTTGGATCGGGCGTGTTACCTTTACACCAAAGCAGAGTACTTTAGTTTGCATTAATATACAATTATATAGAAGCTACCCTAAAATCAAATCACCTAAGTAAAATGAGTGGAGGGTGGAGGGGGGTGGGTCATGGGAAAAAAAACCATGTAGACTCTGTAAATGAGCCCTTGATTGATATCTGGACGAAACAAGAATCTCCCTGCTCATTGAACATAATTCTGACCAACAACGTTAAAAAAAACTTTTGATGAAATGACAGTAAAGCTAGCAAAGTCTGACTGATATCGCATATGCCATTTGTTTACAAATGTCAACGAATTGAAAAACGTATTGCAAACAAAATCGGGCGGTTCGTAGGTCAATAACAGTATGTATGGTCTCATCAAACTAAATTCTAACCATATGATTAAAAAAATCCGGCAAGACGCAGCTAAAAATATGATAAATCGGGTTGAATACATCAAGCACATGCAAACTTACCATCTCGGACGCCATCTTGGATTGCATACAGGGCGCCGCCATTGCAAGGGAGTCTTGGTAAAATGGGTAGGCAAACCCGGGCCGGGGCAAAATAAAAGCCGGGGCAGATCGAGATTTTCCAATTTACATCAGAAATAATTAACCAATGTCATTGAAATTTTCAGGATATGTTACGGACCGGTATATCTGTATTCGCTGGAAATATTGCTGCACAACAATGCGTATTTTGGAATTTATTGACGTTTGTTGATTTCCAAGTTGGTAAAATTGGTAGGCAAACCCGGGTCGACATTTTACGGGTTTGTAGATTTATTTAAGAAGAAACTTAATATTCCATATTAAATTCCGTTAAAACATATGAAATACTAGTTAGAAATTTACATTTATTGAACGGAAAGTAATAATATCGCGATTAATAACAGGTTTTAATAAAAACCGGGTCATTAAAACCGGATCCGATCACCCGGGACAAACTCAAAAATTCCGAAATGAGGATGTTAGCTCAGTATCACAACATTGTGACATTGCCAATTCGCAAGGAGGTATCCTCATTAGAGCCTTAATTGATAAATTTGAGAAAAGTGATTATTAATCATTTTGGGTGCTACACATTAATTTTTACTTTTTTTCAAATTATTAAATGAATATATTTAAAGCCGACACTGTTTTTATTCATTATAGTTTTTGAAGTTTTATTTAGAACTAATGATTTGAAAGAGTGATAATACAAATGAACTAGACTCATGTTGCTATAGCAACAAAAAGGTCTTCCGTTTCTCATGTATAAATCTGTAAAAAAAATGCATTTCTCTTATAAAAGAAAAAGGATATAATCGATACGGTGATGGAATCTTTCAGTAACTTTTTCTATGTGAAACAAAACAAAACGAGAAAAAGTCATTTTTGTAATTTGCTCTGACGACCGGAAGTTACGCCGGATCAACCGGAACATGGTAAACATATCTTCATACATTGTTCAATTTTCCCTCAAAGTTTAGATGCTTAAGCATTTGTCAGTTATGAGATCTCGTTGAGAAAAGGTTTATTGTCTCGGGACAGGAAACGGACGAACTGAATAGCTTAGTTACTGAAAAATATGTTAATATATCTTAAACATTTTCCTCTCGTACACTACTGTTTATCAAGCTTACTGAAACAGAGAAAAAAAATACCAGTTAAACTTATCAACAATGTCATTTGTTTGAACCCTTCCGGTGAGGACCAGAAGTGATGGCTGACAAAATGTAACACGTTAAACACATCTTCTATCAAATGTCTATCACCTATGTAAGTTTGTGTCTTGATCACTAACAGTTTCTGATTAACGGCGGGTACACAATTTAGTATAAAAAAGCTACTTGAGATATTTGAGATATCTCACCGGAAATAGATCTTTTTTTGTTTATTTAACATCGCATAAATGACTTATGAAAAGATCCATACTAAAATAATTATTCTATGTAAAATAACTACAAAAGGTAAAAAAAAGTAATTTTTAAAGTGCTTCCGGTGACGACCGGAAGTTACGCCGAACAAAACAAAATAGTGTAAACACATCTACAAATATAGTTCTATCATCCTGCAAAGTTTGTTTGTTCAAGTCATTACCATATTTAATATCTCGAGGAGTCAAGTTTTTTGTTTTGGGACAGGAAACGGACAAACGGAAGTACTCGGTGAAAATTTAAAGTTAGTAGTTTTAATGCATTTGACAACTGGGTTTTATTGCCTATCAATTTCTCTAAAATTGGAAAAGCAAAACAGTTAAACTTATAAACAGCTTGATTTGTTTGAACTCCTCCGGTGTGGACCGGAAGTGACGGCCGACAAAATAAAAGCAGTTAAACAATCTTCATTCAAATGTCTATCATCCATGAAAGTTTCGTTTCTTGATCACTTATACTTTTTGAGATCTCGCGGGTATAAAATTTATTTTTAGAAAGCTACCTGAGATATTTGAGATATCTCACCGGAAGTGGAATTTTTCTGCTTATTGAACATCGCTTAGATAAAATATATAAAGATTTATAAATATATATTCATTCTATGTAAATTAAATTAAATACGTAAAAGAATTATTTTTTTAAGTGCTTCCGGTGACGACCGGAAGTTACGACGAAAAAAACAAAATAGTTTAAACACATCTACACATATAGGTCTATCATCCCTCAAAGTTTAAATGTTCAAGTCTTTATCGTTTCTGAGATCTCATTGACCATAGTAAAAAATAATAATAATAACTAGACTCTTGTTGCTATAGCAACAAAAAGGTCTTCCGTTTCTCATGTATAAATCTGTTAAAAAAAATGCATTTCTCTTATAGAGAAAAAAACGATATAATCGTATATAATATGCTTTGTCGACCGGAAGTTACGCCGGATCAACCGGAACATGGTAAACATATCTTCATACATTGTTCAATTTTCCCTCAAAGTTTAGATGCTTAAGCATTTGTCAGTTATGAGTTATGAGTTCTCGTTGAGAAAAGGTTAATTGTCTCGAAACAGGAAACGGACGAACAGAATAGCTTAATGAAAAAAATGTTATATCTTAAACATTTTCCTCTCGTACACTACTGTTTATCAAGCTTACTGAAACAGTGTAAAAATAAAACCAGTTAAACTTATCAACAATGTCATTTGTTTGAACCCTTCCGGTGAGGACCGGAAGTGACGGCTGACAAAATGTAACACGTTAAACACATCTTCTATCAAATGTCTATCACCTAAGTAAGTTTTGTGTCTTGATCACAAACAGTTTCTGATTAACGGCGGGTACACAATTTAGTATAAAAAAGCTACTTGAGATATTTAAGATATCTCACCGGAAATAGATCTTTTTTTTTGTTTATTTAACATCGCATAAATGACTTATGAAAAGATCCATACTAAAATAATTATTCTATGTAAAATAACTACAAAAGGAAAAAAAAGTAATTTTTGAAGTGCTTCCGGTGACGACCGGAAGTTACGCCGAACAAAACAAAATAGTGTAAACACATCTACATATATAGGTCTATCATCCTGCAAAGTTTGTTTGTTCAAGTCATTACCATATTTAAGATCTCGAGGAGTCAAGTTTTTTGTTTTGGGACAGGAAATGGACAAACGGAAGTACTCAGTGAAAATTTAAAGTTAGTAGTTCTTATGCATTTGACAACTGGGCTTTACTGCCTATCAATTCATCTAAAATTGGCAAAGAAAAATATTTAAACTTATAAACAGCTTGATTTGTTTGAACTCTTCCGGTGGGGACCGGAAAAGACGGCCGACAAAATAAAAGCAGTTAAACACATCTTCAGTCAAATGTCTATCATCCATGAAAGTTTCGTTTCTTGATCACTTATACTTTTTGAGATCTCGCGGGTACAAAATTTAGTTTTAGAAAGTTACCTGAGATATTTGAGATATCTCACCGGAAGTTGAATTTTTCTGTTGATAGAACATCGCTTAGATGACATATATAAAGATTTATACTTATATATTAATTCTATGTAAATTAAATTAATTACGTAAAAGAATTATTTTTTTAAGTGCTTCCGGTGACGACCGGAAGTTACGACGAACAAAACAAAATAGTTTAAACACATCTACAGACATAGGTCTATCATCCCACAAAATTTGAATTTTAAAGTGTAAACAGTTTCTGAGATCTCGTGGAGACAAGGTTTTTTGTCTCGGGACAGGAAACGGACGACCGGAAATGAATTTTGAAAAAAAGAAAAAAATGCCTCGAGGTATTATTATCCTATATCACTCCTGAAAATTTCAGGAAAATCTACTCAGTCATCTCTGAGAAATTCTGCCGACAAAAAAGGGGAAAAAAATAAGAAAGAAAGAAAAAACACTACAATCACTATAAGGTCTTCCGTTGGAAACGGAAGACCTTAATAAGAAACATTACAATCACTAGAAGGTCTTCCGTTGGAAACGGAAGACCTTAAAAAGAAACATTACAATCACTATAAGGTCTTCCGTTGGAAACGGAAGACCTTAATAAAAAAACATATAAGGTCTTCCGTTGGAAACGGAAGACCTTAATAAACATTACAATCACTATAAGGTCTTCCGTTGGAAACGGAAGACCTTAATTAGCATGCTAAGGGTTTTATATTTATATTGTGTGTTTTTTTTAATTATTATATTGTAAACAAGTACTGTAACACGGCGTCCTACCAGGGCACATACTCAGTTTGCCCATAAAAAAAACCCAATATCTAACAAGCTAAAATATTAGGATAGAAATAAAAACATTTTAATGGGAAATTATATATTAAACATATCTGTGTGCATGCGCGGATCCAGAAATTTTTTCCAGAGGGGGGGGGGTTCGAAGGATAATTGTGTTTGCCAGGGGGGGGTCCGAGGCATAATTTGAATATGTAAATTTAATAAATTTTCATTTTCCAGGGGGGGGGGGGGGTCGGGACCACCCCCCCCCGACCCCCCCTTTTAGATCCGCGCATGGTATGAGAGGCTGATGCACACTGTGGACAGTTGAATTGGAAATTATCACCTGAGTTTGTTAAACCTGCACATTTCTGATGATAACATTGCCTGAAACAGAAAATTAATATCCATGTTTAACACAGACACGCAACTATTACGGAATTATCAAGTTTGTCCCGGGTGATCGGATCCGGTTTTAATGACCCGGTTTTTATTAATACTGGTTATTAATCGCAGAAATATCAAATTCCATTAAAGAAATTCTTATTTTTGAAAAGTATATCATATGTTTTAACGGAATATAACATGAATTGTTAAGTTTCTTCTTAAATAACCCGTAAAATGTCGACCCGGGTTTGCCTACCCATTTTACCAACTTGAAAATCAACAATCGTCAATAAAATCATTAATACGCATTGATCGATCCCGATCCTGTGCTGCATATCGAAGAGATCCAAAAGCATAAGACGAGTCTTTTCGCGGGTTTTTTGCTCTCTCTTGACTTATCATACGCTTTCGGAATATCAAGAATTTACATCACTCAAAGCTTTCGATAAGTTTGGCGATCGAGTATCTTGTACATTTCGACACGATGTGAGAATTGTGCAGCAATATTTACAGCGAATACAAATATACCAGTCCGTAACATATCCTGAAAATTTCAATGATATTGGCAGAATAGTTACGAAGAAAATTAAAAAATATCGATCTGCCCCGGCTTTTATTTTGCCCCGGCCCGGGTTTGCCTACCCATTTTACCAAGACTCATTGCAAGGTGCAGGTGTCATTACAGTATTAATTTTTAGACGGTGGCTATAAATAGCCACTGTCTATTGCTATCGTCCTGGCCGGAAGGGTATTTCTCACGGGGACCCTAGCGGATTAGGAACGATAACTCTGTTAGGTATGCAGAGTTACTGGCGATGTTTTACAGATTGTCGATTTCAGTTTGAGAACTAATTTACATCTTATTAGATATTTTAAGCACTATAGCTGCTAATTATTTTGTACATACATTTAAATAATTTATGAAATTGTGTCTTATTTTTAATGAGCCGTTTCCCTGTCTGCTTACGCGGTATTGATAACTTATGCACCAACTGCCAGATGTGAAGTTTAACTCAGTATCAGGACTCCAAACATTATATCACTGCGATAATTGACCAAGAGTTCTCACAATAATCATGTCTTTTTTATGGTGTAAACAATTGTCAGAAACACACTATTTAAACGGGTTTGCCATTTTATTTTTCAGCAATTATGCTTCATCGATAAGTTCTTGATCAATCATTTTCAACGCATCAATTTAAGTTGAGGCAGTATTTATTTTGTTGTAGCTTATTCCAAAGAATTC
The DNA here is from genome assembly GCA_020458035.1 of Magallana ariakensis. NCBI lineage: Eukaryota > Metazoa > Mollusca > Bivalvia > Ostreida > Ostreidae > Magallana > Magallana ariakensis. The sequence goes on along the minus strand of CM035813.1, from coordinate 16,367,906 downwards.
ACAACATATACTGACAATGAATATTACATAAATTACATTTTATTGAACTTCAACCGATCGATGGCACACTTTCTTCTACAAGTGTGCATGTGTTTCAAACATGCAAAAAACTTGAAATTTACTATACAAACATGTTCAATTTTGGACTGATCTGTGATCAACCTTATTTTATAACCCTCTCAGTCTGTAGAATCATTAATTTTTGTTACATGCACCTCAATATTCATCAGACAATAATTACTACTGATGTTGACGCTCTACAATGACTTTCTCTCAAACACGCTCATCGACCTCGGATTGTAAAACTCACGTGCAAATCGAGTCGCCATTTCACACACAGTTTTATATGTATATAAACACACCACACTTCGTCATTTTACGGACCTGGTGACGATGTTTCAAAAATTTTCAGTACAGATTTGTTGTAAGGAATCGAAGATATGTGCTGTAAAACGTCTTATGGATTTCACGGCGTGTAAACCCGTGAATCTCCATTTTGCAGCAAGCGCTAGCTTTTTGTGAGGAAAAACAATCGGTTCAACTCATGCGATATTCCATATACATATATGCCATATGGTACATTGTGAAAGGTAATGTTAAATATATTTGTTCACTAAACAGTTTCTGACGAATTTTTTCACAGTAAACTGAATAACGTAATACGATGAGCGAGGTACGATCTGTGACTTTTCTCCATATGCGCCCGTCTTTGCTTTTTTTTTTTTAACTGTTACATGTACGTAAACATCGCCCCGTTTGTTCTCAAATAAACTCTGTAATTTTTAACTCGCGAGAACAACTTTATTATGAGCTTTCTTCAGCATTTGTTTCCGTGTGTTAGCATCATGTTCTCAACATGCTTTTTGAAATGGGTGGGTCTATATAAATGCGTCAATCGGAATCTTGTTGCGAATCGCAATTGAAATACACACCGGTTAGATAGTGTCATCACTCAACGCAATGCTAGAATGTGCTTCATAGATGACTGTAGTATTCTACTGAGCTACTAAACTGTAGCTTTTCGGAAATATTGCCGAGATTTGCGAACCCTAGATCTATTGTCTAGTACATGCAACGAATAAAATGAAAATATACACAGATGTACGGCTCAGAAAAACGTGCGTTCAACTTGAATTTTGTTTGTTTTGTGTTTTAAAACTGATTTATCCTGTTAAAACATTAGATTTCATTTTACCACTACTGTTTTATTCGTGACCTGGAGAAATTAAAAAGATCCCTGAAAACATTATTTATTTCTTTGCTCATTTTGCTTAAATCTGGTGCGGAATAGTTTACCAATATTGCCATTAATTTTATGGGATGGAGAAATGGTCAAGCATCACACGGCTTTGGAAATAAACATGTATAATTATAAACAGTTTTATTCAGGGTCCATATCTTTTGAGTCCTTTTTTGATAAAGAAGACATACCTTTGTACACAAATGATCTAGAGGTCATAGGTCAAACTTTATAATGAAAGTCCTTTGCTTGTACGCTCTTATTATATTATGGACATGTCCCAACATGTCCAATTAACAGTATTATTTTACTGCAAAAAAATCAATGCAAATTTGAAGACCTTGTAAAAATTATACATATTAGTGCAAAACTCCTGACATAACACAGAGTTTTTTAAAATGAAAATATAAAAAAGATTCTTCAAAATCTCGCATATTAAATGCAGGATTAAACAAATATGTGATTTCCAAACAAAGGAACTGATTATGACCTTATGTAAAGCAAATGTTTTGGTGAATAATTAATAAATATTTGTTGTACATGTATTTATACTAGAAAAGTTAAATGTAGCAAGTAAATTATGCGTTTTTTAAAAAGTGTACTGAGAAGCAATAAAATAATTATACATGTGACTATCCCGAATTCATTCAAATGATTTGAATTAATCTACAGCTAAATACAATAGAACAAATGTACTTTAAAACGTTGGTTAATGAAACTGCCGCGATTGAATATTGTATGATTTTTCTTTTCAAATTTTCATTCACTTTAGTTGTGAGCTAATGGAAATAAACCACACGAAGTCGAAGATAAAATATTGATTGACTCTGCGGTTTCATGATGACGTGCATTCCAAAAGCATTTTCCAGTTTTATCAAACATGTTCTTGTAAACTCATTCCGTTTTCTATACACCTACATGTATTAACTGGCTATGAAGACAAATTAAAGTAAGTGTGTTGGCCCACGAGACTGCAACTTTTTCCCTGTGAAGAAATTGAGGGAAAATGCTGTCGAGAGGGAAAATAAACATACTACATGTATGCCCAAATAGTTAGTAAAAACCTGACAAGTATTTTATCATACCAAAGCCTTATTTGTTCTCGTTACTTTGAAAAATCTACAATACCTTTATAGCACAATAGTCCAATCCTCACTTTTCAAAAGTTGTTCCACTTTGCGGGGTCAACCCAAAGGTCTAAAGAAAAAACCCCACAAATGTCCCTTCTTTATACAATCAAATATTTGGGTGTATTGTGATAAAATCGCTTTGAATTTTATTTATTCATTCACTATGTGGTGGCAACCCACATATTGAATGAGCCATTCTGGGGCAAACAAAATACATACCAAAAACGGATTTTAATGTCAAACGATATAAATACAAATATATATATGCAAACTTCTATACTACAAAGGCTACTGAAATAAATCTACGGGTTTTCCCCAAAGACGACGGCCAAGAGACGTAGCTTTTGTAACGTGTAAATTGAGATTACACAACTACGATTTCCACATAGTTATCCATGTAGGAAACTCACGACCAGTTGTGCATGTAAGCGTTAAGCATTAGTACATGTATGCGATACTGGCCGCGGGTTTTCGACGACAATAAATATGCCACATTCAAACGACGCCACCGTCTTACAGTACTTTCAGTACTTTGATTGTGATCGGCTTCGGCCGATCACTGTTGTATCCATATGAGGCATCCGGCAAATGCTTCCAAGTGCGCACACATTCCGCTTCCATAAGTAGTTCTTATAAAAACTTGATGTTTGGTTTAGTATTTATATAACATTTTACTCGGTTTTATTTCAATTCATTTACCTTAAGAGATACAAACATACATAAAAACAGTCGACCTGTTAATTCAAGAATGCACATTTTGTCTCACGCGTAAGAATTTCGATCGAAAGATTCATTCAGTAATGCAGTTGACCTCGATGAACTGACCTCAATCATAAGAAGATGCTCCATGAACTGACCTCGATCTATTGATGTTGCATAATAGTAGCTAGGAAGACGGCTTGATTTATAAACAAGGTTACGTTATAATGCGACCTCAATAGCAAGTTATGATGGCATTCAATGTTTTTCAGTCGCAATAAATTATTTTAATACAACTCTTTCTTTGTATACGTGTTAATGCTCTTTGAAGAGCCCTACTCAGTATTCTGAAGAAGAAGAAGAAGATACATTAACATTTAATAATTACGTACGTTAAAAATACACACGTATAAAATTAGACAAGGAGTTTACGAACGGCTTTTCCCAAATTTATTTCAAAATTAAATTTGTTGACGGTTTATAATAATGAAATTATGGTGTACAGATTCAAAATATTCGATATTTTGTAAAAATACAGTACTTTTTTATTATTTTACATCAAACTGATCATGTTGATTGCTTCTAGCTATCAATATATCATTATTGCCGATCATTCCTTTAAAAGGAATACTTGTTACTATATATTCTTACCAAAATTGCGCAACTTTAGATACAGATTAAAAATCCTAAACGAATTTTTGGGGAAAATCCTCTTGACATCTTTTTAAACAATACTTCATTTACAATCTAGTAGCAAAAAACACCCGTGCATCCAGCAAGGCATGAGACGAAGTTACACATGTGCTTGAAAATCAAGCCCGGGCCTTTTCACCCCCTTTCGAAAACAACATGCATCTAAAATTCAAATGACCTCGCATTGTTACAAAACCTGGATAGTCAGACATCTTACACATTGTTTTTCAGCTCATAAAAAAAATCAGCTCCTGTCTCGGGCGGAAACGCCCCTAATTCAAAGGGGAATTCGGGAAATATTTTGCCTCAGCCATGTTTATAATAAAGTACTCGTACAAACGTAATAAAAGCACAATAGGCCTACTGTATGGCATCTCTCACCTACCGAACAATTAACGGAAGACTCGTTCATAAACAAAATATTTTATGTATTTTTTACTGTGTTCAATTACATGGTATTAACGGTGTAACGTAGAATGCGCAAAATCAAGCGCACCCACTGTTTTTTTTGGCGCAAAATCAAGCGCACCCACTGTTTTTTTTGGTGACGTCATCAGATCTGCAAACAACTTACGTCATTATCAAATATCCCATAATCTATAGATCTAGAGACGCAGAGCTTGTTTTAAAAACAATGTGGTTGACTTTTATAGGAGTTCTACAGATCGTGATCACAGGGACCTCATGTTTAGGTAAACTTGTTGATTTTTATCACTTACATGCCTATATAGCAGTGGCACCTGACGTTAAAATTTCAACGATAACTTGTAGGCTAGATAGTAGCCTCACAGGTTTGGGGACGCCATTTTGTCACCGACTCGTCAGCCACGATTTTTTTTTTCGTATTTCGTACACAATTGATAGTTAGGCTACACATATGCCTATGTGTTTTTGAAAATTCAGAAGAAATATAGGAAGTTATTGTAGGAGTGACAGATTTATTAATTATTAAATTGATAAATCCATAAATAAAAGTAATAAATTTATTGATAATTAAATTAATATAATTATGCATATTAACTATCGTACATATAAATTTAAAGCGTAATACTAAAGTATCTAATAAAACTTTTATAAACTTAAAAATCCGGTCATGGTCAGTTGAATAGAACATGCAGCTATCTTGATCATGACATATAAATTGCCTTAGGGTTGTAATTAAGGTTCTGGCCAAAGATATAATGTTTCTAGGTTTTTAGTTTTGTCTTCTTTGATTTTATTGGTTGTTGAGATTTCCCTCCAAAGTCTTGGAGCTGGGTCTAGATATTTCTTTGTCACATCAGAGAGATCGAGGGGAGGTTCAATTATATTGAGAACAGCATTTAACCGACTTTTGAAACATGACAAACTCTACCTCTTGGTACATGTAAGTTAATATTACTAATTCTAATGATTTTAATATAATAGTTCAACATTTCATTAACAGTGAATTCTATAATTTTGCCAAATTAAAACACTAGCTCATGCACAGTAAGAGTGAATGATTCTGTGAGATATAAACTTTTTAATAGATAAGAATAACATGAATATGTTCACTGTTTTTATCCCTTTATATTGTGAACATAAGTACAACCATATTTTGTGATTTAAATAATATAGTGATGTCTTTATAATAATAGACTGTTATAGATCAGGATCCGGTTGTATCAACGGTTCATTAAATTTAATGTGTTATTAAGCCTAATGAATCATTAAAAATTAAATAAATCATTAGTTAATAAACACATTAAAGTGTGTTGTACAAAACCGTTATTAAAGGTTTATTAGTTAATGTAGCATTAAAATATTAATATTTCATTAAAGTCTTCTTATTATTTCAATATTACCCATAATGCTATGCTCATCAACTTCCGGGGCGTCTGCTTTGTTTGTAAACATTCTGCCAGGATGACAGACGCCGACATTCAAACAAAGTCAGGTAGAAACAGGGGGAAAAATTTTGATACTAGCGAAATCCAATTACTTACAGACTTAGTGGAAAAAAATATCGATATAATTAACAGTAAATTTACGAATACCATCACGAACGAGAAAAAGAAGAAAATTTGGGAAAACATCACGTCGCAAGTTAATTCTTTGGGAATTGCAAATCGTTCCATAAAAGAAATCAAAACAAAATGGACCAATATGCACCAGACGGCAAAAAAGGAGTTCAGTACCAACAAACTCTCCCAGAGAAAGACGGGTGGAGGCCCTTGCGCAAAACCACTATCGGTAGTGAGTGAGAAGATTGTCGATCTCTACAAAGACTCGCCTACATTCAATGGGTTGTCTGGGTTTGAAACGCAGTCCACTGGTGAGTAAAACCAGACCCATTATTGAAATAAAAAAATGGTGTTGGGTTTTTTTTTCCAAGCCCATCTATATAACAGTGCAACAGAGTCGTTAAGTTTAATATATTTTGTAAACTGTGTATTTCATTGAAGCAGTAAAATGAAGCAGCTAAATGTCCTATTCATCAGAAACAAACAGACAATCCCAATTACTATATAAAAAAATGACTCAAATATTACATCGGAATTTTGTTTGATATTACTACTATATGATATATACACAGTAGGCCTAATGAATTTAAACGAAAACGAGTTTTCTCCCTTTGTTAAAATTTGTTTAGAGCAGTAGACGCCACATAAATATATATGCATGTCACCTATTTGTTGAATTATAATTACTTACCTGGTCAGAATCATTTTGATATTCTCCACAAGTCACCGTGTATCCTTATTCAACTTTTAAAATCTATCCATTGCAATTATTCATTCAACTTCCGAACATGTATTCATTCATATATTCACAAAATGACGTCACGTATGACAACGCCACCTTGTGCTTAAAAGTATTAGTGGTGGATATCAAGGAGTGGGTTTTTCTATAATTCATTCATTTTAAAAAAAATTAGATTTTAACGAAATATACGCATATGAAATTTGATGAGAAAATGGGTTAAATAACCCTATGTCGAAATGCTAAAAATGAAAAAAAGTTCATGTCATGCATTCAGGTTGGGTTATGGTGCCCTGGTGTTCTCTCCCTCTCTCGACCCCCCCCCCCTCCCATTGGCATTAAAAACCATGTGCATATTATAATTATTAAACTTAAATGGGTGCTGTACTTTTTTATATTATTGGGTTTTAAAGACATTTTTAAGTCTTCAATTTGGTTGCATGTTAGTAATACATGTATTTTTTAAAATATGCAAAAACAACCACCAATACCAGTTGATGAAAATAACAAAGAAATTCTTGATCATTATAGACGAAAGCAACATAGAGGTGATCGGCTCCCCCAATACTATGTCCATTTTGACGGAATTGCTGATTCCAAGTGTTCAACAAAATGAAGGAGACAAGGTCACCGAAGAATGTTGTGAGCAGCCGCAGGATGAGAGTGTAACCACCGTAACAGCTGAAAAACCTACATGTACTTCAAGTACTGTCACTACAGCGACGCCTTGCATGGAGTCAAGCATGTAAATATAAATCCATACTTACTTTTCATTGTTATTAAAATGAGTTTGGAATTCAAAAAAGTTATTTAATAAACGTTAATAAAGCATTTTTCATGTATACATCTACATGATTTTGTGTATACATGTTTTGTATATAACATTTATATACATTTTAGGTCCAAAAAAATAGGAAATATCGGTCATCGTAAGAGGATTAGACCTGAAGATGTGACGCACATGCAGTACACCGTCTTGTTAGAGCAACAGCGGAAATTAAGGGAACAAACGACGTTCTACATGTTAAAGAGGTTCGATCCTCTGATTTTGGGTAGCCATTTTGGGTCACCTCTAGTCTAGAAATTCTGTGTCATATATTAATTCTACTTGTGAATTCCTATTTTACAATGCAAAATAAACTATTCTGAAAAAAATAGTTAAGGGAAAATTACATATTTACAGAGTTAAGTAATGGACTATATTTTTTGGCGGAAGGATTTTAAGAAGAAAATGAACATTTTTCATAACTCAGTTGTTTTAGGGTACTGTAATTTTAGCTTCCTTATTTCCAGTGCAGACCAAATTTTCAGCTAGTTTATGTATTGGATTATCTTCGTGTTGTTTCAAAAAACACATTTTAACAATATTTCAATATTTCTATCGACATATATTGGCACATTTAACTAATATTTCATAAAAGTCAAGAAAAAATGAACTCCAATTTTTGCCTAAAATTAGCTTATTTCATGCTATATCTCAAAATTTACACCATAGACCCATACTTTTGGTTTTATTTTCTGAATTTGTAAGATATTTTTGACAAGTCTATTAAAATTTGAGAAAAAGTTTGAGACTTTTGAATAATTTTATTGCATGTTGAATCGTTAATGGATACGAACAGCGTTTTATCAGTGCAAAAAGGTCAAAATATCAATTAGGTGAAGAAATTGCAAACTTTTTCTTTATGATTATTTTAATTTTATTAATTTTAAATAATATAAATTTGTATTTGATGCCATGGTTTATTCCGATCAAAAATAATTGAGGAAAAAGCGATGTATGTTCAATTTGCACTTTTAGTGCAGAAAGGTCATATTAAATACACTGTAGCACCGAAAGGAGCATATAGACCCCAAAATTTTGTTTTGAATTTTGGTTTAGCTATGTATGTAGATTTTTAAAAAATACTTTAGAAAAAAACTTAGAGACTTATGATCGCAGGATCCAACCTCCTTAATGAACAAGAAGCTTCGGCGGGAGTTGGAAATGCCTTCCGAGGACTAGTTAACGAAATAACAACGACTAACGGTTAATAAACTAATATAAAATGTCTCTATTTCTTTTTGTTCCTATTATTGTGATTTTTAAAAACAATATTAATGATTTTCGCTCGAATCGTTATAAAAGCACAAAAATGTAAAAAGGTGTTTCTGACATTTAATTTCACATAGACACATCTGCTCATTGCTCAGCTCCATAAAATTTTCCCAATGTAACTTGGCATATTAACGCACTTTCGATACACACGCACACACACACACACACACACACACACACACACATGGCAATAACTTTGAGTAGCATTCACTCTTTACACACCCATCTACAGAAAAAGGGGGAAATGTGGTTTCTTAAAAATAATGCAATGTGATATAATTTCTGATGTTCTTCCCATCATCGGGTCCGTTGTACTGCCCTTGGATATTCCCATCGATGTCCACGTCTTGGTCGTCATCTACAACTGGCTCCCGAAATAGAATAGCCAAGTTATGAAGTACTGCGCATGCTCCTGAAAGTACACTTAGATACGTACATAATATCGATACATGAAAACTTGAAAATGCAAATCATCTTGGGGAATACAAATAAACAAGTTCCCAAGTCTGTTACCTATATTATCTTAAGACTTGTACCTATGACTGTGCAGACTCTCTCCGGTGTCATCCGGATTTCAGCATGCAGTACGTGAAAGCGCCTCTTCCACCAACCAAAGGCACGTTCAATAGTCACCCTGGTCCTGGAGTGGGCCGAGTTAAACCGTTCATGGGCTGGAATGGAGGGTCTCAGATACGGGGTCATCAGGTAGGGTTTGCATGCGTAGCCGCTGTCACCAAGAACAACCCCATCGTTAATCGAGTGGAACTTATCCTCAATTGTTTGTCGAATGCCTGACATACGAAACACATGACTGTCGTGTGTACTTCCGGGCCATCTGGCAACGATGTTGGTGAATCTGCCTACAAAAGAAAATACAAGTTTCAATGCCAAACGAAGTAAAAATGATGAATGTAGATTTCAAAATATCTGAGAAATCTCTCTCTCTCTCTCTCTCTCTCTCTCTCTCTCTCTCTCTCTCTCTCTCTCTCTCTTTCACACTCACCTGTATAATCACAGATGGCTTGTACATTTATTGAGTGGAAGCCTTTTCTGTTTACAAAAGCAGGTTCATTTTGAGATGGTGCTTGAATTCGTATGTGGGTGCCATCTATGCATCCTATAACACCGGGAAAGCCAGCTAGTTTAAAGAACTCGCTTTTGATGATGGGAAGTTCGTCATCGGCAGGCCATTTGATAAAACGAGGAGCCAAGGAAACTAGGGCTTGGGAAACCTTACGGACTACCCTGGAGACAGTTGTCTTGTCCACTCCTATTGTGTCTCCGACGACTTCAAGAAAACTCCCACTAGCGTAATATCGCAAAGAAATGAGGAGCTAAAATTGAAACATGTAAACTCTAGAGAACTGTGTGGTTTCTTTTAACTGTTCAAAATATTTATTACTGTTTGTGGGATTATAGAAGTGAGGTTTGAGATAAATATAGTTGAATGTATGTCAAAGAAAGAATAATGAAGGATCGTGATTCTTTTGTCTAGAGTTTTCAGCATTTCTAACAGCTAAATGATATACATGTATGTATAATATCGCTTCACTGTATACTTACGATGTTGCTATTTGTAAATCTGGTATCCTTATTTTTAATATTTTATCTTTTTTTAAATTTAAAAGATGCAAGTTTATCGAATGTAAATCCCTCTAAATTCTAGATATCATTCAATAAATTTTATATTTATCAAATTTTGGTTGATCTACCTCCCTGTAACATATTGTAAATATTTAAAAATGGAAAAATAAATTCTGACCAAAATCGTGACCATTACCTTTTAATAAATTTGTATAAGTAGTAAAAGTAGTATTTGAAAAAAAAAACCGTAAAACTACATGTAATTAGAAATGACGATAAATAACAATATTGCATATAAACAAGTTAAAATTGTTTCAAGTCTGCAGATACGTGTTTTATATTATTTAAACGTTTAACCTTTCACAACAAAATATATTGTAATAATTTCACAACAAAATATATTGTAATAATTAAATCAAACAAATCGGTAAGCCTAGTATAATAAAAAAAACGACAAATACAAGCACCTGTCATTGTGATCATTTATGCAAAGGTGGATAACTCCAATAATTCGGTATCACTTGTATTATAATGTAATCAAAATCATCAAAGTGTAAATTGATAAAGTTTGATAGAATATTTGAAAAAATAACGCCAGTTACATATTTTGTTTGTGTGTGACAAGTAAAATCAATATTCTTCAGTTGTAGCAGCAGTAAAAAATGTAAAAAAAAAAAATAATAATAAAAATAAAGATCCGCCACCAAAATGACGACATATGTGACGTAATCAAGTAAAACAAAGGGAAGCTAGCCCTTGTGGTCGCTTGACAGAGGCCATAGACATATGCAGAGGCTTATTGCAAAGTAAGTTTTATTTGTCAGTGACGTACCTGTAATTCTGTAGAGAGAGCTTGTGATCTCTTTGTTTTGGGGCCGATGATTGGGTCAAGCAGATCCACAATTTGTTTTATCGAATCTTTACCGAAACGATATCGCCTCCGAATTTCCTCCTCAGTCATATTTTCAATAGAAAAACGTTCTCGAAACACTCTGTCAGCTCTTCTTCGGCCTAATTGGTGAAACATTACGTTGGCCGCCATTGTTATTTAGCGTTATAAAGCGTTAATGAAGCCCCATTGGCATCATTAAAATATGAGAATTTAATGAAGTTTTAATGAACCCATTCGTTCATTAAAACTTTGATACAACGGAAATTAATGACTCATTAAATGTTTGGTGTTTAATAAAGCTTTAATAAACCATTAAATATTGATACAACCGGATCCAGAATATGATAAATATTATTGTGAACCTATTTTAAGATATGAATGCATAACATAATTCATATATAAAGGAGGATTGATGTAAAGAGTTATTCCCCTTTAACGCAACTTACTCCTATGGTACTATTTTTATGCCGTATATTTATAATGTTGTTATTTATTGTAGGGCTATTTATTTTTGTACAATCTATAGTAATAAATATTGGAGATGCCCAGAACCCGAACAGGCGTTTGTTTGATTTCTTCAACATACAACAAATACCCCTGTTACAGTATGTTTCCTTTTAGACGTTATACTCTATACTCTGTCCCAAGATATCCTCGATTCACATTTTGCTTAATTAGGGCCTACTCGATAGGCCTAATCATAAGTACACTACAGTAGCGCGCTAAAAGTAGCCTGTGTCAATTTTTTTTCTTTTTTCCCTATATGACTATATTTCATTGAATACTAAAAGGTTTTCTTTTGTTTTGTTTTTTTTTTTGGGGGGGGGGTGTCCGATTTGAAAGAAATTGATATTGATTAAAGTAGATCTATTCAATTTGCACTGACATACATTGAAATAGTTTTTTGACAACTTATTAAAATTTGTAAAATTAGATATTTCAAACACAACACGAAGATATTTTTTAAGAGCTCTACTATATATATCTTTTGCAATATGTGAGCTGAAAAATCTTACTTTGGATTGTTAATATCACATCTCAGGAACAAATTTAAAGTTGGAAAAATATTTAAATATAATGCCAAAAAAGCTAAAGAAATTCTGAAGTTATCAATCTAGGTCTTTTCAAAATCGGTCAAAGGGTTCCTTTTTAACAATTCTTTGAAAAAAGTTGGTTTCAATGAAATAGTGAAAAGAAAAAAAATTGACATACTTTTTGCACCTGAGTGTACCTCAGGGTTGAAACGATATTATTTAAAAGTATGAAAAATTTCCCAGATTTTTCCTTTGAAAAGCCCCCTCTAGCTTATCAGGTTTCAATACACGGCTATCCCATGGCAAAGTGAACTGCCTATTTTAGCAGTATATAGGCAGTTTTCAAATTAAAATTTAAAGCAGTTCCAAGCAGTAAGATTTTAGTGGCAGTTCATAACTGCTTTAGGTAAAAGTGTAAGCAGTTATTCTAAGCAGTTTTCTTAGCAGTCTTTGCAGTATAAGCAGTTATATAGCTTAATACACACCTCACAGGGGACTTGCATCATTCTAGAATTCATTTCCAACCAGTTACTAATCTGGGTCACTGGCCACCAGGCCACATAAACTGACCATTCAGAATCAAGATAAGAGATAACAGGAAGTTGGGTTGCAAATTTTGAATGTATCAGTGGCATGAGGGACAGTTAAGAGTGCATGTGATTCACGACAGAAAATGTTGTGACTGGGCAAACTCAAGTAAATTAATGGAATTTAATTATGATGTAAGGATATTTAACACATTATTGCTTTCAAGGTAAAATATTTCAAATAAACTTTCACTGAACAGTTTTACTGGCCTGGTTAGCTAGACCACTTAAGGGTCTACCTCCCCATGTCAAAGTGGAAGGCAGTTGCTTGGCAGTTCCTTAGCAGTACCAGTTTTGTTATCTAAGCAGTTTCTTAGCAGTTCCTTAGCCTTCCATACTTTTCTTACCGGGTTAGCAGTTGGATTCCACTATATGTCTTTTAATGAATATAAGCAGTTCCAGGCAGTAATTTTGAGCCTTACCAGTTATCTAGCAGTTTTTAGGCAGTTATTTTGGCCGAAAAATTTAAATGAGTTGATATAAACTGGTAAAAACTGTTTAAAACTGCCAGAAACTGCTTGCTCTTATCCTAATATGGTTAATTTTCATAAATGAATATGCATGAAATATAATCAAGCTTAAAACTGCTAGGAACTGCTAATATCATCTATAGGTTGTATGTATAAGTTTTAACATTTTCAAGAATAAATTATGACATAAAGATTACCGGTATATATATGTGCCAGTATAATATTGTACCATTTAAGCCAACTTGAATCTAGTACACTGCATGTGGATACTGCATTTAGCTTATAGATTTATAATATTACAATTAAAAACTTCAAATTACAGTCATGACTTAATTAAGCTTCTTTGCTAGTTGTTTTTGAGAAGTTGTTATTTAAAATGTTTTCATGTTAGATACTCTTCATATAACCTTTGACTGACCATTGCTGTCTCACCCTACCCTAGGGTCAGTTCCCATGCATACACTATATCAGATCTGATATAATTATTCAAGTGCAGATCTAACCAGGCCATTATTAAAAACTGTTCAATGAAAATATATTTGAAATATTTTATTTACCTTAAGAGAAATACGTGTAATATAATTCCCGTACGAATTTTTGAGGTGGAATCCGCCTGGAATATAGGTGGATTCTGGCCGGAATCTGCAAATTCCGGGCGTATTTGGGGCGGAGACGGAATTTTGAAAAGTTACGCCTAAGTAGAAGAGGTGGTTTCCAGGCGTCATAAGGCAAATTCAAATTTTCCTGGTGTAAAATAACAAGAAAATTGAAACAAAATTCCGCCTGGAAATTTAAGCAGGAGTAAAATTCTCTGATTGGTCAATAATAATTGATGTTTTAGGGTCATTTCAGCAAGGTTAAGTTTGAATCAGTCAGGAAGGAGGGAAGTTAGTGTTAACGTAATGGTTAACACAGACAGGCTTTTTACTTCTATTATGTCCTTACTGGATTATACAATATATGCTGGTATGTAAGATGATCATATTGATACCTTATTCAAGTAAATTTGAATGTACAATACATGATATTGCATTGTTACTGAAATTTCACAGGCTTGAAAGATTTACAGTTTTCTTGAACAATTTAGTTCTTTGGTATAAGGCGCTGTGATTTAATGTAGAGTACATGGTATAGTATTTAGTTGTTTATGATTCAGAATGTAATTTCAGTGTAAACTTTAAGAGCATTTCAAAACTTTCTCATGTTTTTTGGAAATTAGTGTACACTCATGACAGTATTTGAAAATCTTAGATGAAAAAGAAATGGCTATTCAGGTCTGTAGGTCACTTGATGTTGCATAATAAATAGGACTTTCCAGGCGTAAACCTTTTCCAGGAGTAATTTCATTTCCTTGGCGGAATTTTTTCCAGGCGGAATTTTATTTTTCCAGGCGTAGCTCATTTACATTTTTCGCCTCATATTCCGGCCCGATTCCGGTTGGTTTACGCCTGGAACCTCTGCATAACCATATATGTAGAGAGATAAACTGATGCCCGGAATCCTGCTCTATATTACGCCTCTATTCCCCCTATATTCCAGGCGGAACATTTCGTACAGGCTAGAACATATTCAATTCCATAAATTTACTTGAGTTTGCCCATACACAACATTTTTTGTTGTGAATATCACATGCACTCTAACTGCCCCTCATGTCACTGATACATTTAAAATTTGCAACCAAACTTCCTGTTATCTCTGATCTTGATTCTGAGTGGTCAGTTTATTGGGCAGTGGTCAGTGACCCAGATTTGTAACTGGTTGGAAATGAATTCTAGAATGATGCAATTAAGTCCCCTGTGAGGTGTATATTCACCTGTAACTGCTTATACCATGTATACTGCTAAGACTGCTAAGAAAACTGCTTAGAATAACTGCTTATACTTTTACCTAGGCAGTTTTGACATGCCACTAAAATCTTTTCTGCTTGAAACTGTTTAAAAACTGCCCTATAATTTGATAACTGCTTAAGAACTGCCTATCTACTGCTAAAATAGGCAGTTCACTTTGCCTTGGGATTGATATCTCCACACAGCAATAGATCAGTCATCCATTGCAAATTCAAAGAGGTACAGATGAATACAGTATGTTAGATACATATATATAAGTCAAATATGAATGGGTTAAATTTGTGCAGTTTATGGTATTTACAGCAGATCTATTGACCTATTAATGGAAAAGTTATTAAAAATGATTATTACAACAATGGATATGGCATTTGCTCAGTGTGTTACAAGTAAATTTACTATCAATATTGTCAACAAGTCAATAGAAGAGCAATATTTTATGGTTTGAGACATGCCATAGTATAGACCAGGGCCGGGATTCATAAAGATTCTTAGTCAGTACTTAAGTGTAAGAAAAAACTTAAGTTATAGAATTTTTACTTAAGTCACTCTAAGAATTTCTTAAATTCAAAGAAATTCTTAAGTATTATTCATAAAATAACTTAGTGCTTAAGTATTGACTTAAAGTTAAGAAAGGTAAGGAGGTGTCTTAAGTTGTTAAGTATTTCTTAAGTTTTTCTTAACAAAAATCAAAATGGCGGCTCGGAGAAGGAATTTTAAAGAAAGAAGAGATTATTTTAATGAATATTCGGATTTGGAATTAGTTAGAAGGTTCAGGCTTGATTCTGGTGGCATAAACTTTGTAGCGGGATTGATAACAAATGAAATCTCTTCCGGTTCAATGAGGAACCACGCCTTAACATCTCTTGAAAAGGTTTTATTAACTTTAAGATTTTTAGCAACCGGAAAAATGCAATTGTGTAATGGGGATGACATGGGAGTCTCCCAGTCTTCTGTGTCTAGGGCCATATCCTGCACCATCCGCAGTTTATCCTCTGAGAGAATGGTGCGGAGATTCATTAAATTTCCCACAACCCCTGATGCCATTCGACACAATCAGGAACGTTTTTTTCAGATAGCTGGGTTTCCGGGAATCGTTGGTGCCATAGACGGCACCCATGTCCAGATAATTGCCCCAAAAGACAATGAGAACGAGTTTGTGAATAGACATCACTACCATAGTTTAAATGTGCAAGTTGTCTTTGACGCCCAATACAAACTCATTGACATTATTGCAAAATGGCCGGGTTCAACACATGATGCCCGCATTTTGAGCGAGAGTGGTCTGCGAGTCCTTTTTGAGAATGGTCACATCGATCCCTATCCATACCCATCTGTTGGGCGACAGTGGCTACCCATCTCGCAGATGGCTACTTACACCATTTAGAATGCCTCAGACAAATTACAACAGGTAATTGTAATCATATATCAATATCATATCAAATAAATTTATTCCATTGATATTCGTTTGAGAAAAAAAAAACAAGCAAACAAATGAATTATAATCAGATAGCGGTTTTGAAATTTTTAAGAAAATTCAATACGTGCACCGGGCCTACTTCAATTATTCGGCTTGTTTTAAAAAATATTCACAGTAAAACTTATACATTTAAGTATCTTTAAAAGCATTTTGCTTTTTAAATGATATGATCAAACTGCAAACATGGGTTATTCGGTGTTTGGAAAAGAGTAGACAGATAAATATAATGTAGTGGAGCCGAAATCGATTCTGCATTGAATTTCTAAAATAGTTTATTAATCCTCTGATCCAGCATATGACATACTTGTTTTTGCTTGAAATGATTTTTATTCTGTGTTTTATATATATATATGTAAGTATGTTTTTATGTCTTCTCTGAAAATGTGTGCGTCTATCTTTCATTGTATCCTGTTTCGTACCAATCTTATTATTAAATTTATATTCGGCATGCAGCATAAAGTGAAGGAGGGGGGGGGGGTGTCATATTTATTCTGAAATCTAGAGAAGCAAAAGAATAAAAAGAAAATCTATAAAACTCAATTTTGTTATTTCCCTTTAATTTGTAATGCTCTCAAAAAAGGAGGAATACGGCTTATTTTTTATTCTAATATCAAATTTCTTTACATAAATTTAAGAAAATATATGTAGCAAGAAAAAGTATGGAGGAGGGGCAGGGCTTAATAATTTGAAATGAAATTAATATAATGTAATTATTTACAGGGCGCAGAAAAAGACAAGATGCGTTGTTGAAAGAGGGATTGGCCAGTTGAAACGGCGCTTTCATGTTTTGCATGGGGAAATACGATTGTCTCCTCGGAAAGCATGCCAAGTTGTCATAGCGTGTGCAGTCCTCCATAACATTTGTAAAGAGCGACAAATACCCATTCCCTATGATGATGATGATGATGATGACAACGAAACTGATGATGAAAATGACGATGATGGTGATGATGCAGAGGGTCATTTGTACGCAGGAAATGGTGGGGCTGCCCATGGCAACATCATTTCTGGCACATTGTACAGGCAGCAGTTTGCTGAAACCCATTTTTGATAATACAACTTGAACAAAAGTAAATGTTCAATAAGTGATATATACTTATTTATTACTTATAACAAAACATTGCATCATGTTGAACTGTTAAAAATTTACAAGGTTAAATAAACTGAAATAGAACTTTTGAACACATATGGTCACATAACATAAATCAACAACCTTTATACAACCATCACTTTGCAATAATTAAATTTTGAAAACAACATATAACATTCAAAATATCAAGAATTCATGAAACCAGAAAAACGCCCACAAAATTAGCTTAAATCACTCTGGGGTCTCTGGATATTGCTATAATAATGACTTTGTTTCATTGACATCAAATGTACAAGACAAAGAGTTGATTGCAACATGCTTTCTGATTGGCTGAAAAATTGGGTTATATCCTATTTATAAATGTTATCTAGGTCACAGTAAGACTTACAAGGCTGTGCATGCAATTATTCAATAGAATTTTTTTTACCTTTGACTAGCTTCATAAAAAGAAGATAGGAGAATGGCGGGGGGGGGGGGGGGGGGGGGGGGGGGGGGAGAGCACACCAAAATCAGCAAATATAGTGTAATTATTTTTGGGGGGGGGACTTCAGTGCCTTCTATTTTATAGTATAATTGTCTATGCCCAATATTTATTAAGGTCTAATGGCAACAAAATCAATTTAAATCAAAAGATATGAAGTGAAGTCCTTGGTATACATTAGAAATATCATATTATTCATGTTTCATACCAATTGAAAATTTTGTTATAATTAAAAGAACTCACTACTATAGTTTTAAATTGGGCTTTTGCATGAATATATCATATCAGAAATCACAGGGAATTTTTGATAAAACCAATCATCATTTGCACCATCTAATTCACCCGTCTTCTTTCAATCTACCGGTAAACAGATATCATTCCTAAATTGTAACATTGAAATCTTTATTCCTCTAATTTACGCTTTAAGGCTTTGACTTTAAGATCAAAATACTCAATCTCTAATTTTAATTTCTTTATAGTCAACTCTTCAATAACTTCACTTTTGCTCTGAGTCTGGAGAGATGTTCTTGGTGCTCTTGATATGGTATGTGGCAAGACTGGTGACTTCTGGGACCTTACAGGCAGTGATGATTGCATAGAGGGTGGTGATGAACACAGCATTGGGGATAGGGGCAGAATAGCGGTCGCCTGACTCGAGGATGTATTACAGTTGACATCTTGTAAAATCTGAAAAGTGCTGAAAAAAATTATAATCAACAAATTATTCATGTTGTTCGTGTTGTTTAATTTTTTAAAATAGCTGTTTATTTCTTAAAAGGTTTCTTGATAACTTTTTCCTCTAAATATTTGTCTTAATTGATTTCCATGAACATGGCCAGCTCATTGAAAATACATGTACATGTAATGAAATTAAAAAACCCATTAAACTTACCAAACATTGTCATCTGTAATAAGGTGAAGTACAGAAGAATCTATGCCTCCATCAATTCCTGTGATGATGGCATTACTTTCACCAATCACCATCTGCACCGTCTCTGCTAGAGCACTTAGTGGTTTTGAGGGGGGTCCACCACCTATAAATATATATGAAACAAAATTTATTTTCAAATACAATGGTATATCAATCCAAATGACGGGGCAGGGTGAGGGATGCAACATGCAGTCACAAAAATACATTTTGATTAAACTTCTATACTTGCTTTTAAAATGTATAGGGCCTGTGTATAATTAAGGTATCCGATCCATAATAGCCCCAGATTTAATTAATTTGGAGGCAAACAGATATGTGTGGGATTAATACTCAGTATACTTCGACATAATTTTCATGTTTAAGTATCAGTATGTAAGAGCAGAATATGTCCTAATAAATGACCTTTTCCTGTTCTTGAAGAGTTACCCCCCCCCCTTTGCTTTTAATCTATAAAAATCAATTATAAAAAAAATCTATAAGGTATAAAATTCATTTTCAATAACTGTTTTTGTAATCCTAATGATTAAATGCATCTTTTCACCAAAGCATTTATTAATAATCTTCGCAATTACTCTTTTTAAAAAATGTGCTAATTGTCTCCATAGACCTTTATGCAATCTTTATTAATTAATTATTGATTAGTTTATAATATTTCAAAATTTCTCTCAGTATATCCTTTTCTACTCTTAAATGCTTTGAATTAATATCAGACTGTTTAATGCATGATGGATATTCAAGGGAAAATTTAGGTCCCAATATGGATCGGATGAATTGTTATGTTTTAATTGTTACAAAGGAAACCCCAATTATTAAATATTCGGTAAGTTTACATGCAGTAAATGGGTGAAGCGCATGCACTATTTTTATAAAAAAAAAAACCTTTTGATTTGACTGAAGTTATCTCACCTGTTGCAGTGCTTGATTTTCTGAAATTAGAAATCTCTGATTTGCATGAAGACAGAATGTTGTTCCATTTCTTCTCTATTTCTTCCGTACTGCGTTTTATTGCCGACGATGCATTGAGCTGCGAAGATATTTTTTCCCACGCGTCCCGCTTCATTTTTGACGTAAGATTAGGCCCTAGTTTCTTTCTTAAAACATCTTTCTTTTCATTAACCAATGTCGCCAACAACAAACACTCATCTTGTGTCCAATTTGGTTTACGCTTTGTTTTTGCAGTCGCAGTCTCCGCCATTGTTGTTGTCGTTTGCTATAGAATCTATAAATAGACTCGGTTTTCCCCTACCTTCTCTATGGCAACAGACTAAGAAAATGCTTAAGTATCGGACGATTTCTTAGCACATACTTAGCTAAGAATTGTACTAAGAATTTATATGAAAGGGACTTAAGTAATTTTTCTTAGCTAAGAATTTATTTTCTACTTAAGTAGTAATTTTGCTATAAAACTTAAGTATCTTTATGAATCCCGGCCCTGTCCTGATCCTGTGTAAGGGGGGTGTCTTCCCACTTAGCTAAAATTCTGAATTTTCTATGGGTGACTGATTTTAGCTAAGTGGGAATGGTGCACAGGTAAGGGTGTCAAAGATCAAAGGAAATTAATTACAGGTGAATTATAGTCTGTTCTATTATTGACCTTAGGTAAATATATAATAGAAAAGAAAAAATAACAGATTTTTAAGATTATGTTAAAAAAATTAATTAAATGTAATATATGGATATTGTAATAATTAAAAAAGGTTTGTTTTATGATTGATCTTAGGTAAATTTTGAGCGATGAGAAAGTAATCACACACATCGTTGCATTAACGGGGCATGGTCACGATTTTGGGGAAAAAATTTCTAGGCATTTCTAATGATCAACCAAACTTTGAGATCAGTGGTAGAGTTATAAGAAAGATACAGAGCTCACAATACTTTATTATGT
This sequence comes from Magallana ariakensis, assembly GCA_020458035.1. NCBI lineage: Eukaryota > Metazoa > Mollusca > Bivalvia > Ostreida > Ostreidae > Magallana > Magallana ariakensis. The sequence goes on along the minus strand of CM035813.1, from coordinate 16,347,044 downwards.
AAACAAGGCTCGTGCCATGTTTTTGTTTACATTGGTTCAATATACCGTAAAAAGGTTTTTTTCAGCATTTATAACTTATTTTGAATATCATACACATTTACTGCCATGTGTTGTTTATTTAGACAATTGCTTAGTTTAAACCATAGTTTATAATGAATACAACATAGAACAAATATACAATGATAAATAATTAAGCAGGGATTCGGACACAAGTAAACACTTATATTAATCCGTTTCCTTAGATATAATTTACAAATTTTAAATCATTGATGTGCCCAGGTTGGAATGTCTTTGTAAACCTGTTTATGAAAAATGAAAGGCTAAACTAACAGTGTGTTTGAAAAAATGCGTTAAGGGAAAAAATAATATGCCAGGTGAGTAAAATAACAGAATGGATGTAGGATGTGTGATAAATTTCTGTTTAAAAACGTTTTGATGCTGAAATAAATTTGTGAACTGCTTTGAAAATTGTTTCATTGTTTTGTATCCCCATATAGTAAAATATTGACGTCAGTAGTAAAAGGTGTAGTATCCAAGTGCAACATTATTGCATTGGGTGAACCTTGCATTGGTATAGAGGACCCCATTCGAAAAAAGATAGTGTTCGTTAGTTTCGGGTTTACCGCATGTGCAGAGTAGGTTATTTACTATATTGCGACAGAAAAGGTGATGTTTTAAAGTGCTGCATTTAATTAAGTATAAGTCTGGTATGAAGATTCCAATCTCTACGATGACCGAAGTAATAGTAATTAGGAATAATATTGTCAAGCCTATTGAATATATTTTATTTATTTTTTTATTGTTATTATTTATTGGGTTTTTTAAATTTTATTTTATTTTCTTAATTTATAAATATTAAACCTTTCAATAATTGATAGTACTTAAATTGAAATTTTTATAACACTGTAAATCCATATTATCAAGAATATCTAACAATTATATATCACAGGTGATTTTTATACAGGTAGTTCACACCTAAAACAGACTATACTCAGCGCTCACTCAGGTGTGAAAATCACAATTTTAGGTAGGTGGGAATAAGAATATCAGAATTTTAGCTACGTGGGAATAAACCGTAAGGGGTTACTTGCTGGCATTATGTAATTCCATATATCAGTCTCGTGCAAGTAAACAGTATGCCAAACAGTTCAAAGTCAAGGAAAATAACTGCTAATGAACTGCTTTTGAAACTGCTTATGAACTGCTTAAGAACTGCCTATGAACTGCTTAAGAACTGATTGAGAACTGCTTATGAACTGGTAAGGTTAAGAAAACTGTTTATTTTTACTATGTGAGTATGAAATTAAAAGCAGTTCAGTTGGCTAAACAAGAAGGGTTAGGAAACTGTCTAAATGATGCAAACTGTTAAGGTTAAGGAACTGCTTGATAACTGCCTTCCACTTTGCCATGGGATATAGTATAAAAATAATTAAAGGAATCTAGGGCTTTTTGCATTTGTTTTTGTTCCTGTGATTTTTTTTTCCGAGTGTGATAATGTATCAACGAATGTATTCCCTTTCATCGATTTTAATAATTGTACTTCTTTCACAGGTACACTGTATGTGTATCTTTATTAAAATCGTGCAAATGTGACGGAAACAATAACTTGGGACAGACTATAATAGAATTATCAATGCAGGTAGCATATCTCCGGAAAAATCGGATTGACAGACCCTACTGCAAGTTCAAAAATCCTTAAAGTAAACTAAAGACATTGCAAGTAAATGGTTTCAGAGTAGTAGTGATAAGTATTTCATATAATAGGGGCAATACAAGGTTCTTTGACATGAAAGACGAAAAAAGAAAAAAAGCGGCTGATACAGTTTTTTACTAATCGAACTTTGATTTTTAGCTCACCTGAGCTGAAAGCTCAAATGAGCTATTCTGATCACAGTTTGTCTGTCGTCCGTCTGTCTGTCTTCACATTTTCGACATACTCTCCAGAACAACTAGGCCAATTTCAACCAAATTTGGCACAAAGCACCCTTACGCAAAGGGATTTCAAAGTTGTGAAAATTAAGGACCACGCCCTTTTTTCAGGGGAGATAATTAGGAATTAATTTTTCTATGTTCTGTGTCCGAATTTTTTCTTAATTGCTTTTCTTAAAATATTCTATAAAATTGAAATAAAAAAGCAACTGCGTGGCTGGAAATTTAGAGGAGAGGACAGGGATGAAAATCTAAACTGAAATAGAGTATATACACATGAACATGTACATGACCTTAATTCTTTTTGTTTGTTGCAGCTGACTGGAAAAAATTAGACTATTATCTTATTTCAAACCAGAGTGTGGGTGTATAGTGCGTGGTATTTCTTTTTAGAACGTTGTCCTTTATGTTTAATTTCACTTATTATTGCCCAAAATAATAATTTTAGATAAAACACTGTCAACAAATTAATTTATAAGGTTTACTACCAATCTGTCATGGTATAAAAAATGTATGTTATTTAAAAACGTGTACCCACTTTTCGCCCTAGTGTTAATTAGTCAACATCATTTTTAATTATTTTGGCATCCCGTTCTGTAAAGTTCTTGCCATCAAAAATAAAATCACATCTATTGGCCCATTTTGTTTATTAACTTTTTAATATTAACCAGATGTCCAATCCAAGGTATCTGACGCAAAACATGGTGACTCATCCTACATTCTCCATTCTACATGACATTAATTAGTCAAACCGCATTCTTGGTTACCCCGTTCTGGAAAGTTCTATTCATCAAAACAAAAATTGCGCATTCAAGAAACGAATTGGTTCATTTTATTTATTCAACATTTGTCAAATCTCAATTCTTATGTATACCCGAAATAGGTTTCCAGGATATATATTCACTCTTTACAGAATCATTCAATACCGGTAATATTTCATTGTAAGTATATTTTTGGATGCAAACTCCCACTGACTTGGATCCGCCAAAGCGTGTCCACCACCTTTAAATTCTCACATATTTGCTATTTCTGGCTGGTTTATTGAAAATGAAAGTAGGTTTTTAATTTATCTTACAATAATTACTTATCAGGTAAAATTCAATAATAGCTTACGGACATCAACTCACACGTGTTGAAATGCCAAAGGTGTGAGCAGTTACTCGGGTGCAGGCATTTCGAAGTTTATTGGCAAAATGTCTTCATTTATAAGTATAGATATACTAGCGGAAAAAAGAAACTGCATTATTTAATATATGAAAAAACATTTAAAAATTACAATGAACAAATTTTATTTTTTGTAATACTGTTAACACATGTATTCGTAACAACGTCTCATAACACATTAATGTCAACGTCGAATAACGTCAATTTCAGCACACTCGAAAGTCACTGTTATTTGAAATTGAATTAACAAAATTAATAACGCGTGTGACCACCATTTGCATTCACGCATGCTTGACAGTGACGCCTCATTGATGCCACTAAAGTGTTCAGAAATGCTTGAGGGATGTTGTTCCAGATGTTGGTTAAAGCCTCGCCTAAATCAGCCAATGTCACTGACTGATTTGGTAAACGGCGTAAACGTCTTTCCATTTCATCCCAGACGTGCTCGATCGGCGACAAATCGGGAGAAACAGCTGGCCAAGGCAAGACATCGACATTCTGTTGAACAAACAAGTCCCTGACTACACGTGCAACGTGTGGCCTTGCGTTGTCTTGCTGCAGAGTGGTGTGATTTTGATGTCTCTGTATGAAGGGTATCACATGACACTGAATAATTTCATATCGATAGCGTACGCCGGTGAGATTTCCATTGACAATTTGTAGAGGGGTCCTTCCACATGCTGATATTCCACCCCACACCATAATGCTACCTCCACCAAATTGTCGACGTTGCACAACACAAATGTCCTGGTAACGCTCCCCAACGTGTGTCGTGTGCACCACGCTAGTCTGGCGATACGATGACATTGAAGCAGTACTGGGCGCATCGCTGGACGTCTTGGTCTGATGTTTTGCTCGCGCAGACGATTACGCACAGTTCTTGGATTAATTGATTGAAGCCCTAGAATGCTACGGGCAGTCAAACTTGCTGTTTGGAAACGATTTCTCAGATGCACAAGTCTTAAATGTGGTTGTCCTGTTGATGTGACGTCACACGAGGTCGCCCAGAGCGCGGTCGATCCTGGGTGTTGCCAGATTGTTGAAAACGTCTCCATAATGACTGGATGGTGCTCCAATGAACTCCAAAGTGTCTTGCTACAGTATGTTGTGCCATTCCAGCTTGCAGCATCCCAACAGCACGATTACGTTGGTTTTCGTTGAGTTGTGGCATGACATAGGGGTAAATTTTGTTGAAACTAAAGTGATTTCCTTAACAAAAAAAATTTAAAGAAATCCTTTACAGTTCTTATTCCAAACAGTATTGGCCCCAAAACTCGTGCATACAAATTCTTCAATAAACAACAGGTGCTCACTAACCATGAAAAAGTCCGTGCACCCGGACGGTTACCATCCGATATTGTTAAAAACAATACCATTATCGATTGTTTTAATTTTATAAATGCAAACAATAGATATAGAAAAATTATACTAAATTTTTTAATGCACAGTTTCTTTTTTCCGCTAGTATATAGAGAAAAATCTTTAAAAAACTTCTTTTCAGAAACTAATCAGCCGGGAAAGCTGAAACTTGTGTGGAAGCATCCCCAGCTAAGGTAGATTCCATATATAAACAATTGTTTAGGATCTTGTTGAGAACTGCAATGCTTAACACATGATTTAACTATAAAATCATTCTGTTAGAAAAGGGACTTGATTATAAACATAAGAATATCTAGGGGGAAAATTAGATTTTTATTTATACAGGATCTACATGTATTATGTTACATTGTCCAGATATTTTGTATTATGACTCCATTAAGCTGATTTTATCATACCTATTGTTCCTCAGGTGAGCAATGTGGCCCATGGGCCTTTTGTTTGAGGTTACCCCCCCCCTTTCCCCCTTTAGTAAACAGTTGCCATCTGTATAATTAAGGTATTCATGAATAATGAAGGGATGTTGAACAATTTTGAATCATTTTAAATTGGTTAAATATTATTGGTTATATATAAGCAAGATAACGATGAAAATAAAATAAACCAAATTTACATAAGAAGCCGGCCATTTTGCACCTAAAACTTTACCAAAGAGTTATCTACACCCTCTAAACAGTGGATAACACAACTTGAAAAACTATTTGTTCAATTTATCTGGAATGGGAAAAATGATAAGGTGTCAAGAAAATTATTAATTCAGAAATATACTGATGGGGGACTTCAAATGGTGCACTTAGAATCATATATCAAATCACTCAAATTATCATGGTTCAGAAGAATTTTACAGTCTACAGATGATCTACTGAACACTCATTTTGGTGTAATTACAAAAAGTACAGCCTCAAAATTTTTGCAGATGGTATCTCAGATTACCCTAGAAATATTTCAAAAAATACTCATAACTTTTTTTGGAAATAATTAATCATTACTGGCATTTAGTGAATACATTGACATATTACAAAAATCATCAAATATAAATCAGACCCCAGTGTGGTTTAACCCCCATATAGAAATGGATAGAAAATCAATCTTTTTTGAAGTATTGTATAAAAAGGGGTTTATATATATGTATCTGACTTTTTCAATGAAGATGGAGAATTCATCCAGCTCAATGATTACAATGTAAATTTACCATTCACTGTTATACTTGCATGGTCCTTTGTTTATTTGTGAACAATGTTTATGAATGGGAAAAAATGTTGCCTATTTTAACAAGATCCATTTCTACAAGGATGTATATAATGTGTTTTTAAGTAATTGTAATACATGTACTACTGTCAAACACGAAGAAAAATGGAAAATTCTACTTAACCTTGATGATTCATTCTGTTGGAAAGCAACACATAATGCACTTTTTAAATGCACAAAAGACAGTAAACTGTTATGGCTGGAATATAGAATACTTTACCGAATTTTAGGAACAAATATGTATCTATTTAATTGTAAAATAACTAACAACAACAAATGTAATTTATGTACAACTGAGTCTGAGTTAATTGAACATTTGTTTTTTTACTGTGATAAAAGTAAACAACTGTGGATGCAGTTGGAACACTTAATACTTAATATCAAATAATTGTCAATCCAATGTCTATTTTTCATTGTGTGAAATCATGTGCTTGGCTATACAAAAGAAAAAAAATAGTATTATATTGATTTTGTTAACAAAGAAATACATATTTTACAAATCAAGAAAAAGCTCAAGCCTTTTTATCAGAGAACTTAAAAGTTCAATCTATTCATATTATTTAATAGAGAAAAAATCATATGCTACAAAAATGATGTTAGATAAATTCACTATAAGATGGAGTATGCTTGATAACTTTATTACATCACTTGAATAATGTATTGGTCTTTATTTAGTTTTATTTTTTTTGTTAATTTTTTTCCTTAATTTATCATCCAAACATAATTAACATGTATGCATAACTAAGAATGGAAATATTTTCAAAATGATAATTACTACTGTATGATTTTCAAGACTTTGTACATTTTGAATGGGTGTGTGAGTGAATGAGTGTGTTTGTATGTTTGTCTTTGTCTCTTCATGTTTTGACCAATAATTAATAAAATGTGAAAAAAGAGTTATCTTCCCTTGATGAAATGAAGAAAATTTCAATTTTTTCAAAATATCTGTGGTGTCATGATTTATTTTATTTCATATTTGAAAAAAGGAGAGTTTATGCATATATTCATTAAGATATTTGTATGAAATTCAAATTACTTTTAACAATATCTTAATAAAACATGTACTGCCCATAAACTTCAATGTAAAATGGAAGGTGCAGCTGATTGGACAATAATCAAAATTTTAAAATTTCTTTGGGGTATTTTTTTTATAACACCTTCAAAATGATACCATGATTTAAAATATCGGACCATTCAATTATTAGGAACAAAATTTGGTCGTTATACATTGAATACCTCAAGACTGTTGGATAATAGGGTCATGGCTAGCCCTAGGTGGCATTTTTGCACCCATCTAAGGCGCAGTTTTCAACAAAGTCATTTACATATATGCCATATGACAATATTGCCTATATAGATTAGTTTAAATATATTTTTATTGAATAAATATGATAAGATTGGTTAGTTGATGCATCTTGGGAAATGATGTCTTAAAAAGTGGGCTTTTATAATTATGAATTATTTAAAGGGGCATGTTTCTATGTTAAACTTTGAGCTCCTTTTTGGAGTCTGAGTATTGACCTGGGGGCAGTTTTAACAATGCAGAACCTATACTATCTTAGGATGCTTGCATAGTAATCTCACAAATTGTAGCATTGTACAGACTAAAAACGGAATTTTTTAAAACCAAAATTGATACCATGTCCTTTAATGTATATTGTCAAATCTTGGAATATAATATTACAGTATTTTTCAAAAGTTTCATATTTAAAAATTTCGAAATAGATTGATACAAGAATCTGTTGTTCAGGTGAGCGATGTGGCCCATGGGCATCTTGTTAAAAAATCCTTAATTTTGGCAATTATTGGAATAAAGAAATTAAACCATGCATAAAATACCATAAAAAGAAACAGATAAACAATTCTCTTCAATATAATTAGTAATACATACTAAGTAAGTAATTTATTTACATGTATTATAGATGCATGTGCAATTTTTGTACAAGTGTGCAGTATAAAACAAAATATGGCGCACTTGTACATAATATCTATCAACCAATACCGGTACAAATAGTTATGATTAGAACATTTAAGTACATAATTATAAATTGTTTAAATTGAATGTATAATTACGCGATTTATATCACTAGCTATCTGCAATTTTTAATGACATTGACAATTTCATTATTCTCTTAACTGCATAGTTTACAGTCTCTCCCGCACAGGACTAATACAGGTCGTAGTGTAAAAATTTACACTACGACCGATATAGCATTGCGTTGAGTGACGACACTTTCTAATCGGTATGTATTTCAATTGCGATTTGCAACAAAGATTCTGATTGGCGCATTTTTATAGACCCGCCCATTTATCAAATGCATGTTAACAATATATGACTCCATAAAGCTGATTTTATTATGGCTATTGTTGCTCAGGTGAGCGATGTGGCCCATGGGCCTCTTGTTTCAAAATGTTGGTAAAGTGGGAAGGCACCGTCCAGCTTTAAGAAGGGGTATCGGATGAAGCAAAGCGTCGTAATATCATCTGTCAAATCATAAATATATATTTAGGCTTCAAACAATAAGAAAACCCTATTCAAATGCTGTTATTTATTAATTCCTAATATTAAGTGTTATGTAACTTTGAATTTGTATGAGATTTCTATTTCTCCCCTTTTTTTAAACAGTGAATATAGCCTCTGAACAAGGGTTCCAAGCAATTGCGACAATGAGCGAGAATGCTCAAAATGGATGGACAGCTCATAAATGTGTAGATCGGAATACCAACCAGAATTACAGTGCAAATTCATGTGCGATGATGGATTTTTCCGGGAACTATAGTTCAGCTTGGCTCAAAGTTGATTTAAATGAAATATTTAACGTTGGTTATATGAAAATCTTCTTTCCAGTTAAAAGTAAGGTGTGTGTGTGTGTGTGTGTGTGTGTGTGTGTGTGTGTGAGAGAGAGAGAGAGAGAGAGAGAGAGAGAGAGAGAGAGAGAATAATTACCGATACCTATATTGTACTGTTAATTGTGAACACTTAATTGTTACTCTAACTGTTTTCATACAAGTTTATACTATACATATACATATGTACATGATCATCAATGTAGGTCTTGCAAAATCAGCGGGATTTTCCGTTTATGTGTACGCCTTTGACATTTTTGATCCCTCATCATTTGATGCCGATCATGACCACCTTTTGTATCAGCATGACCCCTTGTCTGGCTGTCCTACTTCAACAATAACCATCGTCGTCAGGAGGTTAATTAAATACATAGTGATAAAAAATCAGCGGCCGACAGGTTTTGTGTCAAACTGTTCTGATGGAAGCAACTCGAGCATGTTTACAACGATAGAGATTTGTGAGGTGCAAGTATTTGGTAAGTCTAATTTGGAGGCACAATAAAATGTTTCGAAAAAATTGGAATTTTTAAAAAATTTAAACATATAATGTAGATTCCTTATTTTACGCGAGTACTTAATTCCGCGATCCCCCATGTTTTGAATCAAAACGCGAGAATATAAAACCGCGAATGCAGAACTTTTATCCTAATCTCTTATAGTTCTCAACTCTCAGAAAATAAAAGTATTTAAATTTTAAAACAATTTGAATAATTGGAGAATTATGAATCAAAATTCCTTGATCATATTTTTTTCCTTCCATGTTGAAAAGTATGAATTTGATTTTCAGGCTGCATGTATAATAGATATGGTAATTGTGCCACTTTGTGTCCGACCACCTGTAAGAATACACAATGTGATGCTTTAAATGGATCTTGCATTTATGGATGTGCTAATCCAGATGGTCTCACTTCGGATTGTATCGGTAATAAGATCTTTAAATATCTCAATGAGCAGTCAGTAAAAATGATAAAACTGCATTTTACCAGTTTATCTGCCTGTGAACAAAAGACCTATTCACCAACAAGCTAAAAACTGTTGCAATATGTAGTCTTTTCCATTTGAATGGTATAATTTTTATTCTATAATTTCTTTTTGTTTTGTACAATTTAAAGTTACATTCATAATGATTAATTCTCATTTGTATTGTAAAATTTTTCATTTGTATTGTATATTCAATTTTTATTGTATAATTTTTTATTTCATGTATTGTTTCTTAAAGATTGTTTATTTTGGTTTGTTATCAAGGATTTTATGTCTTATTAGGGCCTCGCTCTGTGGGCGCCCTATAGTGATCAGTCTGTCCGTCCGTCCGTCCATCTGTCCGTCCAAGTTCTCTTGTCCGGAGCATATCTCCTCTCCCTATGGCCCAATCTGGCTCATACTTCACCCACAGAATGCCCTTGGGTAATGGGTTTGCAGTGGTCTTGAACCATATTTCCAGTCAAAGGTTAAGGTCATAGCAGAATTATATGAAAAATCCGTGTCCGGGGCATATCTTCTCTCTCTTTGGTCCAATCTGGCTCATACTTCACTCACAGAGTGCCTATGGCCAAAGGGTGTGCAGTGACCTTGAATAAAGATTGTAGGTCAAGGGTCAAGGTCATATCGGACCACGCAAAAAATATTTTTTCAGAGCATATATACTCTCCACTTAGCCCTATTTGGCTCAAACATCACATAAACAGAACTTTTAAGTCAAGGGTGTGCAACGACCTTGAACCAAGTTTCAAGGTCAGACGTGAAGGTCAAAGCAGAATCATATGAAAAATCCTTGTCCAGAGCATATCTTCTCTCCCTTTGGTCCAATCTGTCTCATACTTCACCCACAGGGTGCCTTTTATCAAAGGGTATGCAGTTACCTTGAATGATGTTTGTAGGTCAAGTGTCAAAGTCATATCGGATCACACAAAATCCTTTTTTAAGAGCATATATACTCTCCACTTAGACCTATTTGGCTCATACTTCACATAAGCAGAGCTTTTAAGTCAAGGGTGTGCAGTGACCTTGAACCAAGTCAATGTGTTTAAAACTTTATAATCAGAGTTAGACCGTATATTATTTCCCATTTGCTTAATCTTGCACAGGTTGTACAAAATGCCTGTATGTAAGGGGCTATGAGATTGAATTAAAAGTTCTATGCCAGCTGGAAAATTTCTAAGTTATAGGTCAAGGTCAAAGCAAAATTCTCTTAAATGCTTTTCATTCTATTGTCCATTATTTAAGCGGGGCCTTTTGAGATGGTCACCATCTCAATGTTGTCTAGTTCTCATAGTATTCGAACTGGGTAATGCGCAAGGTGTTTTCGGTGGTTTAAAAGACGTCATTTGTCTTTGTTTTTTTTTTTTTGGGGGGGGGGGGAAATTGTAAGTGCTAATGAACTGAAAGGGTTTAGAAACCACGATAGACCAATCTTGTTACAAATGATTTGCGCACAGTTGAATATTTTCACGGGGTTAAATTAAGACTGTCTTTTGGTGACGGAAATTTATTTACAGAAATATACTATTACATGTACTTGTAGTAAGTATAGTATGTAACATGCACCTGTCACTGCAGTGGGTTGACATATCAATCAATGAATTTTCGAATAGTGACTCGGTGGGTTCAGGGGTTGTTTGTCAAGACGTATCCATGCTATAACATCATTTATTTGATGATACTTTGCGGCCTCTTATTACCAGTTCCATGTGTTCTAATTTCAGTATTATCATCATTTGAATCATTGCTTATTTTTTTAAAATTAAAAGTGTGTGTGTGTGTGTGTATAATTTAATTCTGATTGTAACACCTAATTTGATTGGCTAAACAAGTTCTAATATGTCGTATAACATAACTTGCCTACGTCACAATATGACGCGCGTGCAAAACGCTTGACGTTACGTTAAAATGTTATACAAATTAACGTTATTTTACTTAATAATGGGCCTTATTTTCTGATTGCAGTCGTAGAAAATTAAATTAAAAGGAATTAACTTATTACACGTATGTTATACGAGTATAACATAACTTGGGACAGTTTACGCTTTTTTATAAACCACTGGTTTTTAATTTCAAAGTACCGGTAAATACAAAATGATGAAACCGTCACAATCAAGAGTTACCGGACTCTTTGACGGTTTCTCAAAATTAAGATAGGACATTAATAAATTTAAAACAAGTTGCTTTCTTTTTAACCACACAATTTTCAGGCAATACTAAAAATAAGCGAAAATAACATGAGGTTAAAATAATTAACAGTTAAGACCAATGTTACTCAGGTGACCAATGTAACTCCTGTGCCTCTTGTCTTATTACTCATAGTTGAAACATCGTTTAAAAATACCATCGCAGTCCTGATACACAGTTAATGAATTTAACATATGAAAAAATTAGGGATGTCAATTTTACTCGGTTGGCGTAGTCGATTAATCGGGGGCTTTAGTCGAGCGATAGTCGAGTTCTCGTTGATTTATTTGAAACTGTGTCCTTTTCAAATCAAATAATGCTACTGTCACATACACCGTATCTTAAACCTAAAAAGATTTACAAACTTATGATGAAATGTACTAAATGAATTTGATTTAGTGTATCATCTAAATATCCGTTAGCAATTGTCTTAGTCTTTCCTTTTTCTTGTGACGCTTACACATAATTGAGCTCCATATCAAATCCAATTAAATGTGACCTTTTCCATGTTAAGTCATTGTCCCGTGCTTAATCAACAATTAAAGATTAACAATTATAAAAACAAATGCCTTGAGATGATTATTGATATGATTAAATTTTTGATGATACAAACAATTAATCAGTTATTTATTGAATTAATTGTTTGATTATACAAACATTTAATCCAATAAATAACTGATTAGAAGAAACACAGATTGTTCTTCTCAAGCACATGTCTGCCTAAGTACTTCTATTCAAAACAATAATCTGATCTACAAATTCAAAAGATTTTTAGTCAATTTTAGTTTTATAGTCAATTTTAAATAGCCAGCGTATTAGTCAATTAATAGCAAGAGACACCGATGGAACACCAATGTAACAAAGTTTAACTTTCAGTTCAAAAATGCCGAGAAAAGAAATCTGTTATTTTAATCATTCGTAGCCCCAAAACTACCGCTATAAGAGAAAAAAACGATTTTTTTTTTACTTTATAACAAGTAATCGACTAAGAAAATTTTAGTCGATGATCGTCGTGATCGAGCGATAGTCGAGTACTCAAACACTCGTTGACATCCCTAGAAAAAATGGCTAAGACTGATGACCTCGTGTAAACCATCTAGAACAACTCATGCATTGCCCAGTTCGATAAGGGATAATATTAATCCAATGAAATCCTTCGTAACAAAAAAAGAATGATAGATACAATACAAATGAAAAATCATACAACACAAATGAAATATTTTACAATACAACTGAAATATTTAACAATACAAATGAAAATTATACAATACAAATAGAAAATTTATGCATTACAAATATAAAATTTATACAATACAAAAATTTATGCAATACAAGTGAATAAGATCGAATGTTGCAACATTTGACTTGCTATAGAAAACGATGTTTTTTATGCTGGTTGTTTATTGTTTAATATTAAAAAAAAAAAGATAAGGCCTAAGCAACAATGATTGACAGCCGTCAGTTTTTTCGGCTCATGCAGTTCTGTCTAATATGTCTAATATGTGCATTTCTGACCTTATAGTCTTAATTTTTTACTCACTCAATTTATATGATTTATTTATGAAATTTCAAAGCAAACAGTAAGATGATATGCTTTCTTTGGAGTTTATTGCTTGTTAAGGAGGTATAGAGGTCATTGCAGAAATATTTTTTGCATAATTCGCCGACACTGATTTTAACAGTTTGTGCTGATGGGAAATACATTTCAAATGGGACGTGTGTGAGTTGTGTCGGCCATTGTAAAAATGATATATGTGATAAGTTGACTGGAAAATGTCCTAAGGGGTGTAAGAATAACTGGACTGGAGAATTCTGTCAAAGTATGTATGCTGAATCATTAAAAAAACCTTATTAATGATCATCGAAAATGAAATTGTCATGCAATTTGAAATGTCAAATTATTTGAATAATACTTCATTCAATATATTTTATACATATTAACATGATGCTTTGTGGATAATTAATAAGACAAATAAAAACACATGATTACAGCATGTCCCCCGCACTATTACGGCAATGAGTGCAATGCCTCGTGTGGATACTGTGGCGGTAATGCTGCGTGTGACAACGTGACTGGTCAGTGTCGCAGTGGATGTATGGCTGATTGGCACGGGGTGAAATGTGATTGTAAGTACCGTATACTTCTATCTCTACAAATGAAAGTTAAGGCCAAATAGCGACGCATTCTTATTATTATTTTGATAAAATTTAATTCTAATTGTAACGTCATATTTGATTGGCTAAACAAATTCTATAGTATGCACGGGTCTCAATACGACGCGTGTGTAAAACGGTTAATTTGCTTCACGTTTAAATATTGCACATATTTACGTAATTTAAAAAAACTAATGTGCCTTTCTGATATTAGTTGTAGAAAATCATTATTAGGATATAATTAATATATTAATAAAATATATTTAATTTCTACCTATGTTATATGAGTATAACATAACTTGGGACAGTTTACGCATTTTTAGCTCACCGAGACAAAGTCGGGTGAGCTTATGCTATACCCTCGGCCTCCGGACTAGGTTAAAGGTTTTGGAGCAGGTCCTATATCTAAGTTATTGCTGGTCATATCTTCACCAAACTGGAAGGGATGGTGCATCTCGGAATACTAATGGACTTGACAGATTTGAATGCTGAATATGAGCTATAAATTTCAGATCCTGTTGGGAGGGTAAGGTTTTTGGAGCAGGTTTAAATTTTTGGAGCAGGTGCCCTTTGATGGCTATATCTTTGTAGTTACTGGTTCTATCTTCACTGGTGCATCTTTATACACTTGACATGTTTGAACGTTGAATCTGAGCGAAAGGTTTTGGATGCAGAAGGAGGTTAAAGTTTTTGGAGGTGCCTTTTGATTGCCATATCCTAGTTACTATTAGTTCTATCTTTACCAAACTTGGATCGATTATGCATTTTGTGATGCTGATGCACTCGAAAGGCTTGGATGCTGTCAATCTAGGCCATAGGGTTTGGATGCTGGGGTAAGTTAAGGTATTAGGTCACCTGAGTGACCTATTGCTATCGGTCTTCGTCCGTCGTCGTACGTTAACAATTTTACCTTTTTAACTTCTTCTTGAAAACTACAAGGCCAATTGTTACTATTTTTGGTTTGAAGCATCTCTATAAAAATTTTTGCACACAGCGTTGCAATTATGAGACCACATCTTTAAAAAAATAATGATTCAATGCTTATATTTACGTTCTTTTAACTTCATTCCCTTTCCGCAATTAAGATTTATTTTTCAAATTCTCTGCCTTATTCTACAAGTAATGCGCAATGAATGGAAGAGCCATTGGAACTGCCGAAGTATGCTGACAAAAATAGTACACAACGCTATAAATTTTAAGTTCACAATTTATTTTTTAATCTGTTATTCAATGAATTTAACCTTTGGTATAATAATAAATAAATAAATTGATTTCATTTAACTGTTAAAAATATTTATATAAATGAAATGTTTATCAGCGTTAGTATAATATCAGGTCGTGATCCGGTTTGAAGTCGCGAGGAGAGTCGGTCATGTTTTTTGAAAAATACTGAAGGAAGATTGTATTCATACGCACCAGATTTGGTGATGGGGTCTTCTGTGTTATGCGTAAATATTACTCAAATCAACCAATGCAATTTAATAGGAGGAAAGAAAGTGAATGTAAATATTTGGCAATATTGAATAAAATATGTGTTCGATTTTAGGAAATCTACTATTAAATATTCTGTGCATTGTATACTTGTAGAAATAAGCTGTATGCATTTTGTGTGCATTATAAATGAAACTGTGAATATTATAAAAGATTGAATATTAAAGGCCTGCAGGTCTCTTATTCCCAAAAGTTTACAAATTTTGGCCCCTTAAGCTAAGGTATAGATAATCCGAGATTCCTCCGACTCTTGACCCCCCCCCCCCAATTTTCATGAATGAATGTTTTTTAAACATCAAATATAAAAGCGGGGAAACAGTCATAGGAATCTTAGTTTAGGGTTTAGACTTCAAAATGAAGCTTAATATGCAAACATGAGACTCTCTGACATGTCAATCTAAGGGCTACGGTACTCAGGTGAACGTCAAGACCTGTGGGCCTCTTGTTGAAAAACTAAATGCATGGTTATGAAGTCCATGAAGCCTTCTACCGAAATTGTGAAATTTATAGCCCCTGGGTCAGGGGTTCAGGCCTTAGGGTGGGGCCAATATGGCCATATAGTGAAAACGTATAAAATCTGAAATAATCTCTACTCCCATATATGTATATTTGAAAAAAAACTTAAAATGTAGCTCTGAAGCCCTCTAATAACATTGTGAAATTCATGGCCCCTGGGTCAGGGGTTCAGACCCTTTGGGTAGGGCCAATATGGCAACATAGTGAAAATGATTAAAAGTTTAAATATTTCTTGTGTAATTTTACTGTTGTTGGAGATAAACTAAATGCATCGTTATTATGTTTATAATGTCTTCTTTGTGAAAATCACTGCCAATGGGACAGGGATTTAGGCTTTTTATTGGGGGGGGGGGGGGGTAACAAATATTGCTATATAGTGAAGATGTATTTTTTTTTAGGTCACTTGAGACACTTCGGTAACCTATTGTTGTTGGTCGTACGTTGTCTGTGAACAATTTTACATTTTCAACTTGATAACTTCAAGGTAAATTGTCACTTGGCCATATTAAATCAAATATGTGTTCTATATCAGGAAATATACTTTAATTTCCTGTGCATTGTATGCGTGTGTGCTTTTGTGCATTATAAATGAAGCGGTGAATATTATAAAAGAACAACCATTAAAGGCCTGCAGATCTCTTTTTGCCAAAAGTTTACAATTTTTGGCCTATGGAGCTATGGTATAGTTAATTTGAGATTTTTCTGACTTTTGCTGTCTCCTCCCTCCCCTTTATTAATAAATGTTTTTAAAAAATCAAATTGTAAATGTGGGGGTACCAGTCAGAGGAGTTTAGACTACAAAATGTATCTTAAAATGCAAAAATGGCACCCTCTGACATTTCAGTCTAAGGGTTACTTAGGTGACCGTCAAGGCCTGTAGGCCTCTTGTTTTGGAGCAGGTTACATATTTAGGTAAATATTGGTCCACACTTATACATGCTTACATGGTTGATTTAACAATGTAAATGAATCACAGAGCTAGTTTGAAATCCTGAGAGTGATATTGATTATCCAGATGCTAAGGCAGGTTTAAGATTTTAGAAAAACTGAAATCTTGGAACCGGTTACATAATAATCTAAGTCCTGTTCATACCCCATCAGACTTGCACTGTTAGTATACTTATTGATGAGTAATAAAGATGAAGCTTCATATACAGAATTTGATCTCGATTATCTGGATGCTTGGGCAAGTGTAAGTTGTTTTTTTTTAGCTCACCTGAGCTGAAAGCTCAAGGGAGCTTTTCTGATCTCTTTTTTTCCGTCGTCTGTCTGTCCATAAACTTTTTACATTTTCGACTTCCTCTCCAGAACCACTAGGCCAATGACAACCAAACTTGGCACAAAGCATTACTGAGTGAAGAGGATTCAAGTTTTTAGCTCACCTGAGCTAATAGCTCAAGTGAGCTTTTCTGATCACTTTTTGTCCGGCTGTCCGTGAACTTTTAACACTTTTCAACTTCTTCTCCAGAACCACTGGAGCAATTACAACCAAACTTGGCACAAAGCATTATTGGGTGAAGGGGTTTGTTAAATGAAGGGCCACGCCCTGTTTGAAAGGGAGATAATTAAAATTGTTAAAAATTAAAAAAAATAGTTGGTATTTTTCAAAAATCTTCTTCTTAAAAACTGTTTGGCTAGAAAAGCTCAAACTACGTGATAGCATCTTCAGGTAGTGTAGATTCAAGTTTGTTCAAATCATGATCCCTGGTGGTGGGGTGGGGCCACAATTTGGGGGGGGCGAAGTTTTACATTGGAATATATTGAGAAATTAAAAAAAAACTTTTTCTCGAAAACCAATTGACCAATAAAGCTGTTACTTGTGTGGAAACATCCTCTGGTAGTGTAAATTCAAGTTTGTTCAAATCATGATTTACCCAGGGGTAGGGTGGGGCCACAATGGGGGGTCGAATTTTTACATAGGAATATATAGAAAAAAATCTTTAAAAATCTTCTTCTCAAAAACCAATTGGCCAGAAAATCCGTTGTGTGGAAGCATCATTAGGTAAGGTAGATTCATGTTTGTTCAAATCATGATCTCCGGGGGTAGGATGGGGCCATAACATGGGGTTGAATTTCTACAAAGAAATGTATAGAGAAAAGTCTATAGAAATCTTCTCAAGAAACAAATGGTAAATAATCTGACTAACTTGTGTGGAAGCATCCTCAGGGTAGATTCAAGTTTGTTCAAATCATGATCCCCGGGGGTAGGGTGGGGCCACAATGGGGGGGGGGGGTCATAGTTTTACATAGGAATATATAGAGAAAAATCTTCTTCTCAAAATATTACGCAGTATGGCCGACGCTTCGCCTACTTATTTGGACATTTAAAAGTATTTAATAGAGAAACCGTGTTCCGTAAGTTCTTAAAATATTTGGAGTAGTTGCCCTTTGAAATTACTTTTAAATTAGAGTAATTGCTCAAACCTCTGTTGAGGAAAGGTAGACGTTTGCAATTAAATTGCAACAACACATTTAAAGTAAGAAGGATGCAGCGAAGGTTTTCAAAGACTATTTGAAAGATGAGAATGAGAATTTCAAAGAGTTTGCCGGTGTAAACTAAAATTGGACAAAATATACCTCAAGGCCACTAAACTATAGCTTTTCATGGATTTACGTAGATCATCGCTTCTTGTGAAATAAATGTCTCACTTGATAGTCCTCGGGATAACAAAACACCGTCTATGAAACTGATCAACCTGATGTATTTCCGTAGTCAGTCAGTTACAAACCTAATAAGTAATAATATTTCATCATGATACAGTACGATATTTTGTCATAAGATATGATACTATTACTTATTAGGTTTGTTACTGACTGACTACAGAAATATATCCGGTTGATCAATCTCATAGACGGCGAGGCGAAGAGCCTAGACAGCGAGGCGAAGAGCCTCGCCGTCTATGAGATTGATCAACCCGATATATTTCAGTAGTCAGTCAGTAACAAACCTAATAAGTGTTTTGTTTTCCCGAGGACTATCAAGTGACACATTTATTCACAAAAAGTGATCGATGATCTACGCAAATTCACGTACAAGTTGCCAAACATCTCGTCCAATTTAACTCATTTAAACTTCAAAATTATCAATCTCACCTTTTAAATACTCTTTGGAAATCTTCGCTTCACCAATGTTTACTTACAATGTATTGTTGCTATTCAATTTTAAACATTTTCTCCCTTACCTCTGCAGAGGTTTGAGCAAATCTTGACGCTGCCATTTTGTTCTGCTCCAGACACAACAATGTGACGTCAATATTCAAAGGGCAACTTCTCTAATTTAAAAGTAATTCCAAAAGGCAACTACTCTAAATATTTTAAGAACTTACGAAATGCGGTTTCTTTGTTAAATAATATGAAATGTCGAGATGATTAGGCGAAGCGTCGGCCAATGACGGCCATATTGCCGAATATTTATTCTCACCGAACCGACATTATAGAGATATATCAGGCAGTCACGTGTCATGTTTAAACCAATGAAAGTGTGACATTTCAGTACGAGGGAAAACAAAACATTTTATTGTATGATATGATACGAAATCATATTGAAAAGTATGATACAATATTATATGCTACAATACCATATTTTCATATGACATGATGCAATATTGTATCATATAATATTTATAAAATTGTATTATACTATACAATGCAATTTTGTAATTTATCATATTTAACTCTGTAATTTTTGATTACCTTTGTTAATATATTGCTTCGCAGTTTATAAGTGTAAACTGCCCCAAGTTATGTTAATTAAATAGTATAACATAGGTAGAAATTTAAATTCATTCTTCAATTAAAAATAGAGCCCATGGGCCCGTTTCACAAAGCATACTTAGGACAAAGTTATATCTTGGGAAAGAACTTTTTCCTAAGTTCATTACTTATCCGTTTCACTATTCCAGTCCTATCTTATGAAATTCCTAAGTTATGTCTTAACTTTAAGACAGGTAAATCGATGTCTTAGGAACAAACTTAACATGGCGAATGTTTATTTTATATTGAAATGAATTACATGCACATTAAAGTTGAACAAAAATACTAGAATATACGTATCATTAAAACTTTTTCATTTTACTTCTTAAATGAAAACTTTAGTACCATCAAAGTATACATATATTTCTTCGATTGATTTCTTTGATGTAGACTTTTAATTTTTACATTTTTAGGTCACCTGAGTAAACTCAGGTGACCTATTGCTATCTGTTTTCGTCCGTCGTCGTGCGTCGTGCGTCGTGCGTTAACAATTTACATTTTTAACTTCTTCTTAAAAACTACAAGGCCAATTGTTCCCATTTTTGGCGTGAAGCATCTTTATGGTAAGAGGAATGTAAATTGTGAAATTGGTGGCTCTACCACCACCAGGGTGCCACAGGTGGGGCCAAATATGCAAAAAACAGCCAAATTTTCAAAAATCTTCTTCTCTACTCCCACACATGTGAGGAAAAAACTGATTGCATGGTTATGATGTCCATGAAGCCCTCTACCAAAATTGTGAAATTCATGGCCCCTGGGTCAGGGGTTCAGGCTCTAGGGTGGGGCCAATATGGCCATATAGTAAAAATGTATTAAATCTTAGAAAATCTTTCTTCTCTACTCCCATAGATATTTGTTAAAAACTAAATACATAGTTATGATGTCCATGAAGCTCTCTACCAAAATTGTGAAATTCATGGCCCCTGGGTCGGGTTCAGGCTCTAGGGTGGGGCCAATATGGCCATATAGTAAAATGTATTAAATCTTAGAAAATCTTCTTCTCTACTCCCATAGATATTTGTTAAAAACTAAATGCATGGTTATGATGTCCATGAAGCCCTTTACCAAAATTGTGAAATTTATGGTCTCTGGGTCAGGGGTTCAGGCTCTAGGGTGGGGCCAATATGGCCATATAGTAAAAATGTATTAAATCTTAGAAAATCTTCTTCTCTACTCCCATAGATATTTGTTTCAAACTAAATGCATGGATATGATGTCCATGAAGCCCTCTACCAAAATTGTGAAATTTATGGTCCCTGGATCAGGGGTTCAGTCTCAAGGGTGGGGCCAAAATGGCCATATAGTAAAAATGCATTAAATTTTAGAAAATCTTCTTCTCTACTCCCATATATATTTGTGAAAAACTAAAGGCCTGGATATGATGTACATGAAGTCTTCTACCTAAATTGTGAAATTTATGACCCCTGGGACAGGTGTTTAGGCACTAGGGTGGGGCCAATATGGCACAGGAAGGGCCCAAATATCTTGAAAACGGTTAAAATCCCCACCCCTAAACCATATATATTCTTGTTCCTTGTGTTAAGGGCCATCAAATGGTATGTAGGTCATGGGCCTCAGGGGTGGTTCCTGACCCCCCTCAAACAGGAAGAGCCCAAATATCTTGAAAACGGTTAAGAACCCCACCCCTAAACCATATATATTCTTGTTCCATGTGTCAAGGGGCATCATATGGAATGTAGGTCATGGGCCCTGGGGATGGTCCTGACCCCCCTCAAACAGGAAGTGCACAAATATCTTGAAAACGATTGAGATCCCCACCCCTAAACCATATATATTCTTGTTCCTTGTGTCAAGGGTCTTCATATGGTATGTAGGTCATGGGCCCCAGGGATGGTCCTGATCCCCCTCAAACAGGTAGTGCCCAAATATCTTGAAAACGGTTGATATCCCCACCCCTAAACCATATATATTCTTGTTCCTTGTGTCAAGGGGCATCATATTGTATGTAGGTCATGGGCCCCGGGGATGGTCCTGACCCCCCTCAAACAGGAAGTGCACAAATAACTTGAAAATGGTTGAGATCCCCACCCCTAAACTATATATATTCTTGTTCCTTGTGTCAAGGGGCATCATATGGTATGTAGGTCATGGGCCCTTGGGGTGGTCCTGACCCCCCTCAAACAGGTAGTGCCTGAATATCTTGAAAACGGTTAATATCCCCACCCCTAAACCATATATATTCTTGTTCCTTGTTTATTTTAATAGTAAAGTAATAATTGGCTAACTAAAATCACTGATATATAAAGGTAAAATGATTTTGGTATATATGCCAGATGGTGATTCTCAACGAATGTTGAATATTCAAAAACTGGAACAGGAGAAGTGAGAAACTCATGATGGCTTTTATCGATAAAGCTGGGTTTTTTTTCGTTTGTTTAAATGCCCACAGGGAGAGTTTCTGTCTGCCCCGGGGGGATGGGGGATGGGAGGTTGTTTTAGATAAAACATGAATAATAGCCACCTTGTTATTATTATTAAATTATTTTCTATCAGAGTCTTGCACCTTTTCAATATCAGGTCTGTCTGCCCCGGGGGGATGGGGGATGGGAGGTTGTTTTAGATAAAACATGAATAATAGCCACCTTGTTATTATTATTAAATTATTTTCTATCAGAGTCTTGCACCTTTTCAATATCAGGTCATGCACTCTTTTATGATCTTTTAAGTTTTTCGCTAAAATTATAGGTTTAATAGTCCTTTTTGAAAGATTTCAGGCAGGGAGGTGGTCGTCATTACAAATTAAAAATTTTTCTATTCCAGAATAAAACTTAACTAAATATGCATGTGCAGTAACAAGCCAAAGGTGTTGCCTAAGGATGTTTAATGCCTCCTCGTAGAGGGTGAAAACTATAAACAAATAATGACATTGTTACAATATGTAAACAATACAAGAACACATATGCATTAATATTCCACATTTTACATTATGCCATTTTCTAAAATATGCTGAATTTCGAATTTTTACACAAACAATGGTAGTGCTGCTTTAAAACATAATTCAGAAAGTAATATTTACGATATGGTATATAAATTCATAGCCTTGACACTTGTTTAACGCTATTATTGTGTGACTTATATGTAAGAATAGACCAATCTATATTTTACAATATGCCAACCTAAACCGCGAACATGATAATAATCAAAGTATCAGACATAAGCAAATATTAATGCACGAGAAACTGAAACATAGTACAGCAATATATGTTTTCTCAATGCATACATAATTATAACACAAACACTTACTTCTATAGTGTCCGATGACTAGAAAAACGTGAGAGTTTTCTACTGAAAACACGTGTGGAAGTAGAACTAACAAGACTAGTTTTAGAAACGTAGATCCGGATTATTTCCGGCATGAAACACTACAATGCATATATGAGACTCCTTGACAAGTTTGTGTATGGGTTATGCTACTCAGGTGACCGTTAAGGCCATTTGGCCTCTTGTTTTCTATATTATCTGGTCGCACGCGCAGATGGGTAGCGGGTATTGTTATAGCTAGTGCACTGATGATAATGAAATTATTCATGCCTGAGAATTACTGATATCTTAAGTAGTTTGATAAAAACAGGAATAAATACTAAATTAAAACTCAATTACAGAATGACTGGATGATTTGTCCTATTCCTTCACGAAATAAGCTTTTCTTTTACGAAAGAAATTTTAGGTGTTTTCTTTGCGGCGGGGAGAAGGGTTGTTAATTTGATTTTTTGTTGGGAGGGGTAGGAGTGACCGGGAAGTGGATTAGGCCATTCCAAGTTTTTTCTATGTTTAGCGTCCGCGGACGGATTGTTTTGAGATGTAAAAATAAAAAAAAACACACAATCATTTTACATCAAATTAGATCGCTTTTTCATATGTCGGGCTTGGGATCGCATTTTTAAATCGAATCGGCAATCAAATATTCATAATAACAACATTCAAAATAGAAACCATAGTGGTTATTTGTTATTTTTGTATTTTTGTTACAAAATGAAGAAAATGCTTAAAAATATATTATAAATTTTATTTTGTTGAACCTTTAAAGTTGTGTGTTTTTTCTAAGGTTTGTGGGTTTTTTTCCTGATAGAAAGATAGGTTTTTGAGTTTTGGGTTGACGCTAAACAAAGAAAAAACTTGCAATGGCCTTAGGTATGTCAATACTAAATCATTCATGGGAATGCTGTTTCATTCAGAAACTTTTGCCTTTTATTCTCGCTTTCTCTATCAGCCGAGATGCATTTATTTGCGATGTTTCCTTTTGTAAAAAAAAAATCCCATTCTTATATCAACCATTACAAGATATCACGCGTTACATTAAACTTAATTTAAAAGTTCCACATCTTCCCATTATAAATACTAAATCACTGCATGTGATTATTGTATTCCATTTGGAATATACCGTAAGATATAGTAAAGTCATAAAATTTGGATATCGCAACGAGTATTTTTAATTTAGGATTAAGCATATCTCTATATGTTAACACGGACTATTTATAATGGACCAACTAGGGACAAAAATGCACTCGATCATTTATAAGAAATTACAGAAATTCTAGCAGTGACTAATGTTTTCAATTGATTCATGCTGTCATATCCAAATATAAATATTTAAAACTAGAGCCGAGCTCGTTGCAAGCAACGAGAAGGTCTTCCGTTACAGCTTCAAGTCGAGACAATCTGATTAAAATCATATCCTTGATCCCCTCCTTGTTTTTCTATTTTCGCTATAAGAGGATCTGAAGAAACCCCTCTTGAGATCACCCCCTGTTGAACGTTTGTTTATAAATATACATGAGTTATTCTAGCAATCAGAGCAAGAGATAGAAACGGTAATTTCGGGTTACAAACAAAAATGGAGTTGTACGACGAAATGATGTCACATGTTCGTGAATCTTTCGGTATCAGCAAGTAAGAGATGGAGCATAAGTTGATATTAGACGCCCTTAGGGAATCTAAAGAATGTATTGGCATAACTTCCAAATCATGTAACTGAGGGATTTCATTGGTCAAAGCAAAGTTATCCAGGGGGTGACCTCAAGTGGGGTTTCTTCAAATCATCGTATAGCGACTATAGATTTTTTAATCAGATTGCAAGTCAAGAAAGGATTGTCATTCAGTCTTAATAAAACCACCCCTCTTCTTCTTACACTTGTCAGGGTCTGAGAGTTATTGATATGAGGTCATCTTCACACTACCTTAACTTCTGACCAATCAGGGCTTTAGAAAATCAATTTGAACTCTTCGAAAGGAGACAGAAAAATTAATTCCTGCCTATTTTCTATATATTACTGCAACCTCCAGACTGCATAGTATTGAAGAGTTACACTTCTCATAAAACAGATAAAGACATGTCTGTAATAAGCTAGGGGTATATATTTAGATTGTATGCAAATTTAAAGGTCATAGAAAGGTGACCTCTTATTGATACCTATCCGACCCCGTTGAGTGTAAGGAGAAAAGGGTGGACTGTCATTAAACTGGATTGTCAATATAATAATAGTAAGTTCAGAAAACGAGGCTCACTTTCAAAGTATTATTTTCCTACCAGACAAACTCTCCTTTTAACTCATTTCACGGTTATATCAATTTATGATAACTTAAAACACATCACTTATATGTACATGTATTTAATTATTCCAACCAGAAAATCGATAAATACGTTTACATGTATGTACAACTGATGACAGGATTCAAACTACTGGTATGCCTATATCATAGTGTAAAAACACAAAATCCACTGCGCTGATGCATGGAAAAAAGTGTTATGTTTCATAAACATTTTGATTCCCTATATTCATACTTAAACCTCTACCGCTAAAACATGGAATAGTTTATGTAAAGTGCAGTGTTAAAAGAACACCAATTGTAAATAAACAATAATGCCTTCTCCCATCTGAGGGTGCGCTATAAGTATACGAGACTGAGGTGCTCAGTGGTAGGGATAACAATCCGAATAATGTTTGGCCATACAGGCCTCAGTTTTGTTTTTTAAAGGATGAGTATATCTGAAATCTTCACAAGCAAGTAAAAGAAATTCACAAATCTTCAAAATCATAATCCGCGGCAGTGGTAGGGGTTGTGAGGCATCTCTAACTTCATTTTTTTTTCAAATAGGATTTTGTTTTAAATATCCCAATATTTTTTTTTTTTGCCTTGAGCGCTCATCTAGAAAGTGTGTGGGGGTGGGGGTTGTCAATACCCCAAAATTTAATATTTCTAAATGTAAATTTCAGAAAATGTTGGCAGGGGTGGGGGCAAAACTCCAACTGAATCAAAAATCCTTTTTGTCACTTTTGTGTGACAGGAAGAGAGACCTCTAGTTTACAATTATTTCTATCATGTCACATATACATGTTTTAGTTATAATATTTTGGAATCTTTTAAAGATACAATGTCATTTATTTGATAAAAATCATATATTTATGCATACATGTATTAACATGTGACGTGTAAACCTAAAAGTAATCAATTTTGTTCGGTTTTTTACTTGAGTAACAGAAAGGCATAAACCAGCGTTTTGTTCAGAGCACTGTGTACATTGTATATTTAAACCAAACCAAAAGAGATGGTGTGACGTCAAAGCATTTTGTTTTTGTTTTTTAAAACAAAAGAGTTCTACATAATGCCAACCTCCAGAAAATACGATTTCTCTAACTTTAACATTTACAACACATGCGCGGATCCAGACAATTTTTCCAGGGGGGGGGGGGGTCCGAATTGAACGTAGGGGGGGGGCTACACTATTCATCAGAAATGTTGACAAGCAAAAATAAAAAAACAAAAAAAACAACTTATTTCCCAAAATCATGAAATTCCTAATCCGTGGAGGGGGGGGGGGGGGGGGTAACGTAGTATGCCTATAACTTGAAAAAATTGTACCTGTCAAAATTTTTTTCTCCCATATTCATGATATGCCTAATCCGATTCATGATATGCCTATTCCGTGGGGAGGTGGGGGTGCGAATATGCTTATAACTGCATTTTTTTCAATACCACTCTTAATATTTCCCGCTTCCGACGCCTTTCCAAAACATATATGTGTTTTCCAGGGGGGGTCCGAGTCGTATTTGCGATAATTTCACTATGTAAATTTAATAACTTCTCATTTTCCGGGGGTGGGGGGGGGGGGCGGACCGCATGCAACAATTAATAAAATCCGTTGAACAACACATATCTATACCATTTAATTGTAACTTTGAGAAGTGCATACATTTTTGGGAGGCAACTGTGTCGCTAGTCTGTAAGTCAAGTGAATTATGTCCTAAGGTCTTTTACAGAAATAAGAAACTGTCAACACTTGCAGTACTCTGATGATTTCTATGGCGACCGACTGCATTGAATAACGTATTTCATTAGTCAGCCCGCGGTCTGACTAATTAAGTTAGGATGAAACTTCAATTGCGCTTGCGTAAATTGGAATTATGGAAAGGAATTACTAGACAGATCGTGTTAGAGAAATTCGTTACGAAGTTACGAAACTGGTCAGTTTCTAGGTCAAACTGCGCATCGATGTATTGGAAGACTGTCAATGGGAATTGTCTGCAGCCACAGTCCGGAGTCCGGACTCTTTTAGTGAGATATTGATAGTGGTTTGCGACGAGACGGCCATGAAATTCAGAGAGCTATACATGTATTTGCAAAGTTACAACTTTAAGTATTAAGTAGATGCGCGGTTTATGTGCAATAAAAAAAGGGTGCAAACTAAATGTGCACCTGCATATTATTATTGTTCTGGAAACTATCTAGTATCTTGTTTTTAATAGATTGTGTATTCACTTTTGTCCTAAAATTAAAATTCCGCTGGCTGACTTTCTTAGCTTTTTAAAAAGCTAACCTTGTAACTTCTAAACGTGAGAACAAATAATTATTATTTAACATCTTTGACTTAAAACTTTAAACTTATATTCAACAATTGACCACTACAGTGATAGCTCACTTCCAAGTGTATTTTAATTACATAACAATTGATGATCTGCATCCATAAATTACCTATGGCTATCTGTGTCCAGGGTTGTGTGCACTTAAAGGCCGAGGTTTTTAACCGGTGTTTTTAACCGGTCTGCTTACCTTAGGTAAGTTCAGGTGGGGGTGGAGCCTATATTGAAAGAGGTGTGAAACCTCGAGGGAAACACGCTCGCTTGTGTATACATGTCTATATACACGGAGTATTAAAGTGCTCTCAAAAGAGTTTTTCCGGTTTTTTTTAAAGAATATCGTATTTACATGTATATGTACTTATAAAACAAATTGTTCTTCGTTGAAATGAATATAAACGCATGAAAAACCGCGTGCGACATGTGCAAAATCTTTCGTTTGATTGAACAAGTTTCTGTCGGGATTAACTGAGAATATATCCTGATGTTTTGTGAATTATACAATTACCCCACCGTACTCAAATACTAATGCAACTTTGCAACCAATGCTTGTAAATCTTTTCCGATCAGCTGCTAAATTAAAGTGCACAATAATTATACCAGCTGCGCATGCACCAGAGCTGTCTGTACTTGTTTCTATTCCGGTTTCAGCTCGTGAAATTTCTCAAAGAAATGTGATAACTAACGATATAAATCGTGAACGCAATATTTGATTTCATTTAATTATTTATTCCCAATTATTCACAAACATATTTATTGATAAACGACGTCTTTCATGGATACATGATCGGCACCACATGATTGGTGATCAGCGCATTTAGTGTGGTACATAACCAAGTACGAGTAAATTTTTAATTCATATCATTTAATATTTCTTTTGTTTAAAGTGCTGAAAGATAGCGATTTATCGTCACGGTATGCATCAAATCAAAAGAAAAAAGTTTACTGCACCGTCGTCGCGAGCGCTGGGCATGGTATACACAGGACGAGTAAACAAATGCCAATCATTTTCTAACATCCAAACTGGGGCCTCGATTTAGTTGATTAACAAGGGTTACACTTACCAGGTAAATTTGAAGGCGGTGCTTATTTTTCGGTCGCACGGGGTGATTGAATTAACACGCAGACTGGCCGAATAAACACACAGATTGCAAAGTGAAACACATTAGGAAGTACGTTAACAAATAAGGAGTCACCAAAAATTGATTTTCGCCAATCAGGGGGGGGGGGGGGCGGAGCAGCACAGAGATGACTGTTTTTAAACTTCCTAGAACGCTTCGAAAATTAATGATTTTGTTTAATATGTCAACCCTCTTAAAATTTGGTACAACTCTTAAGAAAACTTATTTTACTTTCTACACTATTTAATTTTTGTGTTGGTCGAATATTAATTCTTACACCAGTATATGTGCATATATGACTCGATGGCCAGGAAAGTTTGAATATTGTCTTAAAACTGTTAAAGTCTGTAAAAAGTAAAAAAAAAGCAATAATTAACGGAAATGATCATGAGTAACTACAGTCTATTCATCGTCGGACCCCATGGGTTTTCCATCCGTTAAATTGCTTGAAATCAGTGTAACGGATAGAAAACCCGTGGGTTCCGACGATGCAGTATATTAATCTTACATGCAAGTTAAACACATATCAATTTTACATATGCCGGTAAATATCTCGAAATTTCATTATATTTAATCTTTTATTTATACAATCGGCCTTGCATATTTAGAATCGAATTGATAGATTACTTTTATTCAATTAATGATAGGTTTTTATAAGATTTTTCGCCCTGACGTTTAAATCAACGCTAAATTAACTGAATAAGAGAGATAAATTCATCTTTCATCTAAAACCAATATAAATGAAAATAAAATAAACAAATAGTTTTGTGTTCGTACAAAATATCAATAAACATACAGGTGTGATAAGGTACATGTAGATGTCCCCTCGCGCGCGATCTTCTCGGCCATGTGCGAGCGTGCGAGGGATGATCATCATTTAAAGGGGTAATCTTTGTGGGTTTTTGTTGTTGATCTAAAACATTATTAGTACAGTTCTTATACAAACCCACCATTGATTTATGTCTGACGATGTTTTGGATTAGGAATAATATCGGATTTTATAATTTTCAGAATGACTTCTTAATTTTCATTTTAAATAAAACATTAATAACTTAAAATTAAAACAGTTCCTGTATTTGCGGCTATATAAACTCAAAACAAGTACATGAAAGACGCGAATCTGGTGTATTAGGTAACCGCTGACCGCTTGGTAGACCGCGGGCGAGGAATAGGTTACGTAAAGTTACAACACACACAGCTCAGAACCCAGGAAGATTTGAAATGTTCGCAGTATAATAATGACTAAAATCTACCAAATAGAAGTTTGTTTTTTTTTACTTAAAATCCACAATTGATCTATGCCTGATATTACTTCCGATTGAGAATGACATTTCTTTTATTAATTAACAGAACGTTTTCTTAATTGACACTCTATCATTTAATTGAATTTGAGAAGAATAAACGTCTATGTGTGATCAAAATTAAAACAATTCTTGTTTTCGGCTAAATGAACTCATAAATTGAGAGACGTGACTCCGGTATATTAGATAACCGCTGACCGCTAGGTAGTCCAGCCACGACCATGGCGACCGACTTTCTCGGCCGCAAGCGAGGGATAGCTTACGTAATGGTTCACACACAAAGCTCTGATTCCAGATATATTTTAAATGCACGCAGCATGATAACTAAAATGTATCACATAGATTTATTTTTTTCCGGTAGTTTGTGTGATTTACTAGAAAAGAAAAAGAATGTTTATATTTTCTGTTTCTCGTTTTTTAGGATTGTGCAGAATTTACGAAGATAACTTAAACTCTCACATAAAAGCATGTATCCTAAAAAATTTTTTTTCTTTTTTTTTTTTCTTTTTTGTGAATTAAAGCCTCCTTTTTAAACAGGCATACTGTCTGTCGTAACTTAATGTCAGTTGTACGCACAATGACTTTCGTTAACTTGCCAAATAAACACAGGTACATGTTAACATGTAAAGCTTTTTACACTCATACTACACAACTCACCAACAAAATAACATTGTAACGACATTTATAGGATCCCAACAAACAACTTTTCCAGCGACAGCTATATCAAAATCCTAGCCGTTTTTTAGTTATTTTTCAAAAACTTTCAAGGGCCCTTGGCCCTTCATTTAAGGGGCCAGCCCTTTTTTATTGGTGTCAAATGAAAGTCCTTGACATTCTGCACAACTTTTATTCTACATGTCTTAACAAAATATTTTTCGTTTAAAAGATACAAAGGAAAATATGTCTAAATTTTCGCACTTTTTGGAACCCTGTTTTCTGACCCCCTACCTTTTTCTAAATAAAGAAAGTAATCCAAAAACAAAAACCGATGTGCAAAACTTCAATGTCTCTGTTATTTAAATTCGTTGGATTCCCATTCCCTGCTATCATAGTCTCGGAGCCTTTGTCTGGAAACGAAAGGCCCTAAATTTTTTAAAAAGGGGAATAACTCGTTAACGGAAGAGGATTTTTAAAATTTATGAAATGGTTTAGATAGTGTTTTGTAAAGTCTATAAGCCCTAAAAATTTGAGCAAAAACCGTTCAGAAATGAGCAAGATATGAAGCCTCAAAGTTCGCGTCTAGGAAGAAAAAAAAAAAAAAAAAAAATAAGAACTAGAGCAAAGCTCGTTGCAAAGCAACGAGTGGGTCTTCCGTTTATGTCGAAAGTAAAGCTAAATGTTTCTCTAAGAAGCAGAGTTCTTAAACCAATAAACATAACTAAATTAAACAAAAAGAAAAAATCGAATTATTTTTGATACGAGTTCACAAAATCCGAATGATTCTAAGTACGAATTGACAAAAACATTATCAATTTCAAGAACGACCTAGCAAATACAAATCCGAATGTGTTTAAGTACGATTTAAAAATTATCGAATTATTTTAGGTACGAGTTAATTTACCTTTGAACATAACACTATTTTCTTTACCAAGAATGTGGAATCAACATTTCCGGAAAAGTCAATTTTTAAACACCTATATCTCTGTAATGCATCGGCCGATTTTAAAACGGATTTCAGTTTTAAATTAAGCTTAATAAGCTCTTATTTTTGCTTTTATGATTAATAACAAATTATCGCTCTGAAAAAGGTTACTATAAAAAGACTTTGTAGCCCTCCCGGCCCCTAATTTGAGGGGCCAGCCCCTTTTTCTTGATATCAAATGAAAGGTCTCGCGAATATAAACATATTTTGTTCAACAAGTGTTCACGAATTGTTAACCGTTATAGAGATATTAGAACACCTGTGTTTTAGGGGCCGACCCTTCAACTCCTTACTAAGGCCACGAACGAAAAATTTTTAGGTATCACATTGTTAAGAACATAATTTTGAGCAACTTTTGTTCTACAATGCTTTTCAAAATATTTCTTCTTTTCAAGATAATAATGATCAAAGTTTTGGACTTCTGGCCCCTTGAAACCCCTAATTACGTAATATGACTTTGGTATGGTTCTGTATAGATGAACAGCCGTACAATGAACATTTCTGCTTCTATAATTAATAACAAATTATTTTTCAGTAAAGAGTTATAATAAAAAGACTTTAGAGCGCTCTTGGCCCCTAATTTGAGGGGCCAGCCCCTTTTTCTTGATATTAAATAAAGGATCTCATTAATATAAACATATTTTGTTTAATAAGTGTTCAGAAATTGTTGACGGATTTGGAGATATCTAAACAACAGTGTTTTAGGGGCCGATCCTTAAACTCCTTACTGGGGCCATAAACCATTAATTTTCAGGTACCATGTTCTTAAGAACATTATTTTAAGCAACTTTTATTGAACATTGCCTTTCAAAATATTTCTCCTTTTCAAGATATTAATGATCAAAGTTTTGGTCTTCTGGCCCCTTGAAACCCCTAATTAGGTAACAAATGTTTAAAATAAGGTACTGTGTAGATAAACAACTGTACAATGAACATTTTTGCTTCTATAATTAATGACAAATTATTGCTCAGTAAAGAGTTAAAATTAAAAGACTTTAGAGCCCTCCTGGCCCCTAATTAAAGGGGCCAGCCCCTTTTTATTAAAACAAAACAAAAGCTCGTGTAAATCTTAACAACTTTTGCATTACATGTTTTAACAAATTATCTACAGGTTAAAAGATATTTTGCAAAACGTGTTAAAATTTTGCCAAAAATTTTGGTGCTAATTTTTCGACCTCGGGCGAGCTTCGGCGCCGTGCGCATTTTCCACAATGTCAAATACAGAGGATCATCTACAGACATCAATCTACATATTCCTGAAAGTTTCACCTTTCTATACCCCTTAGTTTCGGAGGAGTTACGTGGACAAAATGGTCCTTAAAAATTCACAAAATCTTCAAAATCTCAAACCGGAAGTGACGTCATCAGGTCAAAATTTTATAATCGCAAGCACGTGTTATGTTCTATCAGTCCTGTAAATTTGGTGAAAATCGACCAAATAGTTTTTGAGTTATAGCTCTCGAAAAATGTCAGAGGAAAAATAATATAAAACTAGAGCAAAGCTCGTTGCAAAGCAACGAGTGGGTCTTCCGTTAATGTCGAAAGAAAAGCTAGATGTTCCTGTAAGAAGCAGAGCTCTAAAGCCAATACCAGGAGTAATTAAAACAAAAAGATAGAAAAAATCAAATAATTCTTGGAACGACTTAACAAAATCCGAATGACTTTAGGTACAAATTAACAAAAACCTTAACGATTTCAAGAACGACTTGACAAAAAAAATTCCGAATGTGTTTAAGAACGTCTTAACAAATATCGAACCATTCTAGGTACGAGTTAATTTAACTTTGAACATAACACTATTTTCTTAACCAAGAATGTGGAATCAAAATTTCCGGAAAAATCAATTTTTAAACCCCTATATCTCTGTAATGCATCATCCGATTTTTAAACGGATTTCAGATTTAAATTAAGCTTAATAAGTTGAACATTTTTGCTTCAATAATATATAACAAATTATTTTTCAGTAAATAGTTATTATTAAAAGACTTTGTAGCCCTCCTGGCCCCTAATTTGAGGGGCCAGCCCCTTTTTCTTGATATCAAATGAAAGGTCTCGCAAATATAAACATATTTTGTTCAACAACTGTTCACGAATTGTTAACTGTTCTAGAGATATCTGAACAACTGTGTTTTAGGGGCCGACCCTTAAACTCCTTACTGGGGCCACCAACAACAATTTTTCAGGTATCATATTGTTAAAAACATTATTTTGAGCAACTTTCCTTCTACAATGCTTTTCAAAATATTTCTCCTTATATAGATATTAATGATCAGAGTTTTGGACTTCTGGCCCCTTGAAACCCATAATTACGTAACATATGACTTAGGTATGGTACTGTTTAGATAAAAAGCTGTACAATAAACATTTTTGCTTTTATACTTGATAACAAATTATTGTTCAGTAAAGAGTTATTGCAAAAAGACTTTAGAGCCCTCTTGGCCCCTAATTTGAGGGGCCAGCCCCTTTTTCTTGATATCAAATGAAAGCCCGTGGAAATTGAAACAACTTTTACATTACATGTTTTAACAAAATATTTACAAGTTTAAAAATATTTCAGAAAATGTGCAAAATTTTTGTAAAAAAAATTGGTGTCAATTTTCGACCTCAGGCGAGCTTCAACGCCTTGCGTATTATCCATATTATAAAACAATGCGGTACATCTACAGACTTTCATTTACAATCCCTGAAAATTTCAACTTTCTATCGTGAATAGTTTCAGAGGAGTTGCGTGGACAAAATGACCCTTAAAATTTCATTAAATCGTCAATATCTTAAACCGGAAGTGACGTCATCAAAAAATGTAACTAAAAACAGTTGTCCCCTACAATGCTGTATAAGTCCTGAAAATTTGGTGCAAATCGGATGAATAGTTTTTGAGAAATAAAGCTTTAAAGAAGGCAGAAAAAGAATACTAGAGCAAAGCTCGTTGCAAAGCAACGAGTGGGTCTTCCGTTAATGTCGAAAGAAAAGGTAGATGTTCCTGTAAGAAGCAGAGCTTTAAAACCAATACCAGGAGTTTTAAAACAAAAGATATAAAAAATCGAATATTCTTGGTACGACTTAACAAAATCCGAATGATTTTAAGTACGAATTAACAAAAACCTTAACCATTTCAAGAACGACTTGACAAAAAAATCCGAATGTGTTTAAGAATGACATAACAAATATCGAATCATTCTAGGTACGAGTTAATTTCACTTTGAACATAACACTATTTTCTTAACCAAGAATGTGGAATCAAAATTTCCGGAAAAATCAATTTTTAAACCCCTATATCTCTGTAATGCATCGTACTATTTTAAAACGGATTTCAGATTTAAATTAAGCTTAATAAGTTGAACATTTTTGCTTCAATAATATATAACAAATTATTTTCAGTAAATAGTTATTATAAAAATGCTTTGTAGCCCTCCTGGTCCCTAATTTGAGGGACCAGCCCCTTTTTCTTGATATCAAATGAAAGGTCTTGCAAATATAAACATATTTTGTTCAACAACTGTTCACGAATTGTTAACCGTTCTAGAGATATCTGAACAAATGTGTTTTAGGGGCCGACCCTTAAACTCCTTAATGGGGCCACCAACAAAAAATTTTTAGGTATCATATTGTTAAAAACATTATTTTGAGCAACTTTCCTTCTATAATGCTTTTCAAAATATTTCTTCTTTTCTAGATATTAATGATCAAAGTTTTGGACTTCTGGCCCCTTGAAACCCCTAATTACGTAACATATGACTTGGGTATGATACTGTATAGATAAACAGCTGTACAATAAACATTTTTGCTTCTATAATGCATAACACATTATTGTTCTGAAAAGAGTTATTGCAAAAAGACTTTAGAGCCCTCTTGGCCCCTAATTTGAGGGGCCAGCCCCTTTTTCTTGATACCAAATGAAAGCCCGTGGAAATTGAAACAACTTTTGCATTACATGTTTTAACAAAATATTTACAGTTTTAAAAATATTTCAGAAAATGTGCAAAATTTTCGTTAAAAAAATTGGTGCCAATTTTCGACCTCAGGCGAGCTTCAACGCCTTGCGTATTTTCCATATTTTAAAACAATGCGGTACATCTACAGACTTTCATCTACAATCCCTGAAAATTTCAACTTTCTATCATGAATAGTTTCAGAGGAGTTGCGTGGACAAAATGACCCTTAAAATTTCATTAAATCGTCAATATCTTAAACCGGAAGTGACGTCATCAACAAAATTAACTGAAAACATTTATCCCCTCCGATGCTCTATAAGTCCTGAAAATTTGGTGCAAATCGAGTGAATAGTTTTCGAGAAATAAAGATTTAAAGAAGGCAGAAAAAGAATATTAAGAACTAGATGCGATCTCGTTGCGAGCAACGAGTGGGTCTTCCGTCCGATTTCTCATAAGATGCGATGCGATTTTGACCGAGATTTAAATCTGTCTGGTGTCATGTTAACTCGATTTAAATGAGTTTGAAAATTTTGAAAACCTAAAATCCTATAATTCATCCAATAATTTCATCAGACGCAAAAATGCAGGAACATTACAAAAATCATGTTTTAAAATTAGTTTGAGGTCATTTTAACACGATTAAAATAAATTTAAAATTTTGAAAAAAATAAATTTCATCCAATCAATTCGAGAAAAATGTCATCAGACGCAGAATTGCAAGCGCAACTAATATATCATGTTTTAAAAGTAGTCAGAGGTCATTTTAACACGATTTCAATGAGTTTAAAATTTTTGAAAAATTTTAAATTTCATCCAATTAATTCGAGAAAGATGTCACCAGGCGCAGAATTGCAAGCGCAACTTATATATCATTTTTTTAAAATTAGCCTGAGGTCATTTTTACACGATTTAAATGAGTTTAAAATTTTTGAAAATTTAAATTTCATCCAATCAATTCGGGAAAAATGTCATCAGACGCAGAATTGCAAACGCAACTTAGTTATCATAAATTGGAATTAGTTTGTGGTCATTTTAACACGATTTACATAAATTTAAAAATTTTGGAAAATTTAAATTTCATCCCATCAATTCGAGAAAGATGTTCTCAGACGCAGAATTGCAAGCGCAACTTAGATATCATTTTTAAAAATTAGTCTGAGATCATTTAAACACGATTAAAATGTGTTTAAAATTTTTGAAAATTTAAATCTCATCCAAATAGTTCAAAAATGATATCATCAGATGCAGAATTAAAAGCGCAACTTAGATATCATGTTTAAAAATTAGTCTGAGGTCATTTTAACACGATTTAAATAAATTTAAAAATTTTAAAATAATTAAATTTCATCCAATCAATTCGAAAATGATATCATCAGACGCAGAATTGCAAGCGCAACTTAGGTATTATGTTTAAAAATTAGTCTGAGGTCATTTAAGCACGATTTAAATGAGTTTAAAATTTTTGAAAAATTTAAATTTCATCCAATCAATTCGGGATGAATGTCATCAGACGCAGAATTACCAGCGCAACTTAGATATCATGTTTTAAAATTAGTCTGAGGTCATTTCAACACGACTTAAATGAGTTTAACATTTTTGAAATAATTAAATTTCATCCAATCAATTCAGGATGAATGTCATCAGACGCAGAATTGCAAGAGCAACTTAGATATCATGTTTAAAAATTAGTCTGAGGTCATTTAAACACGATTTAAATGAGTTTAAAATTATTGAAAAATTTAAATTTCATCCAATTAATTCGGGATGAATGTCATCAGACGCAGAATTGCAAGCGCAACTAAGATATCATGTTTTAAAATTATTCTGAGGTCATTTAAACACGATTTCAATGAGTTTAAAATTTTTGAAATAATTAAATTTCATCCAATCAATTCAGGATGAATGTCATCAGACGCAGAATTGCAAGCGCAACTTATATATCATGTTTTAAAATTAGTCTGAGGTCATTTAAACACGATTTAAATGAGTTTAAAATTTTTGAAAAATTTAAATTTCATCCAATCAATTCGAGAAAGATGTCATCAGACGAAGAATTGCAAGCGCAACTTAGATATCAGGTTTTAAAATAAGTCTGAGGTCATTTTAACACGATTTAAATGAGTTTAAAATTTTTGAAAAATTTAAATTTCATGCAATCAATTCGAGAAAGATGTCATTAGACGTAGAATTGCAAGCGCAACTTAGATATCACATTTTAAAATAAGTCTGAGATAGTTTTAACACGATTTAAATGAGTTTAAAATTTTTGATAAATTTGAATTTCATCCAATCAATTCGAAAAAGATGTCATCAGACGTAGAATTGCAAGCGCAACTAAGATATCAGGTTTTAAAATAAGTATGAGATCATTTAAACGCGATTTAAATGAGTTTAAAATTTTTGAAAAATTTTAATTTAATCTAATCAATTCGAAAAAGATGTCATTAGACGCAGAATTGCAAGCGCAACTTAGATATTAGGTTTTAAAATAAGTATGAGGTCATATAAACACGATTTCAATGAGTTTAAAATTTTTGAAAAATTTAAATTTCATCCAATCGATTCGAAAAAGATGTAATTTGACGCAGAATTGCAAGCGCAACTTAGATATCAGGTTTTAAAATTAGTCTGAGGTCATATTATCACGATTTAAATGAGTTTAATAATTTTAAAAAATTTAAATTTCATCCAATCAATTCGAAAAAGATGTCATCAGACGCAGAATTGCAAGCGCAACTTAGATATCATGTTTTTAAATTAGTATGGGGTCATTTTACAACGATTTAAATAAGTTTAAAAATTTTGAAAAAATAAAATTTTATCCAATCAATTCGAGAAAGATGTCATCAGACGCAGAATTGCAAGCGCAACTTATATATCATGTTTTAAAATTGGTTTGAGGTCATTTTAACACGATTTAAATGAGTTTAAAAAAATTTAAAAATTAAAATTTCATCCAATCAATTCGAGAAAGATGTCAATATACGCAGAATTTATCATTCTTCAAATATTCAGTATCATATCTTTTATCGTTTTCAAGGAGATGCGTTGAGAAAAGAAAATTCGTTGCAAATTTTTTACCTATATTTTGATCCAAGCTAGCTTCCGTACTCGGAATTTCCGGAAAATAATTTTTCCAGGAGCGACTAAACTAGCGTGTCCTCTATCATTCCTGAAAATTTTAGCTTTCTATCTTCACTCGTTTCTGAGGAGTTGCGTGGACAAGAAGTCAAGAAAAAAAGACAAAATGGCGGATAAGTCCGAACCGGAAGTGATTTTTGCGGAATCGAAAATGGGGTATAAACTTCAAATGATACTAGATCGATGCTGAAAATTTGACGAAAATCGGACGACCCATCTACGAGAAATCTTCTGCACAAAAATTGTAAAGAAAAAAAAAAGAAAAAAAATAATAAACCTGAAAAAGAAACAATAGAATAATAGAAGGGTCTTCCGCTGAGACGGAAGACCCTAATAATAATAATAATAGAAAGAAACAGTAGAAAAACAAGAGGGTCTTCCGTCGGAAACGGAAGACCCTAATAATAATAAAAAGAAACCGTAGAATAACAAGAGGGTCTTCCGTTGGAAACGGAAGACCCTAATAATCTTAATCTGCACAATAATATAAAGGTCTTCCGTTGGAAACGGAAGACCTTAATAAAGAATTATATGTACATATAGCAAAAAACAAGAAAGACACTGCGATCTCTCAAATTAAAAAAAAAGTACTGTGTTTAAAGAATATACGGGTTTATTGCATAATTCTTAGGTACTCGTGTATCCATGTGAAGGTAAAATATTATACAAAATTTCAGTACTTGCACATACATTGTAGACACTACACTATTTACACTCTATTTACACATTTTAACTTTTTTTTCTAACATGTTTCTAGGTGAATAAGGGCATGAGTTTTTACATTTACTTAGAAAGTTTACATTCGTGCCATATTAAAAAGAATTTACATGATTGATATTAGTTTAGAATTAACGAAATGATATAAAAGTGGCTTACAATGTATCTTAAGATAAAACTTATAGTCAACTGCGTTACGCTAAGAAAGTTTTGTGAAACAGCTCTGACAAATCTTAGGAACTTCCTAAGTTATAACTTAGGCATATCTTAAGCTCTATCTTAGGAAACATCTTAGGAAATCTTTGTGAAACGAGCTCCTGTATAATTC
Organism: Magallana ariakensis; assembly: GCA_020458035.1. Classification (NCBI taxonomy): domain Eukaryota; kingdom Metazoa; phylum Mollusca; class Bivalvia; order Ostreida; family Ostreidae; genus Magallana; species Magallana ariakensis. The sequence continues at coordinate 16,307,341 of CM035813.1, read as the reverse complement.
CCATCCATAATTATATGGTTCACGATATATATCTTAGAATTAATCACAGTGCTGAAAGTATTGAAGGCCAGGCGTTAATGTTGTACGATACTCATTTGTTTATGGTGTCGGATAATAATCAAAGGTGGCTGGTCTATTTGTGGTTGTGTTGGATTGAGGTGCCCTTGAGGAAATAGGACAACATTTCTTGTTTTGATAAAATATTCATTGGTAAATGACTTGAATAGAATACTTTGAATTTGTCTTTAATCAAGTCTAAAATGATATTTAGAAAAAAATTGTATTTTTTTTAAGATAGATATTAATTAGGAATTTTATTTTCTTTTGACAATCTCCCATTCCGTTACATTTGGTCCCATGTCAAACCCTGGAACTGACTTGTTAACTCTTGCTGGAGGAAATAACCTAGGAATGTGTCTTCTATATATGGGAAAAATCAATATAGGGAGGAATGTGATGGTCAGACTGGTGGAAGTCAGATACCTCAGTTTGTAGATCAGCTGACTAGAGATCGGGGAACAGGGTTCAAATCCCTGTCTGGTCCCTTCCCGTTACAATATCTTTGAACAGAGTTTATTAGGTTGTTCAAACTTGCACTTGAACCATTTGTATATCATTATACAATAAAATATGTTCAAACCTTTCTCTTGAGCAGATAATCGACTAGATGTTAGAGAAGTTGAAGAATTTCGAACCTTGGATTTCATATTAATTTCAGCAATAGCTGTGTCCCTGCTGGCGAGTCTGATTCTTGGATCTTTGTACATTAAAAGGTAAACAGGTACAAGTAAGTGATTTTGATCATCTGTTTACCATCGTCTGTCTGTCCCTCTGTCGATCAGCTTCTTATATTTCCCCACAATCAATTTCAATCCACCTTTGCACAAAGCATTATTTCTTTCAAAAAGAGGTGGGATGAATTTGGGGAAATATATATATATATATATATATATATATATATATATATATATACACAGAGAAATTTATACACAGAGAAATTCACCTTATTGGACCTCCACTTCCGCCCCGGCCGGGGCTTGAACTCACGACCTCTGGAACCCATACTTCTAGCGGTGAGCGGCCACCGCGCTAACCACTCGGCCATCTAGGCAAGACAAAAAATCTTCCTTTCGATGACGAACGGAACCTAGCACGCTGGTCGCTCACTACACGGTCGTTTGAGATACAGGTGGAATACAGTTAAACGACAATTTGATAGGATCGGGGCGATACACATTGCATAGATATATAAATATAATAAGCACAAACATTGCAATAACTCTCAAATTGACATATACCTGCCCATAGTGAATGATAGAGATATACATAAAGCACAGAGAAATTCACCTTATTGGAGCGCCACCTCCGCCCCGGCCGGGGCTTGAACTCACGACCTCTGGAACCCATACTCCTAGCAGTGAGCGGCCACCGCGCTAACCACTCGGCCATCTAGGCAAGACAAAAAATCATGCTTTCGATGACGAACGGAACCTATATATATAGTGTATATAGTGTACCATATCAGTGGTACAATCCCACTAAGTTTCACTAAATTTTAGTATATGATTCCAAAATTTATGCTGTAAAGACCTAAATAAGATGACAAAAAAGTGAAAAGATATTGTCTCTATATATGTATTTAACTTAAGTTAAATTAATTTTGATTGGCAATTTTACTGTGTAAGATCTAAATCATATCGTAAAGCATAGATTCTTAAGCAAATGTATAACAAATTTGATGAAATTTATTTTTTATTCACAGGAATTCTGTGAACAGGAGAAATAGCAGCGGTGATCCAGCAGTGTTGTATACAACTGAGGAAGCCGAAGATTTCCGAACGAAAACTAGATCTAGCCAGCCAAAGAATACAAAACTGTAAAGAAGAATGATAAACATTTTAAGAAAGATTTTTTTTTATTAGTGGTATGTGTCTATCAAATTAATTAAAGACAGTGGTTCTGAATTTACCATCCTTTTATATTAGGCCCACATTCAATGCTAATTTTGTCAACCGTGAAAAAAGCTGTTAAAATTTAAAACTTCAATCCATATTTTTCTAATCATGAAAAAGAAATAAACTTTTTTCATCGATATGTGTAGCTCTTCGTTAACAAGAACAGTACTATGTTACTTTATCACTGCCCGGTACCCAAAGCAAGAAAGTAAAACAAAAGAATTTGATATTTTGCCCCGGGATCCGCCATTGCTACTCAAACATCTGATCACAAAGGATCCAATTGAAAACATCGACATTAGATTGACTCGTATGAATATAATTAAAATTATGATAATTTTGTACATGGTATAATTAATATATGTAATTCATTTTTGAATGACAAAACCCTACTTTTGAAAATTTACGTGAAGCTGTTTCGGCCCGTGTAACGTACCTGGATACATAGATGTGTTTGAGATTGGGGAGGGGGGTTCTCTCAGTGTTTATGAAAATGAACACCCTTTCTAATTGTTCATATTATATGTTCAAACTTTCTGGCAGATTTGATTAATTATCTTTGCAAGTGTTCCTGTTTAATTCAGGCACGTAGCATCATTTTTGATTTTTGAAAGAGAAGGGAGCTGATCTACCCCCCCCCCCCCCCACCTCGACAAACCAAAACAAGGAGAGTGAGGCGGCTGGTATTGTAAAATTTATCTATTGATTTATATACGAACTTTTTTTCCCTATAATTTTTTCACACAGTTTGAAAAAGAGGAAGAGACAGTTCTTTAAAAATACATTTTTTTAACCATGTAAATATAAGAAAACAGTCTTTCCAAAACAATCGAGGGGGGGGGGCATTATTATCATTAAGATGGTGGGGGAGGGGGAGGGGAGGAACAATACTAATTCCAAATAATCCTATTCAGGGGCGGGGTGTTCCTCCTTTCTAAAAATTTTATCTATTGATCTATGTATGAACTTTTTTTCCCTATAATTTTTCACTCAGTTTGAAAAAGAGGAAGAGACAGTTCTTTAAAAATACATTTTTTTTAAACATGTAAATTTAAGAAAACAGTCTTTCCAAAACAATCGGGGGAGGGGGGAGCATTATTATCATTAAGATGGTGGGGGAGGGGGAGGGGAGGAACAATACTAATTCCAAATAATCCTATTCAGGGGCGGGGTGTTCCTCCTTTCTAAAAATTTTATTCATTGATCTGTGTATGAACTTCCCCATATTTTTTGCACTGTTTAAAAAAGTGAAGAGCCTAGTTCTTTACAAATTGATTTAATACATGTATAAGAAAACAGTCTCTTTCCCCAAAAAAGTGGGATGGGGGCATCGTTCAATCTTATATATTCAAAGTTCTGGCAGATTTGATTAATTAACCTTGATAGTCTTGCATTTTTCTGACCCTGACCTTCCCTATGACCTTGACCTTAGTACTGTAAATGTATTCCTTTATTTGCTTTAAGTTTAGATCTTTTGACATTGGTCAACATTTTTTCATCAAACATAAAAGATACATATGGGTGAAATTTCTAGCAATTTTAGCAATTTCTCTCATGAAAATTTCATAGATATATATTACAGAGACCAAACAAATTTGTAAAGGAAGTGATATTGCTACAAGAATCTAATTTCAACATTAAACATCAAACCAATATTAAAATCAAGTATAATATTAACAATGTTACCTAAAGAATGCTCTCAAAGCTGGGAAAAAGAAAACAATTCAACATATCATACAACAACGAACTTTATAAATAAAAGTTCACAGAAAATGCATGTATTTGATATATATTGTCTAAGGAGGCTGGCTGGTCATCAGTTAACCGTCAGATCTGCAGTTAACTTTGACATATGATATTCATGGCCAGAATCTAACATTTAGGAAAGAAAAAATACAAATATTTTAGCTGTGAAATATGATCATTTTCCTATATCTTAATATATACAGAGCTCTTCTTCTTAAGGAGATTAAAATTAAGTCTAAAAATGGCCACAACCATTAAGCCTTCTTAAAATTTTAACTTTCTTTTTACTTTGGTGTCTCTAATTATTGCCAAATACAAATTTGATTTGTGCATTTAATTTCTATTTCACAATATTGGATAGTAATGTAATTTTCCATTGTGCTTTAAAAAGAGACTTAATGCGTAAACAAAAGAGGGGGGGGGGGTGTGGAGATTGTGAAGCATGCAGGGTAACACAATTATACAAATAAATCTTTGGTAAAATAAAAAACCAAAAGAAAAAACTCAGGACTTGTTGTTGTAAGACATACAAGATATAGACATGGCAATAAAAAAATAATGCCCATTTCTGCAAATTAGAATATCAACTTCAGTCTAAATATTGCGAAACGCAGCCTCAGTTAAGTGTGTTATAAACAATTTAACACCCAGTAAGTTAAAAAGGTTGCAAATAAGGACATTCACTTCGAATACTTGTTTTATAAATAAACTAACACATGTAGAATTCTGAATGCTGTAAGGGTATCTAATACATTGTTATGGCCAGAGAAAAACTAATATTTATCTGCTCTACTTTTGATGCTAACCTACTATTAAGTGACAAAAAAATAACTTTTGTATTATAAGATACCTAGCAAATTTGTCTTAGAAATAACATTAAGTTGGTACCTTTGTGTACATTTCAATTTACAGAAACTTGAAATAAGACCAAACACTAAAATGAACTATTGAACTTCAGGTTACATATTTAAGAATTCAAACATATATGGTGCTTGGACAAGCAGATCTTAAAAAAAAATACAATAATGGTTGGATCAAAATAATTTTTGAACATTAATAAAACAATTGCAAAGAAGTCATGATCAATCTTAAATCAGTCTAATTATAGATATAAAATTTGCAAATAAATAATTGTTTTTGTTTTTACCTCAAATGAAAAATTATATAATTAAAAAAAAGATTTGCTTTAGATTTAAAAATATCTCAGTTTGATTCTTTTCAGGAAAAGAAAGTTTTTCAATAAATACATGTTAATGAGTTTTCTTTGGCACAAACTGTTGAAGTGGAAAGCTGTAGGACTCCATATGTAAAAGTTGTACAGTTGTATCTTAGGCTTGTGGAGGAAAGACTTATGACTGAGATTCGGCATCATCCACATACTGATGCCATCTGATGACAATAAACAATTCATTCAATCAGGATTGTTATTATATAAATAGTGCCTGTTTGGGAGGGTACCAGTTGAAATTGACACCCCGAGAAAACCATTGTCAACCGACGCGAAGCGGAGGTTGACAATGGTTTCCGAGGGGTGTCAATTTCAACTGGTAACCTCCCAAACAGGCACTATTTATTTTATTATACTGAATGTCATAATTTTTATAGCAAATTTTACTGCTTTTATATAGAAAAGACGTGAATTCTACGGCGAACCGTACGCGCATAATTAACGCGCATGTAACAATTCGTTCTATCGGCCCGTTGCTAAGCGTGCGAGGGAGAGAGAACGGATTGTCAACTGCGTCTAAACCAATCAGATTGCAGTATTTAACATGAAAGTATAATAAAAATATATACTGCTAGTGACAATTAAAAGAAAGTCAAAATTTAACATCGGTTATTATGAGTTTGAAAATGGATAAGGGGGGGGACAGGAATATAATCATATCCTGTAGCATAAATTTACTTACAATATTGTATATTTCCCCGACTTCTTACACCGACAACGTTCATCGGTAGGGACATCCTCCAAAACCAATTCTATGTGACTATGGAGGGTAATCGTGTTAAAAAATCCAGACCTGTAAACTTGTAAATTCAAATATGCAATCGTGTTGGTGTGTGAGTCTGAGTATGAATGTGTGTAATTCTGATCGCGTAACCTATTAAAACTCGGACATAAACACTTTAAGATTTGACTCAGTTCCTTCTTATGATGCACATTTTGTAGCTTAATTGTTTTTGTTGGTTTATTTAACCTTCAACTTTGCACATTTTTAATCCATAGTTTCTGCATTTGTGTCTTCATCCTCGGATATAGCACAGTTGACATGTTACAAATCGACAAATGTAAAGTCTACAAGTTTGTCGAATTTTGACATGACCTTATATGGAAAATGCTTGCTGCGGGAAAAGGCATGCCTTAATCGCCGGAATGGACTAAAGTAAACATAAAATTCAGTTAAACTGTTCAAATGAACGATACTATTTTCTTTGGATCGAGAATATTATATTTAGAAAAAGATATTGAGGTATAATTGAAACACAGGCACCTAAGTTATAAATTTTTCTCATAATAAAAATAAATACCCTATATGTAATAATACACAAGGTACCCATCCCCGCCATCTTGGATTTATTTCAAACTGTCACATCAGCTGGAAGTTTTGCTTGAAACTCATCGGTAAAATTATTTTGCGATCCTCTCCGTCTCCCGATCGGTCATTCAACATCTAAGCTTACAACCAATTCAACCAAAACGGTGCATTACAACTGTCATTAATAAAAATCACCCCTCGATCTGCATCTACTGCCTAAAATATGCGACAAAAGGCTAAAGGGTGGACGGAAGTTGACATAAATTGCATCATACTTTGGGTAATCCCTTCCAAATATAACACTGATACGAATATTCAAAAGGCGTCTATTTTGAATTCGATCAACATATACAAGTTAAAACTAAGAAAATGGATCCTATAAGTAGTCAATTATAACTTTTGTTACACTAAGTTTATATAAACATGTTTATAAATGCATATCTTTTGAAATATTGAAACAAACACACGGTGCAGGGAAATCTCATTTACATATAGGTGACAACTTCCATATAATTTATACACATTTTAATTTCACGACAGTTAACCTTATCTTCGGAATTTTTTTTTCATTTAAAGTGGGGAGGGGGGTGCCGCTACTCATGTCTCATCTAAATCAAAATCTTAAAACTACTGTTTTCAGGTAGTTAGTTTTTCTTATTGATAACTCAGTTTTTAAATTATATAATCAGCCGGCCGACCCCGTGAATTTTTTTCGGGGGGGGGGGGGGGGTCTTGTCCCAACATTGTGGGAGCGATAAGGATGCTTTTGGTGATATTTTCTTTATTCACCCGAGCTCTATACTTAAACGATTTGTTACATGTACTCTAAGATAATAGAAATGCGTGTATACATTTAAACAAAGTCATGATTGGTAAAATTTTCCAGATCTAAGATATCTGATGCCGATTGAATTCTTCACTCGCATCTTTTCTGTATTCTCTTGATATAAAGGGAAAAGGGTACCAATTCATTTCCCATAGAGCTCAATGTTAACCTAAACACACCTTGCTAGTTTGCTATTTTACTTACAGACATATCCTTGGTCACATTTGAAAGTTCATTCCAAGCACTAACAAAAAATCACTAGAAATATATATGGTCCCATTGCGTTTATAGGTCAAAATTGAGCTTGTTTACAACTTATAGCGATCCGCAGCAAATGAATCCAAGTCTCAAAAATGATACTCACCTCCTATTTCAACCCCTCTTATTTCTTTACTTTCTGCAGTACTTCTTCATTCCATCATTGAATTTAAACAGTGATAATTTTACTTTAAAATGATCATTATTTCAGCAATTAATTCAGCCAATCACCTAAGCCATCCTTTTTCTGCTCGGCTCAATCTTGTATAAACACTTCTCTGATGTCAACATCCGGTGCATTGGTACTCTCATTCCATAATGGACACCGAGCTTAAATTCATTTTTCGAAAAATCGTACTTCCTAAAAAAATGTTGTTATCCAGAGATATGATTTTTTTTTATTCTGTGCCCATTCCGGCGATTACGGCAGGCCTTTTCCTGCAGGTATCGGTGACGTCACTGTTTCCATATATGGTCATGTCAAAATTCGACAAACTTGTAGACTTTACATTTGTCAATTTGTAACATGTCAACTGTGCTATTTCAGAAAACGGAGATATAAACGCAGTGACTACCGATGGAAAATGCGTATTATAGTGACAGGTTACATGTAAATAACAAACAGCATTTTATAGTTGCAAATGTGCATCTGTAGGAAGAATTACATTGAAGGTCTGCGGAGTCAACTTTAGAGTGTTTGTGTCCGAGTTTTATAGATTACACGATTAGAATTACAGACACATACTCAGGCTCACACACCAATATGATTGCATATTCGGATTTACAAGTTTACATGACTGGATTTTTGAACACGATTACCCTCCAAATGTGACGGCCACATCCTTAAATAAATTGTGCAATTTCTTTATGTTAACATGGCCACTCCTTATCCAGATGAATCTAACAATAATGTAGATTTGTGCCAAAATCGCATTTATAAGAATAAAGAATGGCTTGTTGACACTTAACACGTGGAATGGACGGAAATGATCCTACGTCGATATCATTAGGACACCTTACCTGTCCAAGTAAAACGCTGGCACTTTTTACATTTGACTTTGTAGCACATGTCATAGCAGAACAACTTCCTCTGTTATAATGGCTGATCGTTGTTGACGTGAAATTGAAGAATCAACAGGTGTGAGAGTACCTAACTGGATCGTTGATGTCGCCAATATATACCTGGTAAATTTCACCGGGTAGACATACAACACACTGCTTTGATTTGGAACTTTCGCGACGTTTTTCACTCTCATTACACAACAACGTTCACATACGGCGTGACTTCTTCAAAAACATTTCATTCACTGATTCAGTTAAAATTAACAAATCAAGGCTTAAATAAATAAATAAATTATTTTTTATTTGTAAAATGAATATACAATTATGATGTAAACAAGACTTCTGGTAAATAAACTAACAGAATAACGAATTTCCAATTTTTGTCATTGCATGCACAGTCTCCAGAGGAGCTCGATATACATATTATCAAAACCGCTTTGGTTGGCTTTTTCCGATAGCGTCACGATCAATTCTGTCAGCTACGTCAAGCATAAACAATACACGCCGCCGTTGTGAAAACTTTATGATTGGTCAACTCCTTTTCTTAGGCGGAGTTATCAGTACACGCTTATGCAATGCCAGAGGTGAAGGACTTCTCAAAACAGTTCATTCTTTCCCCAATATGGAGTCATTATCGACTATCCCCTATGTTTAAATTCTGTGCAAAACTAAAACTCTCTCTCTCTCTCTCTCTCTCTGTGTGTGTGTGTGTGTGTGTAAACGTGCGTTAAACCATAGGCTCAAGCTACGGTCCAGAGTACGGCGTTAAACAAAATATAATATTTCAAAATTGCATGTGCTCCGCGTTCATTTCATGTATATACCGTAAATGTATAATGTACATGTATTACCTACTAACTCACCAGTCGAAGTGATAGATATGAATTCCTCGATTTCTACACCTTTCGATCGGCAATTGACAGTCAATAAAAGAATTGAACGATGATATGAAAGAACGAGACGGAAGTGGAAAGTGCAAGGGGGTTTGTACATGTGAACGCCTGGACTGTCTTATCATGGCAAAACTAAATTCGTTATGTGCTTATATTATTATGTAGCGTGCTTAAATCGTTATGTGATGTCCTTGTATCATTATGTGGTGTGCTTTTATCATTATGTGGTGTACTCCTTCAATTATGTGATATGCATTCATTATTATGTGATGTGCATTTGACATTATGTGATGTATATTTGGCATTATGTGATGTGTATTCATTATTACCAGGTATGTGGTGTGCAGTTATCATTATGGCATGTGCATTCATCATTATGGCATGTGCTTTTCTAATTATGTGATGTGATTCCGTCTTTATATTATGTGTTTTAAACATCATAACGCGATGTGCTTTTTTGTTCATTACGTCATGTACAAACATCTTTGTTATGTACAAACATTATTATGTGGTGTGCAAACTTCGTTATGATGATGATCAAAGTCACGTGACAATTTTTAAAGTTATAAGTTAGCGGGTTTAGATTCAGTGGCAAAATTCAAAACTTATACTGTAATTATAGCCAAAAAATCGGACGGCTCTCATCCGCCACGCACCTAAAATCACTTGCCTCGACACTATTTTAGTGTTTCGGCGCTGTGATACGATGTTAATGATTTATATATTTTAAATACCGTTTACCAGTACTTTAAGGACACACAAGACGTCCCCCAGTTTCAGTTAATTTCTCTTGATAGAATATGTCTTCCTTATTTGCATTTAAACCTGCAAGTGCCCAAAAACTCAGGGTGGATTTAATACCAGGCTATTTTTGGAGGTATAATACATGTATTTTGAATTTTCCTTTTAGTAGCATGCAAAATGCAATTGAATGCTTATCAATAAATCATAGTATATATTTTTTTTAATTAAAACTATATATCCAAATAGAAAATTATCAAATAACATGTAAAAATTATTATTCTGCATTCAACTTCGTTTTCCGATCGCAGGCACGTAGCATCGCACCCCCACCCCTCCCCCGGATTGGGATTTTCACGATTGTGGGATTTTCTCGGGTTTTTCTTTTTTTTCTTTTGTTTTTTAGTTTTGCTTGTCAAGATTTTTTGGGATGAGTATGCCCCCCCCCCCCCCACCCATTCAAAAACAATGCTACATTGTATCGGCCCATCAACACCTATGTTTACAACCGGTTCAACCAAAACTGTACATTACACCTGTCATCTACGTATACTGCCTGCCATTTTTACCGAATTCATAAATTATTAGCAATTATTCTTGTAGGTATTTTTTAAAAAGAATTTTGGGCAGAAACTAATAAAAAATATTTTTCCGGGTAATTTTGATGAAATTGCGTTGCTACACATTTAACAATTCTTTCACTTACTCTATTGTTTATTTAAATGTAGGAATTAAGGTAGGGCCATTAAAGAAAGGTGTCTTTTGGAATTGTTAATCTGGTACCATGACCATGGTTATACCAAAAGCTGTGACAATAATATGTTTCTTCATTTTTGTTTTACGTCGGTTTACTTCATTTGTCAATTTGCTGTTTAGGTCCCGTCATATAACCGGCGCATTTCGACTATGGGACAAATGAAGACAATCCGGGACTCAGGAAAAAATCCCAGATATTGGTAAAACACTGGAACATTCATATTAAAGATAAAGAGTGCAGTGCGGTTTTCTCTGAATTGCCAACCGTGTCGATAAGAATCTGGGCGATATGCTCACTTCCTCACTAATTAAAAAATCTGTATAACAGATGTGCAAGTAGTATCCTAATGATAGCGGATTTGCAGATTTAAAAAAAATAAATGTAAAAAAAAATACATGTAAATAAATAGATAAGTCATGAAAGCGTATCACACCGCCGAAACACTAAAATAGTGTTGAGGCAAGTGATTTGAGGTGCGTGGCGGATGAGAGCCACTTTCTTTAAGAAATAAAGTATGTGTTAGTAAGACGTTTGCATCGTTAGATCATTTGCGTTTGCGCCCGTTAAGTTCGTAAACAAATTATGAAGATAAATATCAGTTTTGAATTTTGCCGCTGGGTCTACGACTTTAAAATTGTCACGTGACTTTGATCATCATCATAACGAAGTTTGCACACCACATAATGATGTTTGTACATAACATAAAGATGTTTGCACATGACGTAATGAACAAAAAAGCACATCGCATAATGATGTTTAAAACACATAATATAAAGACGGAATCACATCACATAATTAGAAAAGCACATGCCATAATGATGAATGCACATGCCATAATGATATCTGCACACCACATAATTATCAATACACATCTCATAATGCCAAATGCACATAACATAATACCAAATGCACATGCCATAATAATGAATGCACATCATAAAATTGAAGGAGTACATCACATAATGATAAAAGCACTCCACATAATGATACAAGGACATCACATAACGATTAAAGCACACTACATAATGATATAAGCACATAACGAATTTATTTTTGCCATGATAAGACAGTCCAGGCGTTCCATAGGCAAGTGTCCGATTCGTTTCTTCTTCCTATCACTTTCGTTGTAAATATATAAACTAAAATATCCCCAAACATTTTACCGCAGATTTCATTATTTTACTTCTCCCTGGACCACCGATCACCATGCAGCTCCATACAGTGGCGTGGTTTCACTGGTTTGTTTGCATATAAAAATGAAGCTCTTGATCTGCGAGTAAGCCTAAAGCAATTATTAACAGTAGTAAAATAAATGAAGAATTATCTACATGGATTATTTGCACAAAATGTGGTATGATATGATGTTAATCTTTTCAAAACTAGGGTTATTTCCGTGCGCAGTAAATTGCAAGTTTTTCGTAAGTATCGTATGCACTGTAACTTAACATTTACTAACCCAAATTTTCCTCGTAGAGCTACAGCTATATGTACCGTATGTATGTTTTATCACAAGTGTACACTTTCGAAAAATAGCCCAATTTCGACAGTCACGAGTACCCCGCTGAATTTTTCATTCTCTGATAAGTTGTTGTTCTGTCCGTGCATAATTCAGTCTGAACCAGTAGCCAATCAGCGGTAAGCTGAATCCATCAATAAAAATGTTTGTGGTTAAGTTGCGGGTATTGTTTATGCATGACGTAGCTGATAGAATTGAACGCGACGCGATCAGAAAATCCAACCAAATCGGTTTTAATAATATTGTATTACTAAGGATTACAAACTTCTGTCTCGAGAAAATTAATATCATATCTCCAATATTACCGAAATATGTAAAAACTAAAGTCGTCAGTTTTAATAGAATAGTTTCTAAATTTTCATCATGATACCATGTTTACGCATTATTTTCTATTAATTGTGTTCACAGGTTTTGACGCTTCTTAATATAATACCACGTACCGGTCCATGTAATGGCGACATTCATACCATGCAATCTAGAGGGAAAAATTCAATTGGGGATGTTCGTATAGGTCGATCATTACTTTTAAGAATGAATCGCGGACATACTATGTGTTATATACCAAAATAAACCTAAATGAACTTAAAACAGATTCAATTCTGAGTAACAGTTAATGTGACTATAATGACGCCGTATATTTGTAAAATGTATTCAAACTTTTTAAAGCTATTTTGAATAAATGTTTATTCATGTCTGAAATATCGCTCTGATGTGATCTGGTAGACTGGTACGGGTTGAACTGTTCTATGTTTGATGGTAGCAGATTCAGAACAAACTGATACATGTCTGACAAAAAGAAAAGGAAACTAAAAATATTTGTCAGATTCGAATAATCATTTGAAGAAGAAAATGCACGTACTGTTCGCCAAATTGGAAATCTCTGCTTGATTCAAGTTACATTTTCAGAGTTTTTGTTTAACAAGCACATTTTACAAGATCACCAATAATCTGACAACACAAAAAGAAATTTTAAATGCATAACTAAGTTTGCTGGGGGGGGGGGGGTCCGAGGCATATTTTCGGTAATTTTATAATGAAAAGTTAAGAAATTTGAATTTTACGAGGGGGGGGGGGTGATATCCGAATCCTGACAATCTTTCCCTCTAGATCCGGACATGGTGTATCTTAGCTGCAGATCTGAAGCTCCCGGTCTGAAAAAAATCGGATGGACGACCTGGGAGCTACAGTTCCGTACATGTTAAAAAGTTTCAATTTACGGCGCACAAAGAGTTGCGCTAGTTATGGACTGATTAATCTTATTTCCAAACACATTCTGTACATGCAGAAATTTGATTTCAAAAAATTCCTCGGACAATTTACAATAGATATGGTCACTTTACTAGCCTCTGATATTCTTCTAAACACCCATCACCAGCCCCGGAAAGTGAAGTGCTGCAGTTTTCTTTACATGTAAAAATGGCGACTCTCGACCTCGACGTGAATTTAACATACTTCACTTTCCGAGGTCGGTTAGCGTGTTTAAGAGAAAGTCTGCGGCAAGTAAGGTGACAATATCAGTAGTAAATTGCCTGAAGAATTAAATAGTACTATATTTTCCCACAGAACTCGTGTGAAAATAAGGTCAATCAGTCAAAAACTAGCGAAATTTTTTGTGCGCCGTAAATTGCAGTTCTTTTTTTACTATGAATTAATTACATGTAATAAACGTTAACAATAGATTTTGCTGAAAAATATAGATTTACATCTATAAACTATAATTTACATTTTTTAACTATAGTTAAGAGTTGTTAATCATACTTTCACAAATCGTGAAACTATATTTATCAGACAAACTTTGTTTGGTATAGTTTTGCAATCGCAAATTATTGTTTTCAGTTACAATTACATGTATAGTTTATACACTTCTGAAACATATATTATCGCGTTAACTATAGTTTACAATCTATGTGAAATACAGATTAACGTCGGTACTATATAATAGTTTACGGTCCGTAAACTACAGTTTACAATCGATAAACGTAGTTTATCGACCCTGAAACTATTTTTAGCTCATTTTTGTGAATTTGGCGTGCCATACATATGGGAGTTATCATTGGTAACAGGTGACTGAAGTACAGTACGTGGTGGGATTCATGGGATTTGGTGGAGGAATAGAAGATAGTATCCAAATCTTAGGTTCTTAATCATGCGCGGATCTAGAAAAAAACAAGTGGGTCCGAGTAATGATTGTGTTTGCTGGGGGAGGCATATTTTCGATAATTCTAATATGTGAATTTAATAAATAATTATTACCACCCCCTTTAGATCCGCGCATGGAAATCATCATGAAATACCGTATCTATGCTCAGAACACTGAAAACTTGACTGCATGTATGTAGTTTGATTTAATGAAAAATTTGATGGTAGCAATTGCGTTAATGACATTAAGTATGGAGGGTAATCGTGTTCAAAAATCCAGTCATGTAAACTTGTAAATCCGAATATGCAATCGTGTTGGTGTGTGAGCCTGAGTATGTGTCTGTAATTCTAATCGTGTAATCTATAAAACTCGGACACAAACACTCTAAAGTTGACTCCGCAGACCTTCAATGTAAATCTTCCTACAGATGCACATTTGCAACTTTAAATTGCTGTTTGTAATTTACATATAACCTGTCATTATATTTACGGATTTTCCATCGGTAGTCTCTGCATTTATATCTCTATTTTCTGAAATAGCACAGTTGACATGTTACAAATCGACAAATGTAAAGTCTACAAGTTTTTTGACATGACCATATTTGGAAACAGTGACGTCACAGATAGGTGCAGGAAAAGACGTGCCGTAATCGCCGGAATGGGCACAGAATAAACAAAAAATATTACATATCATCATATTATCTATGGATAACAACATTTTTTTAGGAAGTACGATTTTTCAAACAATAAATTACTAGTATGAGCTCGTTGTCCTTTATAACAAGAGAATCCAGAAAAGATGCGAGTGAAGAATTTAATCGGTCTCAGATATCTTAGATCTTGAAAATTTTACATATCATGCTCTGTTTAAATGTATACACGCATTTCTATTATTTAAGAGTACATGTAATAAATCGTTAAAGTATACTTAGAGCTCGGCTGAATAAAGAAAATATCACCAAAAGCATCCTTATCGCTACCACAATGTTGGGACAAGAACCCCCACCACCACCTCCGAAGAAGAAAAAAAATCACGGGGTTTTTAATTAATCAGCCGGCCGACCCCGTGAATTTTTCGGGGGGGGGGGCTCTTGTCCAATATTAACCCCGTAGGAAATTTCTTGATCCGTCTCATTTCTAGAAAAGAGTACCACAGGTGCTTGAAGACAGCCCCCGATTTAGACCCCCGGGGTAGTTGACGCTTTTTTGATAGAAATTCTTTAAAAGTCATGTACACAACATGTTCCATATCAAATATCTGAAAATTAATTGAAAATAAACGATTTATTTTAAACAACCCCAACCCGCATATAAAAAGAGGAAAGGTATGCCACTCCGCTAGGTAACTGTGACGGAAGTAAACATCTGTCGGTCACTTTGGTACGATAACATCCGAGAAAGTCGATATAATTCAATTGGCGCGCAAAAAGACTCCTCGTTTTTTATCCTTCATGAGTGTACATTACGTCAGTGAAAGATGTTGACTTCCGTCACAGTTACCTAGCTTGTCTTCGAAAAACTCGTTTAACGTGATATAGTACGTTTACATAAAACGTACATTCATATTAAAAGCATAATCAGGAAGAGATATATTTACTGCGATAATATCAACCCGTGCTTGTTGGGTATAGAAAGCGGATACTTGATTTATAGTGCCAAAATGACGAAGGGGTAGTGATGTAAACAAATCGGAGTGGCATACCTTTCCTCTTTTTATATGCAAAGGGGGGGGGTGTTTTAAATTTAATCGTTTATTTTCCGTTAATTTTTAGATATTTAAAATGGAACATGTACATGACTTTAAAGGAATTTCTATCAAAAAAGTCAACTACCCCAGGGATTTAAATCGGGGGGGGGGGGGGGGCTGGGTCCTGTACTCAAGCACCTGTGAAAGAGTACGTATTCCTTCTTCAGAAAGTCTACGTATTTTCGACCAAAATCATTCACTGTAGATCAAAAATCAATATTCTCAACAGAAAACATTCCCAAGTATACGAATTGGGGAGTATTTCATCGAAAACCCGATGTGGCGTAGGGCGGCTGATAATCTTTTGGCGAAGGGGACCGTGACTCTAATTAATTTAAGAAATTGTTAAAAACCACCTTAGAATATTTTCTTAATAAATGTTTATCATCTATCATAACTCTTTTCAATGTAAGAAAAGATATAATTATCATTTATCAAAATGGTCTGCAAAAATGACGATTCACTGTCACAACAATGTTAATTAGTACATGTATGTTATGATCTCAATTTTTAACAGTATTAATATTTGACGTTACTTAAATGTTTTGTTTACAAACACCATTCGTAACGTCCACTGTTCTGATTTAACCCAATTTAAGCGCCTTCCCAACCTGCATTTATGTCGAAGTGTTTGAGCTTTTCCAAAGATATCTGAACAATGTATAAAATTGACCGAAACATTTTACCCAGTTATGTAATGGATATTTTTCCAAAAAAGCGTGCTACTGTATCTAACTATACTACCAGAAATGCACAGAATTACTCTTTACCAACCTACTGTTGTTGATGAATAGAATGCGCTTTCAACGGATGTCCGTGAAAGTGGACTCTATTCGCATTTTTAAGGAAAAAATACATGTTTCTGTTAAAAATGAAAATGTACTTACTTGTAGCACTCGACCTAAATTTTTTTACATATGGTGATAGATATTTGAATATTATTCATACTAAACTTCGTCAAAATTGTGGACTAAATAATGATTTATTTCGATGTAATATTATTAACAGTCCACTCTGTTCGTGTGGTAAGCTCGAGGATACTTATCAGTATTTTTTCACATGTAATAAATATAAAGATGCTAGAAATGTCCTATTTAATGAAATTTTTTATATTGTAAATCTTAACATTGGCAATACTCATGTTTTCCTTGGGGTGACAGTGCAATAAGTGACAATGAAAACAAACATTTATTTACATATGTACATTAGTTTATAATTATATTAAAACACTGAAAGATTTAACTGATCAATATTAAAACTACTTGTACACCGTTGTAAATTATATACATGTCAATTGCATAAATGTAAACTGCCATTTTATCCACTGACCTTTATTTATGTTGTGTACACATATATTGTATTATATGTTTGTATTGGGAGAGGGCGGTCTAAGTTATGGAACTTGTGCCCAATCCCAATTGTATTTTTGTACAATAAAAATACGTTCAAATCAAATCAAAGATATTATATGTTACTAGAGGTAGTTTCTCAATAATCACTGTCTTTCGTGCAATACTTTTGGTTATCAAAATTGATTTTAATTAAACAAAATAAGTCTTTGAATACTTGATGACCTACACCGCTTCAAAATCAATTCAATTCAATTCAGTTTATTCACTCAAACCATGAAATGGTACATGAGGTCATTCAGTATAATTATACATTTCAAAAATCACGGTTCCCGCGCTACACCGATTACGGTTCCCTTATGTGTGATTGTACACGGTGTTATACTACTAAATTGGAGTAAATATTTAAACTACAATTGACATTGCTTAGCCCGCATTTCCTCTATTTTTCTTAAACTATAGATATTTTGATTATTTTTTTATGCTTCCAATATTAAAATATTTCTGATTTTTACATATTATGAAGACTTTATATAAAGATATAAATTGACAGAAAAGCTAATATATTGACCATTAAATAAGAGAGAAAATCCGATTTTAGTGATTTTTCACACAAATCTATTTATAGAATGAGCGCTTAAAAAGGCTAATAAAAATGTAATTTGATAGGCAAATCATATTTCAAAAACATATTCTGAAACCCAAGTATTTTATCATTAGTTCACATTAGGTCGTAGGTCGTATGGTGACAAGCGGTTCGACGTGGCCAGTTCAACATTGTGGAACAACCTTCCCCAAAATCTTAGATTAGAGGGAAATTTTATTCGTTTTAAAAATTATTGAAAACTTATCTTTTTAGCAAGGCTTATGCAGACTATTTTTAAGTATTTACGCATTTTAAACTTTATTTTATTGAGTACAGAGACAGACAGCATTGATTTTTACATGTAAACAAAAATAAGTTATATATGTATGTAGTTTTTAATTTAGTGTATTTAGGTATATTATTTATGTTCTTAGCTCTTATGCCAATAACTTTTATATGTACAACGCTGTAGAGTAATTTAATATAAATTATATATGGCGCTTTATAAATTTTGTATAAATAAATAATGATAATTAGTTTTAAAAATCCAACATTAATGTTATTGTTTTAAAAATGCTTATTAATATAGACTCATGAATCTACAGCAATTCTGAATTGCAAAACCATGTGATGTTTTTCTACGCCAATGTTCCGCCAAAAATATAGTCCTTGTTAGAATCTAAACTTTGATTACTATTTCTATGCCAAGTTGTATGATAGTAAAAAAGAAAGAAAAATATGATATTTTAATTTCCTTTCATCTTGATTTAATGAACATTTTATCAAATTTACTTTTGACAAGTCGAAAACCAGTAAAGACTCATTCCTTAAAACTGTACATGGGTGTGTTTAATAAGAGCAAAACGAATGTCTGCACCCCACCCCCCAGCAAAGAAAACCATAACTTACAGCTCTGCGTCTCCAAAGAGAACACCTTATTGTTATTTTCTTTGAGTTATTAAAAAATTACTCAAACCAGATAGAAGAACAATTAAAGAAAGAGTTACGTTTCTAGCTGATAGCAAATCTGCTTTGTCTACTAAATATGAAATACTGCATACCCATTATACAATAGTATGATTGTATTGCAAAGTATATTGTGATTCTAGTGGTTACACTCGCTCAAGTACAGGCTGAAAAGTAAGTAATTAAGTAAGTAAGTAATTAAAAGTAATTAATACAAAATTTATAATATGAAACTTAATTTGCACCCGGCCCCTTGGACTTATAAGTCACTCTATACATTGTAACTTATATATGCATGATTTCAAATTTATATTATGTTAACTTCTTGACATTGACAAATTACATTTCTGATATACAATATTTGAACACATTTACTTTTAAATATTTCTTTTCATGAGTTGGTAGAGAGAGCTAATAAATCTAGCAGTTTGTAATAGGTAATTGTTGATCAATAAACAAATAAATATTGACTATATTCAAATTGTTCGGATTTAAACAAAAATGGGTAAAAACTCCAAAAACAAAACAGTTCAATAATTAACTTTAAGTTGTATTTAAGTTGGTCAACATAACGGTACACGGCATTCCATGCATTTTACCGTAAACTGATTCTTGGAGTTTGGAGATAAAAAGTTAAACGTACAGCACGATGTAATTCCAAATTGACAACTAACGTGCGGAATTCCAGCACAGCCCAACATGACAATCCCGCTACACTAAATTGTTATCAATAGTTTGAAATTCTATGAATTTTAAAACTTAAATACTAAAATAATATTTTTTTAGAAGACATATAGTATAAATAAATTAATTGCTGTAAAAATAAAGGAATATTAGTTCAGTAATCCTAATATTTAGTTATCCAGGTTCAATCAAGAGTATACGAGGGTTTTAACGCTGAGTTGTATTCCATACACCCTGAAACCTCAGTTATGGCTTATTTTGTGTAGAAGATTGATAAGTTGACGATTTCCAGTGCGTGGTCATAGATGGGCATTGATGATCCGGTTGAAATGCATCATATACATCAAACGTTAACAGGTTGTTGCTTCGTTGGCCGTTTATTAGACTATATTAGAAAGCCATAAGGTACTGATGAAGATCCTCAAATAAGTAAAACATGTTTCATACAATGTGAAACAGCCTCAGAAACCATACATGTAAAACTTATTATGCCTCTATTCTAAATGGGCTTTTTAAAAACCACTGAATGAATGGAATGACATTGAACCCGTATATCTCGTCTATCTCAATCACTCATTGTATGTACATAAACTTGATATAATGTCAAAGGACACACATTTGTAGTCTATGCAAGAGTGACTATATCAATTAGGAATTTCCAAAAGCAATGATCATCATTATATTAAATTTTCCAAATTTAAGCGTCACGAGAATAGAAATGCATATGATTATTAAAAACACTTACGCCGGAAGACTGCATCGCCGATCCATTTGAATGTTTTTAGTACTACTTTTCAAATTCAAGATCTTACAGTACAGTCATTCGTGTTACCCCCCCCCCCCCCCCGCGTTGATTCGTGTCTTTTCGAAACAATCAAAAAACTAACAAAACTAAGCTATCACTATCAAATAAAATAAATAAATAAATAAATAATTAATAACAAAATTTTAATAAAGCACATTGACATAATTCAAAATTAGCAAATTAATTAATGGAACCGCTAGATAACTGAATTTGATGTCCGATATTTCTTCTCAATTTGTAGCCTACATGATGTAAATAATTGACGAAACATAACGAATTGTAAATTGATCAATATATCGATAACTTCATAAGCTTTCAAGGACTCATAACGTTTTTACAACATCCGTATTATAAACAAAGATCCATATTATAAATAAAGAACAGTTACTAATGACCGCATGTTCAACCCTTTCAGTTTTGTTTTTCAAATTACCATAGCCGAATTAATCGGCACAAACCCCTCACGTGTTCAATATATTTTTGTTCATATTTTTCTGCAAACTGAAGATATGATAATGCTAGATCCATAGGTATATCGTGGCTGATTTATTATTTGTTTTTTTAATTCAAACACGAATACATGTGTACAAATACGTTGATATTTATGCTACAGTAAATGTGTGTATTAGCTATGATGTATAAACAGATTACACACTGGTATATACAGGCACGAAGCATGAGGGGGAAGGGGCAGGTGGGCCTGCCCACACTTTTTCTCGCAGCAAATATTTTACTTAACTACGCACATTCTCTCTCTCTCTCTCTCTCTCTCTCTCTCTCTCTCTCCACGGATTAGGATTTTCATGAATTCGGGATTGTCGGGATTACATATTTTTGTTTAGCTTGTCAAGATTTTTTGGATGAGGTGTTGCCCCCCCCCCCCCCACTTTAAAAAACGATGCTAATACAATAAATGCAATCAACTGTTGCATATTTGGCTGATTTAATGATTTAATGTAATTAATATATAAATAACAGAATATGACAGTAATCGTTGGGATAAGCATCAGCAGATGGAACTGGGGTCAGTGTTAGGTCCTTTTTTTTTGTTATATGTATTAATGATATTGCCGATGGCATATCAAATAACATTAGATTATTTGCTGATGATACATCCCTGTTTGCCATTGTTGAGTCCTGTTCATATATATTGACTATCTATACTTATAAATTAAGGCATTTTGCCAATAAACTTCGAAATGCCTGCACCCGAGTAGCTGCTCACACCTTTGGCATTTCAACATGTGTGAGTTGATGTCCGTAAGCTATAATTGAATTTTACCTGATAAGTAATTATTGTAAGATAAATTAAAAACCTACTTTCATTTTCGATAAACCAGCCCGAAATAGCAAATATGTGAGTAAGGTGGTGGACACGCTTTGGCGGATCCAAGTCAGTGGGAGTTTGCATCAAAAAATATACTTACAATGAAATAATATTGAATGATTATGTAAAGAGTGAATATATATCCTGGGAACCTATTTCGGGTATACATAAGAATTGAGATTTGACAAATGTTGAATAAATAAAATGAGCCAATTCGTTTCTTGAATGTGCGATTTTCGTTTTGATGAATAGAACTTTCCAGAACGGGGTAACCAAGAACGCGGTTTGGCTAATTAACGTCATGTTGGAGAATGTAAGATGAGTCACCATGCTTTGTGGGCAGATCGGACATCTGGTTAATACATAAAAGTTAATAAATAAAATGGGCCAATAGACGCGAGTTTATTTTTGATGAAAAGAACTTTACAGAACGGGATGCCAAAAATGGGGTTGGCTAATTAACACTATGGCGAAAAGCGCGTACACGTTTTTAAATAACATATATATTTTTTATACCACGACAGATTGGTAGTAAACCTTATAAATTAATTTGTTGACAGTGTTTTATCTAAATTTCTTATTTTGGGCAATAATAAGTGAAATTTGACATAAAGAACAAAGTTCTAAAAAGAGATACCACGCTCTACACACCCACACTCTGGTTTGAAATGAGATAATAGTCTATTTTTTTCCCAGTCAGCTGCAACAAAAAGAATTAAGGCCATGTATATGTTCATGTGTATATACTCCATTTCAGCTTAGATTTTCATCCCTGTCCTCTCCTCTAAATTTCCAGCCACGCAGTTGCTTTTTTATTTCAATTTTATAGAATATTTTAAGAAAAGCAATTAAGAAAAATTTCGGACACAATACATAGAAAAATGAACAAGAAAACCTGGTTCAACATATTAATTAAGCATTTTATTATAATATATGTGAATATAATATAATATGTGAATTATTGTTAATCCCCGCGCTTGCGCGGGATATCATCTAGTTGATATTAAAACAATGCTCTTAAAAAACCCGGAATTAATCAAACTTGTCATTTTTCTAAATAACTTTATCTTTAAATACAATCTTGTTTTAAAAAGATATTAAAAGTAAATCATCTAAAGAAATTGTTATTCGTTAGAGATGAAAATAATATAATATGGATGAACGGAAGTCATTCCTTGTCGGTCTATTTACTTGATAACTAGCAACCGTCCTCATGCAATTCGTTGATTTTTCAATATAAAATCATCTCTATATTTATCATGTTAAATATGTATTCCTCATAATTAAAGTTTGTTGAGTCATGTTTGGATTCGGTACCATGGCAAAATCAAATCAACTTATTTATTTGGAATTTTGGAAAACCCTAACAAAGTGTATATAAATGGTGTATTTTGAGCCAGCAGTTCCACAGATATCGTCACAGTCATTCCAACCCTAAAGTCTTCGAGAATTGTGTTAGCGATGGAAGGAAGATTCCTGATTGATGATAATGGCAAGTCACAGGTAGATAAGAAAACCTTTTATTACGATGTTTCAAACAAAATGAAGAAAGATATGAGCGATGCGTACGTACGGTTGCTGGGAAAAAACGGTTCTTTCGAATTTACATTCGGTACAAAGCAAGGGACCATTGTCGACGGAGCGAAAAAGAACTCTCGTTCAGGATACAACAGCGATCTTTGTCTAAGGATCGACATCCAGGACACATTCAAAGAAACTGTCGCAGGAAAAGAGATAAAGATCGCGAACATCCAAATTCAACTGAACCAGAAAATTCGGCCATCAACCATAGCTCAGGTTCACTTCGAGTGTGGAGTGAACACTCCAGGAGATGTTATCAAGCGTGCGTTTGAGAGAAGTTGGACCGATAATATCATATACGTGTACAGAAATGTGAAGTAACCAACACAGTGGCGACATAGACTTCAGAACTCTATCTGACCTACGTGATATTGTCCCTCTGTGAACATTAATTTTGTATTTACTTCTAGTATTTATTTTCTGCATAAATCCTGAAAAATATCATTTGAATTAATAAAATAATATGTTTTCTGAATCATTATAATTTATTTTGTTGTTTTTTATTTTACTGACAAAATAAAACAAATATACTTGGTAGATATGAATGATTCTCAATACATGTACTAGTGCCTGATAAAAGATGGGTGATACAGGAAATGTTGACAGAAACAATAGAATTTTTGAAAACCTTGTATGTAATTAATTGGAATTAGATAGTTCAAGATTTTGTTTTTGCTATTCGTCTACATTTATCTTTATACTATTTTACATGCATAATTATGTATTTCTTTATTTAAAAAAAAAACCCAACAGTTTTTATAAAGAATGCAAGCATTTAGCATACGTCTCGGTCAATTGAAATTTCGGAGATACATGGAATTCATTGTTATAATCTTATGATAGGAATTCGAAAGGGTTTTGATTTTTTAAAACAAAAATTTGCTTTCTTTGGTACCTCATGTGAGTACATGTATAAAGGTAGCTAGCATAGCAGGAAAAAAATCATATACATGTACTAGTAAACGCTAGATTCGATCGATCAAGAACTATCCCACTTAAATTCAATACCAAAGAATACATGTACACCAATGAGTCAGTAAAAATAATTTATTGTTACTTAAATTAAAGTTGACATTAAAAAAGTTAAATAATTCATCTAAAAGCAGTTTGATGCGTATGTTCTTACTCCGGCAGCTATGTAATTTCACTGGTTCACATAGATGTCTGTCTTGTCATGCAAACACGACTTACAATCGATTACCGTAAGAAAAGAGGGGGAAATACGTAAAGGATGTAAATACATGTATACATGTATAATGTTGGAATTCAAATCTTAACTATTTGTGAAAGTGTGAGTTCTTAAATCATTCATAGATAACACATGGCAATATATGTTAATGAGTTCTGGCCCCGAGGTTATAAAACTTTTTTCATATTCGTACTCAAACTCGTTCTCCGTACTCCGAGTATGTGCTCAACTGAGTACAACTCTAAAAACCGAGGTTATAAAAGTTTTGGAGTACGTTCTCCGCTGAGTACTATTTGGAGTATGCTCCAAAAGCCGGTGGAGGAAATTTTACGTCTCTGGGCCTCGTTTCATAAAGGGGTCGTACGCCCAGACTTAGCGCTACGCCGGTGTAAATACGGGACTAGTTCGAATATTTGCGTTTCATTAAAGAGCGCATCTTTACAGCAAACTAATTTACGTCCACTCATAGGTAGGCGTAAGGTCAGACGTAAACATAAGTAAGCATAAATATTATGAAGCGAAGATTGTATTTTATCACTAATGCGATTTAAGTTATATGTATTGTCACATTTAGATAATGAGAAAGAACGATTTATACTTATTAAATTTATAATAAAATTATAAATTCTAGAATTTGATTGCGACGGGAGTTTCTCCAGAATTAATATGAACACGGGGGTTTCTCCCGAATAAATGTGCACGAGAGAGAGAGAGAGAGAGAGAGAGAGAGAGAGAGAGAGAGAGAGAGAGAGAGAGAGAGAGAGAGAGAGAGAGAGAGAGAGAGAGAGAGAGATACGGTATCTTATCATATAAGGTGAGAAATATATCTATTTTTTAAAATTTATATGAAAAACTTTTCGACACTTCCCGAGAAAATAACTATTAATTATTTTTTTTTTTTGTAATTTATATATGAACAGTATATTTTTATAGCCTACGATGTATGTACATGTAGATGCATTAATATTGAATGCAAATAATACTGAAAATCGAAGCCGATTAAACTAAGTTACTGATGCACAATCATAAACTAAATTTGTGATTCTCTTTTTAAAGTGAAGATATATTATTGATACAGGGTTTTAACTACAAGAATGATGACACGTTAGAGTTTAGACAAATCTGCAATTCAAACTGATTTGATAAATCCAAATAGAATCTAATAATTGTTTAATACTTGATACAGAAAGTGTAACTTATTATAATATATGTACAATAATATATTATATTGCGCTAAAATACAAAACATCGCGAAATGATTGAAAACAAATATGCATTAATTTTGTTTTAGAACCCCTAAAGTTCGACAAATAGCGAAATAGGTCAGAAAATTGGATTTGAACATAAATATGACAACTTTGTAAATTTACACCGACCCAGTGAATTCAAATTTTTTAATATGATAAAAGTAATAAGTTAACACATATATTTTTGACTTCCTAATTGCTTAAAATGATATACTGATAATCCTATTGAGCACATTACACAAGTCATGTACTTCAACCAAGATAATGCCTAGTAAGGACCAGCTTTACAAGAAAAAATAATAGGATTTTACCATGGTGCATATTTTAGCAGTCTATGTGTAAATAGAAACAATTCAGGTCAACAATTAAACATTTTACATGTATTATACGGATAATTCATTTATGATTTACATGTGTATTTGACACTAAATAATACTCCTTGCGCTGGTATTCTAGAAAATCAGGCTTAGCCCCCACCCCTCCCACTTTTTTTGAAAAGTTATACATTTTTTATGCTATTTTTTGCTTGTCGAGATTTTTGATAAGTCTAGCCCCCCCCCCCATACTTTCTATTTGCTTCCGACGCGACTGTGTAGGCAAACTGTACATGTATTCAGATGAATTATTTATCAACAAAATGTAATACATAATGTACATGTACATATGCCCTTTTTTCATATGCAAGCATGAGGATGTGTCTGCATCTATAATTTATGAACTTATGAGCAACAAATCCAGTGATATTGGGAAACTGAACAAATTGTGATTATGTCAAATATTTATGGAAAACTTAATTAAAGAGTAGGGGGGTGTAGATATAATACACTTTTAAAAGAACGAGGTAATTAACGGTCTGGAACTCTCTCTCTCTCTCTCTCTATCTCTCTCTCTCTATCTCTCTCTCTCTCTCTCTCTCTCTCTCTCTATCTCTCTCTCTCTCTCTCTCTCTCTCTCTCTCTCTCTCTCTCTCTCTCTCTCTCTCTCTCTCTCTCTCTCATAATTTCTAGCTTCTATCATACGTGTTATAATTAATTAAAGTGTTATCATATTTTTTTTTCTACATAAACAAGCTTAATTTTAATTAACTGTAAATTACCCGAATTCTTAAGCAGAATATATACATCGATCATACTTAATGTCTTTCAATAAATGTTTATTTAAGAATAAAATTTGATGTTTAAAGTGAATTAAAATAAATATTACAAGAATATATTTTTATTTAACAAATTTTATTTTTAAATAATCATTTGTGGAAATACATTAATATAATTCTTAAGACTATGGGGTCACCGGGACCCACCGTCCTTATATTCGAGCGTTTATAATCAAATACTAAACCAAATAATGCTTTTCACTTTACGTTCTATGCTCTCGATGTTTTAATTTGAGATAAATTATAAAGATCATAAGGTAGGTGATGTTTCGTGGTCAAAATATCTTTGATATTTGGAAAATAAAAACCAAATACTAGTAGATGGTTCGGAATGGAAATCCTACCTTACGGCAGTAAAATTAAATAAAAGTTGCGGCCTATATTAGACAAAGAACACATCTAGATCTCTGCAGGTACATGTAGTATGTTTGGTCACATAGGAAGTCAAATATGTACGTCATAATTTAAAAATATTGCCGATACAAAACTTGAAAATTTGAAATCTTATTATTTAAGTTAAAATTTAATTCCCTTTGACATGCGTTTTAATTACTTTCTGCTGATTCTTGATTACTTTCTATATTTCCCAGTAAGATTGCTTTTTGTTAACTCTCAGAATATATAGGTTTTTATTATTTTTAACGGACTTGATATTTCGAAATAAAAAGAAATGAATCTTGTACAGAATTATTCTAAATTTCACAGCATTTTTGACACTATAGAGAAAAAGCGATCTTTAAAAGCCAATATTTTCCACAGACAGTAGCTGTTCTATGAGAAAAAAAACACCAAATACCCCCAAAAAACAATCGTATAGATAAACCACAGAAAGTAGGATACGACCCCCCCCCCCACACACACACTAACTCCTCTTTGAAATATTTAGTACCAGGGGAAGATCCAGAATTTGAAGTTGAGGGGGCGTCAGTATAAGGCAGGGGGTCTGGGCGCCGCTTTGAGGCCCCAAGTGGGTCCAGGGCAAAGCCCTGTTGGTGACCCAGGGGACAAAGCCGGCCCCGGAAGCTCCTGGATTCTAGAGATTTTGTAGGGTAAAAATGAAGTCTTCAAATAGACTTTTGTGATATTTCTTCTCGTGATTACCGGTATACTTAAAGTAATAAAATTATTTACATTTGTTAAAGGTTTGTAGATTTAGGACCTGCAGTTATCAAATCCCTCTGTCTTGTAGAAATATAAGAAACAATTCCTTTTATTTTTTTTCTTTCGAATGGTTGTAAAATCAGTTTAGAAATCAAGTTCAATGATATAATGTAAATTAACAAGTTGCTGTCCTTTAAAAAAGGACTGCAATACGTGGACCACGTGCATGTGTTTCTAACGGAAACGCGAACATGGCGTAGCTAGAACTAGAAAGAGGTATAGGCACCAAATAAGGCGAGGGGTCTGAGGGCCTAAGGCCCCCAGCGAGTCCAGGGCAGCACCCTGGTGGGGGGTTCAGGGGGGCGAAGCCCCCCGACGGAAAACGGATTTCGTGTTTTAGAGATCACCCAGGAACAAATTTCAGGGTACTTTTCGTACATAACATTTTGGGGATTTTTTTTACGAATTTTTTCGTAGTAAAAAGGCAAAAACTTGTTTTAATACAATCCAATTTGTTTTCACCGCAGTCTTCTTTAAAGCGTAATCAAAGTGAATGACGGAAACATTATACTAAAGCTATTATCTGTCTCCATAGTTTAGTTTACTATTAAAGGGAAAACATTAGGACTTTGTTATTTAATGTCATAATTCAAAAACAGTTGCAATGGTTATTTTAAAAAGAACACAGAAATATTGCTTTGTTTTTTTAAATACATGTACATAGTCGTACATGATGTTACACAAAGTCAAGGCGTCTATTTTTATTAGTCGCAAATTTGTCAATGATAGTTGAGATCGCATTTGTGACGTTAAACAATCAGAGTCTTGAAATAGAGAAAAGACAGATATTTGCTGTGTGGTATTTTATTTTATTCTTAAATTAAATGTGACATTTTAACATTTTTAATTTTTGGTCTTAAAATAATGTGTAGGCACGTGCCTTAAGTGCCTAAAGGCAGCTACGCCACTGGCGAAAGCCTTAAGAATATCAGAGATTCCACCGACTCTAGCCCCCTGCTTTTATATAACGACATCAACGGGAAGACCTGTAATTGAAAAAGTGTTGTGATGAATTGATATTATAGTAGCAAGCCTGGATATAGTGCCTTTAACCACTGAATGTGTACGTTGTATCACGTATAGCCCTGACCTTTTACCTCAGAATTTAAACACAATTATGAATTACTAGTATATTAATGAAGACATTAATAAAGATACTATACATGTAAAGTGTTAGGCGTTCAGCGAATTTCACTATTTGCGTACCACTTTGTTCACTATGTAAATTGATTTCGTATTTTGATGCGTTTCTCTTGAAATCTAAACTTTCATACAGTGACATAATTATTTAATGATGTATTATATATAGTCAATAATTATTAAATCATGTTTAAATGCGCATTTTTTTTAATCGGGAAGTACACTAGCCTAGTTTCGGCATAACATTAACGTATTCCATGATGCTGACAGTTCATATCACATGCCGGTCATTTCTTTAAAAGGAATACTTCAGTTTGTTTCTGTACTGTTCACCGACAACTTTACACAAATACAGCGCCTTTGAACATGTGCATATAGCATGAAATCCCGATCCCGATTCAGATACAGGTGTGCTAGCCTGGTTCCCTTAGCTACCCATAATGTCGCGCAGGAACCAGATTAGCTCATGCGCAAGCTGAATTTTCCCCAGTGCATCCGGTTTAACCTCGCTTATATATTTTCTGCGTGGACCTCAGGGTCCACGCAATGAAGTTTTTAAAAAGACAAGTTTAGCTTTTTAAAAAAGCTTACCGTCTTTAGAGCAAACTTTAAACAGCATTAAGTTATCAGAGAAAATTCAATTCTATTTTATACATAAGGTCGCCTTCCTCTACATGCAATGGCTTTTGAAATTTTTTTTATGTACCTTAAGCGTGCGTGCCTAAAATTGAGAAATGCGTACCACGTGCTTGTGAGTTGAGATCAACTATAGTAGGGGAAAAGAGATCTTAGGAAGGGTCGTATTATTTTAATAAAATCAAACTTAATATCACAGCATTCAGCACTCGTTTTTACTGATATTAGAACCATTTTAACAAGATCTTGGACTTTCAGTAGGACGTAACTATCTATTCTTGCGTCAAAACAGGTTAAAAATGACGCTGGTTTCAAGCGAAATATACACCGTAGTCTTAGCTCAAAAGCCAGACAAATCTAGTTGATTTCAAAGATCCATGGTTGTATGGCCAGCAATGAAATAGACAGGCCTACGTCACAATGTTGTTTGCCACAACTACCCAAAGTCCAAGCTCCTGTTAAAATGGTTCTAGTTTTACCCGATACCGTATCTTTTTTACCGATATTAGACATACATGTACCGTATCAATTTTTCATATTTTTGTACTTGCATAAACAATCCAAAAAGAAAAGAACAAAAAATTTCAATAGATATCATAGAACATTGCTTTCAACTAGTTGTACTGAAAAATTTAAGCCTGAATTTGATTGATAGCTAATATTATTGCTTTTTTCGTTTTCTCACTTATTAAGATTTAAAATCTACGAAAATTGTTAAGTCGTACGTAAAAAAGACCATCAGAAAATTATCTCCCTTGCGCCGAACAGTTTTTCAACCAATGAAATAAATGTAAATTTTCACATCATGTATTTTCTACTAATCACAAAGGAGAGGAAGTGCACAACCCGGAGACTGTAAATTATTTCAACTCTTCATACCGTCTTCCAAGGAAGACGGTAATAACTATGCCATCTTGTATTATAATAAACATGGAAGAGTCGTTAAAAACAATAGCTAGTATAACCAATTACTTAAAGATGGGTGTGTGGGTGACTAGTCACATTTGAATATATACAAGGACAGAATAACCAAATGGGTTTTCTATGTACGATTCAATTCAATTCAATTCAATTTCTTTTTTTACCAATTGAGGGCCCTCAAGGGGCAACATGAAGATTGTACATACAACATTCAATGTACATAAAACATTCAATAAACATATACAAGAGGGAAAGAGTTGGATGATTGAAAGAGCTAAGACAGTCATGAACATTTAATTAGTATATATATGTATGTTTCTATATACTCAATACAATGTCTTCTGTATATATATTTATGTTAAACACCATACATAAATATGTCAAAATACAAATGTACATACAAATCTGAAATAGTTCATCATATGATTGAAAAGTTAAAAAAACCAATATTTGACTAGGAAATACAAATTAAGGCAATGTGTTTTGTAAAAATTTACCAAGAGAGTTTAATATATCTAATAATTATTCACCATTGTACCAATTGGTTTTGTTCATAATACACCATTGAAATCAGTCTAATGTAGAGATATCCCCCGAGTTTCAAAAAAAAAAGAAGATAATTAAGACTCGCAAGTTGCACATTGTCTTTGCCAGAAGGCGGATGATTTAACTTTATTTTGACAATTTTTTAGGGGGGGGGTGCGCCCTTCTTGAATCCGCCACTGATTTACCGCTTATTCTATAATTTTTCCCCTTTCCAAGGTGTGTGGCATGTAACATGATAAATGATTAGTAAGTAATAGAAAGTGGTATACTAATATGCATCCCCATTATTTGTAATGTTTAAAACTAACCTACGTACATTATCACTAAAATCAAAGAAGGGACCCCGCAAGTGCATCTGACTAATATTGATTAATAACGATGCATGTACATGGATTTCTTGGTTTTAAGTGATGGGGAGTATGGGTCGTATTTAACTAAAAACGGAATTCTTAGAAAGTCGAGCTATTCAGTGAAACTATTTTGTACGTACATTTACATTTACATGTACATTAATTATTGAAGCGAAATATCTAAAAGTTATTTTGATAATCTATAGGTTGCAGCTCTCCCTTACTCTTAAATTCACGTCTATTGTATCTAGATATTTCATTGATGGTTAAAACTTTCCATTTTAAATTATATACATGTAATTATGATTAAATTATAACGTATAATACAGCAGCATTTCAATATGTAACAATATAATATGTCTGCACTACATTTTATTAAGATTAAATGTTTTGAGTACGTTTTGTACTCAGCCGGAGTACGAGTACGAGTATGAAAACGTTTTATAACCTCGATACCTTGAGTAAGAGTACGATTTGGAGTATTAGGTCGTACTCAAGAAAGTTTTATAACCTCGGGGCCTGGTCTTTACAAACTCAATTACGGCCCGTTATAATAGTATACCGATCCTTTTAACAAAGATCGCAAAACATCGATAAAAGGAACGTGTTTCTCACTGAGTTCATTCAATTTGTTGGGGGGTTTTTTTGTGATGCAGGAAACGTTTCATGATCAAATAAACAAACGCACATTTTTCTTTTTGAAATGATCGCTATCTTAAGCCCGTTTAATCCACAATAAAAAGCTTTATTGTATAAACATGTATTGTTTTGTAAACATTTATAACATTCTTTCTGAATCTCTCTTCAGTTAATCATATATTGTTCTCATGTACAACATTGATATCTGTACAATGTTTAATATTTAGATAAACTTTCCTCGAACGGTAACGAAATTTAATGCTCAGTTTTGTTTTATTTACAAGGTAAAAGTTTTGTTCAAAATTTTACAACACGTTTTGTAAAAAAACACAAAATAAAATCTTAAAATTCATTTTGTATTTATTACTTATAGTTTGAAACTAGAGTTTGTCTTTAAGTTACTTCGTTTTTATTTGGAATTAACTCAGCGTGACACAGGTTGACATTGTGACCTGCGAACAACTCCTCAAGTATATATTAACAATATTCCACTATTCACTATTTGAACTCCAGGCACAATATTTTCGATTGTTAAAAAATTAAGCAATATGATGTGTTTTTATTCCTTCAGAATTTTATTTTGTAACAAAAACTTGCAATGACAATTCTGCCAGTTCTGCATTACATGTAACATAAACCATTATGATTAATTAAAATAAAACAAATCATATAAATTCATCAAAACATGAATATTTGTTAACATAACGAACCAATTTTTGCACAGAGCGACTTCAAATTAATAATAAAATAACTTTTCCAACAAATATATTAACATACACTGGTCAGTAAAACAATTACAAATTTGTAATAAAATATATGACACGAAAATTGCAGCTCATATTGCTTTAAATTTTAAATTGCATAATTTTCCACAATCTAAACTTCTTTGACATTTCCAATAGAGAACACATATACACATCCGCTGTGTTAACCGCCGGGCCTGGGAAGGTTCAACTGATGGATTTCTTAACTTTAAAAAAGTGACCAATGCATCACATTGTTTTTTAAGTTCAAGTTCAGTTTTTTCGCTCAAACCAAATCATTTGGTACAAGAGGAACATATATATACAATACACATAAATATAAATCGTCAGAGGTACATACATAAGGGTAAATTTACATACAGGAAAAATATATGAAAAAAAGACAAACTATATAAAGAATCACTACTTATTTAAGACTATGGTATAAAGGATAAAAATATGAAAACAGCTAAGGGGAACAGACAGCATCTAAAATATTTGAAATAAATACACACAGTTTTCTTAGCGATTTACAGTTGCTATTGGTCATGACATCGGAGAACTTAAAAAAGTTTGGTCTTTTCCAATATTTTTTGTCTAGATATTTTTTCCTTATTTCTTCTAGGGCCGAACATTCTGAAATATAATGAAATTTATCGCCAATGAGACCTTTATTACACAAAAGACATAGCCTCTCATTCCGAGGAATGTTATACCATCTGCCTGTCTCTACAGGGAGGCGATGGTTTGATGTACGAAATTTAATTTGTTTTTTTTTTAGTTTTACAGGTAAAATATTGAGATACTTCTCGAAGCAAAAATTGGGTTTTAAAATCTTATACACATGACCTCTGGAAGAACAATTTATATCGTTTGACCAAATTTGCACAAATTGGTCTTTTAATCTTTGTTTTACAGTAGCAGTTAACCATTTTATATTGACAAAATTTTGGTTCTGCCAGACAAATTGTAGCCCGCACATGTTCAAAATTCTTTGAATACAGTCTAACCATGGGCTTTTACAATCACCATTCAAATGTTGTGAAAATAAATATCTGTACACTGTATATACAATTTTGTTATCAGGGCTTATTAACATTTTTCCCCAATATGTATTTATTCTTGTATAGACATTGATAAACAAAGGATAACGCCCTGTTTCACCATATATCATAAAATTCGGTGTTGTGCTTCTTACATTAAGTACTGTTTTCAAAAATTTCAAATGTACACATTCAATAATATCTAGATTTTCAAAACCCCAAATTTCACAGCCGTACAGTAAAACTGTTAAAACAACCTTATCAAACAAATCAAACTGATAATTTAATGGTAAATTAAAATTTCTAATTTTCCTTATAACCCCATACATGGCTTTTTGAGCCTGTTCACACAAATGCTTTTTTGCTTTAGAAAATGAACC
The DNA here is from genome assembly GCA_020458035.1 of Magallana ariakensis. Lineage (NCBI taxonomy): Eukaryota > Metazoa > Mollusca > Bivalvia > Ostreida > Ostreidae > Magallana > Magallana ariakensis. Next base: position 16,272,718 of record CM035813.1, on the reverse strand, counting down.
AGTTCTTGACAATACAATACCCAGATACTTAACATTTTCAATAACTTCTCCTTTATAATTAAAAATCTTTTTCCATGTTGCACCTTTGGAGAAAACCATTATTTTTGTTTTATTAACATTTACACTAAGTTTACACCGAGTACAATATATATAAAATTCGTTGAGTGCATTTTGTAAGTCTTCCGCAGATTCCGCCATTATGACGGTGTCATCGGCGTAAAATAAAATAAGTAATTTCAAATATAATGATAAATCGTTTTCAATTTCGTTACTTATACTTTGCAAACCAACAATGTTATTTTCCAATAAGAAGTTTTCTAGGTCGTTAATGTAAAGAGAAAATAAAAAAGGGGAAAGATTTTCCCCTTGCCTTACACCTACGTTACATTTAAAAAAATTCGAGGAAATACCATTTAACTTTACTAACGACTTAATACCCATGTACATATTTTTTATATATCTAAAACATTTCCCGTTAATTCCATTCAAAATAAGCTTTCTCCACAGGCCGGTCCTCCATACAGTATCAAACGCGTTTAAAATCGATAAAAGCACAAAATAATTTCTTTTTTCTTTTCATAAAAATATCACAGAGAAATCGTATTGTCAAAATATGATCTATAGTTGAATAGTTTTTTCTAAATCCAGCTTGGTTTTCATAAATGAGATTTGTCTCGGTGGCGTACGCTTCCAGACGATTGGCTAAAATACTAGTGAAAAGTTTACCTAAACAACTTAAAAGAGATATAGGGCGGTAATTTTCCGGCTGAGTAGGATCCCCCTTATTTTTATAAATTGGTTTGATAATACCGATTAGCCACTCATCTGGAACGATCTCACTACAGAAAATAATATTAAAAAACTTCTTATACAATGGCAGAAAAATAGACAGAGTCGATGAAATGTGTTCATTTACAATAAGATCATACCCAGCGGCTTTACTATCTTTAAGTTTCTTAACTGCCGCAACTATTTCTTTATCTGAAATATCACCGTTAAGAATATCGTCAAACATACATGTGTCAGTCGATCAAATCATTCACAATAAAATCAGGGTTATCAATATTAGATACATCATTTTCACAACCCTCGTTCCTATCCTTTAAAAATTGAAACATATCGTCAATGTTAACAGTACTTTTTTCATCACGATTTGATCCATTTAAAATTCTCCAGTAGTCTTTCGGGTTTGTAGAGCGCAAGTTGACAAGTTTTTTGTCCCCCGCCGCAACGCGGAGCGGGGACATAGAAATGCCGGGCGTCCGTCCGTGTGTCCGTGGGTCTGTGTGTCCGTGGGTCCGTGTGTCCGTGCGTCCGTCCGTCACACTTTTTTGTTAGCGCTCTCATGCCTACAAATTTTGACAGATTTTCATTACATTTATACCAAATGTTTATACACCTATTACCTTGGTCAAGTTCGAAAATCAGCATTGGTCGATACTTCTTGTTGGAGTTATGGGACTCTGACCACAATAATGACTCCGTTTTATCCAAAAATTGACCTTGTAAGCGCTCTCATGCCTACAAATTTTGACGGATTTTCATTAAATTTATACCAAATGTTTATACACCTATAACCTTGGTCAAGTTCGAAAATCAGCATTGGTCGATACTTTTTGCTGGAGTTATGGGACTCTGACCACAATAATGACTCTGTTTTATCCAAAAATTGACATTGTAAGCGCTCTCATGCCTACAAATTTTGACAGATTTTCATTAAATTTATACCAAATGTTTATACACCTATTACCTTGGTCAAGTTCGAAAATCAGCATTGGTCGATACTTTTTGCTGGAGTTATGGGACTTTGACCACAATAATGACTCCGTTTTATCCAAAAATTGACCTTGTAAGCGCTCTCATGCCTACAAATTTTGATGGATTTACATGAAATTTATACCAAATGTTTATACCACTAATACCTTGGTTAAGACACGAAATTACGTCCCCACGAACCTGTAAAATTTAAGCAATCCACGAAAATTGGCCCCCACGAAATTTAATGCTTCCACAGTACAGTATACTAGTATACTGCTTGAACGGCGGGGGACCCAGGAATTCTATTCTTGTTGGTAATATTTTTCTTATACTCTTTGATACAATCATCCATTGTTCTCTTGTATTGCTTACTTAATACCTTCAAATTTTCTTTATTGTTTGTTGAATTATTTCTATAATACAGTCGTTTTGCTAAATGAAATTTCCTTCTTGCTGTTCTACAAACCCGATTAAACCATGGCTTATTACATTTTTTGTTATTAAAATTCTCTACATGTGTACTTATGCCGAACGTATCTCTGGCTGTGTTGACAAATACAGTGCATATATCTTTTGCTATTTTGGAAATGCTCTCTTTACTAAAACCATCGATACAAAAGGAAAGACTGTTAAGTTCATTTTCAATTTCACACTGAGAGAACACTTTCTAATGTTGACGCCGGCGTGTTTTATCATTGTTTTAATGACTTTTTATCCATGATAACTCAATTATTTACGCATTTTTTGCTTGGTATATTAAAAAGTGCTAGGGTACACGATTCAATCGCCTGTTCGGTAATGCATTATTTTCTATGAAATTTCACAAGATCGCTTTCATTACAATATTTTCTTTCTTATATACCTCTTTATTAGACATTGACCCCATATTTGATTCTTGAGAAAAACAGAAGTCCATTTGAAGGAAATATGGTCCTTAATTTAGACAAACTTATAAAGCCTTTTCTCTGAGGATGCTTTGTTCAAAGTTTGGTTGACATTGGGCCGTTTTAGGAAAAAAATAAAAATTGTAAGTAGGCAGAGAAGTGATCAGAAAAGCTCAAGATTGGGTAAGCTAAATATGAATAAATATGCACTTTTGTATAAATTCGACATGTTATTGGTAAAAAGAGTACATCAATTTAAAAGCCAGTAGTGGTTAGATAACAGCAAATGAATATAAACCTGCACGACATCAGAAAAAGTATCAGGTACATTAAATTAGTCATATTTACTGCACTGGTCATTACAGTATGTTACTATATATACACATGAATGATCTTTTTCTTCTCAAAACTATTCTCAAATGCTAAGAACTTTTCCTGGAATGGTTTCTCCACACTGAAAATGAACCTGTGCTATGGTCGAAGGTCGTTTTTCCCCGTTCAACTGAATTTGGACGTTGGCTATTTGCCTGTCCTCATCATTGATTGTTTCCATGAAGTATTCCTGTATATCAATCTCAGACCAAGTTCTCTATGAGGGCGTCTTTGTTTTCCGTCGACAAGAGTTCCTTGTTTCGACTTGTAAAAGAATTTGTACCCTGCGCCTAATCGTCCAATTGCCTCTTTCATATCATCCTTCATTTTATTGGTAACTTTGGAAAAAATCGTTCTGCCTTGCCCGATGGTCTATGCAGAGGAAAAATTTTAAATGTTCCTATTTCTAGTCCCGCCATGTTCTCTATTTAAACAAAAAAATTAAGAAGACATCTGGTTGACAGCAATTGCGTATTGGCTGCCTTTCCCGGACGTTATGTTTGGTTTTCCCAATTTCACTTCCTGTATACAGGCTAAGCATAATATTTTAATGTGTGGAAGCCCGTTGAGGCTAGTGCAATTATTTGTCATAAACATAGTGCTCTATTTTCTATATACATTTTTTTTTTACATTTACTAATATAATCAACTTCATGACCTCATTGTACGGAACTCGTTACCCACTGGTCACTGTACAGCTCACTGAACAGTACACTTCATACCGCGTACAGTGGCCAACTGTGGGGTATATTCAAAGTCAGTTGGAAAAAATAGGTACAGTACTTGTATTGTAATCGGTCGTACAGCCCAAAATGAAAATCGTGAAAATCCATATAAACCAAATAATAGACCGTTGCCTGGATAGTATCTAACCACTTATGTTTTTAGTGTGTCTCACTTAACAAGTAGAATATTTACCTTCAAAAAATAATATCCTATAGGAAAAAATATATATATGCCATATGAGAAATGAATTTCCTAAGGGAAATTTTTGAAATTCTGCAGCATTTCTTCAAATTCCTGCATGAATTATATTTTCTACATTTGAAAAGTATTTTTTTACAAGATTTCATTAGGATAGGTAGTTGTATGAGTAGTAAATTAAGATTTTTATCGGATTTTAAAATCTGAAAGAAATATTTGAGTTTTGTTAAAATCTTTTCCGAATTTAAATCCCTAAAGGAGGTTCCTTTAAAACGGTAGGGAATTCTAATTATCCGAATACATGAAAATTGTTATTCCCATGGGAAAAATATTTTCTGCATAAATTTATCTTTTAAAGGTAAAATCTGACAGATGAGATACATCAATAACAAGAGTGGTTATAAACTGTTTTCAGCAATGGTCTATCATATGACATATTTGAATTGTTCGATATACTAGTATGTATATGCACCTTAGACAGATGCAAAAATGTCACCTTGGCACTGAGATATTCATCCAGCACTCTAAATTAAGATAGCGGCCAAGAATATTACGCATTGCTTGCTAACTGACAAAAGATACATGTAGTACTCAGAAAATAATTTGTTGCTAGGTTATAATGATATTTTTGTAACGAATCACAATTTGTTACATATGAAGAAAGAAATGAACACCAGGAAGGTTATATATTGTTAATACTAGTACCCCTGTACAATTATCGTGGGTTTTTTTTTTTTTTTTTTTTTTTTTTTGCACAGGATGAATAGTCCTTAAAACTTGTAAGCGACAGTCATTGATTTCCAACGCGTTTCAACATCACTTTTCCGTTACTTTATGTGTTAAATGGAATTATGTTGAAACTGATCATTTTTTGAGTGTAAAAAGTAAAATTTTGATACAAAACAACGATTATATGCTAATTTCATTGCAACTTAACATCATGTTCAGTGCATAGAAATACATTTCTTTATGCTTCTTGGTTATGGTTCTTATGATAAGAAGTCATTTGATTCATTTCATTTTTCAATCTTTAACAAAAAAATTACATTGAAACTTTCCACACTAGATGTAAAATCTAAATAATCAAAATCATAATCAAGTGAATTGGATCAATTTATTATTTTCGTTTTTGGCGTTAGTACACGACATATTTTGTCCATTTTCTTTACAGTTATAGTTTGTATCTGTTATCAATATTTGGCATGTTTAAAACAATGATTATTAATTATTCAAATAACCAATAGCTAATTAATCTGTTTCTAAAGTTTACCGGTTTTTTTTGTACCGTTTTGGCACCACGTCTAATATCAATAAACGTGATTAATTTATAAAGCAAAATGTTTGGAATAAATTCCTCCTCTAAGTCCTCTTGCGCAGTACCGTTTGACTGAAGATAACTGATCCTGTTTGTTCTGAAATAAAATTGAAGTTGAAAACTATCCGAGTTCCTGGATAAAGAGAGCACTTTTATTTTTAGTGATACAGATTTACTAATTGTATGACTAGTGCCCAATCCATTTTTTTAATCTAATCTCAACCGGTGCAAGTTTTATCTGCTAGGGATATATTCTTTTTTTCGATTTAATAAAAATAGGTTAAGATGAACATAAGGACATCACTGCAACGGCGTGATTAATACGTGAATAAATAACGGCACAGATAATATGATACGTTGCTCTGTTTCCAAGTCTTTAACAGTAAATTCAGCAGGGGACATTTGAGATAATGTATGATAAAACTGGGCTTATCATCGATATACTTCGTCAGATTGAAAGATCGAAAAGATTTGGGTAAAGGGTGTAGAATCTGTCATAATCTCAAAAAGATGTCGGCCGTTAGTTGTCTCATTGTCATTTTAACTCTACATTTGATTTTGGTCGATGGACTTCTCTTGGATAACATCAACAACCAACAGAAAACCACGCCATCCAGCTCTTCACACCAAGATACATTGGTTTTCCTTATGCAAGAAGTGATGCAAATCAAAAGTATTCTACAAGAAAAAACTAGAGAAATTGACAATCTGCGATTGGCCGTCTTCAACGAATCGTCGTCGATGTTTCTTAATTTGACGAGAGAATTACAAACATTGAAGAACGGAAGTAACAACTCGAATGATATCTTGAAACTGAGTAATGAAATTGCAGTGTTGAAGTTTACTGTTGACAATGAACTCGCTAATCATTTTCAAACCTTGAGCAGTTCTAACATGACATATATTTTTTCTAAACTTACTAACCTTGAAAATGCCGTTCGCCATTTCACACTTGTTTTAAACCAAAAAGTGTCTACATCTGATTTAACACAAGCTTTGACACAAAAAGTGTCTACATCGGACTTGGCCGCTGTGGAGCAACGTTTAACGACTTTGTCAACTAAGCTAGAGGAACAAATCAAAAACATCACGGAAAGCGTCATTGCTTTGCAACAAGGAAATATTATACCAGGTAAATACTGAGTTGTACACTTCAGTACTACTATATGCCCAGACTGATTTTACGACAAGTAAAGATTCGCTGATATATAAAATTAATATAAACTTACAATATAGAAACTATAAAAGGGATTTTGAAATATAAATCACATTTGCATAAAAAGTATCTTCGCTAGGGAAGGGTTTTACGTCCACTCCGCTCATCATGAATTTATGGAAAGCGGAGTGAACCGAAAACCTTTGACTCGCAAAGTTGTAAACAGCAGGACGATAAAAAATTACAATTGCAACGTATTATAAGAGCAAACACCGCTGTTGTAATGAAATCCCATCTTTCAAAAGATAATGATTCAATGGTTAACTGAACGCAAAAAAACATATATCATCATTTCAACAGTAATGTGTAAAAAAAATCTATTTAAGGGGACACAGAACGTTGTTCACGTAACTTTAGTTGATCACATGACAGCTATTATAATATAGAAATAGGTAATAAACATTGTGGAAGTCAAGTTGATCGAATCGTTTATATAATCTATAGGTGTGTATGTAAAGAAGACATCTCCAATTTGATTTGTGTCCCCCAAAACACAAATTTTCAGTTCATTTTTTAGTATGCTGACATATTCTGATCAGTTGTATTATGTTTACTTTCCTAATTAAAAGTACATTAATTGGGGGAATTTTAGCGTTTTTAATTTTAGAATGTAGATGTACAAAATCATAAGTGGTTAATACAATATATTCTAATTATTATTCTATTATTCTTAATAAATAAATCTAAAGACTTTATTACTTTTTTATGTTTCAAAACAGAAATTGTCACAGAAAAATAGTGGTAGGGGTGATTTCTATTGTAGTATCTACATGTATGTTGAAAGAGTGGCCATGAATTTTTTATAAAGCACATGCTAAGGTTGATATATGATATTTTGAAAGAAAATTTTACTGAGTATTTTTTATGAGCTATCACATTCTGTTCAAATGTTCAAATTTGGAATAAAAACTCCAAACTTTGAAGCGTTGATTTTAATTTTTCAGTATTTTCGTAAAATTATAATATTGCTATGTAAAAAAGCCAATGTTGTAATAAATTTTTTAATTTATTTATGTTCTTAAAATTTTCATATAAAATATGTAAATAAATTCCATCAAATTAATTATTTCAGAAAATTGAAATTGTCAAAAAAAATCTTAATGCCAGAAAGGTCGGGGTAGCTCACATAAAAATATCTCCCTTGAATGGCAAGAATTTGGCCGCAAAAATGATATATATTTTAGTGGACATCTTAATGTTGATGTGTTAAAAAAACAAAAATATTTATTGACAAATAATTTTACACTGCAACGTCCTGATCCCCCTTAAACTTCATCGCACTACGGTATCAACCGATTAGCACAAACAAGCTCGCACGCACACACAAGAGCACTCGTCTCAAATGCATTGATATGTAGTTTTACATGTAACCATGCCCCCTTGTCGTTTTTACGGCTGCACTTGGACATGGTTACGATTTCGGTCAAATTTTATTTTCTATTTTTATTTTTTACAAAATTCAACTACGAGTCTACGACACAAAATCAAATCGTAGCCATGTGCCTTTTAAGGAACATTTATTATGATTATTTACTTAAAAGGTAGAATCAGATTGGTGAATGGGTCTACACCTTGGATGGGAAGAGTAGAGGTGTCCTATAAAGGTGCTTGGGCCACGGTATCAGGCAGATCATACTATCATGATCCAACTTTTGACGATAAGGCAGCCGAGGTTGTGTGTCGAATGTTAGGATATCCGACGTATGTATTTTATAAATAAATTCTATATCTTTGCTTAAACGCGTTAATGGCATGTAACCAAACTATAATAACGCAACCGGATACTTCGTCAAAGCGCTACCTCTGATGAATGAATTAAAGTATTGAGACTACTGAAGCCGAAATGTTTTAATGTGTGTAACACATTTTTAAAAAATATAGGAATGACAATTTAGCTATGCACACTTTCAATTACTATTATAGTGAGTGTTCTTCTTAATGAACTAAACATTAACATAGTTTGGGCAATTACACGACATATTAGATGACAACAATTTACTCTATCTATTTACTCTATATTTTGAAAGAAAAAAGCAATACTGTTTTACATTGCGCCATATAAGGGTATTGTCCTCTGGCCTGTACGTGTATGCATAAAAGTTATAGGTTCGCGACAAAAATTTAGATGATTGATTTTGTGATGGATATATAAATACCCAATGATACATGTACAGTGTACATACCATATTTCACCATATTCATAGTAAGAGTTCTAATTGGAATTTCTTAATTTAAAAACTGTGCCATCGCAAGGTGCACAAACGAACGGTCCCTCTCTCGTCTATATAAAGTATGATTATCTGGGTATTATGCGCGTTAAAGTAGAGGCGATTTCCCATGATTGGTCTATATGTTATGTTCTTATGTACTTCCATTTCGAATAAAACATAACATTAACACCGTCTTTCTATAATATTTAATATTTTGTGCATTGACGTCCGAAACAAGTAGTCGCTCATTACAAAATTCCTTCAATTTCAAAATACCAAATCACATATTTTTATCAATTTAAACCAAACCATTCGCAAAACTTCTACCTGACAAACACCTTGTCAGTAACACAAAAAATTGTGCATCATATATGCATCTTTGCAATATCTAACATGTTCAAAATCTTTAGATTTATTACTATCTAGCTTATTATTTTTTTCTTTAAAAATCGAAAAACATTATTTATAGCAAGAAGATTAGATCCGTTATTTTAAATGTAAACTGAAGGGAAAGATAATTAGTAAATGTAGTCCTATACTCGGTACTATGTGACTACAAACTTGAAACGCTTGTTTGTACTCATTTCAGGCACGTAGCATCGGGGGGGGGGGGACTGCCCCCCCCCCCCCCACTTTTTTTTCTCGCAGCAAAGTTTTTTTTTGAAAGGATGACTGCACTTAGCGCCGGGTTTTGGGCCCTTTTCGGTCGCTTCTGTTGCGTTTATTTCTTAACCTAATATCACTTTTGTTAATTTTTTAAAGAGTCTAGTCTATTTCCACCATGAATTAAGATTTTAGACTGTGATACAATAAGCTCATTCTATGTTTTTCTCCTTACAACTTTCGAAAAAAGGAGAATTTTTGCTTGTCTGCCCTTGACCAAACATTAGATCGATATTAATATGCATGAGAGGTGGAGCTGACATTATCAGAATGGTACTAAAATTAGACTGGCATGAATAACAATGCTATGTATAAAAGTTTATGTGATTACTCTTTCATCAAAACCCTATATATTCCATATGGTACAAGTATATTATTTACTATGGTTTCAACAATTTGACCACGCCCAGGAAAGTACAGAAGTCTTTAAATCAATGCTTGACAACTTAACGTGTTCGAAAACATTGTCCTAGTTAGCACATAACACGCTACCTAATACGTCACGTGATAGAATTTTGTATTCACAAAGTTACCTGAGGTGAGAAATCACGTGGTGAATTAAATAATATTCAACATGCATCAACCCTTGGTTACAACAGGGAAAGCGAAAGTAAGAAGAAACAGTTTTTTCTCATTTTAACCATGAGCGCATGTTTGTCTATTAATCTCCTTTTGACATAACTTTGATAATGCAAATATACAACTACTGTTAAACGGAGAACAATAGACAAACATGCGCTGACTATGTACGAAGTCAGTATAAAAGTGGGCGTCCTCATTATCGTATGGAGATTCAAGAAATCGTGATGACCCCCGCCTATGAAAACAAATTCGTACTTGGTAACAACATACTTTTATGTAACGCAATTACGTAAAGTTGCAGTTTAGATGTGGACCATTTCTGCAATTGAAAGAAAAATTCTTTTTTTTTAAGTTTATTTTCTCGCAAATATCGCATGTCCTTAAGTGCAGTCATCCTTTACATATTAATAAGTGAATTATCATGGAGTTCCCTGCCCCCCCCCCCCTTTTTTTTGGAAGCATGTACAAAATTGAGATGAAAGGAAGGAAATTTACACCAAAATTGAAGTTGTTATAGGTACTGTACGCTAACCCCCACCCCCACGGATTAGGATTTTCACGATTTTGAGTTGAAATGTCCCCCCCCCCCTTTTTTTGGATTTTTGCTTGTCAAGATTTTTCGGATGAGTCTGGCCCCCCACTTTCAAAAATGATGCTACGTGCCTGCATTTTACATGTATTCCAGGAAAGGGAAGCTATCAATTAGTTAGTCATACAGACGGTACAGTAAAATGTTGATTTTGTCTGATCTTGTTGGTAACCGCTTTCCAGTACTTTAAGACCTTTGAATTCTATAATCCTTGAATTACACAGAGAAAACGTTAATAAACTCCCTAACGGTAACTACAGTTCTGCTCTTATGACATATACATGTATATCAGTAAATGACGTAGGACCTGTAAAATAATTGAAGATTGTTTAACTAGTACCATTTTATTATATCCTAACTAAAACTTCGCCAAAGTACATCATTTATAAAACTTATTAAAGACAGTAACGCAGTTTCGTGCCGTAGAAGGAATAACAAGGTTAGCTTTCTAAAAAGCTAAGAAAGTCAGCCAGCGGAATTTTAATTTTTAGGTCAAAAGTGAATACACAATCTATTAAAATACAAGATAAATAGTTTCCAGAACAATAATAATATGCGGGTACACATTAAGTTTGCACCCTTATTTTTATGACTGTACATGTAGGTGAGGAGATAAGCGTGTAGCGGTGTACATGCAATGTATGGTTGTACACTTACTTAATACTTAAAGTTGTAACTTTGCAAAAATAGCTCTTTGAATTTCATGGTCTCGTCGAAAATCACTACCAATATATTTACTTTCCAATCTCACTAAGAGAGTCGGAAAGATATACGCGGACTCCGGATTGTGGCTACAGACGATTCCCATTGACAGTCATCGATGCGACCAGTTTCATAACTTATTCGAATTTCTCTAACACGAGCTGTCAAATTCCTTCCCACAATTCCAATTTACGCAAGCGCAATTGAAGTTTCATCCTAACTTATTTATTCAGCCCGCGGGCTGACTAATAAATATTTATAATTTAATTTTGATTATAACGCCTCATTTGATTGGCTGATACAGATGGAGGGACATGTATTATATTGTATAACATACCTTGGTATGGGGACAAACCCCCTTGACAACATCTATCCGGAACTACCTTTTTTACATGTAAACCTTACATGTACACATGCATGCATGTTTATATCAGAGTGAATAAATAGAATATGATTACGTTTATCTCTTTTCATTTGCATAATATAAATTTTTTAAAAAAATGTAAATAATTTAGATTTTTATTAAATTCTGCTCCAATCTTTCCAAGTTAAAAAAAAAAATTAAAAATGTATCACGAATTGAACTATAACAACTTCAAGACAGAAAAATGAATTTCTACGAAAAGAAGCACAAAATGAGAGGAGGGAAGTTGAATCTTTTTCAAGGTACGTTAAGGATAGATAAAAAAAATATCAATAAATTTTATACCATAGTAAAAATTAACGCATTATTTACCAAAACACCTCAGGATTTTAACCCAGAAAGGGATTTGCACCCAAATCTCTCTTTTCAGAGCGCTTTTCTTTTAAGCTACATGTATCTAGGTTTATGATAGTATTTTGGTGTGGTTTTAATATTCTGATGCCTCTTTTCGTAAAAACATCTGATTGAGCTAGCCCCCACCCCTACTAACGTTAGACTGTTAAAGAATGATGTCGGGACTTAAAACAAAAACTGTAAATATGAATCCTCTGTGAGCAGTTACAAATCGAGATAGCTCGACGGCTCATAGAAAACAAATGAGCGACACTCTTAGTGTACTTACTGTAAAATCATAAAATCCATTTTCAGCATGCTCGGTCATTTCACACACCGCTCCCAATCCCGAGTCGATCTCCGAACATGAACTAAGAGGCCTGCCTCTGCATTCTTCACACTTCCTCTGTTCTGAGTTTATGTCTAATTCAACTTTTAACAACTGTCCCTTTAATTTTGAGAAGTAAACTGTGAAGTCCAAACACCAAATTCAAATATGGCCGCCACCCCTCGCTTCGTTCTAATCTGGGTCACCTGTTACTAAGGATGTTGTACTAATGCGCGGGTAGTTTAAAATGTCATTTACGGTTAAAACAAAAGCATGAAAATGATACGGAGAGTTAGTTTTGTTTAATGCATTAAATTATAAGGAATAAATTTAATTTTGACGTATGTTATACGATATAACATAACTTGGGACAGTTTACGCTTTTTTATAAACCGCTTCGCGGTTTATAAAGCGTAAACTGCCCCAAGTTATGTTATATCGTATAACATACGTCAAAATTAAATTCATTCCTTAAATATTTTCGACTGTCTTCGTCTGTGATAACATTACGAATCAATTTTGAAGCCTATAGCCCAATAACTTCATAAAAGATGAGTGACAGAAAATGGGCGTTTCTTATAGCATAACCGAAAAACGGTATTGGCTGCGCCGCGCAGTTATACATAGTATGTGCTATATGAACAAATAGTGGTTTTAAATTGTTGTTTTTACAGTGTACAAATTGGAAATAATATAAATATAAGTAATAAGGAATCATTCTTTGAATAATATGAGGTGATAATTTCGGTCGGAATTATCACCTCATAATATGTTTTACGGTGCGACCGTTGGGGCGAGCGCAGCATGTGATCAAATAATGAATTATGATAAATCAATAAAAATAAAATTAACAGCGTAAATAAATTTAATTGCAAAAAAATTATATTCTCATCCTCAATTTATTATGATTTTTTATGATTTTTATTTTGAGTTTTGACATGACCTCGCTTATATGCATCCGGCCACTGAAAAAATAGTACCACTGTCACCAGACTTGGTACACCCGGTGGTCCATTATTTATTTATATTTATTTAATTTTAAACTGCAGGACAACCCATACGTCCTGTACGGAGCATGTAAGTGTACCTCATCGCATCTTAATTTCACTGTGTCAGTGCATTTGAGAGGTAATTAGGTATTGAGGCCGGGTCGTATCGAGATGGAAGTATTGTAGTATACTATAATACGTTCGCCATAGGTTAACAAAATTAGTTAACCGCTATACTATACTATATACAAACAAACTAAAACATACCAATTTTTTCAGTAAATTTCCATTATCCATGCATAGTTTATAAGATTTCATATGTTATAAGATTTGTTATTTATTTATTTATAAGTAGAACAATAGTTTAATCTCAGATGAGATAAAATGTTGTTGAATAATAAAGATTTTAATATAAATGTTCATTGCACTGTATCTCCTCTTTTAAAGTAATTGTAACGTCAGTTCATCCCCTTTTTTGCAGTCGACATTTTTTCTTATTAATTAAGGTCTTCCGTTTCCAACGGAAGACCTTATTGTTATTGCTTTGTTTCTTTTTCCCTATTATTAGGGTCTTCCGTCTCAGCGGAAGACCCTTCTATTATTCTATTGTTTCTTTTTCAGGTTTATTAGGGTCTTCCGTTTCCAACGGAAGACCCTCTTGTTATTCTACGGTTTCTTTTTCTTTATTATTATTAGGGTCTTCCGTTTCCAACGGAAGTCCCTTTTGTTATTCTTCGGTTTCTTTTTATGGTCTTCCGTTTCCAACGGAAGACCCTTTTGTTATTCTTCGGTTTCTTTTTAGGGTCTTCCGTTTCCAACGGAAGACCCTCTTGTTATTCTACTGTTTCTTTCTATTATTAGGGTCTTCCGTTTCCAGCGGAAGACCCTATTGTTATTCTACGGTTTCTTTTTCTTTATTAGGGTCTTCCGTTTCCAACGGAAGACCCTCTTGTTATTCTATTGATTATTTTTATTATTATTATTTTTTTTCTGACTTTTTCCGGACGCTATTACTCGTGAACTACTGGACCGATTTGCGTAAAATTTGCAGGACTGATAGAACATCAAAAGTACTTGAGTTTATTAAATTTTGGGTTGATGACGTCACTTCCGGTTTGAGATTTTGAGGATTTAGTGAATTTTTAAGGACCATTTTGTCCACCTAACTCCTCCAAAACTAATAAAGATAAAAACATGAAACTTTCAGGGATAGTAGATGAATGTCTGTAGATGATTCTCTGGGTTTGATATTCTGGAAAATGCGCAAGGCGCCGAAGCTCGCCCGAGCTCGAAAATTGGCACCAAATTTTTTCACAAAATTTTTGCACATTTTCTAAATTATTTCTGAATGTGTAAATAATTTGTTAAGACATGTAATGCAAAAGTTGTTTAGATTTACACGCTCTTTCATTTGATATCATAAAAAAGGGGCTGGCCCCTCACATAAGGGGCCAAGAGGGCTTTAAAGAATTTAATTAATAACTCTTTACTGAAAAATAATTTGTTATTAAGTATAGAAGCAAAAATGTTTATTGTGCAGCTGTTTATCTACATAGTACCATACTGAAATAATATGTTACGTAATTAGGGATTTTAAGGGGCCAGAAGTCCAAAGCTTTGATCATTTATATCTGAAAAAGGAGAAATATTTTGTGAAACATTGTAGAAGAAAAGTTGCTCAAAATAATGTTGTCAACCTTTTGCTACCTTTAAATTTTTTGTCTTTGGCCCCATTAAGGAGTTTAAGGGTCGGCCCCTAAAATACAGTTGTTCAGATATATCTAGAATGGTTAACAATTCGTAAACAGTTGTTGAACAAAATATGTTTATATTTGCGAGACCGTTCATTTGATATCAAGAAAAAGGGACTGGCCCCTCAAATTAGGGGTCAGGAGGGCTACAAAGTCTTTTAATAATAACTATTTACTGAAGAATAATTTGTTATATATTATTGAAGCAAAATTTTTCAACTTATTAAGCTTAATTTAAATCTGAAATCCGTTTTAAAATCGGACGATGCATTACAGAGATATAGAGGTTTAAAAATTGATTTTTCCGGAAATTTTGATTCCACATTCTAGGTTACGAAAATAGTGTTATGTTCAAAGTTAAATTAACTCGTACCTAGAATGATTCGATATTTGTTAAGACGTTCTTAAACACATTCGGATTTTTTTTGTCAAGTCGTTCTTGAAATCCTTAAGGTTTTTGTTAATTCGTACTTAAAGTCATTCGGATTTTGTTAAGTCGTACCAAGAATTATTCGATTTTTAATATCGTTTTGTTTTAAAACTCCTGGTATTTGTTTTAGAGCTCTGCTTCTTACAGGAACATCTAGCTTTTCTTTCGACATTAACGGAAGACCCACTCGTTGCTTTGCAACGAGCTTTGCTCTAGTTATTCTTTTTTTTCTTTTTCTGACTTTTTTGGAGCGTTATTTCTCAAAAACTATCTGACCGATTTACATGAAATTTTTAGGACTGATAGAGAATCATCGGCGCTACATATTATTAAATTTCCGAATGATGACGTCACTTCCGGTCTCAGATATTGACGATTTTGTAAAATATTAAGGGTCATTTTGTCCACGCAACTCCTCCGAAACCAATCAAGATAGAAGCTTCATATATTTACAGGATTGTAGATAAATGTTTGAAGTTGTACCCCCTTGCTTCCAATTATTAAAATTGCACAAGGCCTCGAAGCTCGCCTGAACCTGAAAATTAGGACCAAATTTTTTCACGAAATTTTCGAACATTTTCTCTAATATCTTTTGATGTATAAATATTTTGTTAAAACATGTAATGCAAAAGTTGTTTAAATTTCCACGGGCTTTCATTTGATATCAAGAAAAAAGGGCTGGCCCCTCAAATTAGGGGCCAAGAGGGCTCTAAAGTCTTTTTGCAATAACTCTTTACTGAACAATAATTTGTTATCAATTATAGAAGCAAAAATGTTTATTTTACAGCTGTTTATCTATACAGTACCACACCTTAATCATATGTTACGTCATTAGGGGTTTCAAGGGGCCAGAAGTCCAAAACTTTGATCAGTAATAGCTAGAAAAGGAGAAATATTTTGAAAAGCATTGTAGAAAAAAAGTTGCTCAAAATAATGTTTTTAATAATAAAATACCTAAAACTTTTTTGTTAGTGGCCCCATTAAGGAGTTTAAGGGTCGGCCCCTAAAACACAGTTGTTCAGATATCTCTAAAACGGTTAACAATTTGTGAACAGTTGTTGAACAAAATATGTTTATATTTGCAAGACCTTTCATTTGATATCAAGAAAAAGGGGCTGGCCCCTCAAATTAGGGGCCAGGAGGGCTACAAAGTCTTTTAATAATAACTTTTTACTGAAAAATAATTTGTTATATATTATTGAAGCAAAAATGTTCAACTTATTAAGCTTGATTTAAATCTGAAATCCGTTTTAAAATCGGACGATGCATTACAGAGATATAGGGGTTTAAAAATTGATTTTTCCGGAAATTTTGATTCCACATTCTTGGTTAAGAAAATAGTGTTATGTTCAATGTTAAATTAACTCGTACCTAGAATGATTCGATATTTGTTAAGTCGTTCTTAAACACATTCGGATTTTTTTGTCAAGTCGTTCTTGAAATCGTTAAGGTTTTTGTTAATTCGTACTTCAAGTCATTCGGATTTTGTTAAGTCGTACCAAGAATTATTCGATTTTTTTTATATCTTTTCGTTTTAAAACTCCTGGTATTGGT
This sequence comes from Magallana ariakensis, assembly GCA_020458035.1. Taxonomy (NCBI): domain Eukaryota; kingdom Metazoa; phylum Mollusca; class Bivalvia; order Ostreida; family Ostreidae; genus Magallana; species Magallana ariakensis. The sequence goes on along the minus strand of CM035813.1, from coordinate 16,255,694 downwards.
TTTAGAGTTCTGAGTCTTACAGGAACATCTAGCTTTTCTTTCGACATTAACGGAAGACCCACTCGTTGCTTTGCAACGAGCTTTGCTCTAGTTATTCTTAATATTCTTTTTCTGCCTTCTTTAAAGCTTTATTTCTCAAAAACTATTCACTCGATTTGCACCAAATTTTCAGGACTTATAGAGCATCGAAGGGGATAAATGTTTTTAGTTAAATTTTTTGATGACGTCACTTCCGGTTTAAGATATTGACGATTTAATGAAATTTTAAGGGTCATTTTGTCCACGCAACTCCTCTGAAACTATTCACGATAGAAAGTTGAAATTTTCAGGGATTGTAGATGAAAGTCTGTAGATGTACCGCATTGTTTTAAAATATGGATAATACGCAAGGCGTTGAAGCTCGCCTGAGGTCGAAAATTGGCACCAATTTTTTTCACAAAAATTTTGAACATTTTCTGTAATATTTTTAAACCTGTAAATATTTCGTTAAAACATGTAATGCAAAAGTTGTTTCAATTTCCACGGGCTTTCATTTGATATCAAGAAAAAGGGGCTGGCCCCTCAAATTAGGGGCCAAGAGGGCTCTAATATCTTTTTGTAATAACTCTTTATTGAACAATAATTTGTTATATATTATAAAAGCAAAAATGTTTATTATACAGCTGTTTGTCTATACAGTACCACACCTTAATCATATATTACGTAATTAGGGGTTTCAAGGGGCCAGAAGTCCAAAACTTTGATCATTAATATCTAGAAAAGGAGAAATATTTTGAAAAGCATTGTAGAACAAAAAATGCTTAGAATAATGTTCTCAATAATATGGTACCTAAAAAAATTTGTTGGAAGCCCCATTAAGGAGTTTAAGGGTCGGCCCCTAAAACACATTACTTCAGATATTTCTGGAACGGTAAACAATTCCTGAACACTTGTAGAACAAAATATGTTTATATTTGCTAGACCTTTCATTTGATATCAAGAAAAAAGGGCTGGCCCCTCAAATTAGGGGCCAAGAAGGCTCTTAAGTCTATTGATAATAACTTTTAACTGAAAAATAATTTGTTATATATTATAGAAGCAAAAATATTCTTTGTACAGCTGTTTATCTAAACAGTACCATACATACGTCATATGTTACGTAATTAGGGGTTTCAATGGGCCAGAAGTCAAAAACTCTGATCATTAATATCTAGAAAAGGAGAAATATTTTGAAAAGCATTGTAGAAGGAAAGTTGCTCAAAATAATATTTTTAACAATATGATACCTAAAAAAATTTTGTTGGTGGCCCCATTAAGGAGTTTAAGGGTCGGCCCCTAAAACACAGTTGTTCAGATATCTCTAGAACGGTTAACAATTCGTGAACAGTTGTTGAACAAAATATGTTTATATTTGCAAGACCTTTCATTTGATATCAAGAAAAAGGGGCTGGCCCCTCAAATTAAGGGCCAGGAGGGCTACAAAGTCTTTTAACAATAACTATTTACTGAAAAATAATTTGTTATATATTATTGAAGCAAAAATGTTCAACTTATTAAGCTTAATTTAAATCTGAAATCCGTTTTAAAATCGGACGATGCATTACAGAGATATAAGGGTTTAAAAATTGATTTTTCCGGAAATCTTGATTCCACATTCTTGGTTAAGAAAATAGAGTTATGTTCAAAGTTAAATTACCTCGTACCTAGAATGATTCGATATTTGTTAGGTCGTTCTTAAACACATTCGGATTTTTTTAGTCAAGTCGTTCTTGAAATCGTTAAGGTTTTTGTTAATTCGTACTTAAAGTCATTCGGATTTTGTTAAGTCGTACCAAGAATTATTCGATTTTTTATATCTTTTTGTTTTAAAACTCCTGGTATTGGTTTTAGAGCTCCGCTTCTTACAGGAACATCTAGCTTTTCTTTCGACATTAACGGAAGACCCACTCGTTGCTTTGCAACGAGCTTTGCTCTAGTTATTCTTTTTTTTCTTTTTCTGACTTTTTTGGAGCGTTATTTCTCAAAAACTATTCAACCGATTTGCACGAAATTTTCAGGACTGATGAAGCATCATCGGCGCTACAAAGTATTAAATTTGCGAATGATGACGTCACTTCCGGTTTCAGATATTGTCGTTTTTGTAAAATTTTAAGAGTCATTTTGTCCACGCATCTCCTCCGAAACTAATGAAGATAGAAGCTTGAAATTTTTCTAGGATTGTAGATAAAAGTCTAAAGTTGTACCCCCATGCTTCCAATTATAAAAATTGAGCAAGGCCTCGAAGCTCGCCTGAACCTGAAAATTAGCACCAATTTTTTTCACGAAATTTTCAAACATTTTCTCTAATATCTTTTGATGTGTAAATATTTTGTTAATACATGTTATGTAAAAGTTGTTTCAATTTTCACGGGCTTTTCACGGTATTGGTTTTAGAGCTCTGCATTTTACAGGAACATCTAGCTTTCCTTTCGACATTAACGGAAGACCCACTCGTTGCTTTGCAACGAGCTTTGCTCTAGTTATTATTAGGGTCTTCCGTTTCCAACGGAAGACCCTCTTGTTATTCTACTGTTTCTTTCTATTATTATTATTATTCTTAATATTCTTTTTCTGCCTTCTTTAAAGCTTTATTTCTCGAAAACTATTCATCCGATTTGCATCAAATTTTCAGGACTTATACACCATTGTAGGGGACGAATGTTTCTAGTTACATTTTTTGATGACGTCACTTCCGGTTTAAGATATTGACGATTTAATGAAATTTTAAGGGTCATTTTGTCCACGCAACTCCTCTGAAACTATTCACGATAGAAAGTTGAAATTTACAGGGATTGTAGATGAAAGTCTGTAGATGTACCGCATTGTTTTATAATATGGATAATACGCAAGGCGTTGAAGCTCGCCTGAGGTCGAAAATTGACACCAATTTCTTTTACAAAAATTTTGCACATTTTCTGAAATATTTTTAAACCTGTAAATATTTTGTTAAAACATGTAATGCAAAAGTTGTTTCAATTTCCACGGGCTTTCATTTGATATCAAGAAAAAGGGGCTGGCCCCTCAAATTAGGGGCCAAGAGGGCTCTAAAGTTTTTTTGCAATAACTCTTTACTGAACAATAATTTGTTATCAAGTATAGAAGCAAAAATGTTTATTGTACAGCTTTTTATCTAAACAGTACCATACCTAAGTCATATGTTACGTAATTAGGGGTTTCAAGGGACCAGAAATCCAAAACTCTGATCATTAATATCTATATAAGGAGAAATATTTTGAAAAGCATTGTAGAAGGAAAGTTGCTCAAAATAATGTTTTTAACAAAATGATACCTAAAAAATTGTTGTTGGTGGCCCCATTAAGGAGTTTAAGGGTCGGCCCCTAAAACACAGTTGTTCAGATATCTCTAGAACGGTTAACAATTCGTGAACAGTTGTTGAACAAAATATGTTTATATTTGCGAGACCTTTCATTTGATATCAAGAAAAAGGGGCTGGCCCCTCAAACTAGGGGCCAGGAGGGCTACAAAGTCTTTTTATAATAACTATTTACTGAAAAATAATTTGTTATATATTATTGAAGCAAAAATGTTCAACTTATTAAGCTTAATTTAAATCTGAAATCCGTTTTAAAATCGGATGATGCATTACAGAGATATAGGAGTTTAAAAATTGATTTTTCCGGAAATTTTGATTCCACATTCTTGGTTAAGAAAATAGTGTTATGTTCAAAGTTAAATTAACTCGTACCTAGAATGATTCGATATTTGTTAAGACGTTCTTAAACACATTCGGATTTTTTTTGTCAAGTCGTTCTTGAAATCGTTAAGGTTTTTGTTAATTTGTACTTAAAGTCATTCGGATTTTGTTAAGTCGTACCAAGAATTATTCGAATTTTTATATCTTTTTGTTTTAATTACTCCTGGTATTGGCTTTAGAGCTCTGCTTCTTTCAGGATCATCTAGCTTTTCTTTCGACATTAACGGAAGACCCACTCGTTGCTTTGCAACGAGCTTTGCTCTAGTTATTCTTAATATTCTTTTTCTGCCTTCTTTAAAGCTTTATTTCTCGAAAACTATTCATCCGATTTGCACCAAATTTTCAGGACTTATAAAGCATCGGAGGGGACAAATGTTTTTTGTTACATTTTTTGATGACGTCACTTCCGGTTTAAGATATTGACGACTTAATGAAATTTTAAGGGTCATTTTGTCCACGCAACTCCTCTGAAACTATTCACGATAGAAAGTTGAAATTTTCAGGGATTGTAGATGAAAGTCTGTAGATGTACCGCATTGTTTTATTATATGGATAATACGCAAGGCATTGAAGCTCGCCTGAGGTCGAAAATTGACACCAATTATTTTTAACAAAAATTTTGCACATTTTCTGAAATATTTTTAAACCTGTAAATATTTTGTTAAAACATGTAATGTAAAAGTTGTTTCTATTTCCACGGGCTTTCATTTGATATCAAGAAAAAGGGGCTGGCCCCTCAAATTAGGGGCCAAGAGGGCTCTAAAGTCTTTTTGCAATGACTCTTTACTGAGCAATAATTTGTTATCAAGTATAGAAGCAAAAATGTTTATTGTACAGCTTTTTATCTATACAGTACCATACCTAAGTCATATGTTACGTAATTAGGGGTTTCAAGGGGCCAGAAGTCCAAAACTTTGATCATTAATATCTAGAAAAGGAGAAATATTTTGAAAAGCAATGTTGAACAGAAGTTGCTTAATATACTGTTCTCAACAATACGCTACCTAATTTTTTTTTGTTGGTGGCCCCAGTAAGGTGTTTAAGGGTCGGCCCCTAAAACACAGTTGTTCAGATATCTTTATAACGGTCAACAATTCGTGAACACTTGTTGAACAAAAAGTGTTTATATTTACGAGTCCTTTCATTTGATATCTAGAAAAAGGGGCTGGCCCCTCAAATTAGGGGCCAAAAGGGCTCTATAGTCTTTTTATAATAACTCTTTACTGAAAAATAATTTGTTATTAATTATCGAAGCAAAAATGTTTATTGTACAGCTGTTTATCTATACAGTACTATACCTAAGTCATATGTTACGTAATTAGGGGTTTCAAGGGGCCAGAAGTCCAAAACTCTGATCATTAATATCTTAAAAAGGAGAAATATTTTTAAAAGCATTGTAGAAGAAAAGTTGCTCAAAATAATGTTCTCAACAATATGATACCTAAACGTTTTTTATTGGTGGCCCCAGTAAGGTGTTTAAGGGTCGGCCACTAAATCAAAGTTGTTCAGATATCTTTAGAAAGGTCAGCAATTTGTTAACATTTGCTGAACAAAATATGTTTATATTTGCGAGACCCTTTCTTTGATATCAAGAAAAGGGGCTGACCCCTCAAATCCGGGGCCAAAAGGGCTTCAAAGTCTTTTTATGATAACTTTTTTTGAGCGATAATTTTTATTAATCATACGAGCAAAAAATAAGACCTTATTAAGCTTAATTTAAAGCTGAACTCCGTTTTAAAATCTGACGATGCATTACAGAGATATTGGGGTTTAAAAATTGATCTTTCCGGAAATTTTGATTCCACATTCTTGGTTAAGAAAATAGTGTTATGTTCAAAGTTAAATTAACTCGTACCTAAAATCACTCGATAATTGTTAAATCGTATTCAAACACATTCTGATTTGTTTTTGCTAGGTCGTTCTTGAAATTGATAAGGTTTTTGTTAATTCGTACTTAGAATCATTCGGATTTTGTTAACTCGTATCAAGAATAATTCGATTTTTTTTTCTTTTTGTTTTAGTTTCTCATTTATATTAGTTTATGAATTCTGCTTCTTACAGGAAGCTCTAGCTTTACTTTCAACATTCACGGAAGACCCACTCGTTGCTTTGCAACGAGCTTTGCTCTAGTTATTCTTAATATTCTTTTTCTGCCTTCTTTAAAGCTTTATTTCTCGAAAACTATTCATCCGATTTGCACCAAATTTTCAGGACTTATAATGCATCGGAGGGGATAAATGTTTTTAGTTACATTTTTTGATGACGTCACTTCCGGTTTAAGATATTGACGATTTAATGAAATTTTAAGGGTCATTTTGTCCACGCAACTCCTCTGAAACTATTCACGATAGAAAGTTGAAATTTTCAGGGATTGTAGATGTAAGTCTGTAGATGTACCGCATTGATTTATAATATGGATAATACGCAAGGCGTTGAAGCTCGCCTGAGGTCGAAAATTGACACCAATTTTTTTTACAAAACTTTTGCACATTTTCTAAAATATTTTTAAACCTGTAAATATTTTGTTAAAACATGTAAAGTAAAAGTTGTTTCTATTTCCACGGGCTTTCATTTGATATCAAGAAAAAGGGGCTGGCCCCTCAAATTAGGGACCAAGAGGGCTCTAAAGTCTTTTTGCAATAACTCTTTACTGAACAATAATTTGTTATCAATTATAGAAGCAAAAATGTTTATTGTACAGCTGTTTATCTATACAGTATCATACCTAAGTCATGTGTTACGTAATTAGGGGTTTCAAGGGGCCAGAAGTCCTAAACTCTGATCATCAATATCTAGAAAAGGAGAAATATTTTCAAAAGCATTGTAGAAGAAAAGTTGCTCAGAATAATGTTTTTAACAATCTGATACCTTAATTTTTTTTGTTGGTGGCCCCGGTAAGGAGTTGAAGGGTCGGCCCCTAAAACACAGTTGTTCAGATATCTCTAGAACGGCTAACAATTTGTAAACACTTGTTGAACAAAATATGTTTATATTTGCGAGACCTTTTATTTGATATCAAGAAATCAATTAGGGGCCAGTAGGGCTACAGATTCTTTTTATAATAACTATTTTTGAGCGATAAATTGTTATTAATCATAAAAGCAAAAATAAAAGCTTATTAAGCTTAATTTAAATCTGAAATCCGTTTAAAAATCGGACGATTCATTACAGAGATATAGGGGTTTAAAAATTGATTTTTCCGGAAATTTTGATTCCGCATTCTTGGTAAAGAAAATAGTGTTATGTTCAAAGTCAAATTAACTCGTACCTAAAAAAATTCGCATATTGTTAAGTCGTACTTGAACACATTTGGATATGTATTCGCTAATTTGTTCTTGAAAATCGATAAGGTTTTTGTTAATTCGTACCAAGAATAATTCGATTTTTTTTCTTCTTGTTTTAGTTACTTATGTTTATTGGTTTAAGAACTCTGCTTCTTAAAGGAACTTCTAGCTTTACTTTCGGCATTAACGGAAGACCCACTCGTTGCTTTGCAACGAGCTTTGTCTAGTTATTCTTTTTTTTCTTTTTCTGACTTTTTTGGAGCGTTATTTCTCAAAAACTATCCAACCGATTTACATGAAATTTTCAGGACTGATAGAGAATCATCGGCGCTACATATTATTAAATTTCCGAATGATGATGTCACTTCCGGTCTCAGATATTGACGATTTTGTTAAATTTTAAGGGTCATTTTGTCCACGCATCTCCTCCGAAACCAATCAAGATAGAAGCTTCAAATTTTTACAGGATTGTAGATAAATGTTTGAAGTTGTACCCCCCTGCTTCCAATTATTAAAATTGCGCAAGGCCTTGAAGCTCGCCTGAACCTGAAAATTAGCACCTAATTTTTTCACAAAATTTTCGAACATTTTCTCTAATATCTTTTGATGTATAAATATTTTGTTAAAACATGTAATACAAAAGTTGTTTCAATTTCCACGGGCTTTCATTTGATATCAAGAAAAAAGGGCTGGCCCCTCAAATAAGGGGCCAAGAGGGCTCTAAAGTCTTTTTGCAATAACTCTTTACTGAACAATAATTTGTTATCAATTATAGAAGCAAAAATGTTTATTGTACAGCTGTTTATCTATACAGTACCACACCTTAATCATATGTTACGTAATTAGGGGTTTCGAGGGGCCAGAAGTCCAAAACTTTGATCATTAATATCTAAAAAAGGAGAAATATTTTGAAAAGCATTGTAGAAGAAACTAGAGCAAAGCTCGTTGCAAAGCAACGAGTGGGTCTTCCGTTAATGTCGAAAGTAAAGCTAGAAGTTCCTGTAAGAAGCAGAATTCTTAAACCAATATACATGAAAAACTATTAAAAAAATTGAATTATTCTTGGTACGAGTTAACAAAATCCGAATGATTCTAGGTACGAATTAAAACCTTTTCAATCTCAAGAACGACTTTGCAAATAAAAATCCGAATGTGTTTAAGTACATTTAACAATCATCGAATTATTTTAGGTACGAGTTAATTTAACTTTGAATATAACACTATTTTCTTAACCAAGAATGTGGAATCAAAATTTCCGGAAAAATCATTTTTTTTAAACCCCTATATCTCTGTAATGCATCGTCCGATTTTAAAACGGATTTCAGATTAAAATTAAGCCTTATGAGTTGAACATTTTTGCTTCTATAGTTATTTACAAATTATATTTCAGTAAAAAGTTATTATTAATAGACTTAAGAGCCCTCTTGGCCCCTAATTTAAGGGGCCAGCCCTTTTTTCTTGATATCAAATGAAAGATCTCGCAAATATAAACATATTTTGTTCAACAAGTGTTCAGGAATTGTTGACCGTTCTAGAGATATCTGAACTAATGTGTTTTAGGGGCCGACCCTTAAACTCCTTACTGGGGCCACCAACAAATTTTTTTTAGGTAGCATATTGTTGAGAACATTATTTTAAGCATTTTTTCTTCTACAATGCTTTTCAAAATATTTCTCCTTTTCTAGATATTAATGATCAAAATTTTGGACTTCTGGCCCCTTGAAACCCCTAATTACGTAACATATGATTAAGGTGTGGTACTGTATAGATAAACAGCTGTACAATAAACATGTTTGCTTCTATAATTGATAACAAATTATTGTTCAGTAAAGAGTTATTGCAAAAAGACTTTAGAGCCCTCTTGGCCCCTAATTTGAGGGGCCAGCCCATTTTTCTTGATATTAAATGAATGCCCGTGGAAATTGAAACAACTTTTGCATTACATGTTTTAACAAAATATTTATACATCAAAAGATATTAGAGAAAATGTTCGAAAATTTCGTGAAAAAATTTGGTCCTAATTTTCAGGTTCAGGCGAGCTTCGAGGCCTTGCGCAATTTTAATAATTGGAAGCAGGGGGGTACAACTTCAGACTTTAATCTACAATCCTGGAAAAATTTCAAGCTTCTATCTTGATTAGTTTCGGAGGAGATGCGTGGACAAAATGACCCTTAAAATTTTACAAAATCGTCAATATCTGAAACCGGAAGTGACGTCATCATTTACAAATTTAATACTTTGTAGCGCCGATGATGCTTAATCAGTCCTAAAAATTTCGTGCAAATCGGTTGAATAGTTTTTGAGAAATAACGCTCCAAAAAAGTCAGAAAAAGAAAAAAAAAGAATAACTAGAGCAAAGCTTGTTGCAAAGCAACGAGTGGGCCTTCCGTTTATGTCGAAAGTAAAGCTAAAAGTTTTTCTAAGAAGCAGAGTTCTTAAACCAATAAACATAACTAAATAAAACAAAAAGAAAAAAATGGAATTATTTTTGGTACGAGTTCACAAAATCCGAATGATTCTAAGTACGAATTAACAAAAACATTATCAACTTAGCAAATACAAATCCGAATGTCTTTAAGTACGATTTAACAATTATCGAATTATTTTAGGTACGAGTTAATTTAACTTTGCACATAACACTATTTTCTTTACCAAGAATGTGGAATCAAAATTTCCGGAAAAGTCAATTTTTAAACACCTATATCTCTGTAATGCATCGGCCGATTTTAAAACGGATTTCAGTTTTAAATTAAGCTTAATAAGCTCTTATTTTTGCTTTTATGATTTATAACAAATTTTCGCTCTGAAAAAGGTTACTATAAAGACTTTGTAGCCCTCCCGGCCCCTAATTGGAGGGGTCAGCCCCTTTTTCTTGATATAAAATGAAAGGTCTCGCAAATATAAACATATTTTGTTCAACAAGTGTTCACGAATTGTTAACCGTTATAGAGATATCGGAACAACTGTGTTTTAGGGGCCGACCCCTAAACTCCTTTCTGGGGCCACCAACGAAAATTGTTAGGTATCACATTGTTAAGAACATTATTTTGAGCAACTTTTGTTCTACAATGCTTTTCAAAATATTTCTCCTTTTCAAGATAATAATGATCAAAGTTTTGGACTTCTGGCCCCTTGAAATCCCTAATTACGTAACATATGACTTTGATATGGTTCTGTATAGATGAACAGCTGTACAATGAACATTTTTGCTTCTATAATTAATAACAAATTATTGTTCAGTAAAAAGTTATAATAAAAAGACTTTAGAGCGCTCTTGGCCCCTAATTTGAGGGGCCAGCCCCTTTTTCTTGATATTAAATAAATTATCTCATTAATATAAACATATTTTGTTTAATAAGTGTTCAAAATTGTTGACCGATTTGGAGATATCTGAACAACAGTGTTTTAGGGGCCGACCCTTTAACTTCTTACTGGGGCCATAAACCATACATTTTAAGGTCCCATGTTCTTAAGAACATTATTTTAAGCAACATTTATTCAACATTGCCTTTCAAAATATTTCTCCTTTTCAAGATATTAATGATCAAAGTTTTGGTCTTCTGGCCCCTTGAAACCCCTAATTACGTAACAAATGTTTAAAATAAGGTACTGTGTAGATAAACAACTGTACAATGAACATTTTTGCTTCTATAATTAATAACAAATTATTGCTCAGTAAAGAGTTAAAATTAAAAGACTTTAGAGCCCTCCTGGCCCCTATTTAAAGGGGCCAGCCCCTTTTTATTAAAACAAAACAAAAGCTCGTGTAAATCTTAACAACTTTTGCATTACATGTTTTAACAAATTATCTACAGGTTTAAAGATATTTTGCAAAACGAGTTAAAATTTTGCCAAAAATTTTGGTGCTAATTTTCGACCTCCGGCGAGCTTCGGCGCCGTGCGCATTTTCCACAATCTCAAATACAGAGGATCATCTACAGATATCCACCTACATATTCCTAAAAGTTTCACGTTTCTATACCCCTTAGTTTCGGAGGAGTTACGTGGACAAAATGGTCCTTAAAAATTCACAAAATCTTCAAAATCTCAAACCGGAAGTGACGTCATCAGCTCAAAATTTTATAATCGCAAGCACGTTTTATGTTCTATCAGTCCTGTAAATTTGGTGAAAATCGACCAAATAGTTTTTGAGTTATAGCTCTCGAAAAATGTCAGAGGAAAAATAATATAAAACTAGACACGATCTCGTTGCGAGCAACGAGGAGGTCTTCCGTGCGATTTTTTGAAGGTAATATGACCTTGACTTTGATATTTGACCCTTTATCTCCTTATCGGGGCAACAACAAAAAATTGATGGTTGGATATTGTTAGGAACATCATTCTCAGCATTTTTATTCTATATTGATTTTCAAAATGATGCTTTTTAAAATATTTGTTCTGTTTGAGATATGTTATCAAAGTTTTGTACTTCTGGCCCCTTAAAACCACTTTAAAAAGCCCTAATTACGGAACATATGATAATTTAATTATAATATATTGTCAAATAAATGTGAGATGAACATAATTGCTTAAACATATGGAAAAAGACTTTAGAGGCCTTTTAGCCCCTAAATTGAGGGACCAGCACCTTTTTCTTGGCATCATATGAAAGGTCTTTTGATATTAAACATATTTTGTTCAACAAGTGTTTAGAAATTCTTTGCCGTTTTTGAGCTATCTGGGATAGGACGTTTTAGGGGCCGACCCCTTATCTTCTTATTGGGGACAGATAACGAAACTTTTATGATTGAATATTGTTTAAAACATCATTCTAAGCATCTTTTATTCTATATTGCTTTTCAAAATATTTGTCTTTTTTTAGATATAATTGATCAAAGTTTTGGACTTTGGCCCCTTAAAATTCCTAATTACGTAACGCATGATAAAAATTTTATAATGTATAGTTTTATAAGTGAAAGATGAAAATTTTTGCTTCTTAAACATATTACAAAATATTTCTCAGTAAAGTGCTATGGAAGAAAGACTCTAGAGCCCTTTTGGCCCCTAAATTGAAGGACCAGCCCTATTTTCTTGACATCATATAAAAGGTATTTAGATATTAAACATATTTTGTTCAACAAGTGTTTAGAAATTCTTTGCCGTTTTTGAGCTATCTGGGATAGAACGTTTTAGGGGCCGACCCCTTATCTCCTTATTGGGGCCAGATAACGAAACTTTTATGATTGAATATTGTTTAAAATATCATTCTAAGCATCTTTTATTCTATATTGCTTTTCAAAATATTTGTCTTTTTTTGAGATATTATTGGTCGAAGTTTTGAACTTCTGGCCCCTTAAACCCCTAATTACGTAACGCATGATACAAATTTTATAATGTATAGTTTTATAAGTGAAAGATGAACATTTTTGCTTATTAAACATATTACAAAATATTTCTCAGTAAAGTGCTATGGAAGAAAGACTTTAGAGCCCTTTTGGCCCCTAAATTGAAGAACCAGCCCCTTTTTCTTGATATCAAACGAAAGCTCTTGTAAATATAAATTTTATTTGCTCTATATGTTATGTTAAAATATTTTCAGTAAAGGAGATAAAGAACGAAAACCATTCAAAATCACGTAGGTTTTCCAAACTCAATTTTCGGGTCCAAGCGAGCTTCGACGCCTTTGAAGCCAGACAACCATAAATGCCTTTAAACACATCTACAATCTTTCGTCTACAATCCCTGAAAATTTAAATTCAATATCTTTTTTCGTTTAGAAGGAGATAGCAGGACAAACCGACCCTCTAAAAATCGCTAAAACGTCAATATCTCCCGAACGAAAATGACGTCATTAAAATAAAAAATTACATATAAGGTTTTAATCAATATCTACAAGATCTGAAACTTTCATGAAAATCGGTCGAGTTGTTTTCAAGAAATCGCTTGTACAAAAAAGCGTAAGAAAAAAAATAAATAATAAAAGGGAACTAGATGCGATCTCGTTGCGAGCAACGAGTGGGTCTTCCGTCCAATTTTTCAGAAGATGCAATGAAATGAGATTTTTGACTGAGATTGAAATCTGTTTGATGTCATGTTAACTCGATTTAAATGCGTTTGAAATTTCGAAAATTCTATAATTCATCCAAAGATTTTGAACAAGATGTCATCTAATCAAACGCAAGCGCAACTTAGATATCATGTTTAAAATTAGTCTGAGGTCATTTTTACACGATTTGAATAAGTTTAAAAATTTTGAAAAATTTAAATTTCATCCAATCAATTCGAGAAAGGTGTCATCACACGCAGAATCGCAAGCGCAACTTAGATATCATGTTTTAAAATTAGTTTGAGGTTATTTTAACTCGATTTAAATGAGTTTAAACTTTTTGAAAAATTTAAATTTCATCCAATCAATTTGAGAAAGGTGTCATCACACGCAGATTCGCAAGTGCTACTTAGATATCATATTTTAAAATCAGTTTGAGGTCATTTTAACACAATTTAAAAGAGTTTTAAATTTTTGAAAAATTTAAATTTTATCCAATCAATTCGAGAAAGATGTCATCAGACGCAGAATTGCAAGCGCAACTTAGATATCATGTTTTAAAATTTGTTTAAGGTCATTTTAACACGATTAAAATAAATTTAAAAATTTAAAAAAAAATTAATTTCATCCTAGAAATTCGAAAAAGATGTCATCAGACGCATAATTGCAAGCGCAACTTAGATATCATGTTTTAAAATTAGTTTGATTTTATTTTAACACGATTTAAATGAGTTTAAACTTTTTGAAAAAATTAAATTTCATCCAATCAATTCGAAAAAGATGTCATCAGACGCAGAATCGCAAGCGCAGCTAAGATATGATATTTTTAAATTAGTTTGAGGTCGTTTTAACACGATTTAAATGAAGTTAAACTTTTTGAAAAATTTAAATTTCATCCAATCAATTCAAGAAAGATGTCATCACACGCAGAATCACAAGCGCAACTTAGATATCATGTTTTAAAATTAGTATGAGGTCATTTAAACACGATTTAAATGAGTTTAAAAATTTAGAAAAATTTAAATTTCATCCAATCAATTCGAGAAAGATGTCATCAGACGCAGAATTGCAAGCCCAACTTAGATATCATGTTTTAAAATTAGTCTGAGGTCATTTAAACACAATTTAAATGATTTAAAAATTTTGAAAAATTTAAATTTCATCCAATCAATTTGAGAAAGATGTCATCAGACGCAGAATCGCAAGCGCAACTTAGATATCATATTTTAAAATTAGTCTGAGGTCATTTTATTACGATTAAAATGAGTTTAAAAATTTTGAAAAATTTAAATTTCATCCAATCAATTCGAGAAAGATGTCATCAGACGCAGAATCGCAAGCGCAACTTAGGTATCATGATTTTAAATTCGTCTGAGGTCATTTTAGCGCAATTTAAATGAGTTTAAATTTTTTGAAAAATTTAAATTTCATCCAATCAATTCGAGAAAGATGTCATCAAACGCAGAATTGCAAGCGTAACTTAGATATTATGTTTTAAAATCAGTTTGAGATCATTTTAATACGATTTAAATGACTTTAAAAATTAAAAAAAAATTAAACTTCATCCAATCAATTCGAGAAATATGTCATCAGACGCAGAATTGCAAGCGCAACTTAGATATCATGTTTTAAAATTAGTCCAAGGTCATTTTAACACGATTTAAATGAGTTTAAATTGTTTGAAAAAATTAAATTTCATCAAATCGATTCAAGTAAGATGTAATCAGACGCAGAATCTATTATTCCTCAAATTTTCAGTATTATATTTTTAATCGTTTTTAAGGAGACCCGTGGATTAAAGAAAATCCATTGCAAATTTTTGACCTATATTTTGATCCGAGCTAGCTTCCGTTCTCGGAAAGTCCGGACAAAATTTTTTCCTGGAGCGACTAGACTAGCATGTTATCTATCATTCCTGAAGATTTCAGCTTTCTATCTTCATTCCCTTCTGAGGAGATGCGTGGACAAAAAGTCACGAAAAATGGCAAAATGGCGGATAAGTCGGAACCGGAAGTGATTTTTACAAAATAAAAAAAAGATATAAACTTTAAATGATGATAGATCGATGCTGAAAATTTGACGAAAATCGGACGACCCATCTCCGAGAAATCTTCTGCACAAAAATTGTAAAGAAAAAAAAAAGAAAAAAAACTAGAGCAAAGCTCGTTGCAAAGCAACGAGTGGGTCTTCCGTTAATGTCGAAAGAAAAGCTAGATGTTCCTGTAAGAAGCAGAGCTCTGAAACCAATACCAGGAGTTTTAAAACGAAAAGATATAAAAAATCGAATAATTCTTGGTACGACTTAACAAAATCCGAATGACTTTAAGTATGAATTAACAAAAACCTTAACGATTTCAAGAACGACTTGACAAAAAAAATCCGAATGTGTTTAAGAACGACTTAACAAATATCGAATAATTCTAGGTTCGAGTTAGTTTAACTTTGAACATTACACTATTTTCTTAACCAAGAATGTGGAATCAAAATTTCCGGAAAAATCAATTTTTAAAGCCCTATATCTCTGTAATGCATCGTCAGATTTTAAATCGAATTTCAGATTTACTGATGACATCTTTCTCGAATTGATTGGATGCAATTTAAATTTTTAAACTCATTTAAATCGTGTTAAAATGACCTCAAACTAATTTTAAAATTTTCAAAATTTTTAAACTAATTTAAATCGTGTTTACATGACCTCGTGCTAATTTTAAAACATGATATCTAAGTTGCGCTTGCGATTGCGATTCTGCGTCTGATGACATCTTTTTCAAATTTCTAGGATGAAATTTAATTTTTAAAAAAATTTTAAATTTATTTAAATCGTGTTAAAATGACCTCAAACTACTTTTTAAAAATGATATCGAAGATGCGCTTGCGATTCTGCGTCTGATGACATCTTTTTTGATTTGATTGAATGAAAATTAAATTTTTCAAAATTTCTAAACTCATTTAAATCGTGTTAAAATGACCTTAAACAAATTTTAAAACATGATATCTAAGATGCGTTTGCAATTCTGCGTCTGATGACATCTTTCTCGAATTGATTGGATGAAATTTAAATGTTTCAAAATTTTTAAACTCATTTAAATCGTGTTAAAATGACCTCAAACTAATTTTAAAACATGATATCTAAGTTGCGCTTGCAATTCTTCGTCTGATGACATCTTTCTCGAATTGATTGGATGCAATTTAAATTTTTCAAAAACTTTAAACTCATTTAAATTGTGTTAAACTGACCTCACACTAATTTTAAAATATGATATCTAAGTAGCACTTGCAATTCTGCGTCTGATGACATCTTTCTCGAATTGATTGGATGAAATTTAAATTTTTCAAAATTTTTAAACTCATTTAAATCGTGTTAAAATGACCTCAAACTAATTTTAAAACATAATATTTAAGTTGCGCTTGCAATTCTGCGTCTGATGACATCTTTCTCGAATTGATTGGATGCAATTTAAATTTTTCAAAAACTTTAAACTCATTTAAATTGTGTTAAAATGACCTCACACTAATTTTAAAATACGATATCTAAGTAGCACTTGCAATTCTGCGTCTGATGACATCTTTTTCGAATTGATTGGATGAAATTTAAATTTTTCAAAATTTTTAAACTCATTTAAATCGTGTTAAAATGACCTCACACTAATTTTAAAACATGATATCTAAGTTGCGCTTGGGATTCTGCGTGTGATGACATCTTTCTCGAATTGATTGGATGAAATTTAAATTTCTCAAAATTTTTAAACTCTTTTAAATCGTGTTAAAATGACATCAAACTAATTTGAAAACATGATATTTAAGTTGCGCTTGCGATTCTGCGTCTGATGACATCTTTTTCGAATTGAGTAGATGAAATTTAATTTTTTCAAAAGTTTTTAACTTATTCAAATCGTGTTAAAATGACCTCAGACTAATTTCAAACATGATATCTAAGTTGCGCTTGCAATTCTGCGTCAAAAATCTCCTTTCATTGCATCTGCTGAAAAATTGGACGGAAGACCCACTCGTTGCTCGCAACGAGATCGCATCTAGTTATTTTTCTTTTTTTTTCTTACAAATTTTGTCCGCGCTAGTTCTCGGAAATGGCTCGACCGATTTTCGTGAAACTTTTAGATTTGATAAATATTGGTCTGAACCTTATTGGAAATTTTTTATATTGATGACGTCATTTCCGTTTCAGAGATATTACCGTTTTAGCGATTTTTTAAGGGTTGTTTTGTCCATGTAACTCCTCCTAAACTATTAAAGATATTGTGTTCAAATTTTCAAGGATGGTAGACAAAAGATTGTAGATTTGTATAATGTCAATCATATATGCCTAATTAAAAAGGCGCCGAAGCTCGTTTGGACCTGAAAATTGAGATTAAAAAAACGCCGTAATTTTTCCTGGTTTTCTTTATTTATCTTTCTTCTTAAAAACATTTTGTTAAAACATGTAAAGCAAAATTAGTTTATATTTACAAGAGCTTTCATTTGATACCAAGAAAAAGGGGCTGGCCCCTTGAATTAGGGAACCAGAGGGCTCTAAAGTCTTTTATCTGTAGCCCTTTACTGAGGGATATTTTGTGAAAGGTTATAGAAGCAAATATGTTTATCTCACAGTTATTTATCCAAGCAATGTAATGATTTTATCATGTGTTACGTAATTAGGGGTTTTTAGGGGTCAAAAGTCCAAAATTTTGATAACCCATATCTCAGAAAGGAAAAATATTTTGAAATGCAGTATAGAAGGAAAGTTGCTCAAAATGATGTACTTAACAATATGCAACCTTCTAAATTTCGTTAAATGGCCCCTATAAGGAGATAAGGGGTCGGCCCCTAAAATGTTTTTCCCCATATATCTCAAGAACGGTAACGAATTCCTAAACACTTGTTGAACAAAATATGTTTAGAATTAAAGGACCCTTTCAATTGATATCAAGAAAAAGGGGCTGGCCCCTCAAATTAGGGGACCAGAGGACCCTAAAGTCTTTTATCTGTAGCTGTTTACTGAGGGATATTTTGTGAGGGTTATAAAAGCAAAATTAGGTATAATACGTTTATATATCCTAAGAATATAATCATTTACTTATGCATTACCCAATTAGGGGTTTTAGGGGCCAGAAGTAAAAAGTTTAATTGTGTCTATCTCAATTTGAAGAAATGCAAGTATTTAAAAAAGCAACGTAAGAGAACTTATAAAAAGCGATGCAGCAAAGCAGTGGTACTCCTTCTTTTTACAGATCATGTTTTCTTGACGAAAATCAAAGTCGATGATGTCATATCACCTTCTTAAAATCGGACGGAAGACCTCTTCGTTGCTCGCAACGAGATCGTGTCTAGTTATTATTATTTTTTAATATTTGCTTATCATATTAAAGGGACATGGAGTTGCCCCCCCCCCCCACTTGGGATTGGGAGCATGTAATAAATGGAAGTGAAAATAAAGAAACCATTGAACTGCTAAAGAGCTGAAGGATTAGAATTTTCAGAATTTTGAGAATTATCTTTTTTTTCTTTTTGCTTGTAAAGATTTTTTGGATGAGGCTGTCATCCACCCCCCCCCCCCCCTTTTAAAAAACCGATGCTACGTGTACGTTCCTGGAAATTATCGTAATTATAGTGAATAAAATAAATGTGAGCATTCATCCAAATGAGTGCAAGTTACAACTGTTTCCTATATCTGAAGAAATGTCCTCATTCTTTAGCTTTGCAAGATTTTGAGAGGATTTTGGTAATTTCAGCAGATTTACAATAACTTCAGTTAGAGTAATTTCCCCTTATTGTGACGTCAAAGTTCACGTTGGTTAAGTGTCGTCTGACTCTTTAAAACTCCCCTGAAAAATAAAAGTAAGCGAAGTATACTGTTTTATTTACTTCAAAAGCATGATGTTCTTAAAATTACACATCTTATAAGCTTCTCAAACGTTTTACTTTGATTCTCGCGAGAACGTGAGGAGTTGGAAACCATTGGTACTATGAATTGTGGGTCCAAATTTACTGACGCCGAAAAAATCTATCGAACAAGTTTAGCTTTTTAAAAAAGCTTACCGTCTTTAGAGCAAACTTTAAACAGCATTAAGTTATCAAAGAAAATTCAATTCGTTTTTTATATATAAGGTCTCCTTCCTCTACATGCAATGGCTTTTGAAACTTTTTTTATGTACCTTAAGCGTGCGTGCCTAAAATTGAGAAATGCGTTCCACGTGCTTGTGGGTTGAGATCGACTATAGTAGGGAAAAAGAGATCTTAGGAAGGGTCGTGTTATTTTAATAAAATCAAACTTAATACCACAGCATTCATCACTTGTTTTACTGATATTAGAACCATTTTAACAAGACCTTGGACTTTCAGTAGGACGTAACTATCTATTCTTGCGTCAGTCAAAACAAGTTAAAAATGACGCTGGTTTCAACAGCAATGAAATAGACAGGCCTACGTCACAATGCTGTTTGCCACAACTACCCAAAGTCCAAGATCCTGTTAAAATGGTTCTAGTTTTACCCGATACCGTATCTTTTTTTACTGATATTAGACATACCGTATCAATTTTTTACATTTTTGTACTTGCATAAACAATCCAAAAAAAAAAAGAACAAAAAATTCCAATAGATATTATAGAACATTGCTTTCAACTAGTTGTACTGAAAAATTAAAGCCTGAATTTCATTGATAGCTAATTTTATTGCTTTTTTCGTTTTCTCACTTTTTAAGATTTAAAATCTACGAAAATTGTTAAGTCGTACGTAAAAAAGATCATCAGAAAATTATCTCCCTTGCGCCGAACAGTTTTTCAACCAATGAAATTAATGTAAATTTTCACATCATGTATTTTCTACCAATCACAAAGGAGAGGAAGTGCACAACCCGGAAACTGTAAATTATTTCAACTCTTTATACCGTCTTCCAAGGAAGACGGTAATCAATGTGCAAACCTTTGTGACGTCACTCGATTATTTTTTTTTTTTTTTTTGATTGAGAGTGTACTGAGGTGAACTTTAGAGGTAACATTGACTGTATGTCGTATACATCGTTATTGTTTTGATTGTCTTGCTGATTCTCATGAGAGTGTGAAGTGATAAAAATTGCCATGATTACAGGGAACTACTGGGACGATTAAAACAATGCATTACTGGTCCGATTTACTGACGCAAAAAAATGTGCAACTGGTCCGAATTTTCTATTCACACCATATGGAGAAATGGTGCACATTTAACTAATTTGCATAGCGGCCATATTGTTATCACAATGGCGATTTTCAGTACAATAAAATATATAGAAAGGAATGAGAAAAATCACTAATTTAAAAAAATAGTATTTCGGAAATATTTTCTCCTCATTTGGTTTTGTTATTTAGTACATCCGGGATCGGAATGTGCTTGTTTTGTTTACATGAGATGTTGAGATGGCGGTTCCTTTTGAATCTGAAAAATTGAAGCGGGGCGTTGTAGGAATATAGTGTGTTTTAGTGATGAAAGACGTCATGAAGGGATTTTGGAATTATTTTTAAAATACTTGCCATTCAAAGGTAAAGTTGTTCCTCATATATTTACAAAATTTATATTGCAAACTAATTGTGTCAGAAATCTTGACTCAAATTAAACACGTCTTGTCGGTTCCTTTTTACTTTCAAATTAGCATTTTTAAAGATTTTTTCAGTAAGCTATCGGACTTGCAAAAGGCATTTAGGCTTTATATTGAATCATTATTGCATATTTCTATAAGAATTATCATTATAAATTGAATGAGATTTTTCAGGTTATAATTCTATTTAGTTCCAAGCTGATTTTTTCAACTGTTTATTTATTTATTTACTCATTTTAGCCAGTATAGTCCTATTTTTAGATAATCTAATGGTTCAATAGGAAGGCATTTAAAGTGAATTTGAAGTGTGAATCACTGATTGTGGTGACAAAAACATACACAGATAATCTATGCATTGCCTTAACACGTGTTTTCATTCAAAAAATGAAAGTTTTGACGTAATAACACCAATATCATACAAAAAGGTATGTAATTTTCATTCGTAAGGGAGATATTATTACAGACATGAATATTAATGAGAACAGTGTCACGTGGATTTTAGCTCATTAATAAAGTGTACGTGATTTCTCCATATGCACGCCTTGCCGTTAGAGCTCGCTTCGCGCCGGCGAGCTGCGCTCGCTAAAATACTCAATGAATGATTCCTTATTCTTTAAATAATTTTGTTATTTTATTATCAGACAAAAATAATCTTCTTTTCAGAAAAAACGCAGCGGCTTTATACGAGAACTCTCCTTTGTATTTTGGGAGAGGTACAGGGTACATCGACACAAGTCTTTATGGTTTACATTGCAACGGAGATGAAAATTCACTTTATGATTGTTCTCATTATCCGGAAGAGCCAAATCCACATCATAGCCACAGATATGACGTTGGAGTCGCATGCAGTAAGTGGTCAGAGAGAGACATAGACAGACAGAGGCTTTTTATTCCTCAATCATCTATTGATTGATCATTCATGCAAAATATTACAGTAATGTTTGAAATCGTGGAACATCCTATTCCAGTCTTGGGGGCTACGCCTCCTAGACCGGTTTCTGAAGAAAAACTCTTTAAAATTTATACTCTAAATATTACAAAAGATAGTACGTTTAGTTATATTAATATACTAGTAACTTAAGATGACGAAGGAAATCAAACTGCGTGTTTGTTGATGTTGCTCCGAATTAAAATGAAGACACGTATATCATAATGGAAAACCTTTTTTAGTGGACATACGTTTGGTTGGCGGATCGTCACCATCGAATGGAAGAGTTGAGGTGAACTTTGGAGAAGGCTGGGGAACTGTGTGTGACGATAATTGGGACAACAACGATGCTCGTGTAGCGTGCAGAATGCTGGGATACCATGGGTAGCAATTCAAGGCGTTTTTAGAACTCAGAATTTATTTTAAACTATATGTTGAGAAATGCATTTTTGACAATGATTTTGTTTTATTCCTCTTAAAACTAAGACAGATAATGTACTACCCAACGGAGGCATATGCTCACATATAAAATTAATCAATAATATTAAGTTGACATTGTATGATTAATGTCAATGTTGAGAATGTTATTACAATACATTAATTGGCAATAATTTAAATTGATAAAATTTATGAAAACATGTTTATTGTTTTAACATATAAATTATGGTTCTATACTTTCTATTGTGAAATTGTCATTAGAATGGCAACAATAAAACAAATATATTACAGATCTGCGCAGGGCCTTCAGGGTTCATCCACCACTGGAGAACATGGGTTTATCTGGTTAGACAACCTACACTGCACGGGAAGTGAAACCTCATTGGCAAAGTGTAAGAGCAGTTACGAAATAGGTATGCATTGGTGTAGTCATACTGAGGACGCGCGTGCAGTTTGCCAAAATTAATTCTAAATTTTCGACATTCCTATTGATGAGTGAGAATGCACATAATGTAACATCTGAGATATTAATATATGAATTGTTAAAAATCTTCCAAATACTAAAACCACAGGAAAGTCCTGTTTTCAGCTTCCAATAATCAGACAAGCTGTTATTTGCCTGTAGATGCAAAGTAATAAAGATTATTTTACATAGAACATTTTACATTTGTTTTATTGATTTCATGTCAAATTAAATCAATTGTGTATATATATATATATATATATATATATATATATATATATATATATATATATATATATATATATATATATATATATATATATATATATATATATATTTACATTTTCCAGTGTCTTTGCCTGTGATAACACTACGTATCGATTTTGTACTATATAACCCATAACTTCAAATGGCGTATAATTGGGGCGCAAGAGGGGTTTGCTTATCTTATATTTTAATATTTAATCGTACAATGGCTTAAAATTATATAAATATAAGTAATAAGGAATCATTCTTTGAATATTATGAGGTGATAATTTCGGTCGGGGCGTGATCAAATCTATCATAAAGCCCTTCGGGCTTTATTAGATTTGATCACGCCCCGACCAAAATTATCACCTCATAATACTCAAAGAATGATTCCTTATTCCTTTTATATATATATATATATATATATATATATATATATATATATATATATATATATATATATATATATATATATATATATATATATATTTGTAGATGTTTTGTAATATATTCAATTTTCACAAGTACTTCTGAAATTAATCTACATACTTTTCTACTTTTTGTACCTTTTTCACAAATTATTGATAATATTGATCTTTAATCACAACATTCAAATTATTGATAATATTGATCTTTAATAACAACATTCCATATATATGTCAATCTTATGTATAAGCAATGTTTAAAAATATACATTCCATATATATGTCAATCTTATGTATAAGCAATGTTTAAAAATATACCGTACTATAGAAGAGAACATAATATGCATATTATCTGCTGTTCAATCCTGGTCAATCGAAAATAATCGATGGTGTATAACAATACATCAATAATCGATGGTGTATAACAATACATCAATAATCGATGGTGTATTACAATACATCAATAATCGATGGTGTATAACAATACATCAATAAACGATGGTGTATAACAATACATCAATAAACGATGGTGTATAACAATACATCAATAATCGATGGTGTATAACAATACATCAATAATCGATGGTGTATAACAGTACATCAATAATCGATGGTGTATAACAATACATCAATAAACGATGGTGTATAACAATACATCAATAATCGATGGTGTATAACAATACATCAGTAATAAAAGTCGATTTGTTTTAAAAAGTTCTAACGTTATTGAGGAAAATTAAAATCTTTTAAAACAATATAACCATATGCAATTCAAAGGTTTTCAGATTAAAAACCAAAAATTTCAATATCGTTGTGCCAAAAAATTAAAAGATGTGTATTACAGCATCGTTTATTTTGTGAACATCATAAAAAATTAGCGTATGCACGTGTTTCTTTTATTCAACTGTCTTAAAAAAATTAAGAAATGATTTTAAATTACACGAACTTCTTAGATCTAATGACAGCAAACGTCCGTGATAACCATCTAGCAAATTGATTTCAATCACTGTCAAAGTCTGTTACTTTATATACTGGTAACTTTGAAATGAAATCTTTCTGCCTTGCCTAATGGTCTATGCAGAGTTGAAATTTTAAATTCTCATTCTATTCCCGCCATATTTTCTGTTTAAACAAATATTTGAAGACAGACACTAAAATGATATTATAGCAACCGCGTCTTGACTCCCTTGCCAGGTGGTAAGGGTATTTTTGTAACTAATCACCATTATGTATATAATGAACAATAATAGTTCAATGAACACCAGGAAGATTATATAAATAGTGCCTTTTTGGTAGGGTAACAGTTGAAATTCCAAAAAGGCACTATTTATTTTATTATACTGAATGCCTTTATTTTAGAGAAAATGTTACTGCTTTTATATAGAAATGGTGTGAAATATTCGGCGACTCGTACGCGCATAATTTACGCGCATGTATCAATTCGTTTTATTATACTTTCATGTTAAATACTTAAATCTGATTGGTTTAGACGCAGTTGACAATCCGTTCTCTTACCCTCAGCGTTAGCAACACGCTTGGCAACGGGCCGACAGAACAAATTGTTACATGCGCGTAAATTATGCGCGTACGGTTCGCCGTTAAATTCACGTCATTTCTATATAAAAGCAGTAAAATTTTCTCTAAAATTAAGACATTCAGTATAATAAAATAAATAGTGCCTGTTTGGGAGGGTAACAGTTGAAATTGACACCACTCGAAAACAATTGTCAACCTCCGCTTCGCGTCGGTTGACAATGGTTTTCTCGGGGTGTCAATTTCAACTGTTACCCTCCCAAACAGGCACTATTTATATAGTGTTACCCGTTGCCAAGTGTGTTGCCAACGCTGAGGGTAATAGAACAGATTATCAACTGCGTCTAAACCAATCAGATTTCAGTATTTAACATAATATTTAACATAAATTAGAGTACCTCTGTATAAATTTCCGTGTTTTATTGCCCAAGGTGAATACATAGTCCTTTTAAGTTTTTAGCGACAGTTATTGATTTCCCGCGCGTTTCATCATGACATTTGGTCAAGTAGAGGAGTTCAGATTATTGTCTTTTTGTACTGTATACAATCTTCAGTATTCTAAATTGCGTCGTAATATATCTTTTCTCCAGCCGTGCTTTGTTGCTTTAAAAAAATCATGTATAAATTGAAATATTTTCTTGGCATAAAATTTGAAAAACGTTAAAAGTAATTCCGATACACAAGTAGCAGGTGCCGTATCTAATATTTAGGCGTTATATCAGTACTTCACGTTGTGTTTATTTTTGTGTTTTTGTGAAAACTGAAATTGACCTCTACATTAAGAATAAAACTTAACTAATTTCTGAATACGGTGTGAAAACGACTTTACTCAAGATATAAATGAACCAGATGTATTTAAAACAAACTCAAAGTAAATAAAAAACAAATTTAACAACCTTTTATGAATTTATTACAACAAAATACAAACAAAAGGCAGCTGGTACCAGTATCAGGAGAAAAGTAGCTATGTAGAAGCTAGCATTGTTTGTGCGCAATTAATCCGTCCAATTATTTTTAGACCAGTGAGCCACAGATCTGCTACTGGATAAAACTTTAATTTTGTTTGGATCCATAGAGATGCAATGCTTTTAATAAGTGCATTTCTATGCATGAATCCAACTTTCTCAAGGCACCTGTTGCCTGTCGGGCGACAGATAAGGCCCATGGGCCTCTTGTTTAAAAATAAAAATCATATGTTATCAACACAGGCACCTGACGTTATATATTTTTCTCGTAATAAAAAATATATACCCTCTACCTAATGATACACAAGGTGTAGAGGGTATATATGTATATTTTTATTATTAGAAAAATATATAACTTCAGGTGCCTGTGGTTATCAAATGCAAACGTGTGTCAAATAATTCAAAGGTGTGTTAACTCTTAATACTGCATAAATTCATTAATGCAATAAACAGTACGTATTTTTTTGGAAAATCAAATTTTAAAAGTCGGTTGAATTCTTATGTCTGCTTTTGATGTGTTGTATTATTTCGAACCAGGTGAATTGGTATGCGATTACATGTAGTTGTGGAAAACCCATGTCATAACCGAAAGTACAGTAACATACACGTACACTGTATAATGAATATTTTTAAAATTATTATTCTGTCACAAACCAGAAATCACTCGTGTTTTCCTAGAAAGGATGTGTTTGTATTTTAAGGATTTTGTAATGCAGTTCTCAAACACACTGTATATTACATGTAAGTATATATGAGTCGATTTGGAATATCAAACGCAAAGTTATCGAGCAGACATTCACAGCAAATAACAGGAGTAGGAGCTGCTTCCTTTTCTATCTTGGAAAGATTCATCTAAGTACAAATGGAGCGACCTGGCAGTTTTGAAATATCCGACCTGGGCAAGCCTAAGGTAGATGTTAAAAGATTTCACTACGACGTCACCAATAAAATGAAGGACGACATGAAAGATGCGTATGTTCGATTAATTGGAAAAGGCACCGGTTATGAATTCATTTACCCTTCGAAACAAACCACCCTTGTTGATGGAATAAAACGAAACTCCCGTGAAGGATACAACAGTGATCTATGCCTGAGAATTGACCTTCAGGACACCCACATTGAAGATATCGCCGGGAAAGAGATGAAAGTCGCAAACGTTCAAATCCAGTTGAACAAGAAAGAACGACCATCGACAATCGCTCAGGTTCACTTCCAGTGTGGAGTGGACATTCCGAAAGATGACATTATCCAAGCATTTGAGAGAAGTTGGACCGATAAGAAGATCATATATGTATTTAAGTGATCAAGTGAGATTATATATGATGTCATGTTGATTTCAAACTAATCTCAGAGAAATTCGTCAAGACTGAATTTTTTTAACTTGACGCTCTTTGTATAAATGTATTAGTGTTTTAACGTTCATAATTCTAACATCGACAGAGGTACTGTATATTTTTCTTTAAATACAGATATTATAGATTTAGAAGCATATAATTATATATTTTTGTTCGAAAAAATCAAGAAATTAATCAAAGGTGCAATATGCAAACGAAACATTATGACGGCTTTTGGGATTTTACAAATCACTGTACAGTTTATTGTATTAGTGTCTGTGCCAATAAGTGATATTTCTTAAAACTGTTGTATGCTAACCACTGTTTTTTAAATCTTCCATATACTAGTAGTTTTCTTTTAATTGCATTTTTTTCACTCAATTGGGATTGAAGATTATCTTATACTACGCTGAAACTGTTCAATAAGTTAAGAAAAGAAACAGTTCTATACAAGACTGGATTTATTTAATTGTTCCTCGATCATTAATAGGTTTATCTGATACATGTACTGTCAATTCTTTAAACAAAAGAGTTAATATTCTAAGTCTGATATAAGCATCTATATACTTATAATTTAAGACATTTTGTCAATAAACTACGAAATGTCTGCAAAAGAGTATAATTGCTTACACATTTAGTATTTCATCACATGTGAGTTGATGTCCGTAATATTAAATTTTACCTAATAAGTAACTATTGAGAATTATTAAAAACCTACTTTCATTTTCGATAAACCAGCCCGAAATAGCAAAAAATAATGCGAGTAAGGTGGTGGACACGCTTTGGCGGATCCAAGTCAGTGGGAATTTGCATCAAAATATATGCTTGCAATTAAATATTTATAATATTGAATGATTACGTAAAAAGTGAGTATATTTACAGGGAACTTATTTAGGGTATACATAGAAATTTAGATACGACAAATGTTGAATTAATAAGATGAGTCAATTCGTTTTTCTTGAATGCGCTATTTTAGTTTTGATTGATAAAACTTTCCAGAAACGCGGGTTGCATGACTAATCAACGTCATGGCGGAAAGTGAAGGGCGAGTAAATCATCGGGCAGTTATCTCGGATCTGACAACTTTAGTTTAAGATATGCAAAAATGTTTTGCTTATCTAGAGTTTTTGAATTACAAACATTTTTATACCACTGCAGATTGGTAGTAAACCATATACATTAATTTGTGAAATTTAAACAAATCGTGCTAATAACTCGATGTCTGTATGAATAGATGATGTATGCATGAAACGAGGTATTTGAATCGGGTCGGGTAAGGTTACAGTCTTTTATCTGAAATTCTTTTTTGGGACAGTGGTAATAGTTATAGTGAAATTTTGCTAAAGGACCTTAAGAACAAAATTTAGAAAAGAGAAACGACGCACTGTACAGCCACTCCCTGGTTTGAAATAAAATGAAAAGTTTGCAGGGTTTTTTTCCCCAGTCAGCTGCAACAAAAAGAATAGAGGCCATATACAAGAAGCATTGTATCATATTTTAAAATGTTTAAAGTGCATGTTAATTCTCGCGCTTACGCGGGATATTATGCAGTTCTGTTAGAGAAATAAGTAATGTTGGCACTGCGGGCTTAGATCGGTTCTTTCTCTCACAGAATGGACAGTTTTGGGCATTACATAGTTTATACTTAATAATGGTACATGTATTTAATTTCCTGGATCTCAGTTAAGTATGTTATTATTCATTTTTTTTAAAATGATAACCACCCCACTGACAGTTATAAAAATAAAAATATCGATTTTTATAATAGATTAATTTACTTAAGGAATAAGGAATCATTCTTTGAGTATTATGAGGTGATAATTTCGGTCGGGTCGTGGTCAAATCCAATAAAGCCCGAAGGGATTTATGATAAATTTGGCCACGCTCCGACCGAAATTATATCACCACATAATATATTAAAAGAATGATTCCTTATTATACTTATATTTATATTATTATTTCCAATTTGTACACTTTAAAACCAACATTTAAAACCACTATTTGTTCATGTAGCACATGCTATGTTTTACTACGCGGCGCAGCCAATACCGTTTTTCGGTTCAGCTATAAGACACGCCCATTTTCTGTCACTCATCTTTTATGAATTTATTGGGCTATAGGCTTCAAAATTGATTCGTAATGTTATCACAAAGACAGTCGAAAATGTAAATACATGTATATATGCACTTTCGTTTGATAAGAAAGATTCAATACACGTACATGTATAATCATGTATTACATCAATGTACGCACACACTAAAGTAGTTTTCTACAGAAATTCTTTCAACGCATCATGTTGTGCATGAAATTAACAAAAAAATAATTTTCTTCGTCATTTAATTTACCTGAGAAGGTTGAGAGGAAAACAAGTAAATTCTATACGTTGAATGACTGCACAAAGTTCTATGGTTTAAATATTCATAGACTTTATCTCACCGATTAGCATAACTGTGCTTACGGAAGGAAGCATTCATTTACATGTAGGAATATAAAAAACTAAGAATAAGATATATGTTATATTATATAGATGACATGTATTTGTAAGTAATGTAACAGTGATAATATACTAAAGCTTTGTCCTGATATTTGACCAGGCGTCATGTGCAAAATAGCTGGTCGTCAAAATTGTGTTAAGGTGTGTGAGAAAACTAGAACGTGTATGATGGAATCAGACATACATGGCTACATGTATGAAATGAATGTTTTCTTCCGTAAGCATGTTAATCCATGAATAAATGACTTATAGTATATAGACAAAAAAAAAAGTCGCTTGACCCCTTTTCAACCTTTCGAGAGTATATAACCCGTGTACAACATCGAGTTCACTACGCGACGTCTGTCCTCGATTTCTTTTGGAAACTGCTCATGGAACCTTGAAGTTTGTGAGCGTTTTTCAAAACATGTACTAAATCTCCATGGTATACAAGAAGCGGGCGACAATAGGACGATCTCAATGAATTCAATGTTTTTCTCGATTTAGAGCTCGTAATATATGAAGTCACGGAGTTTCCCTTCTGTGTCCCCGTTGTTCGTCTCACCCCAAGGCC
This sequence comes from Magallana ariakensis, assembly GCA_020458035.1. NCBI lineage: Eukaryota > Metazoa > Mollusca > Bivalvia > Ostreida > Ostreidae > Magallana > Magallana ariakensis. Next base: position 16,225,743 of record CM035813.1, on the reverse strand, counting down.
AGTAAAAACAAGGTTATTCTTCATTGCATGACCGACACTTTAAACCTAGCACTGTGTCTCTTAACTCTTTCACTTCCTCGGTATCGGTAGTCACATTGAATCGTTTTTCCAATTTATCTATGGATTTTTCCAACTATTGCTATTTTTTAGTTTGTATGGTCACTACTTTGGAGATCTCACTACATTTTTTATCAAACTCGTCGACCTTGTTAGATACAAACTCTACCGATTTTTCGAAATCTGCTAATTTAACTTCTGCAAGGTTGACCCTATTCTCCGTCCGTCCAGTCTTTTAATAGCCTAGTGACTCTAGCTTTTTCCTAATAATGTCAAGTTTGTTGTCTATGCTAAAGCTCCCAGATTTATTGAGGGGGTTAACGTTGAAGTTATTGGTGGATGACTCGCATGAGCGGATTGGGGGGGGGGGGGGGGGGGGGGGTCGGAGGGGTCCCGACCCCCCCCCCCCCGGAAAATGAAAAATTATTAAATTTACATAGCAAAATTATCACAAATATGCCTCGGACCCCCCCCCCCCCCCCCCCCAGGCAAACACAATTATCCTTCGGACCCCCCCCTCCTGAAAAATATTTTGGATCCACGCATGGTTCGGATTGTAGGGTTGTCGTCGTTAAATACAGGGATAGGCTCATAAAAGACTTTATTTGGGGGGGGGGGTGGAATTTTCAATATCTGCAATTTTCAATATCACTCCTAATATTTCCTTATTTTCTTTTCAATTCCTCATATTCTACCGAAAATGTGGGGGGGGGGGGCGGCTTCCTGATACTTCAATTTTTTATATACAAATTTAAGAATTTTTTTGTTTGCTGCGATAAAAAGTGGGGGGCTGGCACTTCCCTGATGCTATGTGCCGTATGTGCCTTATATGATTAAGTCTAACTTTGCGAAAAAAAGGAGGGGAAGGGGGCTAAGTCCCCCCTAGCCTCCCCCCCCCCGTTCCGTTGCCTATGAACAATTTAGGTTTTGAATACATAGGGAACTCTAAAGAACAATTTAATGAACATGTATTTTTACTTGAAGTGAAGCAGAGGCTGACCCGATATGTTTAAACAAGAAGGTCGTAGCTACTTTAAAAATTCTCCCAAATGCATAATGTATATAAAAGCACTTATGTAACAAGTTTGAAGTACAAGAATATTTGAAAAAAAAAATTCCCAAATGTATGTATGTAACTATGTACAATTCATAAAGTTTATCCTCCGTCTCATCAACTTGAGATTGATCGTGGCAGATTTTATAATATCCATAGAAATGATAGAGTTTGAAAACTATGTTCACTATCACAGATTGAAGATGAGTTTCATTCTAATCTGTCCATTTTATAAAGAAATATAAGAAAGATGTATGTAAAAAAATATACTATTATGACAAACCTTCTGTCTTTAAACTCATTCGATTGCTCTCAATAAATAATAGTTGTGTAATTTGGGCAAATACCTTTAGAAATGCTCAAAATTACGATAAAAATAAATTGGTTTTATTTTGTTTTGAGAATATACTCTCCATTATTCTGTTTTGCCATTGTACTCTTTATTATATAACCTGTTTTGTCATTGCAATACTTATGGACACAGCAATGAACACTGCTATGTACACTGCTAAGTGCACCCGCAGACTACTTATGTATACATGTATATGTTAAACCTATGAATCGTATGATTCTTGGTAATAAACAATACAATACTTGCAAACATAGTGTATGCAGTCAGTTATCGACCATCCATGGAACGAGTTAACCAAGCACCTTGTTTCACATCCGGGTTTCTTGTTGCTAGCAAACAATATGGCGGGTTGCGTGTTCTTTCCAACTTAACTCCTTGATTATAAGTTTTGATTTGAATCTATATGCTTTTTTTGATTGCATAATTGTATTTTCATTCATAATGGCAAACATGGCTGCTTCAATGAAGGGACAAAAGCCCGAACTTAAGCACTATCTGCGTTCAAACAAGCTCCCAGATATATACGAGGCAAGTACAAAACTTTGTTAACAGAGAGTATTCTGATGAGTAAACTATTTTGATATGCAGTGATCTTATGACTGTAATGTGATAAAACTAAATCTAGGGATGGCCAAGAACACAAAATTTTATAGTGGTGTAAACAAAACGAATACGATCTGTAGAATTAATCATGCATATGCATTTCTTAAAGATTCTGATGTCGTTGTGGTTGTCAGAATGTGTGCCGGGGATGAAATGATTTTCTTTTTTTAAGTGCAAAGATATGAGATGCACTGTTACATAACCAATAGCTATACTGCGACCATCTTATATCAACACTCTCTTATTTACATTAACTTCAGTCTGATTAAAAACAAACCTTCCATTAGGCTTGCTCTTTCATTTTGATGGCCACTCGACCATCAAAATAAAGGAGCTAGTAGAACTTTTGATTATAATCAGACTGCATTAACCTCTGATGTATATATGCACAATTTAAAATTTTATATGTCAACTGGTAATATTTTTTTTGTACAATTGTCAGCGAGATGGTTTCTAATTATTAGTTAATGTTTATTTTTTTCACACTAGGCACTTCTCACTGGATTAGCGGTCATGTGTCCGGATGATCCACTGCAGTTTATCTTGGATAAGCTCAGAAACCTGAAAGAAAGTGGAATTGATGAACTAAATTGGTATTGCAGAGTTTAATTACACATGAAGATACTTTTGTAGATACAATAGCTACATTGTAGCTATGAGATAATTATCTACATTTCATTCCTCAATTATAAGTTACATGTACCTAAGTTGATTGCTTTCAAATAATGTAAATTCTTTTAATCGTTAGTGTTCTTAGTTGAGATGTCAGCTAATTGACAAATATGATTATGACATCGGTATACATTCTGATAATTTTCATTTTCATTTTTAGGGACATGTTTGTGGAGGAATATATGAAACCTCCTAACAAAGTGATAACAGAGAGCAATTTGGATTTCATTTTTAATCTAGACGATGAAAGCATGATAGTAAGTAAAAACTTCATTGATAAAAAAAAAATGAAATTATAAAAAGAATTTTTACCTAGCATTCAAAACAAAAAATGGGCACATCCATTTTTTCACCTGCAGTTTTGTTGATTGGAGCAAAAATAATGTTTTTTTTTACTATGTTTTTGTATGAAGAACTCTGCTTGATACAACATTTATTTTTAATGATAGTGTTTTATTTGAATTATCATATTCATAAATTTTAGAATAATTCACTCAGTATTTGTTAATTAGTTGGTTGATTGCTTGAATTAGGTTGATTTTTCATTTCATTTTTCAAAATAAACTGCATTCATGAATAAAGCATCCAAAACATGTCATGTACATTTATTTTTGAAAACTTATCTAAGATAATAAACCCTGTACATGTACTCTCTTGTTCATGTCAAATACATGGATACATGTATATATTTCAAGTTTATAGTTTAATCCTCTAGGTTAGATTTAAAATAAATGAAGATCACAGTACTAGTCAAGTTAAATTTATGTTTGATTTCTCAAAACATAGGATTTTTTGATAAAATTGAAAAAAGGTGATTATTTTTGCAGAAAGACATCCTTGCTATTATATGGTTATTGTTTGAAAAAATAATGAGATTGGGTGGACACTTAGTAGGAAATTTAGAAAATATTTAATAAAACTTCATTTAGTTAAAAAAGTGAGTACTTCTATTCAACTTAGTAGACAATCATAAGAAAAAGCTTTTTCAAAGTAAGATAACAAGAGAGACTTTATTAGAATTGGCCTATGAGCTGGGCTTTTTTTCAAAGAAATACAATTTATATTAATTTAAAAAAAATTTTTTTTTTTATTTTGTTGTTGTTGCTTCGCATGATAAAATTTAAATGCTCTGATCGATTTTGGTTCACTATATGAATATATGATATGTTTTCTAATTTGCTGGTTTCAATTTTAGATGGTGTGTTGAAGTAATATTTTAGAGTTTTAGAACATAATTTTTTTATTTTCACATTTTTAGGATGTTAAGGACGTGGTACAACATTTTATCACTTTTTTTTTTAAATTTCAAAACATCTTTTTTCTTTAGCTTTATGCTGAACACAACCTTAGAGCATTGGTCACTCTTTGATTTATGATATTTATACTTTTCATTTTATAAATGATGAATTATAACTGTCACATCTAATATAGATTATTTTCTTGCATATATATTTAATATTATTGTGATTAATTTTTGCAATATAAGTACATGTATACCTAATAAACTGGGAACATTTGGTTTGCTCAAACATAATGCTTGTATTAATACTCTTCTAAATTTTAATTTTTGATTTAAAAAGTCAATTACTTAATCTGATTAAAATCAGATCTTCGATCAGCTCCTTTTTTTTCTATTGTTGCTAGAAACAATGCTTGAGGTCACCTCCTGGTGAACTCTGATTTAAGAATATATATATATTCATCAACTATTTTTAGCCAATATCAGAGCAAGTGTTAAAAATGGTAATTTTGGGTAACAAACAAAAATGGAGTTGTATGACAAAGCGTTGGCACATGTTCTCAAATCTTTTGGTATCAGCGAGCTAGAGACAGAATGTAAGTTGAAATTAGACGGCCTCAGGGAATCCAAAGTTTGTATTGACATTACTCCCTAAACACATAACTGAGGAATGGAACCAATGATTTCATTGGTCAAACTAAAGTTCACCAGAAGGTGACCTCAACTGGAGTTTCTTCAGATCCTTGCGTAGCAACAATAATAAAAAGGAGCTGATCGAGGATCTGATTTTAATCAGATTGATTACCCAGTACTTAATTTCAGATGAAGTGTTTATAAATGGCAAATGATGTGATCTTTTGATTTCAGCTAAAGCACAGAATCTGTTCCCATTTATTTAAATAATGTAAAATACAATTTCAATCATAGCTTACATAAATTTATATTTTTGCGTCTCCTAATCTCCTATCTTTCAATTCAGCATACTTAAAGTTACCACAGCTTGCTTGACCATAATATACTTGTAGGCAGCAATTGTCAAACTATCAAATGAATGTAACATGGCCAGCCTCTAAAGTTTATTCATACAAAAGTATAGCTATAATCCTTTAGCATTGTCTGCAATAAGAGCCACCTCTACCCTCCCAAACCCAAAGTTGTGGTTACTGGTAAATTAAAAGCTAGAATAAATCCTAGGTCAAAGAAATGAACTTTTATTATAAACTGTATGTAAATTTATATAAGGTATTATAAACTTTATTCAATTGCCTGCATTAGATTTATAGCTTTTATGAGGTCAATACACACAAACAAATTTTGCATTTCTAACCACAGTTATTGTATACAGAAAAACTTGTTATTAAATTATTGAATTAATTTCTATCTGCCAATGCCCATTATAATGTCCAGCACATGTTATAACACTGAGGTATTTTCAAACTCCTCAATCAAAGCCACTAAGGGGCCTAAGACCTACCGGTATACATGTTAGTTTTTTTAAGTCAGTGGAGAAAAATCATCAAAATAAAATCATGAACATAGGGTAGAGATTAAGTTTCTTCATTCCAGGTCATTCATCTACAGGGAGATATCGCTAAATAACAAACAGGTGCAATATTATCTATTATCGTAATTAAAGGTACAAATGAAGGTATAAGCCCAGCTAAAATTTATTAGCCAGGGTGCAACAGTGTCCAGATATGTTTAGTAATATACTAATTTGCAGCCTGACTGTACTTTTGTAGGACTTTATTGACATTCCCGTCAACATTCAGAGAGGACAAGGTTACTTTGGTGGCCGATTTGAAGGCATTACCAAGAGCCGTAAAATCTGGGTCTGCTCTGCTCTTAAGCTTACTCTGACATTGTCTTAGTCTCTCATTTCTCACACTAAATGGATTGGTGTCCATATCTTATTTTATAACTCATTCATTCTTTGTTCGGCTGCAGACTGACTTTGTTTTTGTCAAGTTTTTTGAAGAGAGTGGTTGCCATTACAATCTTAGCTGATCTAACTTTTAAAACATTTTGAAAAAAAATATCATAAAAACCCTATAAATATATCATTTGATACCTTTTAAACAATTTTAAGCAAAATCAAAAAGTCCTATTAATATCATTTGATAATACACTTTGAATTTTTAAATCTTTTGGGGTTTTAAGTTGTTGAAAAATATTGAACAGCATTTTTTATTAAATATTTTTTGCATTTTTTATTGGTTTGTTTCTAAACACTTGTCCTCAGCATCATGTATAATTCATTGCATCTGGATTTGTTTGAAATGTTTAACATTTAATTCTCTGACAGTTTTTTGAATGAGTGGAATTGTGCATACTTGACTTAATTATTGAGAAATAATTGGGGTTAATTCAGTGGAAGGGGGAGGGGGGTTGTTAAAAAAAAAACCAGTGTGCAGCCTTACATTTTCTCACAGCTGACTGCAGCGGAACTTGCATGTTGGAGGCAAATTCATAGCATGCATGGGATATGATTTATCAAAGAGAGAAATAATAAGAAAATACTTGTTTACAAGCTTCCAAAAACACTTAAAGCACAAAAGTCAAACTGAAATAGGAGACATTTTTGCATGCATGTGCAATCACCAGCACTTACATCTTACAGCATGCCAATCAAATAAATCATTTATTTAATTAAGTAATGAAATAGATTATAAATTTTTTTGATAATACATAATTGCTTACACTTTGCTGATCGAAAGATGCACTAGATCAGTTTGAAATGTACTTGGAATTCTAGTGCATTTTGCCTGCATGTGTAGCCATTTGTAAAACAATTATGGCACCTTAGACATATAAAAAGATTACTGGTAGTAATGGTAAATCACATATTGCATGTGTAGATCAAAAACATTAATGTTTAGTGATTAAAATCATGTAAACATTTGCTAAACATAATACATGTAATAATGTAAAATCTATGAAAGTCTTATAAAAATAACTTACAGGTTTCATTGTGATAAACAGTATGATGCCTTAACTTTATCCTTCTCCCAAATTATAATGGCTCAATTAATCTGACTGGTTTTAATAAAATGGAGTAAATCTCCAAAAAACTAGTGGAAAGTTTAAAAAGCCAAAAAAAAAAACCCAAACGTAGACCCCCCCCCCTCCTCCAAATAAAAATGAAAAAAAAATTAAGATAGAAAACAGCTCATAAATCACACAAATTGACAAAATTTACTATTTGACCTTTGAATTGGCTTTGGTTTCTGATCTGACTTACTCCTTGGCTCTGGAAACATCTTCTCATTTCCTTAGAAAACACAGATCCTCATCAAATCCCCTCTTGAAATTAAATCTGGTTTGTCTCGGCCAAAGATCCCTGTCAGAGTTATATGTCCACATCATCATTGGTAGTCCGAGCAAAGAGCTGTAGCAAAGGATTATGGGATCAGTAGTAGAGGATTATGGGATATATATCTCTTTCTGTTCAATTAATATTCTGCTTTATCGCTCTATGTCCTAGACCCAGCAGAAACAAGTACATGTATCATAGACAGATTAATTCAAACAGAGTTTTTAGATTTAGAAGAAAATAAATAATAGAATTAGAGGTGTGACTTGTTATTGGATATTGGTGGGGGTCTGTCAGTCTAATACAAAAGACAAGAGCTTGTGTAATTGATAATGTGTGTAGACTGGAGTAACTTTGATCATTAAGCTTGTAGTCATGAAATATTAACACAGACTGATTCTGTTAGATGGTTGTTATAGTACCTGGGACATTCAGGTAAATGGATCTAGTATTGATTTCTGGGACAAAAGTAATTGAGTGTATTGGGCTCCACTATAAAGTAAAAGAAATATTCAGACAGGTGAACTTTCATTGTTAAGACGGAGATAGAGAAAATCAAATATCTATACTTTCAATTTTTATCAGAATTTGTTGAATTCGGTCGGAATAAAGTGTTATTATGTCAAATTTACAAGATGTAAGTTTGCATGTATAGATATTGTAATTCTAATAATCATAATTTGATACCGAGTCAGATTTAACAGTAAATCAATTAATTTAAAATTTATAATTTTCTTTGATAAAATGTCTTTTGTGTATACTTTTAGGTACTTGAAATTTGATTTTTAGCAAAATTTAAAGTAATAAAGTTCACTATAAAAAGATTTAAGGCTGATTTAGAATTGTTAATATTGCCAAAGTTCTATTAATATTAAATGAAACATACATTACAGAACTGAATTAAGTAGGTGGCACACATTTTTATACAGTGTTTAAATGTGACATTATTTATTTATGAATTAATTGGTTTACAGTTTTTATTATGAAATTGTGTTGATGTGAAAATCAATGACGTGTGATAATTCTGTGTGCCATTTTTGTAGCCCACCCCTGAAATGTATGCCACAGCGTATGGACATTACAACATGAGTCTGAAGAACATGTGTTTTAGGTTAGTGAACAAAAGCCAAGTCCACAGAACTATAAATCAATTCTTATGCACAGCTATTAAGCTCTGGATATAAAATGCATTTCACATTGATATTTTCCTGATGAAGACTGAAATCAAATAATTCCTTTTTTCCAGTGCCTGGATGCAGTATTATTTGCACAAGAAGAAGAAAAAACTGGCCATGGAGAAGAAGATGAACAGAGCGGCCCTCCATCACGCTCACAGGATTCTGCGGGTCCATCTCAATGTGTGGAGGGTCAGGAGCCTTTCTTAGTTTCATTTCAAATAATGAACTGTTGTTCTCACCCAAAGCAGTTTATGATGGTGGAAATTTGGTTGCTTTTGCTTAGTTATGCCTATAAATATTACTTGTGTATTTTGTAGGACTGGCTTAGATACAGGAAGGGTTGTCAAGCAAGTAAGTTATTAAAATTCAAAAATTAAACAAATTATCTTATAATTTTTCAGAACTTAGAATTCTGACCTTAATCCATACAGGTATTTCTATACTTTTTCTCTTAAAGTGCTGTCACATAATGCGATTTTTGCATCAGATTTTCCTCTCCGATTTACTTTCAACTAAAATTGTACCGAATGACCACCTTAAGTTGAAAGCAAAGTCTGAAAGTCGATTAAAAATCTGAAGAGTGTCTAATTTTCAATCAACTCTTGACATTTACCGATACAATAATTATATTGAATGGGTTTTTTAAAATTGAAAATCAATAATAAAATCGTATCATGTGACCACCTGAACAATTGACTCCAATCAAATTACCTGAGCTAGCTGATTGAAAATCCAATGAAAAATCGCATCATGTGACCGCACCTTTCTCTGATCTCTCTCTCTCACTCTCTCATTCTCTCTCTTGTTGAAAAAGAATTGTGATTCATTTTGTTTTTTAGTGGCATACCACAAACTGAAGCGGATCTATTTTGTCAGTGTTGGAATTGTACTCTTCAGAGAATGGCGTGCAGTGGCCAAGCGGAATAAGGACCAGCGAGAATATTTTGAGGTAAAACAGCAGGAGGACTTTGTCTCTTTTCATATATATGCTTTAAGGCTTGATTTGATAAATTATATTGCGAAACAATATTAAAGGTTTCACATTTGGGTTTTTATTTTCACCTTTGTATAATGTATCAAGGTATTTGGAATTTATAACAATGTACCTGGATTTCTGAAATATATAATAATAACCATGCACTTTGGGGGTTTGTGTATAATGGAAATTTTTCAGAGAAGAATTATAGACAGTTAAAATTGCATCATATAAGAACATTAGAAGCTTTTTAGAAGCAACAGAGATAAAAATTGAGAAAAAAAAATGTAATTGAAACTGCTTGAAGGTTTGAGCTTTTGAATTTATTTTGCTTATACAAGGAATTTGATAAGTATTCTTATGATGAAAGCAATAATCTAGAAATATTTTATAAACTATAAGTATTTTGAAATATGTTGAAATATATCTAGTATAATATAATATATAATTTTTTCACACACAGTTCTATACATGTATTTATCCCAGACTCAATGATTGAGCAGCTGCTATAACTGTCCATTGATTTAAAATGAGCCTGTGTTTTGTTTTTTGGTACACAGATGACTCTGGTCAGTAGAGACACAGTCTTGGTGTCGTTTGAACTTTGGGCTTTGATTCTCAGTTTTATTTTTAGACCTAATGGGGCTGGCTGATAAACTAACTGCTCTTGTACTTTCACCTTTTGCTACTGGTTTGGGATTTTTTGATGTAATCTAACCCTCATCAAGTTTATATATAAGGCTGTATCAATCTCCTGGTAGTCACAGTCTGCCTAAGTACTGTATCTTTTCTTTGTAAGTTTTAATTTCTTAAGGGAATCAAAGAAAAAAATTCTTCAGTCACTTGGACTTACTAAGTCATTTTTAAAAAAAATTTATGTTTCCTTCGAGATTGAACTAAATGTGTAATTAGGTTAGATTCATATACTTGTTTTGCAAAGTGTTGTAATGAATTCATTGACTTTATGTTAACCGTTCAGGCTTTTTGTTAGACACAGTAACTGATTCATTAGGATAAAACTATATCTGCAGTATTCAGTCCCTGAAACATTCTACTTTCCCTCTTGAAAAGTGAGTAAACAGTGACTGCATGCTAAACAAAGGATCAGCGCACTCTGAGCGAAAGGTGAGCACACACTGAACGGAATTTGGTGAGTGCTTGTGAACGTTGAGGGAACGCAGAGCGCAAACGGAGCGCAAACGCGAGTCCAAGGTAAACAGTAATCACACAGCAAATGATATATGAACACTATGTGAATGCAAGATAAACGATTTATTCAGAGTGCTGTGGGAGTTATACTTACATTGTGTTTCGTCGGTAATCAGGAAAAAATAACAAATAAACTTCATGTATGTATTGTTACTAGCCTAAATATAATATTATCTGACTGAACGATAAGTGAACACTGAACGAACGGTGAGCGCAAGGTGAATGCTTAGTGAACGCACGGTGAGCGTTTTGTGAACGATGAGCGCGAACGGAGCGGAGAACGCAATTGAACTTGCTCGCAATTGAACTGTGAGCACACTGTGAGTGTATGGTGAACGCAAGGAAAATGGGAAAGTAGAATGTTTCAGGGACTGTATCTGTTAAAATTATGTAATAGAATTTTTTGTTATCATAATATACATGTTTCTTTTGATAAATCAATTAAACAGAATTTTTTGCTGTACTCTTTCTCTGAACTAGATAAGATATGAATTACTAGTATAAGTACTACAGAATATATATGCAGATCGATCCTTATTTCAGGACACCAAGCTAAATTAGATAGATAAACCTGCATGTACATGTACTATGCGCATATGTAATTAGAACATTTATGCATATTCATGTTGGGGTTAAAGGTTGCCAGGTTAGATGTAGGTCATTTTTACCACCGGAATTTCCCAAAATTCTGCTTATTATCTTTTTTCCCAGCAGTTTATAATACATGTATACTTGGCGCTGTGTAAATATATTTTAGATCGTTAATTCGTTTTGTTTGTACTCTAATTTGATGTCCGTGCTTTCACATTCACTTTTTAAAGATCAGCCTGCGGGTAATGTTGTTTTATTTTGATGTATTCTGTAATTACGCTGCTTGACACTGCATGCTGTGATTTAGCTTGATTAACCTGCGTGCTGCGTAAAATAAGAATTATTGTCTCCATTGTTTAGTATCGTAGACCTTGTGTCCATAACTTATAAAAAATTAAAGTAAATGTTTAGTTGTATAAGATTTTATTATCACTACACCCCAAAATTTTCGGTAGTTTCACGGTGAAATTTTTACTCACCTTTTTTCTTATGCTTTTATGTGTGGATAGGCAATGTAGATTTTTTTTTAAAAACATCTAGAAACTATAAATCAGTATTTAATAGTTATATTCATGTTGGTCAGTTTAATTATAATCTGTCGCTATTTTCCATAAAAATTGGGATATATTTCCAAACAAAAAACCAACATGATCAGATCAAACATGATCAGATCAAAAATTTCATGTTGTATGAACCGAAGTAGATATTTATATAAGTGTACCGTAGTTAATCCATTCCACACCCAATTACATTTTGATGTGAATTGCAGGAGTTAAGTCCCTTGTAGATGCCTACTTGACCTAATTACCCTTTGACCCTTACTGTTCTAACCTCCCTCCTCCCTGTGAATTAATGACTACTTTCTGAGACTAAAGTATACCAGGCCTATAAAGAAGAGTTTAAATTACCATATATTTAATAGTTCTTAGAATACATTTATATTGCTCTAACTTAAAATAGAATACTGTAATTAACTGTAACTTTATCTATCAGATTTAATACGTATAATACTATGAAAATGGATTGCTTTCATTTTTATCTTATTTTGGGGATGTGAAAAAATTGAGACCTTTATATAAAAACTAGACATTAAAACATTTTTATTTTTATTTCAAAAACAACGATACCACTTAGCTTAATTTAAAATGAGTTGCTTTATTAAATAAATAAATTTTAAAAAACTAGTTGCGCTTCAGTTAGACAATCACCGTTGAAACTGTAAAGTTTGCGCATAGAGCTGCAGCTACATTTTACAGCATGCATTGAATTTCTTATGTTATTTTGTCTGATATGTTTCAAAATTCATTCAGCAATGTTTACAGGAAAATGGCTACAAATTACATGTATTAATTTTCAACTCATACTCTATTAATGAACATTACAGTGCAGGTTATCCCCCTTTCCCAATTCCGTATATATCTCTGTCATTTCCTGTGCTTTAAATTAACAAAGCATGTCTTCTGACTCTGATTCAATATTCTCTGTTAAAATCTTATACTGAATTTCATTCCGAACTCTCCTCCCTTGCTATACATCCTTGATAAATATAAAATACTTACTGTGGGCAAATTAAAGTACATTATCTTTTTTTATTTAATTGTTTTCCAAATGCAGTTAAAATAATTTATCCTATATATTTTCATATACCCTGTAAACAATAATTGTCTCAAAAAACTAAAACAATTTTTTCTTTTACATTTACATGTCCTCAAAATATAGTTATGTTGTAAATTATATGCTTTAATGGCGTACTAACCCTATATATGGACGTTGAGATTTTTCCGATATCATATAACACTGTCTTGGTATTTCTACAGCGGTTGGAGCGCGGAGAGAATGTAGATGATGAGGAGACATTCGGACAGGGAGATGGAGACGCTCAGGACAAACTGTCTGGGCAGCTGGGCATCGAACTGGCCGTTAAGGTAACATGGTGGGTCAACAAGGTCACGCAAATGTCAAGGCCAGTAAGAAAGGTCAAAGCACTTATCAAGAGATACACAATGATGTAGTAGATTGAATAAAAATAATGTAAACAATAAGATTACCCAAACCACAAGACTTAGTAAGTAACATGTATGTAGCTTATACAAATGTTAGGAACAATATACATGTATAAATTGTCCAAAATTTTTTTAATTAAAATGTTTAATCAGCTAGGTAAATAATATTTATACAGTCTAGAATATGCAAAAGGATAACGGTTCAGTTAAATATATAACATCAAGTACATACAATTATTACAATGTCAAACACAATATGGATTCATGCTTGTATTGAATTCAAAGAAAGAAATACTAGTACATGTATATGTAATCAACAAATACATGTATGGACTTGTTGCGTAAAAGGCAAGCTAATTATAGATGTGAAGTTTGATTGTAATTTATGCAGATGTTCAAGTTTTTAAATTATCATAAAAATACTGAATAATTACCATTTACATTCTACTGGTACATGAGTGATAGTAGTTTAAAACAATAATTTTAAAAATTCTTTCCCATCGTTATTGAACGCTAACTGTTTCTGTTGACAGGTGTTTAGTTTCCTGGACATAGCAGACCTGGCTCGCTGTGCGTGTGTCTGTAGGTCCTGGAAAGTCATAGCTTATCACTCCTCTCTCTGGAACAGGGTAAGTCGCCTACACAGTTCATGAAGAAAACACTGCTCTTTCATAACTATTTCAAAAAATGGCCCGAGAACGATCTTTTTTTATCATGTTATGATAAATTCAATCTGATTAAAATCATTTTAGAGTGGTAGCAAATCAGAACAGTTGATTTTAATAAGATTGTGTAAAATTTATTGTGTAGAATTTTTTTCACCTTAATTCATGTATGCTCCCTGATAGGGAGTTTTCATTAATGCAAAAAGAAGGAATTTCCTTTATAGCTCAGCCTGCCTTTGTTAATTAAAGAAGGACAATTTAAAATCATTGTAACAGTTTAAGCCATGTTAATTCAACTTGAATTACATTTGCTTTCAGCTTGACTTCAGCAAAGTTAGAAACAGGTAAGATTTTTTTGAAAATGATGTGGTAATGTTTAATATCAAATGATTGTAAAATGTTATGCATCTATGATACATGTCTTTATATGTATACATGAATTGGATGGCATATTATTTTTCATATTCATTTTTTGCCATTTATTATGACCCCATCCCTTCCTCCCTAACACACATTTAATTTTCCATTTAGTAATTTTATCAATATTTTATATGACCAGTAATTCTATTCATTGTAATATGCTTGTCCTAAATCCATGTATTGGCTGTTATTACGTATGGCCATCGTAGTTTATGCATGTAGCAGTATTCTTTTTTACATTATCTGTATATAAAAAAATAAAACTCTGACATAGTAGACCAATCTTTATTTATAATGTTTATTTATTTTATTAAAAGTTGAACTTTTTTATTTACATATTGCTTTCAAAATAAATTATTACTGGTAGCAGTAGTTTTATATAGTAGATAATGGTGATTCATAGGGACTGTTATTATTTGAAAGTTTAAAATGTACATGTATGTTAAGTGCATGTATTGAAAATGGGAGAAAAGTATTAATATCAAAGGAGTTTTCATCCCCTTTTCCTTTAATTAGCAGTAATTACAATGTACTGTAATTTTGTACCCATTCGATCAGATATATTTGTACCGATTTGATCAATTCAGAATATATCATTTAATTCATTGACTATATAGTTTGCACTAGATGATTTTGCAAATTAAGCCAACAACTGGCACTGGGTATATCATGTTGCACACCCAGAGCACAATGTTTCCAAGAAAAGATGCATGTCTAAATGACAACAAGTAATGTTCTGTAGAGTTCCCTAATCAATTGCAAATCACAGTCATACTAATTTCATCATGCAATGATTTCAGGTAATTATTCCACTCTTGATCACTGTTGAACAACCCTGATTTTTAAAATTTTCAATATTATTCAATTATTCATCATTTATATTCATTTGATCAATGTAGAAAGGTTACCCCAACCTTTAGAAATACATGTTAAAAATTGAGGTATGCAATAAACCATAAATAAAGTAAATTTTAATGATCACAATTAATGTAAAACTATATTAAAAAAGCAGATATATTACGGGTAGCATGCATTTTATTCTTCCACTGTGAACTGTTATAACTGTGTTGGATTTTTTTTTCCTTTTTATTTTTGGTGTGGATTTTTTTGACTGGACCCTATAGATTGGCGTATGGGTATGACACATATGTTACTGAAGCTCTGTGATATAGTTTCTGAAACCTGTTCTGTACCTTGACACTAAAATATTTATTAACACTTATGCCTTAGTTTGTATATGTAGTCATTACCTTCCCAAAATCTCCATAACGTTGTAGAAATTAATCTGATAGTTTATAAGTTTCAATTTGCTAATTGTTAGGCCTTATTTACATCTTTTAGAAAACTACTTTTGCAATTTTAGCAAATGTAAAAAAAAATGTCATGGATTAATTAATTGTTTTTTTGGCAATCATTACAATTTTTATGTCCTATTGCAACATTATGGAGTTTTTCTTAGAGGGTGTATCCTTTTAATCAATAGAGTCATTCACAGGTGAAGGGAAGCAACTCACAGCTTACGGAAATAAAATCACAGTTATTGCCCTTTGTATATAACCTTTCTTGCAGCTATCCTAGAATGAGAAAGAGAATTCCATTTTTTATCTCAGAGTTATGTAATAATCCTGTAGTTCATGTCAAGATGTATTGTTGTTTTGTATTTTGTGGAATGTCTATAGAATTGTCAATTAATTGTGAAGACAAGTCAATGTTATTAACATCTGCTTTTGATTCCAATATTGTTGGTTCGATGATAGATTTGTTCTGGGTACATCTTAGTTATGATAATGCAAAGGCTTTGTAGAATTGCTAGAACTTCAAATGTTAGATTTTAAAGTTATACACATTTAGCTTAGTTTTGTACACTGTATAGATAGACATTCTAAGATATAGACATACCGGTAGTTCAAATGTTCCTCTTAGATACAGTGATTTTACAGTTTCCTTGAAGTATTTTTCTTTTTTAATATTTTTAGTGGAAAAATGATATCAGATAAAACTTAAAAGACTTAATTATATTGAATTTTGTTTTACTTTTTAATAGAGAACTTCTTTTATTTGTTTATTCTCTCCAGCAACATTCAGAGCTATACGTAGCAGCAAATGTTTAAAAATGTAGACAATTTATTTTCACCAGTTTCATAATCATCATATTTTAACATTTTGACTCTTCTCTTATACTTGTTTCTGACAGGGTGACAGATCTAGTGACAACCAAACTTCTGTCTAAATGTCGGCCATATTTGATCCACCTGAGTATAAGGGGATGCTCACAGCTTCACTCGGCCACATTCACAGCTCTCAGCGAGTGTCGGAACCTACAGGATCTCAATCTGTCTGAATGTAAAGGATTAGATGTAAGTGGCAGGCAGCGCAGAATACTAAAAAAAATCTTACAATTTCATATCAAGGGGTTTTACTTAGTTTTCTTATATACAAGACTTAGGGATAGAAAACACACTTGTTGGATAAAAATCTTATACCATCATGAGAGATTCTAAATTTTTCTATAGGTTTAGCCACTAAATTGTAAAAAGTATTATTAATGTTGAATTTCCAACAAAAAGAAATAAATTAAAAACCAACTATGAAAGTGAAATTCTAATTTTTTATGAAATTGGTGTCCCAGTACAAAGTAATGTTGCTTGTTAAATTATTTTAGGATGAGTCATTGAAGCTGGTAGTGAAGGGCTGTAAGATTATACTATACCTCAACCTGTCTCACACCCACATCACAGATGCCTCCCTCCGGACTATATCAAAGTAAGTACCTCAAACATGATGCCTCTCTAAAGAATCTCAAAGTAAATAGCCCACAGACACCTCCCTACAAAACATCTCAACGTAAGTATGCTGCAAACAGACACCTCCCTACAGAACATCTCAAAGTAAGTACCACACAGACACTTCCCTATAAAACATCTCAAAGTAAGTACCACACAGACACCTTCTTACAAAACATCTCCAGGTAAGTACCACACAAACACTTCCCTACAAAACATCTCCAAGTAAGTACCACACATGCAGACACTTCCCTATAAAACATCTCAAAGGAAGTACCACACAGACACTTCCCTATAAAACATCTCAAAGGAAGTACCACACAGACACTTCCCTATAAAACATCTCAAAGGAAGTATCACACAGACACCTCCCTACAAAACATCTCCAAGTAAGTACCACACAGACACCTCCCTACAAAACATCTCCAAGTAAGTACCACACAGACACTTCCCTATAAAACATCTCAAAGTAAGTACCACACAGACACCTTCTTACAAAACATCTCCAGGTAAGTACAACACAGACACTTCCCTATAAAACATCTCAAAGGAAGTACCACACAGACACTTCCCTATAAAACATCTCAAAGGAAGTATCACACAGACACCTCCCTACAAAACATCTCCAAGTAAGTACCACACAGACACTTCCCTATAAAACATCTCAAAGTAAGTACCACACAGACACCTTCTTACAAAACATCTCCAGGTAAGTACAACACAGACACTTCCCTATAAAACATCTCAAAGGAAGTATCACACAGACGAATTACAGACGTTTAGGATCCAAGATGTTTAGGTCCAAGCAAAGACGTTTAGGACCCAAGATGTTTAGGCCCCAAGATGTTTAGGCACCAATTTTAAGATGTTTAGGCACCTGTTGTTTTTAATATACTACATGGTATTTAATTATGTATCTCTTGAGCAGTTTTAAGCAAATACATGTAAATGCATTTTTGTTTTTGAAGAAAATTAATACATAAAAATTGCGATGTCAGAGCTGCCATTATGAAATTCATGACTAGAACACAAAATTAAAGTTATATGAGGGTATGCATTATAGTATTCATATCCGAAAATTATTTGCCTATCATCATTGGAATTATACAATGTTTGACTATTTAAAAAAAACCAATCTTTTATCATTGATATTCTTCACACAGCAGCAGATTTACCGATATATAACTAAGAATAAAATCCCTGAAGCAACTTTCTACTCAAACACAACTGAGTTATTTCTGTAATCATTCCAGTAGAAAGATATCTCGACAATCATACAACTTGGCTGTTACGCTTATTCTTAACTGTAGATGCTGGTGATAAATATATTATTTAGGGATATTTTCGGAATATATATTCTTTTAATGAAATTTAACAGGCATGCAAAGCAAATACACATTAAATTCATGTTCGAGTTAATTTATTATTATCAATGACAAAACCCATACATGTATAGAATATGTGATATTTATAACAGATTTTGATAAATCACTGCTTAAAGAAGACTAGTCTCTTCATAATTTACTTCTCAAGAGTGGTGTGAAACCCCCATTGTATTGCAGGATCTCTTCATAATATCTCTCCTTATTAGCACCTATCCAGAGGGTGTCTTCCCACTTAGCCAAAATTCTGAAGTTTACACAGATGACTGGTTTTGGCTAGGTGGGAATGGTGTATAGGTAAGGGGAGGGAGAGAACAAAAGAAATTAATTACAGATAATCTATAGTCTGTTTTAGAATGACATACCACAAGTGCTTTAATAACAGTATGATTCTCCAATAAGGGATTTATTTAATTATTAATTATTATTATTTATTATTATTTATTTATTCAGAACATTTTTTAAATTAATTGATTTAATAAAAAATATAATTTGTTGAATTTTTGAGCCATGTGAGCTGAAGCTCACTGTAGTAAAACAAACGTGCAAAGGTATAAATATTTTGGCATTTTTGATAAATTTATAAGTTGTTTTAACTGTTCAAATTAAATAAAAGTTTAATTATTATCTATAGACATAAATTTCTAGAAGACTCGGTTTACCTTAAATGAAAATTTTTCAATATCGGATTGGAAACTTACATGTACATGTATTAGTTCCTTTCTTTAAATATAATAACAAAGCATAATGGTAAAAAAATTGTATTCAAAATAATAACCTTATTATACACTATAGCTATTTAAACCTACAAGAATCATGCCAAAGCCCGAAAATGAAAGGTGTTTAAGTACATCTTTGATATCGAAATCAAATCTCAACAGACTTTCAATTTTTTTTTATTTTAGCATGTACATAGACTTTGCAGAAGAAATTAAAGTCATCTTGTTTACCATTATCAACATTATTGTTTTTGTATAAACCAAACTTGAGTAGTAATTAACTTGATATGAATAAAACATGTACGGCGCTTACAAATTAATTAAATTAAAAAGTAGAACTTTGCATTTGTTTCAAGCGTTTACTTAATACATGTATTTATAGGTCTACGATGATTAGACTGCAGTATGACTTAAATATATTTCTAACCTAGTAACTGGAATCAGTAATTTATCTCTAATACCGGTACATGTATTATATTTTCTGAAGAACTATATTGTATATAACTATTCTGGCAGAACCCTAGATAATAAATTGACTACTGAATTATTGGAAGACCCTTTACTATCCTAGCCGCGGTTAATTCAAATTCGAATTTTAATAAGTCAAATATTGAGCAGCCGTCCAGCGTTTTTTAGTGTGGGCCACAGAAATGATAAAGGATTTGTCCTTTTTATAAAATCATTTTGTAATTCTTTATTTTTTCTCAAAGATTTGAGTAAAATCTAAAAAAAAAATTAAATTAAAAAAATAAATGCTTTAATGTCAGCTCTACATAAAAGTCGGACATAGGGGAAAATTAATGCAAATTATGTCTTTTACAAAATACATGTATATACATATTCATTTCATTTATATATTAATGTGTAACAGAGGTAATACCATGCAAGTCTAAAACAGACTATACATAGGTGAGCACTCAGGTGTGAAAATCACAATTTTGGCTAGGTGGGAATAATAAATTCAGAATTTTGGCTAAGTGGGAATAAACCATCCAGAGAGGGAGCAGAATATTGGGGTGGAGGGGGGATGTTGTTTTAACAATTTAATTAATGGTAATGGCGGTTTAACACATCGTAAAGAAATACTCATTATTTTATCTTTGTTGAATAAAAATTATGCAATATTCAAATACGCTTTGAGTGGAATTAAGATCTGATAAAATTAAGATTATGAATTTGAAAATAATTTGATAATTATTTAAAAAATAAAACGCATATTATGGACTTTTAAATGTAAATTTTATTCAATAAAAATTAAGTAAGACTGAAAAAATATTTTTTAAATTATAAATACAATAAAAGATTTGTAAGAGATAATGTCAATCTCAGTCTATTAAATTAGTCAATAATGTTAAACAAATAAAAAAAAAAGAGGTTGGTGCCTAAACATCTTAAGATATGTGCCTAAACATCTTGGGTCCTAAACATCTTGGGGCCTAAACATCTTATCAATTAAGGGTCTAAACATCTTGGGGCCTAAAAGTCCTGCTACCACACAGACACCTCCCTACAGAACATCTCAAAGTAAATACTGTGCAGAACACCTCCCTTCAAACCCAGTGCTTATTCTTCAAGTTTGATAATCATTAAGTTCATGTGCATAAGGACAACTATAAAATGTGGTAGAAGAATAATAATTGATACTTCTGGGTCTCTCTTTTATGTCACTCTCTGGTCATTGTATAGGTACTGCCATAATGTACAGTTCCTGAGCCTGGCTTACTGCAAGAAGTTCTCTGACCGAGGGCTGCAGTACCTGTCTGCAGGAAAGTGTAGCAAGAAACTGGAGTATCTGGATCTGTCTGGATGTCTCCAGGTGAGATTTTGGTTTTCTGTTGAAGAAAATATCAGTTTTAATGTTAAAGATTGATATTAAATCTTTTTAAAAAATGTTTAGCTTTATTAAACTATTGTACAATGTGAATAAACTTGTAATTATTATGTTTTGAATCCAGATAACTCCAGATGGCTTCAAGAGCCTGTCAGCTGGATGTACCATGCTGCAAATTCTTGTTCTGAATGAATTCCCCACACTAAATGATGACTGTATGATTGTGAGTACCTTCTGCCAGATACATCTCAGATGAACGACCAACATTATGTCATTTTACAGACGAGAATGATAAAACTGCTCAAAATATGATTGAAGGGCCAATACGGATTACATTCTTGAAATAAATCCTTTTTTATAGGCTACTGAATTTTGAATGTATAAATAGCAAGTATGTCCCTTCTTCTAATCATACATATTTATCAATAGTTTGAACATGCATTTGATTAAGAGTGTTCAGACATCCAGTATTTTTTTTAACAAATATGTACAATGGCTGTATTCCATACTTCACAGGCAATAGCAGCAAAATGCACTAAGATTCACACACTGTCTATTCTTGGATCTCCTTTACTGACGGACGAAACCTTTAAACGACTCGCCAACAACAGACACCTCAGGAAACTCAGAATAGAAGGTATTTGAATACATAAACTGCAATAAAATGTGTAACATTAACATCACAGCATAAAATATGTTACATGTAAATTATGGCATAGATTGTGTATCCATGTACATCACATGTGTGTAACATTTTGATATCTGTGTTAAATGTGTAACAAATACATAATCACTTACAATGTGCAACATGTACATTAATTCTAGCAAAAAATGTGGAACATGTACATTACAATTAATAAATATTATAATGTCAGTAAAAAATAGTCACAGATGAGAGTTAATATAGATAATACCTGAAAAAAAAGTCAGTAAGATACACCTGTCTAATAAACTTAAATTTTGGTTGTCTAATGAATTTTAAAAGTATTTACACATCCCGGTTCTAATAACTATCTGTATAATTTTAGGAAATCAAAGAATATCGGACTTATCCCTGAAGGCCATTGGCAAGAACTGTACAGACCTGGAGCACCTGTACTTGGCAGACTGTCAGAGACTGACGGATGCGTCACTGAAGGCCATCGCTAACTGCTCCAAACTGGTTGTCTGTAACATGGCTGATGTTGTACAGTATGTATATGTTTCTGGTGTACACTTCTTTTCTTATGCCCCCCTTCAAGAAGGGAGGGCATATTGCTTCGCTGCTGTCTGTTGGTCGGTCCACCAAGTTTCCGTCCATTTTCTTCACAGAGGATGCACATATTGAAATGAAATTTAGTATACAGATTTATCATAATAATAACTAGATCATGTTCGATTTTGGGTACGATCGAGCAATTTTCGACAGAGTTATGCCCCTTGGACGTAGAAAAATTCCAATTATTTGCAGTTTCCGTTCATTTTCTTTGCAGAGGATGCATATATTGAAATGAAATTTGGTATACAGGTTTATCATAACAATATCTAGGTTAAATTCGATTTTGGGTACGATCAAGCAATTTACGACAGAGTTTTGTGCCTTGGACTTACAAAAATTCCAATTATTTGCAGTTTCGGTTCATTTTCTTCGCAGATGTTTTCAAGGGAGGGGGGCATAAGTGTTTTACAAACATCTTTTGTTTATTTTTAGAATTAAAATATTGTTTGAAAATTATGATTTGAAATTATAAGAGCATTGAATTTCCTGGTTTGGAGCAATTCAATTAAAAAAATTATTTTAGATAATTTACAGTGTACATGTACTTTGAAAATGATATTTGAAACCTCTTCATTTCGAGTTTTTAAAAGAATTAAAGTTATGAGGTACATGTACATGCAGGCATTATTTTCTGTAATTCTGTTTGATAGAATCACCAACACAGGGGTACAGAGTCTGGCCGAGGGGTCATGTGCTGCCTCTCTGAGGGAACTAAATCTGACCAACTGTATCAGAGTCGGGGACATGGCAATGTTTAACATCAGAAAGTGAGTGCCTTCTTTTGTCACAGTCAATCAAAGTACTGAAATGGTTGTAGTCTGAATTCTCTGGCATGATTAAAAAAATTTAAAAACTTTAAAAAATATGTTTTTAGAATGAACAGAACTTTCTACAAAATATATTTATATCATTCTGTTTATTCCGTTTAGATAATGAAATCTTTGAAACATAAAGTCCTGTTTTGTAATCTTTATTGCTCTTTTTTTTAACCTATAATTTGTTTCATCCTGCAGGTTTAAAAATCTAGTGTACCTGAGTGTTTGTTTCTGTGAACATATCAGTGAGAAGTCAGGAATAGAACTGCTGGGTCAGCTACATGCTTTAGTGTCACTGGATATATCTGGATGCAATTGCTCAGATGAGGTTAGCCCTGCAAAAAATTATTTATTACAACAAATTTGTACTAAATGTTAATTTCAATGATCTTATTTTTGACTAAAATCCATGATAGAATGCTATAATTGTTTTATTGCAAACAGTATTTAACAATTGCTTATTGATATTGTCTTATCTTGCATTGATATCAAATCTAGCACCAAAAATACATAGAGAACTCAATCCTAGACCATTTGCATTTGATTTATAGCTCTTCCATTTAGTGCTTGAATCTACCAGTTAGAAGTGGGTTAACAATAACCTAATATGTTGTCAATTCTTTGAGTACGCTGTGTTAACCTTTACACGTAAATCTTTGACAGGGATTGTCTTCTTTGGGCAAGTACAACAATCACCTAAGGGACGTAACTCTGTCAGAGTGTGCTGACATCACAGACCTGGGTCTACAGAAGTTCACCCAGCAGTGTAAAGACATCGAGAGACTGGACCTCTCACACTGCAAGGTACACAGACACTTACTACGTGTACATGTGTCTAAGTAAAGATTTATAAATGTACTTTATCAGACATTAATTAATAGGAAAATTATTCTTAGGTGAACAAATTATCATATAAAAATGTAATTTTACAGTTGTGGTTTCATGCAAATATCATTTTTCAGCTTATACATGTACATCTATCAATATCTTCAGCTAGTTCATATGCTACATGCATATCATAAAGATATAATCTTCAAGTTCATTAATTTGATATATGAGTATTATCTTCCAGTACATATTATATAATTCTTGATCTTATTTGGAAGCATGATCATACATTTATTTCTCTTCCTTGCCAGCTGCTGACAGATGGTGCAATCAAGAACCTGGCCTTCTGTTGTCGATATTTGACCTCCCTCAACCTGGCAGGCTGTAAACTGGTGAGTATACCTAAAGTAACAGCACCGATACTCAATCTAAATATTCTACTGCTTCTAGGCTTTGATTTATAAACCATTCCTAAAGTCTGTGTACAAACCCTTTCTCAGACAAGAGGGTAATTAAGGTTTAGATTTTAGCTCTTAAATCTGTTGTCTGTATCCTAATTCTATCAGATGGTGCATTGCTAGCTAGATGGACTGATTTTTCGATGTGTAAACTCGTGTTGCTACCGGTATATTGACTGTCTTTAGCTATGTGTAAATGTTTAAACCCTATAAGACAGTGTGTTGCTATATTGACTGTCTTTAGCTAATGTGTAAACTCTATAAGACAATGTGTTGCTGTATCCACTGATTTTTCTATGTGTATACTCTCTCAGACAGTACTGGTATGTTGCTGTGTTTCAGATAACAAACCTGAGTATCCAGTACCTGTCAGGTGTCTGCCATCACCTCCACACCCTGGACATCAGCGGCTGTATCATCATCACGTAAGTCTCCTTACAACCTACTCCTACTGCATAGGATACTCATTTTTTAAATGATAATCAGAAGGTGTTTGTCTTGAGTGAAATTACTGTTGTTATGTTTCATTGAACTATATGATCACAGAGATATTTTCAGCTTTCCTCGATTGACGTGTAATTGTCATGTTTTAAGTTTCAGTAAAATTTTTGCAAACATTTTCATTTTTGCAGAGACAAAGCTTTAAAGTATCTACGCAAAGGCTGCAAGAAACTGAAATATCTGACCATGTTATACTGTAAAGGAGTTACCAAGTAAGCAAGTCTTCTTTTTAATATTTGACATTTATTGTAAGATTGGAAATTTCTTTTCAGAGTAATGTACATGAACTACATGTAAGAAGAGAGTATACATGTAAATATATACCTGAAACCTTATGAACCTATCATATCATTTCTTAGAGTACTCAATGTAATATAGATATTGTAGAATTTGTAGTACATTACAGTGATTGTTACAAAATTTCATCCATTTTATTATGGTGTAAATTGGTACAAGTAATCTCCATTTCTATTCATTGAAGTATTACAAGTCATATTCTACATGTAACTAAAAAAATACTCTAGTTTCTGGAACACTTCCAGTGATGATAAATGATGCGTTTCCCACGTTCATTTTCACATGCAATTTTTTTAGCAAATTGTTCCTCTTTAAGGCCGTCTAGTACGGACAATCACCTATATCCATTAGAATTTAACATTAAATGTCATATAGACATATTACAATTGTTTATGATATTTTACATACTACAATTATGATATTTGTGTTACAGACATGCTGCTATGAAGATGATGAGACATGTGCCCGCTCTGAAATACAGTGACGACGAGATCCCCATTTACTATGGATACAAATGAATAATGACAGAAGACTCTTTGAAATGCTTGCAACCTGACAATGTGTGATATGGAGCATCTTTTTTTAAGAAAAAAGTCTAATTTATCTGAGTTTGAAGAGTGGTTATATATTTTTTATAGCTACCTCTGGAGAGAGAGAGAGAGAGAGAGAGAGAGAGAGAATCTGTGATCAAGTTGCTGTGATAGTTAATTCAGGTTTTTATCATTTACTGAATTTTTAGAACCATCTTTATCATGGATTTTTCAATCACTGTGTTTTTGAATAATTGTAAATTTCTATAAAAAAATTATGTATCAGTTATTATTTGAATATAATTGGTGCATGATTTATTAAAACACATGATTCAAACCTGACTTTTTATTATGTATTTTGGGGTAATATATGTAGGGTTAAGATTTTAACTATAGCCTTTAAAAGGCATAAAATACACAGACCAGAAACCAAAACAAACACATTTAGTAAATGCGTCATGCAGAGTTTATTGAAAGAGTACATGTATATAATGTACAGCTGTCGTATCTGAATACAGTATTCCAAGAGATTTACAGTCAAGTCGTACACAGACCAACTCGTATACAGGTCAACTCGTATACAAAACTTTCCGCCTAAAAAACAAAAAGTCAGCTCGTATACAAGGTATTTTTGAGTAATTATCGTTAGCTTTTTTACCGAAAATGGATACTTATCACCATTTTAGACAATGAAAGTCATCTTTTGCTGAAACACATAATCTTTTCTTATAAATGCTATCATCTGTTGCAAGAATATTTGTTATATTCATCAATATTCGACATATTATTATATTTGATTATATATACATATGAAATTTTTGTATATGAGTTAACTTCCGGTTTAGCATAACAGGAAATTTTGTATACGAGCTGACTTTCGGATGTTTATACGGAAATTTTTGTATACGAGTTGACCTGTATACGAGTTGGTCTGTGTACGACTTGACCGAACTCCTTCCAAGATTAAACAACCATAATATTAATGAACAATGTTGTATATAAAAAACTACATGCATATTAACACAGGTACAAGTAGAGTCACATTGAGAAAAATTATTTCATGCAGTGCTAAGTAGTGTGTACTGTATGCAGGGTTATTTTTGCCCCGTGTTATTTTCGCCCTTCTACACCTGCAAACGGTTTCACCCCATGAATTTGCCCAAACAAAGCTGTGTTGAAAGAGAGATAATTTGAGACATTGAAATTCACCAGTCTTAAATTCGCCCGCTGATAACAAGGGCGAAAGGGGTAAAATAAAATGGGGGCGAAAATTTCCTGTATACAGTATATGTATATTTATGCGGTTATCATTAGGCTGAAGTATCAAAGTGACTGACAGTAGTGGCCATTAATAATTGTGTCCTTCTTAACAATAAAAAATTTAGTTGCCCATGCGGTCTAAATAAAATCAATTACATTTGTTAACCAGCTCATAAGTAACTAACTCAGTTGCCCATTCAGTCAAAATAAAATCGTGCAAACACGTAGCATGGAGGGGGGTGGGGCTCACTTTTTCTCACAGCAAACATTTTTCTTATATTTTACATATAGAAAATTGAATTATCATGGAGTTGGCCCCTCACTTGTTTGGGAGCATGTATAAAATTGACGGAGAAATCAGGAAAGTAACAGTGAATTCAAAGTTATAGCAGGTATAAGCCCCTCCCAAACCGATTAGGAATTTCATGATTTGCGAACTTAAATCTGCCCCACCCCCTTTCAAAAACGATGCTACGCACCTGCACAGTTATTAATATATTTGTTTACAGTCCTTTAGATGATTACAAGGGACCTATTTCAAGTCAGGTACACGCCACTCATTAAGAATGACATGAATTACAGCTCCTTCCTCCCCCTCTGTTTCTCCAGCTCTCTTTGACGATGTCGACGCCTGAGTGTCATCATCTGTGAAGGAGATTTCCATGTACTCTTCCCCCTCTTCTTCCTCCTCCTCCCCCAAAGGTGTGGCTACACTTTGATTGACAACCTCAGTGGGTGCGTCCCCTTTCTCACTGTTTTTCTTGGTGGGCGTTGCCCCTTTTTGATTGGGTGATTTCCCCATTCCTTCACTAATGACTTTTTCCAGGCTTTCCAATGGAACTCTCTCTAACACTCGACTGCGGATTTCCACTTGGTCAGCATGCTTCTTGGCCTTGTGTTTGTGGAAGGTCCCGTGATCCCGGAATTTTTCCAAACAAAATGGACAGGTAAAGGGTCTCTCTCCATTGTGAAGACACATGTGCTCCTTGAGATACTGAAAGCGACTGTAAGTCTTGTTACAGATGTTACACATGTAGTCTTTGAACTTGGTGTGTGTTCGCAAATGTCGCTGTAATTCAGCTGTAATAAAAACAGGGAACAATGAATGCAAAGGTAATCAACCTTGCACATCCTAACCATCTGTTACATGATGAATATGCATTTCTAGGTATATTCATGACTGATTTTTTTGTTGAGAGGTATCGGAGCAATTGCACTAAGAACGGGACTAATGGAGGATAAACTTCCGGGTTTAGAAGGGGCTTAACTCTAACAAAAATCTTGAATAAGAAATTCCTGACACTATGCAGATATACAGGGTATGCACATAGTAATTAGTTACACTCAATCTTGTTCAGCAGGTTAAAATGAGATGCACTGACAAACTGTTTCAGTAGTGCAAATGTACCGGTATATGAAATATTGACAAAACTTGAAAACTCAAAAAGAGCATAAATTCCAGAAAAAATTGAATCTGCAGAATTTCCTTTTAATTTACAAAAGAATGATATTTCAATTATTGTAATAAAGGCTTCGTCAATAAAAAAAAAACCCAAACCTTTATCAGTACATGCACATATATACATGTATATAGATAAAATGTGTTCTATATCATCATGAATATGTAATGCACTTACTTTTAGAGCAAAATGCCATGGAACAGTTCTTCTCTCCACATTTGAATTTCTTGATGTCATTGTGTCTCTCTTTGTGGAGCTTGAGGTTACTCTTCTGTCTAAAACTCTTGCCACACACGTCACACAGGTGGGGTTTTACATCCTCGTGGATTTTCTCGTGAACAACAAGTGGTCCGCTCTGTGTAAATGCCTTACCACAGGTCTTGCAACTGAAAATTCCATGATAAAGATAAAATGTGTAGGTTCATAGGTTTATACTTACTGTTTAAAGCAATATGAGCTGCAATTTTAATGGTGAAATTTTTTTTTACGAAAATGTCATTTTCTACTGAAATGACAAAAAATATCATGGTTTTTTAATTTCTGTTAGCCATATTTTTGTGGAAAAGCCGTTAAGAAGCCTTAATTGGAGCAAAATTGAATTATTGTTGTCCTGTACAAAAATTGATATATTCCTCAGAAGAGAAATCTTTCTTTTGACAAAACTTAATGATTTTTCAAATCTTATTTATCATAAAAGTTTAAGTTACATGCAGACTTATCAAACTAGCAGGTTTTTGCAGCAAAATAAAATTCTAAAAAATACAGCTCATATTGCTTTAAGCTATAGGGTTCAGGGAAAATCTTTTCTATTATTGTTACTTTATCCTTAAATTACTTTTTTCATGTGTTGCAAAATTTGCAAAAATGAAGTATATAAACTGCAATATTTTTATTTGTGTAAGTCATGTTATGCCATTTCAAAATATCTTTACAGTATATAATTACTGGTAAGATTTAATTTCTGTGTGTTTTAATATTTACAATATAAAATTACTGCAAATAAGTGAAAAATAGATCATCATGAAAAAAAACCTTGATATACAGTAGATGTATAGACAATAAGGACATTACACAAATGGTCTTTCTCCAGTGTGAATTCTCATGTGAACTTTGAGGCTCTTTTTCTCAGTGAAGGAATATTCACACACGCCACAAACGAATGGTCGGAGTCCCTGGTGATACGTCTCATGGCGCTGTAGGTTTCCTTTGGTGGTAAAACTTTTGGGACAGATGGAACACTGAAAGGGTCGTTCCCCTGTATGGGACCTCATATGGACTAAAATCAAATCAAATATAGAAGTTGGAAATAATGCGTGAATAGTAGACTTAAAAAAAATTTAACAAGGCCGAGTCTAATTATTACCCTAGATATTTTGATGAAATTTCTTGCATGTAATTTTACTTCTTTATCAATTATATTTAGATAAAAAAAAAATTTTTATTTACCACCCCAAATTCCTAGGGGGTTGTCTCTAAAGTTATTACATTGTATTTTTACTATGGAACCCTATGGGAATTTGTTGAAAAAGTGCTTAATTTTTATATTTTCCCCATATTTTTATTTATGCCTTAGGAATTTCTTTTTCTTTCGATTATATGAAAAATATAATTGTAAAAAGTCACCCAATGTTAATATTTATAACCATGTTTTCCTCATAGTTTGGTTCAGGGATAATACCAAAAAACAAATTAAAAAAATTTATTTTCAACAAAATAACACTTTTAAAATGCTAATATGTTTCTCTTAATGCTCTGTCAATAAATTCTCATTTTAAAAATTCATCGCCACCTCAAATAAATGAGGGAATCTTCCTTTTTTTCTTCTGCTTTATGCATAGTTTAAAATACCGAGAAACGATGACACGCAAGTGCCATTTTAGTATTTTACCCTATCAAATTCATAAAATCACAATTACACAACTAATGAACATTATGTTAATTTTGTATTAAAATACAAAAGACAAGAAAGTTGTAATTTTGCACCTATGGCTGAATTAAAATAAAAAGATGCGCAAATTAAGTCATGTACTCCACTACAACAGAACTCAACCTCTAAACATGCCAAATATGTGCTGGAAGCACAAAAATATACATATACATTTGTAGTTATGGATTTCATATTAAAGATTAATTTAAATTAGTGCATGAATACTTTTGTTATTATTTTCGGTACCAGATAATCTAAATCTTTTAAAATATCTTTTGTAATGTTTGGTAAACTATTTCAAAATCAAATGATTATTTCGTTAGTAATTATCAATAACCAATGACAGTTCAGATATTCCTACCATCCAGAGCTCCAAAACTGGACATTTTGACACCACATGCTGGACACTCCAGTGATGCCTGCTTCAATTCCTCCTTAGTTCTCCTTTTTCGTCGAATCTTCTGCTTATCTGAATTAAATATGTTCAACTCATCTGAATTTTCAGTACAGTCTTTCCCTGGTACCTTTTTGGATGGTCTCCCTCGCTTTTTCTTAACCGGGGGAGGCAACTCCTCTCTTGGGGGATCATCCTCAGTGTCAGGTTCCAAATCCTCATCTAATGTTTCCCATACCTCATCTGGCACCTTAGAGTAACTATGTCCCTCATACAAAAAACCCTGTTTCTTTATTGATTTTCTTTTAAGTCTCTTTTCTTTCTCCTCCCTTCGTTTCTTTTCTTTACTTTCTTTTAATTCTGCTTTTTTGGATTTTGCAACTGGATCAAAATCGGGATCTGTCTGGATTTTTTTCACACGCATATTTCTTTTGTACCTTAATCTTTTAGGTTTTTTATTCTCCTTTTGTTTCCTGTCCTTGTCTGAAGCTTTTTCTGTATGTTCGATGAGAACTTCTTGTGAGACAACATCGGAAACGTCGACACCATTGTCGTCATCATCGTCCTCACCCCCATCGTCTGCCTGAGAGCTCACAGTTCGCACACTGCCAGCGGCGATGTTCTGCTCGTCTTGTGGAAGAAGGATGACAGGCTTGACTGACACCTCACTGTTCTCCTCATAATGTAAGTGAACGCTCTGAACACTGTTTGGATTTGAGATTACTAGATCGGAGAAATCCAGTGTAGAGATTGGAGTGAATACACTCGTGTATGTGTCTGTTAAGGTCTGAACTGCTACCTCTGCCTCATTATCAGTGACTGCAGTTTCAGCTGGACTTCTTTTACTGGAGTTTTTTTCATCCTTCTTTTTCACAGCTTTTTTCACAGTTTTCTTTGGGGTTGGGGACTTTTTCTTTAAATTTTTCCTTTCCTTTGGTTTCTTTTTGACCTCACTGGATTTTTTTCCCTTCAATGTTTTGGGGCTTTTCGCTGAGCGAGTTTTCGAACTTGGAGTTGCTTTGGTTGACTGAATTGATAACTGACTTGATAATAACTGAATGGTGGCCACAGATAATGGATCTGAGAGTATATAGGAAGGAGGTATAAATGGTGTGGATTCATCAAGAGATGCCTGGGTGAAGAGTCTGACTGTTTGTGTCACAATCTGCCAGAACTGCCACGCCTCTGCCTTATAATGGGGAGGGATATGTAACAGCAATTGTATAGCTTCTTCAATCTAAATGAAAATAAATATTCAATGAAAAATATGATAAATAAATTTAAAGGCCATTCTATTGCAAAATAAAATTCATTTTTATGTCCAATTCTACACTATATGAAGGTCTATTACAATGGATCATCATAAAAGACTTTAAAGATACAAGATTAAAGAAATTGCCTTTTTTATGGGTACATGTAGGTATCAGCTTCGTTCGCCCTATGAACTTGTTCACCTGAGTCCGTTCGCCCAGAGTTTGTTTGCTCTAATTAATCCACCTAAACCTCATGCAAATGATTTTAAATGATTCGCTTGATGTTTTTAAAAAATTTAAGAAATTGAGACATTAATTGTTAGAAGGTCAGCAGCGGATTAGAACCTCTTCTATCTCTGAAGAATTTATATCAGGGTTGGCTGGGAAATACCAGTGCTGGGAATTACTGGTGGTAAATACCAGTTTTTTTTCCCGTTCCGGTAAATACAATTGATTTTCACTAAACTGGGAAATACTGGGATATACAAATTTATAATCTTTATTTCTTTAATTTGTTCAATGTAAAACTTATGTTTAGGATATAAGATGTTAACAATAAGCATCACAACCCAATTTATCATACCTTGCCATTTCACTGTCAGTTTATGAATCTTAAATTCACCAGATCACCTATTCCCAAAGACTTCTATAGCTGCTAGAGTACAAATTTTAGTCCAGCTTTTTGAACCCCAAATTTTGTGTTTTACAGATTTATAATTCAAAGCACGAAATAAACTGTTATAATTACTGTAGGTGTTACAAGAAAAAATTAAATAATCACACATGTTGTTTTAATAAATAATTGACTCTTGATAGTTTTGTGCTCCTGTTTTTGGGAAATATATACTATGAGTGGGGTTAATTGGCTTCTCAAGTGTGTTGCATACGGAGGTAGTGAAACAGTCACACTTTATTTTATTTTTTTTATTTCCTTGGCCCATTTTCACATTCACCAAATAACCAGAAAATGGAACTTTTGATATAATGTTTATGATAACTGTATAGATGCACCTATACCTGACTTACATCTTAAAAACAAATAGCACTGGTGTGAGAATGAACCATTTTTGGAGAATTCATAAGAAGATAACCAATGAATTACTGGCCAGTCAAAACTTGTAAAAACCAAAGAAAATTATAAAATGTCATATAGCTGACAAGGTGTACTATTGTCTACATCCCTACAGATTTGATTAAGACTAAGTATGAAGTACTATAGTATGTAGTTGTACTTTATTTCCCAGTATACAGTAATTCCCGGGAATTACCAGTATTTCCCACCGTCCTGGGAAATATGAGTATTTCCCGCTTTTTTGTTAACCCCGATTTATATACCTGAGCACAACACAATCCATTGATCACTTAATGAAATATATCGGATTCCGTAGATGGAACATGAAACTATCAAATTACTGTAAACTATAAATATAATATTATATAATAATTATAATTCACAATAAGTCATCGTAACGTTATCAGGTCAGTCAATTGGTTGTTATAATTAATATGTAGTATGATGTTATATATTTAGTATACTGTGGAATCGTTTAATTTCATGGGGGCCAATTTTTGTGGAATGTGTTTTTTCTTTATTCGTGGGGATGTAATTTCCTGGATGCACCGGTTTTAAGTTTCAGTAGGGAAAGATTAGTTTTTTATAATTAGTTTTCGTCGAGGATGTAAATTCGTGGGTGAGGGCTACCCATGAATACCACGAAAATTGAGCCACCACGAACTCTAATGATTCCACAGTAGTAGTGTTGATTATATTATAATTATACATCTCTGCATAATGTTAAATAATCTGAACACAAAAAAGATACAGCTCAAAATAAGGCGAACGGACCTTGGGCGGGTGGAATTAAGAGCGATCGGACCTAGGTCGAACGAAAACTAGGGCGAATGGCTTCAAGGACGAACAATTTCTAGGGCGAACAAACATACATTCATACATGTATGTACTGTTTACAGAATTTTGGTCACTGTTTCATTTTTGGCCCTTTTACTTGCATTTTCAGTTGGAAAATATGAATATAAGCTATCTAAAATGGATAATTTTCAAACTGACTAAATTGAGTTTATTGAATAAGGTATATAAAGCTATCATCATATGGTTTTATTTATTGTATTGTTGATATTGGTTTTAATGTCCGATTAACAAATCAATCCAACTAAAGTCTAAACAAGATTGCAAAAAGAAAGGTTTTTTTTTTTAAAGTATCTTTAATTATATATAT
The DNA here is from genome assembly GCA_020458035.1 of Magallana ariakensis. Classification (NCBI taxonomy): domain Eukaryota; kingdom Metazoa; phylum Mollusca; class Bivalvia; order Ostreida; family Ostreidae; genus Magallana; species Magallana ariakensis. Next base: position 16,191,477 of record CM035813.1, on the reverse strand, counting down.
ATATATATATATATATATATATATATATATATATATATATATATATATATATCAAAGAGGAAAAAAATAAGTTATCCTACATATTGCGACCCTATCTTGCATAACGGGACCGATGTTTGTTACTTCGACTTCCATCTAAGGCATCACAAAATCAATCGCGTTATGAATACCTTTGATTTATAAGTGACGAGTACATCTTCTGAGGTAAGAGAGAATGCGGCCATGGTCCTAAAGCCAAAAAACACCAAACATTAAAAATTTTATATCTTCAAATCAATTAGGAAGTGCCAAAAGCGCCATACTATACGAACCAAACACAAAAATTACATTATTCCCGGAATGTTTGTGCATTCGTTTCCATCTGCCAATGTCCCTGCTGTCGATAGATCTAAACTTCATTTGTTTTCTTTTCAATACTTGGTTTAATTTTTCCCCATTTCCACCCTAGTTAAATGTTAAACTTCTCTATTTTTACTTAGATACATGTATGCCAAACGAACCAAGCAGGCACACGACAAATGATAACCAGATAACTGTAAGTATTCCAAAACTGTATGGGCATCGTCGGATACAGGTCTAAGGGTGATCACATCTTCTTTTGTTTCATTTCTTTTATTTTGATATCAAGTTTTTGAGTTTTACAGAGCTAAATTAAAAATTATTTTTGCATAATTGTATTTCCAAACGCACCGGATTCGATGTGGCTTTTAAAAAAATAAATTTTACATTTCTCTAAACAATCTTTGATGATCTTCTTGAAACACAAAGCATAATTCATATTAAATGGTTTAAGAAATATTTTATTCACATTTATAAATGAACACGGATTGAACAGCAGGCAAAAATAGCCTATATCAGTTCTCTCCATTTGAGATCAAGGTATAAATATTTATAATACTAATAGTGTATACTTTTCAAGTTTTACATGGACATTTTACTAACTTATAAAGAATATAGTAATAAAGGATTTATTTAAATAACAAGATAATGATAGAAAGAAATGGTTTGAAATAAAATAAAATGAAATATATTTTTTTCCCAGTCAGCTTAAAAGAACAAATCATGCAGGAGGCTATCCATATGGCTACTTTCCTCCGATTATAGTACTTGCAATTTCGTCACAACGCCTACTGTAAACCAACTTTATATTCGAGTGCGAGAAATATTTGTGAGGTTCGCGAGAGCGTCGTCGTCTATTGTAACCAAAGGCATCTGACGTTATTTAAACAATAAAATGCTTTCTTTGGTGATTCATTCGGGATATGAAGGTAGCGACATTGCAGAAAAAATACATAACCCGCGTTAGCGGGTTATGTAAATTTTTTCTGCAATGATCGCTACCTTCATAACCCGAATGAATCACCAACGAAAGCATTTTATTGTTTATATTAACATCTTTCTTTTAACTAATTAATAAATTGAGCGTAAAAAGTAAGTAAAATTCACTAAATTACTGTTAACGTACATAAGTACGTTAGCTAAAAGAAACAGCCAAATCGTCTCCTGTGAGACTTTGAGTCTGACATCATCATGGTTATTTCGTGCAGTCCGTGATTTTTCTTAGGTAGTTGTAGGTCTCGACCAATCGATAAACTGGGCGTGTCAATTTCAGTCTGGCTGTTTCTATAGAGCTATGAATTAACTATATAAGTCTCCGTAAGAAATAGAGGGAATAATACTTGGTAGATGTAAATATACATGTGTATATTTTTTCATAATAGTTACATGTACTGTAATAAATACCGTATACCTAATAATTAGGTAGAGTGTATTATTATATTTTTATGATGAGAAAAATATATAATGTCACTGTGCCTGTGAATATAACTCTGCAAATTGCGGCACTTAATGAAATATCCATGGGCACTGGTGTTCGTATATGAAAAAAAAAAAGGATAATCAGAACGGCAATTAATTAATAAGTGCTGATGTGGCTTGAAGTCGAATGTATTCATTTTGCGTCGATTTTTACAATGTATATGTATTTCAATTTAGATCTATATACTTATAAACATAAATTTATAAATATATACTTATAAAAACATTACAGTTGCAAGACGGATATGTTGTATTCTAATTAAAAAACTGTTTCAACGCTAGAAACGAAAGTCAACAATGAACACTTATACAATTTCATGAATACCAATAATTTTACACTAGCGTAGTTTTGTTCAACAATTGTTTTGTCCATTGTAGATATATTAGTTAATATTTAGCTTTTGCATGATCATGCTTGATGTGTTTTTATATCATTCATATTCATGACTGTATGCCAACATGGTAATTGTCAATAACCCCCCCCCCCCAAAAAAAAATACTTATCGTAGATATGGTAGAGGAGCGGTTTTATACAAGTCTAATTTATATTAGATTCGTAAAGATCTTGATGTATGAAATGGCAATATTTATATTAAAGTTTCGCAATACATCGCGAAAGTTTCGCGTTCATTCGCGAAAGTTTCGCGTTCATTCGCGAAAGTTACGCGTTATATCGCAAACGTTTTGCGTTTATTCGCGAAAGTTTCGCGTTATTCGCGATAAAAATAATTTTGTTACCTACGAAAATGGGCTTTCGTATAAGGTGCACTGACGGCAATGTAGTTTAAAAAAAATGAAGGTGAGAGCTGCAAAACAAAAATATATATCAATATAAAGAATTTCTACATGTATATACATGTATAACCCTATTTATAAACAGTTAGAACCCAGCTTCTCTGACAGCTTTAACACTGCATCTAATACATGTAATTGATACTACTGAATGATTCATTTTGGTTGATTGATCAGATATAATTTGATTTAACTGATTGGTTCATGTATGGTGTGTAAATGTGGAAGTGTCTTAAATAAGAATGGAATAAGAAAGGCAGCTTTAACCATTATATATAGGTTTATTATGTGGTGAAGAACATGAATAAAAAAATTGAAAAATAAAAATAAAACCAGCATACATTCTGTGCAAAAAAGGATCCTAAAGCAAAACACACAATCATCATACTGAATGATATCTTGATGACCCAGTAACAAAGAATGAGCTTGATATCAAAAACGGGCACACTTTACCAAAAATATAGATTGTGTTACATTAATGATAAAGATATGCAACAACAATTATTTTTCCTAGTCAGTTTTCATATTAAAAAATAAATTTTTACTTAGATTTTACAGAGACTTGTGCAAGATCCTACCTTCTAATTAAGAAATAAGGAATCATTCTTTGAGTATTATGAGGTGATAATTTTGGTCAGGGCATGATCAATTCCAATCAAGCCTGAAGGGCTGATCACGCCCCAACTGAAATTATCACCTCATAATATTTAAAGAATGATTCCTTATTACTTATATTTACATAATTTTAAGTAATTGTACAATTAAATATTTGAATATCAAGTAAACCCCTTGCGCCCCAATTATAATTTATTGGACTGTATAGTACAAAATCGATAGTAGTGTTATCACAGGCAACGACTCTGTAAAATGTAAATATAATAGTATAATCTTTAATTAAGATAAAGCACTTCTCATGTATTGGAATGATATATTGATATACTACATGTAGTATACATAACATTTTCTACAGAATAGCAGTACTCTAAACAAAGCACCTCCAAGTACCTAGTGAGTGCATGCATGTATTTAGAACACATATTGCATCACATATTGCACCATATACAACATTACTGCATGTATATCAAGAGCAAGAAAATGTCAGCACTTTTACATTATAGAAGCAAAGTTTTAGTTGAAATGATATCAAATGACTTAAACTGTGAATATCACAGTGCAGCCCTGAATCAGTCATTGTATCACAGAGGAACACAAAATTTTACAACAAAGTTATTGTTTGGAACATACATTTTGTCTATCACACAGTCAATCTGATTAAAATCAGATTCTTTGATCTGCTCACGTAGATCGCTACACAAGTAGCGATCTACGTGAGTGGGTCAAAAGATCTGATTTTAATCACATTTCACACACCGTATTCCATTCAGGCATGGATAAAGATATACAACATTTCCTATTCCAAAAAAAAAAAATAGTTTCAATAGGTAAAGAGAACATTTTAATTCATTTTGATAAAGTTTATTGTAGTAGTTTTTTTTTTACTAGTGACAACTAGATACATTGTTTAAAATTCTTAAGAGGAAAATCAAAAGAAAGTTAAGAAAAACTTTAGGGCCAGCTTACAACGTACATAATTAAGGTCAGTTTAGGAACTGGAACCACACTATTTATTTATTTGGCCTCATTAAAATCTTATCTACACAAAATATACTAAATACATGCATACATGTACATGTATCTATACACCCTGAACATCATATTATGACCTCATTGCAAAACCATCAGATTTCTACATAGCTAATCACATCTAAAAAAAAAAAAAAAAAAAAAAATTCCCACTCGACACATGAAACCACAGGCACCTGAATTTTTATCAATCAGTCGCTTAATAAGCCAAATATAAAAAAATTCTAACTCCTCTATATATAAATACATATAGAGGAGGTAGAATTTTTTTATATTTGGCTTATTAAGCGACTGATTGATAAAAATTCAGGTGCCTGTGATGAAACGTACACAGAATAGTTATAACTATAAAATAATGTACTCATGTTTAACAATAAAATCATCACTTGGAAGATACAAAGACACACATACAAACTTGAGCATTAAAAGTCATGGTTCACAAATCTCAATTATACCGAATAAATAAATAATTAGAGAGCATGGCCGGGGGTTAACTCTTGTGTCGCCTGTCACGTTTTTTGATGGAATTTCTGATAAACTGTATCACTTTGTAGGGATCTGTGTTGGCATTTTGAGCCTATGATGAAAAAAAGAAAATATGGAGAATGTACACAAACAATGTAAATAAATTTAATGGCATATGATTTGATCAACATCATTCATTCCTTCAAGAAATTAAATATTTATGTTTTCAATTGGATTTTATGGCCCAAAAATAATCAATACAATAGTTAATACAATATAATATATATTTTTTTTACTTTAAAATCTAAAATATAAAAGGGGCTTGAAAATATCATTCTTCCATAAAATTTGATTTTAGGGAGCAAGAATCTTTTTGCTTCAATATTTTGATTACAGCAATTTGACAAGTGTTGAGCTAAATGTTAAAAAAGAACAGTAAATTAAAATAAATTTCTTTGCCAGAAGTATTAAAACATTTATATATTTCAATACATGTAGTAAAATGTAATATGAGATAACATGCTTTCACAATAACAGTGTTTGTACAAATACAGTTTCTATAACAGAAATACAAATGTACTTACAGTAAATAGTTCCAGTGAGCTGATATCGGACCTGATGTCCTCCACTGGACCCCTGGTGATGAGGCGGGCAAACGCAGGAATCCGTCCCAGTCTATCCTCCGGATCCTATAAAATTAAGGCCAAATTATCTAACTCTTACAATATTCTGAGGAACAAAACCTCAAACAAGCAGGACAAAGTGTTTAAAATTTGAGTGGACAACTTTCACAAACTTGTTTCTAAATCTCAAATTTGAAAAATCATGACTTCAATATCATAGTTATTTTTTTAATTGATTTTCAAGTTCTTTTAGATTCATGTATTATAATGAAGCAGAAATCTGTTATAGCCAAAAAGATAGAGTACTACAGGTGACACATCTTCATTAGCCAAGGGTTTACAATCCACGCCTGTAAAGGAGAGGAGTGTATCAAAACTCTTGGCTAGCGAAGATGCAGGTGACATGCAGAATAACATTAAGAGGTTTTGAGACTATATGATTATGTACTGGTGTTAGGTAAGTAATCTACAAATAGAGCGCCACCTACCAGGCTGGGAAGCCCTATCCCTGAGCTGTAGCACAGTTTCTCCATGTCATCAATGAAAGCTGAAATAACCACATCAAACAATTGATAAGTGATTGATAATCTTTACCCTTAAGTATCTTAGTTTCATAATGTGCATAAACTTGTGTTCTAGGTCAACACTGTGGTTAATATATGGATTTTCATAATGAATTCGAGAAACATGGTGATGACAATAATGGTAAATGCAAAACTAGCTTATAGCATAAAGGTTTTGGATTTTTCTGATTGTCATGAGAAGTTTGTTCCTGCAGTTCTCTGCATTGTGTTTACAGGAACATGTACATCCTGGTTTACTTACCTCTATAAGTAAAATAGAGAAGATCAAAGAAGTCTTGGTCAGCCTCTTCACTAATGATGATGACCTCATTGTCCTTCTTAGGAACCTGTAACACAAGAATCTACAGTGTATGTTGTTTTACATCCCTTCAAGACACTTGCAGAACCACTGAATTGCCTAAATTTTAAGCCTACCAGAGATGCCAAAGCCACAGCTTTGCCGTACTTCACTCCTAGCCCCAGGGACATGTGGATCATTATGAGATCTGAGAAATAGTTGTCCTTAGGATGGTCCTTTGTGTACAGGTTAGCTGCCATTCTCCAGTTCTCCACAGCCCCTGTAAAACACACCATGCATTATTCCTACATTTTGAAACACAGTGCAGCTGTTTTTCTAATGAAATTACCATAAGTAAGCAGATATCAAATACAGTATACTAGCTGTTCAATGTACAAATAACCTAAGTACCAGGTTTGGAGAAACCATGAAATGTGGAACCATACATTTATATTACTTGCAATTTAGTAACATGTATATATATAATCATAAATAAAACTTGGTGTCTAGTTTTTTTTCGGTTGTCATTCTAGCTTGATAAACAAAACCATTATATATCTGGCTTTACTTGCTACCATTAACTGACATCTGATAGATGCCATACCTTAATATCTGGTTTTGTCCAGGAAGATATGTACATGAGGACTAATCTGGCTTAAGATGATTTAACCTGATATCTACTGATTGCCATTCATTGACATCTGACATTGTTTAGAATCCATACCTTGATATCTGGTTTTATCCAGGAAGTTATGGACATGATGATGGATTTGACATTACAACAACGTACCCTGATATCTGGTTTTGTCTAGGAAGTTATGGAAATGAGGATGGATTCTACATTAAAATAACGTACCGTGATATCTGGTTTTGCCCAGGAAGTTACGGACATGAGGATGGATTCGACATTACGCAGCATAGTTAAGGCTGTCAATAAATTCTGTTCAGACAAAAAGTACGGGAAATGTGCATTATGACATCACAGTATATTACAAACCTCGAAAGTACTTATTAATTTATTTATTAGCAAAATTAATTTATACCAATCTTTTAATTGAAAACAACAAATGCTATTTCTTACAATTTTGATGTCCGTTATATCGTACACACTGAAAAATAAGCGAGATGTTGTTCCCTCTGTACTACAAAATATGATGTCATATGCTTCAAAATAACGCATTAAGTTAAGGCATTGGAGGCTATCATGCAGTTTTTTAGTGAAGGAAAATAAATGTCATAGATTAACGGAAAATTATAAATGAATATTTTGTTTAACATTATTATTAGTAGAATGCTACCTTTCAAGTCTTATTTTCATTTTGTTATAATTATGCATAGTATAAAGAGGCATCCTCGGTTTTGTATAAAATATCGTATATCTTAAAGATTGGTACCTAAATAAATCAATTAATTGCAAGGGCATACGCTTACCTGATCATGACAAACTTTTACATGTGAATTTGAAGTATGCTATGTAATTTAAAAACTTCTACGATCCTTGTAAAATCTTACAAATTAATTATTTTTTTAATGAAATTAACACTGTGACCTTCAAAATTATTCAACATATGCATTATAAATTACGTTTTCTACTAACAAATAATCTTATCTTAAAAAGTTTGCATCTTTTTTTAAAATCTACGATATAACATCAAGTTATTTTATAATTCAGTTGTGAATTTTGACATGATTATGCCCTTGCAATATTGAATTTTTTAAATGACCTCAAAACTACAAATACATCCGCTTGTATCATTCGACTGCCATATCACGTGACCACTATGAACATAAAATATTGTACTGTTATATATATATATATATATTTCTGAAATATATTGCATTTGAGCGACTGTTATTGATTTTAAAAAGGACATGCCAGTTGAACTAAAGTATACATGTTTTCATCACAAACATTTGCCGATATTTTTATTGGCCGCCTTAACTGTACTGCGCAGTACAACGTACCTTGATATCTGGTTTAGTTCAGGGGGTTATGAATGTGCTGATTGATCTGATTTAAGACACCATACCTAGATATCTGGTTTTGTCCAGGAAGTTATGGACATGAGGATGGATTTGACATTAAAACAACATACCTTGATATCTGGTTTAGTTCAGGAGGTTATGAATGTGCAGATTGATCTGATTTAAGACACCATACCTTGATATCTGGTTCTATCCAGGAAGTTATGGACATGTGGATGAATCTGACTCGCCCCACCATGAGGCAGCATGTCCCAGATCAACATGGGGTACTTGTAGCTACGGTCTATTGCATAAGCTTTCTGTAACCTGCACAGAGTAAGTGATAAATGACAGACTTCTTAATTCAAAATGTATTGATTGTAGTTTTGTTTTGAATGAACATTATTTTATTGAACACTATCCTTATAAATAAGATACCAATTTAATAGTCATATGACTATTTTCTCCCCATTCTATGTATACAGGTATATTTAGATTCATTTTTTGTCTATAATATAGCATGTTCAACTAGATTACCATTTCTGAGATGTTTTCATGAGGTCCATAAACTGGGTGTTGGTCCAGTTGAGGGGGTGGTGTTTCTTGATGAGGGACAGTGTGTGCCAGTGGTCCAGCTTGAAAGTGTTGGCTGCCGTAAAGGAAAACTCCCCCTCCACCCGCCCAAATACATCCTCTGCAGTGTTTCTGTTGCCCAGATATAAGTAAAAAATATTACATATAATGTTTGGGTGTAAAATGACATGAAATCTGTATGACATTAAGATCTGTTGGATAAAAAATATATGGAAAACATGTCAAACCTGAGAATGCTGCTTGCTAACAGAAATTATCAAGATCCAATATATCATTAATTATCATATGTATGTAGCTATATGTACAGTATATATCTGAATTTTAATCAAGGTCAATATTTTGTATTGCTAAAGTAATTTTAGTACCCTGTTATACTACATGTACATTGTAATTATTAATTGGGTGACATAATTGTAACTCACGTCTTGTATCGACAGAAATCACATGTCTGTGCTGTTTTCTCTGATATTTCTTCAACACTGTAAGACACAGACTCTTTTTTACAACTGTATATCAGTCAAAAATCTATACACACAGTACATCTGTAAAGTGCTACTTATTTTAAAACATGTTCAAGTATAAGTCCGATATTTCTAAGACAGATATAATCTCAGTAGTCTAATGCCTGGCGAATACTTACTATTCTCTCTCCGGCCTTGGTGGCTTAGACATGGGTCTTTTCTCTCTCAAGGGATTGTAGACATTCTCCTCTCTTGTGTATTCATTGTAAATGAATAAGATTCTCTAAATTTATGGGGAAAAAAAATAGCAAAGTAGAAAAATCAATCATTTTATATTGTTAGTATATTTCATACAAAATAATAATACTCCTAGACTTTTCAGTTTTAGGGGATTAGAAGATATAAATGTATATTTTTATAGAAATATGTACAAACCTGATCTTTTACATTGTTGAAGAGTTTTTCATTTCCTCCCAGCCAACCTTTGACCTTTGTGGCAAAGGTTTCTGGTATAACTACTTTCGCTGGATTCTCAGTGATAGTGAAAATTGCGGAAAACCTTTTGTACATGTCCCTGAAAAATAAATGAATTCCATTTACTTGTTGAAGGTTTGAAACTGTGTTAGTGTTACATGTATCCCGTACAGCTCTGTGCACTTATGTAGGGATCTGTATTTTAATCAGATTGACATGTATCAAGATCATTACTGCATTTTAACTGTAACATGATATCTAAATTTTGCCTTTATGTTAAATCTCACTGTATACGAATTATCAAATACAAAATTAAGTTTCTCCCATTTTTGTTTATTTTTAAATCAAAAGATTTATTTTATGCATTGTCTGTGAGAAGTAACTTAAACATTCTGATTTTATCTTTTCCAACTCCTCTTATAACAAACAGGTATACAGTTTAGACATACCTGCATACCTTCTGTTGTAATTTTTGTAACAAATAATAAGTCTGGATTATTTTTCTCAATTTCTTAAATGTAGAAAAATCTTATTACTCTAATGCATCTGTCAACTTACATGCATGGTAAGTCTGTAGAACTCTTCCATACTACTATTATCTCCGGGTAATTCTCCAGCGACAGAGGTGATTCAGACTTCATACAATATTTCTTGAACCATGCCTGGAATCATGATACATGTATCATTAATAACTCTTCTAATCATCTCTCTTTTTCTTCTTAAAGAATAACCCCAACACTTAAATATATAAATATCATATCATCAATGGTAGATTTAATTATCTTTAACAAATTTATTTGGACCCTTAAACAACCAAAAGATTAATGCTTTAGTTTAGTACATAGGATATTCTGGATAAGCTGCTGTTTACATAATAGGAAAATGTTTGGGGTTGTTTACCTGTCGCTTTGACTGTCATATTGTATTTACAATTGAGAATCAGTGCTTTATGTAAGCAATAACAATGTGTGGTCAAGTAATGACATACAATCTTTTTAAGGTCAATGACAAACTTAGGATTTTTGGAACTAGCTGTGTTATTCACTTGCTCCAACTTTGTATAATTTTTCCAAGCTAGACTGAGAGTTAGGGGTTAATGGACTTGAATATTCAGAAAAATACATGAACTGTCCAGTAATCATGAAAACACCTACCTCAGAATCATCTGCCACTCGTAATTCAGGCCACTGTAAGTAAAGGCTGTTTATGTGTGTTGTAGCTGAAGGTATATTTTTTTTGGACGGGTGTAGGAAGGAGGTCACTAAATACAGCAAAAGAACAATGGACACCAGCAAGAAGAGCAGCTGCCACTTCCTAAATGATATCACTTTTGACATTTCACTTTTCTGGTACATAACATGGCCTTTCTACTCTGAAAAGAAAATTGTCCCCTCTTAGCAAAACCATAAATATTGCAACTTTTTTGAAAATTTTTAAAAATTTTAAAAATTCAAAATGGTTCATCTAGAAGATGTTTTAAAAGATTCAGGATATAAATTACATGTACTCTGAAAGAAATGAAGTATGTGTGTGGAGAGAGAGAGAGAGAGAGAGAGAGAGAGAGAGAGAGAGAGAGAGAGAGAGTTACTTAACAAGTGTGTGTATTTAGCCTTAAAAGTTTTGATTGGTTGGTTGGAAAATATTTTCTTTAAGTATATCTCTGACTTTTGCATCAAAGGAGTATTTGAATTGAAAACTCTGCAGGTGCTTGGATTTCAGTCTTAAGCATTTCTGCATATTAGTCATGATACCCAATTCGCGAAAAAAAAATGGGTGGTTGGTGAGTCTGTACACGTATCTACATGCATAAAAATCAACATTATTTGTAGGTACAATATACATAAAATGTTTATGTTTATATATTTACATTTGCAAATATGTTTCCTTATACGAACCTATAGAATAGCGGAAACGTTCAATTCTGTATGAACTTTTTCGTGACATCACAATGATCATAGCGCACGCTTACCGCTTGAATAATTTTAAACATAAAATCCATAAAATCTTGGAAGTTTTAGCAATTTGGGGTATGTATGTCACAAATTGGCACAAATTACTGAGTTTTTTTATTCTTTATTAAAATGTTATCTGTTCATATCTATTCACAGGGGCTTGTGTAGAAAAAAAACATCGTTAAAAAAGAGGGTACCTTGGAGGAAAAATATTTTTCCTCCAAGGTACACCCTCTTTTTTTAACGATGTTTTTTTTTTTTCTTCACAAGCCCCTGTGATCTATTGATCGAGCCACGCGGCTGTTATCTCGTCGATCATCCATGCGAACATAGAGTAAAACAGTGGAAGTTAAAACATCAAAACAAAAGTTACCTCGTTAATCAAATAAATGGGACAAACTCTCTCCTCCAAGACTTATTTCGAAATATTTCTGTAAATTGTTTACTTTTGCATGGTCGCAGACATATTGGATTATTTTTTGAAAATCCCGAACCCGATTGAGCTAAAGGTCAATAATCTTGTGAATTCACAAGCAGAATAAATCAACTATCATGAATAGAATCGTAGAAAAATATATTGAAGGAATATTAAACATATAACATGTATTACTTACGAAAGCCCGGGAAAATGAAGCATATCCCATATTATGAAATGTAATAGATTATACAGACAGCCGGGCTGAATATTAATTATTCATCAAACTCAATTTTAAACTCTGCATTGATTTTATTTCATAATTGAATGGAGTATGAATCCAGGCACACAGCAACAGATCGGGGGGGGGGGGGGGTACTGTCCCCTCATAGCTACTATTTTTTTAAAAATGTACCCAAATAACGGTTTTTTCTTTTATTTACTCTTTTAACTTTTTAAGAAAAAATAAATGAATAATTAACCATTTAATTCACTTTTTTTTTTACTAATTCCTTCACTTTAAGAAACAATGCTACATGCCTGGAAACAGGGAAAGGTTAAACGAAATTCACATTGGAAGAGATTCAAGCCATTAATTTCTTCACGCGTTACCTGAGTGGTTGGTTCCTGTAGTACACGTGTAGTAGTGCGCGTATAATTAAAGGTATACATAATTTTTTATCATAAGTTATGCCTATTCTGTGTTAAAAAATTTCCATCGCAATAAAGATTAAAGAATATATCGAACGGGCACATATATCAAACGTCATAATAATTGTAATAGAGGCAATTCAATAAACACATTATTCAAAGAACTTTTTGACATTTTCCCCTTCTCATATCATGTTCCCGCAAATGAAAGGTCCCTTAAGTCGGGTATTTATCGGGGTCCGCATCATGGACGTACGAGGGTCAATCAAAAAATACGAATGTGGCTGTCTACCATATATTTTTCATTAAAGTCAAAACTAACAGATTAATTTAAATGCAACAATACTTATTTTATTAATATACGAAGTTTCATTTCATTTGATGAAAAGGTATTTTTGTTACCCGGTTTTAAAAGCAACATGTTTTGTCACCACGGCGCAGGGTAACATTGAAAACATGACGTCAAGATAACGCAAGCATAGTTAATAGAAATATCCAATCTTTATACCACCCTGAGTCTTTTGTGCTTTTCACCATACAATTTAAATCGGCACTATATCACTTGACATCTAATTTGTTCACAATTGTTCGAAAATCAAAAGTTTGTTCCTCGAAGTTTTCTTATTTTTTACCGCATGTCTCTTCGTTTACATGCAGTAAGACAATCCCTAAATGTCAGATGACGTTGTTTATTTCTTGATCAAATATTTACAGATATTCTATTATCTTTCGTACTGATTGATGTTCAAAATACATTTACCACAACCCCCACAAAATGTGTTAGAGTTAAACACAAATGTGAAAATAGTTTTTGACTTATTTTTTTTCACCACTGAGCATTTTCAGTTTTTATCGGCATTTTCCCGAGTTAGATCCATACTGTTTATACTTTTCGTTGCGCCGTGACGTCCGGCGACGTCAATATTTTTAGTCAATTTTAAGGAGGACTATATGTCTTTAGTTACTGATATCTGTTCAACAAATCTATATATCCCGTCATTATTTGGTACATAGAATACCATATCAATTTTTAATTTTAGGTTTCAATTTTTGTTGGGTTTAAGCCCAATTTATGGAGATATTACTTTCAACATAATATGGTTTATTGTTTACGGAATACATAGTTTGACCTTGCGCCGTGACCTCATTTTTGCAGGATAAGATTCTCAATAATTCTTAGAAATGAAGGAATATATAAACTTTTTTTATTTCAAATTGTTTAAAAAGTTGCTAAATTATGTCTACTAAATTTAGTTATAATATGACGTTAAATAACATAGCTATGGCAAAAGTCTTCGTATTTTTGATTGACCCTCGTATATACACGTGTTTTCCTTTTCCGTCAAATATGTCTTACCTTTTTTTTCTAAGATTAGGGTAGGAAAGGAGAGTAATTGAGAGTTACTTACATGTAAAATCATTCAACATGATAAATAAGTACTAGGGATGGCAATCGATCGCAGAGTTGCTACAATGTTATCGGTTCATCGTAATTCGTTTCGACCGATTAACCGGTTACTCGTATCAAAGTACGCAGATTTTTTTTTTACATGTTATTTTTAATTATTGTTATAAATGTTACAAAAAACACGTTAGGAATATTTTGTTATGTGTAAATCAAAATATAATATGGGAATTATATCTCATGATAATTATTCAAAAAGAATTCTTTAAAACAACCAACGAACAGTCGTGAAAAAAATTTCAGACCAGATGTCGCAATTTCGTAGACAGTTCGACTTCTTATTTGAACAAAGCCTGCCCATGACAAGATGTACCATCGTTTCGACCGAGTAATCGGTTAACTGGTGAGAGTCATACCTAATTAACGCTGATCAGAGTTTGTTTTGTATGCAACGGAGAGAGGTACTCGTACATTAAAGGTATATATGCCGTTTTAAATGAAAATTTTAAAAGAAAAAAATGTTTTCATTACCCATTTAGCTACAAAAGTTATTAACTTTCTGCAAATTATACAGTTTAAATCAAACGCATTTAAAAGTATTAAATATAAATAATGTTATTCTAATTTATTCATTTACTGACCGGGGCGGTCACTAAACATCCAACTTTGAAATATTCATTAGTAAGTAATGTGATAAGCTAAGTTTAGAACCTACACACGATGTCGACGCGAAAACGTGGTCGGCCCGTTGGCAGAGGAATAATTTCAACGCGTTCGAAGAGAAAAGAAAGAAAGAAACAGTATGACATAAAACGTTGTAAAATGATAATCTATATTGAAGACCACTTTGAGCGGTGGACACGTGTTAGAAACTTCGTGTTTAAAGCTGAACACTGCTCGTAAAAAGTCACCGTCACACAGGTACCTGGTATACCCTTCGATTTCGTTACACCCGATTGCACACCTGAAACTCGTGGCCGGCATGTAGTATTCCTTTCGTCGTCTTTGGATTTTATGCATTTATTTCTTAAACTATGTGCATATTCTGTTTGTAAATTATGAATTGACCAATTTATTTGATGTTAGTATTCTCTTATCTTGAAAAAAAATGCGTAAAATTGGATAATTTCAACGCGACCGAGTAACACGGCGAGGCAAGATGTACGTCCTCACAGGTGAGACATCTACAGCGAAGTACTTTGAACTGTTTAGAGGTCTGCCCCTTATATAAGGGTTGTAGGGACAGCAGTGATGAAAGAGAAATATGGCGGAGAGTGCCTATTTACGAGCGGTGTTCAGCTTTAACTAGGGCTTGCCGGTTTCTTGCTATAGACAGGTGGGTCACACAGCGGTGTTTTTTTTTCTTTGTTTAATAAGATATTTACTCATAAAGGAAAAGAAGCTTGTACATGTATGTGTATGGTATTCATTGTCTGAATACGATAAAACTTGTATATAGATATCACTCGAATACTTTAAATCTATAAATTGTATATGTTTTAAGTCGAGGGGCCCCAGACGGGATAATTTTGACGTTATATTATATAAAATTACATGTTGTCAATGTATGAAAATAATGGTCAATTGCAAAAGAGCTCTCATCGATTGTCTTCGATACCGATACGCGACCATCCTCATAAAATGCAGATGACAATATCTGATATTTTCCTGTTAACATCACACAAACCTGTTTATATGAATTCAAACAAATGTAAACAAACCTGTCGTATTACCTCGTTCTGCATGCTGCTTTTTCTAAATTACTATTCCCGCGCACATGCGCAAATCCACCTCAAACGTTAATCGTTTATGAATATGCATATATAGGTAGATCGACGTTATTCATTTTCAAATTATGGCTAGTACCTGGTTAATATTTATCAAAAAATTGTAAAATTTTCTATAAACTTCTTTTTCATATATCTAATCATGCTGACAAAATTTGGGTCTGGTTTTCAACACTGCAAAAATGCCGTTTAAAACGGCATATATACCTTTAACCTAGAGCCTTTATTGATACAGTTTCAGTTTATTTATTCTTTAAGCCAAACGGCTCATCAGATACAAAGAATACATAATATATACACTGTCACGACAGCCGCCGTGACTGTTCACATGCGCGGATCCAGAAAATTTTTCCAGGGGGGGTCCGAAGGGTAATTGTGTTTTCCAGGGGGGTCCGAGGCATATTTGCGATAATTTTACTATGTAAATTTAATAAATTTTCATTTTCCAGGGGGGATCGGGACCCCCCGACCCCCCCCCCCTCTCTAGATCCGCGCATGGTTCAGTCAAACACAACAAGATTCGATTTCTATTTACAATTTTTTATATAAAATAAAACTAAACAAATATACATAATATATACACATCATGAACAATAAAATTTGAAGTTCTCTATCGTCCCAAGTCTCCATCATGGGCATGTAGAACAGTAGAGGCATGGCGTGAGACAGTGGCGGACAAGAGCAGGTAATACCATGGCGATGGACTGCCAGAAACTGGATAAGGACCTTATTGAATTAAACAATAAACATATTTTGAGTTACATGATTAATATACCTTGCATAAACATAGGCCAAGTCACACGGACTTAAATATAACCTTATGGCAACAACAGCACGCCATACAACAGCACGAAATCACAGCGAATACGAGCACTGCATACCGTTAAGAGTATCACACTACTTAACAAAGAATAAACACGTCTAAGCAATAGACAAATAACACCGTACTACACGGCAAAAATACAAATATATCATGCATTTATATCCAAGTATAAAGCACGCACACTCGACACGTGACCACACAGGAACACGCGCGAGCAAACACCTATGTTTAACAGTTCTACCTCGTAAAACCAGTATATCAAAAAGTAACAAAAAATACTCAATATAAACTAAACAGTAATGTAAAAAGGCTGTAGTTAAATTACAAGAGTACAAAATATTTTAACTTACCCCTAGTAGGAGAAAGGGTTACTCAAACCTTAGCTGCTTATACCTGCCATGGAGAAATCGTGGCCACTGTCTGCCAGGTCTGCAGTGCGGCAGTTTAAATAAGATAATTAAACAATAGAAAAGAACTGACCAATACTATAGCTGACACCGTGTCCAGAGAGGTACACTACGGGTATAAACAAAACTAGTTACACAAGAACGTTTAAGAGGTTCCCTACAGGATACTAATATGTTAAAAAATATACAACAGTAGATACTGATCCGTGACATACACAATATAAGAAATAATATGTAGCAATACACGTACCAAATGCATCAAAGTATTATCTATTTATCTATTACAAACAGATTTCTAAGTGTTTTTGCTCTCTGTAGATATTTTCCTAGATTACTTAATTTAGTAGTATTTTCAGTTAACAATAATTGTAGCAACTTAAACATACTTGGTTTATACCAATAGTATTTTTTGATATACAATTTCCTATAATCATGATACAGCGAGCATTTAAAATAAAGTGATACCCATCTTGGACATCAAAATTACAAAAAATACATAATCTTTGCATTTTTGGTAACTGGGTAAATCTTCCCTTCTCTATCATTAAAGAAAGCCCACTCATTCTATATCTTGAAATTAGCTGAATATACTTGACTGGAATTGGTTTTAATGAATGGGACTGTAAACACAACTTGTTTGTTAGGTATCTTACATGTATATGAGCGCGGTGCATATTGTTTATAACAGTATTAATAATGGTCAGATATCGTGGTCACTTAATCGACTATTACTGTTTCTCATTAGGATTCCCGTTTCACTATATATTGGAAAGTATATTGCTGTGGAAGCTTGCTTTTTTAATATGATACTTGAATTGCTTTCATGTAAAAAGAAATAAATAAACCATTATCCTTATGTATTTATTATAAATATGGAAAAAAGTATCATTAGCAGAAACAAAAAAGGAGATAATGTCAATAATGAATCTACAATATATAAAATTACACTATATATTGCCAATAAGTGAATCTACAATATATAAAATTACATGGAAAAAAGTATCATTAGCAGATCAAAAAAGGAGATAATGTCAGTAAATGAATCTACAATATATAAAATTACACTCTATATTGCCAATAAGTGAATCTACAATATATAAAATTACACTTTATTGACATGCAATTGTGAGGAACTCGCCGTTATAAATAACGTCTCTAAATAACAAGCTCAAAGCAAATCGAACTGTGAAGAAAATCATGGGTCAAAACGCTTCTGTAGTGACCCACCCCCAGATTGTCAGTGAAAGGATGAATCGACTTCCTTTAGGGATATTCATACTGTTTCTAAGTGTTGTAGGAATAGTAGGAAATGCTTTAGTCCTTAACATTTTCCGTAAAATTCAATATGATTCTACATACAAAATTTTTGTCTTTATTTTGGCGTATTTCGATCTTGGCACCTCTATTGCGCATGTCATGAAAGAGGTAAAACAGCTATGGTTTACATCGTACGATACCAGCGACATTGAATGCAGAATCACCTATTTTACCGGTTACGTCGTGTCTGTGACGTCCTTCTCCATCATTGTCGTCATTGCTATAGAGAGATACAGGAAGATTTGTCATCCATTGAAGCCTCAGATGTCTGTTTCTACGGCGAAACGCGTCTGTCTAGCTTGTGTCGGTTTTTCGTGTGTAAATGGTCTGCCTTCTCCTTTTATGACGGGCTCCTGGTACATGAAAATGGAGGGACGCACGACTTCCCAATGTCTGATTGAAAATACGGGTGAACGCAAGGTTTGGCCATTCTTTTGGTGCCTTTCAACCTTGATCGTAGCGGTAATCTTCGCCGTTATTGTAGCATGCCTTCAGGTAATCATTTGGAAGAGAATTCTGACTCAAAAGGCGGCGAGAAAGAAATTGAGAGATGGTCAAAATTTTAGTCATATTAAGAATCACGATGTAGCTTCAAAAGACGAACGAGCTGCTCGGCGAGCTGGTGAAGACGACAATATCAAAATAACGTTGACGTTCTTTATCATAACGGTTCTTCTCATGGTCAGCTATTTCCCTCATGTTACGTTTAACGCGTACGTCGCGTATAAGAATTATTACGACCCGTACGTTGCTATTGATAGGACCACTTTTGTTTGGTTCGGTTTGCTCCAATATTTTGTTGCAATCAATAGCATTCTAAATCCCTTTGTCTATTTCTTTAGTGATAACAGGTTTAGAAATTTGTTTAAAGAAATGCTTTGCTGAAATTCAGATTGTTAATATGTCATTTTGGATATTGCTAATTTATGGTCCTATTTAGATCGAACATGTTCTTACGTATTTCTGTCATTTTCTTGTTTATTTTTGTGCTGTAGACAAGACTTTGTTAATTATAATACTGTTACAGCTCTATAGGTAAAGACACAACTTGTTGAAAATGCAAAATATCATGCAATTAACCAAGAATAGAATTACTGTAAGAGTGGTTATTTACGCTGGTGGTTATATAACTACGCGTTTTTTATGGTAAAAATACGCGTGGGTATTAAGCACCCAGATGCGGATGCTTGATTTACAACATTAAAGTTTTAGTGGGTTTTTTTACCATGCGCGCGGGGGTATTTTAAGCGGTTTCAATCTTATATTTCCCCCACGCGTAAATAACCACTTTAATTTACAGTAACTCATTGTAAAGTCACAGACCACGACTATATGTTTTCTTATAATGTCGTGTAATCTTGTCTACAAGGTTTGATATTTGTGTAAATGTGATTTAATCACTGAAAATCAATGTTACCCCTCCCCTCCCAAAAAATTTTTTTTGTATTAATTGTAAATATTTTGATTAATGCACACGTATAAAGACAGTGTTTTTGTTGTGCTGATAGACTGTTGATTTAATACCAGAGTTCTTATATCAATAAATGTGTGTCAACTGAAATATTGTGGTGTAGTTTTTTTTTTTGGTAAATATATTATTTCTCGTAAAAAGACTAAATATTTGCAAACATTTCAAGCACATAAAAAGCTACGATCGCTGTTTCCAAATATATATACAGCAGGCGATGTTATATAATAATATAAGCCACAAATGTCATCTTGCAAAGATTTTATTCATTGTTTGAACAGAGTAATATCGTGTATATTACGATTTTAATCGAACCAACCAAAATCGATCCTAGAACTGTATGTATATAGTGCGGGTACCTTTTTCATTTGCCAAAATGCACTGGTAAACTTATTAAATCACAAAATGTGCACTATATACATGTAGTTCAAGGATTGGTTTCGTTTCGCACTTTACAGGTACCCATATAGTGCACATCTTGTGATTTAATAAGTTTTTATAGGGACTTAACAGACTGGGGTAATATTTTTGTATATACTAGTGCTTTTTGGCAAATGAAAAAGGTTTTGGAAAATATAGAAACATTTCAAAATATTGTTAATTCAATATTGATGTATCTGCATAAAGAACTTCACCTTTTTAGCTCACCTGAGCTGAAAGCTCAAGTGAGCTTTTCTGATCAAAATTTGTCCGTTGTCTGTCGTCGTTGGCGTTGTCGTTGTAAACTTTTTCACATTTTCATCTTCTTCTCCAGAACCACTGGGCAGATTTCAACCAAACTTGGCACAAAGCATTACTGGGTGAAGGGGATTCAAGTTTGTTCAAACGAAGGACCAAACCCTTTTTAAAAGGGAGATAATTTAGAATTATTGAAATTTGTAGGTATTTTTCAAAAATCTTCTTCTCAAAAACCATTGGGCCAGAAAAGCTGTAACTTGTATGGAAGCATCCTCAGGTAGTGTAGATTCAAGTTTGTTCAAATCATGGTCCCCGGGGGTAGGGTTGGGCCACAATGGGGATGAATTTTTACATAGGAATATATAGAGAAAATCTTTAAAAATCTTAAAACTCTTAAAATCTTAAAAACTATTAGGCCAGGAAAGCTCAAATTGAAGTGGAAGCATCCTCAGATAGTGTAGATTCAAGTTTGTTTAAATCATGGTCCCCGGGGGTAGGGCGGGGCCACGATGGGGGATGAATTTTTTACATAGGAATATATAGAGAAAATCTTTAAAAATATTCTCGGAAAGTTTTCAGTCCAAAAAGCAGTAACTTGTGTGAAAGCACGGGTTGTGCAGATTTAAGTTTGATCAAACCATGATCCCTAGAGAAAAGTGGGGCCACAAAGTGGGGGGGGGGGCGTTATATAAGAATAGAGAAAAATCTTCTTACAGGTACAACAACAAAAGGAGCTTGGTATTTACCATAAAAATATGTGGATAAAAATTGGCAGATGTTTTAAATTTTTTAAGCAATATCTACTGTATTTAGTTGTCAAGATATTTTGATTTTGATACTGTAATGCTAATTTGATCAGAGTTAAGGCCATTGTTACTCAGGTGAGCGATGTGGCCCCTGGGCCTCTTGTTTAAAGATTGGATGTTGTAGATAAACGGGTTAAAAAATGATTACACATGAAATAATTATAAAACAAGAGGCCCACAGGCCTTGATGGTCACCTGAGTACCAGAGCCCTTAGACGGTCCTGTCAGGCAGTCTCATGTTTGCATTTTTAGCTGAAATTTCGAGTCTAAATCCTAATCCAAGACTAGAACCTCTGAAAAATACCCCACTTGTGTTTGATGTTTGCAATCATCGGTTCATAAATTGGGGGGGGGGGCAAGAGTCAGAAGAATCTCGGATTATCTATAGCCTAGCTCCATTGACCAGCTGAAGTAGAAAAATGTATCTTAATATCGCTCGTGTATTTTAAACACTTTCAAATGTGGGGCGGGACTAAAACTCTACGGGTACTGAATGTAAACAATGTACAGTAAAACACGGTTATAGCGAACACGCTTATAATAAATTGACGCTTACAGCGAAGTGATTTTCATTCCCCGTGACTTAAATACATGTTGTAAACTTAACGGATATAGCGAATTACGCTTATAACAAAGTAAAATCGTCCGTCTCTGGCACTTCGTTATAAGCGTGTTTTACTGTACCCCTACCATAAATAAAGATGTTTATCCTTCATGTAATTGTTGATTTCGGATAAACAGGGAATTGTAGAAGGGAACATATTTTATAGATTAAATATATGAACAATAAAACAAAAAACCTGAAATTTATTTTTTGGCCAATGTACTTGGGCCGTATTTCACATCATCCTATGGATTATTTGGCCCCGCCCATGAGGGCCCAGGATAATAAATTCATGAATTTAGATTTCTCTTATCATAGAGATGCATCAAACCAAAAATGGTAACAATTGGTCTTGTGGTTTTCAAGAAGACTCAGGTGACGAAAAATTAAAGAATGGAAAAAACAGTTTCTTTATTTTTTTACATGATTTTCAAAAGTCAACGAATATCTTTTGAATGTTTTGCATGTCAGCAAAGCAAGTTCAAATAGTTAAAAAAGTACATCTCTTATTTAAAGCCGGCACTGATAACTTCCGGATTGGACGGTGGGAGGGTGCTGCTGGGAGTATTCTGCGCTTGTGCTGTCGATACTTCCGCTGCAGGTAAGCACTTAGGATTATGGTGGACGTGCTGACTTCCGTGCACATCTACGGTGTCGCCATGACAGACCAAGCCCTCTTCGCAGGGACAATAACTCATGTACAGGTTTGGATTCCCAAAAGCGTGGACCAGAAACACGTGGCATGCCTGGCCCTGGTAGCGACGAACCTGACAGGTTCCTTCAGAGGATCCGAAAATGAATCGGCGCACGCGCCTCTCAACCTCAACACAACATTCTGTGTCTGCACAGTCAGAGGAGGATCTGCACGTCTCTCCCAGGGAATGCACCGCCTGAAAATATGATAAACTGTGTATGTACATGTAATAGTATCTCTCTCTCTCTCTCTCTCTCTCTCTCTCTCTCTCTCTCTCTTTCGCTTTTTACGATGAAAAAATGATCGCAAAAACAGAGAAAAGAGGTAATCGCATAATAAGCAGGGACTATATATAGGGTAGGTATCCGATGTTTCACGTAGTTAACACTAACAAGAGGCCCATGGGCCACACATCTCACCTGAATAACAATAACCATAACAAAATCATCTCTAAAGAGTCATGTTACACAAAATATCTGGACATTGTAATAAAATAAATCCAGTATAAAAAGATTTTCAATTTTTTTTCCTAATTATTTTAGTATGTAAAATATTGAGTCTCTTTTGTAACCGAATGATTTAATAGTCATTTCACATATTGAGCATTGCAGTTCTCAAAAAGATCTTCAAGAACTGTTTATATATATGTAAAACTACATCAAACTTTGAACCTCTTGTGGGGACCAACAATTGTCCAGGAGACCCAGTCTAAACATGCAATTAAGAATCAACAATATATCAAAATGCTTGCATATTAGTACGTGTTATACCATATAAAATACCATTTGAGGTTTTTTTTAGAGTAATTTAAAAAAATTTCCAAAGCCTCCAGTGTGCCCCCTACCTACCGAAGATCATTACTTTTACAACCTTGAATCTACAGAGACCCAAACATTTTTAATAATTCTTAGGGTGTGGCTTTTTATTTTAATAAACACGGATCCCCTTCATCTAAGAATGCTTTGTGCCAAGTTTTGTTGAAATCGGTCCATGGTTCTGGAGAAGAAATAGAAATTGTAAAAAGTTTACGGACAGCTAGGCGGACAAACAGACAGACAGACGGACGTTGGACAAAAAGTGATCAGAATAGCGCACTTGAGGTCACATAGCTCAGTTGAGTTATAAAATATTTTTAATATCATGTAATTTTACATAACACACAGTCATCTATCATACAGACATTGACCATTCATATCATTGTACAGGCCCCAGAAACACGATATTTATATATGTCCCAGATATATTAATATAATAAACACTGCATGTTTATCTATTAACAACCCATTGTATTACATCATTTATAGGAAACTTACCCCTATAACAAATAGAATTACCAAACCAAGTAGACAATATCTCAGTGTTGTCATTGTCGTTACAGTGTCAGCTGTAATTTCTTACATGGACATGTACTTATCAGAAGAATGAAAACATTTCCTCAGACACAAGGTGCTCTGTATATCTAGGAGGACATTTCTGTCACATAAATCAGATATACGTTTCTCAATCTAAAAGCAAAAAGATACCATTTTACTCCTCATAAAAGCTCTGTAAATAAAGTCTTTTCATTAGTTTACACCATCCCCATTCATCACCCCTTGCACCGAAAAGCCAGTTGTGTCATGGTGCGGTACTTTTTTCTCTGATGCTATACCAATTCTTTAAATCAGACAGAAACCTTTGGCATAATTCCAACATACAATAATTTCTAGTAGGCGGGGCTTAGCTATACCGTAACTTCTTCAGTACTGTACAATAACTTCTAAGCCACAAACATCAAACTTACACATTATTTTTAGAAACATTTTAACTGACAAAATTTATTCAGTCATGAAAACTAACTATGATTTTGAACCTAGATGATAATTGTTTGCAACGAGTAACCCGTACTTTGTATACAACGTAATCATATGCATTTAAGCATTTCATGGCGTGTGATCAACCTGTAATTGACATGTAATGATTTGTGCACTTGGTCCACTGACCTACAAGTATATAATAAAGCTACCGTTTGCATTGCAAGATAATCAAAGTACGCTTTGTTTCTACAGTTCACCTGCATACCCGATATGCCTCGCCTATTAATCTAATCGTGGCTAGAGCTATATCATATGAATACACAAGGATGTTGATACGCAACGTACCTATATATTTAACGCTCTGACAAGATGAGAATCAAGATATTTGCACATCTTAGTTTTCTAGAATGAAAAGAGAGGAGTTTAGAAATTATCTTCACAATGGAGAACACCCCTCTTCTTCCTGAGCATGTTACGAGAACCAGTTTAAAACGCGTGCACCTTTCCATGTGTATCATCACGTGCCTTTACTATGTCTCAACTGACATTGGGTCTTTGGTGGTATCGGAGTACACATTTCAGTACGTTAGTGCAACACTTCAAGGAGATACGAATTCCAAGCACGTGCCATCCGATCACACAAGATCAAACGAGAGTTGTTCTACTCATCAGAACGAGGCTCAATATGAGTCCGCTCAGTGGAACGCTTACTTTGTGTACGCCGAATACGTTCCTGGAATGTTTGTCATTGTCTTTGGCGGAATTTTGTCTGATTATCTTGGAAGGAAGCTTTTTATCCTACTTCCTGTACTCGGGACCTTTTTTCAATATTTATCCACTCTTGTCGTTGTACAGTACAACTTAGACACCAAGTATATGTTTATTGGATGCGTGTTGAGTGGATTCTCGGGTACCCACTACACTCTTCATCTGGCGCTGTGTGGGAGCGTCGCCGATGTCTCGAGTTATGACAAATCACGGACGTTCTCTTTGGCGCTTCTTCACCTGTACGCTGGAGTGGGATCTGCAGTAGGGCAGATGTCAACCGGGTATATGATCAAATACCTCGGGTACTCCATGCCTTGCTTAGTCTCAGTCGCTTTATGTTTCTTGAATATTCTAGCCGGACTTTATATTCCAGAAACTTTACACAAGTCAATAAGGAAGCCCACAACGGATAGTTTTGTCCATAAATTAAGTCAATTTTTCGCCTTTTACACAAGTTCCTCGAATCTTCGTGAAGGGAAGGTTTGGCAGTTTGTTGTGTGCCTCGTTTCTCTGACACTCATCATAACTCCCTTGACAACAAGACAGAGCATGGACATCATGTACTTCCTCGGACAGCCATTTTGTTTTACCTCGGAAGAAATCGGCTGGTTCAATTCTGCGAACAGTTTGGTAGTACTATGTGTGTCTGTCATCGTATTAAAGATCCTCCATCTTTGTCTTAATGACGAGGTCATTACTATTTTGAGCTGCGTTTCGGGCATTGCGTGTTTCACTATAGAAGGCTTTGCATCTGTCTGGTGGATGCTTTACGTTGGTAAGTTTCTTTAAAACCCCAAAATAGCAAATAATACATCTTAATAGGTTTAATGTTGTTTGACAACCAATTGCAAAACAAAAACAAAGTATTATCACAGCGCAGAATTTGTTTAGCAATAGTTAAAAATTTCATTAAAGAAACCTAGACACGATTTGAGCTAAACATTTTCTGATTTTATATTTCC
This sequence comes from Magallana ariakensis, assembly GCA_020458035.1. Taxonomy (NCBI): domain Eukaryota; kingdom Metazoa; phylum Mollusca; class Bivalvia; order Ostreida; family Ostreidae; genus Magallana; species Magallana ariakensis. Next base: position 16,165,247 of record CM035813.1, on the reverse strand, counting down.
ATTTTTAATATCTTAAATGGTTAATATTGGTATTTTTACTATTTTGTCAAAATTTGAAAGTCAGATATTGAGTTACAATCCAGATACAGGACTGAAAATCAAAACAACGCCCGGGTCTTGTTATTGTTTACGTATGTGTTGTATCGTTATATAAGTTTCAATCAAATGTTGCTTTCTTTTGTTAATAGCTATTATTAATGAACAAATTGAATCAGTTTATCTTGTTTGCCAGGGGTCTTTTTGTCTAAGAAATGGTAATTTCTTTACATTACACTATTTGTACACAAATATAAGACTCGAGCTTTGTTTACATAACAATAAATTCTTACCTCTCCATCTCCCTTGTAACTTGATATCTTACATTCAAATTTTGGTCTATCATTCAAAATGCACATTTAACTAAACCATTTTATACATAAAAAAGGAAAAATATATATATTTTATATAGCTCAAATCGTGTTTAGGTCCCTTTAATACGTATGAATCAATATATGTTGAAATATCAAGCTTTTATGAATTCCCGACTTCGGTAAAAAGAAATTGCAATTAACTTTTAACTTAAGAAACTTTCATTTTGAAATAATTGTGATGGATTTTTATTTTTGATTGCAGCCGCTGGATGTGGAGTGATCTCTCTCAATCCACTTCCGGTTATCAAGGGCATCATGTCTCGATTGGTCAACGAGAAAAGACAAGGTATTACGTTACGTTCTATTAAAAAGCAAGCAACTGGAATGTTCCATTAAAACTTTATTATGATAACATAAAGAAATCTTGATATATTAACTATTTAACAGACTTTATTTTGGTACATGTACATGCATGTAAAATACATGCAAAATTTCAGGATAATAATTGTATTTTTAAAGAAAGTTGTGCAAAGTTTTGGGTAGTCAGTGTAGAAAAATAGGCACACGTAAATAAGTTTTCTTTCTTTTTAATATCAAATTCAAATAAAAAATAAAATTTTTCAAAAGACTGAATTCGGAAAGCCACAAAGTCTTAACACAATGTTGTTACCGTTGTCGTCATAACAGGTGCGCTCTTCGCTAACGTCTATTTCCTGGAGGCCGCCTGTCGCCTGGCGGGTTCCTCTGTTTTCTTCAACATATACGCCAACACACAGTACCTAATGAGGGGCTTCGTGTACCTCGTTTACTCCGGATTCTTTGCTGTAGGAGCCATTCTGATGATGTAAGTCAATATTTAGTGCATACATACTTAATGTTCAATTTTATGTTTAACATTTATGTAATATAGCCATAAAGGTACAAAGGCATGTTGCTATTGAACATTATATAAATAGTGCCTGTTTGGGAGGGTACCAGTTGAAATTGACACCCCGAGAAAACTATTGTCAACCGACGCGAAGCGGAGGTTGACAATGGTTTTCTCGGGGTGTCAATTTCAACTGGTACCCTCCCAAACAGGCACTATTTATTTTATTATACTGAATGTCTTAATTTTTATAGCAAATTTTACTGCTTTTATATAGAAAAGACGTGAATTCTACGGCGAACCGTACGCGCATAATTAACGCGCATGTAACAATTCGTTCTATCGGCCCGTTGCTAAGCGTGCGAGGGAGAGAGAACGGATTGTCAACTGCGTCTAAACCAATCAGATTGCAGTATTTAACATGAAAGTATAATAATGTACATTGTATAATAACCCTCCCATTAAATTTCATGAACAAGTTTATGTAAAATCTTTTCAGGTATAAATTGCTATGTTTGGCTTTTCTTTACCTCTACCTGTATTTTAAGTGCCCATATTATTTTGGTCATGATATTGTCAAATGCATTTTCCCTTAATATCTACAACATATCTCGAGTATTGTTATATATCATTTAAGACTGATGCGGACGAATAGTAAGTATGAATCTCTGTCGATGTATAGATGATAACGTAATATCGATTTTAATGAGTCTCATATGTTGAAAGTCAAGACACTACCAGAACAAACCAACTCTTTCTAACCTGTTATATAAGGAAGCTTGGTGATCAACAAATTAACCATCAGATCTACCTAAAATTTAAAGATATGATTTGTATTTCTTTGAACTGTAATTATTTAGTAAAGAAAAAAATCCTTATATATTTTATTTGAAGCTTTCAAATCTGGATATTTTCCAATATATAATAATATATTATTTATACATATACTGTATACATGTATATGTATTTAAATGGAGCTCTTCTTCTAAAGGAGACCAATACAGTTTACAAAATGGCCACGACGATCGAGCCCTCTTCAAAATTCATGGTCGTTATCGGGAACCCACGGCCAGTATTGCACAGGCCTTTTTGAGTCAACTCGTTTCAATTTCTGAGTATTTATCATTCTCAACCAAACGGTGAAAAAAGCGAAACTCTCAAGTTTAACATGTATCTTCAGAAATAATGCAGTTAATTGAGGGGATTGGGCAAGATTTTTGTCACAAAGTGTGAAGAAGCCAATGGGTTTAGTCCATGATTTATTTATGAGAACTAGAAACTAGTAGGGAGTTAACCCCCGACAAGTAAGCGAATACAAGGCTGACAAGGTGTTTCATACTGTATGACCTATTTAGATCTATGTAAATGGCAGATTTGTACATGTGTATAATACATGTTTTATTGTTTTATTACAGTCCACTCCTGTTTTCCACCCGACGAGATTTAAAAAAAGCCAAAGAGATATCTGTTCAGGTGTGATATGTGTACTACGAATACATAAAGACATAATGGTGAAATATATCAAAGGTGCCATTTTTCTGTATGTCATGTACCATTCAATACAAGCTTCACATTATTATTAGATATTAAGTTACACATGGAAGATACCCATACAACGTACATGTATAAAGGACATGCATTTTACTGTAACCAACTTTTATTTGCGGCGACTTTATTTCGCGATTTATCGGAAACTGGTTCGCTAAGACTTATTTTCGCAAACAAAAACAATTTACTGCAGATGTTTGAGAAATACGGCGGCGTGGAAGGGCCAGGTGAAAAAAATAATTTTTTATTTGTTCGGACGAATTACGATTTGTTCGGACGAACTAGGATTTGTTCGGACAAATTAGTTATTTGTTCGGACGAATTAGCTATTTGTTCGGACGAATTAGGATTTGTTCGGACAAATAAATTATTTGTTCGGACGAATTACGATTTGTTCGGACGAACTAGGATTTGTTCAGACGAATTAGCTATTTGTTCGGACGAATTAGGATTTGTCGGACAAATAAGTTATTTGTTTGGACGAATTACGATTTGTTCGAAAGAATTAGGATTTGTTCGGACGAATAAGTTATTTGTTCGGACGAATTAGGATTTGTTCGGACGATTTAGCTATTTGTTCGGACGAATAAGTTATATTTATCTAAAACAGCATTTTTGATGAGCAATTTATAAGACTATCTGTTCTGGCAATGATATAGATGATGAAGGGGGAGAGGGTCTATGATCAAGCCACCCTTTTCCTAGAATGTCGTTTTTCCTTCAAATGATAACATTTTAATGTTATACATGTACTAGTCGTAGTAATGGTGTTGGAACAGGGGCGGCAGAGGCGGTCGCCCCCCAATAATTTTGCCAAAAAATGAATTCTGTAAAAAAAAAAAAGACTGAAATGAAATTTAATAACGGTGATCTGTATTAATTGGAGCAGCGATGATAACGGCGATTTCTGTTCAATGGAGCGTCAAAGGGTATCTTCATTGTTTACATAGTCAAAAGTTGGGTATATATACCTGTTTCTGACGTGATTTGACAATCAACAGTGAATTAATTAGATAGGTTTGCCATTAAAGAAATATTGTTCTTCAGCTTTGATGATCAATTAGAAGTTGTAAGTTAGAAACAACTGATATTACATTATGGGCTATAAAAATATATAATATGTCACCACATGATTCACGGAAATCCATTTAAGGATTTTTAAACGTCTTTGAAGTGTAACAGAGACTGATAAGTTATATCAAATTTACCCGGACATAATTGGTGCTAATATAAGTGCGAATTCAGAAAATTTTGTGGGCGGGAGGGGGTTCCAAGGGATATCTATGTTTGTCGAGGGGGGGGGGGGGGGGGGCTAAGCCTTTTTTTGGTAACTTTACTATGTAAAGTTAAAATATTTGAATTTTCCAAGCTCTAGATCCGCGCATGATGCACATTAACTTCTTTAATATAAATGTGAGTTGCGTTATCTTGATACACATTCTATGTCGTCAAAGGTAAGAAACAAAGATTATTAATAAGTGTAACTTTGCTTGGTTTCTTTTATAGTGCCATAAAAAAGCGACAATATAATTTATCAAATTCAAGAATAATTCAAGAATAATTTTACACACTGTAGAATAACAAAAATCTGGCCCCCCAACTTATCGATTAAATTCGCCGCCCCAATTTTAAATATCTTTCGACGCTTCTGTATACAATAACTGTATTTGATATGGCATAGCGCGAAATTATTTTTAGTTACTAAACAAAATTATCTTTCAAACTCCTCACCCCCCTCCCCAACCGGGAAAATTTCGTGGATCTGCACATGAGCTTTGTAAACTGATTTAGACTTTTCACATCTGCGTAACCATGATTATGAAATCTCTCTCTCTCTCTCTCTCTCTCTCTCTCTCTCTCTCTCTCTCTGTTCTAATAATTAACTTATGCAGACCAAATAGCTAATTCGTCCGAACAAATAACTTAGATGTCCGAACAAATAGCTAATTCGTCCGAACGAATCCTATTTCGTCCAAACAAATCCTAATTAGTCCGAACAAATAACTTATTCGTCCGAACAAATCCTAATTCGTCCGAACAAATAACTTATTCACCCGAGCAAATAACTTATTCGTCCGAACAAATAGTTAAATCGTCCGAACAAATCCTAATTCGTCCGAACAAATCCTAATTCGTCCGAACAAATCACTTATTTGTCCGAACAAATCCTAATTCGTCCGAACAAATAACTAATTCGTCCGAACAAATAGCTAATTCGTCCGAACAAATCCTAATTCGTCCGAACACATCGTAATTCGTCCGAACAAATAACTTATTCGCCCGAACAAATTCGTCCGAACAAATAGTTAAATCGTCCGAACAAATCCTAATTCGTTCGAACAAATCCGATTTCGTTCGAACAAATCCTAATTCGTCCGAACAAATAACTTATTTGTCCGAACAAATTCTAATTCGTCCGAACAAATAACTAATTCGTCCGAACAAATAGCTAATTCGTCCGAACAAATAGGTTATTCGTCCGAACAAATAAGAATTATTTATTTTTTATATCTGGCCCTTCCATGCCGGCGTAGAGAAATGGTTAGCGGGAGCAAAAATCCCAACGACGAGGCTTTCGCGAACTTCGCGAATATTTCTCACACGCAAATGAAAGACGATTTACAGTATTTGCGTGAAGTTACTATCCATATCATAGATAAGGATGTATCCATGTTTTACTTAACATAACAATGTTAATATCAATATAGACATGCTTTTAAGAATTGTGTGATCTAAATATGTTCATTAAGTCGTAATTTAAATAAATATTATATGTAAGATTTAAAAACTAACCTTTTATATTTGATATTCATTTCATTAAAATACTAAAAGAAACATACTAGTTTTATAGTACATATTGCAGATAGCAGAAAACGTGCTTTTTACAGTATGAATTTTAGATTTCGGTACATGTGTGGCTATTTAAACGCACCAATAGATACATTTTTAAATGAAAACTGAATTTTATCCTTATTCTATATTCTTTTTATTTCATCAATAGTTCCACTGTAATTTAATTCGAAACTGATTTTAAAATGTCTTTTTAAATAAAAAGTGATACGGTACATATAAAAATATTATTGCCCTGAATAAATGTGTGAACATAAATTGGTCATGGATTTTTATAATCGTTTCAATATACAGTTAAATATATACTTTGATTTTAATGTTTTACTTATAGATACACGTACGTCTATCAAATCATACCACTACATCTAATACTAATCCAACATTTTTTTCAAAATTAGTATTAGACAGGTTGATAACCTCAGGTAATAGGTAAATTTGTGTTTTGAAAATATTGAATTCAATATTTTAAATCACGTACAAGATTACATTTCATTAATCCACTAGCCCTGTTCAAGTTTTGTAACTTCAAGTAGGTTTGACCTGAGCCTTTTCTTCCAGTAAGACCACAGAAGGAAAAGATAGGGCAAAAGTTTAGTAGAACAAATCTAAACTATCAGGTGTCACATACTTACTACATGTAATCATGCAATTTTTCTATACACATGAGCCAATCAAAACATGTTTGATATAAAAAGTAATCATGTATATACTGAAAAATTATGTTTTTGTAGCCACCCCCCTTTAAAAAAACCCAAAACAAAAACAAAACAAAACCCACATACAAAAAGACCCACAAATACCTGGGACAAAATAACCAACGAAACTGCAAAATCTTTTAGCCACAGAGTTCTGAAGGGAACTGCATGCCGTGTTATCCTTATGAATGTTTATACCAAATTCTACAATTATACTCTTTATGGTAACAATTGTATATTTTGAATATGTTACAAAAAATATCAAATTTGGAAAATAATGATATCGTATCTGCATTGAAATCTCTGATTTTCACTTCTTTTGAATACTTAGTTTACGCTACACTCTTTTAAATGACGATAGAGTCATCAATTAATTAATTTTTGAGTACGTGTCAATATTTTTGTCTCTATTATACGAACGTCGTTGCAAATTCAATGGAGATGATTCTAATAAAGATCTATCAATGCCAAATCCCGTGTAAAGTTTGGCGATGGCGTAGTTCGCACAACTAATTTCGTCACTAATCTTGAATCTCCTGGCTCTAAGAAGAGTTCTTGACACCAGTCCGGACACATGGAGAACGTACACAAAACCTCCACGATCTTATTGGCGTAATGGTGGCAATTATGCGTGAAAGTTTTATAACGGACAATGAATCGTTTATTGTAATAAATAGCACACCTTCGGAGGCAGTCAATATCGAGCGTACTGTATCCAGCAGGAATGGCTTCTCGGGAACTGCGACAGAATTTGGACTTTGCCGGGCGTCTAGTGTGGGGTCTGTAAAACAGCTCAAAGTACCAGCCCTCGTAGTACACCCATCTGTGGGCCAAGGACCAGTACTTCCTCTCCGGAAGTGGATAGCTGACCAGCGCCCTCTTCTGGCGGCGGCGTATTGATCTCATGCATTCCACATCAGTTGTACCGAAATAGAAGGGACGTCCCCTCTTTTTATCTAAGTCAAATTAAAAACGGAATTCATGTTCTGTTTCAATTTGTCATTTTTTAAGAATTTGAGAGAGAGAGAGAGAGAGAGAGAGAGAGAGAGAGAGAGAGAGAGAGAGAGAGAGAGAGAGAGAGATTTTACCTCCGCATGTTGGAATCTTCGTCCAGAAGTCAATCTGATAGGATTCATGGAAGTAGGCAAGTATTATCCACAAAATAAGCACGGTCTAGATTTAAAATAGGGTATTTGTAGTAATAATACATTGATCTTAATATCGATTTTATAATTAACCACGGGAAACATCGGATACCTACCCAAAATCCCTGCATATTCTGCGATTATCTCTTTCTCTTTTTTTGAGATCCTTTTTTCATCGTAAACGATGAAACATGCATTTTCTTATGTCAATTGTTTCCCATAGTATTTAAGTAGGATAGCAAAATATAATAAAGAATGCAGTTATAAAAAAGGTGATGGGATTTTTTTTTCTTTGCAAAATTTATAACTTAAAAAAAAAAACCCAAAACAAACAAACAAAAAAAAAAAAAAAAAAAAAAAAAAAAAAACCCAAAAACAACAAACCACGGAAACTCGGTGAGTCTTAGTTGGTTTTTAAGTTTGGATAAAAAAATTAATGATAAAGATTTCTGATTGTAGTCTGGTAAAAATGAATTAGGTAATTGGGGTGGCCCGGGGGATATTTTTTTTCTAGTATATGAATGACATGTTAGGTAAGGTCCATTAGTTTCTACATATAAAATGTTAAAAAATGCTCATCACTTACCATGCAGGTCCAAAATACACATTTCCATTTGACCATTGCACCATGATCCAGGACAGTTTACAAAGTTACTGGGTGAATGTAGGATAATGAGTTCATAGGGTATTTGTTTAATTGAAAATCCTCTGAGTAAACCGGACACAATACAGCGCTTTAAATGTGCAGTATCGGATTTAATACGTCTGGTGTTTAATAAAATGTTTTGACAAGTTTTTAAATTCCTTTGACCATAACGCCTTGAAGTACACCTATTTAAATTTTAAATGTGTTATCCTCTTAAATGAAATTGAATTTAAATACATGTATTGACAGTTTTTTTTTTCATCTAAAATATTAGTAATTTTCTTTCCTTTAATACAAGTAAGACATTTTAGAAAACGAAATTCCAGAATAAGAGAATTAAAAAATAATTTGTTGTCAAATTGTCTAAATTTATCAAATTTGTTTTATAGGATACATGTATTAGGTATCAACGAATTTATGTAACACATGACAATAACGTCCTAAAAATTCGATAATGTTTAAAACCTTTTGCTGTTAGGGCCAAGCTAATGATCTAAGGTCCATAAAATCGAAAGAGTTCAATGGTTTCTTATATGAATGTTATCAATTCAAAATTCTGTGCATAAACCAGTTAAACATGCTAAAATGTAATTTTCAAAATGATAAACGTAAGCAATAATTAGTTTTTAATTAATTTACACAAATTTGCAACGACCAATGAGACATAGCACGTAGGCCATACAAGAAGACGCTTTCAAAAGGTTCGTTCTGAAACGATCGCTCTCAAATGTCTGTTTGGTCATAGCCATAAATGTTCCTGAACATATATAAAGTTAATGACGGTGATATCACTGTGTTGACGGCCACGGTATATCACTAGTTTCAGTGCCGAGGCGTGACTTTAGTTGTAGAGTTTGGCAATGGCGTAGTAGTATGCCTAACGAATTTGATCACCATTTTGGGGTCCCCTTTTTCTAGGTACAGTTCTTCGCACCAGTCCGGACACATAGAATAGGTACACAAAACCTCCGCAATCTTATTGGCGTAATGATGACAATTATGCGTGAATGTGTTATAACGGGCAATGAATCGTTTATTATAATAAACGGCGCACTTCCGGATGCAATCAATGTCGAGCATACTGTATCCAGCAGGAATGGCTTCTCGGGAACTACGACAAAATTTAGACTTTGCCGGGCGTCTAGTGTGGGGTCTGTAAAACAGTTCAAAGTACCAGCCCTCGTAGTACACCCATCTGTGGTTCAGGGACCAGTACTTCCTCTCCGGAAGTGGATAGCTGACCAGCGCCCTCTTCTGGCGGCGGCGTATTGATCTCATGCATTCCACATCAGTTGTACCGAAATAGAAGGGACGTCCCCTCTTTTTACCTAAATCAAAATAAAATCGGAATTGAATTTAAATTTTTGTTTTGAATCTCATTTTCTCTCATTCATATGAGAGAGAGAGAGAGAGAGAGAGAGAGAGAGAGAGAGAGAGAGAGAGAGAGAGAGAGAGAATATATACTTACTTCCACACGTTGGAATTTTCGTCCAGAAATCAATCTGATAGGATTCATGGAAATAGGCAAGTATTACCCACAGAATCAGCACAGTCTATATGGAAAACCCAATACATAGATATCTATAGCCATTTGTATTAGATGTATACTGAAAGAAAACCATCCGAGTTCTGCACGTTATTGAGATCACATATTGACATCGTTTACTCAAATTAAATATCGAATATGATTGTCCAAAGTATGTTATATAAAATGAATAGTTAGATGATCAAATTGATTTTGAAAAATAAAATCAAGAAGATTTTGTAAATGAATTACTGGGTAATATCCTTTTACAAAATATGTCAATTTTATTTACTAAAAATAAGACTTTTCACTTACTACACTCGTCAAAAATACACATTTCCTATTGAACATTGCTTCATGATCGGAAGAAATATTTTCATTACTGGGAGGAATTCAGACGTCCGTGGTGCTTTGTATTATTAAAAATCCTTAAAATAAACCGGACACAACACATCGCTTTAAATGTGCAGTACCGGATTATACTACGTCTGGAATTTTAATATACTGTTTTGACATGTTTGTTAACTCTTCAGCCTTTAACACCACCAAATGCATAATATTGTAACCTTTTGTTTAATGAAACTCATTAATTTTAGTTTGCAACTTTGTAAAACTTACAACAGTACAAAACATATAATTCTATATTGTAAATGGAAAATATATGAAATGTATACAAAATACTTGTTTCTACATGAAGCTAGAAATAAACATAACATTTAAAATCGAATGGTGTGAATTTTTGTTTTCAAATTCAATCGACAAAAAATTGTGTCATTCCATCAACGTACATGAATATAATAACTTGTAAATTTTAATGTATTTGCAAGATTTATCAGATGGCTTTGGCATCTCTTGTCGATCACCCTTTAATCATCACCTCCACAAATAGATAGTCGTACACCAATCAGGACAAGATGAATTTATACACATTAATTCTGCAAGCTTGTTGGCATAGTGATGACAATTATGAGTCAAAGCGTTGTACTGTTTCGTGAAACGTTCATTGTAATAATCAGCACATCTGCGCACGCATTCAATGTCAAGCTGGGTGTATCCGGCGGGGTTGGCTTCACGGCGACTCGGACATTTCTCGGTCTTTGCTGCCCGCCGGGTATGGGGTTCGTAGAACAGCTCGAAATACCAGCCATCATAGTAGATCCATCGATGAGTGAGCGACCAGAACTTCCGGTTTGGAAGAGATGCTGTTGCATTAAGCGACCGCTTCCGGCGTGTTCTGATCATGCGCATGCAGGCTACATCTGTGGTACCGAAATAGAATGGTTTACCATCATGTTTACCTACATCAAGAAATAAAAACAAAGTTTAGTTTAGATGATTTTCATTATAAATGATCTTCATCTTTTTCACTTGGATAAATAAATTTAATACATGTATTATATATATTTGTTTTATGACTAATAGTCAGAAGACAATTTCTGTCAAACATGTAAGATATTCTGAAATTGTGCCTTTTTACTTTTTTTTCAGTTGAGTTTTTTTTTTTAAATTGTGTAAATTATTCTTATCAGAGCTAAACATTCGTATGTAGTGAACCTTGATACCAACAGACTACACATTTATAAAATGTTTGTTGTGGGTATCAATCGCTCAGATGAAAACTTACTACCACAGACTGTATTGGTTTTCCAAAACGCGACATGATAAACCTCTTGAAAGTACGCCAGAATGACAAGGATAACGAGGATTCCCTAAATCAAACAATTAACAACTGATCACAATGGTGTCTATAATAAGTATTGTAAACATCTAGGTGAGGCGTCAGCGGTAACCATAAATATACATTCAGTTCTATATTTAACAATTATGAACTGTACTATTGTTGCTGTTTCGTTCTGGTGTGTGAACCATAACGAGTGTTGTCATGGTAAGAAAGTAAGCCAATAGAAACATTGTATAAAAATATTCAAAACGTTAAATGAACCATAATACATGTATCACTGGAAATTATGTAACAATGGAACGCTCACCACGATCAAGTACAAACACAACTGTCGTTTAGATCCACATGATTTCATTGGTTACCCTGAAGAATTGGTATATGTACCACGGTGGTTTCATCAACTTGACTGAGTAGCTATGGAGAATTCGTTACTATAGTATGTGGCTGTTTGAAACGCCCGCCTTCTTAGTACCTTTTAAAAAGAAGTGTACGTATTCATATCATGCAGTAGGATAAGCAAATGGAAAGTAGCAAAAATATAAAAAGACAAAACAAATTGTTAAGAGTTAAACCCAGAATTTCCCTAATTTGAAATCAGATAGTGATGGCCGCATAATGCCTACCGACACGTATCCAGCTGTAAACATTTTTGATAGAAAATGAATGCGTGAAAAGTTTCCATATTAGTTCTTATTGCGCTTTTAAGATATATCTCAGCTTATTGATCTCCTCGCACAGAAGAGCTCCATTGACTAAAAACATGTATTATTTGAAAAACTGTGGAAATTAAACATGTAAAACTTATTTGTGAAAATAATTGACGAAGGTTTCTATAGATAAGCTTAAGTTGGTAATTGAATTTATTAAATAACAATCCGTTAAGGCCATTTAACAGGTTTGAAGGTAACCAATCATGTTGTTTGTTATAAACATTTTCCCCCGATACAGACAAGATATCTTTATTTGCTAAGTTACAAAAGGTGAAGTACGGTAAACATGAATTGCTGTAAATATTGAATGTATTGCATGCCTCAAATAGAAAAAGAAAAAAGAAATTAAAAGACCTGGAAAAGCTAGTTTTTGAAATGCAGAAAAATTGGCAACAATGAAATTAGACATTTAAATGGGGAACTTTTTGATATTTTGGCAACTTTATATTTTCAAAATTACATTGTATAGTGGAATTACTTACTCAAATATTAATGACTCAAAACGAATATCAAGATATATAAGAGAGATTTTCAACTTGAAGTCAAATCCCTGAGCACTGAATGCAACCATCAGTATTCTGATAGCATATACGGTATACCGATTCATGTGTAATCACAATAAAATGTAAAAATGAAAAGAGAAATGTGATCTGATCAGGTTATGTTTTGCGTGTTGAATAAGACAACCCCTTTAAACAACTATCATTACCAGATTTCGATTTTGGAGTATTTGGTTTTAATATTTAGATATTGTTGCGCTAGAAGGATTTGTTTTTATAATTTGAATTATGAAGATTCTTTATCACCATTTAGTTATAGTTGATTGAATTTTTCTTCTAAAGTCTGTCCCCAGTTATTGCTTCCATCACTTTTTGATGATTTTTAATAAAAATACACATACCTGTGAAAGAAGTACAGTTGAAGTCGATGAAATGAAAAATATCCAAGATATCTTCATTGACAAATTATCCCTTTTCACTCATAAAAGTTTACAGGAACGAAAACAAATTTCTTACGGAGATTTATAATGGGAAATGTTTACATTTTTTCTCCATTCGGAAGTTCTCGTGACACCTCGTGCAATTTTTCAACATTATCATCCGGGCTTCATAATGGCTGATGCAATGCAAAATCCCCGTAGACTTTCTATTTTGGGATGTGTATTGAAACCTGAAGCGGTAGAGGGAGAGTTTCAAAACAGATAATCTGGACAATTTTCATAATAGTGGATGAACGTAGTTTAAGCACAAAGGTATTTATTATTATCGAAATATCAAGCGAAAAGTGGTGGAAGCAAAAACTCGGGACTGCGTATAAAAGAGTGAGTGATAGTGGTGGGGTATTCAATAACCCCCATTCATGACAAAATGCAAACCAATTGTGAGGCAGAAAGGGTGACAGTCTTAAACTCAAATATGATGTACAATTTAATTGAAATGTTGTTAACGTTGTGTTGCTCCATTATTGCAGTTTAAGCGATGGATCCAGATGGAAGAGTTATCATTTAACCTCTAATGGATGTCAGGTACCTGTTTAAACTGAAAGCCGGTCTCTCAACTTCTTTTGTCTTTGTCAGAGCTCCATGTTGTTCTTAGAAATAATTATCATACCTGTGATTGATATAATAAGAGGAATTTTCTATATCATGTGTTACGGTTGCAGGTTTGGGGAAGTGAGAGGCGTAAATAAAGTTACAACGAGACACATGTTGCACGTACGAATCCTGCCATTTTATTATATACCGGAAAACTGCAATTAACATATAAATAAAACCCCAAAAAGTACAAGACATAATAGTTCCGGATTTGTGACCTGACCTCATTGACCTGACACCTAATATACAACATATGCATACGCTATTTGAAATATATCTGAGTACTTCTTTCGAGCTTTTATCGTAACCGTGCAGTGGTAATGAAACGCCTTATACTTAGTAATCTTTTACCTTAGATAAATCCCACGAATTGAGCGTTTTATCTAAGTTTAAGTATTGATTAACACAATGAATAAAACTTCTTTATCTGACAAAATGAATTCAAGTGTCTTTATTTCATAGCAAAAAGAAAAGACATCAAGTGAGTCGATTGCAAAATTTGGCAAAAATTAATTTTATATCAGCAAACACAGTGTACACATATAAATGATTCGAAAAAACAAACAAAATATCCCAGCCTCTGCTTGCAAGATCTAAATTTGAGTAAATAGTCTAATAAGGCAATTTATTGTAAGATAAAATTCCAGATTATTTTCGGAAAAAACCCAACAAAACAAACCAAAAAATGGTGAAGGATTTTTACCCTGTCTGGCAAAGCAGTGGTTTTCAGGATTTTCTGTTAATTTAGATAAAGTTATAGTTTATAGGATAAGAAAGTTAACTTACCGAAATTAAGTGAAATTTGTCGTCAGTTTACTCGTTCAAATACTTGTCTGTATAAGACAATGTACACACAAAAGTGAAAAGGAAAGCCACTATCGAATAAAAACAACATTACAAGTTTAAAAACCAATGAAAATCTCAAATCCACCAAGACCTGAAGATTCGTTGACCAAGAATTACTAAAGATAGGTCCACCCCAGTAGGACGTAAAGATTTGAATAAAAAAAAATTCCTCAGCGTTAACAAACCAACAAACTAATTACACACCTACATGAACATGTAATACTATTGGAATTCCAAACGAAGAGATTCTAGAATAGTGAATTACAATGAAGATGTATTACTGAAAATTGTAAAATTTGCTGCATTTATATAAATGGCACTTGTAGCAGTTCAGGAACAAGTCAACCCACTTATTACTGGTGAGAAACCTGTTGAGAGAAGATAGAACTGAGTAGTACTGAGCATTACCATTCCATATACAGTTTATGTATTCCGGTAGCAGTGGGAGATTTCAGATAAGTGAAGATTGTTTTTATCAAAATTTTATCACTAATCATCCTTAAATTACACACCGCAGGAGAAACAGTATTTTGTCCCTAAAATTTGCAGATTATTGTTCACAACATTAGTGAGACATACCTGTAAGGGTGACTAACACTGACAGGTAATACTGTTAGGTACTCGTTGGTGTACATTGAAAAGCGATAGCGAACAAACGGGACCTTGAAGGATTGTCAATTCTTTATGATAATAAAAATAGTGTTGATCCCTATATGTACCTGTTCCTAAATAGTTAAACCCCTTACATCGTCTAAGAAGACAACTGAAGAATTGTCGTTGTTTGAACAGTGTTTACTCTGTGTAGAAGTGATCCTTTCTGTCAACAATACAGTCGACTAGCGCCTCTAGAGGGAAAACTACAGTGCCGCCACTTACATTCAATAATCAAATGCTTGTGTTAAAGCCGATTTACTCATCCTAGGCATAAAAGAGCTAGATTATAATGTAGTGTTTACGTCTGAAAATATGGAAACACATTTTATTTCTTCTCAAATTTTGTTTTATAGCTTCCACATCATAAATTAAAAGAACACTTACTTTCAAGGTGGAATGACATTTCGATAAGAGAGATAACTCTCACCAAAATAAGTTATAAATATTCCTCCTAAAAAAGGTCAATTTTGACTGTACCATAAAGCATACTGTATTATTGTATATTTTGATTATAATTTTGATTTCTTCAAATAAAACATATTATATGTAACAATGCATTTTTTTATAATCCGAGTACAAGGGTAAAATAAACATTGAAACGAAGAGGTTCACGGCACAAAGAATTTAATTTTATTTGACGATCACACAGAGAAGGTGGGGCTTATGGGCGTGTCCCTAGGATTCCGGGGGCTGACAGCGGGGGTTGTGGTGGACCACGGAGTGCTCGGCTTCGTCCACAGTCACCCCACGGCACTCCAAACCCTGCTCACAGGGGCAATAACTCTCGTACAGCTCGTGGTTAAAGATGTCGTGGGTCATAAAAGGAAGGCAGGTCTCGTTCTGAAAAAAAAATAAATAAAAAGGAACTGAAAAAGTGAAGAAAAACATTTTGGTTTATATCATGAAAACAATTATTTGAACACCTTGAGAAACAAGCCTTAATGCAAACTTCAACAAAACTAATTCCGGAAAAGTATAGTAATTCCTCCCAAAATATACCCTCGTCTTAGCAAAAATATAATTTTGAGAAGAATTCCGGTGTGCAAGACGAAAATAATGGTGCGAACAACTCGGTTTATATATTTGGTATTTTCTGTGTAACCTTTACTACACAATCTTTAGAGTTCCTACCAGTTTTCTGTGTGGCTTGCACGTTCCGTGGTCATGATTAAAAAATCCATCGAAAAACAGTCGCTTTCTTCTTTTTCCGATGAAACTGCTGTGGACACAGCAGAGACTAGCCTCACAATCTGATTGGTGGGAACATGTCCCGCCGCTTGTCACACTTCCGGATGGCCTGACCGTCACAGAGGGGTCGGGAGATTGAGACTAAACCACAACAAAGTTAACAGAAATGTAATCTATATGTCAGAATTTAAAAGTGATGAAACCAAAGTGTCAACTTCAATATTTCAATCAGTATTTATACAGTGTACTTGAACACCAATAGTGCATTATTATGATTTCTAAACTCAGGTATTGTCACAATTACTTGTGGCTTGAATTCGTCAACATTGGCGCAACGGCAACTTTTAAAATTCCATCGAAATTTGTCCAAAGCTGACGACTTTAAAAACATTTTTATCTTTTGATACTTACAGCAGCTAAAGCTACGACAAGTAAGAGAATCGGCAGTGTCTTCATGTTTACGTCTGTGTCGGTGTATGAGAAGCGGGCACCTGTCAGAAGGTAGATAAGATCAGTCTACTCACCGGGAAATCTATTCTCTACAAGGTCACAAAAAATGATAATGCGCAGAGACACCCTATAACATTGTTAAAACAGTCCGCCGACTATATCAAAATATTTCTGTACTACTAAGAAATAAATCCGTTTGCAAGAATCAAAATTTATTCCACATGACTTTGTTCCAGTGAAACTAAAAGTACCATTATTGTGACCCTCAATGATGGAGCTATACGATTATCTTGTTGTATACGTACACGGTAATAGGAAGAAAATTAATTCAAATCAATTCTAAATTGTTTTTATTGCTTCATCAGATATAGTGTAAACAGCATATTCAAACACAATCGTTGTCGGTAAAAAGAAAATCCGCTGAGAATAAACATTTAAAGAGAAACACATACAAAGTGTTCACGTCATGCAATGAAAATAACACAACCGGATATTTGTATAAATTCATGAAAAAACGACCGTTTGTCTCGAAATGACGTCATTCAGTGATGGTGTCCGTGGCCATGGTGATGGTTCTTATGACGACACACCACGACAGGCACGTGGGAATGATGTACGATGTAGTCACTGACGCTACCCATGAATGTCCTGCGTAGTTTCCCGTGGCCCCGGGACCCACATAGTATGACGTCAGCGTTTTGTTCATGCGCCTCGTGGACAACTGTTTCACCGGGCTTTCCTACGAGAGGTTTCACCTCTCCCGCAACCTGTAAACAATGGAGAAAACCCGTCATACACTGTTATTATTTAAGGAATAAGGAATCATTCTTTTTGTATTATGAGGTGATAATTTCGGTCGGTGCGTGATCAAATCCAATAAAGCCCGAAGTGCTTTATGATAGATTTGATCACGCCCCGACCGAAATTATCACCTCATAATATTCATCGAATGATTCCTTATTACTTATATTTATATAATTTTAAGCCATCGTACGATTAAATATTAAAATATAAATATGCAATCCCCGCTGGCGCCTCAATTTGGCGTCATTTGAAGTTATTGGTTATATAGTACAAAATCAATACGTTGTGTTATCACAGACAAAGACACTGGAAAATGTAAATATATCGACAGAATAACTAATGGTGAAATACTGTAAAACGCTGTCCAAGCACCGAAATCCTGTACTGTAGTGTAATTACATCGAAAGAAAGAATACACAAGGTGTTACACTGTCCTTACAACGAGAGAATACACAAGGTGTTACACTGTCCTTACAACGAGAGAATACACAAGGTGTTACACTGTCCTTACAACGAGAGAATACACAAGGTGTTACACTGTCCTTACAACGAGAGAATACACAAGGTGTTACACTGTCCTTACATCGAGAGAATACACAAGGTGTTACACTGTCCTTACATCGAGACAATACACAAGGTGTTACACTGTCCTTACAACGAGAGAATACACAAGGTGTTACACTGTCCTTACAACGAGAGAATACACAAGGTGTTACACTGTCCTTACATCGAGAGAATACACAAGGTGTTACACTGTCCTTACAACGAGAGAATACACAAGGTGTTACACTGTCCTTACATCGAGAGAATACACAAGGTGTTACACTGTCCTTACATCGAGAGAATACACAAGGTGTTACACTGTCCTTACATCGAGAGAATACACAAGGTGTTACACTGTCCTTACAACGAGACAATACACAAGGTGTTACACTGTCCTTACATCGAGAGAATACACAAGGTGTTACACTGTCCTTACAACGAGAGAATACACAAGGTGTTACACTGTCCTTACATCGAGAGAATACACAAGGTGTTACACTGTCCTTACAACGAGAGAATACACAAGGTGTTACACTGTCCTTACAACGAGAGAATACACAAGGTGTTACACTGTCCTTACATCGAGAGAATACACAAGGTGTTACACTGTCCTTACAACGAGAGAATACACAAGGTGTTACACTGTCCTTACATCGAGAGAATACACAAGGTGTTACACTGTCCTTACAACGAGAGAATACACAAGGTGTTACACTGTCCTTACAACGAGAGAATACACAAGGTGTTACACTGTCCTTACATCAAGAGAATACAAAAGGTGTTACACTGTCCTTACATCGAGAGAATACACAAGGTGTTACACTGTCCTTACATCGAGAGAATACACAAGGTGTTACACTGTCCTTACATCGAGAGAATACACAAGGTGTTACACTGTCCTTACAACGAGAGAAAGAATACACAAGGTGTTACACTGTCCTTACAACGAGAGAAAGAATACACAAGGTGTTACACTGTCCTTACAACGAGAGAAAGAATACACAAGGTGTTACACTGTCCTTACATCGAGAGAATACACAAGGTGTTACACTGTCCTTACAACGAGAGAATACACAAGGTGTTACACTGTCCTTACATCGAGAGAATACACAAGGTGTTACACTGTCCTTACAACGAGAGAAAGAATACACAAGGTGTTACACTGTCCTTACAACGAGAGAAAGAATACACAAGGTGTTACACTGTCCTTACATCGAGAGAATACACAAGGTGTTACACTGTCCTTACAACGAGAGAATACACAAGGTGTTACACTGTCCTTACATCGAGAGAATACACAAGGTGTTACACTGTCCTTACAACGAGAGAAAGAATACACAAGGTGTTACACTGTCCTTACAACGAGAGAAAGAATACACAAGGTGTTACACTGTCCTTACAACGAGAGAATACACAAGGTGTTACACTGTCCTTACATCGAGACAATACACAAGGTGTTACACTGTCCTTACATCGAGACAATACACAAGGTGTTACACTGTCCTTACATCGAGAGAATACACAAGGTGTTACACTGTCCTTACAACGAGAGAATACACAAGGTGTTACACTGTCCTTACAACGAGAGAATACACAAGGTGTTACACTGTCCTTACATCGAGAGAATACACAAGGTGTTACACTGTCCTTACAACGAGAGAAAGAATATACAAGGTGTTACACTGTCCTTACAACGAGAGAAAGAATACACAAGGTGTTACACTGTCCTTACAACGAGAGAATACACAAGGTGTTACACTGTCCTTACATCGAGAGAATACACAAGGTGTTACACTGTCCTTACAACGAGAGAAAGAATATACAAGGTGTTACACTGTCCTTACAACGAGAGAAAGAATACACAAGGTGTTACACTGTCCTTACAACGAGAGAATACACAAGGTGTTACACTGTCCTTACATCGAGAGAATACACAAGGTGTTACACTGTCCTTACAACGAGAGAAAGAATACACAAGGTGTTACACTGTCCTTACAACGAGAGAATACACAAGGTGTTACACTGTCCTTACATCGAGACAATACACAAGGTGTTACACTGTCCTTACATCGAGAGAATACACAAGGTGTTACACTGTCCTTACAACGAGAGAAAGAATACACAAGGTGTTACACTGTCCTTACAACGAGAGAATACACAAGGTGTTACACTGTCCTTACATCGAGACAATACACAAGGTGTTACACTGTCCTTACATCGAGACAATACACAAGGTGTTACACTGTCCTTACATCGAGAGAATACACAAGGTGTTACACTGTCCTTACATCGAGACAATACACAAGGTGTTACACTGTCCTTACAACGAGAGAATACACAAGGTGTTACACTGTCCTTACATCGAGAGAATGTGTATTGAACAAAACATGTACATGGATATACTTAATGAAATTGTTCCTGCAAAAAGTATACTCTAGTATACTTTACAATAAAATCATTCCATCTACAGAATGAATGATGAACAGAAAAATTAAATGTACCATGTTTTATCATCAACATAATAAACAATAAACAAATTGAGACATACAATGCCTTAATAGTTAATATTTACAATTTCAATTGTCTTTGTCTGTGAAAACATTACGAATCAATTTTGACCCCTGAAACCCAATAACTTCATAAAACATGAGTGACACAAAATGGGCTGCGCCGCGTAGTAATAGAGAGCATGTGCTACTTAAAAATATAGTGGTTTTAAAATAATGTTGTTTTTTAAGTGAACAACTAGTAAAAAATATAAATATATGTAATAAGGAATCATTCTTTGAATATTATGAGGTGATAATTTTGGTCGGAGATTGGTCAAATCTATCATAAAGCCCTTCGGGCTTTATTGGATTTAACCACGCCCCGACCGAAATTATCACCTCATAATACTCAAAGAATGATTCCTTATTCCTTAAATACATACGAATAAACCTTGTACAAATCCTGCTATACTACATGGTTTGGATAGCATTCTATAGAATTACGAATGGACAAATCATACATAAATTGTCCTGATGTTATCGACATACTAATGGCAATGGACAAATTGTGTACGTACTACACTGCCCTTAAATACCGTACAATAATTTAAATTCGTGGAGGCCATTTTTAGTAAATTGCGGGGTTTTTTTTGCTTATTCGTGGGGATGTAATTTTGTGGATGCGTCAGTTTTAAGTTTCAGTAACTCTTTTTAAAATTTGTTTTCGTAGAGGATGTAAATTCATGGGGGAGGGCTATCCACAAAAACCACGAAAATTGAGCCACCACGAATTCTAATAATTCATCAGTAAACAGAATTGACCGGAGTTTTACGATGTCTCCTACTTACACCAGCAGAGGCCAATTTGTTCCTCAACAGCTCTAAGATAGCTTTATTTTCTTTCGCTTCCTCCTCCAAAACGTTCCCTAGAGCCTTTACGTCAGATCCCAGAGCTGTGAAAGAGAATAGAGTCGTAAAGAAATAATGAAGTTGCATATGCAAAAATTGGATCAAACAAAAATATCCCACTACCCCAAACTAACACAACCGTCGAAGAGATATTTATGACTATGAGAATTAAGAAATCTTTATTGACCGAATTAAAACATGTATGTGATGCGATATATACTTGTCAATAGGATCACCTAGCTAAGAGTCATCTCTGCAAGCCAAGGGTTTTCGGCCTACTCCGATTCCCTTATATATGGAGAGCAGAGAGGACCGAAAAGGGGGTTTTGGCGACAAAAATAAGTTTGATCCTCCCCCTTTATAATTTTCCTCAATATATCTAAAAAATTTTACTCTAAACGCCAACTTGTGTGCACGTAATCTACTGTTGCTTGACAGCAATTCGTTTAAAATCATTTAAATTCTTCTGCGTCGGTCCGAAGCATGAGTGACAATATCAGGTTGTAATATGACCTAGTGTTTGTGTGGGAACAGTTGATGTTTACACTCAGCTATTTTAACAACGTTATTCGGCTAAAACAAAACCTTTACCATTAAAGCAGAAAACCTAAGCGCAATTGAACATATTTATTGTTCATCGTACACTTTTCCCATTTCGACCAAGTGCCTAATTAAGTGCATGGTGTACTGCCCTAAAATGTTCTACATTTGATTTTATTAATTGATAGCATAGTTTACTCAGTATCACAAAACCACGTGTTTCATGGATTCTTCAGTATAATTTGATTAGGCCTATTTGTAAGTTGCTCAATTTAACAAAATCAACAATTTCATCTGTATGCATCATAGGTCACCATAATTTCATGTATTTCTGTACATACTGCCACTCTGTATTTGTAACGTTATATATATGGACAATTCCAGGAATAATGGCTTCACGGACCTCTGTATTGATTCACAATACACTACTGTCAGGTCATCTAGATAATGCTACTTTAGTTCAGCAGATGCCGTAGGATCTAGGACTTGATAATGATTTGTCATCACAGACGGTCACTAATCCAAGAGCAATGAATTATTGTTTTTACACCTCACAGTCCTATGTGGCGTATTTTTATGCTCCACCATAAACATATGAAATAATTATGAATTCAGAGCTGAGACGAATGAGGTGTAAGTGGCATTGGCTCTCATATAAAATTCAGTCTGCCTTTCTCTTTATTTATTCCAAATCTCTCTCTCCTTCTCTCTCTCTCTCTCTTTCTATCTGAATCTCTCTTCTCTCTCTCTCTCTCTCTCTCTCTCTCTGAATCTAGACTTCATAAACATAATCATTTTTATATTATTCAATGAAAAAAGTTTGGTGTTCTTTTTCATGTTTCAATACCTGCATGAGAAATACTTTTGGCCTCAAAACTATGCACGACAGTCAAGTAATCTCCATCCATCTTGAAATTTTCAACATACCCTGAAAACAGACATATATCAAAAAATTAGATGCATACAACCTCATGCTAAATACAGATTTGCATATTTTACCTATTATAAACCCAGGGGGATATTAAACCAGATCCAGGCTTTAGGATATCATAAATTATAGACTAATAGTGTTTCTAATTTCTTTTATATCAGTGTGTTACCCTTGAGGCTTTGACAATCTTTTTTCATCTCTTGCTCAAGGGCAGTGTATATCTTACCTATCCACAAAAAATAGTTTGTGCATATTTGGCCTAGTTTAAGGATAAGATAATTCTGCATTGTATGGGGTGCGCAATTTCTATCAAAGCACTGATTAAACTAAGTCAGCTATGTATGAACAGAAGCAAGATCTGCACGCTGAAAAAAGTGCAAGTCAAGTCGTGATAGTGTGAATGTTTACATTTTCCCTCTGGTCATAATATACTCTGTATTTAGTCACTGCCCTCGATTTATCATATCACAATCCTTCGTTGGTACGTATGTCTTCAGTGTGTGTACAGTTCATACATGTCATGCCGATATGTACACAGTTCAGATAGGTCAGCTGATGACCCTTAGGCCTCGTCAATAAACACTGAAATTTACATACCTTGTTGATAATGCACCGATATAAGAGAAAATGCAAGAGTTAGTCAAGTACAGGGAAAAATCAATTTTCTGAATGAGTGCCTATTAATTAAAAACTAAGTACATTGTATTTTATAATTATATACAATGACACTCTCATCAATGAACATGATAGAACACTACGACTTTGTTTACACATGGTCACTCATCTCTGAAATCCTGAACGACCCAAAGTTGTTTACACTCTGTCTGCATAGAACTAATACACGTATGTGAATTTAAAACTTACAATTAAAAGCATAGTCTGCATACTCGCTTCCATCCATAGCCAGCACCACGCGGCGTTTCGGGGTTTCTGCCATCTTTCACTGCTGTTGTTTTCAACTTGTTGTGCTTCGAACTTTATTGTAGGTCAAGCGTCACATGCCTTGTAAAAGTTGTCGTTCGTTGATATATGCGGATCCTGTCGGGAGTGGGTAATGTGAACTATTTTTTGATCAAATATTTACAGATATTCTATTCTCTTTCGTATATACTGATTGATGTTCAAAATACATTTACCACAACCCCCGCAAAATGTGTTACAGTTAAACACAAATGTGAAAATAATTTTTGACTTATTTTTTCCACCACTGAGCATTTTCACAGTTTTTAACGGCTTTTTCCCGAGTTAGATCCATTCTGTTTATACTTTTCGTTGCACCGTGACGTCCGGCGACGTCAATGTTTTTAGTCAATTTTAAAGAGGACTATATGTCTTTAGTTACTGATATCTGTTCAACAAATCTATATATCCCGTCATTATTTGGTACATAGAATACCATATTAATTTTCAATTTTAGGTTTCAATTTTAATTGGTTTTAAGCCTAATTTATGGAGATATTACTTTCAACATAATATGGTTTATTGTTTACGGAATACAAAGTTTGACCTTGCGCCGTGACCTCATTTTTGCAGGATAAGATTCTAAACAATTCTTAGAAATGAAGGAATATATGAACTTTTTTATTTCAATTTGTTTGAAACAGTTGCTAAATTATGTCTACTAAATTTAGTTATAATATGACGTTTAATAACATATCTATGGCAAAAGTCTTCGTATTTTTTGATTGACCCTCGTAAATATCTAATTCCACAAAAAAAATTCTCGGACTTTTTACTACAGATATCAAAACTTAACCTGCCTCTGATATTATTTTAAACACCATCACCTGCCCCGTAAAGTGAAGTGGTGCAGTGAGAAAATTTGAGGCAAGTAAGGTACCGATAGAAATAGTAAATTGTTTGAAGAATTTAATGGTACTTCTGTTTTCGACAGAATTTGTGTGAAAATAAGGTTGATCAGTCCAAAACTAGCGCAAGTTTTTGTGCGCCGTAAATCGCAGTTTTCTACTATGGGAGGCACTGAAGCTCCCAGGTCGTCCGTCCGTTTTTATTCAGACCGGGAGCTATGTATACAGACCTGCAGCTACGCACAGCGCAGAGCGTGCACTTATGTAGAGATCTGTATTTTAATCAAGAGGTCTTTGACTGTATCCGCTTTATCATTTTGAATATTAAAATTGGAGAAATAAAATTTGAAAAAATGATCTTGACCACGTGACATCGAAACAATTGAATTCATAGATTATTTTTAATTTTAATCATTTGGGTTAACTGACATATGATTTATTTTAACAAATAACACATACAACACCAGGTAGGACACATACAAGGGCACTTGTTTGAATTATTGGAATGTTTTACAATTGTTGTAATGTTTTAAAATCGTTGGAATGTTTTATACGTGTTGGAATGTTCAGCCCTGTTACAGTTTCTTCAGAGCTGTGAATTACAATAACTTTCCATAAGAAATAGAGGGAATCAAACTTGGTAGATGTAAATATAATAATATGAACGAATACATTATTTTAAAAAATGACGAAATTTTTTATATTTACCAAAGGAAAGAAAAGATAGAAAACACTCTAGATGATGTTTAATGTACATATAATAAACATTCTCACATAAAATACATTTTTCTTTATTCAATCTATACTTTTAAATTAAGACATTTTGCCAATAAACTAAAAAATGCCACAGGTGCTTGGGGACGGGACCCCCCCCCCCCCCACACACAATATTCATCCCCACATTCCCGAGTTATTTTTTTTCATCATTTATTTTTTAAATTATATGTTGATGTATGCTACACTAAAAAAAATCACAATTAAACGCGAAATAAGCTATGTATTAAAAATGCCACTGGTACAAAAAGAGACTTCTCTTTTTATACCAGTGGTATATACATTTTTAATACATAGCTTGTTTCGCGTTTAATTGTGAATTTTTTTAGTGTAGCATATATCAACATATAATTTAAAAAATAAATGATGAAAAAAAATAACTCGGGAATGTGGGGATGAATATTGTGGGGGTTGGGGGGGGGGGGTCCCGTCCCCAAGCACCTGTGAAAAATGCCTGCTCCAAAGTAACTGATAATTATACCATTCAATTGGTATTTTAAAAAGAGAAATATGATCGATGTCTGTAAGCTAAAATTGAATTTTGCCTGATAAGTAATTATAGTAAACTTGAATAAAAACCTACTTTCACTTTCGATAAACCTCCCCGAAATAGCAAAAATGACACGCTTTGGCGGATCCAAGGCAGTCGTAGATTGCATCAAAATATATGCTTACAATGAAATGATATTCATGAGTTCGTAAAGAGTTAATATTTTAACTGGGAAACTACTTAAAGCATACATAGAAGTTAAGATTTGACAAACGTTGAATAAATAAAGTAAGACAATTCGTTTCTCGAATACGCGATTTTAGTTTTGATGTATAGAACGCTTGCGAAGCACGACCTCCGGTGAGAGAATGGAATATAACTTTTTAGAACGGGGTAGTGTCGTGTCTAATTTCAGGGAATAATCTTTATTTGTAAAACTCGCTTGCAGTGAGGGACCCTTTGTGATCCAGTCTCCGGTCCAAACGGTTTGGGGTGACTGTTAAATATAAAACCAGGGAAGGCGTAAAATAAAAATTAAACTTGTTGTTTTATTGGCGTCTCCGATCAGAGTGTTTACAAGCAATAGTCACCAGTTACAATAAAATATATTCTCTAATTTGTATGCTCCATGGCATTTACAAACTTAAATGAACCTAACCTTCCTTAACCTGAGGCGTGTTCAGCAGAGCGGGTGCTCGCGAGCGCTCGCCAAAATTCCTTATACTCGCAACACAAATTTTTGCACCCGCTTTGCTGAACACGCCTCTGGTGACTCATAGAGTGATCAAACAAATATAAAACACTCACTCTATATTTATACCTCAGATTTATATATTTGATACAAAAAATGATTGTAGAACCATATAATATTAATACTAAAATATCAGAACAGAATTAAAATTCGCATTCATATACACATTACTGAAAACATTTAACATTAGAAACAAATTCCTCAATTTATAATGTAGTCATATCGCAGATATTATTTGAAAATAATATATGTCAGAAAGGACAGTAACCATGGCGCAAAGTGTAGGATGAGTTCATCATGCATCGCGGGCACATAATTTGCATCAGACATCACAAAGTTAATAGATGAAATGAAATGATTTGATGCAATTTGAGTTTGATGGAAAGAACTTTCCAGGACGGGTGCTCAGGTTTGACTAATTAACGTCATGACGGAAAGTGTAGGGCGAGTTAACCATTGCGCAGATGTTTGGATGTGACAACTTTGGTTTAAATATGCAAATCAATATGCCTACACGACAGATTGATAGTAAACCTTATACATTACACTGTGATTCAGATTGTGTCATGCGACTGTATATGAATAAAAGATGTATTGATATATGCAATAACGGGAAAGTCGAATTGGGAAAGGATGACCCCCCCCCCTCCCCAATAGTTTTTTCCCCTCAAAATTGTCATTTATCTGAAATAATTCATATTTGGGACATTTATTAAATCATAGTAAAATTTGACCTAAAGGACAAAATTTAGAGATACCACGCTTTTGATACCCACTCATTCATTTGAAATAAAATTTAAAAAGGTTTGTTTTTTCCAGTCAGTTGCAACAAAAAGAATTTCAACTCAGCCTGCTCCTCTAAATGTCCAGCCATGTAGTTGTTTTTTTATTTCAATTTTTAGGAATAGGTTAAGAAAATGTCGGAAACAGTATAATACAAAAATGAACAAAATTATGGGCATTGGTTCAACATATTAGACATTGTATCATATTAATATGTAAATTGTTAATTCCCGCGCTTGCGCGGGATTATGCATTCCCTAGAGTCTTCTTCGAAATTTCTTGCAGAAATTGTTACTGTATAAATGATTTTGATATAATGACATGATCTTAAAAATCGTAAATGGTATTATTGTTAAAATAAATTCTCTATTAAAATCACAACACTTAAAAAACCCCGATTAAATGTATATAAAGGTGGTAGATTATTGGGAATCAATATTGTACAGGACAGAGGTACGAGACAGTTTTTTGATACAAGTCGGGAGTTGGGGTGGGGGGGGGGGGGTGGAGGGTGTCGTCGGAATTCTGTAACTAGACTCTCGTGTGATCCCATTCAGCTCAAATACCTTTAATTCACTCCTTATCAGCTTTAAGGCCCAATACCGATTTCAAAGGAATTTTACAAAAACAAAACATGTAAAATTTTCTACATAGTGCTTTTTATGCGATTAAGAACCTTTCACAAAACCCTCATTTTTATGATTTTTCAGCTATTTAGATTCCCCCTCATTTTTATTTTTATTTTAGCAAAGAGCAGCTATTTAGATTCCCCCTCATTTTTATTTTCATTTTAGCAAAGAGCTGACAATCCGTACCATATTTGAACTTTCACATTTGACAAACTTACCTGTATATAGTGTATTAAGTCCCATCCACCTATTTTTCGTTGTATTTTACCTCCTGTCTGTAACTTTCAATTTCATTGTTTATTAAAAGTCAACACAAAAAGTCATTGTTTGACGTTTGTTTGTTGGTTTATTTTTTATATGATATCATCACAAAGCAAGAAATAACTTGCTCAGAATTCAAAAGATAATAAAGATACAGTGGTGTGGTTCATTTTTAATTGTAATCACAAATGAAGTAAATTTCTACATTTATAATTACTTTCCAGTTTCAATACAACTGTAAACCCCAAACAAGGACCTCAGCAGGGGTTAAATAATTTGAATATCCAGCCACAATCTGTAGCTTTACATATCGCCCCTTGGTGTTAGGACACCAAAATGCAATCCTCTGACCGTTTGAAGCGTGTCCCGTGAAGTGACCACACAGCGTCATGTTGTGAGGATCACTACCAACTGTAACATCAAGGTCGTGCATCTGATTACCTGAAGTAAAGGCAGTAAAATATGCATTAGCTTTGTCCTTTTGTTTTTGTATGTTTTCACCATTAAACAGCATTTTCATTTTGAAAGGACTCTTTCAAATTCAAACATAAAGAGTCTGCACACAAGGGGGTTTGGTTAAGGATAATATCGTTCCACTTTTAAAATTATATGCTTACGAAACTCATTTAAGAAATAAACAGCAATTTAAAAAGTTCACTGGGATATGAAGTTGGTTGGTCACCTGATCAAATCCTGTGAAGCCCAAAGGGATTCTCAGTAGATTTGATCACGTACCAACCAACTTCATATCCCGGTGAACTATGTAAATATTTAAGAAATATATGATATGATATATGTAAATATTAAAGAAATTAACAGCAAACTTTTTAACATTGCTGTTTATTACTTAACGTATATTTACGTTTGAAAAAGACAAATCGCTCAGAACCGAGATTTTATGTTTACAACAATCCAAGCGACAAGTGATAAGCGCGTGCTATGATCATTGTGACGTCATGAAAAAGTTCATACAGAATTGAACTTTTTTGCTATTCTATAGGTTCATATAAGGCAGCATATTTGCAAATGTAAATATTACTATTTGCATTTTGATGTGCCGGTATATCACGTTATACATAAAAGAAAACTTAAAATAAGTCAAAATGGTATGCATTACTATAACTGTTGTTTATCGAAGAAACCGGAAAAACTTGACAGTTATGACGTTGATTGTAACTATTTCTTTTTTGTGTTTTTACAATGTATCGTCTTTTAAGTCAACAATTAAAAACTGGGAACAAAATAACAATTATGTTTGAATAATAGATCAACTAATCGTACAGTAGAGTAGATAAATTCTTAGACGTTAACTTACATTTTAAACGTGATGGATGCTATTTTACTTATAGTGCGTAATGGCTTTCAACGATCATTGTTTGAATAAATTGACGTAACATGAAAATTCAATTTTTTAATGATGATTTATTTCAGAACATTTTTTCACCCGAAATAATAAAGGTAGTACGAAATACCCGTGAAATCAATTATTTGAAATACTTTCTCAAATACACAAAATAATGTCT
Organism: Magallana ariakensis; assembly: GCA_020458035.1. Lineage (NCBI taxonomy): Eukaryota > Metazoa > Mollusca > Bivalvia > Ostreida > Ostreidae > Magallana > Magallana ariakensis. The sequence goes on along the minus strand of CM035813.1, from coordinate 16,135,262 downwards.
TTATATTTTGTAAAAGTTAATTTCAATCCATTATCTTAAGAAAATAATGTAAATCATACCCATCAATCACTCCTAGCATAAAAAATGAGGTACAGAGTATTTTGATAATTTCGAAACCTACATTTGAATGGAATTTGTGTAATTTCTGTGCAATTTAGCCATCTATCATTGAAAAATGTGTAACTTGTGTTTCTTTCATGGTAAAGACCTGGAATTCGATCACAACTATCCCTTGTGTTTATACCCAATAAATTTCAAGATCATATCAAAGGTCAAAGATTAAATATGATGACGTCATCTAGGATTTTTATTAATTTTTACCTCCGTCAAATATACTTAAATCTCAATTAATCTAAAACCAATGGTTGAATTTTCATTAATTTGATATATTTTAATAACAGGGTCATGGCAATCATACTGTAAAATTTTATTGAAATTTGAATCATACAACTTCTTTTTAGAGACTGATATGTGATGGAAATTATTGTCTTAAAAGAGAATTCACAAGCACTAGTTTTACAATATATTACATTAGAAATTACCTTAAGTTTCCAGTAATAATTTATTTCAGTGTCTTTAAGTAACAGAAGGTCTCCTGTATAAAAAGGCAGCACAGACATTTGTAATATCTTGAAAACTAGCTTATTGACATAGCAAATCATAACGATCGGTACTTTATTTTACTGTCCACTCAAAGGAGTTTCAAATGGTAGGTTTGGGGCGATATAGGCAAAAATTGCCAGGTTAGATTTTTTTCAAATTTGAAATATTTATAGTATTTATTCCAAAGAACAAACTATTTAAGTTTTAGAAAAAATGAATTATAGGGAAAAATTAGCTTATCTGTTTTGTACTACCTTAACAGTTAAATTAGCTAAAGTTGTCGGGCTACATGTGATTTCGATTTTGATTTGACTTCTTTTAAATGTGTAGGCATAAAATAATTCAAATTAGTTTCCACAGCCAAATATTTAACTATTTTCCACAGAATGAACCCCTATTTGATATCCACTAAAAATTCTGAGCTTGGTTTTTAGTAAATATTATATGAGCCCATCAATGTATATGGTAACCTTAAAAACGTAGTATTTGAATATTGATATGATGCATTCAAGTAACTACATGTCATTCGATTTAACTTACCACATCAAGCGGATCTGGCAAATACTTCTATTTCATGGATTTCATATGTTGCGCCCAGATCTATTATCAACCAGGGGTGTTTCTCTAGTGCAGTATGAGCCAAATCTGAAAGGAGACCGTTGACAGCTTTCGATCCTGGGTATTCGTGGGTGGAATACTCAGAACTTGAGATCACCTTTTTCGAGTATGCCACATTTTTGAGTTTGTTGTGGCCTAAAGTAACGTTTACGTGGAACAAGATAGCAAACAAAAGCAACAATGACATCATAGCCGGCGCTTGGTAATTACTCGGACTATTTTCCCGGTTGCATCCACAGGTGGTCCTTTATTTCGGAGCAAAAAAAAATCCACAACCCCCCCCCCAAAAAAAAACCCCACCAAAACAAAACGAAAAAAACACCCCTCCCTTAAAAAAACATTCATCTATACAAGCCGTGCGCATAACACAGTTAAAATTCATCCCACAATGTATCAATATGTAAGGTATCAAGTATCTTATGTTAAGTCGTTTGTACAATTATTTTATTGTCCTTTATTTTTTGAAATATGGCACTTTGCAGAATGTAGCTTTATAGTAATTATTGACGGTAACAGTCTCCTTTCTCCTTTTATTCATATATAATAAGATGCATCTTGAAAAATCTATTTATTGAATTACAGTCATCTAAGACTATTTTCTGGGAATTGCAGTAGGTGGCAAAACACCATTGTGATCTGCTATTATTTTGCACATTTCACAACAAGGCTTCATCCCGGAGTTGAATGGTACCCTCTGCTGATACTAAAGGACAACTGGAGATAGAATAGTTAACATTATCATGTTCATGTCTATGTTTTTGACGTGATTGCAACATTACATGTAGTGACCATTTCTGAAGCCTGATTATTTTTTTGTTATTTGTTTAAATTCTGTTACGAATCCGCATTCTTTTGTTTTTTTTCACATCAAAATTTTCTACTCTGGATTAAATTATACCACTTCATCTGACGTTGATTGGTAAACAAAGATCAAGTGATAAATATAGGGAATTTTGGCGAACAAATTAAGCTGAACATACCTCTGCCTCTGAAGTAGCCCAATAAAGTCCTTTAGAACTTGTTGCTATCTAATTAGATGTCACTTTTTTGAAAATTTTCATCGCGCATTCGTAGGTGTGGATTACACTTTGAAAAGTTATTGTTCGTTTCTATGAAAAACAAAAATCACTGGACTGTAACGATATAAATCTCAAGTTACTACAGAAGAATCGCTTTTGGGTTCTTCTTATTACAATCCTTTCGTATCATTATTGTATACGCAAAATCAGATTAGACCTGGCGGTTCTTGGTCTGCTATTGTCTAAATCCAAACTATATCTGATCACGCACTTTGATAAAGAGTAAAATTAAAACAAAAAACTAGCAATTGTCGGAGAAATAATATGAAAAAATTGCAACTGGTCCTCGGCAGTTGAAGATAAACAAATTTGTCACAGTTGCTCTTGCTTTGTAAGACAAACAGTATTTGATGCTTACCAAGAGCCTGTTTTAATTGTTCCAGTGAACTAAAGATACCACATTAAAGGGGAAACAAATTTTATTTTCACCTGACAATAATCACAAGTAAATGTTTGTATAACATTTAGTTATATTTTTTTTCGAGTTAATGTGTAAAGACATTCGCATTACAACAATACTTTATTTCGCATTACAAAAGTATTTTGATTCGAAAAAATAAACAGCAAACAAACCTACTAAAACCTAAATTTTGAGAAAAAAATTGGTTGTATTTTAAATGATTTAGGACTAAAGATTTGAGTAAGTATGTGAGAATTTTTTTAGAGAATACTACGCATATTTTAAAATATAGCATGCTCGCGCATGGTTGCAGCTGACCGCTGGTTTATCGATCGCACGTAAATGCCCAGAAAAATGCAAATATGCATGTAAGTTAATAATTACTAAAAGAGAAAGCATCTACTGGTGTTTATATATAATATTAACAAGTGCTTAAACTAAATTTCATATGAAGTAAAAAATAGTTCATATGCCAGATGCTCTTTAAAGACACTTTGAATTGGTATATTTAGATATCTTAACATTTCATAACCGCCTAAACCCAATACTAATGTGCCGGTATATCACGATATTCTTAAAGGAAACTTTAAATGAATACAAATTGTATGCATTACTATTATTGTTGTTCATCGAGGAAACCGGATCATAATGTAGTATCGATATCGATGATATCGACGATATTGTATCGATATCGATTCTCTAATTTCAATATTTTTGAACTTAAATGCATATGAACACAAATTCAAATGTCCATATTTAACGTCGATATCGACGATATCGACAATAACGTATCGATATCGATTTTCATATGTACACAACTAAAGCTTCCGTAATTATCATCGATATCGACGATATCGTATCAATATCGATTTTCCTTTGTACACAACTGAGGCCGTCTATATATTATGTCAATATCGACAATATCGTATCGATATCGATTTGCATATACTCATAACTATAACTGACTACATTTTAACGTCTATATCGACGATATCTACGATATCATATCGATATCGATTGGCATATCTACACAACAAAAGCTGTCCATATTTATTGTCGATATCGACGATAAAAAATATCTTATCGATATCGATTGGCATATGTACACAACTAAAGCTGTCCATATTTATCATCAATATCGTCGATATAGTATCGATATGGATTCGCATATGTACAGAACTACAGCTGTCCATATTTAACCTCGATACGTCGATATCGACGATATCGTATCGAAATCGATTCGGATATGTGCACAACGTAATCAAGTTCTTTAGAAAACTGTACTCTGCTTATCTTAAGTTTTGACGATATAGACGATTGCAATAATATCATTAAACAGTCGTTTAATACCATCATTTAGACCTTCCTCTTATTGTTATTGTCTTAACTCGGTGTTGATATAGACGATGTTACCTCAATATCGATTAGCGTATGTTAATATGAATATGAAACCTATGAATAAGAAAATAATATTGAATTCATATCTTAAACAAATGTAAACAAATGTAGAAATAGTAATTATATTATAATACTAGTATAGGAATAGGATAACGTCAGTTTCTAAAAATAATCCATCATTAATTTTGAATAAAAACTGTTGAAATGTTATTACGCTTTGAAGAACATATTAACAAATATACATTTTAACGTATAATTTATGAACTAATGTTTCAAAGTAACAGTATTGATGTTGATTAAATTTTATTACCGATGGACTCAAAAAGAAGTCAGAAGAGTCAATATCGAGGTTGATATTGTCATTTTATTAGTGTCAATATCGATGTCGATATCGACATTCTGTGTAAGATATCGATAACATAATTGATTTTCCTACTTCATCAGTGTATGTCGATATTGATGTCGATATCGTCAAGTTGTGTACGATATCGTCGATATCGACATCATAATTGGTCTAGCATTTTTCAAAATTCGATATTGATGTCGATATCGTAATTTTTTGTAGATATCATCGATATCGACAACAAAGTTGGCCTTGGACATGTGATAAACCAGAACGTTATTATTATTTTTTTGCAAGTTTTAACAATGCATCTTACTTTTTTAGGCAACAATGAAAAACAAGGGGGGGGGGGAACAACAACATACATGTATGTTTGAATTCTAGATGAATTAATCCTACAGTAGAGTCGATAAATTCTTAGACTATTACTTACATATGAAACATAATATATGCTATTTTACGTTAAATGTGCAAGATGGCTTTGGTTGATCATTGTTTATATAAATTGATCATGTGACTTGGAATAATCCTGGGTATTCGTGGGTGAAATACTCAGAACATAGAACTACCCTTTTCGAGTATGCCACATTTTTTACTTCGTCATGCCTTAAAGTAAGATTCACGTGGAGCAAGAGAGCAAAGAAAAGCAACAAAGACATCATAGCCGGCGTTTGGTAATGCACAATTACTGCTGTTCATTTTGCACTTAGATTAACGATACAGTGACTAAAATAGGTAACTGTATTCCGTCTATAGTCATAGGTGGACTTTGTATGTAAAAATGACAATAACACACCGTCAACCATCTCAAAAATCCATAAAACGAAATACAAATCCAAAGCTGAGCAACACGGACCTCCAAAAAGATAGAAATAGGATCAGGTGTCTAGGAGGAGTAAGCATTTTCTGCTTACCGGTCACATCCGCCGTGCGCCCAATGTCATATCGGTAAAAATCTTATTATCGGATAAAATGTCGTAATTTAGGAAAACTATCATGATCGGGAAAAACGAAGAAAAATCCGTCGACAATTCGGTATTCAATCAATAATCCAGAGCAGAGAATCACGGACCTCTGGAAAACCTCAAAGGCAGGATCAGGTGCCTAGGAGGAGTGAGCATCCTCTGCTGACCGGTCACACCAGCCGTGTGCTTTTTGTCGTAATCGGGAAAAAACGGAAAAGTCCGTAGACAATTACGTGATTAATTATAGTCTAAGCAATAATGATGTATTGACACAATGCATGAATACAAAACTGTCAAAACCATCCCAGGATAAATTGGACTGGCATCAGTATCCAAAAATGTATCAAATATCTTTAAAAATAATTTTCAATATTCTAATAGGAAATTAGGTAACTTGTAAAGCGTTTCTTTAATTATACACACAATGGTATTGTAATAATTAACAGTATTCAGTTTCCTATTATTCCTATTTCCTTTGTTGCATGTCACAACATGTTTTTGTTGTATTTATTGAACTACATTCATTTCATTATCATTGAAAATGCAATAGGTAGTAACACCATATTGCCAAAAAAAACTTTGTAAGACTTCATCACAGACTTCAGTTAACTTCAGAAGTATTTGTCAAAATTAAAAGTTTGAACTTGAGATCGAATTATTTAATAGTTATATGTAGTTTAACATGATTTCGATGACAAGTCTTCTACGTTCATGTTTATGTTGTTTTAAGTGACTGCAATATGATCTGCTTTTATCATGTGATGATTTCTCAAGCTTGTTTCATATTGAATTTAGTTTCCGTTATATTACACATCTGTAATATTTTGCTTGCTTTCATAATATCAGAACATCCCACATTATAATATCCCACAGCAATGACCCCCTCGCGCTAACATCCGTGCCAACGAGAGATATTAATATAAGTTATACAACTTGTTTATCAATCGTTGTAAAATAAATAAAGTTCATTTAAAAAAAAAAAAAAAAAAATATCAGAACAAAATCCACTAATACCACGACTATCAGATCCTTTCTTGCTGACTTTATTAAAATTTGGCATGAGGCCTGTTCAGCACAGCAAGTGCTCGCGCTGTTCAAAAGGACTCAGAATTTATTCGACTGAGCTGGTTTATTATAATATTCAATGTTGAGAGAATATGTCATGGTTTTGTGTAGTAACATATAAGTTAAAACTATTAATAAGATTTCATATTTAACGTTTCTTTAAATCATTTTTAAAAATTCCTGTGAGGTATATTTTTGTGATATTCTAAATAAAATGGATATTTCAGTGGAATGTTTAATGTGACAATGTGACAATGTGACAAATGCATGTATTCTGAGGTCTGTTTGCAATTAAATGTCTATAAAATTCTGAACGGAAAACGGAACGGAACTGAAAACGGAAAATCTTATGTAATGTTATTTATTTACCTGATAAATGTGTTGATATGCTAGAAACGATATACTTTGAATAATTTTTGATAAATGTAAAAAGATTATCAATATAAGTTTATTTATTAAGAAAATGAATGATTAATCTGCATGGCTGATATTTAATACGATTTAACCTACTACAAGTAATAAGATGGAATGCTTTGCATGTACTTTTAAATCATAAATATACATAATATAAATAAAATCATGATATTAATACATGCATATTTTAGTCATCAATACATAACAATACATAATGCCGGCAATTACAAGCGTCTGAAATTATAAGCCCAATAAAATATTAAGAACTTTCCAACTTTCTGATTGTGTACCAAACCAGAATTTCTCGATACATTTCTATAGCGAAATATACATAATTTCACTATTAATAGGTAAACTTAAACGAATAAAATAATTAAACACAGACCAATTTATGATTGTTTTATCATAATGAAGACGAATATTAAAGAAGTGAAATAAATATTGGCCCCTCCGTGTTCATTTTACATTTACACCCCAAACAAGGACCTCTGCAGGGGCTCGTTTCATAAAGGGGTCGTACGCCCAGACTTAGCGCTACGCCGGTGTAAATACGGGACTAGTTCGAATATTTGCGTTTCATTAAAGAGCGCATCTTTACGTCCGACTAAAGTTAAGCCAAAATTTTACGTCTACTCATAGGTCTAGGCGTAAGTTCGGACGTAAACATACATAAGCATATATATTATGAAACGACGATTGTATTTTATCACTAATGCGGTTTAAGTTACATGTATCGTCACATTTGGATACTGAGAAAGAACAATTTATATTTTAAATTCTGGAATTTGATTGCAACGTGAGTTTCTCCCGAATTAATGTGCACACGGGGGTTTCTCCCGAATAAATGTGTACGAGAGAGAGAGAGAGAGAGAGAGAGAGAGAGAGAGAGAGAGAGAGAGAGAGAGAGAGAGAGTGTCATATCATCTAAGGTGAGAAATACATCTACTTTTAAAAATTTATTTAAAAAACAAGGCGCCTTTCTTTCTTTCTTTCTTTCTTTTTTTTTTTTTTTTTTATACTTTTCGACATATCTTTCACAAAGCATGTTATATATATGTTATCAAAGGCCTTTATGTAAGATTTTTTATGTGTTGCATTTTATAAACTTAAATTATATTATTTTAACCATTTTTTTCTTTCTTCAACATTTACCATGAACAAGTTTACATCACATTTAGTAATAACTTTACCTTTAAAAAAATATTTATTAAAGCTGCTTATATTTGTTGTTTTTGTCATTCATATATGAACATTATATATTTTTTTATAACCTACGATGTATGTACCTGTAGATGCATTAATATTGAATGCAAATAATACTGAAAATCGAAGCCGATTAAACTCACTGCTACTGATACACAATCATAAACTTGATTTGTGATTCTCTTTTTAAATTGAATATATATTTATATATTATCGATACAGGGTTCTTAACTACAAGAATGATGACACTGATTTGACAAATACACTTAATATTTTTTTCATACTGGATACAGAAAGTGTAACTTATTATAATACATGTTCATATAATTTTACAATGTAAATTTTTAAAAATTTCATTTAACCCTCTAGATCCGCGCATGCAAAGCATCCTGAAGTGATTGAAAAAAAAATTAATTTTGTTTTAGAACCCATGAAATTCATTTTAATTGAAATGCACAATAACAAAGTGTGACAAAGGTTAGAAAATTGGATTTAAACATAAAAACAATATGACAACTTGCAAATTAACACCGACCTACTAAATTCAAAATTTTCAATATGATAAAAGTAATAATTAACACATATTTTTTGAACTTCCTAATTACTTAAAATGATATATTGATAAATCTATTGAACACATTACACAAGTCATTTACTTCAACCAAAATAATGCCGAGTAAGGACCCGCTTTTAAAGAAAAAAAATAGGATTTTATCATGGTGCAAAATTTAGCAGACTGTGTATTAATAGAAACAATTCAGGTCAATAATGTTAAAAACATTATTCATGCATTATATGGATAATTTATTTAAGATTTACATGTGTGTTTGACACTAAATACTCCTTGCGCTGGTATTCCAGAAAATCATATACACTATACCATTCATTGGTTTCCGTTAAATCTTTTATCTATTTGTATAATTTAAGGTAACTCCAGTGTCTTTCGGATCCGGTTCTTTTTTTACACGGCGTGTTATATTTCAGGTTATAATTTTGGCACACAACAAGTGTTTTAAAATAATTATGGTTTGGTCAAAAAGTGGAAAATTTGTTAAAATATAGCATCTCCATCGTTTAGAGGGATCGGAGAAAGCAAGGAAAGCAGCGAAATGTAAAAAGGTAAATGAGTGTGTAATATAATTGTACGTATTGTATGCACTCTCCTCCAACAATTACACCGCGTTTATGTAGCTTGACGACCTCATGTGTCCTCCAGGACAAGGAGAGGATAAGTAAGTACTTGTGTTATTAAAACTACATAACACTGATTGGTGTTTAATCTACATATAAATATGTTAAAAAACTGGGATAGAAAGTATTTGACTGAAAGGGGAAGGGGGTACTATTGCACTCAACTATATGAGTTTTTTGGCAGTCTCGACCTTAATTTTATATGTATAATACAGTTTCATTGAGTATATCAATTTAAGTGACTGTTAGATTGTGTCTTTTTGGTACATTTCATTTTTTTCTAAAGTTTGCAAAAAACAACTTGTAAAATTTACATTTTCAATATGGGGGTACACATGTTCAAGAGACTATCAAGCAAAAACTAGATGGTCAATCTTGATAAACTGTTTTTTTGTTAACACAATATGTAACTCTTAATGAATATTCTTTAAAAAATGTATGTAAACTGAATAATTTTTTTGAATTTTTAAAAAATATGCAATTTTGTGATTTTTTTGGGAAGGTCGTGGCAAGAAAAAATAATATTTTTTATATTTTCTGTACAAAATCAATAAAATTTTTATGATTTAATGATAATCAATTGATTTGCTTAAATTATAACCTAACATGATGTATTTTGGCGCATAATTTAATAAATTATGAGATCATACATCATGGTGTTAAATTTTGGCTGTTAAGTTTTTGGACCTTGTGAGCTGAAGCTCACTGTAGGAAAACAAACGTGCAAAGGTATAAATATTTTGGGTCTCTATAGTAAGTTTATAAGTTGTTTTAACTATTAAAATTAAGAAGTGTTTGGTTTGACACGGATTTCTAAAACACTGGAGTTACCTTAATTTTAATATAATGTGCTTTTTGTTTGGCTTATTGTTGAAGGAAAAGAAATATTATTTTAAAATGTTAACCTTTGTATAGTAGTTATGAAAGCGTCTTTGTACATACTGAAACAAGAATTTATCAAATTTTATGTATATATTATAAGTAAAATCATTGCAATTGCTAATTCCTCTAAAATTTATCATATTTTTACATGCGACATACACCTGTACATAACAGAGTAATAGAAACAATTTTATGCATGTGCAGTGCTGCGTTGTCAAGGACTTATGCCAAAGCTAGTTAGTCTAAAATTTACGCCTCTAGTTGCGCCGTTTTATGAAATGCAAAATACGCCCGACTAAGTTTCGGTGTAAGTCCTCGGACTAGACTAAAGTTAGGCCCAAAATTTAGGCCTCTTTATGAAACGAGCCCCTGGAGTCAAGGAATTCAAATTTCCCGCCACAATCTGAATCTGTACATATCGTCCTTTAATTTGGTGTTATAAGGACAGCACACTGCGACCCGCCCATCAATGATAATGTGCCCTGTGAAGTGACTACAAAGATGCATGACGTTCATAGTCTTCCAAACTTCGATCGCTATGAGCTACATGTACATGTAGTTCTAAACAACCGCAAATTGGAACTATAAACGCCACAGGGCCCTCTTTTTTTGGTCATTTTCTTCAAGGTCTTGAATTGAAGTTTCAAATGGTACAAATGATTTGACTGAAACCATTATTACAGTAAAGTACTGAGGGCATAACGTTTGTATAGAGTACTAAGGGGAAATAATTGGTAGTCTTTTCCCTTCAGCCCAGTATAATCGGCTCATGCACCGTCATCATTATTTACCAAATAGGGTCAACTAGGCCTAGTAAACACTGTGTCGTGATCTGATGTACATGTAAATAACATTCGTTAACCTTCATTTTGTGTGTTTATATCCATTTTTTCTCTTCACTTTTCCATGTAATTGCTGATTTGTATGTTTAAATTAATGGTATTCATTGAAATTATCTCAGTCATGAGGAAATAAAGTATGAATGAATGGAAGACCGAAATTGAAAACGAAAACACACAAAAATGCATACATGTATCTCTTTTAAACATTTAAGGGCAATCTGATTAAAGTACAGCTGGGCCCGTTTCACTAAAAGGCGTACGCCCGGCGTAACCTTACACCTGGCGTAAATCCGGACTTAAGTCAAATATTTGGACTAAGGTCCGTTTCACTAAAAGGCGTAACTTTGCGCCCGACCTAAGTTAAGCTAAAAATCTACGCCTGGCCATGGGTAGTCGTAACTTTTGGCGTAAGCATAAAATGATAGCTAATTCTGTTGCTGAGAATATCGGTGCTGACTGTAATGTTTAATTGTACAATTTGTCATGTAAATTTGATTAAATTCATATGAAATAAAGAAAATAGGGCGTTTTGATTGGTGGTATCAATTCTCGTATAGAAACTTTCTTACCATGCTTTAAACACATTATTTATATACACTTTCCGTATACATGTTAAAACGACATATTTAGACAAACAATCGATAGTTTTCATTCGATTATTTGTATTTAATAATTTGATTTACGTTTCATATTTTTTAGTAGACTGAGCAAATGAATAATGCAGAAAATATACATGTACGACGTCCATGTAGTGCAAAGGTGTATTTGTATAAGAAATTAGTAGCATTTCATTTTTCTCCCCAACTTCCACGCAAAATATGTGTGATCGGGATATTTTGAAATTTAAAACTCAAAGCTTAAACTTTGAGAAGTTGTGTCAATCAGCAATGTGACGTAGTCCTGTCTATTTCATTGCCAGTCACCTAACCATGGCTCTTTGAAATCAACAATATATGTCTGGCTTTTGAGCTAAGACTACGCAATCTATGCATAGTTCACATGAAATCAGCGTCATTTTTAACTTGTTTTGATGCCAGAGAAACATAGTAATATACATCCTACCGAAAGTCCAAGGTCTTGTTAAAATGGTTCTAAAAGTGGTATATTATTGGGAATTAAAATTTGTACAGGACAGTGGCACGGGACAGATTTTAGCTCACCTGAGCTGAAAGCTCAAGTAAGAATTTCTGATCACAGTTTGTCCGTCGTCCGTCTGTCCGTCTGTCTGTCCGTCCGTCTGTAAACTTTTCACATTTTAAACTTCTCTAAAACCACTTGGCCAATTTCAACCAAATTTGGCACAAAGCATCCCTATAGAAAGGCGATTATTAATGCAGAAATGAAAGACCGATTTTTATTCAAAACTGAGAAAACGTCGAAATTGTAGAAAAAGGGGGGTGCATTTTAAAAAATCTTCTCAAACTACTGAGTCAAATTGAACATAATTTAGCATAAATAATCCCTATAGAAAGGAATATATAAATTGCAAAAATTATCGGCTTATTCTGTTTTAAATTTGAGTAATTTACGAAATAAAAATAAAGAAATAATCGCGGTCAATCAGTTTATAACTTAGGGTTTGGTACCCCATATCGAAAACGAAAGTTCTTTGTTTGAAGCAGCACTGTTTGACAAACAGGTCAAACTGACAAAGATGAATTTGCTTTCTGTGCAACAGTTTACGTGCGTATGGATACTTGAAAAATTCAAAATATATTTGTGCCGATTTCGTGAAGTAAATTGAGGTTAAATATTTCAATGCGTTGACATTTTAACTTGTGACGGTGGTTTTATAGTTTGTTTTGATTTTCGTTTCATTTTCGTTAATTATGCTTTTTAAAGGGGATGTGCGGCGATCTTTTACATTTGAGAATAAAAATGTCAACATTTCTTGAACTGGCTTGTTTCTGTCCAAATCTTACTAAAACTGTTGTCAAAAGATACAAAAGCAATAAGTATGACTTTTAACATGTTGTTTTGTATGCAGATTACGCATACAAGGGCATAACAATGCATTTTTAATTCACTTTGAACTGCGCAACTACAGTCTTAAATTCAAGATTTCAAAATATGAAATTATATGAAAGGAGGTCATTAGTGCCTACTCTACAACCATTTGTTGAGAAAAAGGTCAAAGGTTGCTTATTTAAGTTGTAACTTTGTCTTAAAAGAGGGTACCCCATTCTTAAAATGAGTCTCAAAAACCATCAATTTGCACGGAATATTTTTGTCTCTGTCTATGGAAATACATTAGAGTTATATTTTTATTGAAAAATATGCGTATATTTTTCCTTTAAGGCAATCAATATTTTTGACCCCTATCCTACTTCTAAAAAGAATTTAATTTAATTTATACTCATAGAACTAAAACAAAACAAGTGGAACTGGTATAGAGATGTCTGTCACATTCAGTCCAGATTGTTTTGAATTGACATTTATTTTTATCGATGGAAATATAAGTTCAATGGGCCTCCATAGACACGGGAGTTCTAAGTATAGCCTGGAATTTTCTGTTACTTAAAATAGATACCATGTCGTCTGATAAAAATAGGGTACCCTATTTTGAGGCAAAGTTTCTACATTTATGTGCAAAATTGAATCTTTTTCTGAACAAATGGTTGTAGAGATGAACCCCCTTCATATTTTTTCCAGATTTTTGAATCTTCAAAATAAGTCTGTAGCTGCGCAGTTTGACAGCTGTTTAAGTGATTAAAAAGGCATTGTCCTGTTTTGTATGCATAAGTTGCATACAAAACAACATGTAGAATCTCATATTTATTGCTTTTATATCTTTTGGCAACAGTTTTGGTCAGTTAGAACCAAGCCAGTTCAACAAATGTTTACCCTCTTATGCTCAAATGTAAAAGATGGCCGCACATCACCCTTAACTTGAGGGGAACCATCGCCTGTACTTTGGAATTTTCACCAATCGAATCAAATATAGACTTCGGTATATCAGACAGCTGATTGTTTACCTGCGCAAACTGAGCGAAATCTGATGCACTAACAAAATATTATATTTATCACTAGAAATGTCTCGCTAAACGTTAAATATATGTACAGAAAAATTAAAGGGATGATATGCTGTAACTGCTTTCTGGGCCCTCCTTTTACGATAAATTATATGAAATCTACACCAACTTTGATGGTTTTTCAGACACAATTAATTAAAAACGACCTCTTTAAAACGGGTTAAAACATTATTGTTACGGGATAAAAGTATTACCGATATTCTTAAGAAAATATTACAGCTGAAAATCATCTTGATTTGTAGCCACTTCTTAACGTTTTTTTCTTTTTAATAAAAATGAAAATAAAGAGTGGGCCTCAGTAAAATAGAGTGATATGCCTGTCAATACATTGCAAGCTAATTGAGAGGAGGGGGGACGGTTAGACCTTATCAGAAATTTTGACAAGCAAAAAAAAAAAAGAATTTGAGTAAGGCTACGTCTAACTTTGCAAAAAAAAGGGGGGGGGGGCATTTTTCATCAATCAAGTGAGTAAGGTTATAAAACGTCACACGAGTTCACCCTAGGTAAACAACAATCGTTTATAATGCGGAAGACCAATTAAATTTTTGAATGTTTTTAATTTAGCGCATTGAGGTAAAATGTTCTTCTTTCACATAAAGGAATTTTGTTTTAATAAAATACAATAACTAGCTAGTAGTTGAAGACGAAAATGTACCTATATGCATGCTCTCATATATATTTTGATCGCTATATAAAGTGACGGGAGGGAGGGGGCAGAACTAAAATAAAGGGAATTGGAAGTTAACAGTGTACCCCTAGCAAAAATATAGTGTTATATCTTGCATAGGATCTTGTTTTTTGGTAAAAATGGTATTTCATAATGGTACAGTGTCAAAGATTAAGTGTATGAAAATAAGCGTAAAATTTGAATACTTTATGGTATTCTTTTTTTGTTTTTCTGTCGAGGGGCCATATGGCTCAATATCTTTTGAACACCCATATAAAGCCATTGTTGCTCAGGTGAGCGATGCGGCCCCATGGGCCTCTTTTTTTATACAAGTCAATGTAGCCGGGAGTTGGAGTTGGGGGGGGGGGGTGGAGGGTGTCTTCGGAACTTTAGAGTTTCCTGAGGTCCCAGTCAACTCTAATACCTTTAATTTGCTCTTTATAAGGCCCAATGCCAATTTCAGGGGAATTTTTACAAGAACATGTAAAATTTTCTACATAGTGGTTTTGCTTGGGTTTGACCCTTTCACAAATCGCTAATTTTCATGATTTTGCAGCTTTTTAGATTTCCTTCAGCTAATTTCCAGCAAAGAGTTGACAATCCGTATGATATTTGAACTCTTACATTTCAGAAAATTACCTGTGTGTAGTTTATAAAGTCCCATCCAACTAATTTCGTGTTTTTTTCACCTCCTGGTTGTAACTTGCGATTTTATTGTTTATTAAAAGTCAACCAAAATATCATGATGTAAATGTTGTTTTTTTAATATTATATCATTTCAAAGCAAGAAATAACTTGCTCAGAATTCAAAAGATAATAAAGATACAGAGGTGTGGTTAATTTTTAATAGCAATCACAAATGAAGTAAATTTCTACATTTATAATTACTTTCCAGTTTCAATAAACATGTAAGCCCCAAACAAGGACCTCGGCAGGGGACAGTCGATTTACATGTCCTGCCATAATCTGTAGCTTTACATATCGCCCTGTGGTTTTAGAAGGGCACCAAATTGCAATCCTCTGACCTAATGAAGCATGTCCCGTGAAGTGACCGCAGAGCTTCATGTTGTGACGATCACTACCAACTCTAACATCAAGATCGTGAATCTGTGATCCTGAAGTAAAGGCAGTAAAAAAAGCATTTTGTTTGTCTCTGTTTTGTATGTTTTTACCATTAAACAGCATTTGTATTTAAAACGACTCTTTTGAATTCAAACATTAATAGTCTGCACATAAGATTTTTGTTTAAGGTTAATTTCATATCATTTTATATGCTTACGAAATTCATTATTACCTGCACTTTAATGTGTCGGTATATCACGGTATTTTAAAGGATACGTTAATTTATTGCAAATTGTTTGCATTTCTATTAATGTTGTTTATCGAAGAAACCGGATAAACTTATGATAACGTTGATTTGTTGTGCACGCTTTACCATGTATCGTTATTTTTAAGGCATAAATTACAAAAAAGAAAAAAAAACCAATATAAATAATGTACATAAATAATAACATAAATCAAACGAAATAATATTTGAATTCAAGATCAATTGATTATATATTAGAGTAGATCAGTTTTTCGCTTTAACTTACATTTAAAACGTTATGGATGCTATTCTACATAAAATTGCGCAGTGGCTTTCAATGATCGCTGTTTGAATAAGTTTACGTGACATGAAAATTCAATCTTTTACAAGTGATATAATTTCAGAACATTTCTTCACACAAAATAACCAACAGTTTAATAAGCTAAAGTTGTTAAATAAGCTAAAAGATTCTAGATCTTTTAAATGTGTACGCATGAAATAATTGAAATTAGTTTCCACAGCCAAATATTTAACTATTTTCCACACATTGAACTCCAATTTGATATCCACTCAAAATTCTGAGCTTGGTTTTTAGTAAACATTACAGAATATTAGTCAATCACTGTATATGGTAACCTTAAAAACATGGTATTAGAATATTGTTTCATTCAAGTAACTACTTGTCATACGATCAACTTACCACAGCAATCAGTTCTGGCAAATACTTCTATTTCATGGATTTTATATGTTGCTCCCAGATCTATTATCAACCAGGGGTGTCTCTCTGGTGCAGTATGAGCGAAATCGGACAGGATACCGTTTACAGCTTTCGATCCTGGGTATTTGTTTGAATGCTCAGAACTTAGAATCACCCTTTTCGAGTATGCCACATTTTTGAGTTCGTCTTGGCCTAAAGTTACGTTTACGTGGAGCAAGAGAGCAATGAAAAGCAACAATGACATCATAGTCGGCGTTTGGTAATGCCCTGTAACTGCTTATCATTTTGAACTTATATAGTATTACACGAACTAATTTTCGCTGTTGCAGTCACAGATGGACTTTTATTTCAGAGCCAAAAAACAAAAAACAAAAAAAACCCCATAAAACCAACAACTAAAATCCTTTCATCTATACAAACCATGCTCGCAACCATCCCACACTGAATTGATTAGGATGAAACAAATATGTATAAAGTATCTTATGTAAAGTCGTTTGTGCAATTATTTAAGAAATAAACAGCAATTTAAGATCAATTCTATGTAAGAATCAAAGATTTAAAAAAGGGTCTGGCCACGCACATTCACCAATTTTCCTTATATTTCATACATAGACACACCTAGGTGTAAAACGCAAAAAACACCTAAAGTTGGTTGCTTGGGGTAACCGTTGTCATGGTAACCGAGGCTAAAGATGGAAAAATAGCAAAACTTATCTTCAATGAAGCCATATTAGAAGGTTTTGCCCACTAATCAAAGACATAAAACAGCCTATGTCCTATTTTCAATTCTATAATTATATCAGAAATTTGATGGAGAAACCAATAATTTTAAAAAGTTACCATGGAAACCGTTTCAAATTTTTGAAATCAGTTTTTGCGGTTTTTTAAAAAGCCGAAATGGGAAACCATTAAATGTTTACATCCTAATCAATGTCCATGCAATATTAATTTTATTATGAAAATTGACATCTGTTGCTATGGCAACAAGGCCAAAAAATAGGAAAAACAGAGAAATTAAAGATGATTTTGATATGCTTTAATTGCTGATTTTAGAAATTTTTTTGCAATTGCTTTAGTTTGAACTTGTAAAAAAATCTGAAATTTTATTATATACCACAAAAAGCTTTGTTATGCAACAGAGCAATGTTGTTGCTATGGAAAATTAAGTTGCGTAAAAAATCACACAGAAATTCTTACTTTTTGAAAGTCCATAGCAACGGCATTTATTTTTAGAAAATGTCAGATTTTGCTCTTTTTATTCAAATGAAATGAAAAAAACATATTTTTAAATTTCTGTTTAGTAACCATGGAAACGTTCTAAATATATGCGTTTCTTCGTGAATATTTTTCTTTCTTTTGAAAAATGACAGCTATTTTTTATAATTTATTCTACTCTGGAAACCCTAAGTTGTGCACATTACTCACAATATATTTTCAAATAAGCATTTAAATGCCATTTTTACATCTTTACCCTCTGTTACCATGGCAACAGGACCACATAGCAACAAATAAATGGTGTTAGGCATTTTTACTCATCAAAGTCTATCAAACTGTATAGTATGAGGAAAATCCGTGACTATGCGTGGCCACTGAATTTTGATTCTTACATAGAATTGATCGTAAAAAGTTCACCGGGATATGAAGTTGGATGGTCACGTGATCAAATCCTGTGAAGCCCGAAGGGCTTCTCAGTAGATTTGATCACGTATACGTACCAACCAACTTCATATCTCGGAGAACTTTTTAACATTGTTGTTTATTACTTATATTTACGTTTGAAAAAGAGAAATCGTTCAGAACTGTTAAAACTACCAAGATTTTATGTTTACAAAAATCCAAGTGACAAGCGATAAACGCGTGCTATGATCATTGTGACGTCACGAAAACGTTCAAAGAGAATTGAATGTTTTCGCTTTTCTATAGGTTCATATACGGAAAAATTTTAATGTTAATTCTGTTACTTGTATAGCACTTGTTGAAATTCGTGGCACTTTGCAGAATGTGGCATTATAGAAATTATTAATGGTTAACAGTCTCCTTTTATTCATATATAATAAGTTGCATCTTGGAAATCTATTTATTGAATTACAGTCATCTAAGACTTTTTTCAAGGAATTGCAGTAGGTGGCAAAACACCATTTCGATCTGCCATTATTTTTCACATTTCACAACAAGATTATCACACCGGAGTTGAATGGTACCCTCTGCTGATACTAAAGGACAACTGGAGATAGAATAGTTAACATTATCATGTTCATGTCTATGTTTTTGACGTGATTGCAACATTACATGTAGTGACCATTTTTGAAGCCTGATAATTTTTTGTCATTCGTTTTCTTTTTGTTACGAAAAAGCGTTCTTTTTCCTTGTTTCACAACATTAAAATTTTCTATTCTGACTTAAATTATACCACTTCATCCGACGTTGATTGGTGAACAAAGATCAAGAGATAAATGTAGGGAATTTTGGCGAGCAAATTCTGTTGAACAGGCCTCAAAAGTAACCCAATAAACCACTAAGAACTTGTTGCTATCAATTCAGATGTCACTTAAAATTTTTATTGCGCATTTGTAGGTGTGGATAACACTTTGAAAAGTTGTTGCTCATTTCTGTGCAAAACAAAAATCACTGGACTGTAATGATATAAATTCAAGTTACTACAAAATTATCACTTTTGGGTTCTTCTTATTACAATCCTTTTGTATCATAGTTGTATACGCAAAATCGGATTTTAGGACCTGGCGGTTCTTGGTCTGCTATTGTCTAAATCCAAACTAAATCAGATTACGCACTTTATAAACAGTAAAATAAATGCGGAAGACTAGCAATTTTCGGAGAAATAATATGAAAAAATTGCAACTGGTCCTCGGCAATTCAAGATAAACAAAGTTGTCACCCATGTTCTTGCTATATAAGACAAACAGTATTTGATGCTTACTGCTTTAATTGTTGCAATGAACCTAAGATACCACTTTCAAGGGGAGACAGATTTCAATTTCATCCGACAATGATCACAAGTATAGTATTTAGTTATTTTCTTTATGCAATTTATTGCCATGCATGATTAAGACATTCGCATTTATTTACAACAATACTTTATTTCAAATTACAACATTATTTCGATTTGAAAAAAAAACCAGCAAACAAAGCTACTTCTAAATTTTGAAGAAAAAAAATTGGTTGTATTTTAGATGATTTCGGACTAAATATATGAGTCAGTAAGTGAAAAAAAATCTTAAAGAATACTACGCATATTTTGAAATATAGTATGCTCGCGCTGGAACTAAATTTCATACAAAATAGTTCATATTCCAGATACGCATTAAAGACATCCTTTTTAGACGGTGGCTATAAATAGCCACTGTCTATTGCTATCGTCCTGACCGGAAGGGTATTTCTCACGGGGACCCTAGCGGATTAGGAACGATAACTCTGTTAGGTATGCAGAGTTACTGCCGATGTTTTACCGATTGTCGATTTCAGTTTGAGAACTAATTTACATCTTATTAGATATTTTAAGCATTATAGCTGCTAATTATTTTGTACATACATTTAAATAGTTTATGAAATTGTGTCTTATTTTTAATGAGCCGTTTCCCTGTCTGCTTACGCGGTATTGATAACTTATGCACCAACTGCCAGATGTGAAGTTTAACTTAGTATCAGGACTCCAAAAATTATATCACTGCGATAATTGACCAAGAGTTCTCACAATAATCATGTCTTTTATTATGGTGTAAACAATTGTCAGAAACACACTATTTAAACGGGTTTGCCATTTCATTTTTCAGCAATTATGCTTCATCGATAAATTCATGATCAATCATTTTCAACGCATCAATTTAAGTTGAGGCAGTATTTATTTTGTTGTAGCTTATTCCAAAGAATTCACAACATATACTGACAATGAATATTACATAAATTTCATTTTATTGAACTTCAACCGATCGATGGCACACTTTCTTCTACAAGTGTGCATGTGTTTTCAAACATGCAAAAAACTTGAAATTTACTATACAAACATGTTCAATTTTGAACTGATCTGTGATCAACCTTATTTTATAACCCTCTCAGTCTGTAGAATCATTAATTTTGTTACATGCACCTCAATATTCATCAGACAATAATTACTACTGATGTTGACGCTCTACAATGACTTTCTCTCAAACACGCTCATCGACCTCGGATTGTAAAACTCACGGGCAAATCGAGTCGCCATTTCACACACAGTTTTATATGTATATAAACACACCACACTTCGTCATTTTACGGACCTGGTGACGATGTTTCAAAAATTTTCAGTACAGATTTGTTGTAAGCAATCGAAGATATATGCTGTAAAACGTCTTATAGATGGTACATTGTGAAAAGTTATGTAAGATATATTTGTTCACTAAACAGTTTCTGACGAATTTTTTCACAGTAAACTGAATAACGTAATACGATGAGCGAGGTACGATCTGTGACTTTTCTCCATATGCGCCCGTCCTTGCTTTTGTTTTTTTTTAACTGTTACATGTACGTAAACATCGCCCCGTTTGTTCTCAAATAAACTCTGTAATTTTTAACTCGCGAGTACAACTTTATTATGAGTTTTTTTAAATGGGAGGGTCTATATAAATGCGTCAATCGGAATCTTGTTGCGAATCGCAATTGAAATACACACCGGTTAGATAGTGTCATCACTCAACGCAATGCTAGAATGTGCTTCATAGATGACTGTAGTATTCTACTGAGCTACTAAACTGTAGCTTTTCGGAAATATTGCCGAGCTTTGCGAACCCTAGATCTATTGTCTAGTACATGCAACGAATAAAATGAAAATATACTCAGATGTACGGCTCAGAAAAACGTGCGTTCAACTTGGATTTTGTTTGTTTTGTGTTTTAAAAACTGATTTATCCTGTTAAAACATTAGATTTCATTTTACCACTACTGTTTTATTCGTGACCTGGAGAAATTGAAAAGATCCCTGAAAACATTATTTATTTCTTTGCTCATTTTGCTTAAATCTGGTGCAGAATAGTTTACCAATATTGCCATTAATTTTATGGGATGGAGAAAAGCTAGTCAAGCATCACACGGCTTTGGAAATAAACATGTTTAATTATAAACAGTTTTATTCAGGGTCCATATCTTTTGAGTCCTTTTTTGATAAAGAAGACATACCTTTGTACATAAATGATCTAGAGGTCATAGGTCAAACTTTATAATGAAAAGTCCTTTGCTTGTACGCTCTTATTAAATTATGGACATGTCCCAACATGTCCCATTTACAGTATTATTTTACTGCAAAAAATCCAATCGGATGCAAATTTGAAGACCTTGTAAAAATTATACATATTAGTGCAAAACTCCTGACATTACACAGAATTTTTTAAAATGAAAATATAAAAAAGATTCTTCAAAATCTTGCATATTAAATGCAGGATTAAACAAATATGTGATTTCCAAACAAATTATAAAGGAACTGAATATGACCTTATGTAAAGCAAATGTTTTGGTGAATAATTAATATATATTTGTTGTATTTATACTAGAAAAGTTAAATGTAGCAAGTAAATTATGCGTTTTAAAGTGTACTGAGAAGCAATAAAATAATTATACATGTGACTATCCCGAATTCATTCAAATGATTTGAATTAATCTACAGCTAAATACAATAGAACAAATGTACTTTAAAACGTTGGTTAATGAAACTGCCGCGACTGAATATTGTATGATTTTTCTTTTCAAATTTTCATTCACTTTTGTTGTGAGCTAATGGAAATAAACCATTCGAAGTCGAAGATAAAATATTGATTGACTCTGCGGTTTCATGATGACGTGCATCCCAAAAGCATTTTCCAGTTTTATCAAACACGTTTTTGTAAACTCATTCCGTTTTCTATATACCTACATGTATTAACTGGCTATGAAGACAAATTAAAGTAAGTGTGTTGGCCCACGAGACTGCAACTTTTTCCCTGTGAAGAAATTGAGGGAAAATGCTGTCGAGAGGGAAAATAAACATACATGTACTACATGTATGCCCAAATAGTTAGTAAAAACCTGACAAGTATTTTATCATACCAAAGCCTTATTTGTTCTCGTTACTTTGAAAAATCTACAATACCTGTAAAGCACAATATCCCAATCCTCACTTTTCAAAAGTTGTTCCCCTTTGCGGGGTCAACCCAAAGGTCTAAAGAAAAAAACCCACAAATGTCCCTTCTTTATACAATCAAATATTTGGGCGTATTGTGATAAAATCGCTTTGAATTTTATTTATTCATTCACTATGTGGTGGCAACCCACATCTTGAATGAGGCATTCCGGGGCAAACAAAATACATACCAAAAAACGGATTTTAATGTCAAACAATATAAATACAAATATATATATGCAAACTTCTTTACTACAAAGGCTACTGAAATAAATCTACGGGTTTCCCCCCAAAGACGACGGCCAAGAGACATAGCTTTTGTAAACTGTAAATTGAGATTACACAACTACGATTTCCACATAGTTATCCAAGTAGGAAACTCACGACCAGTTGTGCATGTAAGCGTTAAGCATTAGTACATATATGCGATACTGGCCGCGGGTTTTCGACGACAATAATTATCATACATGTAATATGCCACATTTAAACGACGCCACCGTCTTACAGTACTTTCAGTACTTTGATTATTCGTATGGTTTGACATTTCAAAACCATCTAAATACAATAATGATGTTCCGGTAAACTAGTATCACGATATTCTTAAAGAAAACTTTTAATGAGTCAAATTTGTGTGCATTACTATTACTACTGTATATCGAAGAAACCGAATAAGCTTGGCAGTAATGGCAAACAAAAATGTTATTGATTTGTTATGCAGGTGATTGCAATGTATCTGTCTTTTTAGGCAACAATTAGAAACAAGGGGGCTGGGTGGGCAACAACGTAGATTTATGTTTGAATTCTAGATCAATTTATCCTATAGAAGAGTAGATCAATTCTTATATTACAGACCCTGAAACGTACTACTACACCACACGCTCGCTGCACGCTCGCTACACGCTCGCTAAACGGTTTACACGAAACGCTGAACGGTTTACACGAAACGCTACACGCTTTCCCCGAAACGCTAAACGGTTTGCACGAAACGCTGAACGATTTACACGAAACGTTTCTCACACGAAACGGTTTGCTCGCTTTTCACACGCTTCGATTTTCGTTTCAATCGGATTCTCTCGGATTTTTACTTTTATGGTAAGAGTTGTTTCAAAATGGTACGATATAATAGAAATAATGATATTTCACAAATAAATCTTTATTAAAATCGGCAATATTGATCTTTAATGAAAAATATTTCAATCACAGAAATAAAAAAAAGCTACAGAACATGCATGTACATGTATTCATTGCTCGAAAGAAATATCACTAGTTTTAATGTCGTAGGAAAAATGAAACTGTTCCGTAAAAATAATAATAAATACAGAAAATGTAAATGGCTATTAATTTCAAAACATTAAAATTGAAATCCGTATCATTACAAACGTAAATCCATTTTTCGTTTTCGGCGGCTTTATTTTTCAACATTAGGAATTGGTTTGAAATGGTGTGTGAGAATAAAAACGTAATACATGTATTTAAATAAATAGTTATTCAATTACATTAATAATAATTGACAATTAAACTAAAGTAAATTAATCACCGAATTTAAAAGAAGTCTATGCAATCAAACGATTTTTTTCATATATCGTATCAACCACATATTAAAATATGCTCCGCACATAAAACCAGACAGAAAACGAGACGATTGACATAAACAAAAAAAAAGTTTGTATCACTATTTAGCATATCAATTTCTAAAATAAATTCAATAAATTATATCGGATGGAACAAAATCAATGAATTAAATTTCAGACTCAATATACATGTACGCATAACGTCGCTTTTACCACAAACTTTTTAAAAATAGTACCATACATGTATATAATGTTAACACAATATTTTTCCCTCTATTCTTTTTCAATTTTGTTATTGAGTTGATGAACGTTATATCATTAAAATGATGTTCTTTATCAAATGCTGATTCCGACTGCTTTAGAGTCATTAATTTTTTTATTGGCTGTTGACAAAAAAAGAGACGCGTGACCATCCAATGAAAAAAATACACAGTTTGATTGACAGGTTGAGTCAGCTGCAGGTATGTGTTACCCGGTGTCCGAGTGCTAATTTTACACTGTCGAAAGGTTTCAATTATAGATGTAAAAGAAACATCAAATACTACGTGTTTATTACGACTTGACAGTATCACAAAGAGTTGATTTAATTTTTACAAACAAAATGTCAATAGTATACATACATAAGTGTTTTGTTAATCACAAACTATTCCGGGAAGTCTTAAACTCGGGCGCCATTTTGAAAGAACTAATAACTGAGAAAAGTTCCGAATGAAATCTGATGAAACGTTTCACACGATTCTCGCACGCTTTGCCCGAAATGCTTTACACGCTTTGCCCGAAACGCTGCACGCTTTGCCCGAAACGCTAAACGGTTTACACGAAACGCTTCACGATTCACACGAAACGCTAAACGGTTTACACGAAACGCTAAACGGTTTACACGAAACGATTCTCGCACGAAACTCGCACGCTTTTTTGGTGTAGTAGTACGTTTCAGGGTCTGTATAACTTACATTTGAACATAATAAATGCTATTTTATGTTGAATGCGAGATTGCTTTGGCTGATTATTGTTTGAATAATGTCATCATGTGACTTGGAATAATCTTTGCTAATCGTGGGTAAAATACTCAAAACTTAGAATCACCCTTTTCGAGTATGCCACATTTTTGAGTTCGTAGTGACTTAAAGTAACGTCCACGTGAAACAAGATGGAAAAAGAAAAGCAACAATGACATCATAGCCGGCGTTTGGAATGCACTATACCTGCTTATCATTTTGGACTTAGATAGACGATGCAGTGGCTATAGCTAATTGTATTTCTTCTAAGGTCACAGGTGTACATTAGTGTTTACGCGGGCAAATCGAGTAAAAATTCCTCTGATCGATATGACGTCACAATAAGCAGCATGATGTCATATTTTACTCAAGAAATCTGTCAATTTTAACTTTATCTTTGGTCCAAATTATGAAAACTACATGCGTAAAATGTCACTAGAAGCTCTTTTAACAGAATATATCTTCGATTTCTCTATATTACGTATCGTTAACATTGATGACGTCACAGGCATGTTTAATCAATTAAGGAGACAAATCTTTGGAATGCAGTGTAAACAATGCCGAAATAAGACTTATTTAATACAGATACCCAAGATTTAGATAAGTGTCAGTTAGGATATAACCAGGATAATACAGGCATGGATATTTTGTTTTATCAGCGAGTGTTATAAGGTAAGCAGATAGACATTTATGCGGCTTGACCGGCCTTTCCTCTGTCAGTGTGTACAAAAAAGACAAAAGTGTAACACTACCCCGAATATTATGAAAGATGAATTTGGCAAATATCAAAAGCACATGACCTTAAATACTTGAAAAATGCTGCTAGAATCCTTTGGTTTGTTGTTGTAAATGAAAAATACGTAGTATTTTCAATGAAATTGAAAAAGTTGAGGAGGTTTCCGGTAAACAATGACAATATTTATTTTATGCGATCAACTATTAATAGGATTCTAGCAGCAATATTAATAAACATGAACTTATTGCCGATCGAATTATTGTATCATACATACAAATAAACTTCGGGGTAGTGTTACCCTTTTTGATTTTTTGTTAAGGTACAAAAATGATATATTTTTAACTGTCACGTGATACCATGTCACGGCAGTTTTAAAGATCGACTTGATTCCGAAGTAAACAAAATAATATCTTGTTGAATACATTCACTTAATATTAATATTCAGCATTGTTTTCATAAAAATAAACAATTTTTAAAATGACCATAATATTCGCGATCATTAAACTCTGAGTTGCCTTAACCTACCCGCGTAAGCAACAATAATGTATTGATACAATGCATGAATACAAAACTGTCAAAACCATCTCACTATAAAAGGTTTGGTTTCAGTATCCAAAAATGTAGCAAATATCTTTTAAAATAATGTTCAATATTCTAATATTAAATTATGTAACTTGTAAAGCGTACTTTAATTATACACACAATGGTATTGTAATATTTAACAGTATTCTGTTTCCTATTATTCCTTTTCCATGTGTTGCATGTCACAAAAGTTATGTTTTTGTTGTATTTATTGAACTACATTGATTTCATTATAATTTAAACTGCAGCAGGTGGTCACACAATATTGCCAAAAGAAAATAAGTAACTTAACTTTGTAAGATTTCGTCACAGACTTAAGTTAACTTCAGAAGTATTTGTCAAAACTAAAACAAAAGAGTTTGAACTTGAGATCGAATTATTTATTTCGTTTAACATGATTTTGATGACAAGTTTTCTACGTTCATGTTTATGTTGTTTTAAGTGACTGCAATATGATCTGCTTTTATCATATGATGATTTCTCAAGCTTGTTTCATATTGACTCTAGTCCGTTATGTTACACATCTGTAATATGTTGCTTGCTTTCATAATATCAGAACAAAATCCACTAACACCATGAGTATCAGATCCTTTCTTGCTCACTTAATTAAGATTTGGCATTAGGCCTGTTCAGCAGCGCTGTTCAAAATACTCAGAATTTATTCGACTGAGATGGTTCATTTTAATATCTAATGTTGAGAGAATGTGTCATGGTTTTGTGTAGTAACATATAAGTTCAAACTATTTATAAGATTCCATAAGTAAATTTTACGTTTCTTAAAATCATTTTTAAAAATTCATGTAAGGTATATTTTTGTGATATTCTAACTGGAATGGATATTGGAATGTCTTAAATCCAAGATGATAGATGCATGAATTCTGAGGTCTATTTGCAATTGAGTGTCGCTAAATGCTGAACGGAAAACGGAACGGATCTAAAAACGGAAAATCTTTTGTAATGTTTTTTACCTGATAAATGTGTTAATATGCTAAAAACGATATACTTTGTGTTATTTTTTGTAAATGTAAAAAGATTACCAATATGAGCTCATTTATTAAGAAAATGAATGATTAATCTGCATGGCTGATATTAAATACGATTTAACCTACTACTAGTAACAAAATGGTATGCTTTGCGTGTACTTTCAAATCATAAATATACAAAATATAAAAAAAATCATGATAAATACATTTACATGCATATTTTGTTCATCGATGCATAACAACACATAATGCCGGCAATCACAGGCGTCTCAAACTATCAACCCAATAAAATATTAAGAAATTTCCAACTTTCTGATTGTGTACCAGACCAATATTTCTCGATACATTTTTAAAGCGAAATATACATACTTTCACTATTAATAGGTATACTTATAAAGCGAATAAAATAATCAAACACAGATCATATTATGATTGCTATATCATAATGAAGAACATATGCATGTATCAAAGAAGTGAAATAAATATGGCCTCTCTGTGTTCATCTGACGTGTACACCCCAAACAAGGACCTCTGCTGGAGTCAAGGGATTCAAATTTCCCGCCACAATCTGAATCTGTACATATCGCCCTTTGGTGTTATGAGGACACCACACTGCGACCCGCCCACCAATGTTAGTGTGCCCTGTGAAGTGACCACAAAGATGCATGTCGTTGATTGTGTCCCCAACTTTGACGTCAAGGTCATGAAGCTGATCACCTTAAGTAAAACCAATAAAATGTGTTTTGTTATACAATGTTTTCCTCAAAGTTTGTTCTCAACAGGTCCCACTTCATTTTGAAGCCTTTTTTCAAACCAGAACAAAAGACTAATACACAGCGTGGAAAAGATATTAAATCTTCAACCAATATTAATTACACATAATGTTTTGAATAATTTATTTCTTGTGGATTTCACGAATAGTTTATTAAGTATCGAGATCCTTTAAATCTTATATAAAATATCTATGTAGTGTGGGTAATAGAGGTCAAGGAACAATTGTGATGAAATACTTGTAATAAATACCATTAAAAAATATTTGGATGTTTTTACTTTAATGAACTTTAATAAAAATTAAATCACTTTTTAAATGAAATTATGAGGTGCTAAAATACGGTTGAAGGCGATCCGTGAAAAAACCCAAATGCTTTTATCTCACCCAACCATATTTGATTACTTCATTATATTATTTCATATCTTTATGCAAACCCCGCTTGTGCCACATACTACGTTATTTGCGTTATTGATAAATGTATTGAAATAAACATTACAAATTCAATTCGTTATCTTATCACAGACAAAAGTACTGACAAATGTAAATATGAGTATATAAATAAACCGTTTTCAGGGTTTAACATTTTGACAACATCCGATTCAGATCTAAACGGAACGCTAGCCGAATAATCAGTTACAGAGTTAGAACTGTTGACACCACTTAGTGTATAGAAAGTACTTGATATTTAGTCCCTTTATTTTAGTTCTAGTCAAACAATAAGTTAAAAAAAACCCCGAAAACACGAAGCTCTTGACTCTTAACATTACAAAGTCTTTGTTTTAGCAACAGCTTGGCCTGAAAATGTCTTCATCGAGATTTCTACTTATTTGATGTTTACTCGCTGCGCTGCATTGACGTAAAAATTCAATAAACCGCTGTGGTCAAATTTCTATTGCTAAGTGAATATTTTGTATTTTCTTAGTTTTTTTTTATCTTGAACACTAGTGAAACTTGCACAAAAGTTAGTCACACTAAATAGGAAAATAAACATATACAATTTGATTTTCTTTTTTATTATTTGTTGGTCTACCGACACTTAGTAGGTAGATGTTTTAGTTTTTTATCTCTGAGTTCATGCATACGCCGGCTAAATGTACCCCCACCACCGATTTGTTTATGTATCGTTGTTAACAAAATATTTAATATTTTAAACAATATTTTTTTAATTATTTGTTGCGGTTTCCTCAATCTTTATGCATATTTTCACTAAAATTCGTTACTTAGTAGGGGAAATATTTTTGTTGTCTCAATAATTTCCAAACAGCCCTCGTATAATTGAATATTATTCATTACGTGTTTATAAAAGGCCAAGATAAATTGAATTTGATTAATATATTTGATTGATATAAATGTATAAAAATCCAATCATCAGAATGCGTAAGTCATTGGAGAATTTGTTTTATAACTTACCACAACAGTCGGATCTGGCAAACACTTCTATTTCATGGATTAAGTAGGTTGCTCCCAGGTCTATCCTGAGCCAAGGATATTTTTCATCTGCAGTGTGAATATTGTCAGACAGTAGACCATTTACAGCTTTCGCTCCTGAGTAGAGACTAGGATGATATCTGGAACTTAAGACAACTGTCTTCGAGTATGCTACATTTTTGAGTGGGTCGTGGCTGAGAATAACACTTACATGGTAAACGTAAATGATAGTCGAAACAAGCAAGAATGAATGCATTGTCTATGTTTAAATTGATGATATTCTTTATAGCAGGTTAATATTTGAGATTTATATATAACTTCCACTAATGGGCCCTCAGGCTATATGCTATCTTAATCTTCGTCATAGGTGGACCTGTGTGTATAAACATAAGTGAAATCGATCTGCTATGATTTAAAAATGCGTGAAGTCACTGAGATGTATCAATTTCTAAAGTTTTTTGTTAAAAAAGTATACAAGTATACCTAAGAATAACATGCGAATTGTACATTATGCCTCAGTCACATAAATATTTGATCAATTACAAAAAAGGTCAGGTTCAAGACAAGCTGCAGCTTACGTAAAATTTTGGTAAAAAAAGTTGGGGCTTTTTTAAAAATCATATTACATGTGTTTCAAAATTACGTATGGTGAATATATGGTAAGTTTTACCCTTAATCAATTTCAAATGTCGAACATGTGGATTAGAGGATAATCGAAAGAAATTGACAAGTTTTCGCTTTCTAAAATGTATTTATAAAAAAATATAGGTAGCAACTACAGTGGGAGATTAGCATGCCAAATGAGCAACACCAAATTTCGGAAGAGGGTCATGCTTTTCATGAACACTGATGTGGGAGAACCATTCATCAAGAGCGAGCAATGTCACTGATAAAAAAAAAATGTTCACTTCGAAACTATCAACAATGAGTCATAATACTATCGATGTTGTATTTTATTCTCTATTCATCACATATCTTTATTGACTTGCTGGGTATAGGATATCCCGTTCATGTCACAGGTGTAGTTACCTGTGTAAAATAAAACAAGTTATCGGTACAAGCTGTGTAAAATTAAATTGTACATATCGCTAATGTTAGATTAATGTATCAATTCTCCTTTGTATAGTTATTTTGTAGAATTGCGTTGCTTGTAGCATTTGGTGAATTATGGCACGTTACACACCATAATTTCTATTTGAATTATTGAATTCAGTAATTTAAAAATATTTTATCTTATATTTTCAATAAATGGCAAAACAATACTTGTTACCTATGCATATATTTGCAAAGAACTGAGGGTCTGAGCAATGTCACTAGTTAAAAAAGTTAACATGGAAACTATCAACAATGAGTCATAACACGATCGATGTTGTTGTTTTTTCTTTTCATAACATTTCTTTAATGACTTGCTGGGCATATGCTATCCTTTTCTGTCAGAGGTGTAGTTACCTTTGTAAATAAAACAATTTATCGGTACAAGCTGTGTAATATTAAATAGACATATCGTTGATGTTTCATAACTGTATCAATTCTCCTTTGTATAGTTATTTTGTACAATTGCGTGACTTGTGTCCTTTGCTGAATTATGGCAGTTACACATCATAATATAACGACATAAGTATTGACAATTATCAGTTATCTTTCTATTCAAAATTCGTTATTTTTTTTTTACATTTCATCATTTTAAGCTATTAGATATACGAGGGCTGTTCGGAAATTATTGAGTATTTAGTTAAACCCTTGAAAATATTTCAGAAAGACCACCAGGATAAAATTTAAAAGTGTTAAAAATGTTCTAGTCCATACAATCATTTGGCCATCCATAGTAAGCTGACAAATTTGCTTGTGTCCAGGGACCAGGAGCAACCGCAAACGTATCGCAACGTCATTTTAAAGCGCCCCGTTACGCCTATATTTTAAATACCTTACAAATCAACAGAAAACATGAAATAATGTTTATTTCTCATTTACTGTATTTATTTTAGGAAGCAAACATATAAATTTGTTCTCCATTTTTAATTTTTTTTTTTTGTGAACAAAACTTATTGTTATTGCTATCCGAAAGTCAAATAACTGTGAAACGTCTGTTGCAGCCATTATGTACCGTTAACATAAGTTGATGTACATGTGTTATAAGTACTTATTATCAAGTCCCTGTGCTTTCATTCTAGTTAAACTATCAGTTAAAACACCTGATAAAATGAAGCTATTGACCCCTGTCAAAAATATTGTTTTTGTTTCAGCAGTTTCATAGACTGCAATTTTCTTTGTCTGAGATTCTTTCCAATTTGACATATATTCGCTGCGCCGTCTTGACGTCAAAATTCGATATGTATATGCCGGCGTAGTCAAATTGATACGGCTTGGTAAATATACTTATACTTTTTCCATATTTCAACTTGAACACAAGTGAAACTTGCACAAAGGTTAATCACAATAAAAAGCAACATGATCATATATAATTTGTTTTTTTTAATTATCAACTCCGGGTCTACAGACACTTTGTAAGTAGAAGTTAAAGTTTTTTTAATCGCCGAGTTTATGTCTGCGCCGGGTACCCCGATCATTGACTAGTTTATAAACAATTAGATGATATCCCGCGCAAGCGCGGGAATTAACACTACACATTAATATGATACCTTTTTTATGTTAATTGTTGTATATACTGTGTCCGAATTTTTCTTAATTGCTTTCTTAACCTATTCTATAAAATCAAAAAAAAAAAAAAAAAAATAATAATAATAATAACTGCATGGCTGGCTGTTTGGATGTTTATTTCAAATCAGTGAGTAGGTATTTAGTGCGTCGTATCTCTAAAATTTGTTCTTTAGGCAAATTACAATTAGAATTTTTATTACTGTTCCAAATAAGAATTTTAGATATAATTTATGATGGGTTTTCTTAAAAGGGGAGGGGGCACCCCCTTCCCTTATCCAACTTCCCCGTTTTAACTTTTATGCATAACAAATCTATTAATTGTTAACAAATTAATGTCTAAGGTTTACTACCAATCTGTCATGTATAAAATTTTTAAAAAAGCTAGTGTATGCATATTTATTTGCATATTTTAAACCGAAGTTGTCGGATCCAAAGTATCTACCGTATGCATGGATCTAGAGGGGGTCCCGACTCCCCTGGAAAATGAAAATATATTAAATTAACTTAGTAAAATTATCGCAAATATGCCTCGGAACCCCCCCCCCCCCCATCCCACCCCTGTAATCACAATTATCCTCCAGATCCCCCCCCCCACTGGAAGAATTTTCTGGATCCGTGCATGTACCCAATGGTTTTACTCGCCCTGCACTTTCCGCTATGGCGTTAATTAGTCAACCCGCGTTCCTGGAGCACCCCAGCATGATGCAAACTACCGCTGACTTGGATCCGCCAAAGCGTGCCCACCACCTTACTCTCATTTTTGCTATTTAGGGGTTGTTTTTCGAAATGAAAGTAGGTTTTTTTATATTAATTTCACAATAATTACTTTTCAGTTAAAATTCAATTATAGCTTACGGACATCATCTCACACGTGTTGAAATACCAAAGGTATAAGCAGTTACTCTGATGCAGGCATTTTATAGTTTAGTTGCAAAATGTTTTAATTTATAGATTCATTGGACCTGACAAAACAGATGACATAACATATAAGCACTGTTTGCCTAAATTCATTACCTAGATTTTTATCGTATATCCTATATCAATTGTAATTCAGATTTCTGTTTTGCATAAACATTACTTTGGATTTGGCTTCTGAAGGTGACAATAAAGAGAAAACCTGTACAGATAGTTTTAAACTGTTAAACTGATGACGACAGTTAAAGAATATTATAAAGATTCTTATTTTATGTTAAGGTAATGTACACATGGATATTTTCTGGTTATGAATAAAGCAAATCCAGGGTGAATAGAATACATTTACACCTATTTTATTAATAGATAATCTAATTATTACCTACAAATTATCTCTTTGTGAAAATATCCATGTTTACAAGAATTGTGTGCTATTTACATTCAATCTTTTCAAAACAGAGAAAAAATATTGCAATCAATAAAATTAACGTATGCATTTTCTGTTGGATCTATTCAATATTTTCTGTATATTTCTTCGATTTACATGCTTCCATAGTATTTTTCTCTTTCCATTTAAAATTTCCTCACAAAATATAAAATATAAATCTACAAATGTAAGTACTGGAGATAAGGTATTTACATTGTATCATGATTTTGTGATGGACACAAAATTTATAACTCAATAACAAATATTACTTTGATAAATACAGTTCGGCAACCCTTATGTTATATAACAAAACGCAAAACGGTTTCTTAATTGGATAAATAATGAGATAATGTTAAATAGTTAAAAGAAAACATTGCCTCCGAGGGCCGAGGGCCCAAGGAGGGAATTTTTCTTCTAAACTGTCACCTATTCAACGCTATCGAGTTATTCATCTTACTTTAACAAATCCCCCATTAGACCCCAAAGAAGTGTAACCGTGTACTTTGTATAGTGCTAGGAAATACGTCTAGACGGAAAGGTATTCGTCGTGCTCTACGAACGGGGTGGGGGAATGTTGGCGTAGATTATACAAGGTTGAGGCGTGTTGTAGGTCGGATATGGACGGTAATGCCCTCCGGACTCAGACTCTTGGGTGAGTCGGACGTGGCCTAGGTTACCCTGATTCCCTGGCCTATCTATAATGCTCTGCAACAGTAGACCAAACACGCACCGTTCAATGGCGGTGCACAGCGAATGAAAATCTTGCATGGTTGAATGTATGGTAAGCAATAGGAATTCACACAAATAAGCGTTTTATGAGATATTTTTCTGTTTTTCTTTCCAGTTTTTGTAACGAAAGGTTTGGTACACGTCTCTAGAAGCACTATCTAGACGAATGTAGCCATGACACACCCAATTTATTAACTTTTAAGCCCGTTAGTTGGAGCCATGTAGGCTCGTCTTTTCCACGAATAGCATTTTACGGAATTATTAATCATTTTAGTGTAATATTTCATCTTCCCCCAACATACACATATTTTTGAAGTAATATGTTCATACTCGAATATATGACAATTCCGAGCTGGACAATTTCACAGCTTTCAATGCACCAGGTCTAATTTTCTCATTCCCGAAAATATACATGTATTACATGTCTGTATATATTTTTCATGTAGCTCCTTTATACATCTAATTACCTGTACCATTATTATGATTCCTTATTTTAAATTATGTTAAACAGTTGCGTTTGTGAATAGAATGTGAATACAATACAGTGTTATTAAATGATCCACTTATTTTCTTTTATTTGATGACAGATGTCTGATACAATAACTGGTAAAATCCCTTCCTCTATTTCACTACATTAGTATGCAAAATCTAAAACAAAAAGGTATACAAAAAGGTAATCTTACATTGGTGTTCTGTAGGAATTTTCTCATTAGAACCGAACTCTTCATTGATATTTCACTTCAATTGATATGTTATAGCTCGATTGATATATCCATAATACATTTTGAACATTACATCAATAGGTTACATCCGAGGGAGGAAAAGGGCCACAGATTTAAATGTTGAATAGCAGAGCCATCATTTATACATAAGCATATTTATGCTTAACCTAAACAACAGGTATGTGAATTAAGTGATTGTATGTATTACAAGACATAATCACTTGAACATTCGGTTCTAACTTGTATTTGACGTAAACATTTCAAATTTTGATATCATTACTTTTAACTTAAAAAGAACATGCAAAAGTGAAGGGTCAAAGAATCAGTAAAAAGACATTTGATAAATGTTTTTTTTATATAAAAGGATTATGTCACACCTGTCAAAGGCACTCACCGCACTGGCACCAAAAGATGCAGGGGAACTCCTACAGGAGGGACACCAATGCAGCCCCAAAAGCAAAGCTGTGGTGTATGTATTATAAACATTTTACTGTTTGCTTCTTTTTCAAATTTTCAGGAACATTAAGTTAAAAATTAAATATATTAAATGTTTATTTTTATCTTTTAATCAATTCACATAAAAATCAATATAAACCTCATGAGAATCGCATGATTCTTGTATGGTTCAGATAATTTAAATGTAGGCAAGGTTATCATTGCAAAAATTCCAACAGCTTATGATCACATGATAAATCAAAGGGTGGTGGATCCACTTGGGATAAAGAGGAGACAGACTTCCTTACAAAATATTTTAGACTGCATGCCTGCCATATCCCTATATCAAATGCTTATTGGAGGGATTTAGCATCGTCCAAGAACAAAGAACAGGGAACTTCAAGAACAGGTGTGTAATAGTTATTATTTAGCACATGTATACTATATACATGTATAAAGGAGGATTGTTATAACTTTAGGGATATATATACAATGAATTGTTATGGAATGATCAAATTGATGGACATGTTGCATACATTTGCATTCTAATCTTTCTGAACTTATGAGGAATACTTAAATTTGTTTTGAAAACATAAACAATTTTTTTCTCACAATATGAGCATAATGCAGGTCTTATTATTAGCGCAATGTAGAATCGGTAGTGTCCTTATAAGTACATCACCCTGATCATTAGTATGACGGTAGTTTAACTTCTCCACTGACACAGGACGCAGGGTGTCAAACAACATATAGTTTTCCTTCACCTTTTTTCTTGTAAGGAAGCCAATTTTAAATTTAATAATATTTTTTATTTTGCAGTTTTATAGGACAAAACATGAACAGAATCTCTTTGAACTGGAATAATGACAAAAATAAATAATTGTAATGTATGTTAAATGTAAGTTCTATTTGAGTTTTAAAAGGACAAGAAGACAGACATGATATATTGTATACTTTGTTTTAGGAGTGAAGTTGATAATGATCCTATCAACCTTGAAAGTATATCAGCTCTAAAGAAATCTGTAAAGAGAAGAACGGCAGCAGTAAACTACCTTGCATTTGCTTATGCTTTTTTGGTTGCAATGAAGTTAGACAGTCCTTGTGGAGGTTGTTTCTTCAAAAACTTGAAGATGCTGCTAAATAAGTTCTACATCACATGGCAATCTTGTAAATTTCAACTGGTTATGCATTGCAAATGAAATGTTGAGATTTCAGCCATTGCTTATGGATGTTTTATTTTCTGTCTCGACTACCAGGAAAAATATTGATAATGATGACCATTACAAAAGTAGCATTCCAGAGTTTGGCTACATTTATGGCATTTTGATGAAGAGACGGTATAAAGATTTATCAAGAATACAACGCGTTATAGCCATAGCTCTTGTAGATGAAAAGGTGCATCAGAAGGTGATGATATATTTAAATCATTGACCAAGTTCTGTGTTTATAACTTGATAGTTCCGATATTTCGTTTTGATTTTATTCTTATTTAATTATTTTCATAGCTAAACCATTTTTTTGAAGATTTGAACTTCATTTGCTCTATCAAATTAAAAAGTCCACCAAAAGACATGCTTATTTATAAAATGCTTTTGTTGCTGTTGAATTTTGTTTTCAGGATGGATTTTTTTTCATAAATTAGCTGATACTTTTGTAATCCGAACAACTGAGTTACATCATTAAGGAGACTGAAATAATTCATAAGTATATTGAAATCATGAATGATTTCTAATCAGAAGAAGCTGATTTGTTTTATTTTGTAGGTTGTTGAATAACAATGTTCTAATTGTAACTCATGATACCATGACATGTGCATATGTGAAATATCAAACCATATGCCTTTTTATGAGAAGCTTGAGTTTTCTATTTTCCTTCAAACCATTGAACAGTACTAGTCTTATTGTATTTGTTGATTCTTGTACTAATAATATCACTGACTGAGGTAAATTATTTCTTCAAATAATTGAAAGTTTTTATTTAAAATATTCTTGAATTTATTTTTTGAATTAACATTTTAAGAAGGCCATTGCTTTGTTGATGACATTTGCATAAAATTTATAACTATTGTACAATGAAGTACATATATTATACCAATGGAAGCATTTTTTAAACAGTTACGTGTTCAGTGATGCAGTTGAACCAACTTCATACTTGTTCTTTACATACAGATATTTCCTTTTCTTTTAGATTGAAGGGCATAGGAAAAACTACATGTATTTTATACAAACTTAAAAAGCTTTGTAATGTCAAAAAACATTCAAAGTTTTATTGCATTATACTCAATCATATTCGAGTGGTAATTGGATTATTGATATTTTGTAATTTCTGGACACAAATGTAAAATTGTATTAAGCAATTTTGTTTTTAAGGTATACGACCGACTTCAAGCTATTGGGGTTACCGTGTCCAACACCAATGTGCTCAAAGTTCAACATTAGATTGGAGGAAAGTTTAATTGAGAGCTTATTGATGCAGTAAGATCAGGCATGCGGTTCCGTGTTGCTGGTGACAATGTGAATTTCAAAGTTGGAGTAAGTCGGGAAAGGAAAGACATAATTGGTCATATGGAACATTGGTTTGGGTCAGCAGCAATTATTCAGCACACACATTTTCACAATTTAGCGATGCAAAGTCCACAGAGACCACTTTTGCAGATGCCACCCAGCACATTTCTTCCCAGTAAAGAAGATATGACCATCATCAAGTTGGATTCTGTTGTTCTTGTCCTGGAAATGCTTGTTGAAGTTTTAAGTGTATTCAGTTGTTTCAAGCCTTTGCTACTTGATATGAAAAGAACGTGGATGTGTCACAGTGGTGTGTAGAAAGTCACTTGTCTGTACTTCATACGATATTACTTCATAATCAACTTTGACGTCATGATCTGCATTCCATTTGACAGTTTTTAGGGAACGTGTCGTAACGTTAATAGTGAATTATATTGAAAAGTAATAAAAACTGCATGTTTTTTACATAGATAATGCCGTTAATGCTAGGCGTACAGAATTCATTCATATTAATAACCAGTATCAAATAATCGACAGTTTTAAAGCTTCGTTTATGGTAGAAGACTATTTATAAACTAGTGGTTTGGAGACTCTCCCTGCTACGTGTAATCAACTAAAAGAAGAAAACCAGCTTGGTGCAGGTAAAAGATCAGTACAATTTTAAAATAGTTTGCGTTAAATTGGTAGAGAATATGAGTACCCATGTGAATCGTGCTTGGGAAACCTACGGATTTACCCCCAATATTTTGTAAATCGCTTTTGATTAGTAAAAATGTGCCTTATTTTGATGATTTTGTGGAATGTTTTAACAATATCTTTGATGAGCAAAATATATATTTCAAGCCCAAGCAAGAACGTCAAAGTATATGACATAACACAGGATTTTTCTATAAATATTTAATGTCATTAATCACCTGCGCCGATGCAATTTATTTAGATCATTTGCAATGTTAGGATTCGCCCGTCACATGATTAAGAAGTACATAAGACGTCAACAAATGCATCAAATATGATGTTTATCATCGTTGTCAATAAATGTAATAAAGATTTTAAGAAATACTCCCAGTCAATGTATTTTTGCGATGATTCAAATAATATCGTTTTCAGGTCGTATTTTAACTCCGGGACTCCGGGGTGCCTTAACATTGCTGCGAAAGCTTCACTCCATTAGATGTTTGACAGCATTGGGCCATGACCTTCACTATCTACTCTTAATAAGAAAATAACACACAAATAACAAATTGTGAATAGTTTCATTATTTTCAGACAGTACTGTCAGTATGTTTAGTGAAGAAACATCTAGATGTGTGACAAAATAGTTGAAATACTGTATATACTACATATCAATCTTTGAAAAGTATCTTAGTATGAAAAATTAATGAACAAAACCTCCAAGATTTAATGAAATCTAAAAAGATATTTATCACAGGATCTTAGATGTCGTTAGCAATTCAAAAGTATATGTTCTAATGAAATTGTTCTAACAGTTGGCATATGATAGTTGCAAGAGAAGCAGATAACATATTAGGATAGGAAACATCTTTGCTAATGACAATTGATTGTGTATAGAATAGACCATTGAAAACAAGCTTCTCCACATGAATTGGAAATACAACACTTTCCAAATTTATTGCATGTACATACGTTTGAACAGCTTGTCTTTAAACACACCTTTTTTTCTCTCATCTAAAGGGGTCTTAATTTGCTAGTCGCATTTCAGTTAAGCATTGCATACATCACAGCATAACGCACTGGTCAAGTCATCAGTGTGACTTGTAAAACCAAAATAAGTTTCAATAACAGTTTTCAGACATATTGTGTCATTTTTACAATAATCTTTGACTGATGTATTGACATCTTGTCTTCCTAAATTAGAATTATTAAAAATATCAATGCAGCACATTTCTCTCCACTTCTCTGCCAACTTGTTGTATATAGACTGTATTACGGTAGAGAATAACGAATATTTCCGTTAAAGCAATATAAGCTGTCGGCGGCGGTAATTTTAAGAACACAAATTTATGCCGCCAATTCACAGATAACAATCAGTTATGCATATTCTGCAAATAGCAGCAACCACAAACTGTTGTAAATAAACATATTCATGCGATAATCGATCGTTTGTTTGAACTGACCATCTCTGCAGCCATCGCTAATTACTATTCGGGACGGGATACGGAGATAGCCGAGTATAAAGTAGCGCGTTCAAGATGCTGAATCTATCAATAATCAAAGATGGACGAAGCAGAGGTAAATAATGAATCAACTCTTTAACAATTTTTAAACGTTAATTCTTCATAGAATTGCATAAAAACTTAAATATCCGCCGCAAAGCACATGATTGTATGAAGTGAAAATAGGACGTTATTTGCATACATCAAGGGGCCCTCGAAGGGGTTTGCTATCTCTGATTTTATAAACATAATTGTGAGGGGGTTTTTCCTTTGTATTCCAGGTTGCGTAAAAAAGCTGTGTAACCGAATTTTATTTTTTTTTTGTATGCCATGCTTTTCAAAACAAAATAATTATTGACTGGAATTTTCATTTGTTTTGCATATATAATAACATTTACTTTGTATTTACTTTGTATTTTATGAAAAAAAACCTGCCAATAATATTTCAACTTTAAAATGACTTTGTAGTATTCAGATCAAGATCAACAACATCAGTGACTGTTTATTTAATATTTCTAGGCTCCTCGAGTTAGAGGACAGGGAAGACGCCGAGGGAGACAGAGGGTGCCGCCAGCTGGCATGAACAGGCTTGAATTGGCAGCACAGGCTAGGCGTGACAGACAGAGTCAACTTGAGGTATATACAGGTTCAAATAAATCATACTACACAAGGGTTGAAAATGTTTATATTTGACCTGCCTTCAAAAATAAGCGAAATTTTCTTTAATTTATGCTACTTTTTTTTTTAGGAATGTATTTCCAAAATGGACTTGACAGCTCTGAAGGAGACCCTCAAATTAGTTTGTATGAAGCAGCCCTCACTATTGATGCATGTCTTAAAGTCTGCTGATGGGGATGGGGATCCAGCGCCGGGAAATCTGCCAGCAGTTCCAGACTGGTGTTCCTGTAATAACTGTAGGGAGATGCCTACCGAGAGGGAAAAAGTGTGCTGTGGAAAAATTCCTGAGAACTGCCACTCCAGATTAGCTGCAGGTTTTCACTATCTAAGAACTTCATGTAAGCATCAAACTGATCATTATTTACTTAACTACTATGTCATTTTATTTTCTTTAGGATTTCTATACAATAGTCCTTGATGAATTGGTCCTTGAAGTTGCCATGAGGTGTAGAAGTGATGCCTTAGCAGAACCCAGAGATAATGAATACAACAGAACACATCGGCACACAGCTAACAGGCAATACGTTATGTGGATGCACGGTCGCCTAGGAGCTGGAAACCGAAAAGTTATTCCAAGCTGCTGTGTGTGGCGTATCCGTGACAAATATCCTGAGCCTTCCGGTCAATATGTAGGATATTTTGAATGAATCCTTGATTAAAGTACAGCTTGACTCTGGTTGTTAGATCATTCATATCATTTATTTTTACTGAATTAAATATTTAACTATGAAGCATTTTCTTTTTACACTATGAAAAATACAAGGAAGTGCTGAGATA
The DNA here is from genome assembly GCA_020458035.1 of Magallana ariakensis. NCBI lineage: Eukaryota > Metazoa > Mollusca > Bivalvia > Ostreida > Ostreidae > Magallana > Magallana ariakensis. The sequence continues at coordinate 16,093,305 of CM035813.1, read as the reverse complement.
TTTGATTTATATAATAGAATATACCAATAAATTGTCAAATTTTACAAGCATAATTTACAAGATTAATGACAGTGGGTTATCAAAAATAAAGACAAATCAGTTCTCTTGAATCTGACTCTCGGACAGAAATCTTGACTTATTCTCTGCCACTAAAGATGCTGTTGGCGGTGGAGGGACAGGAGCTAGGGTCTCGGACACAAGTCTTGGATCTTTCACATCAAGCGTAACTGGCCTATTCATGCCAACAGGGTCAATGATCCTGTTCTGGACACACAACTTCAGAATATCAGTCACATATAGATACTGCTTTTCCTGCCGCACTGGGTAGGCAGACCATCGACCACTTTTTTGCTGTAATACCGCTGATGTCTATTGTATAAAATTCAATGTATTTAATTACATATTTCACAGTACAATCTATAGTCAGCAAAAAATGACTATTTAACATCAAATAAATGAGAAGGTGTGTAAACCTTTTGATAAAACAAAGCTTGGTGATCCGTCTTTTCTTTTGGCAGCCTCTCTTTCACAGTTGGCATTATGGTCAAGCGCTGCAACAAGATTTCTAGCTCTGTACACAGGAGGTGTGTAAGAGTGACTCTTTGACGAGTACTTCAAGATGAGGTTTTGAAAGTTCTCAAGAGATGCCGTACTCCTGTGACGAATCAAATAATGAAATTTTAATTTCAAAAGAAGTTTTGATTTACATATGAAATACAATTTAAAGAGTGTATAAAAGTAAATGAAAGTTTAATTTGATATATACCTGCAATTAAGATAGTAAGGAATCCTCTTTAAAAGTATTTTGTCACGGACAATGTCACGTACAGCTACATGCGCTGGGGAAAATATTATGTTCATGTAGTTTATTTATTACAGGGTTCGACATTTAATTTTTTCACAATGAATCGTCCGTTTTCTTGATGATCTGTAACTGTACATAACGTCACAAGGCGTTATGGGACAAAACCTTGCAATCCGCTGACCGGTTGAAGCGTTCACAGAAATGCATGTCGTGAATGCTCTCTCATATTGTAATATCAACATCGTGTAGCATCTTGTAACTGATTACCTGAAAAAAGTATTTCAAATACAAAATACTGGAAACAGTACATTCTAAAACTGATCGGGCAAACACTTCTTCTAATGGATTAGGTAACTTGACCCCAGACCTACGCGGCTATGTTAAGGCTGCCCAAATTGATTTGTAGAAAGTCACTTGTCTGAACTTCATACGATATGACGTCATAATTAACTTTGACGTCACGATCTGCATTCCTTTCGATAGTTCTCAGGGAATGTATCGTAACGAAATAAGTGAATTTTACTGAATATTATAAAACCGCGTGATTCCTTTACATAGATGCTGTTTTAAATACTAGTAATACTGAATTTAATATTATCATTACCGTATTAGGTAAATGACTATTTATAAACTAATGGTTTGGAGACTCGCCCTGCTTATAGTGTAAACTAATAAATGGAGATATTTTTATGCATGTAAAAAACAGCCTGGCGCAAGTGAAAGATCAATACAATCTTTGTATTTTTTGCGTGAAACTGGTAGAGAAAATAAGTACCAATGTGAATCATGCTGGGGAAAACCTACCAATTTACCCAATGTTGTGTAATTCGAGCTTAAAAAGTAAAAATATGCCTAATTTCGATGATGGGGCGAAATGTTTTGACAATATTTCAAATAAACGAAATATTTATATGAACCCCCAGCAAGAACTGCAAAATACATTACTTATCGAAGGATTTTTAATAAAAATATCTTTGATTTAATGTCATTTATCACTTGCGCCAATGCGATTTATATAGATCATATGCTGTGTTAGGATACACACGTCACGTGCTTAAGAACAACATATGACGTCACAAAAATGCATCAAATATATTGTTGGATATCGCTGTTTATTAATGTAACAAAGTTTTAAAGAAAATCGCCCGGTTTAAGTGTTTATTTGATAATTAATACAGTATCGTTTTCCGATATAAATTTAGCTTCGGACAGCCTTAACATAGCTGCGTATCATCCGACAAGGAAATTCTTCTGTGGAAGTGTGAGTAATGTCGGATAGAAGACCGTTCACGGCGTTGGTTTTGGAGAAAATTAATGTTCTAAACTTAAGGTGACTGATTTTGAGTATGCAACATTTGTAAAGACAACATTTCACATGAAAACACAAATAAGTGCAGACACTAACAACAAGAGCGTGGCGAAGTCTTGTTATAGTGAAGTTAGTATGATAAAGCCAGCAGTGTATATCGATGTAGTCATCCGATACTCTGCCTGGTCACAGTTGTAAACAAGTGTTCATTTATTTGTTATTTTTACTGCTATATATAATATATCCTATTTGAATTATTGTACTTTGAGCACTAGTCACTCGTTTGTTTTTATTTCTGTAAATTATGTTAAATTCAATTACTTATAAAGAAAATGAAATGAATTGTTGGTAAATGAACATTCATTGATTGTTGTTTAACTGTTTTTGAAAATTTAAACGGAGACAGCCAACCTTGAAATGATACATGTAAAAGGTACAGTGTAATACAGACGTAAAAAATATCGATACAATAATATCGATTCGTATTGTGATGTAGGTATTAGTTAACCTTTACAAATCCACTACAAGGCATTATCATAATAGGTTATCAATGATTTAATGAGAATTAATGATTTAGATTATACCACTTCATCTGACGTTGATTGGTTAACAAGACTTCAGGCCTGTTCAGAAGAGCAGGCGATCACTAGCACTCCCTTAAAATTTTTGCCAAAGACATAAATGTAGGGAATTTAGATGAGCAAATTCTGGTGAACAGGCCGGCTTCTGAAGTAAACCAATAAAGCCATTTAGAACTTTTTGCTATCTAGTCAGATTTTCACTTAAAATTTTCAGATAGTAAGGATTTAGGTTGCAGAATCGTTTATTAATTTTGATATGTCTCGGGGAATAATACCAAAGGTCAGGGGTATCTGTAAAGTGCAAACGAAGTGCAAACGAAACGAAACGAAGTGACGAAACGAAATACACCGAAACGAAACTTAACATACCGAAACGAAACGAAACCCACAGAATCAAAATAAAACGAAACGAAATCAAATTGAAACGGAAACGAAGCGAGGCTAAACCAAAACGAAACGAAACGAAACCTACAAAACAAAATGAAATCAAATCGAGCAAAATGAAATCGAAGTTGATTGATGAATATGTAACCATTTTAATTTAAAATATATTACATGTATATACATGTATATAGCATCTTTTTTGGAAGTAACGAATCCATCATACTGAGTCTCTTTTGATACGCAATGAAAGAAAAAAGATTTTGGGCATTTGTAGGTGTAGAATACACTTTGAAAAGTTATTGTTCATTTTTTGTGCAAAAACAATCACTAGACTGTAACGATAAAAAATCTCAAGTTACTAGTATCACTTTTGGGTTCTTCTTAATACAATCCGTTTGTACCATGCCTGTATACGCAAAATCATATTTCTAGGACCTGGCGGTTCTTGGTCTGCTATTGTCTAAATCCAAACCATATCAGATCACGCATTTTTATAAACAGTAAAATTAAAGCGAAAGACTAGCAATTTTTGGAGAAATAATATGTAAAAATTGCAACTGGTCCTCGGCAGTTCAAGATAAACAAAGTAGTCACACGTGTTTTTGCTTTATAAGACAAACAGTATTTGATGCTTACTGCTTTTATTGTTCCAGTGAACTGAAGATATAACATCATAGAGGACACAAATTTCATTTCCACCAGACAATGATTACGAGTATAATATTTAGTTATATTCTTTTCGCAAGTTAATGTGTAAAGACATTCGCATTACAACAATACTTTATTTCGCATTGCAACATTATTTCGAATCGTAAAAAATAAACAAAAAACCTACTAACACATACATTTTTTTTTAAAATGGTTGTATTTCAGATGATTTAGGACTAAAGATATATCATTGAGTAAAAAAGTGAAACACATTTAGAGAATACTACGCATAATTTGAAATATAGTATGATTGCGCATATTTGCAGCTACATGTAACAGCTGATTTATTGATCGTACGTAAATACACAGAAATGCAAATATGCATATGAATAAATAATTACTAAAGAAAAAGCATTTACTGATGTTTATATATGATATTAACAAGTGTTTGAACTAAATTTCATATGAAGTAAAAAATACCTCATATGCCAGATATGCATTAACGACACTGTGAATTCGTATATTTTAACATTTCAAAACCGCCTAACAAAACACAAGAAACGTGCTGGTATATCACGATATTCTTCATGAAAACTTTAAATGAGTCGAAATTGTTTTCATTACTATTACTCTTGTTTATCGAAGAAACCGGATCATAAACTTGGCAGTTATGAAAAACCGGAACCATATTAATTTTTTATGCAAGTTTTTAAAATGTATCTTTCTTTTTTAAGGTAACAATTAAAAACAAGGGGGATAAACAACAACGTACATGTATGTTTGAATTTCAGATCATATTAATTCTAAAGTGGAGAAGATGAATTCTTAGACCATCACTTACATTTGAAACATAAAATATGCTATTTAATGTTCAATGTGGGAAATGGCTTGGCTGATGATTATTTGAATAAATTGATCATATGGTTTGGAATAATCCTGGGTATTCGTGGGTAAAATACTCAAAACTTAGAATCACCCTTTTCGAGTATGCCACGTTTTGGATTTCGAGAGATCACAGAAAAGCAACAATGACATCATAGCCACCGGTTCCTAATGCACAACCGGTCTAAGCAATGATAATGCATTTATACAATGCATGAATACGTAACTGTCAAAACCATCCCACGATAATAGGATTGGTTTAAGTATCCCAAAATGTATCAAATATCTTTAAAAATAATTTTTCTATATTCTAATATTAAATTATGTTACTTGTATATCATTCTTTTAACTTATACACACAAGAATGTTGTAATAATTAACATATTCAGTTTGCCTATTTTCCCTATTCATTTGTTGAATATCACAAAGTTTATGTTTTTGTTCTATTTATCGAGCTACGTTTATTTCATTGTCATTGAAACTACAGTAGGTGTAAACACCATATTGCCAAATTGATATGCCATTGTATATAGACATCTTTGCAAAAGAAAAATGGTAACTTAACATTGTAAGACTTCGTCACAGAGTTAACTTAACTTCAGAAGCAGGGAATAATACCATCCGTCAAAACTATAAAGTTTGAACAGAAGATAAAATTATTTATTTAGTTTAACATGATGTTGATGACAAATCTTCCACGTTCATGTTTGTTTTGTTGTGACAGCAATATGATCTGTATTTATGATGTAATGATTTCTGAAGCTTGTTTCATTTTTGATTCAGTTTCCGTAATTTTGCACATCTGTAATATTTTGCTTTCTTTCATAATTTCCGAACGAAATCCACTAATCTCACGAATATTAGATCTTTTCCTGCTGATTTAGTTTGGCATAAGGCCTTTTCAGCAGGACAGGTTCTAGTGCTGTTCAAAAGAACTCAGAAGTTACTCGACAGAGCTTGTTTCTTATATCATTCAGTGATAAGAGAATATGCCATGGTTTTGTGAAGTAATATGTAAGTACAAATCAACTGCATAAGATTTCAAAAAAGTAAATTTTACCTTTCTTAAAAAATTCTTAAAAATTCCTGTAAGGTATATTTTGGTGATATTCTGCTGGGATGTGAATGGAATATTCATGTACATGTATTATGATGCCAGTTGGCATTTGGGTGTCGCTAAAATTCGAAAAACGGACAGAAAGAGGAAGGGAAAAAGGAAAATATTATATAATGTTATTTACTTGATAAATGTTTTAATATGCTAGAAACGATATTATTTGAGTAATTTTTAAGATATTTAAAAAAATTATCAATGTATATGTTGCATATCTGATATTTATTACGATTTTACCCACAACTAGTAATAGAATGGAATGATTCGCATTCACTTTCACTATCATAAATATACTTTTTATAAATAAAATCATGATTAATATATTTTGCTCATCAATTCATATCAACATATAAAACCGGCCGTCACAAGACTCTGAAATTATTTGCTCAATGAAATATTAAGATCTTTCGAACTTTCTGATTGTGTACCAGACCAATATTTCTCAATACATGTCCATAGTGAAATATACATAGGTTCACGATTAATACGTGATCTGCACATATCGCTCACACTGCGACCCGCCCACCAATGTTAGTGTGTCCTGTGAAGTGACCACTCAGATGCATGTCGTCTGTAGTCTCGCCAACGTTAACGTCAAGGTCGTGAAGGTGATCACCTGCAAGAAAAAACAAAAAAATATGTATTCCTTATTAAAAATGTTTTAAATATTTATGTTTTCAATAGCAAATCACATTTTGTATCGAAACTTTCCCAAGAGAGACAAAGCCAAATACAGCTTGCATAGTAAATGGTATTCTATCTTCAACCAATGAGATAAAGATAATATTGATATCCTTTTTTTTTTTTGGTTATATCTCACTTCTTCCTTGTAACCTTATAAAATCAATTTGTATGTATACATTTACGGTTTCCATAGTTCGAAATTTTGACAAGGTCTTACTAATTTAGATCTTCAATAACTCTCTACCAACTAACTGTAGCAGACCATGATCAAAATCATGGCAAAAATAAATGGGAAAATAGAGAAAACATAAAATTCATAAAAAACTTTCCAGGAATGCTTTCTGATCGGAAAACCACGATTGCAGGCATAGGATATTGGCTTAAGGAGGTTGGCACCTGACATAATAGTAATGTCAATTATCCGAAAACCACTTGGATATAAAGATGGGAACCTAAAATGTTAATTTATTTTATTTGTGACCCATGTCACATGCCATTTTTTGGAAATATTGGGCTCCAAACAGAAATGATAATTTTCCTTAAATTTTTGCTAAACTTTGACATGGAAATTGATAATTTGAAGAAATCAAACAAATATTTATAGTTTGAACTATTATTTAGTTATGATTTTTATACAGTATGAGGTTGAACACATGTAGTGACTATAAAAGTAAAATCTAAGTCAAAGTTTAAAAATTCTTGCTCTACTGGTGGCTTCAATGCCCAGTACATAAAGAACACACAACAGATGTTACAAAATTTTGTAGTAATCAAATTATAAGGCAAATAGAAAAAATTATAGTGATGTCATCTTTCCAAAAACTTATGCCGTTGCAATATTGAAATTTTTAAATGACCTCAAAACCACAAATACATCTGCTTGTACCATGCGTTGCCATATCACGTGATCACTATGAACATAAAATATTGTACTATTATATATATATTTCGGAAATATATTGCATTTGAGCGACTTTAATTGATTTTAAAAAGGACATGCCCGTTGAACTAAAGTATACGTGTTTTCCTCATAAAAATGTGCCGATATTTTTATTGGCATGGCCGCCTTAACTGTACGGCGTAGTCTACCTGTGGAGCTAGTGATCTGAATCTTTCCCACTGAAATCGAGCAATTAAATCTGCAATGGAACTTTGGTATTCAGGAATATGCCTAGTTTTAATCAAAATGTTATTCTTTATGCATAATAAATCCAATTATCAACAAATGACATAACACAATAAGACTTCCTAGGCTCGGCATTAAATATCGACCAAAGCTTTGTTGTCAGTGTTTATAAGTAATATTTTAGCTGTAAATTGATCTGTCCAAACCCATATGGCTAAAACAATAGGAACTTATTCCCAAAATGTAATATCTCTTCGAATATCTGGAACCCTTGATTCTGGCCAGGATATGACTACCTAGTGATTCTGGAAATTTGCGCTTCCACCGTAGAAACCACAAATATCGGTAAAGAGGTTTAGAGTATCATTTTAAAACCAAGAAACTCGCATCAATTATCAAAGAAATAAATAACTGGAATAAAAGACAGTTGACTTCTTTAGGAAAAAAATAACGGTCATAAACCAAATTGACCCATCTGTTCATAACATTGCCTACACCCTCTTAACAGTGGATAACACAACTTGAAAAACAATTCTTTCAATTTATCTGGAATGGAGAAAATGATAAGGTGTCAAGAAAATTATTAATTCATGATGGGGGAATTCCAAATGGTGCACTTAGAATCATATATCAAATCACTCAAATTATCATGGTTTAGAAGAATTTTACAGTCTACAGATGATCTACTGAATACTCATTTTGGTGTTTTTACAAAAAGTAGTCTCACAATTTTTGCAGGTGGGATCTAATTACTCCGAAATTATTTTAAAAAATACTTATTACTTTTTTGGGAAAGAATCATTACTGACATTTAGTGAATACATTGACATAGTACAAAAATCATCAAATATACATCAGACCCCAGTGTGGTTTAACCCCCAGATAAAAATAAATAGAAAATCTATATTTTTTCAAGTTTTGTATAAAAAGGGGTTTATATATGTATCTGATTTCTTCAATGAAGATGGAGAGTTCATCCAGCTCAATGATTTCAATGTAAATTTACCATTTACAGTTATACTTGGTCTCAAGCCTTTTTATAAGTGAACTTAAAAGTTCAATATATTCATATTCATTTAATAGAGAAAAAAGCATATGCTACTACAATGATGTTAGATAAATTCACTATAAGATAAAGTGTGCTTGATAACTTTATTACATCACTTGAATAATGTATTGGTCTTCATTTAATTGTTTTTTGGTTCAATTTTTATTCTTAATTCATCATCCAAACACAATTAACATGTATGCATAACAAAGAATGGAAATATTTTCAAAATGATAATTACAAGTGTATGATTTTCTAGACCTTGTACATTTTGAATGAGTCCGTGAGTGAATGAGTGTTTGTATGTTTGTCTTTGTCTCTTCATGTTTTGTTCAATAATTAATAAAATGTGAAAAAAGATAGTTCTGGTTATAGTGAACGCCCATTGTATTGGTCGAGAAATGTGAGTCAGATCAGAGCATCCTCTTTAACTGCTTGTGTAGCCTTGATCAGGTAGTAATGTTGCATTATACCAATTGTTGTGTTACAAAACCTGCGGTTAAAAGTCCTGCTTCCAGGAATGGCTTAGGCGAAGAAGTAAAGGGAGCCATAAAGTGATTCAATTTCTTTCAGGGAGACTGGGGTTTCTGGGCAGGAACATTTTTTGACCATATTTTTTCTTTGACGGTTGAGGGACATGACCCCAAAGTACCTGAAGTTGTAAAAGAAATTGATGGCGCTATGGTAGATATTGGCGCTGCAGCATGCTCATTGATTTTTGGATCATCGACTGCCACCGGATGCTCTCAATTTTAAGGCTTGCAGGACGCCAACTGCATCATTGCCTGTGTGGGCCTGCTTTAGCCTGATTGGGTTTTGGTGGTCGTGGTTTCCATGTTTAGGGCTCTGAGCGCTGGGTGTGCACTTGGTCTGGTATGGGGTGACTTGTTTTTTTCTTTTACTAGACCGCAACATTTTCTTGGAAGTTGAACAGAACTGAGTAACTATTTTTTGGATATATGAACTTTATAAAGTAAAGACAAATGAAAAATGAAAAATTATGTATCATAAATGTTATAATATGCCTCATAGCATATAGCTAAATTCTATAGTTAACGTATCTATTAATGTTACGAATCTATTCTACGGTATATAGTATATGCCACCGTAGACCTAGGTCACCTAGCTTTGAAGACCCAAAGGCCTTTTGATGAGTTATTTTTCTTCCGATGTATAAGTTAGTGCAATGGTTGATCTATTCATTTCCATAACATGACTTAATTCATTTCTAGTTTTGTCGGAATTAGTTCAATGGAATGCTGGATAAAATTATTCAGTATTTATTTGATAACTTATTTGTAATTTATTAACGGGTCATTGAAATAATTTTTATTTTCAAATAAATGACTTGCTTATGAAAAGAATAATAAACACACAATACGAAAACTGAAAAGAAAACGCAAACACGATATGATAAACTGAAAGACTGAAGAAAAAGTAACGATAATCCAGAGAGATCTGCGCATGATAAAACAGGATATACACACGATACGATATAACAAATGCGAGTTCAGGTACATGTATGCATTTCTGACTGGAAATGCAGGTTTCATTATCAAGTTAATATTATGGCATTTTTACTCAGGTAAGCAAAGTAGCTAAATAAGCCTTTGTATATATTTATCGTTGTCGTATTCTCGTAACATTATTTGCTTTAATAACACAAAGTCTTATCCGAGCACTAATTGATTCCCTTGTAATATGTGAAATCTCTGTATCCAAACTGTTGCAATGATTCTAGTGTTGCTAGCAATTGCTCTCGTTTGCGTTTTTCATGGCAATTTGGATTTAAGCAATTCAAAGGATGACCTTACAAATGTGGCATATTCAAAATCAGTGAGATTAAGCTCTTACGTCTCTAGATGGTATTATGGATTCCATGAAGTCAATGGAATGTTCTCTGACTTTATCCTCACATTAGTGGAGAAAGCCCCCCTGGCTGAGGATAGATCTTGGAGCAAGGTACCAAATCCATGAAATAGAAGTTTTTGCCAGAATCCGACAGTTGTGGTAAATCTTCATATAAAAATGTACACTGTTGGTATAAGTATTCTCAAACCTTTATATAGAGAAAAGTTTGGTTATTTTGCAAAATGATTGACCGTCATAGATTGTTTATCAGGAGTGTTTAGAAATTAGAATCGTGTTAAATATCAGATATGCAGCTTAATCAAACATTTCCTGAATAAATGAACCTATATTGACAAACATTTTTTTAAATATATTAAAAATTATACAAAGTATATTGTTTCTAGCATATTAACACATTGATCAAGTAAAAAACATTACATAAGTTTTTCCGTTTTTCGTTCCGTTCCGCTTTCCGTTCCATTTTTCGTTGTGCATTTTATCGACGCCTCAAAATACATGTACCTGTTATATTAGATATTACATTCACATCCCTGCAGAATATCAAAAACATATACCTCAAAGGAATTTTAAATAATTTTTAAGAAACGAAATTTTTCTTATATGAAATCTTATGAAATGGTTTTATACTTACATATTACACAAAACCATGATATATTCTCTCATCATTACATATTATAATAAACAAGCTCTGTCGAGTAGCTTCTGAGTCCATTTGAACAGCGCGAGCGCCTGCTCTGCTGAACAGACCTCGTACTAAATAAAGTCAGCAGGATTTGATACTCGTGGCATTAGTGGATTTTGTTCTGATAATATGAAAGCAAGCAAAATATTACAGATGTGTAATATAATGGAAACTAAAGTAAAAGAAATTAAAGAAGCTTCAGAAATCATATCACATCATAAAAACAGATCATATTGCAGTCACTCAAAACAAAACAAACATGAACGACGAGAAAGATTCGTCATCAAAATAGTGTTTAACTAAATAAATACATCTACTTTCTAGATTTTACAGATGGTATTATTCCTGCTTCTGAAGTTAACTTCTGTGACAAGATCTTGCAAGGTGAATTTACCATTTTTTTTTTTTGCAAAGATGTGCATAAACAGTGGCATGTCAATATGGCAATATGGTGTTTCCAACTTCTGCATTTTAAATTACAATGAAATTAATGTAGTTCAATAAATAGTTAAAAAACATGCATTTTGTGACATGCAACACATGAAATAGGAATAATAGGATGAATTAAACAAATTACATAAACAAGTTACATAATTTCATATTAGAATATTGAAAATTATTTTGAAACATATTTGATACATTTTTGGATACTGATACTGATCCAATTTATCGTGGGATGGTTTTGACAGTTCTGTATTCATGCATTGTGTGTGTCAATACATTTTGTTTGCTAAGACATAAAATCCACCTGTGATTGTAGAAAGAATACAGAAAGCCTCTGAATCGTCAGTGTGATACTATCCTATCAATTCAGTGTGGGATGGTTGCGAGCATGGTTTGTATAGATGAAAGGATTTTAGTTGTTGGTTTTTTTGTTTTTTGTTTTTGTTTTTTTGGCTCTGAAATAAAAGTCCATCTGTGACTGCAACAGCGAAAATTAGTTCGTGCATACTATATAAGTTCATAATGATAAGCAGTAACAGTGCATTACCAACCTCCGACTATGATGTCATTGTTGCTTTTCCTTGCTCTCTTGTTCCACGTGAACGTTACTGCAAGCCACGACGAACTCAAAAATGTGGCATACTCGAAATTGGTAATTCTAAGTTCAAAGTATTCCTCACACCTATATCAAGGACCGAACGCTGTCAATGGTCTCCTCAACGACTTTACCGCCACTGCACAAGAGAGATTTCCTTGGATTATAATAGATCTTGGAGGAAGCTTTAAAATACATGAAATAGAAGTATTTGCAAGATCTGATTGTTGTGGTAAGTTTTTTTAGCTCACCTGAGCTGAAAGCTCAAGTGAGCTTTACTGATCACATTTTGTCTGTCGTCCGTCTGTCTGTCTGTCTGTCTGTCCGTCTGTCTGTCCGTAAACTTTTCACATTTTCAACATCTTCTTCAGAACCACTGGGCCGATTTCAACCAACTTGGCACAAAGCACCCTTAGGCAAAGGGGATTCAAAGTTGTGAAAATTAAGGACCACGCTCTATTTAAAGGGGAGATAATTGGCAATTATTGGAAAATTTTGAGAAATTTTCAAAAATCTTCTTCTTAAGAACCATTTGACCAGGAAAGCTGAAACTTATGTGGAAGCATCCTCAGCTAGTGTAGATTTAAAATTGTGAAAATCATGACCCCCAAGGGTAGGGTGGGGCCACAATGGGGGGTCAAATTTTTACAAAGGAATATATAGAGTACATCTTTAAAAATCTTCTTCTCAAAAACTAATCTGCCAAGAAAGCTGAAACTTATGTGGAAGCATCCTCAGCTAGTGTAGAATCAAAGTTGTGAAAATAATGACCCCCGGGGGTAGGATGGGGCCACAATGGGGGGTTTAATTTTTACATAGGAATATATAGAGTAAATCTTTAAAAATCTTCTTCTCAGAAACTAATCAGCCAGGAAAGCTGAAACTTATGTGGAAGCATCCTCAGCTTGTGAAGAATCAAAGATGTGAAAATCATGACCCCCGGGAGTAGGGTGGTGCCACAATGGGGGGGGGGGGGGGTCAAATTTTTACATAGGAATATATAGAGGAAATCTTTTAAAATCTTCTTCTAAGAAACTAATCAGCCAGGAAAGCTGAAACTTATGTGGAAGCATCTTCTGCTAGTGTAGATTTAAAGTTGTGAAAATCATGACCCCCGGGGCTTGGATGGGGCCACAATGGGGGGTTTAATTTTTATATAGGAATATATAGAGTAAATCTTTTAAAATCTTCTTCTAAGAAACTAATCAGCAAGGAAAGCTGAAACTTAAGTGGAAGCATCCTCTGCTAGTGTAGATTCAAAGTTTGTTCAAATCATGACCCCCAGGGTAGGGTGGGGCCACAATGGGGGGTTGAATTTTTACATAGGAATATATAAAGTAAATCTTAAAAAATCTTCTTCTCAGAAACTAATCAGCCAGGAAAGCTGAAACTTTTGTGGAAGCATCCTCAGCTAGTGTAGAATCAAAGTTGTGAAAATCATGACCCCCGGGGGTTGGATGGGGCCACAATGGGGGGTTTAATTTTTACATAGGAATATATAGAGTAAATCTTTAAAAATCTTCTTCTCAGAAACTAATCAGCCAGGAAAGGTGAAACTTATGTGGAAGCATCCTCAGCTAGTGTAGATTCAAAGTTTGTTCAAATCATGACCCCCGGGAGTAGGGTGGTGCCACAATGGGCGGTTGAATTTTTAAATAGAAATATGTAGAATAAATCTTTAAAAATCTTCTTCTCAAAAACTAATCAGCCAGGAAAGGTGAAACTTATGTGGAAGCATCCTCAGCTAGTGTAGATTCAAAGTTTGTTCAAATCATGACCCCTGGGAGTAGGGTGGTGCCACAATGGGGGGTTGAATTTTTAAATAGGAATATGTAGAGTAAATCTTTAAAAATCTTCTTCTCAAAAACTAATCAGCCAGGAAAGCTAAAACTTATGTGGAAGCATCCTCAGCTAGTGTAGATTCAAAGTTGTGAAAATCATGACCCCCAGGGTAGGGTGGGGCCACAATGGGGGGGTTGTTGTTGAATTTTTACATAGGAATATATAGAGTAAATCTTTTAAAATCTTCTTCTCAAAAACTAATCAGCCAGGAAAGCTGAAACGTATGTGGAAGCATCCTCAGCTAGTGTAGATTCAAAGTTGTGAAAATCATGACCCCCGGGAGTAGGGTGGTGCCACAATGGGCGGTTGAATTTTTAAATAGGAATATGTAGAGTAAATCTTTTAAAATCTTCTTCTCAAAAACTAATCAGCCAGGAAAGCTAAAACTTATGTGGAAGCATTCTCAGCTAGTGTAGATTCAAAGTTTGTTCAAATCATGACCCCTGGGAGTAGGGTGGTGCCACAATGGGGGGTTGAATTTTTAAATAGGAATATGTAGAGTAAATCTTTAAAAATCTTCTTCTCAAAAACTAATCAGCCAGGAAAGCTGAAACTTATGTGGAAGCATCCTCAGCTAGTGTAGATTCAAAGTTGTGAAAATCATGACCCCTGGGAGTAGGGTGGTGCCACAATGGGGGGTTGAATTTTTAAATAGGAATATGTAGAGTAAATCTTTAAAAATCTTCTTCTCAAAAACTAATCAGCCAGGAAAGCTAAAACTTATGTGGAAGCATCCTTAGCTAGTGTAGATTCAAAGTTGTGAAAATCATGACCCCCAGGGTAGGGTGGGGCCACAATGGGGGGGTTGTTGTTGAATTTTTACATAGGAATATATAGAGTAAATCTTTTAAAATCTTCTTCTCAGAAACTAATCAGCCAGGAAAGCTGAAACGTATGTGGAAGCATCCTCAGCTAGTGTAGATTCAAAGTTTGTTCAAATCATGACCCCCGGGAGTAGGGTGGTGCCACAATGGGGGGTTGAATTTTTAAATAGGAATATGTAGAGTAAATCTTTAAAAATCTTCTTCTCAAAAACTAATCAGCCAGGAAAGCTGAAACTTATGTGGAAGCATCCTCAGCTAGTGTAGATTCAAAGTTGTGAAAATCATGACCCCCAGAGTAGGGTGGGGCCACAATGGGGGGGGTTGTTGTTGAATTTTTACATAGGAATATATAGAGTAAATCTTTTAAAATCTTCTTCTCAGAAACTAATCAGCCAGGAAAGCTGAAACGTATGTGGAAGCATCCTCAGCTAGTGTAGATTCAAAGTTTGTTCAAATCATGACCCCTTGGGAGTAGGGTGGTGCCACAATGGGCGGTTGAATTTTTAAATAGGAATATATAGAGTAAATCTTTAAAAATCTTCTTCTCAGAAACTAAACAGCCAGGAAAGGTGAAACTTATGTGGAAGCACCCTCAGCTAGTGTACATGTAGAATCAAAGTTTGTTCAAATCATGAACCCCGGGAGTAGGGTGGTGCCACAATGGGGGGTTGAATTTTTACATAGGAATATATAGAGTAAATCTTAAGAAATCTTCTTCTCCGAAACTAATCAGCCAGGAAAGGTGAAACTTATGTGGAAGCATCCTCAGCTAGTGTAGATTCAAAGTTTGTTCAAATCATGACCCCCGGGAGTAGGGTGGGGCCACAATGGGGAAGGTCAAATTTTTACATTTGAATATATAGAGAAAAATCTTTTAAAAATCTTCTTTTCAGAAACTAATCAGCCAGGAAAGCTGAAACTTATGTGGAAGCATTCTCAATAAGTGTAGATTCAAAGATGTGAAAATCATGACCCCTGGGGGTAGGGTGGGGCCACAATGGGGATCGAATTTTTACATAGGAATAGAGTAAATCTTTAAAATTTCTAAAACTAAGTAGCTAGGAAAGGTGAAACTTATGTGGAAGTATCCTCAGGTAAGGACTAGGTAGATTTAAGTTTGTTCAAATCATGATCCCCGGGGGTAGGATGGGGTCACAACGGGGAGGGGGGAGGGAGACATAGGAATATATGGAGAACAATCTTCTACAAAACCATTTGTCTAGAAAATCTGTAACTTTAGTAAAAGCAACCTTGGGTAGTGTAGATTCAAATTCGTTAAAATAAAAATCTTGAGGAGTAGGGTGGGGCCACATTCGGGATCCAATTTTACAAAGGAAAACATTTTTAATTCACAAAAACTGAAATATTATTATATATATGGTTTTACTTATATGCAAACATTTTGCCAATTTGTGATTCTTTAAAATTGTTAAGACTTTTGCCCCTGGACGATTCTTGGGCCTCACAAGGGGTTCAGAATTTGATGTAGGTTTATATCCCATGTATAAACAATTGTCTAGGATCTTGTTGAGAACTGCGATGCTCAACATGTGATATGAATATAAAATCATCCTGTTAGAAAAGGGACTTGATTATAAACATAAGAATATCTACATGTATTACTACATTGTCCAGATATTTTGTATTATGTCGATCTCCATTAAGCTGATTTTATTATGCCTATTGTTGCTCAGGTGAGCGATGTGGCCCATGGGCCTCTTGTTTAATGATAATTATAATTTTATGAGTGTTCGAATTCTGCTTTCCTTACTTAATAAGATGATATGTTTTACATAAACACGCTTTGCGCAAAAAATTGGCCTTGACTTTATTTGTGGGCCGAGCCCTTTACCGAACTTCGGGACAGTTCTTCCTTCAAAAATCTTTTATGAAAATCCTACCAAAACTTCAATCCCTTATTGTTGTTTTAATCGTAGTATTCTTTAGTTATTCGTGATTCATTATGCAGCTCGAAAATCTTCATAAAAAATCACAACATAATATTTGAATTTTACTTCATTTCAAAGGGTTTATTCCAACAATTATAAAAATCAATTCTAATTCAACAAACGACCCGAGTTTTAAAACTGTCTTTGGTGCTTTTTAACTTATTTTGGGAGTAAAAACCGTTTAAAATACTTGTTCTCAACATCATATTTGAATTTTACTTTATCTCAAAGGTTTGTTCTATCCAGCTAGTGTGATTTTAATTTAAACCTCCATTTTTGTACTTTCAAAGCATTTAGGTTCCCTTAGATTCATTTGAAAGCTTTAAGTCACCGCGCCCTTCTTCGCACCAACATCAAACTTCTCGAGGATGATGAGCAAAACTGGACAAAAATTATACTTACTATACAAATTGTGGGAGAATCCTTTTCTATACGTATAAATAATAATTTTTGATTTAATTTAGATAAATAAATAGAAAAATGTTTGTTCTACGGAAATGAAGCAAGACCCGATAGTATCCCAATTTAAATCTCTACAAGCATCCAACGTTTAGACAGTTTTCCAGACGTGAATTGAGAAGTACTGTAAAGTTATAAGATTCGGTGAAGGCGTCAGTACAAATATCAAGCCAAGGCAAATGTTTGCCCAAATTCCTAAAGCCAAGCTCACGTCAATTTTATTTTGATACGAATGGATTGAAATAAGGGTTTTTTCCTGTGAATACAGTTTAAATGATAACATGCCGTGAACATGTCTGAAATAATCTTTATCTATTCCATAAGGAGGCTGGAGAGTCAACATGATACATGTACCCATCATATTTACCCTCTATTGTTCAAAGAACAGTTTCAAATATTTTCACTTCAAAATGTAAATAGCTTTTTATGTCTTTATACAGAACTCTTCTTCTAGAGGAGATTAATAAAGTCTAATAATGGCTAGCCCCGCTAAAGAGAAGTGGTATTAAATAGTACATTGAAAATCAACAAAATTAAACGATAAATCATATTTTATATTAACATTTATTTATAGAAATAGTGTGTACTTACATCATTGAAATACAAATAAGTTTTGTAAATGCATTGATCTAATAAACAATTTTCTCACATAAATAATTACTGGGCGTACTTCAGATGGTTTAATGTTGAATCTTGTCAAGAACGCCTTTCATATTACAAGTTAATTAAAGCATATTGTAAGGTTAGCTCAGTCTGATTATTATTAGTCCCTTCTCCTTACTCTCGTCAGAGTCTGACAGATATCCATAGGAGGTTACCTTCACATGACCTCTACATTTGCATACAATCTAAAAATACTAACCAATAACATGCTTTTATCTGGTGGGATTTTTTTTTTGAGAGGTGTAGCTCTTTTATACTTGAGTTTTTCTTTATACTAAAAAGAATTCCAATAAATTTTATAAAGCAGTGAAAACCCTTCCCTAATTGGTCATAAGTATAGGTCTTTTTAACACGACCTTCTATCGATATTTCTCAGACTCCGACGAGTGTAAGGAGATGTGTTTTAATCAGGCTGAGGTTAACTGTTCGTTTTTTCTTTTATATGAATGACAATAGAATTACATGTATAGAACTATAACATGCTTGAATACTGTATTATACATATATTTTAAATCTTTAACCATTGAATTTAGAAATATTTATATAGTTTCAATTAAATAGATCCGTTTAACCAACCAATCTATAAAGATCTTATCGAAATAGAGTTTAAACATAACACTTTTTATCTTAAATGTCATTTTATCATATTATTTTAGATCTGATAAATTTAAAATCATATAGAACTCGTGACCACCCTTTGCGTTTGATGAAAGCTTGATAGGCATATATCAAGCTTATACAATATATGATGCGGATATCACATGTACAGTAATGATGCAGGGACAAGTAACTTCACCTAGAAACTTTTATGTAAATGAACGATCTTTCCACTGTGTTAATGTAGCAAGAAAATTTCAAAAATTACAGCATGATTTATTGTTAAATCGATATTATTTATGGATACGAAACTCTTAATCGTATATTGCATGTTGTTTTAATTTTACAGGTCATCAGGTTCACGACCTGGACATCAGAGTTGGCCATGGTCGTCACAGCATGATTATGTGTGGACATTTCACAGGACCTGCGTTTATTAAACAAAGGTTTGCAGTGTTCTGTCCTCCTAACACTGTCGGTCGATATGTGAAGTTGCAAATCGTCGCGGGAAATTCAAATATTTTGGCTCCCGCAGAGGTCCTTGTTTGGGGTCTTCCTCAGAACCGAAAACAGAAGGACAAAATGGTTTTGTGAATTAAAAATAGATTTTAAATAGAGTCATACAACAACTACAATATACAAGTTAACGTTGCTTTTGTTATTGTTGAATTAATTGAAATCTTAACAGTTTTGAATTAATTGAAATCTTAATGCTGTTCGATTGGGTTGAAGCATAACGGAGTCAAAAGTGAAATCAAATAGTTTATATTGCAAAATTTAATGGGTAAAAATAGAAGCAACAGTAATTGGAAACCTATAAAGGAAGCGAGGCGCACGCCGAAGACAATCTTAGAGAATTAAACAAAATGTACAACGATTTGAGGAAAAAATCATCGTTAATCCCTCACACACTTAAGCATGTTATTTGCATTCTTTCTGTCAATCTAATATTTTATTGAATTTCTTTAAATTAAAGTGTTTCACTATTAGAGGCTAAATGTAGTCAAATTCAAGAAAATCTAAAAAATACTTTAATATATACACTTTTTTATTTCTTATCTTTTATAAATGACTTGCTTCTATATAATTAATTATTACATCAACTGCGGATATTGTGTTAAAAAAACCCACATTAATTAGAAATTAAAAATAAGACAGAAAGAAATCTACTTTACATACATTGAAAAGTTTTATCTTTAATCTCATGAAAGTCATAAGACGCCTCATTGGGATATTAATCAAATAAAATTTAACCTCTTAGGAAGATCACGTTTTAGACGCTTAGCAATGCTGATGATCCTTTGTCTAGCTAACAAGTCCAACAATTCAAATCTCAACTCCCGGGCATAGACAAAGTTTGCGCCACCGTTCCATCAATATCTTTACGTAACACGGCGGACTTCCTGATTAACAATTCTATTTCAGAAGATTGCATAGTATTCCTACAAACATATTTCTTACTAAATACAATCTTCAACTGGGTTGCATGCTGACTGACGTTTTTCATACTAATTGTTAGACCATAATTAATCACCTAATTGTCTACGAACTTTTCCGGTTTTTTTCCCGATTACGAAAAAAAGCACACGGTGGGTGTGACCGGTCAGCAGAGGATGCTCACTTCTCCATGGCACCTGATCCTGCCTCTGAGGTTTTCCAGAGGTCCGTGATTGCTCTGCTCTTGACTATTGATTGAATACCGAAATGTCCACGGATTTTCCTCCGTTTTTCCCGATTATGATATTTTTTCCAAATTACGACATTTACCCCGATTGTGACATTTTTACCAATATGTCATTGGACGCACGGCGGGTGTGACCGGTCGGCAGACGATGCTTACTCCTCCATGGCACCTGATCCTACCTCTATCTTTTTGGAGGTCCGTGTTGCTCTGCTTTGAAATTGTATAGGTACGGCTCTTTTAAAAATGAGAAAAAAACCATTGAAATAGATCTTAATCTTTAAAAAGTTACATTGAGAACAACAAGACGGCAATGAAATATGGACACGCCTCGGAGTCGGCAAACAGAAATATGTGTTTAGGTGACATAACGGATGAACAGCTTGAGAATATAAGTAAAGAACATTGTTATAACAGAGGTATGATGTGTACATTAAATAATTAAAACATTTGACAGTGATTGATACATTCAGAGAAAACAATGAAATGTACATTTTGCTATAATTCTATCTAGGTCTTAAGCGTAAATACGTTGAATTACATGATTATGTAGATGATCTACAACAACATAACCAGTCTTTGTCACCAGGTAAATTAAAGTTCAATATAAACTACTTTTGGATGCATCGTGATTTTTGCAAGTATTATAATTGACACAAAAATGAATCAAATAGCCAACTGAAATTTGATCTGACTAATTATTGATTTATATCATAGCAGAGGATTGCTTTGATTACAACTATGTCAATCAGAGATTGAAAGTGGAAAAGATGAGGATGAGGAAGAAGAGAAGGGCTCTTGGGGGTCGCAGGATTGTAGAGTTGAGTGTTTTGGCTGCAAATATAGATGAACGCGACAGTAATTGCTGTACAGAACAAAGAATGTCAATTTATAAATTGATACAAATTTTAACATAGATCACAGATGCCGAAAATTATTCAGTGTCCCTTGATGCTGGATGGCAGACCAGAGGTAGCGGTCGAAACTATGCCAATTTGTCAGGTAATATCCATCATTCAATTGTTATATTTGCATAATTATTCAACAGGTCGAGACCACTAGATTTTGTGACGTCGGCATACATTTGCATACTAAGTTAGCTATCTGTTTACTTTTTTCGGCAGACCAATCAGGTGAATGAGTTGCAATGCATTGTGGGCTACTACGAGTTTTATTGTATACAATACGTATTGAAAATATATACTATTTTGAATTGTCTTTTGGAAACTCATTTTCAATTATTTTTCAGAATTTATGGAATAAATATGGAAAATTATGTCTGATCTTTCATTTCTATGCTCACATTTTAAAAATATTGCTTAGTAGGCCTTATATCAACCTTTTTAAATACCCCAATTGTCAATGTTCAAAAGAGAGGTATATGTCCTACTGAATTCGAAGCAGTGAGTACGTTTTTCACGTGATACGCCTGGTTTGGGATTACATTATTTTAGTACATGCACATAGTAGTACATACATTTAGTACATAGAATACGCTTTGAAATTTTCTTCAGTGACAATTATGAGAATGCTTAGCAGTTACAAAATGTTTTGATGGTGCTTCTAGTGTTCGTTATACCGGTATTTCCAATCATGCAATTTCAAAAGCAATGTTTATTTCCCGGACATAGTCAACATGGTGTACGATGATTAAGTCACCAATAAACAATTATGCAGTTTTCCCTTATCAAAATCTGTTTGTACTTGTATGCGTATGAATGACAGACTGTTGATACTGATCAATTTTTGAAGCAACAATATAAAAACTAAAACAACAGTATTTTTCAATGTGAGCATGGAACAAAGTCTATGGTACGTAATCTTTCCTTTTTAACCTTTTAAAGTACAAAACAAGTTGTACAAATTTTCCGGCAAGCAATTAAATATTGTGCATAAAATCGACAAAAACCACGTGTGTCTGTTGAATCGTTAACACGTAGTAGACCGTCATGCTTTGCGACTCATTGATTGGATTGGCGAATCTGTTTGACGCTAATATTGTCACATGTTAAATAATGCTATCCATATAAGGTAGTGTACCCGACCTGTTCAAGCATTTTAATGCTACATAAACCTAACACTAAAGCAGCTGTTGTATTTAAAACAAAGTAGTTCCTCTTATGGGGAGATAATAAACAGTCTTGTAAGTAGGAACTACATGTATACTGTTGGACTTACTGGTTTTGAAATACAGCCATTAGACAAAGTTTTGTTGCTTATTTAAGGGAATGGAAATATGGTTGGACAGAAGAGAGAAAAAAAATCTTTCATATGCTGTTCGGTGCAAGAAATGTAGGTAGGGGTTTATTGTGCTTGATCTCTCTCTCTCTCTCTCTCTCTCTATCTCTCTCTCTCTCTCTTGAAATTAGATGTAATCAGATCAAGACATGTACTGATAAATTACTTAAAACAGAGATTCTGCGATAAAGCGCCAGAATCAGAAGTGAATAAACATGATGGTAAGAGATATTTGGAAAAATCCTCAAAGACAATGAAATCAGATATGGCTTTAGAAATGTTGCATGACTTAAAAGCACGTGACTTCCAATTAAAACCTTATAATGGATACTGACTCAACAACCCTAGCCAAAGAAAAAATGTCTTTTGATCTAAATATTCAATAAATTTCGGATTTTAATCATACAAAAAATATTGCAAGTAAGCTCTATGACATCAAGAAGAAGAAAAAGTATCCTCTTTTAGGTCCAATGTCAATTCAACATTTACTTAATTGCTTTTTACATAAATTTCATATGCTGTGAAATCCAACAACAACACAGGCACTTTAAAGAGAAATTTAGACTCTATTCCCAAACAACTACAAACCAATACACTTGTCATATGTTTAACATCTTTCTGTAGTGGATTTACTCCAAACTACTAAATGCAGGCAAACTTTCTAATCTTGGAAGCACTCAGACAAATGAAAACTTCAACAGACTAGTGGCTTGCAAAAATCCCAAAGCATTATATTACAGTGGACCTGAGAGCACTTCCGTTAGAATAGCACCTGCCAAGTTAGTTAAATTGGTCCTAGTTTTTCTTGTTTGGTGTAAAGATTTAATTTCTTTTTGCAACCAATTAACAGTGTTATATTTCAAACGATCCATTAGCAGTGTCAAATTAACCCACATCGTAAATTTTGAATCAATAGATATCAACTTCAGAAATAAAAGAAATTACAACCTACGAATCAGGTATTGGATTTTCTTGTGCTAATGCTGGGGAGGAAGAAATACCAGATTTCACCCATAACCTGTTTCAGTGTCTACCCATACAGACTCACACCTTTATTTTGACTTGGAAACAACTGGACTGGGTTTGAACAATCATTTGTTTTAGCACTGAAAATGAAATTCCATGAATGAATCATGCAGACATAGTTAACTTATTATTATATGTTCATTGCATTAAAATAATACATGTATGTTTTTTATTGTTATTGGGCACTTACAGTAAAACATAATTTTATTAGCACATGTGAACAGTTTGCTTTAAGTAACATTGTTTTTTAACATTATTTATTGTTAAAATTAAATTCAATTCAAGGAAGCATAGTATGTATTCTACATCATAATTAATTTATGTTATAGGTACATCAGCAGAAATAACACAACTTGCTAGTGTATTTAAAGAGGAAACCTTTATTAGGTATGTTCTTCCCAAATCCTCCATTTCTGCAGAAGCAACTGCAGTTACAGGTCCCAATGTTGCCAGTGGACAATTGTTTTATCAACAAACAAAAGTGGACTCAGTTGACATTCAGACTTGTTTGACATAGTTTAATATATGGCTGAAAAAGCAAAACTGTAATTGGAAAAATTTATGATCACTTTTGCTCAACTTATTTTGATAGTTAAGGCTTGTTCTGAACATTAATTTTAATGACATAAGTAGAATGTGATTGATGCATACATATTTTTTTTTATTTGTTCCATAATTTTCTTAATGTATAAGACGATTGCAGATTTTAACATTTTTAGTGACATCGTTGAGGAAAAACACACTATATATAAGTATGTAGATCATGTTGGTTTGAAAAGCTTGCATTTCCAAAGCGTATCAACTTTATATTCATCATTTAAGTATGATGTGTGGTGTACTGTTTGTGTTCTTTGTGTCTGTATGCCTGTAGTACATGTAGTTGCATGCAAGCTTTTTAAATATAAAATATATATATCAGCACATTCTCGACACTAAATACTGAATATAAGTATTATTATAATTTCTTTTTTTCTGTTGTCCTTTTTTCTGTTGTATTGTCCATTGCATGCATTTGTGTGTATATTTATGTGATTTTCTTTAAATGTACTTCAATAATCTATTTAATATTATTGTCAATTGTCTATTGTCTAATACTTTGCAAAGACTACTTGCTGAAATATGTAAGTGAATTTGTTTTAATGTGTAAAGGTTCTAATATTTTAATAACTCTAGCAATATATATATATATATATATATATATATATATATATATATATATATATATATATATATATATATATATATATATATATATCCAACATTCCCCTTTTCTATTTTCTATAATTTTTCAATCATATACCTTTGATTTATAATCTAAAAATTAAACCAAAATGCAGCAAATTTACATCATTTCAATCAAAGTTTTGAAAAACAAATGTTTAGACATGAGAAAGTCCAATGATGATTCAGTCCGGAGAATTAGGAAAGATAACTCCTACAAGTGGATCTTTCATTCCATATTTTTTTGAAAAATTATTTCAATTTTTTATAACTTATTTCATTCAAATATTAATATTGTTTTAATTTCATTCATCTCTTTATAATTTTTAACAGAATTTCTATATTATTCATCCACAGATTAAGAAGATACGAAGTTGATTGTTTTGAGGGAAAACAAAAAGAATTTTTAATAAAAATATGTTTAAATGATATGAGGTGTTGTATTTTTTTAACGTGTCTGAGTGAAAAATGACAATAACAAACCGTCAACCATCTCAAAAATCCATAAAACGAAATACAAATTCAAAACAGAGCAACACGGACCTCCAAAAAGATAGAGGTAGGATCAGGTGCCTTGGAGGACTGAGCATCCTCTGCTGACCGATTACACCCATCGTGTGCTCTTTGTCGTAATCGGGAAAAAAACGGAAAAGTACCTAGACAATTAGGTGATTAATTATGGTCTAACAATTAGTATGAAAAACGTAAGTCAGCATGCGACCCAGTGGAAGATTGTATTTGCTGACAAGGTCGTTGTATCGACAATAGAACTTATGAAAAGATGACTTCAAACGAGACTGTTGATAGTCCTGTTTTATCAAAGTGTTTGTCAGTAGCTTGCCTCGACTTAGAATGTCTTCATATAAAGAGCATGCCCTTGCGTATCGAATTAACTGAGAGACAAAAAACCATATGCAGGTGACAAAGGTATATTGCTACATAAGTAAGGAAAGTTGACTATAGAAAAATTGAAGTCATCGCGTTTATCATAAAGTTTTGTTGATAGGTTACAATCAATGTCCATTTCCTGTAAAATATCAAAATATGAAACAGATGACACAGACTCTGTGGTATCTTTTATTTCGGGTTCACTGGGATATATCGAGTCGACGTAATTATGGAAATAACAATTGTTAATTGATAATACGTCGTCGATATACCTGAAGTTGATTTTTACGACTTCCATTTTTATTAAAGAAACAACTGTTGATGATATCAAAAAGCCTAGAATTTTATTTTTTCATTGGGAATGGTTGTATAATGCGTAGAAAAATCGTACGTTTTGATGCAATTGATTTTGGTAAGATTTTGTGACCTCAAAGTTTCTTATAATTCATTCAAAGTTGTTTAGTATCCACATCTGAATCACACCACTTCTGGAGTATATTGTTGTACAGTAATCTTGAAGTTTCTCCTTTACTTCTGTAAGAATTTTAGTAAGGAGTAAAGAGAGAGGTTTTGTAGAACATTGACTGGAACCTGCTATAGTAATTAAATAGTAAATAATCTATCTTATGAAACAATTACTTTTTTCTACTTTATTGACTATGTACTGAAAATATTTTTTTAAACGAAAATCACAACAACAAAAAAAAAAACATTTAAAAATGATTTTAAAATACTTAAGATATTACTATCATTACCTGGATATTTTATATCTCTCTAACTATTGGTACTGTAATGAAAAATTAAATTAAATTTTGGTGTAATGAGCCACCCTAACACGCACATCGGTCGGTCAAAAGGATAAGCATGTTACAAATCGTTTTCACTTTTAAATGGAGAAATAAGAGGTCGCAGAATTAAGTTTGTACCAAAATCATAACGAAATACAAAACAACAAGATAGTTTAGACTAAGAGCAGAATAATTCATGTTATCTTAAAGTATGTCATTCAATAAAAGCCCCGGCATGAAAACAAAACTACGGGAAGCAGGAAAGGGAGAATCATTTGTGTGGCACACTCTAAACCAGTAACCTTGAGTTCTCATTGGGACTACACTTCGCGCAATGCAGCTTCCAATGCCGTCAATGGTCTTCTCACCGACCTCACCGCTACCGCAGCGGAGAGATGGTTAACGATTGATCTTGGTGCCAGGTTCAGAATACATGAAATTGAAGTATTTGCAAAAAATTGATTGTTGTGGTAAGCATTTTTTGAAACATTGTAATCCAAACCTTGTCAAGTGCAGAGATTAGTATTGCAATATTAAAAAACAATACCTAAAAATAAGTTCAATAGCTGCAGAATATTTACGATGGAACGGTTTACGCTTTATAAACTGCAAAAATACGTAAACTGGTGTTGCAATCAGTTTATACGAGCATACATTCTTCAGATGCTGTACTTATACCAAATTATTCAACTCTCTATTGCCAAGTTTCAAAATAAGACGAATTGTTATTATAAATAACAAAACAATATAGAAAAATCTAACAGTATGTCGTGGATTTATAAGTGTTTTTGAGCTGGCCATTACCACGTAATGAGAAATGTACAAGAATTATAACTTTAACAAATAAAATAGCGCGTTACCTACATATATTATATTTTTCTTAGGCAAAGCAACTTATACAAACATTAGGAAATTAGTTTCGAGTCATTTGAGAAACTCTTGATAGAAATAATCATTAATGAAAAAAGGCTCTCAAGCATTTTTTCCAGCTACACGATCTTGACTTTAAAGTTGGAGAGAGCATTCACCATATGCATCGACCATTACACGGGGTCCTACTGCTAACGGTCAGAGAATCGCTGTTTTCTGTTCTCATAACACAATAGGACGATATGTACAGATACACATTACATGTACCAAGGGGTACAGAAACGACTTGACTCCTGCAGAGGTTGTTTGGGGTTTACAAATACACTAAAATTCAGAAAATTGAATAAATGAGAATTTGCAAGCTAAAGTTTGCCTTTTTTTAAATATAAGTATTGAATGGCATATTCGAAGTATTTTTCTTTCTTTTTTTTCGAGATAAAAACAAGCTTCGAATGAAAGAGAGAGATAAAGGTTATATCTATAATATACATATGTGTAGATATAATATGTGTTCTTTGCATTCATGGACATATTCTGGTCTATAAAACATACATCAAGTCGACAAATTAAACGATGTCATGCATAAATCACTGAATTAGATATCTCAATAATTCAGGTAATGTTCAAAAGAACTTTGTTTAATTAAAAGAAAAAAAAAGATATTTATATATAAAACGATATATCTACAGCCAAGAAAACTAATTATAAAATATTTTCAGAATGTTTCTTTTGATTGTGTATCGTAATGATATTTTAAAAATTAGTATTAACATGAACACAAATTTACTTAATATTATTTTGCAAGTATATGTGTTGATCAAAAAAAAGGAGTTAAAAACAAGCAATTTATTGTTTCATCACTTCGGTTAGATGTTGGAGTTACCTACTAATTTAACATTGGCATAGATTTCACTGTTCGTGCAAACCAGAGTTTTTTTAACTGACTTTTTGGGCTTAGATCATGAATTTATTAAGTCTATCTAGTATGTTTTGGGCAAGTTTTGTATTATATTTAAGTTTAAAGTTTTTAATTCAAGCTTGCGTTCATTTATATTTGACGTAATCTTTTCTTTAAAGTCTAGACTGGAACACTGTGCCGGAGAGTTATGCCAGTGCCAAGGTGACATTTTTACACCCGCTTAAAATGCAGTTTCGGAAAAATCCATATATACCAAATGGTAGACCATTGTCTAGAGAATATAAAACCACTTTTGATTTCAGAGGGTTTCACCTGACAGGTGAGATATTTACCTTTAAAAATTAATATCCCTTAGGAAAATTATAATTCCCATAGGAGAAATGATTCTCCTACAGGAAAATTTAACAATCCTACAGGATTTCCTAAAAATCCTATAGGAATTATATTTCCTTTAGGAGAATAATATTTCCCGTAGGAATTTGATTCAGACATGTAGTTTTCCTATAGGAAATTAAGATTTCCTATCGGATTTTATCAAATCCTATCGGAATTGAAATTTCTATAGGAAGTTTTTGTATTACCATTGGAAATTTCAAATTTCCTAAAGGAATGTTGTTTTTCATATGGGAAAAATTATTTTCCTGTAGGAATTTACTTTTGAAAGGTAAATCTCTCACCTGACAGGTGTGATACAATAATAATAAAGGTGGTTTTAAACTCTTAAAGCAATGATCTATCATATGGCATATTTGAATTTTTCGATACATGCAGCTTAGACGGGTGCAAAAATGCCACCTTGGCACTGGCATAATTATCTGGCACAGTGTTCTGGATTTTGCACTACATTATGCATAGAAATACATTCTTGCACTCTTAATTGTAACTTTTTGTTTAAAACAATTTCGTAAGTCATCTTAAATTAATTCGGATTACCTAGAAAAGTCCGATCATAAAAAGAGTTAATATTTTTTCCTAGAAAGAACACTGTAATGAGTTCTTTTTTTATTTTGTCGGCTGAATGAAAAATAAGACTTTGTAAAGAAAATAAACAAATTTAATTTGAAAAAAAAAATAAACAAAACAAATCAATATTCTCACTCCCCCTTTCACACCACTCTCATTCGAAAATACTTTTAAAAAAATAATAATTTAATCAAACAAATGAACAAATATCTGATACTATCAACTGAATTCAAAAAATGTTAATCACCCTGTATCAGATACAAAATGGTAGTAAACTACAAAATGTTCTTTTAGAAACTGTTTAACCAATATAAAACTTGTTGAAAAATTACTCAAAAAATGTTAAAGTTCAATAATTCAAAAACACGAAAAATAACAATTACTTCAAAGTTCAGCTCTGTATAAATGAATATTAACCTGTAGTAACAGTCACTTTAAAACACTTATAACCTCTCTCTGAAAAGAAACTCAATCCCTTCAAGGACACCACGCACCCGTGACGATCCTGCACTCGTCAAACTGCCTGTCTCTAGTGTATCGATATCCTGACTGCAAGCCCCGGACTCACAGGTATCTCGCTTCCAGTCTACGACTACTTCTCGACAGATAATAACGCCCCACTCAACGTAGCATGCGTCCTCGATATTTGTATGTTACCCACATAACCTTCCTAAGAAATTCACATCATAGCGCCTAGTTTGTATTCAGGAATCTGCCCAAACACCCCTATGCACTGAAAATAACATACTGTTACTAATAAAGCCCCGATAAACAGGTTGGGAACAATTCCCCTTTAGCGAGACAATCTCGCTAAAGCGGGATTATCCCTCTTTAGCGGTGTAAAAAACATGACCCAAACCCGAGATTTTGGTTCAACTTCCGCTTAAAACCGTGTTTTTTCACAAAGAAGAAAAATCCGGGGACATGTCCACACACATAATTAAGAAACATATAACCTTCCTCTATTTGTCTCGTTAAACTGTCTGCACTGCTGCATATCTTTGAAATTGTTAATATTTTGAAAGGGGGCTAAAATTTGTTTGAATTTCGTCAACAGTTTTTCGGTAAAATTCTTCTTTACAGCTATATATTTATATAAATACCTGTCACACTAGAAATATGACTTTGATGACAGCCATTTGCATTCTTCTTTCACATTTGAAAGTGCATGGACCAATCATAATGCCCAAAAGATCAAGCAGAAATGCAGTTTTTCTACGAAGAACCATTGGTGCTAACTATCAATACTAGAAAATTTATTGGTGCAGTTGTACACATAATGTTTCGTGTTACAGCCAAAATTCTCGTTGATATGAAAATAAAAAAATAGCCAAAACTTTAAGTCTCCCAAAGGTTTATGTATATATATATACATGTATATATACAAATAAATCTCTCTCTCTCTCTCTCTCTCTCTCTCTCTCTCTCTCTCTCTCTCTCTCACGAAAAAATGACTGATTACATGTTAACGTCAATAAATAATGATTAAAAATATAAAAATCCTCAATTAATTTCCGCTGTAGAAAAAAATCTCAAAAACAGGGAGAGAGAGTATTGTCAAAATTGGCGGCAAAAAGGAGAGGAAGAGACCTGCTACGATGAATGCAAAATCAGCTAACGTTGTCAAGGCATTCTCTAGAAGAAAAGAAACTTTATTTCAGAAGGTTTGTAAATACCATAAAGGAATCATAATAAACTTTATCAAAACGTTGTTTTAATCAATTACAGTTGACAGTAACATACCTTTACTTTTTCCATATCTTTTAAAAACTTTACGTATCCCTCTTTTTTTCCTTTCATAATTTTTTTCCAGTCAGCTTTTTCTTTTTCATTCAGCTGGAGGTGTTCAATTTTGTCTTTCAACTGTTTTTTAGTCATACAATTTAAGTCCTCAGACTTCTCTTTCTGTTTTTTTGATATTATTAGAGGCTTTGGTCTCAGCCGCTTTTCAAGAGACCCGGTCTCAGACACATGATCTATATAACATTTAAAATTTTCTTTACATAAAGATGTGATGTTCTGTAAGCCACTTTCCAGCTGCTCACCACACAATCCCTCCATTTTGGTAGACACAAGGATACCCTGATCTCTGATGATGGTTCTAGATTTAAAAGAATTTAATGTATCAAAAAATATTATTGTATACAACATAATATATGGGAGATATCGATGAATGAGAAAACAAACCTAAATTCAGCAACTTCTTTCTTTATTCCATAGCTGAAACTATAATCAGGATCAGGGTTTTCAGAGATACCCAAAGTGTCTACCATGTGATCATGAATCTGGAAATATTAAGGTTACATTTACTCTAACAGGCAAAGGACTTGGAGGTGGCCACAGGTGCCAAAGTCCAGTTACTAATAAAAGGGCCATCAGGAGCCAAATATATATATGGACAGGTTACTTTTCAATTTTATTTTGGTTCATAACTATACATGTATTTATCATTAAATCACTTGCCTTTATTTTTATGATTTTTATTATAGTCTGTCCCAAGTTATTGCTTCCATCACTTTTGTATGATTTTTAATAAAAATACACATACATGTGAAATAAGTACAGCTGAAATCGATGAAATGGAAAATATTAAAGATATCTTCATTGACAAATTATCATTGTTCACTCATAAAAGTTTACAGGAACGAAAAAAAAAAATTCTTACGGAGATTTATAATGGGAAATGTTTACATCTTTTCTCCATTCGGAAGTACTCAGGACACCTCGCGTAATTTTTCAACCTTATCATCCGGGCTATTTATGGCTGATGCAATGCAAAATCTCCGTAGACTTTCTATTTTGGGATGTGTATTGAAACCTGAAGCGGTAGAGGGGGCGTTTAAAAACAGATAATCTTGACATTTTTCATATTAGTTGATGAACGTAGTTTGAGCACAAAGGTATTAATTATTTTTGAAATATCAAGCGAAAAGTGGTGGAAGCAAAACCTCGGGAAAAAGTATAATTGATGAAATTTTGGTTTTTATTTAATATAGTGTTATGCGACTGAAACTGTTGGCACCAGGCCAGTGCAGCCGACGACATCAAACGCATCGACACAAACTGATGCTAGTCTGTGCAATGTTACGGACTCAAAAAAATGTAGAGTGTGTGGGGAGGGGGAACTTAGTAGAAGCGTGAAATGGATAGGGTGCGATGGCAATGGCAAAAAGAAACCATGTGAGTATTGGTGGCATTGCCACTGCCTTGGGTTCATAGTAAGAACCCAGGCAGCCCTATCCAGGCTTCAGTGGTTTTGTCCTTCTCACCGGGCACAGGCAATTCAATAAATATATTAAAAATTAATGTTGTTTTTTATGCATTTCTTTTCTCAAAATGATCATATATTGTTATATATAATAATATCTTTTATTTATCTATATGCAGTGAAATGAGATGTGGTTATTGTTGAAAAAATATAAATAGCGATAATCTGGAAATAAGAACACACCTTTGCCATTCGATCTACGTTCCTGCATGCTCGAACCCAAGCTTGGTCATCTGGCAGACCCACAGGCAGTAGTCGTTTAATCGTGCGGTTGTTAGCCTCTAAAAAAAATCTCCACCCTCCCCTTTGCTATCATTGCCAGAAACAGAATAGGACTCGTGTGTCTTCAAAAAACTATGCAACTCTGGTGAACACTTAGTCCGCAAAAGAGAGTCTCTAAAAAAGGTTTCCATGTAGAAGGGCATGCTAAGCCCATAAAACAAAGGGGCAAAACGAGCTTTGGCCACATTTATTGCCTCAGTGTTGTTCCTCCTAATGCCTGCCCTAAAAACATGTAATGACAGACAGTATGTGAAGACTGCCTCGGACATGAAAATGGACATAGGATGTCCCTGAGGTACCCACTTGAAATATCCAGCGGCCGTTGGCAACTCTTGGTGGAGATGAGCATGGTCAATGTATACTTTCACCAATTCACATGCCATGCTGTGCATGAAAATTTGTATAATCTGCCAGCTTTTGTGGTGATCTAAATGCATAGGAAAATGATGTATAATTATCTCATGTCCTATGTAATAATTAAAAAACTAGTACTATTCTTATAAAAGAAAAATATTTACCATTCGCAGCTTGGCAGGAAAGCTGAGCCTTGGGTGATGTAATACCAAGCATTTTAGCAAGCCTATTTAAAAGATAGGAAAATAATACCAATTTTATCTGATATGACAAATATTTAAAAAGTTGTTTTAGAGCGGGTGGAAAGAGTAATAAAGGATATTTGTTGACAAACCAAAATTAGCGAACGGTTACAGCTTTCTATTTTTGACAGAAACAGATGGGGGGTGGGGGTGGGGGATGTAAGTAACAGAAAAAAATCCTTGTAAAAATGAAGTAAGGCCATCCGTTCTATGGAAGTAGATTATGGCATTATCATAAACTTTTATTTACACAAAAAACAATACCTGCTTATGCCCACATCCCACAGAAGCTTGAACAAAGCTTTAACCATATTTATCTCATAATGTCCTAATCCTATAAGAAAATTTAAAAAAAAATTGAGGTATTTTATTTATACAATTAAATGTTTTAATAAATTCACGGTATGCACAATATGTATTTTACATGTACCTGGAATGAGCATTATGTTTTTGTATTTCCTGCACAGTTTGGGATCACAGTCGTGGCCACTTTGCCCACTATGCTCCACGAGGTCATCCTTAGTCAGAAATTCTGCGTAGCATTGTGGGCAACTATGAATGTTCTCTAAAACCCGATTCCCTAATGTATAGGGCAGGGCATCACAACCAATAATGGCCCAGCATCTGTCAGTGCCGTGTGTCGTTGTTTTGAGGATTTCGTCAAATACCTAAAAAATATTATAGAATAAAAAAATCATTTAAAAATAGCACCCTCATTAGACGTTATGAAAACATTATATATACCTTTTCGACAGATTCATATGAACAAGGGTTCTCCATGATAGGTTCCCCCATGGCCACTTTGGGTTTTTCTTCAGGATGGTAACTTGTTACAAAGGTGTACCTGATGAACATAAAGAAATTTTAAACAATAATTATGTTTGCATAATAAGTGGTTTCAGATTTTAACAACACTGCATTGCTGTAAAAATTACCTTTCCCCCGCTGGGTCTGGTTCATACTGATCCCCGTCTGTCAGCTGTTTGAGTATTTTGTTGACGAAATCCTCACTTTAAAAATCATATGAAATATATGAAATAAAAATAATATACATAAATGTATATCAAATCTTTCATATCGAATTACTGTGAAAAAATCCTAACCTATATCGATGAAACAAAATTTTTTTATCTTTTGTGTCATTTTCTATGCGCTCAACTTCCTCCTTTGTGATAAATGGACTCCACCATGTAGCTGGGGATAACTTTTCATTTTTCTGCAAATTGACTGCATTGTTGGCAACAATATGGACGACTGTTGTTATGACACTTGACTTTGACTTGTACTCACTTTCTACGTGCCATTTTTTCTCAATAACCTTTAAATATTATACAAAATTTTAAAAATATTAATTTTTATTTAAAACATATTTTTTGCGCCCATTCTTGCGTTATTTAGTAGAACCATTTTAAATTGGTCCTAAACATGTTGCTTAAACGGGAACCAGTTGAGGAAAAGTTTTACTAAAACCAGTAAATGCGGACGCATGTTATCCCACCTGATTATTGTCTATGAAAGTGACGATGTCTCCACATGTTGGCGCTTTCAAGGGTTCTGCTTTCTTAATATCATTCATTACTGTGGAATATGAACCACACGGAGAACCTACAAGTTCATCATAAAATAATTACAAGATTAAAAGCATTGCTTATTGTCTTTATTTAATTATTATCCAAATATTATGATGACATCATTACCTGTCTTAATTTTTACACTGTTTTTACTTCCAGTTTGGAAGTATGTCATCACATTCTGAAAGAAAGCGATCGGTACCACATATTTGATATTTGCTAAATAATAAATGGCATCCACAGCGTTGGCCACTTCCAATTTTCTTTCAATGTTAGCCCCTCCTACACCTTCAAGGAATGACAGAAGGACTTTGTTTCTCTTGGAGAGCCAATCTATTGGAATTTAATATAGTTTAAATGATAACCATGTACATCGTCATGTATTTTTACTCAAAATTTGTCATAAGTGTCTTAAGTCATAAGAGAGAGAGAGAGAGAGAGAGAGAGAGAGAGAGAGAGGGGGGGGGTTCGTTATAGTTTTATTTGTCACAGCATGATATTTGTTACATGAATGTATATGCATTTAGCATACCAGAGAGAACAAACTCTTCTAGGAATGCATCACTGGAGTAGCACTTAGTACATTCAAATGCATCTTTACTTATTTCAGAAGATATTTTACTCCCAATGCATTTTGTAATGCTCATCAGCTCGTCCTCGGTGATATTGCCGTTCTCAATCGCTTCTAAGATGTCTTGCCCAGAAATGCCTGATAAATAATTTAAATTTATTTTTAAAAAAAACCAATGATTTCTTCATAAATTTAATTACTGTATTACATGTTTAACTGTGTGTACTCAAAAATAGATGCATGTAACGTAATATACCGTTTATTTTCTGCTTTTTGCATGGCATTAATTTGTTTTCTGCATAATCTGCACATCCATCACAGATGTACAAAGCTCTTTCAGACAGAGACCCATCTGCATCCAATGCGTTTATTATATCCCTTCTTATTTTCCTCCCATCATTGCGGTGCACTGTGGTATTGCCTTGGAAAATAGCGCAGAAATCGTCATGTTTCTTGCAACTGCAGGACAATTTTCTCTTTTGGCGGCATTTCTTAAAATGTATACATGTTTACTAAATTATGATATCTAGTTATATTTGTAATGATATATTAAAATACTTCAGTTTGTATTACATATGTTTAAATTTAAGTCCTAGCTAGTCACAATGAGATAAGTTTGGTATATACATATATATATATATATATATATATATATATATATATATATATATATATATATATATATATATATATATATGATCTCTCATGATTTGCGATGGTATATGATTTTTATCTTTTTATCCAACTCGTTGTGTGTTTTCTATCCCCGAGCCTTGGCGAGAAAACACACACCGAGTTGGATAAAAATCATATATCATCGCAAATCATGAGAGATTCTTTTTATGACATGTTTTACCACGTATTTTGTTAATCTCATTTATTTTCTGTAAAAATTGTAATTGTGAGCCGCACAACACATTACATGTAACTACAAGACGTCAACAACTTTACGCGTGAAAAGAAGTTCCTTGAAGTTTAACAAACAAACATTACATTTTCAAACAAATTTTTATGAATTCATGACAAATAAATGAAACAATTTTATATGTTTCACATTTAAATCAAACACCCCTCAAATGAACCAATTATTTACTTTTTCATTCTACATCACTCAACCTACATGTACGTAATGTTTAATTATGACGTCATGTGGCGTAAGAACACGCAGTGGAATATCAAAAATTTATTCCATGAGTGATATCCACCGTACATGTATATTGAGATAAACATGTGATATATATATATATATATATATATATATATATATATATATATATATATATATATATATATATATATATATATATATATATATATATATATATATATTAGAATCTTCAATATAGAATGTTTCCGGGGGATGGGGGGGTTGCAGTCCCCATCACTCACCGCCCCACAATTCGGTCATGTATAGCAAGACTTTATATGAATCTAAATACTAAAATTCATACTCAGGAAAAAGTTGTTTATTGTTTATTGTTTATCTCAATTTATGTTCCCTAACTTTTCAAACCATATATTTTCAAATTTCAATTATACCCCTGTAGAGTTTCCGTACTTTTTATATTTTCCCAAAGATCAAATGTTTAAACAATTATCATTGGCCAGTGCAGCACGTGATCTTTACTTCCTGTGCACAAATGGAAAGCTGCATACCGACTGAATACAGTTTGGGTAAATATTTACATTTTAAATGTTTTATAAAATGTTTCAAACTGTTATTCGTAAAACCGTTGCAGAAAAACTCACATTTTGCACTGGATTTCACCCTCCTATTCTTCAACGCAGCAATATTGGTATAAAATTCCTCGTCTGGTTACTCAGTTTTATAGAGTAAATTCGCGCCAAAATGTGTTCTACTCCCGGATTTTTAAAAAACCACGAGATAAGAGCCTTTTTTGTAATCAAAACAACAAAATCTCGGGTTTGGGTCATGTTTTTTACACCGCTTAAGAGGGATAATTCCGCTTTAGCGAGATGGTCTCGCTAAAGGGGAATTGTTCCCAACCTGATAAACATACAAACATACGACCATTTACACTAATAACTAAATTACCAGCAAAATTTACAAAATAACAACAAAACAACCTATCCGGATAGGAAAACATGTGCCCGCCTTACAAAATCCGGAATTCAATGGCTACCCATTTCTCACCAGTATTTTAAGTAACTGTAAATATTCACCATTCTAGACCCAGGAACTGCTAAAACGTGGCACCCGGCTTATGTCGTTACCGGACCCTCTACTGACCACTACACCCAAACCGGTCACTTTAAATACTCGTTCTAAAAATAGCACACTCACCCGACACTCGTCACTCACATACGGCAACCCATTCATAACAAAAATAAAGAAGAACAAATATAAACAACACTATATACACAACTTAATCAACTTTATTACAAACACACATACAGAACACTGTGTCGGATATTTATGCCAGTGCGAGGGTGGCATTTTTGCACCCGTATAAGGTGCATGTGTCTGAAAATATGTCATACGATAGACCATTGCTTAAAAAGTTAATAATCACTTTTGTTATTGATGTATCTCACCTATCAGGTGTAAAACTCACCTTTTTAAAAAATAAATTCCTACAGGAAAAAAAATTCAAATAGAAAAAACAATTTTTCCTTACGAAATAAAAGATTTTCCTGTACGAATTTAAATTCCAATAGGATTTGAACGGAGCTTTTGTAGGATTTTAAAATCTAAAGAAAATTTTAATTTCCTACAGGAAAACTACCAGTCTGAATTAAATTCCTGTGGGAAATACTAAAAGATTTTCAAATTTTCCTGTAGGAAAAATATTTCTTTTATGGGCATTATTATTTTCCTATGGGAAATTAATTTCGATATCATTATGATAGTCATAAGGGATTATAATCAATATTTAGAAAATGGAGAAAGTATTCAGTTTACAAACGAAAATCATCATATTAAAAAAAATTCCTAGCATCATACATATCTGATAGTTTCATTAGAAACTGTGTGCCCAGTTTTTGCACTCCGTCCTACAGCAATGTACTCTAGTTGGATGTGTTGGAGTATTTTGTAGATGGTTTTAGCTGAAAACATCGTTACGAGCGTAAATATCATTTGTCTTCTCTTCACTCCTACAATGTATATGGTTCTACCCTTTCGTTATTTGTTTACAAACATCAACTGGTAAGAAATGCGTAACGTTATTGATGGTTTGACACCCTGACACGTTAAAAGGCGGTTTTAGATTGGTTAATATGAAGTAGGCCGATTTTTTTGTTTTGAATGACTGTAAGTTATTCGAATGGATTTGGATGCATTTACTTACAAAATACAGTACCGATCAGACCCAACCTAACAGAGAGTAAACCCCAACTAAACCATTGGTTTACAGAAGTATACCCCTGTAAGAAGTCGCAAACTGTGCATTCGAAATATACAGGGGGTAGGAATTACAGGCATTACGATGGTAAGATAAAAGACGGGTCTTTTTCAGACTTCAGTGTCTACCGTTGACCTCAAAAGCAATTTCAAAGTAAACCCAAAGTAAACCCCGAGTAAACCCAAAGTAAACCCCGAGTGGACCAAACATTTTGAAAAAGTAAACCCAGAGTAAACCCCAAGTAAACCCCAAAAGTAAACCCGGAGTTTAGTTGGGGTTTACTCTGGTGTTGGGTTGGGTCTGATCGGTACTGTACACGTAATTTTTTAGATTTCAATATTTGTATTGAGTTGCGCATCATGCTTTATTGGACAGAAGTATTCATATATTAAAGTTAGTAAACATTGTCCCAACTACTTTTTAACCAATAACTCTTGCAAGTCGAAGTGCTTGGGAAATGTTTTGTCTTTTTTCTACAATCTTCTTCATTATCTTATTCCATCTCGTACCGTTTTTCTTATTTGCTTTCCACTTTTTGTCAAAGAGAACTTATGTATTTGTTTGGTTTTTGTTTTTAGAGGGATACTACTAGACGTTTGGATTTGATTTTGATGGATGATAAAACTGTCAATTCGTTTAACCTTAAGAGGATTTTTTAAAAATAATTTTTATGTATATCTTGTTTATGAGTTATATGCACGCACCACGAGCAATTGGTGGTACGTTTAATCTATGTCTTTATGGTGAACACAAGCGACTTGCAGTCAACATACGTGTAACGCAAGGGACAAGTGACATCTCCTTACGTCATTCGTGCACATCAAATCGTACTGTTATTGTGCCGGTTCTTAGAGTAAAGCGCTACTGCAGTGTGCGTTTTCAGATCTAGCAAGGAAACCGTGGTGATTGTTGTACGTAAATTTCCAACAGCCACTGCCCGTGCTTACAAGAAGCGCATGTCCTTCCAAAACCGTAAGGTGCACTTGCTTGGCTCGCTCGCAAGATTTTCATTAAAATCCGCCCGTAGGCCACCCGTAGGCCACCCGCAGGAACACCTACTTCCAGTTGTGAGTGAGGCTTAAATTGGTTTGCAATTACTAGAAATTCAAATAATTACTTGCGTTTTCTTTAAAATTAGGCCTAAAATAAGAAATTCAATACGTTTTATTTTAAATATATGTAGTAATGACATATTCAGAGAAAATATTAAAACTGCACAAATAACATTTATGTTTTCCCCGGTAGACAACTTTTCGTAATTTACTTATAGATACAAAACAGGGCAATATGGATTGCGATACTTTCTTTATGTTTGGAAACATTATTTATGGGGAGTTGTCTTTATAATGGCTTTCTATTAAATACAGTAAAATTTCAATATTTATATCATTAATCTATTATTCTTTATCTATTATTAATCTGTTTTTAATATTTAAAACTCAGATTATGAGGGAAAATGTTTATCACTTTATGCTTAAACTGTCTCCTGAAAAAAATTATGATAAATATTTTTGTAGAATTAAGATAATGTATGTTTTTATGTTTAAAAACATATAATTGCTTGTTGTACGCTTCTATGGACTCAAGCCCGTTTAAAAGGTGAAGTGGAACGTCGACGAGCATTAGAGTTCTTTTAATGTTCAATTCATTTGATGACTTTGTGAATTCTGTATAAACGTTGAATTTTTCATGTAAAGTGACGAGCAAACGCTTTCATTTCAGTGTTTTATAATGAATAAACTTTACATAATGTTGCAATGTAAATTTGTAGAATAAAGTTATACTGCATACACAGTTCATTAGATTTGGACACAAGGACGTTGAACGTATTATACATTTTTAGATATGATATATCCAACTTTAAATTATTAGGTATATTAATTATTCATTTAAGCTTTAAAACTTAAATATCCTCCAATATCTCTATGCAGAGTTCTTATCAAAGCGGTTGACTTAAACTGAAGATGACCACAACCATGCAACTCTCTTAAATCATTTTTCTATTATTCAAGAAAGAGGCGGCGAATGATTTTCCAAAAAATAAAAGAATATCTTCAATAATAACTGGAACACTGTGCCGGATAATTATGTCAGTACCAAGGCATTTTAACACCCGCTTAAAAGCAAAGTAATTCAATGTAAATTTTTACTTTCCAATAGAAGTTTTGTCAAAGCTTTTTTATTGTTGTTTAACAAATTGTTAACGAAAATGTAACAGCATTCAAAAATATAACATTGACCAGGAAAAATTATCATTTGATAATCATTTTGCTGAGATTAGATTTTCGGGCAGACCTTCTTCTAGATTTCAGAGAAATTTTCAATATTTTATGATATCAGATATGAAATATAAATTAATGTCTCTGATCATTTGTGACGTCCAGTTTAGCTTGTATTGTCACAAGAAATACAGAATAATAGTCTTCTTTTGACGTTTCAATATTCACTTGATTTATTTCAGTGTTGTCTAAAGATTAAACAACATTCTTTATTTATTGTCTAAACTGAGGCAAAAAAGACGTTGATAAGATTGACATGCAAGTGACTTACGACGCGAACATAATAATTGCTGTTCATAGCAAATGTACGTCTGTTGTACGATAATCGTAAGATGCAAGTACGGTTCCTGCGTGCATCGCACGTTTCGAGTGGCAACCCATCTCCAAACAAACGTGACACCTACGACTGGCACATCAAACGTCCGTTTCCCTTTCGTCGCACTTTCTATCACTTCAACACGTTTTTTACGTTACGATTCGCCACGGGAACCACGACTGGCAAAACCCATAGCACACACACGATTACCAAACACGTAACGGCTAGTTAACGTTGTGACTGAGGCTTTAAATAAATAAACAGTTCGTCGATATACATGGTTTCAAATACATTGTTTTTTCGTACTGTTTTAGGCGATAAGTAGAACATTTAATATAAATGCATTATTATTTTCGTCCAGAAATAAGTCAATAAAACTTAAGGATTGGCAAAACGATAAGTAACTCAAGCATGTCACAGAGTACTGGTTTTGTCATTTTGTCATGAAGAATTTTAAAGAAAATACACATATTTCGATACTAGGGAGAAAGTTCAAGATTTCTTCATTGACACAGTATTTATTTCACCTAGTAAAACTAACAACAACACTATTTTAAGCTGAATTTAAAACTGACACACTTAACGGAACGTTACAAGGGGAAATCTTGGAATGTTTTCATATTATTCAATAAATACTCAGTATCGTTTGAACATTGATACTTTATATTATCGAAATCCTAAGTAAAATGTGATATAACGATATCGTGGGACTGAGTATAGAGTCAGTCAGGCGGCAAAAAAATTGCTGTGAATTTAAAGGGCATGGTCTCAATTTTTGTCAAATTTTATATTTGTTTTTATTATTTACAATGCTTTATCAATGCATTTCAAATGATCAACTTGATTTAAGTGTCTGTCAAAGAGTTATAAACAAGATATAAGATATAAACAACTCGTTGCTGTGTTACATGTAACAAGGCTCGTGTCATGTTTTTGTTTACATTGGTTGAATATACTTGTAAAAGTTCTGTTTTGAACTGATTTTTCTATTTGCTAATTTTTTTTGGAACATAGAAAACACTTCCTAGCTTCCTAAACGTCATTTTAGGTCAAAACCTGGAATTTTATAAAATTAAACAAAAACATGATCAGAGCTTTGTTTACATAACAACAAATTGTGGGTTCTGTATCTCGCTTATAACTCGACGACTGACACTCAAATTATGACTGACGTTTAGAAATACCTTACTAAGGCACTGTACACATTAAAAACGGAAAAATAAATTTCAACCAAAATCGTGACCATGCCTCTTTTATTTTACCTACTGTTATAACATTTTGAGAGAATGCTATCGTATATTCTGCACCTTTATAATAAGGGATTAATTTGGTGCTACTGTCCTTTACAAAATTTAGATTATTTGGAATCACAATTTGTACATGACAACAAAGTTTGATTCCCAATAATCAAAATTTTCATATTTTTAAGGACAACACTTATGTTATCAAAATATACATTCGAATATATCACGTATTAAGATTGGACACGTTTTTACAGGATTCAAGCATTTTTTAAAAGTTTTTATTATCATGAATATTCTGTTTTCTGTTTTTAATCTACACGTACATCCCAGAAAAAAAACATCTGCAGGAGTCAAGAAGTTGAAATTTCCGCTGACGATCTGTAACTGTACATAACGTCCCACGGTGTTATGGGGACAAAACGTTGCAATCCGCTGCATGTCCCATGAAATGTCCACAGAAATTCATGTCCTGAATGTTCTCTCCAACTGTTATATCAACATTGTATAACTGAATAGCTGGGAAAAAACACATTTCACCGGTAAATTACTTGAATTAATATATTAAACAAACAGGGGATGTTTTAAAAAAAAATAAAGAGCTGTATTTATGTATTGTAAGAATTAATTACAAATGCAACGATTGGACTACAGATAAGAATTTTTGCTTTGGAAAGAAATTTGGACCATAACCTAACTTTTTATCGTTTAGAGTAGAATAAAGTGTATAAGCTAGTACTAAACACCATTGTCAGATCTTACAACACTTCTATTAAACGTATTTTGAACCTTCCTCATAAATCTAACCTAAGCCAAGGAAATGTCTCTGACGAAGTGTGGGTGTAGTCCCATAGTAGACCGTTGATAGCAATTGATGCTAGATAAATACCATTTCTATATCTATTACTTAGGGTCACTGTTTTGAGTATGCCACATTTGTGATCACAGCGTGGCTTGAGATGACATTCACATGAACAAAAAAATTAATGCAGTTACCAACAACAAGGAATGCATTGCGATTACTCGTTTGAATGAAGTTAACATGAGTTTAGCCAGTGTTTTATAAAATCTGTTTCTTATACTTTATCCATGGCAGAGTTTTAAACAAGCGTTCTTTAATTTTTATTTTTCTGCAATGTATATATTAAGTGATCTGATAGATGGATTATTGAGCAATAATCAGTGTGCATATTGCTGTTGAGTTTTTGGAAATTGATCACTTATAACGTATTCAAAATAAAATGTTGGTATATGTGAACTTTTAGTAATTGTTATTTTACTGCAATTTTTTATCGAAATAGAGACAGTCTTCCTCGACTTAAATCATGTGAAGAGTACATCCGAAAAATATTGTCCGGTTATGAATCCTATTAGAAAAATTCTCTTAGCAAATTTAACTCAAATTCTACACTGAGAAAAGACGGCAAATTGTATTCAAATAAAGTCCTTTCTTTCAATTTAGTTTTTTTTCTTCAGAAATGTAAGATTGGTTGTAATTTCTGGCAATATTGATTATATAAGGACCCGAGGGAGGAGGTAAACACAGGTCTGTCTTTCACGTCGGCCAATATTTTTTTCCTTATGGGGCTTATATTATAACTGTTGCCCTCAACTCCAGTCAACATTTGTGCAAATAATTTTTATTTTTATGTTCACCTTTAATCTTCAAAATTATATATTTTATGTATAATAATATTTTTGTAATATTGATGAACTGTTAAAACATATTTTAATACTATCGATTATGAGAATGTGTCCCATAAAATACGATACAACTCACATACACGGCAATATGCTACTAACTTTAAATGACCAATCGACAGTAATTAGTATACCTTATCAGCATGAAGTTCAAAATTGCTGTGTATCATATTCACCAGCTTTTTAAAGTCTACAATATGGTCAATGTATTTAGATTTTCGATTTTTACGTAGTTCTACGTTATTGCATTCCA
The DNA here is from genome assembly GCA_020458035.1 of Magallana ariakensis. Classification (NCBI taxonomy): domain Eukaryota; kingdom Metazoa; phylum Mollusca; class Bivalvia; order Ostreida; family Ostreidae; genus Magallana; species Magallana ariakensis. Next base: position 16,048,760 of record CM035813.1, on the reverse strand, counting down.
CGACAGTTATGAGTTATGTAACGAATCAAAAGCACCTGTTCCAGAGTTAACAATGAATTGAAGCCTGTGGGCCAAAAGAGGAATAATGTTGAACAAAACGAAACGCTATTTATCGGTTTACCATGTAAAACATATTTTAAATGAATTTCACTATTATTACATTTTGTTTCTGTAGAATAATTATACGTACATTCATATGGGACATGTAAAAAACCACTGTCTCGACATTTTTGTTTTAATTTAACATAAAATCAGCCAACTATTATTACTTATAGATCTTAGTGCGATCTTATATTGATTCAGTATTAAAATACAGGCAACGTTAACTTAATTTTTATCAGGATCCTAGATAATGCTTCCTTGGAACATTTTAACTAAACGTTTTATATTTCTTTTTGAACCTCATATATCGCAGTTGATGAACTTTTTTTCCACTCTTAACACAATTTGGAAACAATTCTTGAATGTAAATAACTCAAAACAAGATTTAGGTTTTTATAATCTTTAATTTAAAACGTTTTTATTTTGATTCCCATTTACACGTACACCCCAAACAAGGACCTCTGCAGGAGTCAAGACATTTGAATTTCCCGCCACGATCTGAAGCTGTACGTATCGCCCTGTGGTGTTATAAGGACAAAACATTGCAATTCGCTGACCGGTAGAAGCATGTCCCGTGAAATGTCCACAGAAATCCATCATTTCGTCAATGTTCTTACTTACTTTAAAATCAACATCGTGGAGTTGATTACCTAAAAAAAGAATCCTATTCTCATGCATACAATTTACTTAATGAAATATGGTATTATTATACTAGTTTTGTTGAAAAAAATAATACAGGAATAATTGCCTCAAACATCGATGTTACGTGTCTTTTCGATACGATTACTATTGATATTTGCATGTATATAATACCATTAGAAACATCGAATTTTGCAAGTTTTTAAAGATATAACTGGCTTCTTGAGTCACATCTTTCTTGATTAGCATTTTGATTTAGATTAGAGTAAGTATATTACCGCAACAGTCAGATCTTGCAAACACTTCTATTTCATGGATATAGTACACCGCACCCAAGTCTATCCTCAGCCAGGGGTATTTCTCTGATAACGTATGAGTGAAGTCGGATAGGAGACCGTTGACAGCGTTTGATCCTGGGTACTCACTTTGGAGATATTTTGAACTTAAGGACACTGGTTTCGAATATGCCACATTTGTGAAAACAACATGTCTTGAGATAACATTCGCATGAGAAACACTAACGAATGCAAACACTAGCACTAACGGAAGCATTACAAAGACTATCGTTACTGTTTAGTGAGTTCGGTAAGTGTTATAGGAGGGATTATATATACCGTTATTGTTAATGATGTAAAATCTGTTTTGTCATTTGTCATTGTCACAGCTGTCGATATACCTGTAAGCACCTATGTATAAACGTTGAGATAAAATATTGTTCACCAAAAAAAAAAACAAAAAAAAAACAGGCAGATATAATGGCTTGCAAAAGTATCATACAATGAAATTGATGTCAACAAAAATTAAACGATAACGGAAAAAACGTCATGTATTATTGTTATTTTTGCTTTTACCTTGTTGAGATACTTGTATTATGAGCTAATGAGTTCGTTGCTCTTATAAAATAAAAAAAACATATAAACCTAAAGACAATTTTACGTTTGTTTCCAACATTAGTAAAAAAAAAGTGTCAAGGCTAATCTGAAACATTCTGATAGAAAATGAGGTATCAAAAACACTGGATTAAAATATCTCAATAAACGGTGAGGATTCTTACTTGTGTGTTCATTATGGTGTATGAATAACTGTCCAAATTACTACCACTACCCCCTTTCAAAAAAGAAACTGACATGGTTCATTAATACGCATCATCGAATACTTTGGGCATATAACTTTATTATCAATGGCACTGAAATAAAATAAAGCAGATTGAGTCAAAGTTTCAAAATATTTAATATCTACATTTCTTTTTTCATATTTTTGCATATTGAGATTCAGCTGGAATAGCTCATTAATAAACATTGTATACACCAAGGGTGTCACAATTAATATTTTGATAAAAGAAAACTTCGTGTAACTAGTTGCAGCTAAAGAAGTTAGCAGTTTTCCTAGAAGATAATTGGTTTTTTTTTCTCCACTCTATAATACAATTTTCAAATATGAAATTTAAATAAAAGTGTTTGGTAAAAGTTTTAAGATGGCAACGAACTATTTTTATAGCTTCAATTTTCGAATTGGGTATAACCGGAAAAATCTAGACATGCCATGATGTGGTAATACATACAGGTCTAAAGTTTGCGTACATTTGGGATTGCTTTCCTTTCTCAGTGGCGAATTAGTCAGCAAACTAAATAAACTAGTATTATTCTGATTTGCTTTTGTTTTTGTTTTGTCTAGTTTTGTTTTGTTTTGTGGTGGTATTTTATGGTTGGTTTTTTTTTTGGGGGGGGGGGTTGTTTTATGATCGCAATGATGTAAAGGCGGGGAAAAATTGCTTCTAAACGAAGGTGTTATCTAGTTCTAATCAAAAAGAACAAATGAACTGAAAAAAAATTGATTTCAAACAAAATTTTAAGATGAAACATTGATAAAAATTCGAAACTGATTCGTGAATCCAGTGGGAAACACTATCCAAATTACCCCACTGTTTTCTGAATAGTTTTATAGGTAATTCAATACAATATAAACCAGTCAGAGCAGAATTGGATATAAAGTATTTTGCCAAACTAGAGTGGACATCAATGGTTAATTCCACATGAATATAAGAAAGGCTCTAATCCAAATTGTACCAACTTACTTACGGGGTATGCTATATATTTTGTTATTGCGATTTCTGTTACTTTAAGTAACGTGTCAGAATCTTCGTCCTAAATAGAAAAAATCATCCGAACCCATCAACAAAGGATTTGTTAAAATACGGTCCCAAAATTGGGTAAACAATATGGAAGATCTCTATAAACTGATTTTGCATGTACTTAATTTGTGATAGATCCATCCACATATTACTAAAAAGATGACGTTTGAAATGGTTAAAATGAGCATATGGAGATAAAGTACGTTTGCTTGCATTCAATACTGAACTTTATGGAGAAATGCTTTGTGTGTTGTTTTTGATCCATGTATTTGTATGAGAAATAATATCTGGCCCGGGGGCCATAAAAGTTAGACGAGCTCACTTTTGATCTCAGTTCCACTTTTACCAAAGAACATACATTGGAAAAGTGAGACCGAGATCAAAGGTGAGTTTGTCTAGCCTAGGGGCCAGATACTGAGTACCTTAAGAGCCGTAAGCACTGAAATATACTTCATATTTTTATTTCACATAGAACTGGATTGAATTAGCTATTTCCTTCAAATACATCTTCCGAAGCGTATATTCAGGTTCAATATCAGGCGATTTTCTTCGAAAACGAACGAATATAATTAATTATGTTTAGACGAACATAAAACAATTATAAACTAAAACTCTAAAATCTAAATTATAGGAACTGTTCGCCTGTGCGAGTGCAAACTTTTTTATTTTATCATATACACCAACAGGCAACACTTCGTTTTCTTTCATTCAACATTCTACAAATAAAAAAACATTTTATTAACATCAATATCACCAATATAGCAAAATGGGTGGGTGGGGTCTGTTGTACGATAGACAGCTAATTCTTGAATAACTTCTATTACTTAAACAAGAAGTTACCCGATAATTTTTGATACGCCTGAGTAACTTAAACAGCCAATCAGAGATTATAAATATAAAAACAACATTCGAAGACGAGTTACTTGTATCTTTTATAAATATATATATATATTATCTGTTATTGGGATTAAAAGTAAAATGTTACTTTACACAGTTTTTTAATAATGTTTTACACGAACACCCCAGACAAGAACTTCTGCAGGAGTCAAGTAGTTGACATTTCCGCTGACGATCTGTAACTGAACATAACGTCCCACGGTGTTATGGGGACAAAACGTTGCAATCCGCTGGCCCGTGAACGCATGCCCCGTAAAATGTCCACAGAAAAGCATGTCATGAATGTTCTCTCCAACTCTTATATCAAAATCGTGTAATTGATTACCTGGAGAAAAAAGCATTTCCACATGCAGTTAAATACTAACAAACACTATTACATTCAAGCAATGTTTTACAAATACGTAGAGCTTTATTTTTTTATAATGTAAGAATTTAAATTACAAATACGGCATTTGGACTACTGATAGGAATTTAGCTTTAATTAGTAAGATATTTTACCCATAGGCTTTAAATTGTATTGTTTAGAGTAAAACAAAGGTTATATGTTAGTACTTACCACAACAACCAGATCTTGCAAACACTTCTATTAAACGTATTTTGAACCTTGCTCTCAGATCTATCCTAAGCCAAGGAAATTTCTCTGCCGAAGTATGAGTATAGTCCGATAACAAACAGTTGACAACGTTTGATTCTGGGTAATTTTTAAATCTTGTACTTAAGGTCACTGGTTTTGAGTATGCCACATTTGTAAACACAGCGTGGCTTAAGATAGCATTTACGTGAAAAACACAAATAAGTGCAGATACTAACAACGAACGCATGGTGTAGACGTGTAAAACTGAAATCATTTGGAGATTATAGCATGGTTATATACCAGTTTCAAAAGTAGAGTTAACTGTTATACTGCCCTGGTCACAGATGCTACAAAGTGTTCATTTATTTGTTAATTTTACTGTTTATGGTGCAATTATTACTCTTGTGTTTAAATTGCTGTAAAATTCTGTAATAAATCAGATACATGTAACGCAGACTTTAAAAACTGGTGGTAAACGATTTTTTCTGTTTGTTTCTTGTTTCCTTTAATTTTCCTCAGACTAATAGCTATCACAAATTGTTCACCCTTCTCTATTTTTAGAGTGGCCAACAGGAATGGATACCTGATGAAGCTCCGTCTATTCACGAGAAAGTATAAGAGTATATCGTTTCCCATGATGACAAGTATTAATAATTGTAACAAAAATAGTACCAATATTAATATGTATGATACATTTGATATTCTTGTTACAAGCACATAAATGTGTACTGTTTATTGGTACATGAAATGAACAGGTAATTTTGTAACATAAGTGTAACATTTACAATATGCAGGATGTTAGTCATAAAATGTATGTCATTTTGAAACTTAGTACTTGTATACATATTCCTTTTGCAGCCAGATATCATCACACAAGCAAAGCTCTTGGGTTCTCCTGAACAGGTAGAAACCCTCCATTTGCGGGCGAAATGCAATTTAAATACACTTTTAAAATGAAAGGGAAACAAGAAAAATACATAAATCTAAGCATCAAAGGAGCGTACGTTTAACTAATCATTATACACTAATAGAACAGTGCATACAAACAAAAAAGAAAAGGATATCAATAACGTGCAATAATGTGAATTTTAAAACAACAATATCTTTATAAAAAGTACATTTGTAATGTCTTGTTATTTTACACCATAAGGTGTACATTTTTATTTATCACGATCATTGTTTGGAAAGTGCTAGTCAGTCAAAAACGTACTTGATTTGGATCATTTTCTATACTTTTGACATTAAAACTTGACACTATACTTAATTTCTTAACTTGTTAATAAACAAAAATCAAGCTGTGAAAGGTTATTTGAGGCATGTTTAACGACACATCTGCAACGAAAAAAGGCCATTTTTGTCGAACTACCTCTCAGTTATTTCCATTTTGCCAAGTGTAAACAAGATTGAATTTATCGTATTAGCTGTGACGTTGCGGTTCCCATTTGTCAAAATCACATAAATAGACGTTCATTTTCAAGGCATTTTGTTGATTATATTTATATAGAAAAATATTCATGTTGATATAACAAATATGGAAAAACGTAAACTATAGTTGTTGTTCGCCTGTTGATGTAATTCCCTCAAGTTCCAGAAGAGGTTATTAGACAAATGTCCTTTTGGTCAAATTAAAATTGGATGGTCCGAGTCGTATTAGCTCAAAGTTAGTTAACATTTTAATTCTTCTCCGAGTCATTACGGCGCATAAGACCATATTTTTTCTCCGATTTCTGTTGTGCTAAGCGGATAGGAGTCATTGACCCATCCTCAAAACACACCAGTCTATCGTAAGTTTACCCTCAGCATACGTCAATACCTAATTTCAGTTGGGTTGACTGAAACTTTGTTAGCCCAAACTACGCCGCTGTCCAGTGTATCACACATAACCGTCCAATAAAGAGTTATAGGGTGAACAGTTACGCGTAACTTATTGAAGAGGTTCTAGACAATATTATCAATATAGGACGTCAAAAATGTTTCAAATATAAACGTAAAGAGATTTAGTTCGTTTGCGTGCGTTCGATGTATATCTAGAGATATGCGAATTGCTTTGCTATGTGATCACTGTATTTAATATATATATTCCAAATACAGTTCTGTATCAAATAAATATCTGAGTTAAAATAGTTTAAGTACCAAAAGGACAGAAAACTTCTAGAATTTTTCTCATTTACATCTAAAACTGTATTTAAGTGTCTATTTTCCTAATTCCAAATATCTTCAGAAGCGGTTTATATTCTTAGGTTCAATTTCTTTTATTGATTTAAATAAGAACCAAATAATAATTCGCAGTGTTAGTATAACGTCTCACACGAACACCCCAGACAAGAACCTCTGCAGGAACCATGACGTTGGAACTACCGCTGACGATCTGTAACTGTACATAACGTCCCATCGTCTTATGTGGACAAAACACTGTAACCCGCTGACCTGTTGAAGCATGCCCAGTAAAATGTCCGCAAAACTCCATGTCGTGAATCGTCTCTCCAACTCTAAATTCAACATCGTGTAAATAATCACCTGAAAAAGAAAAAACACAATATGATGCAACAGCTTTATTTAACCAAATAATCCAGATTTAGTTTAACAAAAATCTTACATGTAAGCTTGTATAAACCATCATAAGAATCAAATAAACAAAATATATTTATACGTGAACCCCCTTCCATACTAGAAAGAGAGAGAGATTTGAGAGGGGGTTAAAATATTAAGCATGTATTTAAAATCATAAAAAGTGAGATAACGGCTAGTGAACTGAAAACACTGTGTTGATTTTTTTCAAAGACATCATTTAGAATGTTTTAAAATTATGAATTAAAACATAGTGCTATACAGAATTTCTGTTAAAGTTTGGTCTTGTTGCTTATAATCTCGTGAGGTCATAAAAGTTAATTTTTTCGTCATTTCATCTTAAAAAAAAGTTTATTGCCTTCAGTTCATTGTGTTTCAATATATCTATCCTAGGCCTTTTATGATAAAATAAAAACTTTTATTCTTATCATACTCTTTATAATAAAAACGTTACTCTAGAGAAGAAATAGATCAAATGCTTTATCGTTAAAATGTAGAAGATGTTCTGATGACATACCGGGTATATATCTCGTCAAAAACAAAAAGGCAATATTTGAATTTAATCTGTCCATAAAGAACAGGGTATTTTAGTCTTAGAAAACATATGATCAGTGTCTTTTACCAATTAACAATAAAATGATTTAAAGAAAGTATTTTTAAAATCAGGAAATAAAATCATAAAATTAGTGCTTCGTTACGAATTTTGAAAAAACTTGATCTATAGGAGATGGAAAAAGAAGAACACTGCAAAAGACACCTGTTATTTGTTACGAATGGTATGATGATTGAAAAACCTACAAAAGTAAGCCTTCAAATAATTATTGACTTGGAGCACAGTGTTAGAAAAAACAAGTGATTATAGGATGCATTATTTGAGTGGGCAATTGGACATTGCAAGCAGGCTTCAGTACGCAAAAAAACATATTTCATATTTGAACCCGTTATATTTTCCTGTAAGGTTATCTGAACGATCGTGTATGATAATCCGCTAAATGACCCAAAGTTGGCAACGAACAAGAAATGTCATTTGTGCCACAGAGATTCTGAATTTCAGAAATTGCATTGTTGTTGATGATTCAGAAAAGAGGGCGTCATATAGAACATCTGACGTAAAACGTATTTTTATTAAAATGTATCCGAAAAATTATAAATGCATAAAAGAGAAAACCGATTTTAAAAATTTAACTTTTTGAAACATGTGTAACACTTTTGGAATAAACCAATATTAAGCTTGTCCGGTAGGTATTGGAGGCAGATATAATGAAACATTTTACTTACCACAACAGTCAGATCTGGTATACACTTCTATTTCATGAATCTTTGTACCGTGCTCCGAGATCTATCCTCAGCCAAGGGTATTTCTCTCCAAATGTATGGACAAAGTCAGATAGGAGTCCGTTGGGTCCCGGAAAAAAACCATGTTTACCGGAATAAACAGAACTCAAAGTCACTGGTTTTGATTATACCACATTTGTGAACACAGCGTGGCTTGAGATAACATTCACATGAAAAACACATATAAGTGAAGATACCAACAACGAGCGCATGGCGAAGACTTGATATAGTGAAGTAAGTTGGAGTTTAGAAAGTGTTTTTTATACTATTTTGTTAATGATATTGAAGCTATTAGATGCCGTGCATGTCCCGTCCTTGTTACAGATGTTTGTTGTACGTGTAAACAACACGTAAAACGAAACTGAAAAAAATCGTATGACATTGTTGTTTTAATGTCAATTGCATCACATATCATTCGTATATTTATGGGCCGTTCAAGTTTGTTTATGTTTATCGGTGTTAAATATCTATCAATTCAAACCAAACTACATAATTATATGAGAAATCAAGAATTCGCTTAATTATATACTTAGGAGGTACATCCGGACAAAATATCCCCTTTGGAATGATAAATAACTTTGATTATATAGTTTGAGCCATTAACAGACACCTACATGTATTTTGATATGATATATGACTAATAGCTTAAAAAGGTTTTAAACGACGTATACCGATGGGGCATGAGCGGCGTTCTCACAAAATAGTCCAAAATTCAACAGATCGTAATTATTGTAAAGACAGGAAATAATTCTTCATTGTAATTCTATTGAGAAAATAAATACGAAATAGTTCGTCATCTAATCCAAAGTACTACATAAGATTTATGTACTCTACTTTTTGTGCTTTAATACTGGCTAATTAGGAGGGAACGATCTTCTGTTAAATATATTTTTAGTTTAAACAATATTTATTTAGTAATTAGCATCATACTTATTACAACAACAGTGCATAGCAAATTGAAAAACAAGCCAAAAGGCTTATGTTAATCTCGCTCTCGTCAGTTTACAAATGAGAGGTGGGTAAAATTTTCAAATACAATAAATTACACATAAACATTTATTAGGAAAAATGTAAGGGAAAGAAAACAGAAAATGAAAGGCGAGATAAGAATAGCTTGAATTGAGTATTGAGACAATTGTAACAAATCAATAGATAATGTTTATACTAATCGACTAAAGTTACTTAAGGTCAGACGACACGTTCCTCATTTTTATATAACTTTTTTCAGGAATTTGTTAATGGTTTACTACTACTTTGACAAGCTTTCTTGCAAAAAATTAGGGTGACCGTTAACGAGGCCGCGTCTAACTATTTCTACCTTAGATATTTTGATGAAATTTCTTGCATATAGTTTTACTACTTTTTCAATTATTTCAAGATAAAAAATAATTTATTTACCACCCCGATTTCTTAGGGGGTCGTCTCAAAAGTAAACACTTTTTACTATATGACCCTATGGGAATTTGTTGAAAAAGTGCTAAATTTTTACGTTTTCTCCATATTTTTTTTTGGATTTCTGCCCTAGGGATTTCTTTTTCTTTCAAATATATGCAAACTATTGTAAAAAAGTCACCAAATTATGAAATTTTAAAAAAAATGTTTACCTCGTGGTTTGGTCCAGGGATAATACCAACGTTATTTTTTTCTCCAAAAAATTGGCATATTGGGGTATGTATTGGCTAATAAAAAATAATTTTACTGAAATAACAGTTTTAAATTGCTTATATGTTTCTCTTAATGCTCTGTCAATAATTTCTTATTTTAAAATCCATCTCCGCCTCAAATAAATGAGCTAATCACACTTTTTTCTTTGGCTTTATGTATAGTTCAAAATACCGGGAAACGATGACGCGATGACATATAATGTTAATTTTGTATAGAAACACAATTCAGAAGAAAGTAATAACTTTGCATCTACTGCTGCAGGAAAATAAAAAGATGCGCAAAGTCATACGCACTCGAATTGTACTCGGCCTCGTTAAGTCTCGTAGGTCTATTATTTACTTGAAAGACAGATGGTGTATCATTGAAGACAAGACCAGTCTATTTGTCATGTTTGCGCACTGTGTTGTCATGTTCGAAAAACGATAATGTTTAAAACCTGTTGAAAGATAATAACTGTGCATACTGTATACAGGGACATTCATCCCCGGTTTTGTTTTTTGCCACTTTTGCCCTCGTTGTCAGTGGGAAAATTCAATTCTAGGCGAATTCCAATGTCTCATATTATATCTCTTAAAACACATCTGTGTCTGGACAAATTCAAGACGGGCAAAACTGTTCGGACGTGTAGAGGAGCAAACATTACAGGGGGTAAAAATAACCCTATATGCAGTGTTTACCACAACATATATCATTTCTTTCTTCTTCCGATGTCACACAATATATATTCAGAGTAAATGATATTAAAAACTTTTTATACCTTAACATTTGCACATTCATTGAGGATGAAGATTTTACTGATTCAGAATTTTTTTATCGGACTGGTATAACTAGTATTAAATATGGATTTTTTCTCTCCTAAAGAACGAGTGCACTTATGGGCCCCAATAAAAAGTGAAAAAAATAAAGATTCAAATTAATCATTTTTTTTTTTATCTCACATCATCTATTGATATTGAAACCATAAAAATCAACAAGTTTTAGCGCTGAATTTAGTGCATATAAAAAGTAAGAAGCTTTACAACATAGTAGGGGTCAGCCGAAATTTGTGATTTTATTTAGTAAATCGAGGACGGGCATTCATTTCAAAGCCTTTGTTTACGACTAAGAAATTTATTAGACAAGGTTTCATTCAAAAGGTTTTTTCTCTCTAATAAACAAAGACGATTGGCATGCATGAATTTCAGAACAGTAGAGTTAAACCCGATTGTTATCCGTGTAGAAGTGACTTACACCTACACCGAATTACGAACCAGAACTTCAGGAAGTTAAGGGGCATGGATGGTTTTCTGGTGAGAGTGACAAAGGTAGAAAATTTCGTCGGGTTGTAGTATCCAGGACAGTAGTTTTAATTATTCTGAATTATCTGCATAAAAGAATGTGAAGGCATCAAGACAGAGACAACACTATGAGTCATGGATACATTTTTTTTGATAGTCAAAGCATGTTTTTTTCATTCATTCACTCATTCATTCATACCCCTTCATATAACCCGTGATTAGAAAAAGGAATACAGTACACTTGAGAATATTTTGAATAATTGCTTGTATGATGTAGAAATGAAACCATAAAGTTGTCAATTACATTATCTATTCTCTTTATGACCACTTATAGCATAACCATCTTATAACATTTTATGAAACTTCGTCAATTTGGAAACCCCATATTTAAGGCAATATACATGCAGATGCAATTTAATATGCAGATTAATCCCTTTCATGAAGAGTGATAGGGGAGATGTTTTGTCTCATCAGCAATAGATTAATGTTCAAGTGAAATGCAATCATAATAAAAGGAATTTTAAGTAATGCCTAATTTACAGTAGATAAAACCGAAGAATTAAGTGTCACCTATTCCCAATAAAATCGAATATAGTTAATTATCAGTCAATTCAGGTTATCTTGAGTAATATAAAGAACAAAGTACGGTTGTTACCTATATCGACCTAGTAAATTTGCAAAAAATAAACGCCGACATCATCAGCTCTGTAGTGCTCATTTATTTTCTACACATTTGGGTCTATCAAAATACGGTATTAAAATGGCGCCAAAACGTCACACATATACTACGTAGATTCCAAAACCTTACCATGTACCAATATTTTCTCTAAATATCGCAGTTTTTCGGAATTTGTTCACAGTTTTCACTATGGTCGAAACGAACGCGATTCATGAAACTTATAAATGTTTTTGATAAAACTATAATGTTTTGATTTATAACTATCCCGTCAATCGCGTTTGCTGCGGCCATTATTAAAAATCAAGTTTTAATTATTCCGGAATACATCATAACGCGTATGTTGTTCTTATTTCGAAAGTTTTATCGTCCTTATAGTTTTAAAAATTTATAAATATACAAATAATTTGTAAAATTTTAATTTATCAACATATATTCCATTACAACAAGAACCTCGATCGTTGCTCTTGAAAATTTAATTTCTTTTACGTGTTTTTCAATAACACCATTTAAATTTTCAGAATTCTGAGCTAAGTAAGATGCTTTGTTTCTGTTGCATAATATTCTAAGCAACATATACTTAGTAATACTTAGTAAAGCATACCGTAATCTACTTAAACTGTATACCTTTTTCACTTTGATATAAACTCACTAAGAATTGTCATTAAATTGAAAAGTGTTATGAACTTTATAACAGAGGAAAATTGGATTAAAAATCATCATAAAACTTAAAGTCCAAAACTAAACTATATAGTGTCATCAAAGTGCTATCTCACGTTTGATTATCTAATACCATACAATAAAAAAACATTAAATCATTCATTATTACCTTAATCGACCATTAGAAAGAATTCACTTTGCAAAGTAACTCCAGTGTTTACAACAGGGATTTGAGTTAGAATTATTTCCCCTTTTGTTTACAAAAAGGACAAGAGAGGTAACTCTAAAATCTAATCTGCAATGCGCATTTTTATTTATTCATATGCATGTATGCTTTCTGATGAATAAGCCTAAGTGTAATAATGAAGTTTTTGACTGATTAAGACACTTACAAAAATTACATAACAAGTGACCCGATTTTGTAGAACTTACAAACTAACAGCAAAGTTTATAACTTTAGACTGCCTAACTGCAGTCTTAAAAGAGGGCGTTGCAGTTCCTATGCTTATTTTCCATAAAGGAGTTACAGATAAAATTGAAATAACAAAGTTACAGAATTTGATTAAAATCTTTTATTGTACGCAGCGTTGTATAAAAGCAATGTAAAATTTTATCTGAAAAGTTTGTACTAACTTATATACGACCATGAAATAGATTTGAAAATGGTTACACAGACAAATGTGGCAGATTTCACGCCTTATAAAATGGGAATTCTCATTGTTGTGAAAAACCGCATCCTTTGATTAAAATTAATTTTATCTTAACGTTTAGAGTAAGACAATTTCTTGAAAACTGCCATTTCCGATTTTTGTTGCAAGGCAATCTGATTAAAATAAGATCTTTGATCCGCTCCGACAAATTCTATGTCGCTACACAAAGCGACATCGAATTTGTCGGAGCGGATCAAAGATCTTATTTAATCAGATTGGTTTCAAGGAGGCATATTTCTTAAAAATGTAGTTTTTTGAAAAAATCATTCATATCTTTGTAATCTACAGACCTTGAATTACGTACTACTACACCACACGCTCGCTAAACGGTATACACGAAACGCTACACGCTTTTCCCGAAACGCTAAACGGTTTGCACGATACGATGAACGGTTTACACGAAACGTTTCTCACACGAAACGGTTTGCTCGTTTTTCACACGCTTTGGACACGCTTTGATTTTCGTTTCAATCGGGACCTCTCGGATTTTTTTCTCTGATGTAAGAGTTGTTTTAAAATGGCACGATATAATAGATAAACTGATATTTCACAAATATATCTTGTTTTTAAAATCAATATTTACATTTAATGAAAAATAATTAATTCACAGAATTAAAAAAATTCTACAGAACATACACGTACATGTATGTATTCATCGTTCAAAATAAATATTAATCACTCGTTTTAATGTCGTAGGAAAAATGAAATTGTTCTATTTAAAAATACAGAAAATGTAAATGGCTTATTAATTTTAAAACATTAAAATTGAAATCCGTAACATTACAAACGTAAATAGATTTTTCGTTATTCGGCGTTTTTATTTTTCAACATTAGGAATTGTTTTGAAATGGTTTAAGAGATTAAAAACGTAATATTTAATAAAAAATTATTCAATTACATAGATAATTGACAATTGTTTTGAAGTAAATTAGTCACCGAATTTAAAAGAAGGCTATGCAATCAAACAATGTTTTTTTCTTGTATCGTATCAACCGCATATTAAAATACATGTACGTTCCACACATAAAACCAGAGAGAAAATAAGACGATTAGCATAAACAAAAATAAAGTTCGTATCCCTTTTCAGGATTTCTTTTTTTTCTAAAATAAATTCAATAACTTTATCGGAAGGAACAAAATCAATGAATTAAATTTCAGACTCAATATACGTGTACGCATAACGTCGCTTTTACCACAAACTGTTTAAAATTAGTACCATACATATATATATGATGTGAACATTATATTTCCCCATTTCTTCTTTAAATTTTTTCATTGAGTTGATGAACGTTATATCATTAAAATGATGTCCTTTATCAAATACTGATTCCGACTGCTTTTAAGTCATTAATTTTTTATTGGCTGTTGACAAAAAAGAAGAGACGCGTCACCACCCAATGAAAATCAAAGTACTGAAGTACTGAAAGCCGGGTTCTTTTGATGTGTTAAATGCACATTGTGCAGTAAAGACTGACAAAATCTTTCTCTCTCTCTCTCTCTCTCTCTCTCTCTCTCTCTCTCTCTCTCATATGTTTTTAATGTCGGCAAAGCGTCAGATAGTGACTAATTTTTAATAGCGGCTATTAGCAAAAATACGTCTGTCTAGTAAAAAAAAAAAATCAACGGTGCATTGCACTTTAAACTCAATTTCCTATTTCTTCGATGTGCAGCCGAATACCAATGCTTTGTAAAGTAGTTCATGGAAATTCATGCGCATTGTATGTGTCAAAAATGCATTCTTTAAGTCTTGTTTTTAAAACACGTAACGACAACCAATCTTCGCTAAATTTATTCGCCCCCCCCCCCCAAAAAAAACCAAAAAGACAAAAACCACAATACATTTCACAAAACATGGCTCTCTGTGGAACTATTTGGTATAGCGGAAGCTTTTATTTTGACACTGTTCGTTTTTTTGTTTACTTCTGAAGCTGTGCTATTTATAGTAACTTTGGCGATTTGCCTGCCTACAGCCAGGACTCTGCTTTCAGCAGAGCCCGGCTAAAAATACACAGAGTTTGATTGACAGGTTTATTCACCTGCAGGTACGTGTTACCCGATGTCCGAGTGCTAATTGTACACTGTCGAAAAGTTTCAGTTATCGATGTGTAAAAAAACCGAAATACTACATGTTTATTATGACTTGACAGTACCACAAAGAGCTGATTTAACTTTTACAAAATAAGTCATTAGTATACATGCGTGGATCCAGAAAATTTTTCAGGGGGGGGGGGGGGGGGCGTCCGAATCATCACACGTCTTGACAAGCAAAAAAGGAAGGGAAAAAAAGAGGGCTAATTCCCAAAATCATGAAATACCCAATCCGGTGGGGGTGGGGGGTGGGGTGTAGTATACCTATAGCTCCAAAAAAAAATCATACTATCCAGCAAAAAAAACTTCCCAAAATCAGGAAATTTCTACTCCGTGGGAGGGGGGCGTTTGCCAGGGGGGCCGAGGCATATTTGCGATAATTTTACTATGTAAATTAAATAAATTTTCATATTCCAGGGAAGGGGGGTTTCCGGACCCCCCCCCCCCCCTCTAGATCCGCGCATGGTATACATTAATAAGTGTTGCTAATCACAAACTATTCCGGGAAGTCTTAAACTGTGTAGTACACGTTTCAGGGTCTGTAAGAAAGCTGTGTTGAATATTCCCCTATAAAGTCATGTCTAGATTAGTCAAGTGGTATTGCTGTTAGAATAGATTCTATCCGTGTCCGACTTTTTCGATTGGGTTCGACTCCCGAAACAGTTGGATTTTTTTAATACATTTATCTTTTAATCGCATGAAAATGTACTGTATATAGATAAATTGAAATTGTCAGATAAAAGTCATTTAAACGCTTGTTAATGTAATAATTTGCATGCGTGCTTAATTCTTTTTCAAATTACTTACTGTGTGATGCCTCTGTTATAAACTTGGATCATAAACATTTTCTTCGGAACAAGGGATTTTAAAAAAAATGTACGCGTCAATTAAGAAAATTGATTTTCCCCCCTTTTTTATGAAATAACCGGGTATGCCGGTATGATATGCCGGTATGAATCGGTGATGAAGCAAAAGGTTAATGAAAATACCAAAAAAAAAAATGTATGTACGGATTAATTTAATCCACATTTTTATCCAGATTAGGCGTTTATTTAGATACTATAGAAACATGGGATAATCATAATTACAACTCAGACGGTTTTGAAGAGCCAGGGTCAGATTAATTCATGTAGCTCCAAAGAATGATATTTCCAACATGCTGGACAGTAGAAATCATTTTGATATATGTTAACATCAAAATACAGAATATATGGTCATCTTCCTAACTGTTTTTGTTGTTTGCCGTGTTTGATAGAAATGCGCGTAATTTGTGTGTATTTGCCTACATACGGAACATGCCCACTATGTAAATATAGTCGCCTATACGTAATGTGTCTATATTTAGATATGACACTGTACATGTATGTACATAAACGTATATACCTAATAATTAAATATTATGAAGTAAAAGATAAACAGGTATTGTATTACATAATTAAATTGAGTGTCAGGAAAACGGAGAAGAACAATGTTTCCTATAATGCATGTACCGGTCTAGATGTTTTCCATCTGCATTTTTAATCGAACCGGTTTTTTTTTGTCGGAATTTATCACCATGAAGACCTTATATAATTCTAATGTCAAATCAAAAGTTGATTATAAATTAACCAAGTAATTGAAATGTTAAGAATAGAACACATAGAAAAAACACAATAGCGGCGTAAAAAATGATTAATCAATCTACAATTCTTCACGCAGTACAAAAATTATTACATTGAAATCTGATAACGTCAAGTTGACGTCATGACGTCGTGAGCGTTGTTTTCGTCATCAGACTTCGTAATTTTAGAGAGTTGTATAAGGAGAATCGTTTGAGATATTTAAAAAATACAAACTGATTTAAAACAGGTAAATCCTAGATATTATTCTCTAATATCTTCATTTGATTTCGGAACTAGGCCGATTTTGGTGCAAAATGTACCTTGTTCTTTATATTAAATCATTAAATAACATCCTTCTGTTTTTAGCCATTTAATGGTTCTTTCATATACGGGTTTTTGAGGAAGTTCACTGGGGTATAATTGAGGTCGGCGTGCAAAACAATTAGCAGTGATCCAATTTCGTGTTAGCTGAATCTCGAGAAAATATATACTGACAGAAGCATTAGATAATAAAACTCACATTTTATTATTTATATAAATACGTTTATCATATCTTTGCTTTTAGCTTGTTTCTCGTTGAATCTGCATTATAGGCATGCACGTTGGATCTGCAGTTTTTCAAATAAATATATGAAAAATAGCAATTTGCTCATCATTACCCATATCAAATACGTTATTTTCTTTTCAAATATGTACGCATGCGGATTATTCCCTTCTATTAAAAGGGATAAAGAAGAAGTTTTGTCTTAAAAAACGATAGATTATTGTTCCAGTGAAATCACAGAACAATTTTAATTTGTGTAAATTTTGATCAAACCGCCATTCTGTACCGTTCAACCTGATATAAGAGCACTTGAAAATACACGAGACGTTTCTCAATTTTAGATAAATTTCCCTGAAGATTTATTTCCTATTTATTTATATCTAATTCTGCTTCTGCCAAAAAATTCAGAATGCATCATCAGGCTATTTTTGGAGTTAGACTATATTGGAATTTTCTTATTATAGCATACAAAATGCAACTGAATGCTTATAATACATGTAAATTATGTCATTGTTTATATTTTTCAATAAAAACTACATACGCAAATAGAAACGTATCATGTAAAATGAAATATGATTACTAATTACAAAGTAAAATTACTCATTTTACGAAAATTACCTTTTTCTTAAAGAAAATAATGGAATATACGTTTCGATGCTCCTTAAGGTAAGGTTTGCCGCTCGCATTTTTAGGCACTTTACGAAAGTGACATCAATTTGTTCACTATACTAAAGTCTTTTTCTTATAAAATTCAAATTATTTTGCCGGACCCGTTTTATACCTACGAAAGGTCAAAGTTTATGATTTCAAACTGTCATGTTGATGAAATGTAAACAATTTCGTGAAAAATATATACATTTTATATGTGACTATTATGTAGGTTATTTATGCTTAAAATTTTCGAAAAATAATGCCACTGATTTATATCATGAATCATTTTTATTAATTTCTAATGAACTTTTCAAAAATACAATAAAATGCAACAAAAGTAAAAATTTGGACTTCTATTATGTGATCGAAAACATCTTATTTGAAACCTTTTAAAATTCTCCGATTTCAGGAAAAACTTATCTTAATATATATGTAATATAGTGTTTCTTGTACTGTTACACTATTTAAAACCATATGTTGCAGACTTCGTTTTTGTAGAAATTGATAAAATGATTGTGTCCTGTTATTTTTTCATATAAACTACAAACCCCCGCGATATAAAAAAATTCAAATCAATTTCTTTGTCATATAAATTAAAGGGTTGTTGGTGTTACGTCACAATGAAAATCTGAGAGTCATCTCCTTGTAACCGCAAACCTTACCTTAAGTTGTCTGGGACGCTTATCATTCTTGACATGATATGAAGATGAAAGAAAACAATAAAATAATGAACTCAGATTGTGCGTATGCCCTTTAAAACACGTTTTCCTTTTATTGTGCAATACATGCATTGTGCTGGTCACGAATACTATCATTTAAGGTTGAACTGGTTCTTGAAGTTGGGTTTTCTTTAGAGATGGTGATGACACTTCAACTGCATTTTAACAAGTGAAATTCTTAGTCATATGAAAAAATGTTAGGCAATTTGAGCTGCGAATGTATTTTTCCAAACATAAATACTTATGGAGCTTTACCTTTGACGGCATTTTTCAACTTGGTTTAGAACTGCCTGTGGTTTATTTACTTCTGTGGTGGTTAGTTTTAATATACAACTAAGCAATAGATGACTTAATATTGATTTTGTATTGACACAGTAATAAGACCTGTATTTGTTTACATTTTAATATAATGTTCTGTAATCTATATACATGCTTTCCCCAAACAAGGACCTCTGCAGGAGTCAAAACATTTGAATTTCCCGCCACGATCTGAAGTTGTATGATTTTAACACATGACTATAAGTTTGTAGACTATCGCGTCGGATTTATCGGTACAAATATCATTATACAGGACACCTATTATAACATAAAGTAAATGAACTTGTGCTTGCAAAAATGATATTCAAAGAGTCAGTTTTTCATGTACACAATATACATTAGCTGATTTTTTTATCGTAAGTAAATAGTTGACATCACACACGTATGTACAGTATGTGCATCCACTATTCTATCCAAGTCAATCGTCTTACAAGTACATTTAGTTGTTTGTGTACATACTGATCAAAAGACACTTTTTTAATATTTTTTTTGTTAAGTTAAAGATGCAGAAAAATCGTGAAACTAACAAAATAGAAGAAATATATATTTGGACTTCATGCACGACAAGACTTATTGCATATGATCGCAGCAAGGTGTAAATATCAGACCTTATTAGACCCGTACCCTTATATATTGTTATCATAAATAAGTGTCAGCTGAATTTTAAGAATACTTAGTAAGTTCACTTGAACATTGAAGATTTATTCTGACAACTTGTTTTCAAGATTTATTTGTTTGAGACCTTGATTTCTAAGCTTTCATCACTTGTGATTTGCTTTGACATTTATTTCAAAATAAACCTGACTGTAAAATTAGACCTTGCTGATTCCATAAACAGTTTGCTGGTTTGCAATTGATGTTTTAATCATGTCCAAAGCTTCATGGATGTTTTTAGGATTTTTTTTCCAGAACCAACCTAGCAGTTTCTTTGTCCCCACAACCTCTAATGAAACTTTCTGTCGAGATCTGATCTACTGTTTTCCTACCTGACATACTATAGCCATTTATTGTTATGGAATAAACCCTTTGTGCAAATGTTTGTAGTGATTCGTCTTCATGTTGTTTTATAAATTGAAGCTTTCTTCTTGCTGAGATCGGATTTTCTTTGATGTTAATCTTCTACCTATTTCCTCCTTGATGTGCCTGTACTTCTTTGTCATGAAATTTGTGTTTGACTGGTGCATGTTTTTGGGATGTAAATTATATCTGCTGGAATTGCATGTTACAATTTTCTTTGTTTTCTGTGTTCATCTAACTCATGTTCTACTTTTATTCGTCTCTCTCACTTTCTCTCTCTCTCTCTCTCTCTCTCTCTCTCTCTCTTTCTCTCTCTCGCACCAAGACTACTAAACTTAACATGTTATCCCTCACCTCTTTCATCTTAACGATCGAACTTTAATACATAGAACCAAATGAAACATGACCTTTGTTTTCTCACTCTTACCATTTTTCTTTGGAATATTTGTGTATTTTGCAAAACGGTTGATTCTAATTGTGGGACGTTTTTTCTGACATTTATAATGTCCTCGACGTCTTAACGGGTAATTTCAAATTCCAAAGCAGTTTGCAAATTTATTGTGCCCATTTTTTTTATTTTGTTAGAATAGACTATAAATGAAGAAGCAAAAGAACAAAGAAGAAACGGGCCAAAAAATAAAAAAATAAAATGATTAGTTTAACTTGTTGTGTAAACAACCGTCAAACCATATTTAATAAACGAAAAACGATAATAAAGTACGAAAGAAAAAAAACGGTCGTTGTGTTGTATTTTTTAATTTAGCGCCAAAAAATGGGAAGGTAATGGGAAATATGTAAATAAAGTAAATACAGGTAAATATCGGTATCTCAAACTTGGGGGGACCTTAACAAAACTTCGAGATATTCGGGGGTTCGAGATATCCGAAGTGGCTTTCCAATTTAAATTCCGTGAAGTTCTTTTATCAACACGTGTTTTAGTACCGGTATATGCTGAACTCTTATATTACTCATAAACGAATAATCAACCATTTGATTAAATATTTTTAATTTATTTTTAATTATGTTTTTATTTATGACATACATATCAATATTTGTAAAAGCAAAAATCAGGTAGAACATCTGTAACTTAATTCCTACGGGCGGCGGAATATCAACACTGACCGTTTGATGCTGACGAAATTTTGGAAATATATATAATTATATTTACATCAACTCAGTATGATTCCCTCTATTTCTAACGGAAACTTATTGTTAATTCATAGCGCTATAGAGACTTGCAGGACTGAAATTGACACGCCCCGTTTATCGATTGGTCGAAACCTACAGCGACTGAAACTGACTGAACAAAAATCTACACGCCCCTTTTATCGATTGGTAATCTATAGCCTATTAGGACGGAGGGTGTAATAAATATTCACTCCTTATTCACTTCCTCTGAAAAATTAAGTCAAAATTGGTCAGTTATTTTCTTTTGAGGAGCGTAATGCATAGAGAATAATAAATGACAAAATCTGTTTCACACTCCATATCAATCCCAGACTCCAATATTATTCCGAAGGCCAGAGGGCTGATATTGGTCGAGTGTTGGATTGAGTTTGATACATATTTTGCCATGTATTGTCGTGTTATCATATTTTTTGATAGATAACTCGTTTATATTTTCATGTGAAAAACTTGATCCAGCTTTATCCTTGGTTTTCCAATTCCAAACCCGTATATATAAAAATGTCCATGTAATAACGTCATAGTCTAAACTGCAGATATGCATCGATCGATTGAAAAGGATACGAGATATTCCGAAATCCGAATAAAAGGAGCAAAGATGTTCCAAAAAAGTGAATTAAAAGGTTAAATAAAAGGTGATAATAGAGAAATGTGATAAAGGCCCGTGCCTTTCTTCATATCAGGAGTACAAAACCTTTTTATATTATGTATGAATAAATGCATTTACATGCATTACCCCTTATTATGAGTAATCAATAGCATCTGAGAAATTACAAATAAGCGCCAGGAATGGTCCGCCATAAACATGACCGGATTGTAAAATAGAGGGAAAATCTACTAAATAGTAGGTTTTCCGTGAGAGTAATCTGGCTATAAAAAAGGGGAAATACCACTCAGCTTTCCGTCGGGGGGGGGGACTGCTTTATAGTAATTTTTCCCGGGGCAAAGATGGCTAGGGAAAATGCACTATATAACTCCTCTGATTAATTTTAACGTGTAATGGAACAGTAACTTGAAAAATCAATAGATTGTACGTGACGAGCCGATTATACCCTGCTCGCTTGCTAGTTCAGACTTTACCGCCAGACTCGCCGGGAGTATGTGGTTAGCTGTCCTTTTTATTTTGGAACTCTTTCATATCGGAGATAGTTACATCGTATCGGACGATGAACAGCCGGGTAAACTCTTAAATCTTTTCAGTGACAAGCAATGCAGTTTTTCCATTTTGAATGGGAAAAAAAAATTCATCTGAAATATAAAAACGGAATTTTAAGAACTACAATCTTACAGAAAAAACCACACTTTTTAGAATATGATTTCTGTCAATGACTATTTATTCTGTGTAACATGAACTTTTGAACCTTTAGAAAACATGTCTAAAAATGTGTATTAAATAATGTTATTTTATTATTACAAATTCATTTCAGTGTGTCCATTTGTGGAATGCCAGAACGGGGGACGACTTAACCAGACGACCTGTCTGTGTGATTGTCCACCAAAGTACTATGGGTTCTTCTGTCAAAACAGTAAGTACTTAAAACTTAGTACCGCGCACCTGTCTTATCAATAAATATATTATTTACGGTTATAGTGCTGTGGTTTGAGTTATATATTATGCAAGTACATTTAGTATTTTAATAAAAAACCATGTGTGAGCGTGTATACAAGGTGGTGTTGCTTTGAATAAGTACTGCGACAAAGCAATTATAGCGAACAGCACGGTTCCTACAGATTTGATTACAGATATTAAGAGAATGCGCCTTACCTAAATATTTACGATGTAAATTTAAATGTTGAGTACATTGTTGAACTGTATACTTGATAACTAATAATATTTTTTTCCACCATTCCGTGTTTTTGATTTATGGACAAAATTTCACGAACAATACACACTACTTCATAACTTTATTTAAAAGTAAATTAGGCTTGACCTAAGAGCTGTTTCAATTTCTAAAACATATCGCAGAGATAACATCATCCTGAATGAAAAATATTCAGATTTTTTTATTGAGCCAAGACACATGTATCCCGAGATGAACTGATGCATACACTATTCAAGAGCCCAGCGTGACGATGACCATTAGCAGGTCGTACTTAAGTTAGCAAGACGGAAGATCGAGATCCTTCTCATCAATGAGAGATAATTGTTTACAATGAAAAGACAAAATTCAAAGCTAGAATTTATTCATCAATTGAGTTTTTCTGTTGAATTAAAAAAAGACACATAAAGTATTCTTTTCGATGTTTATTTTTAAAACTTTAACTTATTTCTTTAATGGGGTAATATCTATCAAGATTTATACTTATACTTTTTATAATATAATAAAAAGATTGAATCAAAGCACACTCTTTGTATTAAAAGGAGATTAGAATTATTTCATCATTTCTTTCCTCACACACAATCAAAAATACGTTTACGGAAAAAAAGATATTGAAACAAAAAAAGGCATGATAACTCATTTCATTTTTAATTGAAAAATTAAAAACACATTAAATACACAAAGATGCGATCTATTTTGTTACAGTACAATGTACAATGTGCATTATTATTAAATTCTGACTGGAACAAAGATAAGCATAAAATAATTAGGATTAAAATTTATAATTTTACTCACTGTGGTCTGATCATGACGTTTTTAATTATTGTAAAGCATCCATGAAATTGGTGTCTGAGACAGTATTTATCGTCATTTGTGGAGCAATTGATCAAATGACATTTTTACCCGAAACAAAGCATCCAAAGCTTTTGAAGTTTTTTAAACGAAAGATCAGGATCAATGGTTTTGAGATCATAAAATTAAGATGGTATGTGTTAAAAACTTTCTTTCTACTTGTATTCAAATATAAGAACAAAATGGGAACAAGAATTTATTCAAAAGTAATGTAACATGAATACACATATATTCATTTAAAGAGGTACATGTAAACAATATCAATAATTCAAAGAATTCTGAACGTAAATAAATTTATAACTTCTTAAATTCTTTTTGAAAATTTGTTTCATTTTAACTCATTTGCAAGCAAATTTATCTATATTTTAATAAATAAGCTATCTATTTCTTTAAATAAATAAGCAAGTGTAACATAAAATTATTTATTTTGAAAAATGAATTCGTTTATTTTACATAGGAAATCAATTTAAAAAAAAATGATTTTCTGAAAGTCATTTCAGGCTTAGGCTATTATTCTTATTGTATAAAAAAACCCACAATTTTCCGCCATCATTTCTATTTTAACCAACGGCCCTAGCTTTTATAATACCGATGGACCAGCCAGCTGGGTAAAATTTGATTAGGATATATCCTTAGTTACATGTTTGATATATCTGAAATTAATATGTTCATATTTTATTTATGTAGTGGGGTATGTTTTACGGGGCCTCTTTCCCGGGATTAATACTGGACCAACCCTGAGATTATTCTCTTGTTGCTGGACCCAGCCTCATGAAACCTCCAACAAACCAATACGCGTTATAGTTTTCAGACTTTTATCTAGAATTTCCATGAAATAAACTTTTACGTGAGTTTGGTATGCATCAGCACCGAAAATCTGATTCTGATAGTTTACAATTCAAAATCATATATAGTGAACAATAAAATAACAAAATGAAGGATTAACATAATATGTAAAGATGTATCGAAATCAATTATGAAACGGCTATTGAGTAACTTATAATTATGACATTTTAGCAGCATGCACATAAAAGGACAAATATGATGAAAGATAAAGTGTCAATAAACATAAACAGAAATCAATTAAAAGATTAGCTGTCCATCTCTGACTGTACCTCAGATGGGATTAAGGCTGCGCGGAATTTAGAATTAATTTAGAATTAAGTATAGTCTGAAAGATTGAATTTCATACCGTGACATATGGATCATTATCTTAAGTGGACAACTGTCAGAAATCACCAACAAAAGGCGTTGAAATCGATATGCTTAAATTGATGTATAGAGATTGACCACAAGACAATAATATTATTACAAACATGTTGGAAGATTTATCGAAATGCTGGTAAAAGTAAGTGCATGAAAAAGAAAATTGTCATTTATTAGTCATCGGTCAGGAGAGGGTAGCAATGGGAGAGGGGAGTAGAAGACTAACCATTTTCAAAGCTCTGGAGGGAAAAAAAACCATTAGGAATAAAATAGAATATATGATTTGTAAAATTAAAGAAAGAAACAATTCAAAGATGGTTTTTGAAGAATACCTAGAGGCCAAAGAAAAGCTTTAATACGAAATGGAATATAAAACCAGGTTAACAAGACCTTGGACATTTAAGTAGGGCGTAGCTATCTATTCCTTGCGTCAAAACAAGTTTAAAATGACGCGGTTTCAAGCGAAATATACACTAATTGCATAGTCTTAGCTCAAAAGCCAGACAAATCTTGTTGATTTCAAAGAGCAATGGCTGAGTGGCCTACAATTAAATAGACTGGCCTACGTCACATTGCTGTTTGACACAACTACCCAAAGTCCAAGCTCTTGTTAAAATTGTTCTAAGAGCTTGTAATCAGTAGACTTTGGACTTCTTGTAATCTCATTTTGGTGCATTCACGATCATGCCGAATATTTCTTTTGAAAGATTATAATGGTTCATCAATGATGTCTTCAGTTTGAAGTGAACAATATATATGTCGGTAATTGCAATGACATAAAAGACTGTTTGTATGGAAAGCTGCTTTTTAAACTTTTAAATGATAAATTTTTGATTGACTTGAATAACTTAACCTAAACTGGCTTAAGTTTGTGAACTCGTATGAATTGAAGAAATGCTTAAATGAAGAATTTTGTTGCAAGTTTATGTTACGAAATTTATTTCTCACATCCCAGTACACATTCCCTGTTGCAATAAAAGTCCAATAAACCATATCAAGGAGAGAATTTCTGTTTAATACATCGTAGGATGATAATTCACTATGTGTTAAGATGTTTTATTCATGTAATCTTTGTTTACAATTACCAAATCATTGTCGAGAATATCGGCGAGAAATCATTCCGAATTTCCTCGACGGCATTCTCATACAGTTGTTTCATCCAATGTTTAACATTACGAACATTATATGTACGAGATACCATACACTCCCCTGTTTTGATGTACGAATTGTTTTGTTTGTTTTACGCATGTTATACGTTCTGAATAAAACGTGGACTCACGCAGCTGTTTGAATAATTTATTGCTAGCGCTCTCGAGCGCTAGCAACTACGTTAGTCTATACTTCTGGAATACGCATGCTCGAGTTCATGGTCGGGCATTCTGGGAAAACTACTTAAGATAGACTGTACGATGACAATTTCGTTTTTCATAAAAAAAGATATCATCCGAATTCTGAACTTTCTTAATTTATTGTCTAGCCTACACATAAAAGCACAAAAATCTTAGGTCATGGATGCAAGGATTGTAGAGATCAACCGGTAAAACATAGCTAATACCAACTTCCTACGAAAAGTTTAGGGAAAACCCGGTAAAACATAGCTATACCAACTTCCTACAAAAAGTTTAGGAAAAAAAGCCTTACCAGGATATCTTTTTAGAGTATGTCGGAAAGACAAGAATGAAGCGATTGATAAAATGCAGACTGATATAATTTTTTTATTTTTCATTTTTCCTTTGTTGGCGGAAAAGCCCGATTGTTATTGTAAACAAAGAAACGACATTCAAGCGGGAAAATTTTACGTCGAAGCCAAAAAAAGATAATTTCTCATTGGTCAATATTATCATACGAAAAAATCCGAGCAAAGAAACGACATTCACGCGCGAAAGTTTACGCCGTATCACAAACGATATCACAAACGACAGCTAACGATGGCGGAGACAGACCAAACAGACTCGGGTATGTAATATTTTTTTTCTAAATGATATTCAGTCATATATATATATATATATATATATATATATATATATATATATATATATATATATTAGGTTTATATCTGCAAAGACAATTGATATAAACATGTAATATTTTTCCTTTATACATAGGTCCATAAATATTATTTCTGCAAAGAATTGATATAAATATCAATTAATATGGGTCGAATTTTGCGGGGTAGAATTCATCAAGGATATCCCTATTTCTCCGGGGAATTTGCCGGTAGAGAGTGTACTGCCATTGCTTTTCTGGCCCATTGTATGGCGACAATCAAATTGGGTAGTCTTTGGACAACTGATGATCTTGATAATATAATTTATAGAGGGAACGATGAATATGTAAACACTATTCGTAATCGCTTATGTCTAGCACATCCAAGAAACTTGCAGCATAACGAACTTCCACAATCTTTATCAAATTTTCTAAATTCAAATATAGACTTCAACATTGCACCACATCAAAACTTTTATGGTGTTGTTGGTAGACAGAGTAACCCATATACAGGTAGTCATAATTTGCAAACGGCTTTGTTAATGGGATTTTCTGGATCTAATTATCTGTTAGCAACATTTTCTGATTATACAACTGCTTTATTCTATGATGAAGTGTCAAATTTATATTATTTATTTGATTCGCATGCATGTAATGAAAGTGGACAAACTGATGCAGATGGCTATGCAATTCTCTTGGAATTCTCTACTGTTCATCACATCTTGCAACATTTACAAGAGAGACATTTAAATCAAGTGTTTGAAGTCATAATTCTACCAACATGGACCAGTTTCAGTTTCATGACTTTGGAACAGTTAATTTAAATAGTACACTGCCAGATATAAGTGTAAGTAATTTTTTATCCCAACAACCATATATGTTACCTCTAGCACATAACTTTACAAATTTAAAGCTGACATGAATTCATAAATACGCGTTATTTCCCTTTTATCTCCGATTACCGCCATATTAGTTGTCGATTTCTATTGTTATGCTCATCGCTACACACCCCCTATGTAAGGCCGAGAGCACTACCCATGCTTCATCGCATTCATGTATTTCATTCACCCGAACACGTTACAATGGACGAAAAGACTTTTAGAAACGCTTTTTGAAGAAAAAATAATATGACAACCACGGCACAGCCATTGGCAAGGAATATCCGATAAACGACGAGTCAAGACAGACTGAAATCCAGGCACACATATTTAAAAAATCCTCGATAATTGTAGACCGTTTTCCTGTGTTTGTTATAACATCGCACATGCGCAAACCTTACACTGTGGCAGATCGAGCAATGTCAATTATCGCATGGATTTTAGAAACGGAGCGTTTTTGTAGAAACCGATGGAAAGGATGTTACGTTGTCACTATCTTGGATTTACTATCATTTATCTATTGTGTTGGATGTAGTACCGCCGGGATTTTCAAAAATGTTGCAGACGTTTTTGCACTCTGTACGAACGACGCACGTGTTCGATGTGCAAACGAAGTAAGGCAGCACTATCTGTGCAAAATAATACGGATACCTTAGAAATTCTTTCAAAGAATAAATATATTTTGTGTTTTATTGGTTGTAGTTTCCTTTATTCTTTATTACAAACATTTTACTACAATGTGTAGTTCATGCATTTAGAAGTCCGTGTAACCTGAATGCATCGATCGGAAAGCAACCGACCGTAACTTTCTCAGCCGGTATATATACCCCAGTGGCAGTAGAGGAGCGATCGAAACTAATATGGCGACCAAATGCTTTTATGAATTCATGTCAGCTTTAACTAAGATTGCCAATGGTGAAGAATTAGCTTTTCCTACTTTGTTTCCATATGGAAAATCGGGCTTTACATACCCCCGCCACAAATAATTAACACTTCTTCAGTACTACAAAGCCAGATAATATAATACTGATGAACGGTGGCGTTCTGATATTTCTTATCTTCTTTCTTCAGTTGGTTCTTTTGAAAGAAACAGATTAATTGAACAGTCATGATACACAATGCCCATGATATTTTGCGTGACTATCTGCGATCATGCTATTTATAGAGTTCCGCCAGTGTTCATCAGAACACGCTCCCACAGCTTTGCTAGTTTGCTATTATTGAATACAGAACAAGCTAGGCAACAGTTCGCAATTTATTATCTGCAAGCACAGAATCAATATACAGATAAATGTCAATGTCTATATGACAAAAGCACAAACATGGCTGTTTACCCTGTTTTCCGGTGATTGCTCCCTGGTATATACTCGTACCTGCTAACCTTGAGTACACCCGGTGAGCCTCCCCCCTTTATTAGGAGGTGGAGGGGGTCCCAAGTATGGCGTACTACTTGTGAACCCCAATCATTAGCACATGGGATGCCAATTTCCCAACACATATACACCGGCCCTCCTCCTAATTGACAGATGGGGGAAAACACACAGGCCAGACATGTCCCGAAAAGACCTCCCATTAGGTCCCCCAGGACCCGCCACGAACATTGATATAATGTTCTCCATTACCCACACACACATACAAACCAGAAAAGAAACAATGACACCCCCCCCCCAAAAAAAAAGATGCGTTGTTAAACCAAAATGGTCTTAGGAGAATTCACTGGCCATGTTGGATAAAAATGTGAACAAGCTCCCCTCCAAGTTTTTGAGGTACAATTCATTCCCTGTTCGTGACAGGCGTGTGCTGTCGTGTCTAAATAATTGCGTGAACTTTGCTAAAATGTTTGGTGTGAAATAACGGCCCCTCCCAAATCTAATACTATTACCAGCGTGGCCTGGTATTGTGAGGAACAGACTGCTATGAGAGATGAAATTAGTGGTCTCAGGAGGGGGCGAGTGATTGGACCTCAGGTGTCAACTGTCTTGCCCTTGCTGGGTTTAAGACCTTTGATTGCTTTGGATACAAGAAAAAAAAACTTACGCGGGGGTGTTAAGGAAGCATATGGAATTTGAGTTACATGTAATTTCGTGAAATCACAAATCTTAGTTAATATGTACATATTCAAGTATTTAAGCAACGAAACATATACCAAAAACAAATGAAAAATACTGGAGACAATTTTTATCACAAATCAGATCGTATTACGTAGATTTACACATTGATGACGTCATGACTGAAAGTTGAATGTCGTGTAAATTTGATCGGAAAGCACTGTAAACATATTCAAAATATAAGTTATCTAAGACCTCTAATAAAGTATTTTGGTGTGATTTATTGAGAATGGAACGAAAGAATACTAGGAGAGATGTTAGTTTTATCAATTATTCGCTAAAAGGTATGTAAATTTGCTTTTATTTCTCGGCCAGGCTTTCCTCTGTCGTTGTTTATGATATAAAAATCTGACTAGAACAACACTACCCCGTATATACTGAACTTCAAATTTTGCATGTATCGATAGTTTGATCAATGCTTAAATTAAAAAGTGCTGCTAGAATCCTGTGTTATGTGTTGTTTTGATGCATCATACCGTTTTCCGTGCAAACGGAATAAAAGTTGGGAAGTTTTTTTGAGAACCGGATGAATAACTATTTAATTAAAGAGAATATAGGATTCTAGCAGTGGTTTTGATAAAACTGAGATGTTTTTCCTTCACTTGATATGTTCATTGTTTTGTGGAAACCGCAGGGTAGTGTTGTTCTATTTCATTTTATCTTTAGGAATATACGTAAGCTATTTATAGCTGTCACGTGATAGTGCCCCGATGTGGCAGTGATGTACTACCCGATTTTATTGCATTGACATCTATTTCAAAGGATAATACTAAGTTTTTGATCTGATTCAACACAGTTATTTAATCTCACGATTTTTTATATAACAGTCTAAATAAGACGCTAAATTGCCCATATGCTTCCTTAACACCCCCGCGTAGTAGTGCCGTGTTGTGCCTAGTTTATGATTGAATGAAAGGGCACATACATGCAATATGCAGTGAATTTGAGTAATGTGTCAGTAGGTATGGGCAAGATGTCTGGGAGGTTATAGAGATCAAGGAAAAGGTGATATTTTTTGTAAGCTGTACTATAGCCTAGTTTGGAGTTGTGTGACAGTGATGTGTAAATTAATCGCAGTGGATTGCTGCATGGGTTCCCTCACAATACTTGCAGCTGTGTTTAAACCTGCAATTTGGGTAAAAACGACATTGTTTACCGCTGGTGTACAAGTTGCAGTAGTACTTATTGCTTAGTGTATTTGGCCGATGTTGATATTTGATGGGAGGGGTGTACGGATTTTGAGGCTGGTCAGAATTGAAAGGTGACTTGTCGTTACTGACAAAAAGCAGCCACAATTCGATGTTGATTTGACCCCATGAGGTGTGGGGGTCTGAAGCTTTCCTCAGTCTAAATTGTTCCTCGTACTTGTACCAACAAGAGGACTTAGATGCCGCAATGCGGATATCCCGCATATATTTCAACAGTTCCTGTGCTCTTGTACGATATTTCTCCAGCATAACGCTGGAAACAAGTGAAAAGCTGTCAATGTGACAGCAAACCGGGTTTTTTTTTGGTTTTTTTTTAATGTGAACTGTATCCATAATCCATGTCAACCCTGAATTGATAAACACAACCTACCATATCCAGGAAATTGGAGTACCCTATATACAATATCCTGCGAGAAAATGACCAAGTTGAACAGCTGGTATTTTTTTTTTTCATAAATTATCAGAAATCAAAAACCTAGCAATATGCACACCTCTGAAATATGTTCAATTGATCAGCAAAACAACAACTTCCTATCTTGAAAACTGTAGGAGGAGTTATCCGTACAATAGGGGTACCCTATACGCGATATTCTGTGAGAAAATGACTAAGGTAAACAACTGGTATTATTATGTCTCCCCTTTCAAAGGGGAGACATATTGTTTTTGTCGACTTTCTTATTCTTCTTATTCTTCTTCTTCTTCATCCAAATTTGTCCAGGCCGTAACTTAAATACCCTTTGAGATTAAGACTTCAAACTTGGAACATAGGTAGATGGTATTGAGAAGGAGTGCACGCCACCAAAATTTTTTACCTTGACCTATTTTGACCTTCAAGGTCAAGCGTTTTATGAAAAACAGTGTCCAGACCATAACACAAGACTCCTTCAACATAGAGACTTTTAACTTGTATCATAGATAGATGGTATATAACGTAGCTAAACACCACCAAAATTTTTGACCTTGACCTAAATTTTTTTTTCAAGGTCAATTTAGAAAAAACGTCATCGTTCATCTCTTGAATATACTTTGACAGAAGGACTTCAAACTTTAAACAAAGAACAATAATAATACACTGAGGTGTACTATTGTTTTATATTTGACCTTGACCTTGTCTTTACTCAATGCCAAATTAAGAAAAAATAATAAAATTTTGTCTGGGTCGTAACTTAAATACCCTTTGACATTAAGACTTCAAACTTAAAACATAAATAGATAGTATTGAGAAGGAGTGCAAGTCACCATAATTTTTGACCTTGACCTATTTTGACTTTTAAGGTCAAGCATTTTATGAAAAACAGTGTCCAGACCATAACACAAGACTCCTTCAACATAGAAACTTTTAACTTGTATCATAGATATATGGTATATAACGTAGCTAGTCCCCACCAAAATCTTTGACCTTGACCTAATATTTTTTTTCGAGGTCAGTTTAGAAAAAACGTCATTGTTCATCTCTTGAATGTACTTTGACAGAAGGACTTCAAACTTTAAACAAAGAACAATAATAATACACTGAGGTGTACTATTGTTTTATATTTGACCTTGACCTTGTCTTTACTCAATGTCAAATTAAGAAAAAAATAATAAAATTTTGTCTGGGTCGTAACTTAAATACCCTTTGACATTAAGACTTCAAACTTAAAACATAGATAGATGGTATTGAGTAAGAGTGCACGTCACCATAATTTTTTACCTTGACCTATTTTGACCTTCAAGGTCAAGCGTTTTATGAAAAACAGTGTCCAGACCATAACACAAGACTCCTTCAACATAGAGACTTTTAACTTGTATCATAGATAGATGGTATATAACCTAGCTGAACCCTTCCAGAATTTTTGACCTTGACATTATATTTTTTTCAAGGTCAATTTAGAAAAAAAGTCATTGTTCATCTCTTGAATATACTTTGATAGAAGGACTTCAAACTTTAAACAAAGAACAATAATAATACACTGAGGTGTACTTTTGTTTTATATTTGACCTTGACCTTGTCTTTACTCAATGTCAAATTAAGAAAAAAATAATAAAATTTTGTCTGGGTCGTAACTTAAATACCCTTTGACATTAAGACTTCAAACTTAAAACATAGATAAATGGTATTGAGTAAGAGTGCACATCACCATAATTTGTGACCTTTACTAATCTTGTGTTTCAAGGTCATTCATTTTCTAAAAAATATTGTACAAATCATAACATGAGATTCATTCAACATAAAAACTTTAAACTTTTATCACAGATAGATAGTAAGTAACCTAGCTAGAACCTACCAAAATTTTTTACCTTGGCCTAATATTTTTTTTCCAGGTCTAATTAGAAAAAAAAATATTCTTGTCTTTATTTAAATATACTTTGATAGAAGGATTTCAAACTGTAAACAAAGAACTAAAATACCATGAGACATACTACTGTAAATTTTTTACCTTGACCCTTTTACTAACTCAAGGTCAAATTAAGAAAAAAATCAATTTTTTTTCCAGACCATAACTTCTAAATTCTTTGACAGTGATTTTAAACTTAAAACAAAGTTTGATGATCTAGCGAAAAATTGAACCATACCAAACTTTTTGACCTTGACTTATTTGGATCTTAGGGTCAGTCATCAGGAAAAAAATCCTTACAATAATGACTTGTATCATATATGGATGATATATAACATATACCTGACATCATTCTTTTTCACTTATTAAATTTGCCCCATATTACAAACCTGGGGGAGAAGGGGAGACATTTATTTTTTTTGTAAAAAAACAATACCCACTAGTTTTTTTCCAGAAATTATCAGAAATCAAAATCCTAGCAATATGCACACCTCTTATATATGTATGATTGATCTGCAAAACAACATCTTACTCTCTTGAAGACTGTAGGAGGAGTTACCCGTACAATAGGGTTACCCTATATGCAATATTTTGCCAAAAAATGACTAAGTTCAACAGCTAGTATTTTTTTTTTCATAAATCATCAGAAAACAAAATCCTAGCAGTATGCACACCTCTGATATATGTTAAAGTTGTCTGCAAAACAACAACTTCCTATCTTGAAAACTGTAAGAGAAGTTATCTGTACAATACGGGTACCCTTTTGGCAGCCGGCCGCCCGCCATTTTCACCATTTCAATAACCGGATTTTTCCGTTAGAAAACCCGGTTAAAAATTATAAAAGCAGTTGTCCGTTTTTCAATAGGGAGGAGAAAATTGGTTTTTTGCTTTACTAGGCACATTTTACCTTTCCTGATTTGCAGTTCCCCTTTTGATTGAATTTCATTAGCGAGTTGTATAGCGGACTTGAGGAGGAGTGCCAAATCGATGAATTTCCCCTCCCAAATTTTTTGCTTAAGTTTAGGGGGGGTGTGGCCGCCGAGTGGGTCGAAAGTAGTTGTAATTTAACAGGTTGGTAATCACTTGTATCAAATAGATTAAAATCGGATTCCTCAATAACTGAGGGGATGTTAAAAGACTCACCGGCTTGTTGTGGTGGTTGCTGTCTCTTCTATTTATGTGGACATAATGGAAGCAGACACATTGACAGTGTCTGAGGACGTTGTTGCTTCATCAGGTTCAAATGTCCGAGTCCTTTGCCTCCCTCTTCCCCTGGCCGGTTAGGTCCTCTGCCTCTGGACCTGTTTATTTGACAGTTTGGACTGTCTCAAGCGGACGGGTGGCATGATGCTTACAGATTTTTTCAGAGGTAGTTTTCAACAAAGGCTGTTCTTGGCGGCAAAAGGGAGAAGAAGTTGAGGAATTTGATAGCTTGTACCAAGAATTACCTTTACTTCCTGTGCATATTTTGGCAATTGGTACCAAGTTTATTCCCCTTGTGATAACTTGTACAATTCTATGCAACACCATTAAATGTGGTTTTTTTTCTATATTCCGTCAATGAAGTTTGATTATTTGTATATTGCATAAAATAATCATTATTGTTTGAACTAATTGTATACTATATATGCAGTTATGTTTGCAAAGCTGAGCCCAATATTTTAAAAAATGCTTTAGCACAAACCCTCTCTGACATGAATACTGCTAATGCTGAACCTTCTATGCGTAGTCGTCTCTCTAAAATAGGATTTTGCATATTAAAACATAGAACTCTTAGTGCCCAAGAGGCAGCATACCGTATTGGAAATTTACAACTTGTTTGGTACTCCAGAGAGATAGTGCGTGTTATTGCATGTAAACCAGAAAAAAGGTTCAAGCGTTTGAAGTCCAAACAGCAGTTGCAATTTTTATCAGACAACACAACTGATGTATTTGACTATAATATTTTTGATTATTACTACGCTCGCCCAGAATCTCTTGAAAATCTCTCTATTTTCAGATTCATTCGCTTATACAAAGTTTCAAGGCAAATCCCCAAAACAAAGCAGGTTCTTAGATTATCTTTATCTGAAAACATATTTATTACTGAACGTGCCAAATTTGCAACAGTTAGGGTTACAAAACCTCCCTATGGAACAGACGATTATTATTATATGCTTTTACAACTGTACTTGCCTCATAGAAATGATGAAAATTTAATATATCCTTTTACAAACAGTAAGCATGCTTTTTTAAATAAATACATGCATTTTGACAGACAAGCCTTGTGTGTCGGGATGCAATTGAATGAATTAGAAAATATTATTCAAGCTGTTCAGTTGTCTAACATAGAAAATTCTCTTTTGAACAAAGTGAACCTGAAAGCATTCACCCACAAGTAATAGATGAATCAGCATTTAATGACTCTGATAGCCAAAATATTGTTCTAAATAATTCAGTAAGTGATAATTTTCCAAGAACCATCGAACTTTTGTCAGCAGAACGTCAATGGCATGAAATGGTAACCTCAGTTTCTGACCGAACATTTCACCTTACTTTGCAACAAATGACGAAAGACCAAACAAAAGTTTTCAGATATGCAATTCAAAAATTTCACCAAAAGTCTGTATTCCATGTATTTATAACTGGAGGGGCTGGTGTTAGCAAACGTTTTTTTAATAAACCTGTTGACTAAGTACATAACTCTGTGTCAATCAACATTAAGTGGCCATTTGTCCAGTTTGTACTATTGCACCAACAGGAGTTGCTGCATTCAATATTCATGGTAAAACTATACATTCTGCTTTTAGATTGCCAGTGCAGCATTACCAACACACTGATGACTATCCATTATCATCTGCATCTCTTTCATATTTAAGAAGTCTCTTTACTTCTGTCAACACTTTATTTATAGATGAAATTAGTATGGTTAGTTCTAGGATGTTGGAGCAAATTCATTTAAGATTGCAAGCTATCAAAAGTAATGAACTTCCATTTGGAGGACTAAATGTTATTTTTGTTGGAGATTTTTTCCAGTTGCGACCAATTCGTGCAAAATTTGCTTTCACTCACACCACTTTGTGGCCTTTATTTACACCCTTATTTCTGAATGAAAACATGCGTCAATCTTCAGATCATTCATTTGCACAATTATTAAACAGAGTTCGTATAGCCTCTTTGAATCCAGATGACATCAAATTACTGAAAAGTCGTTTAATTTCTGAAAATACACATTTAGACCTTTTACATATATTTCCTTTGTGTCAGCAAGTACACTTGCATAATTACAAAATGCAGCAATTGCTACCAGATGAACAATTCCTTGCTAAAGCTTACCATTACTTCTCTGATAATGACGCAACTCCACGTAACCCAGTACTAGATAACTCTTTCATACCTCAGGGTGATCGCAATGCTGGTTGACTTCCTATTCAACTTAATGTCTCAAGGGGTACAAGAGTAATGTTGCTAAGAAACTTAAATGTACAATATGGTTTAGTTAATGGTGCAAGAGGTACTGTTGTTCGTGTTCATTCCAATGACAATAATGTAAACGCCATTGATGTTGCTTTTGACCATTCTGTAAATTTGCATCGAGCGCTCTGTTCAAATAATGGTACTTACTGTGTTAATAGAGTAAGACAAGAATTTATCTTTAGAAATAGATATATAATCAGAGAAATGTTTTCTCTGTTACCATGTTGGGCAGTTACTGTTCATAAGGTTCAAGGCCTATCATTAGATAGTGCCATTATATGCATAGACAACTCTGTATTTGAACATGGCCAAGCTTATGTCGCCCTAAGCCGTGTAAGAACATTAGAGTCTTTATACCTCTCATCTTTTGATGTCAGTAAAATTACTGCCAATGCAACTGTTGTACAGGAGTATTTAAGATTATACAGATCTCTATCAGACAACACAGATGAAACCTAAATTACATTTCCTTTGTGTCAAAATGTATTTTTCCTTCGACGAATTTCTTTTTTCGAAATAATTTGCAAATTAAGATATAATTTCCAGAAAAGTGCTGATAATCAGG
This sequence comes from Magallana ariakensis, assembly GCA_020458035.1. Lineage (NCBI taxonomy): Eukaryota > Metazoa > Mollusca > Bivalvia > Ostreida > Ostreidae > Magallana > Magallana ariakensis. The sequence goes on along the minus strand of CM035813.1, from coordinate 16,011,006 downwards.
TAATAAAAAATTATCAGAACAAAAAAGAAATGAAATTTTTTCTTCTGATGATTCTTATTTGAAGTATAATCCTTAATTTTTTTCTGTGTTATATTGTTTCATACTTATTTTCAGGAATGTCAACACTTTATCTTTCCTTCAAGCTACAGAAGGTGAATATCACATGCGAAACTTTATTCCTGCCAAAATTTTGAAAGTCGAAAGCCCACTTAAGTACAAAAACAAAAAAGTGAAGAGGGAACAATGTTGAAAGCACTCATTGCAGACGAAACAGCATCAGCAAAATGTATTGCTTATGACCCAAAGATGTTTCCCTTGTTCAAACAGGATGAGTGCATTGTTTTGCATGACATAATTAAAAAAAACAGACGGGTAAGCATTTGGTAAAACAAAAAAATCAATTTTTAAACTTCATTAATTTATTTATTACATTTTTGTGCATGTAGTAGATGTATTACATTTTTGTGCATGTAGTACATGTATCTTTAATACTTTTTTATACCCTAGCTCTAAAGGAGAGGAGGTATACTGTTTTATGCTTGTGAGTCTGTAACACATTTCTGTCATTTCTATACCCCCACTCCGAAGAAGAAGGGGGAATACTGTTTTACCCTTGTGTGTCTGTCTGTCTGTCTGTCTGTCCATAACAAAAATTTCTGTCACATTTTTCTCAGCAACTATTCATCGCAGATGCTTGAAATTTTAACACACTATGTGTTTAACTTCCTGTTAAATGTCGACTTTGTTTATTATGCATATTCAATTCAGAGCGGGGGTATTACCAGTGAGCATTGTCTCACAGATCAATGCTCACAGATATCTTGTTCTATAAGGAACTATTCATTGCAGATGCTTGAAATTTAAATGCACATTTTGCTTATAGGTATGTCATATGGCGGTATTCATTATTGTACCAATCAGATGTTAACTTCCTGTTTAATGAAGACTGTGTATTTTAAGTCTAAATTTTTGTGCCATATGGTGGGCTTCATTTTTTAACAAATTCAATGATCCTGTTAAAAGTCGACTTTGCTTATTTTGTATATTCACATTAGAAAGGGGTTATCACGAGTGACCGTTGCCTTACATGATATCTTGGGTTTTTTTCCTCAGGGTTTTAATCATAACACATGGTTCCACAGTTTTCGCAACAGCCAAAGACACTGTCACTGTTCCAACGACAATACTTAGTGCAGTTCAAAAAGCTTCAGAATCCAAGGATGTCAGTATTCTAATAGCAGCAACATCACCAGTCAAACAAGAATTCAGTGTGAAAGGAAAAGTAGTTAGTGTAAGTTTACACCACTATTCTGAGTGTTAATGCTTCCTCAAATGTGGCTAATTTATGCTATGTCTGTTTATTTCTTATAAACAATGCATGCAAACAGATAACCTATAAATTCATACTTCATCGTTACCAACATTTGCTCAGAATAGTGAGCAATAGGCAAATCTTTGAATCTAATAAGTTAGCTGGACAAAAAAAGTAAATAAAAGCTATTCTGTTTAAAGCTGACATGAATTCATAAATACACATTATTTCCTTTTTATCTTTGACTAACGCCATATTAGTGTTCAATTTCTATTCTTGCGCTCATCGCTACACATACCCTATATGAGGCTGTGAGCACTATCCATGCTTCACTGCTGTTAAGTATTTCAATAACCCGAACATGTTACATTGGACGTAAAGATTTGTAGAAACCCATTTGAACAAAAATATGACAACCATGTACTACACTGCTAAGGAATATCCAATGAAAGACAAACAAAACAAACTGAAATACACGCACACTTTCAAAATTCCTCGATTATTTTAGAACATTTTTCTGTTTCCAACTGTTATAACATCACAGGTGCACAAACCACACACATTATTAGATCATGCAGCGAAAGTATGGACTTTAGCAAACAAACTGTTTTGTAGAAACCTATGAAAACAATGTTACGTTGTTACTTTCATGAATTGACTATCAATTATCTACTGTGTTGGATGTAGTGTTACCAGGGTCTACAATAAAATGCAGACATCATGCACTCTGTATGAACAACACAGCTGTTCGATGTGCACACAAAGTAAGGCAGTACTATCTCAGCAAGATAATGCGGATACATTGGAAAATATTTTAAAGAATAAACCATTTTTTAAGTTTTATTGATTGTACTTTCCTTTATTCTTTTTTACAAACATATAAATTCAATGTGTAGTTATATCATTTAGAAGTCCGTGCAACCCGATTGCCTTGATCGGAAACCATCCAACCCTAACTTTCTCAGCCGGTATCTATATACCCCAGTGGCAGTTGAGAAGTGATTTGGCGACCAAATGCTTAAATTATGAATTCATGACAGCTTTAATAACAAATAAACAGTTCTTACTAGAATGATCGAGCCATTGGTGACCACTGACACAATCTGAAGTACCCTACAAACAGTTCATATGAATGACAGACATAAACACAGACAAAATGAATGTGAAACACTTGTTGGTTTTCCAACATTTAAACAAAAATAAAATTCAGGATGTTTCTGCACATTCCTTAATTTTCTGCAAGAGTGATATGCATTCCGTTCAAGAACTCCTTTATTTAAAATAATATATATTCCATAAACCATAATTACAGGTTGGACAACTGACAACAAAAAGAAAGAGGTCAAGCAACGAAGAAATTCCTTTCAAGCAGTTGAAAGATAAATCCAGATCTTTTTAAAGTAGCACTTTGGAGGGATTTGGCCACCACACCCATAGAAAAAGGAAATTATGTCCATCTCAATTTTTTTTTTATAAAACTTCGACATTTGACTCCAAGACAGAAGGCCAAATTTCAGTTTTGTGAAATTCAACAGACAAATCAGCTGTACTGGTAAGAAATTGTGAAAAATATGCTCAAGTAGTGCAACTGAAGTCCTTCAAAAGTATTAAGAGAACTTTTTATTGTTAAAAAAATAGCCTCACTAAATACAGCTTAACTCCTTAATAGACTAATTAAACTGAATTTTTAGTTCCTCCAGCCTCATTCAGACATTCCCTCTTCTGAAGAAGACATTCCAGAAGACATTCCATGTTGGTCAGACTTTTGGCATACAAAACATTTAACCTACAGGTAAATGAAAATAAATTTTTTAAGAATGTCGCAGACAACTTGTACAACTTGCAAAAAAAATATTAACATTCCAGAATTTTCAAGATACTTTTTAATGAATTTAATGTATGCCAATTTCTCTTTTATTTCCTACTCACCACATGCATGTATATGTGCTTAATAATTTCTTTTACCACTAGATGCTGCATTAATGAGAAATGTACAAAGAAAAAGATCAACGAAATGATGACCTGCACAAATTGCCATATCAGATACAGTCACTGTGACACTAGTGCCGGACATGCTGTTGTTGTTAAACTTCCCATAAAGAACAGCAGAAATAATATGCAGATTTTCACAGCCTTCACAGACGCCATTGAACAACTATTCACGTTCTTCCAAACCTTTAAAGAACTCTTACCAGTACCTGTGAAATACACCCCAAAGGGCGACAAAATTTCCTCATTGCAAGCTGTTTAGACAGAAAACTTTCCATTCATTCTTCTGACAGGCATTCAAAAACTTTCAATCCCACATCGAAGTTTTGTAGTACATTGTTGTATTGATATGTAACCTATTTTAAAATTACCACTTATTGTACATGCTGTAGATCAAAAGGATTCCTGTTTTTCCATTTGAAACTAGAATAGGTTTCTTTGATTTCTTTTTTTTCATTGCTGTCATCATGATCATATTGCCTAGTTATTCCATATATATCTTGATGTTCTTTTCATTGGGCAGTCAACTTTTCAAACCATCACCGTTAAAAATAAATTTAAATTTGTGAGAAAAGCTTGAACAGTTTTAATCCCACATGAAAATTTTGTAGTACATTATTGTATTGATATGTAACCTATTTTAAAATTACCACTAATTGTACATGCTGTAGATCAAAAGGATTCCTGTTTTTCAATTTGAAACCAGAATAAGTTTCTTTGATTTGATTTTTTTTTCATTGCTGTCATCATGGTCATATTGCCTAGTTATTTCATATATCTTTATGTTCTTTTCATTTGGCACTATCACATGTTCCATTATTAACAGCTATTTTCATCAGCCTTTTACATATAAGCATGCTACTCTAGACTAAGGAGCATTGATCTGTAAAATGTGTAAGCTATTGTATAGGTACAGTGTATTGGTCAAATACATGATTCATGTTTTTTTAAGACTATAATATTATTGTGTATATCCTGCTTTGCATTCCTTATGTCAAGAATGACAATTGCAAATAAAAGTTGCAGTTAAATATATATGTTGCAATTTCAATCTTTTTTTTTTTTAATTCTTTCAAATGTTTAAAACAAAATGTAACATTCTTGAAACTTGGAAGTATATTACATAGGCGTCAAGCTCTACTGGCATGTGACCAGTTCTCGCCGGACTGGTCACACGCCAGTAGAGTGTATACATTTGAAGGGGGGTATTGCATTTACATAGTTTTACAGTTCCACCTAATTCTAGCGAACACTACATTATTAAAGTTTAGTTATTTATTTAGTTTCTTACATTTAGCATTAACAATGACAATTAGTTTAAGAAAATTTAAGTTTTAAAATTAATACTATTAAATGTAGCTGAAAATCTAGCGTTCTGTAATCTGATCTTTGAGAAACTTCTAGTTAACATGTCGTACATGTATTTCAACCTAAATTGTTTTACTAGAGTTACAGATCTGCAGAATTAACGTTTAACGAATTCCCGATTATTAATGTTGACAATATTCGTCAATAGACCTGTTCCACCCTTAAGTTATTCGGGAAATATAGCCTGAATATTTCGGCTCGGACGGCTGCTTGCTCTCATAAAATCGGGATGAACTTAATCTCCTGCCCGCTTCAATTTTTCACTATTTAAATCTTTCTAACACCCATTACCGAAAAAAGTTGGTTTCTGTTGAAATGTTTACTTTCACTTTCATACCGGAAATGTCTATTGCCAAGTCGTACATAAAATTTCTTTCCTTATCACCCAATCGCAACTTCTCGGGCCTTTTCTGCTCCACAAATAAAGACTGTCTACTTTTTAATCGTTAAACCACTCAGCAAAATAACAGTTTATCCCGAATCTTCCTTTGTGTACATAAAAATAGCCACAGCGCTAGCTCACCTATCTTTTTTAAAAGATAAACTTGTTAGAGTCCTAATGTCGGACCTTCTGATTATAAGTTAACACGGTACTATTACATGGTGTCAGAAGTCCGGAGTCACATTCAGCGATGGATTTGACAGGCGTACCTACCCCCAAGATGGACTGGGAAGCGTCGAACTTACCAGAACAGTGGAAAAAATTCCGCACACACGTGGATCTCATATTCAAAGGACCGCTGGAGGAGAAAAGCGAAGAGATCAAGGTTACTTATGTATTGTTATGGGTTGGCGACAAAGGCCGCGATACATCAGGGGTAGACACTAACTTAAAAACCATAGTTGCCTGCAGGACTACCAAATTTTATTTCTCACTAGCCCTGTCTGTGAATTGGTAGTCCATCAGCCAAAGGCTGCCGGCCGAGTCGCGCAACGATGAGGGGGGTAGGTGCGGGAGGGGGCTTCCCCCTCCTTAAGGGGTGGGGTACGGGGGGCCACCCCCGGAAAAGTTTGAAAACAAACATGCCAAATCCTGCATTCTGGCTGTATATTTTAGCAAAATAATAAGAAGTAAAATGAATATATTTTCGTTAATGAAAGATACAAACTTTGTATGGGGAAGTAGGCCTATATTAAGTTGTCAAATTTTTACTTTAAAAAAGTACCGGTACCTGGATTTCTATCATGCGAGTCCATCTATTGTTCCCGAATATAGAGGTTCAAAGGAGTTAGAACCCATAATAATGTCAAGTCTCTATAGGAAAATTGACACCCGGTTACGTTAACAGCGGTAGAGCCATTGGTTATATTCTTGATCTGCCAGGTAATTCCACATTTTTTCCCAGATCAATTGTCTACATCAGAGCACCGCTTGCATTCTCTGTTTTTTCATCAGCGTTTCAATCACGTTGATAATCAAGATTTTGATAAGTCAGACCTAAACAACGTCGAACAATAACATAGTAGAGAGACCGAGTTATCTTACAGCGACGATTCAAAATCTCGGTAGATCTAGAGAATATTTGGAATTTTAATATACATTTTAAAATATTTACATATTTCTTTGAGTGATATTACGGTATTTAAAATTTCAGTAGCACAGTCGGACAAGCTTCATGACCTCAAGTTTCAGTTGTCCTGGGCTAGCGAGCTACCGTTAGTGTCGAACCCTGGATATACAACACCTGGACAGGTATGACGAACGATGAAAAGAAGAAACTTGAACCCCATTACAAACGCTATTTGGCGCACGTGCAACCCCAGTTGAATCCTATATTTGCGCACTTCAAGTTTAACAACGAGAATCAAGGAGCATCAAAAGTAGAACAGTTTGTTACTCGCCTACGAGTACTTGCAGAGGACTGAAATTACGGAAAAAGTAAGGACGAGATGATTCGGGATAGGATCGTATTCGGGACATCGTCACAGAAGGTGAGGGAAAAGCTCATCGCAGAAGGTGAGAAATTGACATTAGAAAAGGCAATACAGATAGCTCAGTCACACGAGTATTCTCAAGAACAGTTGAAGACCATGTCGGGCCAAGAAGTCCATGCAGTCAGCCATTCTCACAGCCAGAACACTAGGAAGGCAGGTCGAAGCAGCCCATCTCAAAACGCCGCCAAAGATACAGAGCGAAGAAGACCCCCGCAGGCCAGACCAAAGCATCACCACAAGATGAAGACACAAGAGTGCGACTGGTGTAGGTATGATCATTCTACAAGTGCTAAAAATGCTTGCGAAGGGTAAACAGTGTAAGACTTGTAATAGATGCGACCATTTTGCTAAGAAATGTTTTAGTAAAACTGTTGCATGTCACGAATTACAGACCTTGCCAGAGCAATCAGATTCTGAACCAGAATTTTTCATAGATATCATTGAGGCAAATCACAACCATGACCAAGCATTTTGTAATTTGTTTTTGGGTTCAGACAAAACACCTATCAAATTTAAGTTAGATACAGGTTCACAGGTTAACATAATACCCAAACAGGTCCTCAATTCATTAGGTTTGTCCCATATGTACGACCTAAAGCAAACTGATCAAAAGTTGTCTGCCTACATTGGTAACCCCCTACGTTCCCTTGGTTGCTTTGAGCTCAATTGTACTTACAAAGGTCAGTCACAGAGTCTAACATTTCATGTTGTTGAGACAACTTCCTTTCCCATATTAGGGATGAGAGCATGTTTAGACTTTGTTCTCATAAAACTTGTCTACTCTTGCAACTTGGACACAACCCAAGACAATAGTGAACCCCTGGTTGCAAGTCGAGTCATGTCAGAGTTCTCGGAGGTCTTTGAGGGTATTGGTCTTTTCCGAGGGGAATGTTCTATACACACAGACCCTGCCGTGCATCGACGGTACACCCACCCCGTAGGGCACCCCTTGCCCTTCAAGATAAATTAAAAAACGAACTAGGGAGAATGGAATCTCTTAATATTATACAAAAGGTCACTGAGCCCACTCAATGGGTGAGTTCACTAGTAGTCGTCGAAAAGCCCTTCGGCAAACTACGGGTTTATCTTGACCCGAAAGACTTGAATAGGGCAATACTTAGACCCCATTACCCAATGAAAACCCTTGAGGATGTCCTACCCCAACTGTCAAAAGCTAGATTCTTCACTAAGTTGGATGCTAGGAGGGGTATTGGACTATCAAGTTATCAGAGGCTTCTTCTTACCTCACTACATTTAATACGCCATTTGGTCGTTATAGGTATCTTAGACTCCCTTTTTGACTCAAGTAGTCACAAGACGAGTTTCAGAGAAAGATTGATGAATGCTATGAAGGTCTTGACGGTGTCGTAGCTCTAGTCGATGATTTACCTGTATTTGGTCAAACTATGGAAGAGCACGACAGGAACTTGCGTAAAGTTCTCATAAGGTCAAAAGAGAGAGGTGTTAAGCTAAACAAAGACGAATTAGAGGTAGGAGTCACAAAGGTGAAATATTTTGGTCATTTGCTAGCCTCAGAGGGTGTGGGTCCAGATCCTGATAAAGTCTCTGCTGTGCGAGAGATGAACCCCCCAAAGATTAATCTGAATTAGAAACCTTCCTAGGTATGGTGACTTACTTAGCAAAGTTTGTACCTAACTTGTCCGAAATAACTAGTCACCTTAGGAATCTACTTGCAAAGGACGTATTATTTCAAGGGATAGTGCCCAAAGCAAAGCTTTTGACAAGGTTAAATACCTAATAACTTCTAGTCCAAGTCCAGTGTTCGCCTATTTTGACCCCCGTAAGGTCACCCCACTACAGTGTGATGCATCGAAGTATGGTCTTGGCGCTGCCTTGATGCAGGAAGGCAAGCCTATAGCATTTGCATCTAAGAGTCTCACACAGAGTGAAGTGCAATATGCCCAGATAGAAAAGGTGATTGTTTGTGATCCTCTTTGGTAGCCAACGTTTCCATCAATATATCTATGGTTGAAAGGTCAAAGTTGAAACGGACCACAAGCCGTTAGTACCTATCTTTAAGAAAGCACTATTTGCAGCCCCACCTAGACTTCAGAGAATGTTGTTACAATTACGGAACTATGATCTTGAAGTGGACTTTATCCCGGGTAAGCAAATCCCTGTTGCCGACTCATTGTCACGCAATTTTGTAGATGACACATTCCCAGGTCTTTATAAAGATATGGAAGCCAATGTACACTCGGTACTGGCTAACCTCCCTATCAGTGATAGAAAACTTAGAGAGATAGAGACAGAATCAGACAATGATAAACAATTTCAGTTGCTTAAACACACCCTACTTAATGGTTGGCCTGAATGCCGTAGAGACTGCCCCCCTTCAAATTATAGAATTCTGGAATCACAGGGACGAACTTTCTGTCACTAATGGTATCTTGCTTAAAGGTACGAAAGTGATGATTACCCACTCAACAATACTATGGGTATTGAGAAGTCACTACAGAGGGCACGCACATCAGTATTTTGGCCCAAAATTTCATCAGATATCACAGAGTTAGTGTCAAATTGCAATGTGCGTTTAAAACACAGGTACTCAAATCCCAAGCAACCCCTCCAATCACACCCAGTACCTGATTACCCCTGGCAAGTTGTCGCCACAGACTGTTTTTGTGGGATAACAAGGATTTTTTGATTGTCACTGATTACTACAGTCGACACTTTGAGGTCGTTCAGCTTCGAGACACAACGAGCAAAACAATAATTCAGAAGCTTAAAAGTATATTTGCTAGGTTAGGTAACCCCCAAAAGGTAATGTCAGATAATGGCCCTCAATATTCCTCTCAGGAATTTGCAATTTTTGCTTAAGAGTATGACTTTATTCATGCAACTTCCTCCCCACGATACCCTCAGTCGAATAGTTTGGCTGAAAAGTCAGTGCAAATTGCGAAGAGAATATTCGAAAAGGCCGAGCTTGATGGCGGTGACCCATACTTGGGCATTCTTGAATACAGAACTACGCCCTTAGAAGTTGGTTATTTACCAGCGGAACTCCTCCAAGGTAGACAACTGCGTTTAATTTTACCAACTCTAAATGATCAACTAATCCCCAAGGTTATTGATCATGAGAAGGTCAAGGTCATGTTAAACAAAAACCATGAACACCAAAAGCATAATTATGACAAACAATCTTAACCACTTGCCCCTCTTGAAATAGGAGATAGTGTTAGATTTCAACAAGACGACAAGTCCTGGAAGCCAGCTACTGTGCTTTCCAAGGTGGATGACAGGTCAGATGTTGTCAATGCCCCAAACGGTGGTATTTACCGTAGGAATAGGCGCCATCTCATGAAAACAAATGAGCAAACTTACACATTTGATTCTAACCTGCCCATTCTAGCTGAAGCCCAAACAGACGACTCGGAGTTAAGTCCCATTTCCCCCTCCCAATCCAAATCACCCCCATCCTCTCCACCCAAACCCAATTTTGAAAATATATCAACGTTTCAAACCAGTAACAAACCCTATGTTACACGCTAAGGCAGAGTCTGTATTCACAAAATCAAGCCGTCTATGTAAATTGACTGTGAATTGATTCTGTATTTGAAACTATTGTACATCATCGCATGCTTAAACATTATGCTGCTGAACTTTATTTTTATTTCTGTTAAAAAGGGAGATGTAACATTACGAACATTATATGTACGAGTTACCATACACTCCCCTGTTTTGATGTACGTTTGTTTTACGCATGTTATACGTTCTGAATAAAACGTGGACTCACGCAGCTGTGTGTTGATACTTTATTAGAGTCCTAATGTCGGACCTACTGATTATCTAAGTTAGCACGGTACTATTACACAATGTACACCGTAATGTATTGTTGATTTCATGTTTTCCAGTTACTAATTCCAATGATTGATTTGTTAAACAAACGATACATGTCATTTCCTTGTTACAGCGCTTTAATCTGCGTGATTTAATTCTCTGTTGTAAACTGCTTTGCTCGAACTATGGCGGGTATTTGCATGTTGACATATGACGTCACAAATATCGATCCCGATGCCAATAAATAACGAGCTCAGCTGTTTGCACAGTCAGTAGTGTTCTGCACTTGTGCAGATCTGCCACGGCAGAGCCAGATCTGCCTCTGACTCCCAATTCTGGGAATGGCATTGATTAATTATATTTATTGTTAACTGGAATTAGCTGATGAAACATTATTGTTAAACTAATAAGTTGTTATGTAAGTTTAAGCAATATATAAAGTGGGAGGATTGTAGGAACGGGACTCCCGCACGCTTTTGCGGGATAAAGAAATTCAATTAATAATAAGGGTCTTGATGCATATGATTATTCATTATATTTGTATTGCCATCCCATCAAATTTGGGAATTCATTAAATCATTTATATATACACTCCCAGAGTTCTGGGATAAACATTATTCAATAAATTGGAGTTACCTTTGTTTTATTTAAATCCTGACTTTGAGTTTTCTTTGATGCCAATGCACAGATTTAGGAGACTCACAAGTTGCGAATAAAATCCCGGATTAACGAGATAGAACCCAACATTGGTGTGATAAAAACTTATATAAGCGGGATACCCAGCAAAACCGCAACATTGGTGTCAGAAGTGGGATACTAAAAACGCAACATTTATTTAAGCTATGTTTGTGTTGGTCATGTATGGGACATACATAAAATACAGATCACCCACTTATGAATACAGGAGCAAGATTACATAATTATAATGTAAGAATTTATATTAACAACGGTCGACATTAGGCTCAGTAGCTTACACGTAAATATGTCCTGGGTGATGTTTCTGCAATTATTAATGACTTTGATAGACAATTAAGAAATAATAACAAGTTGAAAAGTTCACCGGGATATGCCATTGAACTTGCTTGGTCACGTAATCAAATCCTGTAGAGCCCGCAGGGCTTCTCATAAGATTTGATTGCGTACCAACCAAGTTCATATCCCGGTGAACTTTTTAAAATTGCTGCTTGTTACTTATATGGACATTTCAAAAAGGCAAACCGTTCAGAATTGTTAAAATTACCGAGATTTTATGTTTGCAATTATCCAACCGACAAGCGATAAGCGTGTTCTATGATCATTGTGACGTCATGAAAAAGTTCACACAGAATTGACCGTTTTCGCTATTCTATATGTTCATATAAGAAAGAATATTTGCAAATGTAAATATACCAGATTGTATTATTCAGTTTACTAACCATGACCTTTGCTTTAGAAATGACCACAGTAGGAATTATTGTACCATGTAAACTATTTATAAAAGTTTAACGAATGATATTGGATTACGCTAGCATAAATCATTTTGTGCTTTATCAAACAGAATCCATAATAAATATAAAAGGAAAGGGTAACATATGATAAACTATACATAAACTGGTATATTGAACCAATGTAAACAAAAACATAACACGAGCATTGTTTACATAGCAAAAAATTGTGAGCTCTGTATCTTGCTTTTAACTCTTTGACTGACACTCAAATTTTTGTTGATCATATGCATTAAAAACGCATTGATGATTCAAAGTAAACAATAAAAAAAATTACTAAAAACGTTTCAAATGTTTTAATCATAGAATATATAAATTATTAACCTTTTATTAAATAATGTTAACTATAATGTTAACTATGTATACACGGTTCTCAAGTCATGGTAACTTTGACCACATTTAACGTGATAATATAAACATAACTTCACAAGTGAACACCATTGTAAACATAGTTATATGTAAAAACAATATAGAAAGTTCACTGCTCAACTTATCAACAAAGAAGAGTTCGCGTAGAAAAAAAAACCCAAAAGAAATTCTTTTATATAGTGTTTAGCAAATGAACTAATACTTATTTTTCTGGTAATCTAAACACTTTTTGCACCCTGTGAGATCGTATTTAGGAAATTTACAATACTATCCACTAAATACATAAAATATCTTTGTTATATTAGGTAAAGCATACTTTAAATTTAATAATTAATACGTAGTTCTGGAACAAAGGTGGAAAGAGTTAAGTGATTGATAAACGAATGATACGATTGATAAACAAGTTCTACAACTTAAATTAATATCTTTCGTTGGCAAGAATGTTAGCACGAGGGGAGTCATTGACATGGGAGGAAGCCGGAGTGCCCAGAGAAAACCCACGTGTCTAAGCGGGCGACCACCATACCCTTTTACATACAACCAATGTCGATCACGGGGATCGTACTCGGGTCGCAGCGATGAGAAACATCATTGCATTGTCCACTGCGCTACTTGGACACCCAAATGTTCCTACGCGAATGTTCAATGGCGTCCTTCTGCCACTTCAAGTATAAAGTGCAAGCATCTTCATTGCACTGAATCTGCCATTTATGTTTTGTGCTTTGTGATTAAGGTAAAAGTTTCATGGAAATCCGCGATAATCTGAAGTATACTGTATACAGGGAAATATTCGCACCCATTTTATTTTCGCTCCTTTCGCACTATTAGTCAGTGGGCGAATTTAACTTGCACTTATCTACAGAAAATCCATTAAGGTGGTATGGGACACCTGTCGATATTAACGTGGACAAAAGTACATTATAATTAAAATACTTTCACCAGTTAAGAATTTCGAATTTTACAGTAAATGACCAAGAATTCTGTTTTAGAAATTCAATAGGGAGAAAGAGATATTGATATGGAATGGCATATTTACTCAGGAGACTTAGTCGATAAATTAAAGACTTTAGTCGAGCAATAGTCAAATACTCCTCGATTTATTGAAAATAGGAGTCCTTACAAAAATAATGCTACTGTCAAATACATCGTGTCTTCAACTCAAAAACATTTTTAAAACTTAATTCAATATGTTATAAATGAATTGAGTTAATAATAAATTATTTAATATGGATATCCGTTACCAAATTTACTTACAGTTCTCCTTCTTTTCGTGGAGCTTACACATAATTGAGTTATATGTCAGTAACAATTGTTGAGCCAATATTAATTGCACATCTAATACGTTCATTAAAAACAGCGAAAATAATTATTTAAAACGTTAATGACTTGTTTCCTTACGGTGGAATGAGACATCTCCATTTTGTGACGCATTTCAGATCGAAATAAACAATAAAATCAAGTGCTATTTTATAATTCTTTTCTTCCTCGAGATTGTTACATTACGCAATTTGTTGGAGAGTAAACACCAAATCTTTAACTCATGAATTAGAATCCCGCCTGGGATTTTATAAATTTTTAAACTTATTTTTTGTTCAAATATTGTTATTTGAAATTTCTAAAACGGTGAAAGTATTTCGATTATTGTGTTCTTTTATCCAAATTAAGATCGACAGGTGTCCCATACCACCTTAAGTTCGTTTAAAATTTCCTAGGAGTACATTCGTAACTTTGATTCTACCGAGTAATTTTTACGCGTTAAAAAGGGATTAAACTCTGTTTTACGTTGTCTCTGTTTCTATGAACTCTAATTCTTTCACGAATATGGAACATTTATTCATAAATTACATATTACCATATCAAATCATGAACCGTCATTATTTATAACATAAGGCCAAAATATAATTTATGGAATGTAAACTAGTGGTTATTGTCTACCCTGGTCGTTTATGATCTTTACTAAACGTATACAAGAGTTTAAACAAGTTTAATTTAGTAACCATGATTTTGAAAACCCATTGTCATTCTGTGTAAATATTATGTCTTACCATTGTCATTCAACTTTTGCTCCAAAACCTACGCAGCTATGTTCTCTTATTTGGCAAATAAATAAATTTGTTTAATTTTGACTATGTTTGCGATTTATCATTTTTTTTTCGAAATTAGACGAATCATAAATACACAAAATCAATGACATTCACTTCCTTTCAAAAAGAATTGTTTAATTTTGATTTTCTTGCATCATAATCATAAAATTAAAATCAATGCAACAGTTTCGTTTTTAGAAGTCGTGCTTAACCATCGTAGAAATAAAACTACTTACAGTATAATTAGTAGCATTTAAAACAAAGTACAAACTTTTTACCAAATCTGACACATTCAAAATTTGAAGAGATAAGTTATATCGATTAAAGCCCCATGTCCAGTGATATTGGTAAGCATATTCAATACTTAATCAATAAAATGCTTTCTTTGGTGATTCATGCTGGATACATGTATATATGAGGAGACATTACAGAAAAAATATATGATAGCGAGTTATGTAATTTTTTTTCTGCAATGATCGCTACCTTTATAACCCGCATAAATCATCAAAGAAATCATGTTATTGTTTATATTTACACCTGTCTTTAACAAATTGATGATTTGATTGTAAAAAGTAAGTGAAATTAAATAAATTACTGTTAATGTACATCAGTACGTTAGCTAAAAAAAACAGCCAAATCGTCTCCTATGGAAATTTGAGTCTGACATCATCATGATTATTTCGTGCAGTCCGTGATTTTTCTTAATTAAGTCGTTGTAGGTTTCGACCAATCGATAAACGGGGCGTGTAGATTTCAGTCTGGCTGTTCCTTAAGAGCTATGAAAGAACATAAGTTTCCGTAAAAAATAGAGGGAATCATACTCGGTAGATGTAAATATTATACTATGTCCCAAGTTCTGCTTCCACCACTTTTTTTCGTAATCTCTTGAGATGTCGTCTCCTTAATGTACTGTCTTAAATGCGCAATAATACACAAGTTTCCATCTTCTTGATAGTTGGAAAATGACACTGATGGTAAATGATAACCCGGCCGAGTTTGTTTCAATAATGTTTATATTCTAAATATTGCTGTAGTGTCCGTAATTTGCAAACCATCGATTGAAAAACTTTTTAAAGTCTGTATTCTCTGCCCGATAAAAGAGCCAGCAACATAACCGTTTTCCATGATAACATTTTTAAGCAAATTCCATTTAGGTCTATATTCTCCAACCATTTTAACACTAACGATACATCCCAAACTTCAGAGTATCGTGGTAAAGAAGGTTTTTGATTAAATATTCCTTTTAAAAATCTTTTCACAATAGAATGTTCGCCAATCAACACATTGTTTTATCTGCCAAAGAAACTGAATTAGAAAGAGCACTTTTTGCCGTGTTAATGCCAGAATAACCAACACCTTTGTCCGAAAGTACCGCTAGAAATACCAAAATATCTGTCAAATTTGCACAAAACGGATTAATCTTCCGTCCACTACAGATATTTTGCCATTCCCGCAAATAACTTTCATATTGTTTAGATGTAGATGATCTCCATTATGGTAAAAGTGTTTTGGTAACGTTTTCCGGAAATTGTCTTTTTTCAACTGATCTCCTGATAAAAGGCAAATTAGTAGATCTTACTTGTTCCATATCTTCTGAATTTGTTTGGAATTCGGTATCTGCAACAGTGTCTGTCTTTTGCGAACGTATAACGGATGTGCAATGAGCATCTTCATAACTGTTGAATAATAATGTTGAGTTGGCCAATTTGGTAACACAACTATCCCTGTTATCCTTTCCATTGACATTTTTTGTAATACTGTTGGTAGAACACTAAAAAGAGGAAAACAGTAATATTTTAGATCTGTCCATGAAATAGAGAATGCATCTATAGCAAAAGATTCAGGTTCTGGCTTCCAAGATACATATTTTTCAAACTGTTTATTTACTCTAGTAGCAAAGAAATCACATTCTGGTTCAAATCTCAATTTTTTGATAGCAGTTTGTAAAATATCTTTACCTAACATCCATTCATGTTCAGTTTGAAAATGTCTACTTTCATAATCTGCATCACAATTAACTTTACCTGATATATGTGATGCTGATAGCCAAATATTTTTATCATAAGCCCATAACCATATTTTCCGAGCTAATTCATTGCATTGCAAAGATTTGCTGCCCCCTGCTCTCTTATACAAGCCACAGCTGTGGCGTTGTCAATCAAAAATTTTTACATGAAAATAATGCTTGTCCCGGCAAAGAGATAAAAGGGCAAAATAAACGGCTTTCAGCTCAAGCACATTAATTTGGAAATTATTTTCTTCTTCTAACCAAGGACCTCCAGATGATATTTCAAGAGTCTTGCAATTATAGCCCCAGCCTAAATGACATGCATCTGTTTCAATTACTATGTCTGGTTGACCCCTTGTTATTGGTGCCTTAGCCGCGGGAATATTGCATAACCACCAGTTGATATCCCCAAGTTTTAACTCAGAAAGTGTAATTTGACCATCAAAATTACCCTTTGATTCTTTAAGCATACTTATTTTCTCATTTTATAATTGACCATGTGGTACTGCAGGAAAGCTTGCTACTAAGTTCCCAATTAACACACTAAGTTCTGTAGTTGTGTTCTTGTGAACTTTCAGAAATTCTGAACAAATTGATACAATCTTTTCTACTTTATGTTCTGTCAATGTTACCGACATTTCCTTTGAATCCAGAATAAATCCTAAAAATTCTAATTTCTGTGTTGCAAAAAACACTGATTTATCCGGATTAATAACAAATCCAAACTTAGACAGCATTTCAACCGTAGCCATTACATTTTTGTTACAAACATCCATTGTTTCTCCTTGTAAATAGGTATCATCAATATAAATAGATTGATGTCCAATTTGCCTTAAAAACGAAAATATAGGCTAAAGTACTTTCGTAAATAAACAAGGACTCATACACAACCCCATGGGACAAGCATTAAACACGTATAATTTTGAATTCCAAATAAATTTCATATACTTATGATGTTTTTCAGCTATTGGTTTACAATAGTATGCATCTTTCAAATCAATAGAAGCCATATAACAATCTTTCGTGATCATGAGTAATGCTGATTGTAAAGATTCCATCCTAAAATGCCTATAAACTATAGATTCATTTAATTCTTTCAAGTTGCAAATAAGTCTGAATGTGCCATTCTTTTTAGGCCTAAGAAAAATAGGCGAAATGAATTGATCTTGCTCATATTCACTTTCCACTACAATCTTTTTCGCTAATAATTTGTTTATTTCTGAATTAATAGCTTCTTTCTCTTCATCTTTAAATTGACATTGTCTAGGAATTTTGGTTTGTATTGGTAATTGACCCAATTTAAATTCTAGTTCTATGCCATTGACAATTTTTAAAATCTCTTTGTCAGATGTTATTTTTTTCCAAGCATTTGAAAAATATTCCACCACATTCAAAGTTTTTTATATTTGTTTGAGCCTCTGCTATTGTATCTTGAATAAATTTGCAAAACTGTTTGTCAAAATCAGTAACATTCTCATGCAAATCATGCTTGATTTCCAAGCTTACCCCAATCGATGATTGACTCTCTTTCTCTATGCTTTCTTGAATTTCTTCTGATTTTTCACATCGTCGTTTGCACGATTCTACAAACCAAATTCTTTCCTTGGACGATTCCAGAATCGTTTCCCGTTTTTTGACTGGATATTTCTGCCAACATTGCCAACTTGTCTTGCTTCTTTAAGTGACTTTGCTAAATCATCTCCGAATAAGAGCGATGTAGCAGGAATGCTCCCGTCACACAGTGTAGCATATTCATTTCTTAAAACAGGTTTAAGAAGTTCTTTCCTTTGAACACTCACAGAAGTGTTTGCGTGTCCTAACAAAAACACCGCATCCATACAATTTCTGAGTTCTTTTTCGAAATTGTTTTCACTGTTTGTGTTTTTGAGTAGCCCATCCGCTACTCGCAATACTGCAAAAGCAGCTTTGGTCACCACACTTTGAACATTCATGAGTCGTAAATCTCGTTTCTTAGTGAATGGTTGTCTTTACATTTGTTTCCATATTTCTTTATTCACACGAGGAACAAAGACCTTATCACAGTTTTTAGGTCTTTTATGTGTTGATTTTTTGTTCTTGACATTTTCAAAGCTTAATTGTTTGGAGAACGCTTTGTTAGTAATCGCTGCAAGTTTCTCTGAAACTTCATCTCCAACATCATCATTGTCATCTATTGACGATTCAATGTCAGTCATCTATCACCGAACTACCTGGGCCATTTTTCTTTTTGGAAGCATTTCCACCCTTCTCTGATGATGCGTTTAGTAAACTTTTTACATCAGCTTAATCATCGTAGTCATCATCATTACTTTCATCACTCCCCTCCTCTGTTTCTATAAACTTTCGCTTTTCCGCTTTAGGAGGTTCGTGGAATGCTGCTGCTAATGCAGCAAACGCATCCCCCTATCTTGTTAATGCCGTCCATTGTTGACTGCAATTTGTCAAGTGCTCCATATATACCAGCAGTTCTGGTATGGTTTGTAGAGTCTAAAGACTCACTGAGTCCCAGTAGGACTTCTTCAGAATCATGGCAAGTAGCCATATTAATGTAGAATAAATCCAAAGTTCACTAGTTAACACTCAACACTAATTACATGTACATCCACACTGAAGCTAAGACAGAAGCGCACTGAGGCCAGATAAGCTAGCGCTATCTCATGTGGTTCTGGAATGACCTTGACAATGATGAAGTAGAATTTATATGTAACATTTAACACTATTCATATCTATTGAATACACTAGGCATTAAAACGTTCTTTCAACTTGTCAATATCAATGTTTATAGAGGCTGCCGTTACAGCACCAGTCGTGACGTTAAAGATTCGGCATCTTCCATCGTTTTGAGGATTAATAAATAGGCTGGGAAATCACGTGACGAAAATAAATACCAACTTTTGAAAGCACGATATGCCAAGGGTTCGTGAGAAGCAGTGCGGATGAGATACTCTTGGCCAAGTTGACGGGGATTTTACATTGCAAAAGACATGAAAGTACCCCGGATAATAACGTTAAAAAAGTGTGCGAGGTGTCCCGAGTAATTTTGATAGAAAAAAAATGTATACATTTCCCATTTTGAATCCCCGTACGGTGTTTGTTTTCGTTCCAGTGAATTCTTCGGGTAAAAACAGATGTATCGCTAAAAAAATCTTGGAATTTTTCCTTTTTCTCGATTTGAATTGTACTTCATTGACAAGTATGTTTATTTTAACTATAAATCATCAAAAAGTGATGGAAGCAATAACTTGGAGCAGATTATAGTATCACGTCATGAGATGTATTTTCAATTACTTACTTTTCCCTAATTGTTTTTATTAATTGATATTAATGTGTAAATATATTTCTTTATTGATTAATTGCGAAAACGAATTTGTTACATTTTTAGGGAAAATCAATCTTTTTGAACGTGTAAAATATAAGTATCATCAGAACTAATCACGAGATCTATAATAAAGACACTAGAAGAGTTTAACCTGCACGTTATTACACATTGATTGCCTGAACCAACCACACAGGACCTTAATAGCCCATCTCATCAGCCAAGGTTATCAAACTGATTACATGTAGCAAGTTTGTCAAATAGAAGCATGTCTGAAATCAGCACAGATTTGATATAGTTGCACCATCATAGCATGGAAAAATATACATTCGTAGCATAACAAACAAAATCGATGTTACCTTACCAATTTTGTTAAGGATTAGTAAACCCAAAAGCATATCATATCAAGGTGATGTTAAAAAAATACGGTACAATTTAGGGAACTTTCAAAATAAATGTAACAAAAACTTTACATATTTTACAAACATGTACATTCTATAGAAATGTTGTGATTTCAAACATACTGAAATCGAACACAACTTTTGTTGCTTTTTTGCAAAATGTGCATTGTAGTCCTATAAAGGTATAATCAAAACTACAAAAAATTTTAATTAGCAGTGTTTTTGTTGGCAAATACTGCCTATATTCGGCGGCTTCCCCTTGCAAGAATGATTAATGAAAATCTGATTTTTCCGAATAGAAAGCAAGAAAAGCAATTGTGTAAGTATTACTTTTTAGGTAAAACGCTTCAGACTTTATGGAAGCATTACAAAGTTGATTTTACAAAACCATTTATTACAAAGGTAAAGTTCCATATTATTTCAATGAATTTGTAAGTTTTGGACTAAAAATACTATAAGTATTAGTGTTTTTACGGTTTTAAGACCCTGACATCGTAAGCATAGCAATGGTTTTCTGTCAAATGTGAATGTGGACATCACTTTTGGGTTTTGAAGTTATAATTCATAATTAACTACTAACCTTGTATAATTTGTCTTTCCAGATTACGAGAAAAGTCTGTGGCCGGACGGGACCTATGCTCTACCCACGTCAATGTTTGGCTGTCCTGAGACAGAGGCAAAAGGTTGGTCAACATCCTATGTCAACCTAACCCTCCCCGAGTTCTCGCAAAAGCAGAAGTGGAACATGAAGAACCCATACTTAGAGACCGACGTCATCGAGCCGAACATTTTAGGGCCCTATTATTTCCGCGCCCTGCAGATGAATTTCTGTGTGAAAACGCCAACCTACTTTGAAAATAAAGAAGGCAATATGACATCCGCTGAATGGCCCAGAGGGCAATATTGCATATACAGTTTTAATAACACCTGTCCTCTAGGTAAAAATACGCATCTTTATTTCTCTTAAAAAGGGTGCATATACTTGATTTCCTATTTTATAAAATTTGTCAATTCATAAGCATTGAGAATGTTACAAAGACTTTCCTAAGCAAATGTATATAGTGTGTCTGTCTTGGACTATGATGTGAATAAGATGTCATTGAACAACATGGTTTTATTAGTTTTGTAGGCCATTACGTATAGAGCACTTTTCTATCTATCTGAATTAATAACAACGAATGGTGCCTTACAGCCTTTTTCATTTATAGATCTAAAGCAATCATACATGATATTCCCCAAACATTTAACTGTAACTGGTCAATTAGAATGTAGACCGATTTGAGATTTCCCAATAGGTTGAGTCATTAATAATTCAATTGCATAAACGATGAACAGATAAATTAATACATTGCATCTATTATCAACTAAACAACATTGATATGGTGACCATCTCAAAGGGCCCTGCTTAAATAATGGACAACAGAATGAAAAGCATTTCAGAGAAGTTTGCTATGACCTTGACCTATGACTCAAAATATTCCAGCCGGCATAGAACTTTTAATTCAATCTCATTATTCCTTACCCAAAGGCATTTTTGTTCAACCTAAGCAAGATCAATCAAATCGGAAATAATCTTTGGTCTAAAAATGATTATAAAGAGGTCTGCTATTACATTCACATTGACTTGGTTTAAAGTCACCGCACATCATTAACCAAAATGCTTTAATTATGTGAAGTATGAACCAAATAGGGCTATATGGACAGCATATATTTGCTCTGAAAAGAGAATTTTTGGTCCGATATGACCTTGACCCTTGTAAAAGGCTAATATCTCATCTATTTTCTAAAGGTTTAACACCATTTAAATTTAAATAAAATTCATTTTATAAGCATACTGATTTTTTTTATTTTATGACCATATTTTCAATTTTTTTTATCACTCTTATTGATTTTCGTTGTAAATTAAAGATACCAAAATCCGTCTCGAAATTTCTGTTTTGCAACTGTGCTTGCTTTTTCTTAAAAAGTGTATTTTGTTCTAATAAATGTTTATAAGTGTACAATTCAGATGTTTAAGTTTACTGTGACCTTGACTTTTGGCATAAGACTTTTGTTTGTGAAAAATTATATATCGTCTTCTATATCTTTTATAACATTAAATAATATTCATTAGCAGAAGAAAAATATTGGTATAATTTTGTATGAGCAAAAACAATTGATAGAATATTTTGAACACATTCCAGCTGGAAAATGATAAAGGTGGATGTATTGTGAAGGTGTAGAAACATAATTTATGAATTAAATCAGAAAATTGTTCAATTGTTAATCAATCTTGATAGTCTTCTATTCTGAAGTTACGGGGTATTATGTCACGTTGGATCTAAATATTGTATACAAAGAGCTAAAGCCATACATAAAAGTTTTTTAAAGAAACTTTATTTTATGTACGTGTATAGACGAGTTTTTGGCAATTTTATAGTTTGATAATGTTAATATTTTGCTTAAAGCTCTGTTGTATAATAAAAAAGCAAATTTTCTGAATATATTTTGTAAGACTCTATACCAGAAAGAATACCTTATTGTATAAGGCTTAATTATTAGATACACAAGGTGAATTCTTCAGCTATGTTGGTTTTCCAAACATTGCCTTTCGTAACTGTGAATAGGAAGAACATATGTATCAGTATTTAATTACTAGCGAAATCAAATTACAGATAAAAAGAGAACAGGAATTCAATATTTACAATTGTTTTATACGTTACGACCATGGGTGTGATTTTACAATGTTACATCCTTCCCAGTAGGTTTTGAATTGCATAT
This sequence comes from Magallana ariakensis, assembly GCA_020458035.1. Lineage (NCBI taxonomy): Eukaryota > Metazoa > Mollusca > Bivalvia > Ostreida > Ostreidae > Magallana > Magallana ariakensis. Next base: position 15,988,179 of record CM035813.1, on the reverse strand, counting down.
TAGGAAAGTAGAAACTAACTCTTGTTCAAGGGGGGGGGGGACTCTCATCCTTGACTTATCCTTGACGATGACCAATTAGGTTACATTTGGTAATGTGACTAAATGACACATGTTCGTTAACTTTTCATTTAATGATGAAAATTTGATGGTGCAAAACAAAACAAAAATACTATGTTATAATGGTCAAGGCTTAAAGGAAGTGAACATGAAAAAATTATCATGAGCTCAAATTTGTCTGTTTGATGTGTATAATGATATCTGAAAACCAATTAGACACAGCTTTCTTCAGTAAGAAGATATACCACTTAAAATAACTAATTCTTGCAATCCATGAGCGCTGCCATATTGTTAAAATCATTACCTCCCTGCTGGGTTATCTCTAAGCATCTAAGAGAGGGCAGCACCGATGCTGACGTCAGTGAGACCCATTGCATTTTTACACACGTTTAGTAACAGAGATAAAATGCCAACATCAAAATGTGAATTGAAACTTGAAATGGATGTAAAGAGTTGTCATTTTGAAACAGGGTTTATGGAGGAAGATTTTGGATCTCAGAATGATGCATTCTCACCAGCAGTTAATGTGACATGTAACTAGAATGGAATGTCCATGGATCAGTGTTATTGTGACCTATTTTTTCTTGCACTCGGGAATTTCTTAATATGTTGTTATGAGTTTGAACATTATGTGTGCTACATGAATGAACACACAAGGTGCATTGCTCAGCATCCTGATTTTTAAAAAGTGTCTTAGTTCTGTTATTCTTCTGACAGCATAAACCGAACCGGCATACATATCATCAAGATCTAATCTAAGATAAAAACAAATCAGAAAGATTATAGAGCATTTAAATAAAATGTAACGGTAAGAAACCCCACAAAGAAAATGAAATTACAAACAGCATTTTATTTATGTAAACACTGACTGCCACATCTCCGTACAAACATCTGGAATGTGATGGTCTCATATTTCACAAATTATCTATTCATTTTTTGCACAAATCATATATAGTTACCTTAGGTTCATTTATAGAAATGTACTAAATCCTTGTCCTCTCATGACAGTACAAAATTTTGCTTCACATCCAGGCATAATTTTTCTTCTAAACTTTTATCAACTCTGTATAAACACTGGCCCAGTTCTAACATTGACCCAGTCACCAGCAGCAATGTGGCTTATCTACGTCAGAGAACAGATGCATGCTGGGGAAAAATGGATTACCTCCGTAAACCTTTCACCGAGAGTGTTTAATTGATAAAATCTCAGGATAGAAATTAACAAAAAGGTTACAGACCTCATTTTTAAGTTTCAAAAGGCTTTTAAAATTTATTAAGCAACAATTGATTTTTTTCATGTTCACTTCCTTTAATCAATTTTTCAAATATTTACAGACTTCATCAACGGTACCTTGACAATTAAGGGATACCGGTTTACTGAACAGGACATAGGGGGTCAAATTCCGGGGGATATGAGACAAAACCAGACACTTCTACTCAAGTTCTGCTGCAGTGAAGATGGGAACTATTCGTCACCAATTAAGCTTCCCAAAGAATTCCCTTTCATCATGTTTCAGGTATATATTGTCGTCTTAGTATACACATTAATGCAGTAACATATTTAACATATCATTATTGTATTAAAACCTCCATATGTTCATTGTTAAAGGAATGTTAAAGGGTCTTAGACACGATTTTAGACCAAGTTTTAATTTCAATCTTTATGTATAAAATGGTTAACTTGCGGATTGTAAATGATTGATCAAAATTTGAATGCTAGAAGTAAAGTTACAATAGAGATACAGAGGTAAGAAAGTCATTGTTATGTAAACAAAGCTTGAGTCTTGTATTTGTTTTTTTAATAATGTAAAGCATCGAACTACATTTCTGTGACAAAATGACTCGTATCAAATAAGGTAAAGTGATTCAATGTGTTCATTAATAATATTATCAAGAAAAGAAAACAACATTTATTCGATACTCATACCTTTAAACCACATGTGTAAACAATATAAAGAAGACTCGAGTTTTGTTTGCAAAACAAAAAATGTCAAACTTTCTATCTTGCTGATAACTCAATATTTGGCTTTAAAATTTTCGCAAAGCATTAAAAAGACCCATATAACTTATTAAAATATTTTAAAAATGGAAAAATAAAGTTCAAAATTTTGAGCTCAAATCGATCGTGTCTAATTCTCTTTAAATTGTTACACTGTTTGTTCTTTTGACAACGATGAGAATAATTGCTTGTATTTTAAAACTATTAAAATACAAATGATCGTGTGATTTCTTCAACGTACTCGGAGCTCGACAACTGACATATGTATTCAAATATACCAAATAATATATTTAACAAAAAATGAATTTAATGTCGACTATAGCCTTTGTTTTGGGGTTTTTTTTCGCAGAGCCAATCTGCTGACAGTTGCCAGGAGGTAGAGTCAATGACGTCACAAAGGGATGTCTTCTATATGACCAATGAGAACGACGACTGGGAGTATGAAGGGGCATTACCAATGTTTGACACAACAACACTGAAAAACTCCGTGGGCGTGCCATATTGCTACTATGTACCTTATGGTAAATTTTATAGCAAAATAGAATGTGTGTTGCAGGTGAATTGCAATTATTGATATATGAAAAAATTATATCTTAATTTGAGGATTATTCCAAAATATGAAATGTTTCGTATGAATATATGCAATTCAGATTTCTGGTTTAACGTTCAATTTCAGGAACAACGTACATAATTAGTCCCTTTTAAACAAAAGTTTCTACTCAGTATTTCCGTGCATTTAATATTCTGACAGGCAATGGTTTTGTTAATGATCTCGAACTCTGAATAACCTTATAGAACTTAGAATAAGCCCTTCATCGTGTAAATTGTGTAGTTTCAGGCTTACTGGTAATATATGGGTTGATTTTTTTTAAAAAGGAAGGAAGACAGGAAAAATACACATAACATGAAAAGATCGTGTACCTTTGATCTTGGATCTGAGTGATGCGAGTCAAACTTGCACTTTGTTGATCCTTGACATCGACATTTACATGCAGCTTATTATAAAATTCATACGCGACAATTTTAAATAAAATGTGACAGATCACTGCGACAAGTTATCAATGCGCTGCATGCATTATTTCTTTTGGACATTTGAACCGCAATCATTCGTGTTTCAAAGCAGTCTGTGTAACCATCAAATCTTGAATCAATCACTGCATAGCTAATGGCATGGCTGGCTTGCTCTGAATCATCGTAGTACACTGTAAGTACATGTACACAGCAGTTATCACAGAAAGAGAGTAGAAACAGCAGATATCCTAATAGATTGTTGTAATTCATCAAAACGATCTCTTGGGGCTTCAAGTTTTAACTTTATTTTAGTGCAAATTTTGTCCAATAAAGCTTGACATAGAGTGATCAATAGTGACATTTTCTCAATTGTGTGTTCCAGGCGATGTTAAATACCAATAAAACACCCCATTTGTTATCTTAAATATCAAATGATATCAATAATTGCCGTGACCCAATAGTCTTTCGAAATGAAGTACTGTTTCATAATGTAATCGGTTAAGTTATCTGAACCAGGTCAAACGATTTTTTATTTATTCCGACAGCTCAAACAACTTCTTTAAAACCAGTTGGTAAAGAAACGTATGAAACTTTGTTGATGGTTTAAATGGAAAAAAATGCAATAATATTTTAGAAGCCGCTAAAATTAAGACTTGATTAATTTTATATTTAATATTGAAAGAAAGTTAATGTTTGTCTTAAAATGAAGGTTCAATTCCCATCCTTAGCAGCAATGTTAAAATAAAACTTTTAAATATAGCTGTATGATTGACAAAGTAAATCATTTGTTGATACATCATTCCCTTTATTTATTGTTAAAAGCCTGTGTGCAGTTAACAGAACACTGAATTATTTTAATTTTTTCTGATCCTATTTGTTACTGCTTTCCATCAGAGTTCGATCCCAGAATTCGATCATACTGTAAAATGTTTTGTTCTGGTTTTTCTGGGTAAAACTAATTTTCTGCTCCTTCTACATGAGTTAATAACGATTCGCGTCTCAGGTTTTTCTAATAAGGTATTACTTCCACAATCTATAGTTACTTTGAATGGTATACAATTGTATCAGAGATAAACATTTTTACCGTGTGTCGGTTTGTAATGAGAAAAACACTCGGGTTTTTAATCCTCTTCAGGTTTATTACTTATTATTTATTTCCTTTGCCGGTTTCAACAAAATCTTACCTCAAGTTTCTCTTTCTCAATTTTTCTTTCAGTTTGGCGCAGCACTTGTTAACCAATAACGCTCTTTTTACATATCCAGCTGTTCATTTCTTAAAGTATTTCATTCCGAAGTATAGACGGGATCTTTTATATCAATTCAATTCAATTTTCAATTTTTTATTCACTTAAGACCAGTTTACTGGTATTTGAGGTTCAAAATAAGTATATTCAAATGAACACATAAAAAACAGCCAATGATCACATGTACAATAGTAGTGAAAAGACAAAAAATTGAGTTTACAATACAGTAGGTTCTATAGGGTTGTTTTTGGAAGAGCAGACTTTGCAAATTTTTCTTAATAAATCTTTTTTTTTTTTTAGTTTTTCTACATTACAAGTATTCATTAGCTCGTTAAATTTTATAATATTTGGGTTTTCATATTATCTCTTCGACAAAAACATTTTTCTATCGTTTACAAAATGTGTACATTCTAAAATATAATGAATTTATCTCCAGTGCTATTAGAATCACACATTGTACATTTTCTTAAATGTCAATATTGTGCCATCAACCTGTTTCTATTGGGAATCGATGGTTACATGTTCGTAATTTTGTAAACGTGATCCGTAGATCTATAGGTAAAATCAACAAGTACTTTTCTAAATTGAAATTTGTTTTAAAAATTCTGTAATTAATATATTTTGATGAGTTATCTACTTTACTTCTCCAATCTTGTACAGATTGATTTTGTAATATTTCTTTAACTATTGACTTAAGCCAGTTATAACTACATATTGTTTGATTTTTACATATATAAGATAACCCGCATGAGTTGAGTATATCATGTACACATTTTATCCATGGCCATGGATGTATAAAGGATCCATTTTTGTAACATCTATAAAAATAACAATAGATTATATTAGTGAGTTTACAATCGTGGGCTGTCAAAACTTTCGCCAAGTATATTATAATTATAATTTTAACAAGAGTGACAATGGATACCTTCCAGTTTCTCCATACATCATACAATTTGGAGTACTTGAGTTAATATTAAGAATAAATTTCAAAAATTTTAAATGTACTTTTTCGATAATATCTTAGTTTTCGGTACCCCACACTTCACACGAGTAAAGTAAAGTTGGGTTAATAACTTTGTCAAATTGGTCTAATTGACAATTAATTGGTAGGTTAAAAATAACGTATTTTTCGTAAAACACCATATAATGCCTTTGACGCATGTTCTACTAAATGCTTTTTAGCATTATTAAATTTTACACTTCTTGATAAAGCAATTCCCAAATAGCAAAATGATTTTACGTTTTCTATAGTTACTCCTTTATACAACAATTTACTCTTGGACATTAGACCTTTTGAAAAAATGAGGACCTTTGGTTTGGCTATATTGACCTTGAGTTTCCATAAATCACAGTAATTTGCAAACACATCTAATGATTTTTGTAAATCAGACGCAGATTCAGATATCAAGACAGTGTCATCAGCATAGAAAAATTGTTTTTTTTTCATATTTTTTGTACGTTTGTTCGACGCCAATAAGGCTGCGTTGCGGACAGCTGATTGCTTTTTTAACTAACTGGAAACGTGATTCGGAACGCTTGGCCCAAGTCGAGTAGATCAACGCACGCTATTAGATTCCCGGCTGTGATAAACGTTAAATGGTGACGTCTTTAACGATAAGTGATACTCTTCATTGCGTATTGTGACTCAACAACAATATGATACAATTTGTACAAAAAAATCTGTTGTATTGTAGTAATTTTATAATTTGCCATGAAAAGTGAAAAATGGTAATTTCTTGTATTTAAACTAATGATAAATTAAGCGATATTTTGAGAGTGTCCTTTGAAATATTCAGAACTAAGGTAGTTATTAAACACAACAGCTGAACACCAACTGGCGTTTTTGGTCATGGCTTATTTATTGAAATTGAACATGCAGTTAACAACCGACCTGCTACCCAATTGGTGAGCAGGTATATGGTTGCACAATAAATCAATCAATCAACAATCATTTGATATAAATCAATCGCATCAGCAATAGGATTGTTCAATCAGTAAATCAATCCATAAATCAATCAATCAAATTGTTTGATCAATCAATATAAATCAATTACATTATTAATAGGATTAATAAATCAATCAATCCATAATCTATCAATCAATATCGATCATCATTATGAATTGATGAATTGAGTCAATAAATAATCAATGGATCAAATAGTAGATAAATAGCGCTTTGCTTAAAGCGGGTTAATGGCTAGACTAGGTACATGTAGACCCTGGGCACAGTTGACCACCTATTCCCAAGCATTGAGCATTCCCTGGGAACGGTTGCCTACATCAAAGACCTGAGAAACCTTTCCATGTTGCAAATTCAAAAAACAAACAATTATCTAGAGTTTGAATGGTAACCACAAATGAAACACAGGAAAACGTAGATGTGAAATAAGCCATGACGAAAATGGGAATCGTGGTAGATGTATGTAGGCACTGAGCACAAAATGAAGTCCACGATAGGAATTATTATCCTGGTAGTTGGCGATATTAAGTCACATTTTGACACTGTTCCAGTGTGAATTGAATCCCATGATGAGAATGGTTATCGTGATATTTGGTAACAGCAAGTCGTGTGTTGATGCCAAACACGAGGTGAAGCCCAAGGTTAAACAGGAATCCTGGTAGTTGATAATAGCAAGTCCAGCCTAAATTGTTGACTGGAACATAAAACAAAGAGCACAGCAGTATCTGATATACTTCGATTAATATCCGAGTAATGAACATGATTGAATAATTGATAGCAATGATTAAATTTGATTATAGCTATTCAATCATGAATCCAAATAAATAATTTCAAATAGTAGCCATATGTACGATAACAACCACATGTGGTAATTTGGCTGCAAAATAATTAAAGTCAATGATCTGACAAGACAATAATTAGGTAACATAAACATGGCAGTCGTTCAAATTAACGCCATCATGACACAATTAAAATAGGGTGGGAGGGTTTGGGTGTAATTTTGTCTGATGATCCGGCATCGTGGAAGAAGTTGATGAAAAAGGATGCCGAACCCGATATCAATTGCAGACACCAAACCCGTTGGTTTAGCTAAAGCTAACCTGATCCTTATTGGGATAGCGACTAAAGATAAGGTTGCTGTTGCTTGTATAAATGAATTTATCCTTAGGGATAAATTCCAATATCCATGACTCTGCAGACTTGCAGGTCTTAAATAACACATAGTAAAAAAATAAAGAGTTCGCTGTTGTAATTGTTTTTTCACAAAAAACCAAATCTGCCTCCTTTCTGTTTCGATTGAGTAATGTGACAATGACACTTAAATGATAATTTTTTATCTATTTGGATTTTAGACTCTTATCTATTACCGATAAATGCAACTAAATAGACCTATTAAACAATTATTTAATGCCTGAGCAGTCAATAGACTAGAATATTTTCCCCGAGGTGCAGGGAAGAGCTCAGTTTGTTCTTTTGCCAAGGGGAAATATTCTGGTCTTAGACTGCTCAGGCATTAAATAATTGTTTTATTGCCTAATTTAATTTTTAGTATTTTGTGTTCACAATTCTAAATTACAGAAGGTTTTCATACCATTATGCATTCAGGTCATTGTTAATCAATACCAAGGTGACCTTAATGATAAATTGTTTTATTGCCTAATTTAATTTTTAGTATTTTGTGTTCACAATTCTAAACTAGAGCAAAGCTCGTTGCAAAGCAACGAGTGGGTCTTCCGTTAATGTCGAAAGTAAAGCTAGAAGTTCCTCTTCGAAGCAGAGTTTTTAAACCAATAAATGTAAGTAACTAAAACAAAAAGAAAGAAAATCGAATAATTCTTTGTACGAGTTAACAAAATCCGAATGATTCAAAGTACGAATTAACACAAACCTTATCAATTTCAAGAACGACTTAGCAAATACAAATCCTAATGTGTTTAAGTACGATTTAACAATCATCGAATCATTTTAGGTACGAGTTAATTTAACTTTGAACATAACACTATTTTCTTAACCAAGAATGTGGAATCAAAATTTCCGGAAAAATCAATTTTTAAAACCCCAATATCTCTGTAATGCATCGTCCGATTTTAAAAGAGATTTCAGTTTTAAATTCAGCTTAATAAGCTCTTATTTCTTTTTTTTTGATTAATAACACACAAATTATCGCTCAAAAAAAGTTATTATAAAAAGACTTTGTAGCCCTCCTGGCCCCTAATTTGAGGGGTCAGCCCCTTTTTCTTGATATCAATTGAAAGGTATTGCAAATATAAACTTATTTTGTTCAACAAGTGTTCACGAATTGTTAACAGTTCTAGAGATATCTGAACAACTGTGTTTTAGGGGCCGACCCTTAAACTCCTTACCGGGGCCATCAACAAAAATTTTTTAGGTATCATATTGTTAAGAACATTATTTTGAGCAACTTTTCTTCTACAATGCTTTTCAAAATCTTTCTCCTTTTCTAGATAATAATGATCAAAGTTTTGGATTTGTGGCCCCTTGAAACCCCTAATTACGTAACGTATGATTAAGGTATGGTACTGTATAGATAAATAGCTGTACAATGAATATTTTTGCTTCTATAATATATGTAAGCCTTTCCTCAGAATGATCAGCAAGTCCAATTGTTTGTTACCAGGTTGTTTATTAATCAGCGTGATCGTATAGTAAATTGAAGCAGTCCAAATCAAAGAATCTATCTAACATCAATTTACATTAGTATATATAACATTTTACTTATGATTGACAGTTCTGACCAGTCCGGCCCATCTATAATGATCATGAGTGAACATTTAGTGTCAAAATTCCAGAGTTAAATTTTATTTCTAAATAAAGTAACAAAACTGTCAGAAAGAATATTGTGATGCGGGGTTTGAGTCCCCCACCTGGGTATGATGCATCGCTTACTCATAATACATCCATTCATACATGGCTTTAAGGTTACAAAGGTTAAATAGATGGAACAAGCATTACAAGACTAACTTGCAGTATGAGGGCATTCATTACAGACACAGGATCGCCAAATATGACAATTTGTTGACAATTTGTTTATATATTTTCAGTTTGTATTTTACTGTGCCAGAATTAATTAACCTCATTTATGACAAAGAGTATTGGGATGCAGTCTTTAGGTATCCCGCCTTAATATGACGCATCACTTGCGTGCAATATTAGATTGTCATATATAAAAGTATACATAAGTATCATAGTGACCAATATGTAATGATATTAATTCAAGGTCATAGCATGGCTATCTGTTTACATACGTCCCCCAAACAAAAGAAATATCCCGAAGGGAAATTTCTCATGTCTGGAGCCCGGAATAGGAAAGCGTCCTTGATCTCCCCTTGGTCAGATGAACTTCCTAGTGACATACCAGTCAGAACACCTATGTTAAGAGGTAGTATCAAGTGGCATGTTTCCACCTCCAGCTTGGAACATCAGTCGCATACAAGAGCAAATCTGTGATTAGGATATATACATAAAATCATATAGTGTGATTATATCGCATTACAATCATGAAAACAATAATGAATAAATTATGACAATAATGATCAGGATGAAATAATCGTAATTGAAGGTAATCGTAATTCATCATCAAAGTAATACTAAGTATGGTTAAGCTTAATGTCATATAGATATATATACAAAGTCAAGGCATGCTTGCAAGTTCACAAAATATCTCTTTCTTCTAAAGGGTGGAGTTCATGTACTAGCTTCATAGGTTCGGAGTCCATCGGTTTCTTCCTATTGTTCTCCAGAGCGAATACGGAAAATTTAGCACTTTTTACACATTCTACATTAATAATTTTCACAAAATTTCACAATTCCTTTATAAGGAATACACAACTTCTTCATGGCTGCAGCTTAATTATTCATACATCATCGGCACCCGTGGACAGAGGGTTGGCGCGGATGGCGAGGCGGCTTCTCGCGGAGCGTCTCCTGCGTTCCTCTGTTGCGTAGACATCGCGGCCTTCTCTTCCAGGTATTTACGTGCCAGCTCTGGGTCCGGTCTGTAATATTTGGCCCATGGAGATTCTTCATTTTTCCTCTCTCTAAGTAATTGTTGTGCGAGTTTGGTCGAAATTGTGCCCGTACTACTGGTCATTTTGCAAGTTTCGAGTGTTTCGCTCCGTCTGGGTTTCTCTTGGATCCTAATGCTTTTCGAGATTGGTTTAAGTTCAATGGTATCACTAGAGGTCCATTTCTCTGGATTCACACAACAAAATGCATTGTCCTTGGAAGAACCTTTTTTATCTCCGTCACTACCCCTTTTTCGACAACCTGACCAGCAACCACCACAGCATATACCTCCCCACTTTTTAATAGTTTTGCGTTTCTTATACAAAGTCCTAACGTTATTGTTACTGCCAAAGTCAAACACACATAAAACCAAGGACTTCCCACCCAAGATAATAATTCCATGGGTTGCAGATTAGTGACTGGCAATTCCGCCATAAGTGTATTCATAGGAAAAACCTTAATAACTTTTAATTTGTCAGAAATCTTAATTTGTCTTGAATTTTAAAATTACTTTCTTGATTGAAGTAATGATAATGAACCATAAAACCCGAGAAACCTTGTCCCATACTCAAGATGTTGATCGTAATATTTTATTGTTTTTACCAATAATATTAACACAGCATATACAAATAACCGAGGAGCTATGTCCGCGATTGCTAGTCGGCGTATCTCATCTGTTTTAATGTCACAGGGAGTCATCCTGTCATACCTTTTTAAAAGCGTGCAATATATACAAAGCTAAGCTTATTCAAGATTATTTACATCTACAAATACGATACATAAAACTTATTTAGTTTATCATTTTGGCTAATTCCTTTATAATAGCCAACACACACTCTTGATTATTTTCCCTACAGGGGTTAGGGATTGATTTACGCGGTTTAGGGATTGGTTTGAAGCCTAGACCTACTTTAGGGACTATTTCATCTATTTCCATATCTTCATTTAAGTGTACATTTGGGTTATCTAAGGGGTATTTCATAGTCTTGACCACAATTTTCATCACATTGTTCTGACTCGGGGGTCTCATCCTATTCTGAATCTACAGTCTGATCACTCTCGTTTTTATACTGCTGATCATCCATGATCTTCTTAGCTCTTATTCGTCTTTGAAGTTCAGCTAGAGGTATATCCTCTTCGTCTGAAGATCCTTCCCTTTCCCATTGTTTGGACTGTATAGCTCTTTCTAGTGGTTCTGGTTGCATGTCTTCATTTTCCGATGCCGATTCATCTTCTGGTGGCACCACATAGTTAGTTTTTCTTAGAGTTCTTCCACCATCTTCAGTAGTTTGTGCAAGGGGCCAGTGCGAAATGTCTGCCAGTCTTAATTGTCGTGCATGGCATTTGGTGGTTAATCCAGTCAATTGATCTCTCACCACGAAACTAACTGGTCCTTTCTGCTCTATGATTCGGTAATATGGTAGCCACTTTTTATCTAACTTATTTTGTCTTCTGTTGTTCTTAAGGTAGACAGGGTCACCTACCTGAAAATCTTCGTCTTTGCTTTTCTTATCGGCCTGAGTTTTCTGTTTCTTTTTGGCTTCCTTCATATTGCGGTGTACTAGCATGAAAGCTTTGTGTTGTTCTTGAAGGGCAATCTTGTGTTGTTCCTCTCCTGCATATCTCCTTCGAGGTTTCATTAACGTATCAAGAGGTAATACGACATCTCTGTTGTACATAAGGTAATATGGAGAAAACTTTGACGAATCGTTAGGATGGAAGCGAATGGCTGCCAATGTCTGATTGAGATGAATATCCAATGTTTGAGCGTTGTCTGTTATTTTCTTAGCCATTACGTCATGAAGAGTTCTATGAAATCTTTCTACTTTACCATTACCTTGAGGGCTGTAATAAGATGTTTTGATGTGGTTGATGTTCAATTCTTTTAAGGTTTCTTCCACTTTCTTGTTCACATTTTCTGTTCCGTTGTCTGTGAGAATTTGAAGAGGACAGCCATATCTTGGATATATTTCTTCTAAGATAAGATGTACTATGTTGTCAGCTGACTTATCGGGAACGGGAAAAGCTTCTGGCCAACCAGAGTAAATGTCAATAAAAGAGACTATGTACTTGTTTCCTGACAACGATGTTGAATATGGTCCTGATAAATCAAGTCCTACCTTAGCCATTGGAAAAGGTGGTATGTCTGTCTCTTGAAGTGGAGGCTGATTTTTCTTATTGCTCCTCGTTTAGCATACTACACATCCTTCTACATAGGAATATAACCTTTTATATAAATTTGGTATGTAGTACTTTTGTCTGATTACGTCATATGTTTTGTCTACTCCCATATGTCCAAGTCCGTCATGATACTGTTGCACTACTAAAAGTTCTAACTCACGTGGTACATACAGTCGAAGTCTTGGGCCTTCAGAGTCTCCATCTGAAAGATAGTACATTAAACCATCAATTTCCAGAAACTTCTTTTCTTCAGTTACCGTTGCTGTTCCTTTTTTAACCGATTCTTCAGTTTCTTGATCTGATCATCGTTTTGTTGACTTTCTTTGATGTTGATTTCTTCTGGTAGATCAATAAATGGTTTGATCAATTCGTCGTGTTGCTTAACCTCACATTTGGCCAATCTCTTAGGTGACAAGGCATTTGAGTTAAGTACGTTTACTTCAAAGAAATTGTCCTTAACATCTGGTTCATCATGTTCTGAGTGCTCTTCCTCTTCACATTTAGGATTGACTGTAGGTAACCTGGATAAAAGATCTGCACAGCAATTAAATCTTCCTTCTATGTACTCTACCTTACAGTTATATCCTGTGATACTTAATGCCCATAGTTGAATTTTCTTATTCTGCATTGGAGATTCTAAGATATATTTTAGCGGCTTATGGTCTGTTCGTATAATAAACTGCGCACCGTGTAAGTAATGGTCTAACTTCTGAAGGGCGTAGTGGATTGCAAATGCCTCCTTTTCTATGGTTGACCATTTTTCTTGAGTTTTACTCAGCGTATGGGATAAGTAATATATTGGCTTATCGTCTCCTTCATCTGTTCTTTGGGTGAGGCACGCTCCAATACAATTGTCGCTGGCATCGGTGTACAAGATGTACGGCTTATTAGTATCTGGATATGCTAGCAAAGGCACTACCGTTAAACTTTCTTTAATAAAGTCAAATGCTTTTTGGCAATATGGTGTCCACTTAAACCTTGAATACTTTCTGGTTAAGTCAATCAATGGTTCTGCAATCTTTGAGAAGTTTGGTATGAATCTCCTGTAATAACTACACATACCTATAAAGCCACGAACCTCTCGGACTGTAGTGGGCGCAGGTAACTTTCTTATAGCTTCGACTTTCTTTGGATCAGGTGTAACGCCATGTTCATTGATGATGAAACCAAGATATTCAGTCTGTTCCTTGAAGAAACTACACTTCTTAAGTTTTAATTTTAGTCTATGCTTTCTTAGGCGATTAAAAACGTCTTGAATATGACGAAGATGATCTTCCGGTGTCTCTGAGAATATAAGAATGTCATCCAGGTATGCGATGGCAAACTCCTCTTGTCCTTGAAGAACTATGTTCATCAGCTCTTGAAAGACTGCCGGGGCATTACTCAACCCAAATGGCATCCGGTTGAATTGGAATAATCCTTTGTGACATGCAAAGGCAGTTTTTTCTTTACTTGAATCGTCTAATTTCACTTGCCAATATCCACTCTTTAAATCTAATGCAGTAAAATATTTTGCCTTACCTAGTAAACATAGGATGTCATCAATCAACGGTAGCGGGAATGAGACTGGTTTCACTATCTTATTTAAGCTTCTAAAGTCAACGCACATCCGGTCTGATCCGTCTTTTTTCTTCACAACTACTAAGGGAAATGACCAAGGTGATTGTGATCTCTCAATAATCTTTGCGTCCATCATTTCCGGTATGGCCTTGTCAATTATCTGTCTTTTATTTAAGGGTACACGGTAGGGTCTATTCTTTATTGGGTGATGGTCTCCAGTTTCTATCTTCATTTTAACAGTATCAGTAACTCCAAGATCACTGTCTTTCTTTGCAAATAAATCATTGTTTTTGCTCACAAGTCTTTTGATTGGGTGTTCGAATCGTTTAGGTACATCAATTTCTTTTTTTGTGTCTTGAGTAATCTGTATTTCTGAGATTTCCTTCTGTTTTAATGCGGTAACGCGTCCTACGATGTAGCCTCTCGGAATTTTATAATCTCTGTTAGTTTGGTTAACGAAGATCATTGGAAGTTTCTTATCCTTTCGAACTCTACAAACGGTGTCTTTTAAATATAGTCCTGGATCTTCCATAATGCAGTTATTGTCTATGCTGTTCACTTCAACTAAGTCACTTTCTTTCAGAGAGAAATTGTTATTTATTTTTCCATAGAATACTGTCACCGTGTTTGGCCTCATAATAAGTTTCTTAGGTGTTTTTAGCTCACCTGAGCTGAAAGCTCAAGTGAGCTTTTCTGATCACATTTTGTCTGTCGTCCGTCTGTCTGTCTGTCTGTCTGTCCGTCTGTCTGTCCGTCTGTCCGTAAACTTTTCACATTTTCAACATCTTCTCCAGAACCACTGGGCCGATTTCAACCAAACTTGGCACAAAGCACCCTTAGGCAAAGGGGATTCAAAGTTGTGAAAATTAAGGACCACGCTCTTTTTAAAGGGGAGATAATTGGCAATTATTGGAAAATTTTGAGAAATTTTCAAAAATCTTCTTCTCAAGAACCATTTGGCCAGGAAAGCTGAAACTTATGTGGAAGGATCCTCAGCTTGTGTAGATTCAAAATTGTGAAAATCATGATCCCCGGGGGTAGGGTGGTGCCACAATGGGGGGTCAAATTTTTACATAGGAATATATAGAGTAAATCTTTAAAAATCTTCTTCTCAGAAACTAATCAGCCAGGAAAGCTGAAACTTACGTGGAAGCATCCTCAGCTAGTGTAGAATCAAAGTTGTGAAAATCATGACCCCCGGGGTGGGATGGGGCCACAATGGGGGTTGAATTTTTACATAGGAATATATAGAGTAAATCTTTAAAAATCTTCTTCTCAGAAACTAATCAGCCAGGAAAGCTGAAACTTATGTGGAAGCATCCTCAGCTAGTGTAGATTCAAAATTGTGAAAATCATGATCCCCGGGGGTAGGGTGGTGCCACAATGGGGGGTCAAATTTTTACATAGGAATATATAGAGTAAATCTTTAAAAATCTTCTCCTCAGAAACTAATCAGCCAGGAAAGCTGAAACATATGTGGAAGCATCCTCAGCTAGTGTAGAATCAAAGTTGTGAAAATCATGACCCCCGGGGGTGGGATGGGGCCACAATGGGGGGTTGAATTTTTACATAGGAATATATAGAGTAAATCTTTAAAAATCTTGTTCTCAGAAACTAATCAGCCAGGAAAGCTGAAACTTATGTGGAAGCATCCTCAGCTAGTGAAGAATCAAAGTTGTGAAAATCATGACCCCAGGGAGTAGGGTGGTGCCACAATGAGGGCTCAAATTTTTACATAGGAATATATAGAGTAAATCTTTAAAAATCTTCTTCTCAGAAACTAATCAGCAAGGAAAGCTGAAACTTTTGTGGAAGCATCCTCAGCTAGTGTAGAATCAAAGTTGTGAAAATCATGACCCCCGGGGGTTGGATGGGGCCACAATAAGGGTTGAATTTTTACATAGGAATATATAGAGTAAATCTTTAAAAATCTTCTTCTCAGAAACTAATCAGCCAGGAAAGCTGAAACTTATGTGGAAGCATCCTCAGCTAGTGTAGATTTAAAGTTTAGAAAAGCATGACCCTCGGGGGTGGGATGGGGCCACAATGGGGGGTTGAATTTTTACATAGGAATATATAGAGTAAATCTTTAAAAATCTTGTTCTCAGAAACTAATCAGCAAGGAAAACTGAAACTTTTGTGGAAGCATACTTAGCTAGTGTAGAATCAAAGTTGTGAAAATCATGACCCCCGGGGTGGGATGGGGCCACAATGGGGGGTTGAATTTTTACATAGGAATATATAGAGTAAATCTTTTAAAATCTTTTTCTCAGAAACTAATCAGCCAGGAAAGCTGAAACTTATGTGGAAGCACCCTCAGCTAGTGTAGAATCAAAGTTGTGAAAATCATGACCCCTGGGAGTAGGGTGGTGCCACAATGAGGGGGGGGGGGTCAAATTTTTAGATAGGAATATATAGAGTAAATCTTAAGAAATCTTCTTCTCAGAAACTAATCAGCCAGGAAAGCTGAAACTTAAGTGGAAGCACCCTCAGCTAGTGTAGAATCAAAGTTGTGAAAATCATGACCCCTGGGAGTAGGGTGGTGCCACAATGGGGGGGGGGGTCAAATTTTTACATAGGAATTTATAGAGTAAATCTTTAAAAATCTTCCTTTCAGAAACATATCAGCCAGGAAAGCCGAAACTTATGTGGAAGCACCCTCAGCTAGTGTAGAATCAAGATGTGAAAATCATGACCCCTGGGGGTAGGGTGGGGTCACAATGGGGATCGAATTTTTACATAGGAATATATAGAGTAAATCTTTAAAATCTCTTAAACTAAGTAGCTAGGAAAGGTGAAACTTATGTGGAAGTATCCTCAGGTAAGGACTAGGTAGATTTAAGTTTGTTCAAATCATGACCCCCAGGGGTAGGATGGGGTCACAACGGGGAGGGGGGAGGGAGACAAATTTTTGACATAGGAATATATGGAGAAATATCTTCTACAAAACCATTTGTCTAGAAAATCTGTAACTTTAGTAAAAGCAACCTTGGGTAGTGTAGATTCAAATTCGTTAAAATAAAAATCTTGAGGAGTAGGGTGGGGCCACATTCAGGATCCAATTTTACAAAGGAAAACATTTTTAATTCACAAAAACTGAAATGTTATAATATATATGGTTTTACTTATATGCAAACATTTTGCCAATTTGAGATTCTTTAAAATTGTTAAGACTTTTGCCCCTGGACGATTCTTGGGCCTCACAAGGGGTTCAGAGTTTGATGTAGGTTTATATCCCATGTATAAACAATTGTCTAGGATCTTGTTGAGAACTGCGATGCTCAACATGTGATATGAATATAAAATCATCCTGTCAAAAAAGGGACTTGATTATAAACATAAGAATATCTACATGTATAACTACATTGTCCAGATATTTTGTATTATGTCGATCTCCATTAAGCTGATTTTATCATGCCTATTGTTGCTCAGGTGAGCGATGTGGCCCATGGGCCTCTTGTTACAATAGTTGAGATGTGTAAATCTTCTTTAAGTTCCGCGTATACTTTGCCATCAATACGCATGAGTCCAAGATCAAAGTATAAACGAACATTGTGTTCCTTGAGCCAATCACGACCGAGAATCATGTTTCGGTTGAGTCCCTTTGTCACATAAAGTTTGTGGTCTAAAGTTAATCCTGAAATCTTAAAGGAAATATTTACATACCCTATCGCAATTAAAGAATTACCATTTGCTGCTTGTAGAGAGGGGATGTCATTTTTAAACAACTTTGGGCGGGGAAATAGATTATCATACATTTTCTTACTAATTAGAGATACGGCTGCACCTGTATCTACCAAAGCCCTGAATTTATTTTTACCTATTTTCAATAAATAGCTACTGGGGTTGTTAGTAAAATTAATTTCATAAGTAGGTCTTTGTTTAAAGTTCTTTCTTCGGACTTCAACGAAGGAAGAACGTTTTAGTTTTCCTGTTTTTGTTTATCAACAGAAGAGTGCGGTTTGAAATTTTGAGATGGTCCCTCATTTACTCGGTTTCTAAAATCATATGTTCGGCCTTGGCGATCTGATGATCTGCCCCGATTTTGCTGCGTTCTCTGATACATACGCGAACTCCAACAATCTGCACGTACATGACCTACTTTACCACAATTCCAACATTCCACAGGTGACCGGGGATTCTGCTCTATATTATGTACCGGTTTGTTTTGACTGAGTCGTTTATTCATTTGAGGACGGGACCTGATTTGGGATTTATTTTGAGAACAAAATGGAGCCCTATGACCCGTTTGTTTACATTTAAAACACCTACTATTTCGCGCATGGTCAATTTCCATTGGTTCTACATGCCTTGTTTCTATTGAGGTAAGACTATCTGCTCTATCCAGAGTAGTATCAAAATTTGAATGAGTTCGTCCGTTGTCATTACTTTGTACAATTTCTGTCATATTTGACCCTCTTATTGCTAGTCTCTGTCTCAGGTTTTGTTCTCGCATTGCTATTTGAATTGCGGATTCTAAATCTTTAGGGTTTTCTCGCAAAATTTTCATTCTGAGGTAGTCGAATGTCAACCCGTCACAAAAGATATCTACTAACTGTTGTTGTACCAAATGGTCTTTTAGTCTGTCTTTATTGTAGGCGTCTTCCGCGATTTGTAATAGTCTCTCAGCGAACAACTGAACACTTTCATTTGAATTTTGTCGAGTCCTACGCATTACTGCTAACGCGTGTTGGGGATCTGTTATTTCTGCAAATCTATTTTTAAGGGATTCTTTGAGATCGTTCCAAGATGGGATTTCTTCAGACGCATCTGTTTCATCTAAATACCTTTTAATATAATCCCCCACTGAACCCTTACTCGTTATGTATGCAAGCATGGGGATCTCATGACCTTGTTTCCCAGACATAACACTATACTTTTCAACTTCTTTTATCCATTGTTTAAATTTTTTCGCATCTCCTTCAAAAGGAGTTATCACAGAAGATAGGGGCACTGAAATTGCGGCTGTCATAGCTTTAACTTGACCAATGAAAAAATCTTTATCATCATCCTGATTTGGGACTCGGTGTCGAGGTTCACGAGTTTCATACAACCTAGCGTCATGATATGTTTCAAAAGTATTTTGTTTAACATTTTCTTTACTCTGACCCAACCCCGCGAATTGTTCTTCTAATTGCTCCATTTGATTTTTAAATTCTTTTTTATCAAACCCATCACCTGTTGCCATATTGGTTGCTTAGACAAAGTTGCTTACTTCGAGATAGTTACAAGAGACATATAGAAATGGTTCTTACCTTATTTTCTTTGACTTCGCTTAGTCCTGGTCACGGGCACCAAGAAAGTTTGTGTAAGCCTTTCCTCAGAATGATCAGCAAGTCCAATTGTTTGTTACCAGGTTGTTTATTAATCAGCGTGATCGTATAGTAAATTGAAGCAGTCCAAATCAAAGAATCTATCTAACATCAATTTACATTAGTATATATAACATTTTACTTATGATTGACAGTTCTGACCAGTCCGGCCCATCTATAATGATCATGAGTGAACATTTAGTGTCAAAATTCCAGAGTTAAATTTTATTTCTAAATAAAGTAACAAAACTGTCAAAACTGTCAGAAAGAATATTGTGATGCGGGGTTTGAGTCCCCCACCTGGGTATGATGCATCGCTTACTCATAATACATCCATTCATACATGGCTTTAAGGTTACAAAGGTTAAATAGATGGAACAAGCATTACAAGACTAACTTGCAGTATGAGGGCATTCATTACAGACACAGGATCGCCAAATATGACAATTTGTTGACAATTTGTTTATATATTTTCAGTTTGTATTTTACTGTGCCAGAATTAATTAACCTCATTTATGACAAAGAGTATTGGGATGCAGTCTTTAGGTATCACGCCTTAATATGACGCATCACTTGCGTGCAATATTAGATTGTCATATATAAAAGTATACATAAGTATCATAGTGACCAATATGTAATGATATTAATTCAAGGTCATAGCATGGCTATCTGTTTACATATATAACAAATTATTTTTCAGTAAAAAGTTATTATAAAAAGACTTAAGAACCCTCTTTGCCCCTAATTTAAGGGGCCAGCCCTTTTTTCTTGATATCAAATAAAAGATTTCGTAATAATAAACACATTTTGTTCAACAAGTGTTCAGGAATTGTTGACCGTTTTAAAGATATCTGAACTAATGTGTTTTAGGGGCCGACCCTTAAACTCCTTGCTGGGGCCACCAACAATTTTTTTTTAGGTAGCAAATTGCTGAGAACATTATTGTAAGCATTTTTTGTTCTACAATGCGTTTTAAAATATTTCTCCTTTTCTAGATATAAATGATCAAAGTTTTGGACTTGTGGCCCCTTGAAACCCCTAATTACGTAACATATGATTAAGGTGTGGTACTGTATAGATAAACAGCTGTACAATAAACATTTTTGCTTCTATAATTGATAACAAATTATTGTTCAGTAAAGAGTTATTGAAAAATTACTTTAGAGCCCTCTTGGCCCCTATTTTGAGGGGTCAGCCCCTTTTTTATGATATCAAAGGAAAGCCTTTGGAAATTGAAACAACTTTTGCATTACATGTTTTAACAAATTATTTACAGGTTAAAAGATATTTTACAAAACGTGTTAAAATTTTGCCAAAAATTGTGGTGCTAATTTTCGACCTTGGGCGAGCTTCGGCGCCTTGCGCATTTTCCACAATGTCAAATACAGAGGATCATCTACAGACATCCATCTACATATTCCTGAAAATTTCACGTTTTTATTACCATTTGTTTCGGAGGAGTTACATGGACAAAATGGTCCTTAAAAATTTACAAAATCTTAAAAATCTCAAACCGGAAGTGACGTCATCAGCTTAAAATTTTATATAAGCAAGCACGTTTAATGCTCTATCAGTCCTGTAAATTTGGTGAAAATCGCCCAAACAGTTTTTGAGTTATAGCGCTCGAAAAATGTCAGAGGAAAAATAATAATATAAAACTAGACACGATCTCGTTGCGAGCAAAGAGGAAGTCTTCCGTCCGATTTTAAGAAGGTGATATGACATCATCGACTTTGATTTTCGACAAGAAAACGTGATCTGTAAAAAGGAGTGGAGTAATTATGCTTTTCTGCATCGCTTTGTATAAGTTCTCTTACGTTGCTTTTTTAAAAACCTAGCATTTCTTCCAATTGAGATAGAAACGATTAAACTTATTGCTTCTGGCCCCTAAAAGCCCCTAATTAGATAAGTAAATCATTATATTGTTAGGATATAAACGTAGTATACCTTATTTTGCTTTTATAACCCTCACAAAATATCCCTCAGTAAACGGCTACAGATAGAAGACTTTAGGACCCTCTGGTCCCCTTATGTGAGGGGCCAGCCTCTTGGTATCAAATGACCGGTCATTTCACTCTAAACACATTTTGTTCAGCAAGTGCTTAGAAATTTGTTACCGTTTTTAATGTATACGACAAAGAACGGGCCGTTTACGAAATGTTGAAAGTTGCATATTGTTTAGTACATCATTTTGAGCATCTTTCGTTCTATACTGCATTTCATAATATCTTTTCTTTCTGAGGTATAGGTGATCAAAACTTCAAAACTTAGGACTTTTGACCCATAAAACCCCTAATTACGTAACACATGATAAAATCATTACATTGCTAGAATAAATCACTGTGAGATAAACATATTAGCTTCTATAACCTTTCACAAAATATCTCTCAGTGAAGGGCTACATAAAAAAAACTTTAGAGACCTCTGGACCCCTAATTGTAGGGGCCAGCCTCTTTTTCTTGATATCAAATGAAAGGTCATTATATTCTAAACACATTTTGTTCAACAAGTTTTTAGAAAATCGTTACCGTTCTTGAGATATATGGGAAAAACATTTTAGGGGCCGGCCCTTTATCTCCTTATAGGGGCCGTTTAACGAAATTTTGAAGGTTGCATATTGTTTAGTACATCATTTTGAGCATCTCTCCTTCTATACTGTATCTCAAAATATTTTTCCTTTCTGAGATATGGGTGATCAAAATTTTGGACTTTTGGCCCCTAAAAACCCCTAATTACGTAACACATGATAAAATCATTACATTGCTTGGATAAATCACTATGAGATAAACATATTTGCTTCTATAACCTTTCACAAAATATCTATCAGTAAAGGGCTACAGATAAAAAAAACTTTAGAGACCTCTGGACCCCTAATTGTAGGGGCCAGCCTCTTTTTCTTGATATCAAATGAAAGGTCATTATATTCTAAACACATTTTGTTCAACAAGTGTTTAGGAAATCGTTACCGTTCTTGAGATATATGGGAAAAACATTTTAGGGGCCGGCCCTTTATCTCCTTATAAGGGCCGTTTAACGAAATTTTGAAGGTTGCATATTGTTTAGTACATCATTTTGAGCATCTTTCCTTCTATACTGCATTTCAAAATATTTTTCCTTTCTGAGATATGGGTGATCAAAATTTTGGACTTTTGGCCCCTAAAAACCCCTAATTACGTAACACATGATAAAATCATTACATTGCTTGGATAAATCACTATGAGATAAACATATTTGCTTCTATAACCTTTCACAAAATATCTATCAGTAAAGGGCTACAGATAAAAAGTTTTAGAGACCTCTGGTCCCCTAATTGTAGGGGCCAGCCCCTTTTTCTTGACATCAAATGAAAGGTCCTTTAAATCTAAACACATTTTGTTCAACAAGTGTTTAGAAAATCGTTACCGTTCTTGAGATATATGGGAAAAAACATTTTAGGGGCCGGCCCCTTATCTCCTTATAAGGGCCGTTTAACGGAATTTTGAAGGTTGCATATTGTTTAGTACATCATTTTGAGCATCTTTCCTTCTATACTGCATTTCAAAATATTTTTCCTTTCTGAGATATAGGTGATTAAAATGTTGGACTTTTGGCCCCTAAAAACCCCTAATTACGTAACACATGATAAAATCAATACATTGCTTTCATAAATCACTGTGAGATAAACATATTTGCTTTTATAACCTTTCACAAAATATCTATCAGTAAAGGGCTACAGATAAAAAACTTTAGAGACCTCTGGTCCCCTAATTTTAGGGGCCAGCCCCTTTTTCTTGATATGAAATGAAAGGTCCTTTAAATCTAAACACATTTTGTTCAACAAGTGTTTAGAAAATCGTTACCGTTCTTGAGATATATGGGAAAGAAAGTTTTAGGGGCCGATCCCTTATCTCCTTATAGGGGCCGTTTAACGGAATTTTGAAGGTTGCATATTGTTTAGTACATCATTTTGAGCATCTTTCCTTCTATACTGCATTTCAAAATATCTTTCCTTTCTAAGATATGGGTGATCAAAATTTTGGACTTTTGGCCCCTAAAAACCCCTAATTACGTATCGCATGATAAATCATTACATTGCTTGAATAAATCACTGTGAGATAAACATATTCGCTTCTATAACCTTTCACAAAATATCTATCAGTAAAGGGCTACAGATAAATAACTTTAGAGACCTCTGGTCCCCTAATTTTAGGAGCCAGCCCCTTTTTCCTGATATCAAATGAAAGGTCCCATATTCCTAAACACATTTTGTTCAACAAGTGTTTAGAAATTCTTTACCGTTCTTGAGATATATGGGTGAGAACGTTTAAGGGGCCGATCCCTTATCTCCTTATAGGGGCCGTTTAACGGAATTTTGAAGGTTGCATATTGTTTAGTACGTCATTTTGAGCATCTTTCCTTCTATACTGCATTTCAAAATATTTTTCCTTTCTGAGATATGGGTGATCAAAATTTTGGACTTTTGGCCCCTAAAAACCCCTAATTACGTAACACATGATAAAATCATTACATTGCTTGGATAAATCACTATGAGATAAACATATTTGCTTATATAACTTTTCACAAAATATCTATCAGTAATGGGCTACAGATAAAAAACTTAAGAGACCTCTGGTTCCCTAATTTTAGGGGCCAGCCCCTTTTTCTTGGTATAAAATGAAAGGTCTTGTAAATATAAACTTTTTTTACATTACATCTTTTAACAAAATATTTTTCAGAAAAGAGATAAACAAAGAAAATCCGAAAAAATTACAACTTTTTTTAATCTCAATTTTCGGGTCCAGGCTTTGAGACTCTTTAAGCCAGACATTTATTATCGCCTTTAGACATATCTACAATCTTTCGTCTATCATCCCTGAAAATTTGAACTCAATATCTTTTACCGTTAAGGAGGAGTTCAATGGACAAGCAGACCCTTTAAAATTTACTAAATCGTCAATATCTCAGAAACGGAAATAACGTCATCAATATAAAAAATTTCCAATAAGGTTCAGATCAACATCTATCAGATCTGAAAGTTTCATTAAAATCGACCGAGCCGTTTTCGAGAACTCGCGTGCACAAAATTTGTAATAAAAGAAAAAAAAAAATTGAGCAAAGCTCGTTGCAAAGCAGCGAGTGGGTCTTCCGTTAATGTCAAAAGTAAAGCTAGAAGTACCTCTAAGAAGCAGAGTTCTTAAACTAGTAACAAAAGTAACTTTAGTACCAAAAAACATCGAAGGATTCTTGGTACGACTTAACAAAATCCGAATAATTTTAAGTATGGATTAACAAAAACCTCAACGATTTCAAGAACGACTTAACAAAAAAAATCCGAATGTGTTTAAGTACGACTCAACAAATTTCAGTTCATTTTAGGTACAAGTGAAATTAACCTTGAACTAACATCTGTTTTTTTAACCCAGAATGCAGAATTAAAATTTCCGTAAAAATCAATTTTTTAACGCTAAAATCCCGCAATCAATCATTCGAATTTTAAACGGATTTCAGTTTTAAATTCAGCTTGATAAGCTTTTTTTGCGTTCATGATTAACAACAAACTATTGTTTCGGTAATAGTTATAATGAAAAGCTTTTTGAGTTCTCCTGGCCCCTAATTTGAATGGCCAGCCCCGTTTTTTGATATCAAATAAAAGGTCTCGTAAATATAAACATATTTTGTTCAGACCGTTCAAGTTATATATGAAACACTGTGTTTTAGGGGCCGACCCTTAAACTCCTTTACGGAACCACCAACAAAAATCTTTGACGTAGCATTTTGTTTCTAACATTATTCTGAGCAACTTTTCCTCTACAATGCTTTTCAAAGGGCTGACCTTTCGTACTGTGTGCTTGTTGCATCATCAATTGTCAGAAACTTACCGATGTATAGTTTACTTTATTATACCTCTGTGAATATTTTCTTTGTAAAATTACTATGAACCAGACAACTTTGAGATGGTGACCATTTCAAAGGGCCCCGCTTAAGTTATTTCAGAGATTTTGCTTTGACCTTGACCTATAACTTAGAAATTTTCCAGCTGGCATAGAACTTCTAATTCAATCTCATTCTGCCTACCATACAGACACTTTTGTTCAATCTGACCAAGATTAAGCATAACTGGGAAATAATCTACGGTCTAAAACTGGTTTTAAAGAGATCTAATATGAACTTCACATTGACTTGGTTTAAGGTCACTGCACGTCATTAACCATAAACCTCTTTTTAGGTAAAGTATAAGCCAAATAGGGGCTAAAAGGACAGTAAATATGTCTCTTAAAATACAGATTTTTGTGTGATCTGATACGACCTTGACACTTGGTCTACAAATATCATTCGAGGTCATTGCATATCCTTTGATCAAAGGCAACATGTGGGTGAAGTATGAGCCAAATTGGAGCAAACGGCGAGAAGATATACTCCGTACAAGGATTTTTTTTATATAATTCTGCTATGATCTTCACAGTTGACCTTGAAAATTGGTTCAAAGTCACTACACACCTTTTACTCAAAAGCTCTGCATATGTGAAGTCTAAGCCAACTAGGGCTAAGTGGAAAGTATAACTGCTCTGAAAAAAGGATTTCTGCATGATCCGACATGACCTTGACCCTTTACCTACAAAATTCATTCAAGGTCACTGCACATCGTTTGATCATAGAGACACTCTATGAGTGAAGTATTAGCCAGATTGGACCAAAGGGAGAGAAGATATGCCCCAGACAAGGATTTAATATATAATTCTGCTATGACCTTAACCTTTTATCTAGAAACATGGTTCAAGGTCACTGCACACTTTTTACCTAAAGGCACCCTGTGGATGAGGTATGAGCCATATTGGGCCAAGGGGAGAGAAGCTATACTCCAGACAAGCGATCTCGGACGGACAGACAGACAAACTGATCACTAGAGGGTGCCCTCATAAACATGCTTTTTTATCTAATTTGAAATAGTATCCATGCTATCTGCCGACGGTGAATAGTCATCAAAACCATTCATCGGCAGAATTCGATTTTCCTCCTTTTTAAACTCGGAACACCTCTGACATAATCAGATCGCCACATTAAATACAAAGTTCGATAACTCTAATTTGTTTATCATCAAGTCTTAAACTCGGAACACCTCTGACATAATCAGATCGCCACATTAAATACAAAGTTCGATAACTCTAATTTGTTTATCATCAAGTCTTAGAAATTCTGCATCATGGACAAAAAAAGTTTTCTTCGGTATAATAAAATACCAATTTACTGACTATTCGGACAATAGCAAGTTTATTGTCCCCCTCGACAGCAACTATTTCCCTTGGCTTTGCCTCGAAAATAGTTGCTGTCTTGGAGGACAATAAACTTGCTATTGTCCTCATACCCAGTAAATAGGTATATAATGTCCCATCCACCTACATTTCGTGTTATTTAACCTCCCGTTTGTAACCTGCAATTTCACTGTGTAAAGTCAACACAACAGTCATAGCTGCAAGTTTCACAATTTATTTCTGCTTCCCATGTTCTCAATATTAGGGGCCTTCATATTGCTTACCAATTCCACCAAGAGACATCCCTATAATTTAAACTCATTTCATGAATCTATGCAACACTGGTTAGCCTTTAAGTACAGTCACTCTCAATTTTACAAAAATATTGTCGGTACTTTATTCGAAACTGCCCCTTGTACCTTTAACTTAGTACACTAACATTTTATGAAAAGACAAATTGTCTTGGAATAAGAAAGCTAATGCAAGTCTGAGAAAAAGTATACCCCATATTGCCAATTCCATTGAGGTTTAAGAAAAATATGGCCATTTAAGTGAACCCACCATTTCCGCTTTCCTTTAGTAAACACAGATTCATAGGGTTCTCCATAGTAAAACATCTTTACCTGACATTTTAGAGGTCAATTGTTGTTCAAACACCTTTAATAAGAAACCTTATTCAATACAACATACATCTACATGATATTATCATGATAAAAGCATCACATCACTTAGAAATGCCCTTACATGTATACCCCCCCCCCCCATCTTTTGATTTTCATAAAAAGTCATGGTTTGAAATGTTTTCCCTAATTTTATGAAACTTGTGGCAATTTCCTCGAGTCATTTCTTACACATATTTGAAAACAATCATCAATGATTCTAAAACTTGATCTTTTTTGTTTATTGAATGATTTGTACCATTTTAATTAACAAATAGATATGCTGTCCTGCATGTGGTTTCTTGTTTTCATGAAAAAAAAGTAATCTAACAATCATATTTAGTGAATATCTAATCCATTCTGGTTTCTAGTCTCCTTTTAACCATGCTTAAACAGTAAGACCTTAGGATACAAGTTTGACAACTGTCTTAAATTAAAATTAAATTCAAACACACCTGGGTAGCTGAATACGGATGAGAACTCCATGAAAAATGTTCAAATTTGACATGTTTTTCTACATATGCATATATACATTAAAAATGTAAAAATATGTTGTTTCTTGTTCATTTCAAAAGTAATTATCATAGCAGATGTTATTTCCTGGTCAAATGTACATTTACATATCCTACATGTAATCTTAATGGAGACAATTGAAGAGAGAGATGATTTTTCAATTATGTAAACACATCTAAATATCATTATAAAATACAAAATAAAGGAAACATAATTGCATACTTTATTTGAAAAACAAATTTTCACAACTAACAATTGTAAATTTCTTTAAACAGCTTTTATTTTGTTTGTCATAATTTCTTATCAAACACAAACCACAACAAGGATGATGCTTTCTTAAAGTTCCATTATTGTTCATGCTTTATCCTACTTAATTTGAATTACCGGTAAATAATCTGTAGAACACAGGGAATATGCATGTGGGTAGAGGTAACCGGTTAACCTCAAGAGCTCAATCAGAAACCACAAGAATCAACAAGTAAGAGCCATGTGGCCGCCACGTGGTAACAAGAGTCTGTTTTGGGCTGAAATTTAAAAAAATCAATTAGCTGTGTTAACATACTAATAATAGCTATGTTTACATTAACATATGCATAGTATTTCTGGAAAAAATACACTAACCATGCAGTGTAGTAAGTATGACATATCCCAATACATGACATCAACATTTAGGCAGTACAAAAACAAAAATTTTCATATCAAGTCATCATATCAATTATCATAACATTAAAACATTTTCTTGTGTATAGACACATATCAAATTGAGAGAGAGAGAGAGAGAGAGAGAGAGAGAGAGAGAGAGAGAGAGAGAGAGAGAGGGGAGGAAGAGAGAGAAGAGACAGACAGACAGAGACACAAAGAGAGAGTTTGCTTTACCCATTGTGCGACTGCGACAGTCAATATTTCAATTCGAAAACTAAAAATGGATATCACCCATCCAAACAGCGTCAGATTATAAGCTTCTGCTATACCATGTTTTGTCAATTCTACTGGTTTTTGCGAATAAATTTAGCGAGAAGATTTTTGGTTTTATTATCAATTACATGTTTTAAAATCAATACTATGCATAATGCGCATAAAATTTCATGAACTATTTTACAAAGCTTTATTTTTCTGCTGCACATAGAAAAAAAAATGAGGGATTGATTTTATACGCTTATTTCAAAATTCAATGCATTGTTGATTTTTTTTTCTACTAGACAAAGATATTTCTGTTACAAAATTAAGTTGCTTTCTGACGCTTTGCCAAGATTGAAAGCATGAGAGAGAGAGAGAGAGAGAGAGAGAGAGAGAGAGAGAGAGAGAGAGAGACAGAGAGAGAGAGAGATATGAGCAGAGTATCAATGATTAAAATCCACATATATTTGTCTTAATTTAAAATTGTTTACAAACTATGTAGATTTGATATGCATGAAAAGTTTACTTAAAAATGAAACAATATGTATAAAAGATAAACTACACTAGTTACAGCATTCTACACTTGTGTACCTTGGGACCCCCACCCCTTTTAAAAGCACTGTTTTACAGTGTATGATGTGTAGTTCAATACAAATAGACATACATATATATAGCAAAATAACAAATAAAAATTCCAAACAGCGATGTGCAAAACATACACGTGTAAATACACTTGACTAGAATAATCTGAGATTCCTCTGACTCTAATCCCCGCTTTTATATTGTGACGCACGTCACAATATAAAAGCGGAGGTTACGAGGCTGGAGTCAGAGAAATCTCGGGTTAGACTGAAAAGTGCAAGTCAACAGGACATATCCTATATTAAAACATACCTTTATATTCTTTCAAACGATAGTTGAGATGCATTTTCCACTATCGAAGTTTTGCAAGCCATGCATCATATGAAAATGTCGACACTTCACTGTCAGCTGTTCGCAATCAAAACAAGGCGCGTTGACGTTGCAAATTGTACGATACTTATTTCGATTTTAAATAAACATGTTTGTGTTTGA
Source organism: Magallana ariakensis (assembly GCA_020458035.1). Classification (NCBI taxonomy): domain Eukaryota; kingdom Metazoa; phylum Mollusca; class Bivalvia; order Ostreida; family Ostreidae; genus Magallana; species Magallana ariakensis. Next base: position 15,958,457 of record CM035813.1, on the reverse strand, counting down.
AATGCATAGTACAAATTAGCGTGTATAACTTGCATATATGCATTCATTTTGCAAGTAAAAATTATAATAAATAGAGCTAGGTATATTGAAATATTTACAAACTCTTCATTCAATGAATCAATATCAGGGTACGTGTACGTGTTCAACAACTGTCTGACGATTAGGCATGGCTTATATTGCAACTTACGCTTTTATCAAGTCTCAGCAAAGTCTTTCTTAACTAATGACTTTCAATAGCTTTTCGCTGTTAAAATCGGGAAAGGTGTGTTCCACCTGCTTCGTTTTTTATTATGATTCCGATAAAAAAAAAGTCACTATTTTCTAAACTGGTATCATATATATTCAACGTACTAGTCAATCAAATTAACGATATCGTTTCAATGCACACGCTAATTAACTATTTAATAACAGAGTTCGGTTTTATGACCAGCATGCAATTATCGAATTAGTTTTGGTACGAGGTATTTTGACTTTGAACTTAAGACTATTTTCTGAACCAAGAACGCGGAATCAAAATTTCCGGAAAAATCAATTTTTGAACTCTGATACCTCTGCAATGCGTCGTCCGATTTTTAAACGGATTTCAGTTTCGTATTGAGCATGTAAAAATCTACAAAAAAAGTTAACGTTTTTAATTAACTCAAAAAATCGAAAATTTCGAAAATTTTGAAATGCTTCCGGTTTGGACCGGAAGTGACGGAAGGCGAATTCCAGCCTTATGTCCCAATAAAAATGATAAATGTATAAACACAGAAAATTTCAAGTCTCTATCTTAAAGCGTTTTTGAAAAACGCCCTGGACAAAATCACTTTTTAAAAATTTTAAAATTGACGTAACGTAAAAATAAAAGTGACGTTGTAATAGAAACTTTAACATCTTTAAGGGACAATAATGTCACGTAAACTCGAAAAGTTTCATTGAAATCGGTTGAAAACTTTTTAAGATATGAAGCTTCAAAAAAGTCAGAAAAATAAAGAAAAAGAATAATAATAACTAGAGCAAAGCTCGTTGCAAAGCAACGAGTGGGTCTTCCGTTTTAGTCGAAAATAAAGCTAGAAGTTCCTGTAAGAAGCAAAGTTCTTAAACCAATAACAAGAGTAACTAAAACAAAAAGATACAAAAAATTGAATGATTCTTGGTACGACTTAACAAAATCCGAATAATTTTAAGTATGAATTAACAAAAACCTTAACAAAAAAAAACAATTTCAAGAACGACTTAACCAAAACATCCGAATGTGTTCAAGTACGACTTGCCAATTAATTTTCAGGTACGAGTTAATTTAACCTAGAACTTAACACTACTTTCATAACCAAGAACGCGGAATCAAAATTTTCGGAAAAATCAATTTTTAAACCCTAATATCTTTGTAAGTGTTGCTTAAGGTGGTATTGGACACTTCAATGTTGTGACGTATTGTTTATTGAATAAACAGTAAAATAAAGTGTAATTATATAAGTAGTTTACTTCCCTATTTGGTCACCTAACAGCGTAGCGCTGTGGGTTAGAGGGTTTACTATGAACCTGTAAGTCATGAGTTTGAATCCCGCTGGGGTTTTTACAATTTTTACCTTTTCAAATATTTTTAAAAGCTTTTCTTTGGGTAAATATTGTAAAATTTGAAATTTCTAAACAGGTGAAAGTATTTCAATTGTAAAGTACTTTAATCCACATTAATATCGGCAGATGTCCCATACCACCTTAATAAGCTCTACAAAACACGTATAAGTATTTATCTGATCAAAAATTTAAAAATTTTCGTAAAATTTGATTCACTTCCGGTTTCGACCGGAAGTGACGGATTTTCATTTCCCGCCTTATTAGAGAGGTAAAATGACAAAATGACCATTAAAAATTTCAAGCCTCTATCTTAAAGCATTTTTGAGAAAAGCTGTGGGGAAAATAACTTTTTAAAATTTTAAAAATGACGTAACGTCAAAACAGAAGTGACGTTGTCTTTAAAACTTTGACATCTTTGAAGGTTGCTAAGGTGCAACAATCTTTGAAAGTTTCATTGAAATCGGTCCCGTAAATATAAACATATTTTGTTCAACAAGTGTTCAAGAATGGTTGACCATATTCTACACATATCTGAACAACTGTGTTTTAGGGGCCGACCCTTAAACTCCTTAACAGGGCCAGCAACAAAAAACTTTTAGATAGCATTTTGTTTGAAATATTATTCTGAGCAACTTTTTTTTCTACACTGCTTTTTAAAGGGTTGACCTTCCGTACCATGTGCTTGTTGCACCATCACATGTCTGAAACTTACCAATGTTTAGTTTAATAGCCCAGTTTAATGTCCCATCCACCTACATTTCGTGTTATTTTACCTCCCGTTTGTAATCTGCAATTTCACTGTGTAAAGTCAACACAACAGTCATAGACGCAAGTTCACAATTTACTTCTGCTTCTCATGTACATACCATATAAGGGGCCTTCATATTGCAACCAATTCCATCCCTCTCATGCGCGGATCCAGAAATTTTTTCTGGGGGGGGGGGGGGTCTGAAGGATAAATGTGTTTGCCGGCGGAAGAGGGGGGTATTCATTTCATGAATCTTAGCAACACTCATAAGCCTTCAAGTACAGCAACTCTCAATTTTACAAAAATATTAACGGGTACTTTATCCGAAACTGTTCCTTGCTACCTTTAACTTAGTACACTTACATTTTATGAAAATATGTTTTGTCTTAGAATAAGAAAGCTAATGCAATTCTGAGAAAAAGTATACCACATATTGCCAATTCCATTGAGGTTTAAGAAAAATATGGCCATTTAAGTGAACCCACCATTTCCGCTTTCCTCTATTCAACACAGATTCATAGGGTTCTCCATAGTAAAACATCTTTACCTGACATTTTAGAGGTCAATTGTTGTTCAACCTCCTTTAGTAAGAAACCTTATTCAATACTACATACATCTACATGATATTATCATGATAAAAGCATTATATCACTTAGAAATGTCCTTACATGTATACTCTCCCCCTATCTTTTGATTTTCATAAAAATTCATGGTTTGAAATCTTTTACCTAGTAGTATTATGAAACTTGTGGCAATTTCTTGTTGTCATTTCTCACACATATTTGAAAATAATTGTCAATGATACTAAAAAACTTTTTTGTGTTTATTGGATGATTTGTACCATTTTATTAATGAATGCTCTCCAGCATGTGATCGATGATTTCTTGTTTCCATGAAAATTTAAAGTAAGCAAACAATCATATTTAGTAAATACATGTATCTTATCTATTCTGGTTTCTGGTCCTCTTTTAACCATGCTAACCCAGGGAAAACATGTACAAGTGTGACATCTGCCTTAAATTAAAATTAAATTCAAACACACCCGGGTAGCTGGAGGCAGATGAGAATTCCATGAAAAATGTTCAAATTTTACATGTATTTCCACATTTTTTATGCATATACACTTTACAAAGGTAATAATGTGTATTTTCTTGTTCATTTAAAAAGTTATAATCATAGCAGATATGTTATTTCAAGATCAAATGCACATTTACATATATCCTACATGGTGATTTTTCACCTAAGTAAACACATCTAAATTGATAATTTTTATCATTATAAAGTACAAAATAAAGAAAACATAATTGCACACTTTTATTAAAAAAAAACTTTCACAACTTACAATTGTAAATTTCTTTAAACAGCTTTTAATTTGTTTGTAATAATTTCTTATCAAATACAAACCACAACAAGGCATGATGCTTTCTTAGAGTTCCATTACTGTTCATGCATTATCCAATTTAATTTAAATCAAATAGTCTGTAGAACACAAGGAATATGCATGTGGGTAGGGGAAACAGGTTAACCTCAAGAGCTGAACCACAAGAATCAACAGGTAAAAGTCATGTGGCCAGGTGGGAACAAGAGTCCATTTTGAGCTGAAAGAAAAAATATCAATTAGCTGTGTTAATATACTAATAATAGCTGTGTTTACATTAACATATGCATAGTAAATATATGAATATTTTTTGGAAAAAAATACACTGACCATGCAGTGTAATAAGTATGACATATCCCAATACCTTACATTAACATTTAGGCAGTACAAAAACCAAATTCGCATATCAAGTCATAATATCATAACATAGAAAAATTTTCTTGGGTATAGAGACATATCAAATTGAGAGAGAGAGAGAGAGAGAGAGAGAGAGAGAGAGAGAGAGAGAGAGAGAGAGAGAGAGATTTACTCATAGTGCGAAAGTGAATATTTCAATTCGTAAACTACAAAGGAATATTACCCATCCGAACAGCTATTCCATGTTGTGTCAATTCTACTGGTTTTTTTGCGAATAAATTTTGTGAGGAGATTTTTGGTATAATTATCAATTACATGTATTTTTTTGCTTTTTTGTCCTTTTGGGGTTTTTTCCCCATCTTGCATTGCATTCTTTTCTTTATGTATTGTGTACATTATTGTGTACATTATTGTGTTTAAAGTGACATATAGGCCCGACGGGCCGGGTGTTGATCTTTTCGAGTTTTTCTTTTTGTCAATTTTACAATGTACTGTAAATACACATGTCACTTTAAAAATAAATTACTTACTTACTTATTTACATGTTTAAAAACAATACTATGCATAATGCGCATAAAATTGCAGGAACTATTTTACAAAGCTTTGGTATTCTGCTGCGCAATGAAAAAAAATGAGGGATTGATATTACATGCTCATTTCAAAATTCAATGCAATGTTGATTTTTTTTTTCTACTTAGCAGAGATATTTCCGTTATGAAATTAAGTTGCTTTCTGACGCTTTGCTGAGATTAAAAGCATTAGAGAGAGAGAGAGACAGAGAGAGAGAGAGAGAGAGAGAGAGAGAGAGAGAGACATACATAGCAAAATATCAAATAAAACTTCAAGAGAGTGATGTGCAAAACATACACGTGTAAATTACCCATCCGAACAGCTATACCATGTTGTGTCATTTCTACTGGTTTTTTGCGAATAAATTTTGCGAGGAGATTTTTGGTTTAATTATCAATTACATGTTTAAAAACAATACTACGCATAATGCGCATAAAACTGCAGGAACTATTTTACAAAGCTTTGGTATTCGGCTGCGCAATGAAAAAAATGAGGGATTAATATTGCATGCTCATTTCAAAATTCAATGCAATGTTGATTTTTTTTCTACCAAGCAGCGATATTTCTGTTACGAAATTAAGTTGCTTTCTGACGCTTTGCTGAGATTAAAAGCATGAGAGAGAGAGAGAGAGAGAGAGAGAGAGAGAGAGAGAGAGAGAGAGAGAGAGAGAGAGAGAGAGAGAGAGATACATACATACATACATAGCAAAATATCAAATAAAACTTTAAGAGAGTGATGTGCAAAACATACACGTGTAAATACACTGGACTAAAAATAATCCGAGATTCCTCTGACTGGAATTCCCGCTTTTATATTGTGACGGCCATCAAAAGCGGAGGTTCGAGTCAGAGGAATTTCGGATTAGACTGAAAAGTGCAAATACTTTGAAAAGAAAAAGTCAAGACGACATATCCCAGGTCCAGTACAATCTCCAGATTTAGCTATATAGCTTGAATAAGCTAAATAGCTTCATTTAGCTATTTTGTCATACATTTTTCTTAAATGTGTAATTTATTCAGTATGTATAAAAATCGCACTTTAGTGCAGTGATAGTTTTCAACTTTGAACTGTTCTGTAAACAATGCATCTAAAGATTACTCATGACTTTGTGTCTCCTTAAGAGACTTTGCGCTTAAAGTTTTGGGGCAATTGATTCATGACCACACAGTTACTTCTTGAATGAAATATAAAGGAGGTCAGTTATGGTAAACAAGATAATTGATTGGTAATAATTCAGCACAATGAGAAGAAATCATACTTATCCACGCCTCAATGCACACAAAGTGGTGGACAGTTACCCAAACAATGGAAATATATTGTTTGCTTAAAAGTGTTCAAAAGCTGCAATGTGAAAACTATCTTTAATTAGGGTTAAGTTTTAAATGGTCAATGTTGCAAATATGAGAAGCAAGTTAATTGCGATTTTTTGCCTATTTCTTATAATAATTATTTTCTTCAAAAACTGAATATAAATAGCTTTATCAAGCTATTTTGAATAGCTTAATAAAGCTATATAGCTTTTTCAAGCTATATAGCTAAATCTGGAGATTATACTGGACCTGTATCCTATATTGAAACATACCTTTATATTCTCTCATACGATAGTTGAGCTGCATTTTCCACTACCGACGTCTTGCAGACCATGCATCTTTTTAAAACTGTTGACACCCCGCTATCAGCTGTTCGCAATCCAAACATGGCGAGTTGACATTGTGAATCGTACGATAATCATTTCGATTAAAACACAAATATGTTTGTGTTTGATATGCAGAGCACAGATTAACATGCATTACATTAATGGGTTTATTTTTCAAGTAAATATAAATTATAATAATTATACATATGTATATTCATAATTGAAATCTTTACAAACTCTTCATTCAGTGATCCAATCTTCATATTGTACGTGTCGTTCGATTATTCAACAACAAATCTGCTACAATTAGGCTCGGTTTAATATTGCGATTTAAATATACTTTTACTAAATTTCAGGGAAGACTTTCAATCGCTTTTCTCTGTTAAAATCGGGATCTGTGTCCTCCGCCTGGTTCGTTTTTGTAAAGATTCAGGTATAAACAGAAATTTCACTTTTTTCCAAATATGAGGATTACACATTCAACGTAATATTCAATCAAAACGAAATCGTTTCTATGCACACACTGTTTAACTATCTAAAAACAGAGTTTTATGACCAGCAGGAAATGTTTTCAGTACGAGTTAGTTTCATTGGGAATTTTGCACTATTTTCTTAACCTTGACTGCGGAATCAAAATTTCCGGAAAAATCAATATTTAAACCCCAATATCTCTGCAATGCCTCGTCCGATTTTAAAACGGATTTCAGTTTCGTATTCAACTTTGTAATCTCTACAATATGCATATAATTTTTGGATTTGTTCAAAAAAAATATTTTTTTGAAAAATTGGAATCACCTCCGGTTTCGACCGGAAGTGACGGATCTTAATCTCCAGCCTTATGTCATAAGAAAAGCGATAAATCTATAATCACAGAAAATTTCAAATCTCTATCCTAAACTTTTTTTGAAAGAAGTCCTGGACAAAATCACTTTTTTAAAATTTTAATATTGACGTAACGTCAAAACGGAAGTGACGTCATCAATTAAACTTCATAAGCGTAGAGGCATTATAACATTACATAATCTCAGAAAGTTTCGTTGAAATTGGTTGAATACTTCTTGAGATATAAAGCCGAAAAGGTGCAGAAAAGAAATAAAAAGTATAATAAATAATAGAAAGAAACCGTAGAATAACAAGAGGGTCTTCCGTTGGAAACGGAAGACCCTAACTAGAGCAAAGCTCGTTGCAAAGCAACAAGTGGGTCTTCCGTTAATGTCGAAAGTAAAGCTAGAAGTACCTCTAAAAAGCAGAGTTCTTAAACTAGTAACAAAAGTAACTAAAGTTCAAAAAGATAAAAAAAAAATCGAATGATTCTTGGTACGACTTAACAAAATCCGAAAAATATTTAGTACGAATTAACAAAAACTTTAACTATTTCAAGAACGACATAATGAAAAAATCCGGATGTTTTTTTTGTACGACTAAACAATTTTCGAATTATTTTAGGTACAAGTTAACTTAACTTTGAACTAACATCTATTTTTTAAACCCAGAATGCAGAATTAAAATTTCCGTAAAAATCAATTTTTTAAAGCTTATATAACGTAATCAATCGTCAGATTTTTAAACGGATTTCAGTTTTAAATTTAGCTTGATGAGCTCTTTTTGCGTTTATGATTAATAACAAACTATTTCTCCGGAAATGGTAATGATGAAAATATTTTTGAGCCCTCCTGGCCCGTAATTTGAGGGGCCAGCCCCCTTTTTTGATATCAAATAAACGTCTTGTAAATATAAACATATTTTGTTCAACAAGTGTTCAAGAATTGTTGACCGTTCAAGTTATACCTGAACAACTGTGTTTTAGGGGCCGACACTTAAACTCCTTAACGGGGCCACCAACAAAATATTTTTAGGTAGCATTTTGTTTAAAACATTATTCTGAGCAACTTTTCCTCTACATTGCTTTTCAAAGGGTTGACCTTCGAAATCCGTACCATGTGCTTGTTGCAACTCAATTGTCAGAAACTTACTGATGCATAGTTTACTTTATTATACTTCTTTGAATATTTTCTATATAAATTTACTATAAACAACATTGAGATGGTGACCATTTCAAAGGGCCTCGCTTAAATTATTTCAGAGGATTTTGCTTTGACCTTGACCTACAACATGGAAATTTTTCCACCTGGCATAGAACTTCTAATTCAATCAACATACAGATATTTTTGTTTAGTCTGAACAAGATTAAGCCACTGGGAAATAATCTACGGTCTAAAACTGATTTAAAAGAGATCTGCAATGACCTTCACACTGACTTTGTTCAAGGTCACTGCATGCCATTAACCAAAAAGCGCTGTTTTAGGTAAAGTATTAGCCAAATAGGGGCTAAAAGGAGAGTATATATATGCTCTTGAAATAAGGATTTTTGTGTGATCTGATACGACCTTGACACTTGATCTACACCATTGCATATCCTTTGATCAAAGGCATCATGTAGGTGAAGTATGAGCAAGATTGGAGCATAGGGAAAGAAGATATACTCCAGACAAGGATTTTTTTTATATAATTCTGCTCTGACCTTTTCAGTTGACCTTGAAAATTGGTTCAAGGTCACTACACACCCTTTATTCAAAAGCTCTGTTTATGTGAAGTCTGAGCCAAATTGGGCTATGTGGAAAGTATAAATTTTCTGAAAAAAGAATTTTCGCGTGATCCGATATGACCCTGACCCTTTACCTACAAAATTTATTCAAAGTCAGTGCACATCGTTTGACCATAGACACTCTGTGAGTGAAGTATTAGCCAGATTGGACCAAAGGGAGAGAAGATATGCCCCAGACAAGGATTGTATATATAATTCTGCTATGACCTTAGCCTTTTACCTAGAAACATGGTTCAAGGTCACTGCACACCCTTTACCAAAAGGCACTCTGTGGATAAGGTATGAGCCAGATTGGGCCAAGGGGAGAGAGGCTAAGTCCAATAACTCCAATTTGTTTATCATCAGAAAATTCTGCATCGCCGACAAATGAAGGTTTCTTCGGTATAATAAAATACCTATTTACTGACAATCAGCAATCGGACAATGACAAGTTTATTGCCCCCCCTCCCCCCCCCCCCACCTCGACATCAACTATTTCACTCGGCTTCGCCTCGTGAAATAGTTGCTGTCTTGAGGGACAATAAACTTGCTATCATATAGGTATATAATGTTCCATCCACCTACATTTCGAGTTATATAACCTCCCTTTGTAACCTGCAATTTCACTGTGTAAAGTCAACACAAATGGCATAGCCCCAAGTTTCACAATTTACTTCTGCTTCTCATGTACTTAACATTAGGAGCCTTCATATTGCATTCCAATTCCAACAAGAGACATCCCTCTAAGGCCAAAAAAAAATATATTCCTGTTTCCTGTCACCTGACCAAAAAAATTAGGGTAGGTAGGTAGGAAAAAAATTTTATTTTTTAAAAATATTTTATTTTTAAAAACTTGGAGCATGTGTGTTATAATGAGAAAGAAGTATATTCATAGTGTACGGTATGTTAATGATGATTTAAAATTTCCAAATGTCTTTGTATTATTGATGCATGTAATGTATAGAAAACAACCTTTAAAGAAAAAAAAATAGATTTTTTTAAAATAAAAAATAAAAACTATTATTTGCAAAATTTAATATACTTAAGCATTGAATGCTTATTTTTGGATGTCGTCGGTCTTATGACACACCAATGCGGTGCAGACAAATTGAATACCGCGCGTTAGCGCGGTATGATAATTTGTCTGCACGGCATTGGTGTGTCATAGGACCGACGACATCCAAAAATAAGCATTCAATGCTTATATTTATATTTATACTGATGTCTATTTCTATGAAATATATGTGTCTTGTCGCTATAAAGCCATTATATATACTCTCAGTCAGGGATATGAAACATACATGGAACAGCCATAATAACATGTTATTTAGTACGCTTCCACGGCTAAAAATATAGTGCCATAAACTTTGTAGAAAAAATTCTTTTTAATTAAGGAGTAGATATAATTCAATGAATATTTTTCAAAAGTACATATCAAATTGGTTATGTAAGGTTGAACGTTTCAGTTAATCTTACAAAAATAAATATACTCAAAACACGTGGTGACGTTTATATTTGTGCTCATGGCGCATAAAATAGCCAAGTGTATTCATAGAAAATTGAACGTCGCAGATTTCCAATGCAAACATAAGGGGAAATATACACTGAATGTAAATATATGTGTATGAATGTATTTATCCTTTTCTGGATAAATATTTCTGTTTTGTATTAGCTTAATGGCAATATCAATTAAATCAGTCTCTGTACTTCCGTGTATTTGGGGTATTAGTCCAACCCTTTGACCCACTTACTACCGTACGTTATGTAGAGGATCTGTTTAATTTTCAAGATAATATAGAAAGCAGTTTTATGATAATTCTAACATTTATTGCAGTTATTAACTAATAGCAGGTTATTAACTAACTGTAATATCAGGATTCAAAGTAATAAACATCGTTTTTGTAATTTCCAATGCACAGTATGTTGTTGCATCACCCGTATTTATAACCCCTGAAGATAAGATAGTTGCAAGTTAAAGGTCAATTTATGCAGTAAAGATGTCTGTAGATTAGTTTACTATCATTCTTTTGCCAATGAGGTTAATTTACACGATTGTGAACTCAGAAGACAGGGCGCCTTCACTTCTCCTTCTGAGGAAATTCTGGCGAAGTTACCGATCACCAGCATGATCACAAAAAAACTTTTAGGGTCGGGGGGTAAAAGATAGGGTCGGTCGGGCGACCGGAAACAGGAATATTTTTTTTTTGGCCTAACTAATGATAATCATCAAAATTCATTTCATGAATCTTAACAACACTCATAAGCCTTTAAGTACAGCAACTCTCAATTTTACAAATAGATTAACGGGTACTTTATCTGAAACTGTCCCTTGCTATCTTTAACTTAGTACACTAACACTTTATGAAAAGATGTTTTGTCTTAGACTTAGAAAGCTAATGCAATTCTGAGAAAAAGTATACCACATATTGCCAATTCCATTGAGGTTTAATAAAAATATGGCCATTTAAGTGAACCCACCATTTTTACTTTCCTCTATTCAACACAGATTCATAGGGTTCTCCATAGTACATGTAAAACATCTTTACCTGACCTTTTAGAGGTCAATTATTGTTCAACCTGCCTTAATAAGAAACTTTTTTCAATACAACATAAATCTACATGATATTATCATGATAAAAGAATCACATTGCTTAGAAATGCCCTTACATGTATACCCACCCCTATCTTTTGATTTTCATAAAAATTCATGGCTTGAAATCTTTTACCTAATTTTCTGAAACTTGTGGCAGTTTCTTTGAGTCATTTCTCACACATATTTGAAATCAATCATCAATGATACTAAAATATGATCTTTTTTTGTTTATTAAGTGATTTGTAGCATTTGAATTAACAAATAGACATGCTTTCCTGCATGTGATTTCTTGTTTTCATGAAAAAAAGTAAGCTTACAATCATATTTAGTGAATATCTAATATATTCTGGTTTCTAGTCTCCTTTTAACCATGCTAAAACAGTAAGTCCTACAAGTTAGACATCTGCCTCAAATTAAAATTAAATTCAAACACACCTGGGTAGCTGGAGACGGAGGAAAATTCCATGAAAAATGTTCAAATTTTACATGTTTTCCTACATTTTTATGTATATATACATTTAAAAGGTAAAAATATGTTGTATCTTGTTTATTTCAAAAGTAATTATCATAGCAGATGTTATTTCAAGGTCAAATGTACATTTACATATCCTACATGTAATCTTAATGGTAACAATTGAAAAGAGGGGGGTGATTTTTCAAATATGTAAACACATCTAAATATTATTATAACTAAAATACAAAATAAAGGAAACATAATTGCATACATTTATTGAAAAACAAATTTAACAACGAACAATTGTAAATTTGTTTAAACAGCCTTAATTTTGTTTTTCATAATTTCTTATCAAACACAAACCACAACAAGGCATGATGCTTTCTTAAATTCCATTATTGTTCATGAATTATCCGATTTAATTTGAATTACCGGTATATAGTCTGTATAACACAAGGATTATGCATGTGGGTAGAGGTGACAGGTTAACCTTAAGAGCTGAAACCACAAGAATCAACAGGTAAAAGCCTTGTGGTCGCCAAGTGGTAACAACAGTTCGTTTTGAGCTGAAATTGAAAAAAAATCAATTAGCTGTGTTAACATACATGTACTAATACATGTAATAGCTGTGTTTACATTAACATATGCATAGTATTTCTGGAAAAAATACACTGGCCATGCAGTGTAATAAGTATGACATATCCCAATACATAACATTAACATATAGGCACTACAAAAACAAAACTTTGCATATCAAGTCATAATATAACATTATTATATTACAGGTATAGACACATATCAAATTAAGAGAGAGAGAGAGAGAGAGAGAGAGAGAGAGAGAGAGAGAGAGAGAGAGAGAGAGAGAGAGAGAGAGAATATTAGAGTTTTACTTGTTGTGCGACAGTCAATATTTCAATTCGTAAACTACTGTAACTAGGGAATATTACCCATCTGAACAGCGTCAAAGTTTTGCTATATACCATGTTTTATCAATTCTACTGAGGGTTTTTTTGCGAATAAATATAGTGAACGTCTTTTTTCTTATTAATTTCATGTTTTAAAAACAATGCTATGTAAAATGTGCATAAAATTTCATGAACAATTTTACAAAGCTTTGGAGTTTGGTTGCACATTCAAAAAATAAGGGATTGATAACATGCTCATTTTAAAATTCAATGCACTGTTGATTTCTTTTACTAGACAGAGATATTTTTGTTACAAAAGTTAGGTGCTCTCTGATGCTTTGCCAAGATTAAAAGCACGAGAGAGAGAGAGAGGAGAGAGAGAGAGAGAGAGAGATCTGAGGCACATGCAGTAAAAATTATTACATATATCTGTCTTACTTTAAAAATTGTTACATACAATGTAGATGTGATATGCATGTAAAGTTTATCTAAAACGAATGAATATGTATAAAAGATAAACTAATTTCCAACAAATTACTATGCTTCTGTGAAATAATTAGATCTTGAGAAGAATATTTTATAGATATCAGGGAACACTAACCTAAAATCTTAGCTTGATATAATATGAAGTTCTTTTCATCTTGCACTCTGTTTTACATGCTCTTTCACGAGCGACAACCATATATAACACTTAACAGAGAGCGAGACGAAAGGTCTAATTTTAATTAGATTGAACATTTACCATGTCAATTATATTTTTTTTAATTAAGCACAAGCCTGTCTGAGTTTTTTAATTTATAAATTAAATGAAAGGCGATATGATAAAGATCTGTTATATTCAAATATTTAAGGTAAAGTTATCATCATGCAAACATGCACTCTAATTACAACATTCTTCTCTTGTGTACCTTGGGACCACCACCCCATTTAATTGCACTGTTTTACAGTGTATGGTGTGTTGTTCAATACACAATAAGACATACATATACATAGCAAAACAATAAATAGAAATTCAAAAGAGTGATGTGCATGACATACACGTGAAAATACACTTGAAAGAAAATATTCCGAGATTCCTCTGACTTTAACACCCGCTTTTAAATTGTGACGCTCGTCAAAAGCGGAGGTTAGAGTCAGAGGAATCTCGGATTAGATTGAAAAGTACAAATACTTCAAAAAAGAAAAAGTCTACACGACATATCATGAATTGAAACATACCTTTATAATCTCTCATACGATAGTTGAGCTGAATTTTCCACTATCGACGTATTGCAAGCCATGCCTCTTTTAAAAATGTTCACACACCGCTATCAGCTGTTCTTCGCAGTCAAAACATGGCGAGTTGACATGGTGGATCGTACGATAATTATTTCGATTAAAACTAATAAGTTTGTGTTTAATATGCAGAACACCGATTAATATACATTACATTAATGCATTCATTTTTGAAGTAAATAATTACAATAGATATATATTCATATTTGAAATCTTAACAAACTCATATTAACTGTAGTAATCCAATTTAATCTACATTGCACGTGTTGTTCTATTATTCAACAACTGAAAGATCTGCGACGATCTGAGGCCATATATAGGAATAATATTGCGATTTAAATAACACTCTTACCAAATTTCAGAAAAGACTTTCGATAGCTTTTCGCTGTTAGAATCGGGATCTTTGTCTTCAATTTCAGCTGCTTTAATTGTTTTTGTTATGATTCCTGTTGACAAAATTTTCTCTATTTCCAAAGGAATTTTACACATTCAACGTAATTATCAATCGAATTAACGAAATCGTTTCAATAAACACTCAGATAAATTGTTAAAAATTATAATGAAATGTACGAATTGTTTTCAGCAGGAGTTACTTTAAGTGTGAATTTTGCACTATTTTCTAAATCTTGACTGCGTAATCAAAATTTCCGGAAAAATCAATATTTAAACCCCGTTATCTCTACAATTCATCATCCGATTTTATAACGAATTACAGTTTTGTGTTTAGCTTCGCGAACTCCACAATATGCTTATAATTGTATGTTCTTTAAAAAGTTTTATGACCAGTACGAATTGTTTTCAGTAGAAGTTACTTTCAGTGTGAATTTTGCACTATTTTCTAACTCTTGACTGCGGAATCGAAATTTCCGGAAAAATCAATTTTTGAACCCAAATATCTCTAATATGCGTGGTCCAATTTTAAAACGGATTTCAGTGTTAGATTCAACTGAATGTGCTCTATAAAACACGTTTACGTTTTTGATTTGATCAAAAAATTTAATTTTTCGAAAAATTTGATTAACTTCCGGTTTCGACCGGAAGTGACGGATTTTCATTTCCAGCCTTATTACAAAGGTAAAATGAAAAAATCATAACCACGGAAAATTTCGAGCCTCTATCTTTAAGCGTTTTTGAGAAAAGCCCCGGACAAAATGACTTTTTTTAATTTTTAAAAATGACGTTACGTCAAAACTGAAGTGACGTTGTCATTGAAACTTTAATATCTTTGAGGGACGCTAACTTGCAACAATCCCTGAAAGTTTCATTGAAATCGGTTGAAAACTTTTTGAGTTATGAAGCCGAAAAGGAGTCAGAAACTAGAGCAAAGCTCGTTGCAAAGCAACGAGTGGATCTTCCGTTAATGTCGGGAGTAAAGTTAGAAGTTCCTGTAAGAAGCAGCGTTCTTAAACCAATAACTGGAATAACTGATCAAAAAGATAAAAAAAAAATGTGAATACTTATCGGTACGACTTAACAAAATCCGAATGATTCTGAGTACGAATTAACAAAAACCTTAACGATTTCTAGAACGACCTAGCCCCAAAAAATCCGAATGTGTTCAAATATGACTTAGCAATTACCGAATCATTTGAGGTACAAGTTACTTTATCTTTGAACTTAACACTATTTTTTGAACCAAGAACGCGGAATCAAAAATTTTCTGAAAAATCAATTTTTTAACCCTAATATCTATGTAATGCATCGTCCGATTTTAAAAAGGATTTCAGTGTTAGGTTCAGCTAAATAAGCTGATTAATAAAAAAAATTATCTCTTAGTAAAGAGATATTATAAAAAAGACTTTGAAGCCTTCCTGGCCCCTAATTTGAGATTGCAGCCCCTTTTTTCATATTAAATAGAAGGACTCGTAAATATAAACATATTTTGTTAAACAATTGTTCAAGATTTGTTTACCGTTCTAGAGATATCTGAACAACTGTGTATTAGGAGACGACCCTTAAAACCCCTTACCGGGGCCATCAACTAAAAATTCTTTGGTAGGATATCGTTTAGAACATTTTTCTGAGCAACTTTTGTTCTACACTGGTTTTCAAAATATTTCTCGTTTTCTAGATATTACTGATCAAAGTTTCGGATTGTTGGCCCCTTGAAACTCCTAATTACGTAACATATGATTTAAGTATGGCACTGTATAGATAAACAGCTGTACAATGAACATTTTTGCTTCTATAATGAATAACAAATTATTGTTCAATAAAAAGTCCCTTTTTCTTGATATCAAATGAAAGGTCTTGTAAATATAAACATATTAACATATTCAACAAGTGCTCAAGAATTGTTGATTGTTCTTGAGATATCTGAACAGCCAACCCTTAAACTTCTTACTGGGGCCAAAAACCAATAATTTAAAGGTAGCGTGTTGTTGACAACATTATTCTGAGCAACTTTTCTTCCACACTGCTTTTCAAAATATTTCTCCTTTTTCAGATATAAATGATCAAAGTTTTGAACTTCTGGCCCCTAAAACCCCTAATTACATAACATGTGATTTCAGTATGGTACTGTTTAGGCCTAAACAGCTGTACAATGAACATGTCTGCTTCTATAATTACCTGGTAATAACATATTATTGCTCAGTAAAGAGTTATTATAAAAAGACTTTAGACCCTTCTTAGCCTCATATTTGAGGGGCCACAACCTTTTGGCTGCTATCAAATGAAAAATCATGTAAATCTTAACAACTTTTGCGTTACATGTTTTAAAAAAAATTTACACATTCAAAACTATTTCAGAAAATGGGCAAAAATTTCGTAAAAAAATTTGCTGCAAATTTTCGAGCTCGAGCAAGCTTCGGCGCCTTGCGCGTTTTTCAAATTATCAAATAAAAAGGATCATCTACAGACATTTATCTACTATCCCTGAAAGTTTCACGTTTTTATCGTAATTAGTTTTGGAGGAATAAAGATTAAGTGGACAAAATAGTCCTTAAAAATTCACTAAATCCTCAAGATCTCAAACCGGAAGTGACGTCATCAGCCTAAAATTTTTTAACATCAAGATCTTTTAATGTTCTCTCAGTCCTGGAAATTTCATGCAAATTGGTCTAGTAGTTCACAAGTAATAGAGATGCACGACACATGACGATGGATGAAGACCAATTGCAATAGGTCACCTGAGTGACTCAGGTGACCTAAAACCTTTTATTTAGCATTTTGTTTAAAACATTATTCTGAGCAACTTTTCCTCTACACTGCTTTTCAAAGGGTTTACCTTCCTACTGTGTGCTTGTTGCACCATCACATGTCAGAAACTTACTGATGTATAAATTACTTTATTACACCTCTGTGAATATTTTCTATGTAAAATTACAATGAATAAACATGCTATTCTATCTAACCGTGAAATTGTTTCCGTGCTATCTGCCCATGGTGAAAAGTCATCAAAACTATTCACCGGCGACATTTGATTTCCCTCCTTTTTAAACTCGGAACACCTCTGACGTAATCCAATCGCTGCATTAAATTCAAAGTCAAATAACTCTTATTTGTTTATCATCAAGAAATTCTGCATCGCCGACAAATAAAGTTTTCTTTGGTATAATAAAATACCTATTTACTCAAGGCCAGTAAATAGGTATATAATGTCCCATCCACCTAAATTTCGAGTTATAAAATGTCCCGTTTGTAACCTGTAATTTCAAAATGTACAGTCAACACAACAGTCATAGTCGCAAGTTTCACAATTTACTTCTGCTTCTCATGTACTTTACATTAGGGTCCTTCATATCGCATACCAATTCCAACAAGTGACATCCCTCTAACTAATGATAATCATCAAAATTCATTTCATGAATCTTAGCAACACTCATAATCCTTCAAATACAGCAACTCTCAATTTTACAAAAATATTAACGGGTACTTTATCCGAAACTGTTCCTTGCTACTTTTACCTTAGTACACTAACATTTTATGAAAAGATGTTTTGTCTTAGAATTAGAAAGCTAATACAATTCTGAGAAAAAGTATACCACATATTGCCAATTCCATTGAGGTTTAATAAAAATATGGCCATTTAAGTGAACCCACCATTTCCACTTTCCTCTATTTAAAACAGATTCATAGGGTTCTCCATAGTAAAACATCTTTACCCGACCTTTTAGAGGTCAATTGTTGTTCAACCTCCTTTAATAAGAAACCTTATTTAATATAACATACATCTACATGATATTATTATGATAAAAGCATTATATCACTTAGAAATGCCCTTACATGTATACCCTCCCACTATCTTTTGATTTCCATAAACAGTCATGGTTTGAAATCTTTTACCTAATTTTATGAAACTTGTGGCTATTTCTTTGAGTCATTTCTCACACATATTTGGAAGCAATCATCAATCACTGTATCAATGCTAATAAAATTTGATCTTTGTTTTTTGTTTATTGAATGATTTGTAGCATTTTAATTAATAAATAGACATGCCGTCCTGCATGTGATTTCTTGTTTCCATGAAAAAGAGTAAGCTAACAATCATATTTAGTGAATATCTAATCTATTCAGGTTTCTAGTCTCCTTTTAACCGTGCTAAAACAGTAAGACCTACAAGTTAGACATCTGCCTTAAATTAAAATTAAATTTAAACACACCCAGGTAGCTGGAGACGGAGGAGAATTCCATGAAAAATGTTCAAATTTGACATGTTTTCCTACATTTTTTTTATGCATATATACATTAAAAAGGTAAAAATATATATGTTGTTTCTGTTCAAAAGTAATTATCATAGGCATTAGCAGATATTATTTTAAGGTCAAATGTACAATTACATATCCTACATGTAATCTTAATGGTAACAATTGAAAAGGAGGGGGGTGATTTTTCAATTATGTAAACACATCTAAATATTATCATAAAATACAAAATAAATGAAACATAATTGCATACTATTATTGAAAAATTTTTTTTCACAACTAAAAATTGTAGATTTCTTTAAACAGCCTTAATTTTGTTTGTTTCTTATCAAACACAAACCACAACAAGGCATGATGCTTTCTTAAAGTTCCATTATTGTTCATGCATTATCCGATTTAATTTGAATTACCAGTAAATAGTCTGTAGAACACAGGGAATATGCATGTGGGTAGAGGTGACAGGTTAACCTTAAGCGCTGAAACCACAAGAATCAACAGGTGCCTTGTGACTGCCATGTTGTAACAAGAGTCCGTTTTGAGCTGAAATAAAAAAAAAATCAATTAGCTGTGTTAACATATATGTACTAATAATAGCTGTGTTTACATTAACATATGCATAGTATTTCTGGAAAAAATACACTGACCATGCAGTTTAATAAGTATGAGATATCCCAATACATGTACATGACATTAACATTTAGGCAGTACAAAAACAAAAATTTGCATATTAAGTCATAATATAACATTAAAATTTTTAATCCTTTTTTTCAGGTATAGACACATATCAAATCAACAGAGAGAGAGAGAGAGAGAGAGAGAGAGAGAGAGAGAGAGAGAGAGAAAGTTTTACTCGTGCGACAGTCAACATTTCTATTTGTAAACTACAAAGGAATATTATACCCATCCGAACAGCGTCAAAGTATAAGCTTCTGCTATACCATGTTTTATCAATTCTACTGGGTTTTGTTTTTTGCGAATAAATTTAGTGAGGTTTTTTTTCTTATTAATTTCATGTTTTAAACACAATACTATGCATAATGCGAATAAAAATCCATGAACAATTTTACAAAGCTTTGCATTTTGGTTGCACATTCAAAAAATAAGGGATTGATAACATGCTCATTTTAAAATTCAATGCACTGTTGATTTCATTTACTAGACAGAGATATTTTTGTTACAAAATTTAGTTGCTCTATGATGCTTTGCCAAGACGAAAAGCACGAGAGAGAGAGAGAGAGAGAGAGAGAGAGAGAGAGAGAGAGAGAGAGAGATCTGAGGCACATGCAGTAAAAATTATTACATTTGCCTTACTTTAAAAATTGTTTACATACAACGTAGATTTGTTATGCATTGTATCATTTGTATGTAAACAATTTTTAAAGTGAAATAATTAAATCTTGAGAAGAATATTTTATAGATATCAGGGAACATTATCATTACATTAACCTAAAATCTGAGCTTGATATAATGTGATTGCACTCTGTTTTACATGCTCTTTCCCCAGCTATAACAATATATAACAGAGCCAGACGAAAGGTCTAATTTTAGTTAGATTGAATGTTTACCATGTCAAATATCTTTATCTAATTAAGCATAAGCCTGTCCATCTTCGCTAGCCAAGGGTGTTTGGTCCACATCGCTCCCCGTTTATGGGGAACGGAGTGGACCGAAAACCCTTGGCTAGCAAAGATGAAGCCTGTCTGAGTTTTTTAATTTATAAATTAAGTAAAAGGCGATATGGTAAAGATCTGCTATATTCAAATATTTAAGGTAAAGTTATCATGCAAACATGCACTCTAATTACAGCATTCTACTCTTGTGTACCTTGGGACCCCCAGCCATTTTAATTGCACTGTTTTACAGTGTATATGGTGTGTTGGTCAATAAACAATAAGACATACATAAACATAGGAAAATAATAAATAGAAATTCGAAAGAGTGATGTGCAAAACATACACGTGAAAATATACGGGACAGAAAATATTCCGAGATTCCTCTGACTCTAACATCCGCTTTAATATTGGGACGCACGTCAAAAGCGAAGTTTAGGGTCAGAGGAATCTCGGATTAGATTGAAAATACAAATACTGAAAAGAAAAAGTCAACACGACATATCCTGTATTGAAACATACCTTTATAATCTCTCATACGATAGTTGAGCTGAATTTCCCACTATCGACGTCTTGCAGGCCATGCTTCTTTTAAAAATGTTGACACACCGCTATCAGCTGTTGTTCGCAGTCAAAACACGGCGAGTTGACATGGTGAATCGTACGATTATTATTTCGATTAAAGCTAATAAGTTTGTGTTTAATATGCAGAACACAAATTAGCATGCATTATATTAATGCATTTATTTTTCAAGTACATAATTACAATAAATATATATTCATATTTGAAATTTTTACAAACTCAATATTCTGTGATCCAATCTACATTAATTGTACGTGTTGCGACGATTAAGCTAGGCTTTTAAATATTGCGATTTAAATAACACTTTTACCAAATTTTAGAAAAGACTTTCGATCGCTTTTCGCTGTTAGAATCGGGATCTGTGTCTTCAATTCCAGCTGCTTTGTTTTTGTTATGATTCGTGTTGACAAAATTTTCTCTTTTTCCAAACGAAGTTTACACATTGAATGTAATTATCAAACGAAATTGTTTCAATAAACACTCAGATATTAACTATTTAAAAAACAGAGTTCGGTTTTATGACCTGTACGAATTGTTTTCAGCAGGAGTTACTTTCAGTGTGAATTTTGCACTATTTTCTAAATTTTGACTGCGAAATCAAAATTTCCGGAAAAATCAATATTTAAACCCCGATATCTCTGCAATGCATCATCCGATTTTAAAACCAATTTCAGTTTAACTTAATTTAACTTTGCAAACTCTACAATATGCATATAAATTTATGTTTTCATATATAATTTTATGACCAGTACGAATGGTTTTCAGTAGAAGTTACATTCAGTGTGAATCTTTCACTATTTTCTTAATCTTAATCTTGACTGAGGAATCAAAATTTCCGGAAAAATCAATTTTTGAACCCAAATATCTCTGATATGCGTGGTCCGATTTTAAAACGGATTTCACTGTTAGATTCAACTGATTGTGCTTTACAAAACACATATACTTTTTAGATTTGATCAAAAAATTCATTTTTTCGAAAAATTTGATTCACTTCCGGTTTGGACCGGAAGTAACGGATTTCCATTTCCAGCCTTATTGCACATGTAAATTGATAAATTCATAACCATGGAAAATTTCAAGCCTCTCTCTTTTCTCTCGCGTTTTTGAGAAATGACCCGGACAAAATGACTTTTTTTAAATTTTAAAAATGACGTAACGTCAAAACGGAAGTAACGTTGTCAATGAAACTTTAACATCTTTGAGGGACGCTAACTTGCAACAATCGCTGAAAGTTTCATTGAAATTGGTTAAAGACTTTTTGAGTTATGAAGCCGAAAAGGAGTCAGAAAAAAAAGAAAAAGTATAATAATAATAACTAGAGCAAAGCTCGTTGCAAAGCAACGAGTGGGTCTTCCGTTAACGTCAAAAGTAAAGCTTGAAGTTCCTGTAAGAAGAAAAGTTCTTAAACCAATAACAAGAGACCCTAAAACAAAAATAATAAAAAAAATCGAATAATTCTTGGTACGACTTAACAAAATCCGAATGATTTTAAGGACGAACTAACAAATTCCTTAACAATTTTAAGTACGACTTAACAAAAAAAATCCGAATGTGTTTAAGTACGACTTAACAATTATTTTTTGTACGAGTTAATTTCACATTGAACTTAACGCTATTTTTTAAACCAAGAACGCAGAATCAAAATTTCCGGAAAAATCAATTATTAAACCCAAATATCTCTGTAATGCAACGTCCGATTTTAAAACGGCTTTCAGTGTTAAATTCAGCTTGAAAAGCTTTACAAAACGCATATACGTTTTTGATTTGATCAAAATATTCAAATTTTCAAAAAATTTGATTCACTACCGGTTTCGACCGGAAGTGACGGATTTCTGTTTTCAGCCTTATTGCACATGTAAATTGACAAATTCATAATCATGGAAAATTTAAAGCCTTTATATTAAAGCGTTTTTGAGAAAAGCCCCGGACAAAATGACTTTTTTAAAATTTTAAAAATGACGTAACGTCAAAATGGAAGTGACGTTTTTATTGACACTTTAATATCTTTGAGGGACGCCAACTTTCAACAATCGCTGAAAGTTTTATTAAAATCAGTTGAAAACTTTTTGAGTTATGATGCGGAAAAGGAGTCAGAAAAAAAAGAAAAAGTATAATAATAACTAGAGCAAAGCTCGTTGCAAAGCAACGAGTGGGTCTTCCGTTAATGTCGAGAGTAAAGCTAGAAGTTCCTGTAAGAAGCAGCATTCTTAAACCAATAACTGGAGTAACTAAATCAAAAAGACAAAAAAAATTGAATACTTATCGGTACGACTTAACAAAATCCGAATGATTCTGAGTACGAATTAACAAAAACCTTAACGATTTCTAGAACGACCTAGCCCCAAAAAATCCGAATGTGTTCAAATACGACTTAGCAATTACCGAATCAGTTGAGGTACGAGTTACTTTATCCGCGCTTAACACTATTTTTTGAACCAAGAACGCGGAATCAAAATTTCCTGAAAAATCAATTTTTTAACCTCAATATCTATGTAATGCATCGTCCGATTTTAAAACGGATTTCAGTGTTAGGTTCAGCTAAATAAGCTCATTTTTTGCTTCTATGCTTAATAAAAAATTATTGCTCAGTAAAGAGATATTATACAAAAGACTTCGAAGCCTTCCTGGCCCCTAATTTGAGATTGCAGCCCCTTTAATCATATCTAATAGAAGGACTCTTAAATATAAACATATTTTGTTAAACAATTGTTCAAGATTTGTTTACCGTTCTAGAGATATCTGAACAACTGTGTTTTAGGAGCCGACCCTAAAACCCCTAACCGGGGCCACCAACTAAAAATTCTTTGGTAGGATATCGTTTAGAACATTTTTCTGAGCAACTTTTGTTCTACACTGGTTTTCAAAATATTTCTCCTTTTCTAGATATTACTGATCAACGTTCGGATTTATTGCCCCATGAAACTCCTAATTACGAAACATATGATTTAAGTATGGTACTGTATAGATAAACAGCTGTACAATGAACATTTTTGCTTCTATAATGAATAACAAATTATTGTTCAATAAAAAGTCCCTTTTTCTTGATATCAAATGAAAGGTCTTGTAAATATAAACATATTAACATATTCAACAAGTGCTCGAGAATTATTGATTGTTCTTGAGATATCTAAACAACTGTGTTTTAGGGGCAAACCCTTAAACTCCTTACTGGGGCCAAAAACCAATAGTTTAAAGTTAGCGTGTTGTTGACAACATTATTCTGAGCAACTTTTCTTCTACAATGCTTTTCAAAATATTTCTCCTTTTTCAGATATAAATGATCAAAGTTTTGAACTTCTGGCCCCTTAAAACCCCTAATTACATAACATGTGATTTCAGTATGGTACTGTTTAGGCCTAAACAGCTGTACAATTGCTTTTATAATTACCTGGTAATAACAAATTATTGCTCAGTAAAGAGTTATAAAAAGACTTTAGAGCCTTCTTAGCCTCATATTTTAGGGGCCACACCCTTTTGGCTGCTATCAAATGAAAGAGCATGAACATCTTAACAACTTTTGCGTTACATGTTTTAAATAAAATTTACACATTCTAAACTATTTCAGAAAATGGGCAAAAATTTCGTAAAAAAAATTGCTGAAATTTTCGAGCTCGAGCAAGCTTCGGCACTTTGCGCATTTTTCAAATTATCAAATAAAAAGGATCATCTACAGACATTTATCTACTATCCCTGAAAGTTTCACGTTTTTATCTTAATTAGTTTTGGAGGAGTAAAGATAAAGTGGACAAAATAGTCCTTAAAAATTCACTAAATCCTCAAGATCTCAAACCGGAAGTGACGTCATCAGCTTAAAATTTCTTAACATCAAGATCTTTTAATGTTCTCTCAGTCCTGGAAATTTCATGAAAATTGGTCTAGTAGTTCACAAGTAATAGCGATGCACGACGCATGACGATGGATGAAGACCAATTGCAATAGGTCACCTGAGTGTGTGCTTGTTGCACCATCACATGTCAGAAACTTACTGATGTATAAATTACTTTATTACACCTCTGTGAATATTTTCTATGTAAAATTACAATGAATAAACATGCTATTCTATCTAACCGTGAAATTGTTTCCGTGCTATCTGCCCATGGTGAATAGTCATCAAAACTATTCACCGGCGACATTTGATTTCCCTCCTTTTTAAACTCGGAACACCTCTGACGTAATCCAATCGCTGCATTAAATTCAAAGTCCGATAACTCTTATTTGTTTATCATCAAGAAATTCTGCATCGCCGACAAATAAAGTTTTCTTTGGTATGATAAAATACCTATTTACTCAAAGCCAGTAAATATGTATATAATGTCCCATCCACCTACATTTCGAGTTATATAATGTCCCGTTTGTAACCTGTAATTTCACAGTGTACAGTCAACACAACAGTCATAGTCGCAAGTTTCACAATTTACTTCTGCTTCTCATGTACTTAACATTAGGGGCCTTCATATTGCATACCAATTCCAACAAGAGACATCCCTCTAACTAATGATAATCATCAAAATTCATTTCATGAATCTTAGCAACACTCATAAGCCTTTAAGTACAGCAACTCTCAATTTTACAAAAATATTAACGGGAACTTTACCCGAAACTGTCCCTTGCTATCTTTAACTTAGTACACTAACATTTTATGAAAAGATGTTTTGTCTTAGAATTAGAAAGCTAATACAATTCTGAGAAAAAGTATACCACATATTGCCAATTCCATTGAGGTTTAATAAACATAGGTAATCACAGATTACAAAGCTCACCGAGACGAGGCATCAACTTTATGAGGAATCACCTTTATAAAACCACCTTTATCATATTAATATATGAAAATCATAGTTAATGATCTTGGATATTCATGGATACTGTTTTGACACAATATCGTATATCATATGTAAAAAAATTGTATGATAATCATATGTTCATTTCATACAATATTATAAGATACAATGTTTATCAATACAATAATATAAAATATGATATTGCATCCAATGATACTTACAATATTTTATCATTTAATACAATATAATACTGAAATAAATATTGATGCAATATGATATTGTAACATATGATATGACATTGTATCTTATTATACATCATTGTATTTAATCACATAATACAATATCATTATACCTAATATAAATACAATAAAGCATTATTTGATATTATATCATATCACATAATACATCACAATATTGTAACATATGATATTATATTGTATAATATAGAATAATATTGTATTGTATGATATTGTATCATATTTGATACACAATATTGTATCATATGATACAATATAATTTGATAAAACATTGTATATCATATGATACAATATCATCTGATATAGTAATATATTATATTATACAATATTACACAATATCATATTATGATACAAAATCATATTATATAATATCTTATAATATCATATAATACATTTTCATGTATTATATAACAATATATCATATAAACAAATATCATATTATACAATATTGTATCATATGATACGATATAATTATAATATACAATATTGTATCATATGATACAATATCATATATTGCAATATAATATGAAACAATATCATTCGATAGAATAATATATTATACAATATTATATTCTACAATATTGTATAATAATATACAATACTATACATAACAATATCATAATACAATATCATAAAATAATGTACAAAAAAAATTGATACAATATCATATTGTATCATAGAACTTTTTACAATATAATGTATGATATTACATTGTATCATATAAAACAATAGTGTATCATATCATAGAATACTATATCATAGGAATCATGTTATATCATTTAACAACAAACACATCTATCAAGCAGGTTTGAGTGAGATAGGAGAATTTTTAGCATCCTTGATAATGGAGATCAGGCTCTGCATCTGAAGCTACCTCTGCAATTCATTTATATTATAGTTAAATCAATTATGCAAGCTATTATCTATAAAACATGTAACCTGTTCCAAAAAACTAAACCTCATCCAGCATCCGAAACCTATGGCTCAGATTCAGCATTCAAGCCTGTCAGATGCATCAGTATCATGAGATGCATCATCCATGCAAGTTTGGTGATGTACAGACCAGTAATAACTAAGATATAATCATCAGAGGGCACCTGCTCTAAAAACTTTAACCAGGTCTTAAAACCTTAACCTCATTCAGCATCCGAAACCTATGGCTCAGATTCAGCATTCATGCCTGTCAGGTACATCAGTATCGTAAGACGCACCATCCATGCAAGTTTGGTGAAGTTAGGACCAGTAATAACTAAGATACATTTTTTAGCATCCTCGATAATGGAGATCAGGCTCTGCATCTGAAGCTACCTCTGCCATTCATTTATATTATAGTTAGATCATATATGCAAGTTTGAAATAGTGCTATTACCTACATGTATTAAACATGTGACCTGTTCCAAAAAAACTAAATCTCATCTAGCATCCGAAACCTATGGCTCTGATTCAGCATTCAAGTCTGTCAGGTGCATCAGTATAATAAGATGCATCATCCATGCAAGTTTGGTGAAGTTAGGACCAGTAAAAACTATGTTATAACCATCAGAGGGCACCTGTTTCAAAAACTTTAACCAGTTCTAAAAACCTTAACCTCATCCAGCATCCGAAACCTATGGCTCAGATTCAGCATTCAAGCCTGTCAGGTGCATCAGTATCATAAGACGCACCATCCATGCAAGTTTGGTGATGTAAGGACCAGTAAAAACTAAGATATGATCATCAGAGGGCACCTGCTCCAAAAACTTTAACCAGCTCTTAAAACCTTAACCTCATCCAGCATCCGAAACCTATGGCTCAGATTCAGCATTCATGCCTGTCAGGTGCATAAGTATCATAAGACGCACCATCTATGCAAGTTTGGTGAAGTTTGGACCAGTAGTAACTTAGAAATGCCTATCAAACAGCACCTGCAACAAAAACTTAAACCTGCTCGAAAAACCTTAACTTCATCCAACATCCGAAACCTATGGCTCTGATTCAGCATTCAAGCCTGTCAGGTGCAACAGTATCATAAGACACACCATCCATGCAAGTTTGGTGAAGTTAGGACCAGCAGTAACTAAGATATAATCATCAGAGGGCACCTGCTCCAAAAACTTTAACCAGCTCTAAAAACCTTAACCTCATCCAGCATCCGAAACCTATGGCTCAAATTCAGCATTCAAGCCTGTCAGGTGCAACAGTATCATAAGACACACCATCCATGCAAGTTTGGTGAAGTTAGGACCTGTAGTAACTTAGAAATGGCTATCAAAGGGCACCTGCAACAAAAACTTTAACCTGCTCCAAAAACCTTAACCTCCTCCAGCATCTGAAATTCATGGCCCAGATTCAGCATCCAAGTCTCTCAAGTCCATTAGTAGGTCCAGATGCATCATTCATGCAAGTTTGGTAAAGATAGGACAAGTAATAAGTTAGATACAGGACCTGCAACAAAAACTTTAACCAGGTCCGGACGCCGACGCCGACGCCGACGCCGACGCCGAGGGTATAGCATAAGCTCCCCCCGACTTCGTCTCGGTGAGCTAAAAATATGGCCATTTAAGTGAACCCACCATTTCCACTTTCCTCTATTTAACACAGATTCATAGAGTTCTTCATAGTAAAACATCTTTACCCGACCTTTTAGAGGTCAATTGTTGTTCAACCTCCTTTAATAAGAAACCTTATTCAATATAACATAGATCTACATGATATTATCATTATAAAATCATCATATTACTTAGAAATGCCCTTACATGTATACCCTCCCACTATCTTTTGATTTTCATAAACAGTCATGGTTTGAAATCTTTTACCTGAGGTTTTTTACCGAATTTTATGAAACTTGTGGCTATTTCTTTGAGTCATTTCTCACACATATTTGAAAACAATCATCAATTACTGTATCAATGATAATAAAATTTGATTTTTTTTTTGTTTATTGAATGATTTGTAGCATTTTAATTAATGAATAGACATGCCGTCCTGCATGTGATTTCTTGTTTCCATGAAAAAGAGTAAGCTAACAATCATATTTAGTGAATATCTTCTCTATTCTGGTTTCTCGTCTCCTTTGAACCATGCTAAAACAGTAAGACCTACAAGTAAGACATCTGTCTTAAATTAAATTTTAATTCAAACACACCCAGGTAGCTGGAGACGGAGGAGAATTCCATGAAAAATGTTCAAATTTGACACGTTTTCCTACAATTTTTTATGCATATACAAAAAGGTAAAAATATGTTGTTTCTTGTTCATTTCAAAAGTAATTATCATAGCAGATATCATTTTAAGGTCAAATGTACATTTACATATCCTACATGTAATCTTAATGGTAACAATTGAAAAGGGGGGGGGGATTTTTCAATTATGTAAACACATCTAAATATTATCATAAAATACAAAATAAAGGAAACATAATTGCACACTTTTATTGAAAAATTTTTTTTTCACAACTAACAACTGTAAATTTCTTTAAACAGCCTTAATTTTGTTTGTCATAATTTCTTATCAAACATAAAACACAACAAGGCATGATGCTTTCTTAAAGTTCCATTATTGTTCATGCATTATCCGATTTAATTTGAATTACCGGTAAATAGTCTGTAGAACACAAGGAATATGCATATGGGTACAGGTGACAGGTTAACCTTAATAGCTGAAACCACAAGAATCAACAGGTGCCTTGTGACCGCCATGTTGTAACAAGAGTCCGCTTTGAGCTGAAATAAAAAAAAAGTCAATTAGTTGTGATAACATACATGTACTAATAATAGCTGTGTTTACATTAACATATGCATAGTATTTCTGGAAAAAATACACTGACCATGCAGTGTAATAAGTATGAGATATCCCAATACATGACATTAACATTTAGGCAGTACAAAAACAAAATTTGCATATCAAGTCATAATATAAAATTAATTTTTTTTATCCCTTTTTTCAGGTATAGACACATATCAAATTAAGAGAGAGAGAGAGAGAGAGAGAGAGAGAGAGAGAGAGAGAGAGAGAGAGAGAGAAAGAGAGTTTTACTCGTTGTGCGACAGTCAATATTTCAATTTGTAAACTACACAGGAATATTATACCCATCCAAACAGCGTCAAAGTATAAGCTTCTGCTATACCATGTTTTATCAATTCTACGGAGTTTTTTTTTTTTTGCGAATAAATTTAGTGAGTTTTTTTTTCTTATTAATTGCATGTTTTAAAAACAATACTATGCATAATGCGCATAAAAATCCATGAACAATTTTACAAAGCTTTGGATTTTGGTTGCACACTCAAAAAATAAGGCATTGATACTGTGGTTTCATCAATATTCGTTGAATACCAATTTTCGTGGATTTCGTTGTTAAGTTGATCCACGAAATTAAATGCTCATCGAAGAACAATATCAACTAACATTTTGTATTGATAGGGTCATTGGCCACGAATTTACGTATCCTTGAAACTGTGGTTTTCAGAAAATCCATTGATACCCACGAATATTGATGAAACCACAGTAACATGCTCATTTTAAAATTCAATGCACTGTTGATTTCTTTTACTAGACAGAGATATTTTTGTTACAAAATTTAGTTGCTCTCTGACGCTTTGCCAAGATTAAAAGCATGAGCGAGAGAGAGAGAGAGAGAGAGAGAGAGAGAGAGAGAGAGAGAGAGAGAGAGAGAGATCTGAGTCACATGCAGTAAAAATTATTACATTTATCTTACTTTAAATATTGTTTACATACAATGTAGATGTGATATTCATTGTATGTAAACAATTTTTAAAGTAAAATAATTATAAATCTTGAGATGAATGTTTTATAGATATCAGGGAACATAAATTTACATTAACCTAAAATCTGAGCTTGATATAATATGAAGTTCTTTTCATCTTGCACTCTGCTGTTTTACATGCTCTTTCCCCAGCTATAACAATATATAACAGAGAGCCAGACGAAAGGTCTAATTTTAATTAGATTGAATATTTACCATGTCAAATATCTTTAATTAAGCACAAGCCTGTCCATCTTCACTAGCCAAGAGCTTTTGGTCCACTTCGCTCCCCGTTTATGGGGAACGGAGTAGACCAAAAACCCTTGGCTTGCGAAGATGAAGCCTGTCTGAGTTTTTAAATTTATAAATTAAGTGAAAGGCGATATGGTAAAGATCTGCTATATTCAAATATTTAAGGTAAAGTTATCATCATGCAAACATGCATTACAGCATTCTACTCTAACTTGCGTACCTTGGGACCCCCACCCCTTTTAATTGCACTGTTTTACAGTGTATGGTGTGATGGTCAATACAAAATAAGACATACATTTACATACAGGAAAATAATACATAGACATTCAAAAGAGTGATGTACAAAACATACAAGTGAAAATACACGGGACAGAAAATATTCCGAGATTCCTCTGACTCCAACATCCGCTTTAATACTGTGACGCACGTCAAAAGCGGAGGTTAGGGTCAGAGGAATCTCGGATTAGATGGAAAAGTACAAATACTTTGAAAAGAAAAAGTCAACACGACATATCTTGTATTGAAACATACCTTTATAATCTCTCATACGATAGTTGAGCTGAATTTCCCTCTATCGACGTCTTGCAGGCCATACTTCTTTTTAAAAAGGTTGACACACCGCTCTCAGCTGTTCTTCGTAGTCAAAACATGGCGAGTTGACATGGTGAATCGTACGATAATTACTTCGATTAAAACTAATAAGTTTGTGTTTAATATGCAGAGCACAGATTAACATGCATTACATTAATGCATTATTTTTTCAAGTAAATAATTACAATAATTATATATTCATTTTTTAAATCTTTACAAACTATATATTCAGTGATCCAATCTACATTGTACGTGTTGTTCTATTATTCAACAACTGAAAGATCTGCGACGATTAGGCTAGGCTTAATATTGCGATTTAAATAACACTTGTACCAAGTTTTAGAAAAGACTTTCGATCGCTTTTCGCTGTTAGAATCGGGATCTGTGTCTTCAATTCCAGCTGCTTTGTTTTTTTTTTGACAAAATTTTCTCTTTTTTCAAACAAAGTTTATACATTCAACGTAATATTCAAACGAAATCGTTTCAATAAACACTCAGATAAACTATTTAAAAAACAGAGTTCGGTTTTATGACCTGTACGAATTGTTTTCAGCAGGAGTTACTTTCAGTGTGAATTTTGCACTATTTTCTAAATCTTGACTGCGGAATCAAAATCTCCGGAAAAATCAATATTTAAACCCCGATATCTCTGCAATGCATCATCCGATTTTAAAACGAATTTCAGTTTTATATTAAGCTTTGCAAACTCCACAATATGCATATAACTTTATGGTTTTATATATAGTTTTATGACCAGTACGAATTATTTTCAGTAAAAGTTACTTTCAGTGTGAATTTTGCACTATTTTCTCAATCTTGACTGTGGAATCAAAATTTCCGGAAAAATCAATTTTTGAACCCAAATATCTCTGATATGCGTGGTTCGATTTTAAAACGGATTTCAGTGTTAGATTCAGCCTAATGAGCTCTACAAAACACGTATACATTTTTAATTTGATCGAAAAATTCAAATTTTCGAAAAATTTGATTCACTTCCGGTTTCGACCGGAAGTTACGGATTTCCATTTTCAGCCTTATTGCACAGGTAAATTGACAAATTTATAACCACAGAAAATTTCAAGACTCTATCTTAAAGCGTTTTTGAGAAATCTCCCGGACAAAATGACTTTTTTAAAATTTTAAAAACGACGTAACGTAAAAACGGAAGTGACGTTGTCATCGAAACTTTGAAATCTTTGAGGCATAACAGTTACACATAATCTCTGAAAGTTTCATTTAAATCGGTTGAAAACTATTTGAGTTATGAAGCCAAAAAGGAGTCAGAAAAAAAAGAAAAAGAAAAAAAATAATAATAACTAGAGACGAGCTCGTTGCAAGCAACGATTAGGTTTTCCCTCGTAGCTGCGTCATACTTGTGACGCATTACAAAAAATTGATAGCTGACCATCGTACAATATTAGATGTGTTAACACTGAAAAACAAAGTATTATATTTCTGTGACCGTGTAGATTTTACGGTGATAGAGAATTCGTCTGGATCTGCATCGGTCGTGTGCAGTACGAACCGGGTGAGGGAATGTTGGCGTAAAGTGTATAAGGTAAAAGGTTGGGGCGCGCTGTGGGCCGTAAGCTAAAACGAAGGGTAGGTTTGCCGTATTCCCGAAGGTCCACCAGTATACAGTTCCAGAGAAATAAACAGGCAATTGATGCAGGATTCCACATTATTGGACGAGACTCAACGATGGCAACATTATAACAATTTAACAGACAGACATGTTACAAACAAGTCGGATATGGCCAGAAGTGGCCTCTGGACTCAAGACTCTGGGAGAGTCGGACGTGGCGGGGCTGGCCGCCGTATTCCAGACTGCGCATTGACAATTGTACATAACTATTTATAAGAATTTTAACAATGAGAATAAATTGCAATTAACAGGTAATGATATAAGTAAGCTGAGTGAAAGGTTCACAGATATAAAATAATTAAATAAACTCAATGAGTCTTTGATGTCCAAGAAATGAAAATCTGATAATTGCACAATGTTGTTTTAAGAGATTAACAGTCCTTGAGACATGACACTCTGTCTCTATAAAGTCTAATAAGTGTCAATCACTAAATAAACAAAAGTAACTATGTAAGAAATAAACTGTGAGAAAAAATTACGAAACAGATGTTGAATTTTACAAGTAAAGTAAAAAAAAAAATTATAATTGAACAGTGCATTTTGCACGATGATACTACATGTTTATAAGCAAATACAGATCTTAACACGTTGTCTCTAGTTTGATTCGCCGCATTTTATTCACAGAGTAGGACTGTGGTTATGCCCGGTACGATGGTAAAAAGACCACTGGCAAACGTTTTACACGCATTTTTATCGAACGCAAGCGCCAATGAATCTATCAGTATATATGCGGAGATCCTGGAAATTTTACAAGGGGTTTTGAAGAATAATTTTGTATTTCGAGGAGGGGGAACATGCGCGGATCAGAAAATTTTTCCGGGGTGGGGGTTGAAAAGTCAGACGGTTATTTGAGTTTGCCAAGGGATGTCCGAGGCATATTTGGTAAGTTTATAATGTACACGTAATTGAAAGAAATTTCGCTGGGGGGGGGGGGTCTGGAACCCTTTCCCTTCTATATCCGCGCACGGAGAAGACCGATGCCGGTAATTTTACTGTTATTTTAACCATTTTTATTTAATTATTCATGTTCATAATTATCAGAAAACCAATATTACCTTTCAAAGCAGTTAAAACTTAAAACTTAAGATACGAACCATTTAGTCTCGGTGAGTATTGCGTCCGCGTACGAAAATAATGGCAATTTTCAAGAAATTCGGATGGACGATCTGTGTCCTAGGTCGTCCATCCGATTCTTTTTCTGACTAAAAGCTACAGACCTGCAGTTAAAGATTTTCAAACTCTTATTGATTATGTCAATTTGTTTGTCTCAAAGAATCAATAAAGTTTTACCTTAAAAAAAAGAAAGAAATCGGGCACAATTTTCAATGTTAGCATTTTACAATTTTATGGTCTAATAAAATTTCAAGAAACAACTCTTCATTGCTTTATCCGAAATATTGCATGAAAAAAATTTACATCGCATTTTTTAAATTACAAAAGGATATTCAAAATGAACTTGGATTAACCGCTAACAAACAGGCATAAAGAGAGACTGAGAACCAATTCCTTCTCTTTTTTTTTTACATCAAAAGAAATTCAAAAATAAATCAAAATATATATTTTTTCTTTGTATGCGTTAATGAAAATGTAGATCAGCAAGGGGTTCGTTTTCGTGCAAGCACCTACATAACAGATTGTTACACGGGTCTACAACGATGACAAATATCGAAAAGGCAATATTGTGGGTAAAGGATGAATGTGTAGTTGGTTTAAGTTTATTTTTGATACATGTAATAATATTTATCTGGATCGGTTATGTTTGTTAGTTTGTTTTGATTATTAAAGAGGGGAATAAAGAAATGAGTAATTTCCAAGCACGTAGCATCGTTTTTGAAAGTGGGGGGGGGGGGGCAAACTCATCCAACAAATCTTGACAAGCAAAAAAAGAAAAAAAATTGAATTTTCCAAAATTTTCAAAAATTCACTCATAATTTCATGATTTTCATACCATTTTTTTTACATGCTACCAAAATGGGGTTGGGGGGGGGGGCAACTCCATGATAATTCAATTTTTTAATGTAAATTTTATAAAAATAGTTGCTTCGAGAAAAAGTGGGGAGAGGACATCTTTATGTCATATAACATGTGAAACTGATTTCATTCCACCCACAAGCTGGAAATAATGAAATAATTTTAATGAAAACAATATAAATAGACGTCATAAATCCCATATCAAACGCCATATAACCACTTGATTCTGCGCGTCTTTTTAATGAATTTATAAACAACGGCAAATTCTAAAATGTATTTTTAAAGGTAATGTTAGCTGCAAGTCTGTAGACCTTGTATGAAAAATTTCGGATGGTAGTCAATTTTTCCGGGATACAGACAGAGCGGTACATATATGCAGCTAAGGTAACTAAGAATGATCCCAATAAAATACTTTGTTGAGTAATGCAAGCTTTTAAGAAAGCAATACTTACATTTGTTTAAAATATAACACCCAAATACTTCGTCTTACATTCGCTATTTGTAGAACAAGCAGAACCAGTATCAGTCTGACCGGCCTCATCATATACATTGTTGGAATTTTATTGTCCTAGCATTGCAATGCTCTGCATGTACACAATTTCTTTTAAAATTTAAACACTTAAAGTGTTCATCTATATGGCTACACATAACGTACACACGTGATTCAAAATAACCCAGACGGAAAACGGTAAAGAATTCAGTCATTGAGTCTACGTTTTATAGAACTTGTAAGAAAACACAATGCGGGTCTGAATGTTTGTTGATATGTCAATCTATCAATATACAGTTTGTTAATTATTTTCTATTGCTAAGGCTACAGCGTATTTGATGAACAATGAACAACATTTTTTCCATGCCACTTTTTTCCATGGAAGATAGCGAATACAAGTATAAAGCATTTATAAAATTTATTTAATTACCTCTTTAGAATTGTGTATGGAATAAATAATTTATAAGTTGCTGCTGAAGGTTGTTTGGTATTTTCGTTTGTAGATGCTTTGCAAGTAAAAAACCTGAAACGCAGGGCAAGTCATAATTAATATCCCTAATAACCGTAACTTAAAACTAGCGGCTTTGGATTCAAATATTATCGTATACGAATATTAAGTTCACTTTTTAAAATCATCTCCACGATGATAATTATATTATATCCATTGCAAATCAGTATTTTTTTTTTTTGCTTTAAAAGAATTGTTCTATCGGGAGCAATCCCGCGTTCGTTTAAATTGTCATGTCAGTAATACACATTGTGCTTTATATGACGGCCGTGTATACGTATTGTAGAAAAGTTGAGTTTAATTACCATGCATTGGAACCATTTTATTAACACATCTCCCAGTACTGAAACAGTTCAAAATGTCTCTGTTACAGTAACACAGTGGGGTGTTAATCGTGTACGTCCAGCTCTACAAGCACATGCACTGTCGTCTAGGCGACGGCCTGAATACAGCTAGCGACTCTCCTATCGATCGGTTACCTGAGTCTCGTAATGCATCTAAATATAGACAGGGGCACAGTTATGAAACAAACAACAAAAATAAGGTCAAAGAGGTTTATCTATATGAAATGAAAATGTACATTTGTATAAAAACATTTGGGAATTTTATGTGGAATTATTTTTGCGCGCTACATGTATCAGTTAGTGCATTACAAGAAGCCCTTTCATAACCTCATAAACGTGCGCACCCCCACAAAAATGGACCGAACTGACAACAATTGTTTCTGCAAATACTGACTATAAATTACGAAAACATTAAATTGAATACTATAGAAGGATTCAAAATTAATTTCTTTACAACTTTGCTTCAATAATGCATTAGAAATATTTATTCCATTTTAAGTTATTGACAAGAAACTTTGGACGCCTCTAACTCCCTAATTATAAGGGCCAGCCCCTTTTTTGGTATACCGAATGAAAGGTCTGGGTAAGACAAAGAACTTTTAAAATACATGTTATAACAAATTTTTATCAGGTAGAAAACTAACACGGAAAATACGCGAATTTTTTTGATTTTTTTTCTTACCTTTGTTTCAACATCTATACCACCCCTTTTATTTGCATTTAAATAATAAATAAAATATATCTCGCACAAATTCAATGTATTAGCTTCCAAACCAGCCCATCTTTGAGACTCTGCCAGTCATCGTTAAAGCTAAACCCCCTGGACAAAAGAAGTCGTTAAATTTTACTAAAAGGGGAATAACTCAAAACCGGATAGGAATTTTCCTCAACTAAAATATGCAACGACAACATCACGCGGCATGTTATCAGTCCTGAAAATTTCAAAACAATCGGTGAACTAACGAGCGAAATATTAAGGATCAAAGTTGGCGTCTAGAAGAAAAAAAAAAATAATAAGAAATTTGAAAATTTTTCAGAATAATAGTAAGGTTTTCCGCTGAGAGCGGAAAACCTTAAAAAGAAACCGAAGAATAACAAGAGGGTCTTCCGTTGGAAACGGAAGACCCTAATAAAAAGAAACCGAAGAATTACAAGAGGGTCTTCCGTTTCCAACGGAAGACCCTCTAAAAAGAAACCGAAGAATAACAAAAGGGTCTTCCGTTGGAAACGGAAGACCCTAATAATAATAATAATAAAAAGAAACAATAGAATAACAAGAGGGTCTTCCGTTGGAAACGGAAGACCTTAATAATAATAATATGGAAAAAGAAACAAAGCAAAAACAATAAGGTCTTCCGTTGGAAACGGAAGACCTTAATAATATGGAAAAAGAAACAAAGCAAAAACAATAAGGTCTTCCGTTGGAAACGGAAGACCTTAATAATAATAAAAAGAAACCGTAGAATAACAAGAGGGTCTTCCGTTGGAAACGGAAGACCCTAATTACAGAAGGTTTTCATACCATTATGCATTCAGGTCATTGTTAATCAATACCAAGGTGACCTAAATGATAACTTTTAAGAACAATAGTAAAACAAACATAATAAAGTTATCTTTTAATCTTGTAGCAATTAAAATTTTTCCAAAATACGTTGCCGGTCCAATAGATTGCGGTCTAATAGATCATTGACCGGCGGTCCTATAAATCACAGTCTATTTTCCGGCGGTCTAATAGATCGCAGTCTATTGACTGGCAGTTCAATAGATCACTTTCAAACCTGAATACACATACAAAATAGACGAAACTATATAATCTGTAATTAAACAACAAAATCCTTTTGATTAGGTAATAAAATTATGCATTTCTACCTTTGATACTGAACAGTAAGGGTTCTTAATTGTGCCACTACTGATATGAGGAGGACAACATTTTAAAAAAAATAAATCAATGATAAACGTAATCCGCTAAAACCCGTCATATTACTGTGTCTAAGCCTAAATTAAAAACATTGAAAAACTAAAGTATCAGAACTTACAACTCGATACCGTTATCTTTAAACACTGACAGATACTTATTTTTGAACTATAAATACATGTAGGTTGACTGTGAAATGCTCAACAATTTTTAGTATAGATCGTCTGCTATTCACCGTCTGTCCGTCTGTTTCACATCTCAAGTAGTTGCAAGCCTGTAGCTACCGGTCTGACAAAATTTGGAAGTCGTGCATCCGAATTATTTTTCAGACCGAGAGCGACAAGGCTGCAGCTACATCTTAAAAACCACTCTATAAACTAATGGGAGTATATTACGTTAAAGAATTATGCAGAACATGTCTAAAAACAATTGTGAAAAACTAATTTTGAAAACTATTTAACCGTAATTGTTCGGAATTATATAATAAGAGAAAAGAGAGGAAGTGATAGGTTTTCAACGGAACCTAACATTCTAAAAAGTTTTGGAAAGTCTTTATTTCTCTAAAGCAAATAAAATGCACGATACCAATAATGCCTTTACACATTAGTTATAAGTAACCATTCTTCGGGTTTTATTGATTAAATAACGCGCCGACCGTATTTGATCACTTAATAAAACTCAAAGAATGACTCCTTATTCCTTAAACGTATTTTGAATAATTTACAAGTTAAATCCATTCACAAATAGTGCAATCTTTGGCTTCAGAGAAACAACAAGGAATAAGGAAGGGTGAAGAGGTAATTAGGTTGAAAAGGGTAGAGAAAATTTATGCAAAATACATGATGTAAGAAGTGTAATAAAAACTGTATTGTTATGGTTTCTCCATTAGTGCTATGAGTGACATTGAGGGTGTTTACATTATATATAATTCGTTACACAAAATATATAATTAGAAGATGGATGAATAAGGCGTGTAAATTGCCTTTGTGAGGATAGATAAGATACCATAAAATTAAAATATCAACAAATCTGATA
This sequence comes from Magallana ariakensis, assembly GCA_020458035.1. Classification (NCBI taxonomy): domain Eukaryota; kingdom Metazoa; phylum Mollusca; class Bivalvia; order Ostreida; family Ostreidae; genus Magallana; species Magallana ariakensis. Next base: position 15,919,030 of record CM035813.1, on the reverse strand, counting down.
TTTTTTCCCTAAAGTATTGAAAACAATGTATATTTGTCATAACATTGATTTATAACCCTTAAATATGTTAAATGCTTGGAATAGGTCGATTTAAACTTAAGTATGCGTGTCAAATCTCCAAATAGTGTCACTTTTGAACTTCAATGCCTTTTTTTTTAATGAGTGGGTCTGAGCTCCATATTTTTGTCATAGTCTATAAAAGGTTTAAAGGAAATCAAACCGATTTCAATCAACAAAAATGTGGAGAGATGAACCACTATACTTTACAAAATGTCATTTTGTCTCCTAACAATTGAATATTTTAGAAAAAAAATAAGTCCATAAATTCGTGGTCGAAGTCGCATATAGCATATAAACAATGGAGTTTGTTGTGACTTAAATGGCCTAGTGGTTAGAGCACCAGACATTAGGTAACATAATAGAGCTAGGGTATTAAGGATATGGGTTCGATACCACCAAAACGTTAGAATTTGTTTTCTTATCGTTCGTTAAAATATTCAAAACTGAATAAAGTTAGAAATTGTCCTTTTGCAAACTTGTGTATTATAACATTATCAAGTATATTCAGTTGAAAAAATTAAATTTGAAATTGTATTCTAAGACTAAACCAAATGGGCATTTGCGCTGTCTTATCCCCCCTCTTTTTTTTACTTAAAATGATTATTTTATATAACGCGTCAATTGATTGGTCAAGAAAGTCACGCCACAAGGGATACGTAACATTAACTTAGTTTAAACAATATTTATTTAGTAATTAGCATCATACGTATTACAGCAACTGTGCATAGCAGATTGAGAAACAAGCCAACGTTACGTTGGTCGGTAAAATAAACAGTTAATTGCAGAATGGTAAGGGAAATATGAAGATTTATTCCCCCAGAAAAAAAAATTTCTCGGGCAAAGCCATCGGGAAATATGATTTTTTTCCGGGGAATAAATTATTCATATTCATATTTCCCTCTCACCATTATGCAATAAATGTATTGTAAAACACTTTGGTAAGCGGCAGGATACTATTGGAGGTTAATTGGCGATAAGTATTACATAGCATAATGTGTTATAGTCAAGGCTAAAAGACGAGAAACTGGGTCAGTGTAAGACATTATTGTTTGGATGACCGATGTGACGCAAAGGGGGAACCATTTGTTAAGAACTTACATTTTGTTGGACCGTCCTTCGGTATGGTATCTGATTGTTCATTAAAAACTTCCCCATATTCGAAGCTCTTTCTTGTTCTATACTCAGAGCGTCGGGAGTGTTACTACGAATCTGACATTGGGAATTCATACAACGGTCGCGCCAACGTCACGGCATCCGGAACACCTTGTCTACCCTGGGCAGAATCAACAGATATTTTCTACATACACCCACAAATGGCGAAGAAGTTTGAGAGTAATTACTGCCGTGCGTATAAGTTTGGGTATGATTCATACAAATCGGGGGAAGGGGAACCCCTGTGCCTGGTGAAGTATCCGTCCGTCCAAAAAAGTTGTGGGGTTCCAAAATGTGGTGAGTTTTTTTAAGTACTTTTTGTTAAACCTTAGTATCTTGTCAAGAAAGTTTGCAATCGATCGATTACTCTCTTAGAACGAAACATTGTTTTAGGACTAAATAAATGTTTTAAGATTTTACAACCAATCTGACGCCTCGTCGCCTTCACGTTTATAATTTTAAATCACCTGAGTCACTTAGTTGACTTATATTGCATTGGTCTTCGTCCGTCCTCGCGCGTCGTCCGTCGTGCGTCGCTTGCATGGTAACAATTTTACATTTTTAACTTCTTGAAAAGTACAAAGCCAATGGTTACTATTTTCGGTGTAAAGCATTTCTTTGGTAAGAGAAATTTAAATTTGTAAAATTCATGGCTTTGCCAGCCCCAGGGCGTCATAGGCATGGCCAAATATGCAAAAAGCCAAATTTCAGGCCCTAAGGTGGGGCCAATATGGCCATGTAGTAAAATGTATGAAATGTCGGAAAATCTTCTTCCCTATTCCCATATATAAATGTTAAAAGCTAAATACATGGATATATGTCCATGAAGTCTTCTACCGAAATTGTGAAGTTCATGACTGAGACAGGAGTTCAGGCCCTAGGGCGGGGCCAATATAGCAATATAGTGAAAATGTATTAAATTCTAGAAAATCTTCTTTACTCTTACACGTTGGAAGCCCCTGGGTTAGGGGTTCAGACCCTAGGGCGGGCCAAGATGGCCATAAAGTGTTACTGTATATGATGTTTAAAAAATTTTCTTCTCTACTCTCACACATTTGTAAGAAAATCTGAATTCATGATAATGTAGACCAGCAAGCCCTTTACCAAATTGGTGAATTGTATGTCCCTTGGGGTATGGGTTTTGAATCTAGGACGGGGCCAAAATAGTCATATAGTGTTAATGCATATAATGTTAATAAATCAACTTCTCTTCTACCACTCATCTGTAAGGAAAACGGAATTCACAATTATGTAGACCAGGAAGCCCTCTACCACAATTGTAAATTTAATGTCTCATGAGTATGGGTTTTGACTCTGGGGGGAGGGGGGAGGCATAATGATGCAGTGTCTTAATGCAAATAGTGTTTAAAAATCATCTTTCTACACCCACACGTCTTAAGGAAAACTGAATTCCTTAAACTGAAATTTTATAGACCAGGAAGCCCTATACCAAAACTGTAAATTTCCTGTCCCCCGAGGTAGGGGTTATGACTCTAGGTTGAGGCCAAAATGGTCTTATAGTGTTAATGCATTTAAATAATGTTAAAATATTGTAGTTTTATTTTTACTTCTGCTGATACTGAACAAGATATCTGTGAGCCAATGCTCACTAGTAACACCCCCGCTCTGTTTTGAATATGCAAAATAAGCAGATTCGCCATTTAACAAGAATTTGACGACCGATTGAAACAAAAATATTTCCCATCGTATGGCATGCCTAAACAATAGTGTGTTAAAAATTCAAGCATCTGCGATAAATCAAATATTTGTGTAAAAATTAGGATTTAAAATAAACAAAGTCGTCATTTAACAGGAGGTTGACGCCTGATTGGTACAAAAATATACAGTATCCTACCATATGGCATGCCTAAACAAGTAGTGTATTAAAATTTCAAGCATCTCTATAATAATTAGTTGCTGAAAAATCTTTGACGAAAGTTTGTTAAAAATTTAGGCTTAAAATAAACAAAGTCGTCTTTTAACAGGAAGCTGACGTCCGATTGGTACAAATGTACATCCCACCATATGGCATGCCTAAACAAATAGTGTGTTAAAACTTCAAGCATCTGCAATGAATAGTTGCTGAGAAAAATGCGACATAATTTTTTTGTTACGGACAGACAGACGGACGCACAAGGGTAAAACAGTATACCCCCTTCATCTTTGGAGTGGGGTATAATAAAAACATACTGCATATTAAGAAAGAAATTAAAGCCTTCTACCAAAATTGTAAATATTTTGTCCCCCAAGGTAGGGATTTTGAATCTAGGGCGTGGCCAAAACAATCATATAGTGTTAAGGGTAGGGGTTTTTGCTGCAGAATGTGACCAAAAAGGTCATATAATGTGAATTTATATAATGTTTAAAAAAGTATACTGATATAGAATAGAAACTGACTGCATATTAAGAAGAAAAAACCCCCCATCAAGCTGTCATCTTTAATTAAATTTTATGTCAACTTCAGGTAAGGCAAGGGTTATTGCTGGGGGAGGGGAGTATATGTCTTATAATTCAATTTTGCTCTGGAAATTCAATGAAAGAAATGAGTAAATTTAAAATTTAATTTAAAAAAGAGAGAGAATGAAGCTGTCTATCAAAGTTAGGATATTGTAAAAATGTTCAAAAGCGTTGGAAAGAGTTCAAAGGGGAAGAGGGGTGTAACAGTTAATGGACTTATCTTTCCTTTCTTGTTCGTAATGGAGTTATCTTACCTTGCTTGTTCATATTTAGTCAATTAATCATAAATAATAATGTGATTAAGAAGTTGTATTATTAAAAGAGATATAGTTATACAGGTATTTTTATTACTTAAAACAAAACAGCCAAAGCAGTTTTTGAACTTTCTAAATAAACAGATAGACTTGTAAATAGTAAAGTAATAATTGGCTAGCCAAAATTACTGATAAGCAGTACATGTAAAATTAAATGCCAGATGGTGATACAGCAATAATGGTTGGATATCGAAAAATTGGAATATGTGAAGGGAATAGAAACGTAAGATACCAATGGTTGTGTTCTGTCGTTTAATTGCCCCATTTAAATGGGGGAGAGTTTCTGTCTGGCCCCTGGGGATCGGGGATGAGAGGTTGTGGTGGTTTTTTTTTTTTATATAAAACTTGTACACTAGCCATCTTGTTTTAGTTTATCTATGAAGACATTCACATTAACCTATTTTGAGAGTTAACAAATATGAAAAAAATATTTCCTATCAGAGTCTTCCACCTTTTCAATATCAGGTCATGAACTCTATTATGATCTTAAAGTTTCTCAACAAAATTATAGGTTTCATAAATAAGTCGTTTTTGAAAGATATCAGGCAGAGAGGTGATCGGCATTACAACATTTTAATTTTTGTTTTTACTCCGGAATGAAACTTAATTAAATGCGTATATGAGATTCCTCGACAGGTCTGAGTATAGGATAGGGTACTCATGTGACCGTTATGGCCTTTTCGTTTTCTATTTTTCGTCACAAAGATTTGGCGAGCTTTAATGACTAAGTTAAACAGTATATGAGATGTTTGGTTATATTGGAACTTAACTCCATATTTAAATTTAGAAACGTTCTAGGTAGCAAACATTGTAAAGAACTTTTCTTGCAATATTAAGATAGTGATAGATACATGGTGTAGTTGCCATGGATCTTTGACGAACCTTGGGTGATCGTATCCCTTGTTATATCGTAATGTAACATTATTACTTCGCATAAACGTGAGATGGAAGCAAGATATGCTTAAACACCAATGCATGTACTCCAAATAACTTGAAAACACGCTTGCTTAGCGCTTTCCAGTGCTTTCAGTACCTTAATTATACGGGGAATGATGGTAGCAGCACCGTAAGAATTGATCTGATACGCCCGTTATTTGCAGTACTTAAAGGGGCATGGTCACGATTTTGGTAAAATAATTTTTCTGATTTAATATTTACAATGCTTCAGTAAGGCATTTTTAATATTCAACCAAAATGTGAGTGTCATTCGGATAGTTATGAGCGAGTTACAGAGCTTACAATTCTTTACTATGTAAACAAAGCTTTTGTTTACATTTTGAATGTCGAAGTGAAAATTCCAGTTTTAGACCTAAAAAATGAATGTGTTGAACGTTAGGAACTGTTTATTATCCCCTCGCGCAACTTGTTGCGAAGGGGATATAGCATCGCTACCGTGCGTGTGTGTGTGCACTCCATTTCAATTTTCTAGTAAATTAAAAAAAAAACCTTCCAATAGAATTTCCTCAACCTTTGCACAAATATGCCTAATTGTAAAAGATTAAAACAAATGCAATGTCATATTAATTGGTCAAATTTTTATGCAAAAACTTAGATAAAATTACACCATTGTAAAGGACGGGGGCATACATTATGACAAAATTCGTTCAAAACTAAAAGTATTATCATAGATTGCACACTTCTGTAAAATAACAAATAAAAAATGCATGTGCCTTTCCAAACCATTAATACTATTACAAATTATTATTTCATTAAATCAATGTCATAATCAACTTTGTATACGAGTTATCAATCGAAATTTCTGAGTAAGAGACACTAAGAGTTATCAATCACCCAGAGCGAAAGTAGCGTGACAGAACAACGTTACGGTGAGTTAATAAAGTTAATAGCTTAATGTGTGTTTGAATGTTTGTTATTATCCCCTCGCGCAACTTGATAGGGGGATATAGCATCGCTGCTGTGTGTCCATTGTCAGCTCTTTAACAAAATTCCAAGAAAACCCTCTAATAAATATTCATCAAACTTTGTACACTTCTTTGGCATGGTAAAAGGACAAACCCGGTTTGATTTCCAAATCAATTGATTTAACATTTTTTAAATTATCGTAAAAAAGCGAAGTTTAAACATGAATTTTATGTACGACTTGACAATAGACATTTCCTGTAATTTAGTAAATCGCTACCGTATGCAGTTCAAATCAACAACCTGAGATTTTAATCTAGTAAATGTTAAAAAAAAAAAACTCCAAACGTTTTGTAGTATTGGAGGGTTAGAAGATTGCCCATAGGTAAAAGTTGAAGCGGGCAAGAAATTTAAGTCATCCAATTGACATCGAAACAACCAGTCGACAAACGGGCAAATTTTCCCGTATTACTTACAAAAGAACTGGTCCAAAATTCAGAGGAGACTTTGACAGATATCGCACATTTATCACGCGAAGACTGTTTCATATTAATAATAGCTGCATATCTACTACTATGGGTTGACATACCACAATTGCACAAGCAACTAGAATTGTCTATCAGAGCAGACTACAGATCGCTAGATCTTCAGCTTATTTCATAATATATACGGATCATTTATGAAAATGAATGTCACTTAATGAATCTAAATTATTTAACTGTAAAGCATATGTGTACATGTGTTGAGTTTCTGCTAGGAATAGGAAAAAACTATGCAACCACGTACATGTAACCCACCCCCACCCCCCAATTTATACACTACAAAGCTTGGGGATTAGGATAAAATAGATATAATGAATTCAAATTGGTTTTTAGAAATACTTGTGTTATATTTAATTTGATCTGATAAATTTTGATCTGAAAAATTTACATGTATTTTCCTAAAAAATGCATTTCCCCCTACAACAAGTCATGTCGCGAGGGGATGCTCCGCTTTGCGGTGCCCTTGTTTATGCTTACAATGAATAAGAAGATGGACAAATCAGCTTGAAAAAGATTTTTTAAAGGTATATTGAACCTATATACACAAAAACAGGGCACGAACCTTGTTTACATGGCAAAGAATTGTGAGCCCGGTATCTTGCTTATAACTCTACGACTGACTCTCAAATTTCATCTGATCATTAAAAATGCATTCTTAAAGCATTGTAAATAATAAAAACAGAAAAATGGAATTTGACCAAAATCGTGACCATGCCCCTTTAACCGATTTGAAAGTCACTGATGATTTGTTCTTTAAATTCAAAATTTCATTTTGAGCACCTACACTATTTGCAAAGTTTTAAAGATAATATGTATTATAAGAGTTTTGTATAAAAACATGCACGTAAGTTTGAGACATGTTGCAATGCTAATATTTTAGTCGAAGATGAGGAGCTGAAAGAATTCGGAAAATTTAAACCTTTTCGAAGCGTTCGGTCATTCAAAAACCATCTGCCTGAATATGCTGTTGACGGTTCTGTAGGTGAGAATCAACTTTTTTAAGCAAAACGAACAAACAAATACAAACAAACAAAAAGAAAAACCCAAAAACGATTAATGCGGCTCATCTATAAGGATTTTTTAACCTGTGGAAAAGTGTTCATAACAGCTTTGTCTGCTGATTTCAATCGTGTACATAAGTATTGAAAAAAGCCAGCAAATTACCTCATAAGGAAAAAGATATATCATTTAAAATTGAATGCAATTTATATGTAATCTATGTGTTAGATTCTCAATTCTCTGGCAGCTATGCCATCCAGGAAAATTAATCGAAATAAAATAATTTAAAACTTGTTTTAACTTGCCATTTTTAAAATTTTGTTTGAAGAACACTGAACAGTAACACACTCCATGTTAATCTGATCAAAACTTTGTCCTATACATTAAAGTCTGTGATTTGCAGACAAGTTGAATTCCCTGATCACAGATTACCTCCAAATGAAGCCCTGGTTCCAAGTCAATCTGGAGGAGTTTGTAGAGGTCCATGCTATCCTCATATACCGCTTCGACGGTAAGTCGACAGTGCTTATAGAGTGTGTCTGAGTTATCAATATCTGGGAAGAATTAGGTTTGGGTGAAACAATTCAATTTCATGGAAAAGCCAACAATTAATTGTTAAAATTGCAATTTTATGGTTCACAAAAAGTAAATGATGAAATCACTGATAAATGTCTAAGCATCAACAACAGAAAAGGTTACCTACAATCAGATCATCGAGTGAAAATAAAACTTTATGTAAAAATATTGTACAATTTCTTTTAGTGTTATCCTTACGGAGAAAATCTTAAATTGTACTGAACCTTGTATAAAGAAACTGATATAAAACACAAAAGGTATTTTAACATTCCTTCTAATAAAAACCCCTGGGATTATTTTTCAACGTTGAGTCGTGTTGTTGATTTAGTATTTACACCCACCAGGTATATTCAGAATATACAACAATATAGTTGTCTCAACTTTTGTATTTTTGGTAAATAGCTTACGACCGAAACTTCTTGCAATACTTTGGAACATACGTCAGCAAGAATCAATGGGACTTTATGAATTATGGCGCCGTGCGATGCGACGACCTAAGAAATTCGGACTACTCCTTTGTGTTCCGGTACCAGTGTAAACGACCTGTGATTGGTCAATATGTTACGGTCCGGAACTCCGACTTTACTCACCCATATCAATATCCACGGGACCGTTTTCGAATGGAAATCACGGAAATAGTGATTCTAGGAAAATGTGAGTACATATATAATAGAATTGTTTTTGGGTTTTTTTTAAGTCAAAGTGAGCCTTTTCTAATGATACTGCAATTTTTTAAGGTGTAATATTCCTCTGCTTTAAATTTTACAATATATTTTTTATAACATTTCATATTGATTTTCATCAAAGTCAATAGATTTAAATGAAACAAAGTTGAAGTGATGAAGCGCTGCTAGATTTTTCAAAAATTGATAATGTGTCTGATCATGATATGAAAAAAACTAGATATAGTGATAAGAAAAAGCAAAATTTTACCATCGCAGCATAAAATTAAAAATATTAACTGTATATGAAAATAATATATAGTTATATACATTGCCAAATCATATTACAAAACATAATGAAGCGCTGCTTTTTAGTTCAGAATAGCACTTTGTTGTATAGGTTTGTAACAAAAATTGCTTCAATCAGCAAGAGTTATCTTTCTTTATTATAGACTTGAAAATGTTTTATATACATGTTTCACAACAATAAATGATAAATTGCCACAGTTCCTAATTTTTATAAAAGTTTTTCTGTTTTTAAATTTGGATGAGATAATAGTAAATGGATCCATAGGTTTTAGAAATGCTAAAATGTAAACCAAAGCATTTTGTTATAACACAAAAAGGGGATCAAATGAATGATCTTCCAGTAATTGGTATGATATCAATATAAGGATATATTGTCTTGAATAAAATGTGATTCTGTTTTATTTTTAATTTTGTTGTCCCATATCTGCTCTCTCAAAATAGAAAACCCTTATTCAATTTTAAACATTTGAAATGTTATAAGTTTCAAACGACGATAACTAGGTCTAGAGTTTGCAATTGTCTTGGTCATGTTTTTCCCAACTATAATACATTATCTTAATATCTTCGGACAGACTATAGTATTCATTTAACTTTGTGAATGAGCTATAAATAGAGAGGGAAAAAAATCATCCAAAATCCTCTGGCCTAAAACATCAAACACGTACTGATCATGTACTGAACTAGTAAATAAAATTCAATTATATTTTGAGAAAACAATTAACCCATTGGTGAAGGGGGGGGGGGTATACATGTAGATATTGCCTCATAAAAAATTGATCAATATGATTCGCTTCTTGCAATTTTTTATAAAAGTTTTCTTTACTTTATTTCTCCTGCTAAAAGTTGTGGTTCAGTTCGTTCCGTTCAAATTTTCTTTATTTATATTTGAATTGTAAGTAAATTTCGCCTTCCAACATAAAGTGTGGCCCAGCACCGCCTCCCTTGTTGTTACGCGCCTTAATGATTGTGAGTTAACAGAAACAAAGTGAGATCATTTTCTACAGAAGTTGTCTCTCTTATCAGAGGGATATTCCACCTTAAATGTGTTTTAAGTTGTTTTTAAAAATCGACGTGTTAAATTGATGCACAAATGCACATATTTGCAGAATGAAATTAGAGCTTATCTGCTGTTGACCCTTAAGCTACGTATTAACCTCCCACAAAGTTTTGTTTTCATCTTTAGCTCGGTTTGGTAGTGGTAAGGGTTTTAGGGTAATTCTTTTCTTTTTGAAACCCATTCTTGATTTACCAAAATGTTCCAACCGTGTCCACGACATCCTTGTCGTAAAGATTTCCACATACTGACAACAACCTACAACCTTATCCTAACCGCTTTGCTAAAGGCCTTAATAATTGTGAGTTAACAGAAACAAAGTGAGATTATTTTCTACAGAAGTTATCTCTCTTATCAGAGGGATATTCCACCTTAAATGTGTTTTGAGTTTTTAAAAATCGACGTGTTAAATTGATGCACAAATGCACATATTTGCAGAATGAAATTAGAGCTTATCTGCTGTTGATCCTTATGCTACGTATTAACCTCCCACAAAGTTTTGTTTTCATCTTTAGCTCGGTTTGATAGTGGTAAGGATTTAAGGGTAATTCTTTTCTTTTTGAAACCCATTCTTGATTTACCAAAATGTTCCATCCGTGTCCACGACATCCTTGTCGTAAAGATTTCCACATACTGACATAAACCTACAACCTTATCCTAACCGCTTTGCTAAATGCATGACGGCTACAACTGCAGTTATGTGTTTATAAGTTTGAACTATGCTTAGACGCGCCCTGAAAAGGAAAAGGTTTTTTTTTTTATAACATAGTAATTAAATCTCAGTTTTATTCAATGTACAACTTAAATGTTGTTTATCTGTCTGCTGTTTCTTGAAAAAGCTAAAAGCTGTGGGAGACCTCTTGGTCTGGCCTCGGGGAATATCTACGACTACCAGCTCAGCGCTTCTGAAGGAGTCGAATATGAATCTGACGTAGAATCAATGGCGCTGGCACATCGGGGACGATTGTATAATCCAGACCCTGGCTGGTGCTCTTATCTAAAGAACCAGTCGCCATGGTTTTTAGTGGGTGTTATTTTGATGTAAACTTTAGATCTGACTTATAAATCAACAACTAAGTAATACCAAATGTACTTGGGATTTAGATTTTTCTTAAATTTCTCTCTAAGAATCATTAATACTTAAATGTTTTAGTATCGCATGATCACTAATTATAACAGTTAGTTAGAGGTAATTGACATGGTATTCGTGCTCAAAATGGCTCAGTTAAAATGATAATATTTTAAGCAAACAAACTAATGGCTGGAATTTTAATTAATTGTTAAAATGTTTTTAAAATTGCGTTTACTTTTCTTCTGAATAAATTACTGAATGATAAGAAATAAAAATCATTGTGTTTAAACACACGGTAAGAACAGTAACTCAAACTGTTACGGTTGTACATGTAGATTGATCTGATCACCCCAACCAGTGTCCAGGGAGTGATGGTGCAAGGCTGGACTTATGGGAAGGAGTCAAAGTACATACGTTCCTTCCAGGTGTCTTATGGAACCGGAAGAGACACCCTGAGGCTGTATGAGGACTCCCCGGGGACCGTCAAGGTTATTGGTTATAGAGCGAACTAAGGCAGCATTTTCTTTGACAGTCATAAAGTCTATACTTTGTTTCAAAATGTCTTTGCAGCACATTTGAATTATTTGATATTCCTGATTACCTTATGGTATAAACGATATCAATTGGCCTAAAAATTCACAAGAAGTTCTGTTTAAAAACTCCCCATCTATCTTCTCGTAAACAAACGCGGCTAAAAATTAAAAGTCAACGGAAATTATGCATTGCAAACGACATGAATGTCCACGGATAAAACATATGTATTTATTAATGTTACTTAAACACGTAGCAGTGTTTATTTATTCTTTTCATCTATTGGCCGTTATTATTGTCACCTAGTCGGGTGACATAAATATTCATAACACGGGTTATGAATGACCGTGAAAGTTTTTGTGTACTAGTAAAACCATTCTCTTTCGTGCATTCAAGACACGTTTTGTCATGGACGACTCTGGCTACGAAATTTCTTTATTAGAAAAAGCGAAACCAACCAAACTCAGAAAGAAGCTGTTGGAAATCCTCCATATTGCCGACGTGGTGAAGCTCGTTACGGGCGGTTTGCAGACACAATTTCACAATTTATCAGGTCAGCTCAAAGCAGAATAGTCCGAGTCTATCACTAAAAAATTTAAAGAAAATTATTTTAAAAATTAAATCTGAAGGAAACCGTGCACAGTACGAATTTAATGCTGAGATTCTCGAGGGTCTAGATAAACTGGAAACAAGAACTTTTGACACTAATGATAGCGGGTTGGTTAATATCATAGGAGAATTGCAGAAAAAAGCGCCAGAAGGTGATCTCTGATTCCTCTCCAGCCTGGTGAAAAACAGTAAATGAACATCAAACGAGAAATTGCGGACACCTCATATGACGAGAAAAAAATTCGTGAGAAAAACCGCGCCCTCCGACAATAAAAGCAAGGGCAGAACAGGCGTTTTCATCCATATGGTACCTACAAGACTCCCCCAGCGGCGGCGGCAGGCTCGGCAGCTCAGCTTAGTTCTTCTGTGTCTTCTGCTACTTCGTTTTAGCCATTCACATACCAGCAACAGTCCTTTCGTGGCACATCTGCACGGCGTCAACCACAGCCCGGTGACGTGTGCTTCAACTGTTTTTTCACAGGTCTTTGTAAAACCAACTGTCCCAAAAACAAGTCACAAAGTCAATGATAAGTATAAAGATTATAATGGCAATTCTACTATTTCTGGCCAGGTGAAAATGCTTTCAGAAAAATCATTTAAAGCAAAGTTAATTGATAAAACACAGTTTGAAAAAAATATTGGTAAATAGAGAGAAATTGGTACAAATCAATTAATTTTGAAAGTTATTGAATCTGGCTATGAAATTCCCTTTGTTTCAAATCCTCCTACAATGTGTTTTCGTGATAACAAATCTGCCATTCATGATGTTGAATTTGTTTCTTCAGAAATTTCAGACTTGCTGAAAAATAAACGTATTTGATAAGTTCCTTTTCAGCCCTTTGTGTACAGTCCCCTGAGTGTTGCAGAAAATAAAAAAAGAGGTTGTTTCTTGATCTCAGTAGGTTAAATAAGTACGTAAAGTACGAAAAATTAAAGTTTGAAGACTGGGAGACGGCATTAGATTATTTCGAAAAGGGTTTTTATTGTATTAAATTTGATCTGAAATCAGGATACCATCACATATATATAGCTGATGAATATCAGATTAATCTAGGGTTTCAGTGGGATGATAAATATTACTGCTTTACAGTTCTGCCATTTGGTCTTTCGTCAGCTTCATTTATTTTTACTAAATGTCCAAGACCTCTTGTGAAGTTTTTGAGAAAAAATGGTATAATGATTGTATTGTATCTGGATATCGGGTTAGTATTTGCTTCAACTGAGAGTCAATGTATTTTAGATTCTAATTTCTTTCAGAGAACCTTGTCAGAAACTGGACTGGTTGTCAATATAGACAAATCGCGGTTTATTCTAACGCAAATTATTGAATGGTTAGGTTTAACATGGAATTCAAATTCATTTTCCATTTCAGTTCCGGATAGACTAATAGAAGACGCTGTTTGTTTTTTGAAGAAAGTAATTTGTCGTTTCCCAGATATAATAACGAGAGAACTGGCACAAGTAGTTGGAAAAATCATTTCCATGACACCAGTAATGGGTAAAATATGTAATATAATGACACCATTTTCTTCTTTAGAAATAGCTACAAAAGAATTATGGGACTCAAAATTCTTATTCAAACATAGATATCAAGTTTTTGAAGAATTGAATTTCTTGATAAAATGTATTCCTTGTAAAAATATAAGATTTCTACATTCTGTTAAGAGAAAAAATGTAATCATTTATTCAGATGCAAGCAACTCAGCATCGAGTGCATATACAGTTGAAGTTAATTCTAAGGTGTTCCATCTGATGTGGAAAGATGATGAGAAAATTACGAGTTTGACATGGAGAGAGTTGAAGGCCATAGAATTCGCGTTGTCATCTTTTAAGAATGAATTACAAGAAGGTTTACTGATAACCAAAGTTGTGAGAAAATAGTACACTCTGGTAGCATGAAGCCCCATTTACAAGTTATACTTTATAATATTTTCAAAATATGCGCCGATAGCAAAATTTCACTTGATGTTCAGTGGATTCCGAGATCAGAAAATGACAAAGCAGATTTTCTTAGTAAAATCATAGATTATGATGATTGGGAAGTTACTGTAGAATTTTTTGATTTTGTTAGTTTTATGTTCGGACCATTCACTGTAGACAGATTTGCAAATTTCAATAATCGTAAATTGCTTAGATACAACTCAAAATTCTGGAATCCTCAATCAGAGGCTGTAGACTGTTTTACAAAAAATTGGGTGGGGAGAATAATTGGCTAGTTCCTCCCATTCATTTAATAGTCTCTTCCATAAAACATTTACTAAATTGTAAGGCCTACGGTGTTCTTGTAGTATCAAACTGGCCGTCTACTGTTTTTTTGGCCAATGTTATTTGATAAAATTTGTATTGTAAGACTTATGTGAAAGACGTGTTATTGTTTAAAGATACAAAGGAGATAACAATTCAACTTCAGAACAAAAACTGCTTATTTGGTTCTATATTTATCGGTTCTTGAATACTTGTGGTACGATTGGATGCTACTAATTTGTAATGAATGAAGGTGTATTGCAGATGACATGGGTCCTGGTACATCTAATTAATAATGGTACTTGCTTATATGTGGCGAATACAAACGGTTGATGTATTGCAGTTAAATAATGGTCCTCATACATCAGAGGGTGTATTGCAGATGATGAAGGTCCTGATACACCACAAATATTGTTATTTGAAATGAAGTAGATATTGATGTTTTGTTTGAATAAAAAACACATTTTTCAGATATATGTAAAGTGGGCAGATGAATGGGCATTAACAACGAAAGTAAAGATCACTGTCTTGAGGAACTCGCATCAGAACTACCTCGATATTGTATAACACCCAAGGCCGACAACACAGCAAAACAATACAGGTACGCTTTTAACACCTTTTGCAAATGGTGTAACAGCTTTAACCCTGTGATTACTCCTCTTCCTGCTTCGGAAACCAACGTTGCATTGTATATCATTCATTTGGCAAAGCAATACAAATCATCGGGAAAAATTCATTCAGCTGCGCATGCTATTAGCTGGGCACATAGCCTAGCAGGCTATGTAGATCCATGTGATTCTGTCCTCGTCAAAAATATAAAGGAGGGAGCAATCAGAGAAACATCAAAACCTGTGACCAAAAATGAACCTATTACGCCAGAACATTTGAGGGCCCTGGTTTCTACATTTGGAAAGGACGACAATTTGTATCATTTGAGAACGTTGTGTATGTGTTTTTTAGGTTTTGCTTGGTTCCTGAGATTTATTTTCAGAAATAAAAAATATTCCTTATTTAGATATTTGTATACAAGATAATTGCGTGGAAATTAACATTGTTAAAAGTAAGACAGGTGTGTATAAAACTTTGTATAGCTAGAACATTCTTTGACACATGTCCTGTAAATATCTTAGAAAAGTACTTACAATTGTCAAATGCTGACATGCATTCTTCTCAATACTTCTTAAGATATTGGTGTCTTTTTGTAAAAAAAATCTAATATTTATAGACTTAGAAAGGGTAATCGTCCGATTTCATATGCACGAGCAAAGGAGATAATATTGGACGCCCTTGAGAAGATCGGTTTAGTAAGTCAAAATTTGGTGTACATAGTTTAAGATCGGGCGGTGCTGCTTCTTCTGCAGCAGCCGCAAGCTTAAAGGTTTGTGATAGACTGTTTAAAAAGCATGGGCAGTGGCAGTCGGATAGGGCAAAAGATGGCTGTATGTCAAGAAAAATTTATCAGAAAAACTTTGTCACAAAAAATATTTCTTATCTTCTCTATCTTCTAATTAATTAAACTGCACTTTCAGAGCGCTTCATATCCTACTCACGAGTTTGTGTTTATTTCATAAATATTTTATGTTCGTTTGAGTAAAACGAATAAGAACATAAATGTATTTACTAATGTTACTTAAACACTTGGTAGTGTTTGTTAATTCTTTTCATCTATTGGCTGTTATTCTTGTCACCTAGTCGTATGGCATTAATATTCATAGCACGGGTAATGAATGACCGTGAAAGGTATTGTGTACTAGTAAAATCATTCGAAGGCTCTTTTTCGTGCAGTCATATAAGTCCCACCTACCCGCCCATTGCTTCGTATTGTACAATATATAGATGTATGCATTGTCTAAAATTTGTGATTTTATTTTGTAGATATGGAAGATCTGGTTTTGAAAGAAAGAGATTATTGTTATATTGAGTGTAATTAAACTGCACTTTCAGAGCGCTTCATATCCTACTCACGAGTTTGTGTTTATTTCATAAATATTTTATGTTCGTTTGAGTGAAACGAGTAAGAACATAATGAATTTTTTGCAAGGTGTTTTCAAAAGCTTTCGATTGGAAAAGTGATATCATATCTCTCCGTAAAAAAAAATCTGTTTTCCTCTTCAGTAATTTGTTTTGGATAAAAAATAATGATCTGTCCATGACAAAATCTTGGAATTTTCTCGTAATTTCGAATGTACTTCTATAACAGGTATGCCATTTTTAATTAAAATTGTTTCCGTTTCATTCAAAAATATTTTAACATTAGTTGTGAATGGGGTATGTAATTTTAAGAAAAACCTGTATGCCTTTTTTTTTATTTTGGATAAATGGATCGACATACAAAATGAACTGGTTCATTGAATTATAAACGCCTTTTTTGTACAAAAAATGTATTTAATGGAACTGTACAGATAGAAACAAGAAAGAAAGAATAATTACACATATACAAAAGTACATGAAGATTTATAATTCAAATAAGGCGTAAATGTATCTAAAGAAGTATTTTTTTCAAATTGTCTTTAAAAATTGACAATTGATTTTGACTGCTTAATATGAATAGGTAGTTTATTCCATAGTTTTGGTCCAATAGTACTGAAACTCATGCCACTTAAGTTTAATTTTTGTTGAATTTCGGGATGAACGTAATTTGGGGGTTTTTTTGTTTGTTCGACAAAAGTTTTGCTTTTTAATCCTACGATGCTTGCCCAATGAAGAGTTTTACATGAATGTTAAAATTTTAAATGATATTCTGCATCTGATCTGAAGTTAAAGAAGGTCGACTAGGGCTTCTTTAGAACTGTCACATCTTCTCCGATTTAAAACTAATTTTGCAAACATAATTTGAATTCTTCATTTTATTTTTTTTATTTCTCCATGTGCTATTCAAAATAAAATGACATATTATACGGGTATTCCAAATATCACAAAGAGGACTTAATGGTCGTGGTCATGTTTAGACTATATTAATCTTTTCTTAAAAAAAGAGATTTGTAAAGATGTGGGAAAATATTCAAATTGCATAGCTAAAAAATTAGGAACTTTTCTTTACTTAAAAATAGTTAATGGTTGCACAAAACATATCTCGAATTTTACGACAAAACTAATGGATAAAATGTTGACAATCCATCCGCCTTAACATCTCAATGACCAGCATTGAAGTAAAAAAGTGGCTTTTTAATTTGGTGCCCTTCCACGGTTTCTTTGGTTGGGATTTTGTTGTTTGTTTTCTGTAATGTTACCGTATTTGATCGGTCAGTGTTGAGTGAAGTGGTTTTAACTTAGTTTAATCATAATTTTTAAGTAAAAAGGTTTGTGGCAATGCACTTTGAAAAAATTACGCTCTTAGAAATTTTTTTTCAGGTTGTAACAAAGGTTCCGAAATAATTTTATGTTTTTATTATCTTATTATTAAGAATTATTTAGATGAAAATGAGATTTAGAAAGTAAAAGCTTTTTTTTTTTTTATCAAATTACAGCGTTTTAAGAAGGAAAAAATACATTTTTATAAGTTGAAACACGTTAATCAGAATATTGAAAAAGAGCGTGTACAATTGAATGAAAAATTAAATTTCCAAATGTCAAACTAGAAACTACCTTTCTACCCTTATTAAAGATCATTCATGGACCATGCTAAAACCTTTATCTTCTCTCTTTATTTCGAGAGATCAGGTATATTAAATTAGTATGTTGACTGACATCTTTCTTGTTCTTTCCCAGAAAAAGATATTCTTGTCTTATTGAATAATAAAATTCCTGTTGCTTACTTTTCTCTCAACTATTTTAGAAAGAAATTTCTTTTCATCTCACTATATACCCAATGACTCATGAAGTAAAGACTGACGAAAAATGACTATTATTTCTTTTCCTTTTGTTTGGCTCTTTTTTCACATGCAGATTTCAAATATGAATGCCGTAAATAAAGTAATTTTTCGTATAGTTTTTTTTAGCTCACCTGAGCTGAAAGCTCAAGTGAGCTTTTCTGATCACATTTTGTCCGTCGTCCGTCTGTCCGTCTGTCCGTCCGTCTGTAGACTTTTCACATTTTGAACTTCTTCTATAAAACCACTTGGCCAATTTCAACCAAATTTGGCACAAAGTATCCTTATGGTATGGTGAATATAAATTGCAGAAATGAAAGACCGATCTTTATTCAAAGCGGAGAAAACCTCGAAACTGTAGAAAAAGGGGGGGGGTGCATTTTAAAAAATCTTCTTTTCAAGAACTACTGAGTAAAATTCAACGTAATTTAGCACAAATAATCCTTCTGGAGAGGAAAATATAAATTGCAAAAATTATGGGCTAATTCTGTTTCAAATTTGAGTAATTTACGAAAATAATAATAAAGAGATAATCGCGGTCAATCAGTTAATAACTTCGGGTTCGGTACATATCTCGAAAACGAAAGTTCTTTCTTGGAAGCAGCCATGTCTGACGCATGACAAACGGGTTAAACTGACAAAGATGAATTTGCTTGTTGTGCAACAGTTTACGTGCGAAGGGAATATTTGAAACATGCATAATCCCCCCGGTATATTTTTGCCGATTTTGTGAAGTATATTGAGGTTAAATATTTCAATGCGTTGACATTTTAACTTGTGACGGTGGTTTTAGCTTGTTTTGATTTTCGTTTCATTTTCGTTAATTATGCTTTTTAACTTGAGGGGAACTATCGCCTGTATTTTGGAATTTTTGGAAATTTTAATTAATTACTAAAAATATCTCGCTAAACGTTGAATACTTGTACAGAAAAATTAAAAGGATCATATGATATGCTGTTACTACTTTCTGGGGCCTCCTCCTTATACGATGAATTATATGAAATCTACACAAACTTTGATGGTTTTTCAGACACAATTAAATAAAAACGACCTCTTTAAAACAGTTTAAAACATTACTGTTACGGGTATAAATGTATTATCGCTTTTGAATAAAGATGAAAATAGAGGGTGGGCCTTAGTAAAATAGAGTTATATGCCTGTCAATACATTGCAGTGGCGTCGGAAGCTAATTAAAAGTGGGGGGGGGGCAGGGGGCTAGACCTTTTCAGAAATCTGGACAAGCAAAAAAAAAAACGATTTTGAGGAGGCTATGTCTAACTTTGCAAAAGAAAGGGGGGGCTTAGCCTATGCATTGATTATAATAGCTCTTTAACATATCACATGACAACATTTTCATTCGAGTGTAGTCATCGATCAAGTGAGTAAGGTTATAAAACGTCACACGAGTTTACGCCTGGTAAACAACAATCGTTTATAATGCGGAAGACCAATTAAATTTGAATGTTTTTAATTTGAGTGCATTGAGGTACACTTTTCTTCTTTCACATATAGGGTTTTTTTTTTAATAAAATACAATAACTAGTTAGTAGTTCAAGAAGAAAATGTATATACATGCTCTCATATATTTTGATCGCTTTATAAAGTGGGGGGGGGGGGGAAGTTAACAGTGAACCCCTACCAAAAATTTTGTTTTATATCTTGCATAGGATCTTGTTTTTGGTAAAAATGGTAATTCATAAAGGTACAATGTCAAAGATTAGGTGTATAAAAATAAGTGTAAAATTTGGATACTTTTTGGTATTCTTTTTTTTTGTTATTCTACCGAGAGGCCATATGGCACAATATTCTTTGAACACCCATGTAAAGCCATTGTTGCTCAGGTGAGCGATGTGGCCCCATGGGCCTCTTGTTTTTATAAATTGATACAGTTTTGTTCAAAGTAAAGCATTTAAACCTGGTTGCATACATAATATTACATTATGCAATTTGCTTTTTTTACAGCGGTAATTTAAAAAACGATAAAACATCGAGCGTAGGACATTTCAGATCAAATATTGTTCAAAATGTCATGTTCATGTCTAGCAGAAAAACTGCATCGAAAACATGTTCTATGTTATGTAATGTATTCCTAAAATTATATCTTTTTTCCAATTAAATGATCTATAGAAAACAAAAAAATAAATAATCGAAATTTATCTTTCATTTTGTGTTGTATGTTTACAGTTTAAAATAAGAGCTTTTTATGGTTGTTCTTTGAGAAACCGAATAAAAGAAGGCAAAACATAAAACAGAAGCACCCGACTCTGTTTAAAAAGAATAAATAGTTGTTAACGGAAAATGTATACATTTATTTAATTTCAGACGTTTGTCATCGATACCAGCGTTGCAGTGGTTACACCACAGACGTTTCTATTTCATAGTGAAATCTTGGCCCGTTACATCAAAATAATCCCTGGTACAACGAGCGGGCAACAAACCTGTCTTAAGGCGGAAATCATTGGCTGCCAAAAACAACGTAATGTACACGATTTGTGATAAGTTTTAAATTAAAATATAATATTGTTAACAGTTTCTTTTCTATTTTAAAAAACTGTTATGCAACTTTACTGCATCAACGAATCAAATCTTTTACGATGACAAATTGCATTTGTTGCTAAGTACTGTAGATTGTTCAAAGTACGTTATTATTTGATAGAAAAATCATCATAAATAAAGCTTGAACAGAAATTAAAAGTTTGTTAATGGTACATGTAGCTATATAAAGTATTTAACCTGATAAAAAATATAGAATTTAAACTAATTCGTAAGCTTTGACAACTGCTTCAACGTAAAATAAAAACCCTTCTCAACTTAATGAACGTAATTTGATTGTAGTGCACAGAGACATACGGTGTAAAAACACAAGCGTTGACTTCGGGTTCGAGGAGATGGATGGGTTTACCTTTTCGCTTCAGGGCCCAATGTTTCCAATGTCTACTCTCAACACGATCCAAGACTGTAGGCGGCTCTGTATGTCCTTTGGCTGCACATCTCTCTTCTTCGCGAGCCTTTTCTTTGGTGATATTTGTGATCTCTACTATGGTGACCGGTACCACCCAACAAGGCAGGCTGCGTGGAAACTGTCCGGTACTAAAAGATACGTCTCCCATCGTCTGTGTTTTAGTGGTAAGATACATGAATACTTTAATCTGTAAAATTTATCCTTCAAAGTGTTAAATGTACACTTAAATCTGTAAAATGTACACTTTAATCCGTAATTTTTACGCTTTAAAGTGTAAAATTCACTTTTAAGTGTAATATTTGCACACTTTGATTTGTTAATTTTACACTTTGTTCAAATCGAGTGTAAGACGGACAATGGGCATGCGCAATGGAAGATTCTTTCATTATCATGGAGCCAAATCTAATACATCAACAAGTTTAGCTTTTTAAAAAAGCTTTCCGTCTTTAGAGCAAACTCTAAACAGCAATAAGTTATCAAAGAAAATTGTAATTATTTTTTATATAAATGTCGTCTTTCTCAACATGCAATGGCGTGTGGAACTTTTTTATATGATGTGCCTTAAGCGTGCGTGCCTAAAATTGAGAAATGCGTTCCACGTGCTTGTTAGTTGAGATCAACTATACATGTAGTAGGGAAAAGGAGATCTTAGGAAGGGTGGCATTATTATAATAAAATCAAAGTTAATACCACAGCATTCAGCATCTTGTTTCACTGATATTAGTTTTACCGTATCTGCAAACTTGTTTACTGATATTAGACATACCGTATCAAATTTTCACATTTTTGTGTGTTTTTGCATAAACAATACAAAAAGAAAAGAAAACAAATTCCAATAGATATTATAGAATATTGCTTTCAACTAGTTGTACTGAAAATTGAAGCCTGAATTTCATTCATAGTAATTTTTTGTTTTTTCGTTTTCTTACTTTTTAAGATTTGAAATCTACGAAAATTGTTAAGTCGTACGTAAAACAGATCATCAGAAAATTATCTCCCTTGCGCCAAACTGTTTTTCAACCAATGAAATAAATGTAAATTTTCACATCATGTATTTTCTACCAATCACAAAGGAGAGGAAGTGCACAACCCGGAGACTGTAAATTATTTCAACTCTTTATACCGTATTCCTTGAGAGTATCAAAGAGTATGGGATGCAGGTTTTGGGTCTCCGAGTCTCCCACATGAGTATGATGCATCGCTTACGCATAATATTAAAATGTCATAGTTATTGACATTCATTCATACATGGCTTTAAGGTTACAAACTAAGGTTAAATAGATAGAACAAGCATTGCATGACTAGCTTGCAGTATCAGGGCTATTATTGCAGACACAGGATCGCCAAATATGACAGTTTGTTGACAACTTTCTATTTGGATTTTGCTGTGCCCGAATTCCGTACCTGATAACTGAACCTCAGTTAGGACTAAGAGTATTGGGATGCAGGTTTTGAGTCTCCCGCCTGAGTATGACGCATCGCTTACGTACAATATTAAAAGGTCATATAAAGAAGTATACATGAGTACATGGTTTTAAAGGTTCCAAAGGTTAAATAAAACATGCGATACATGACTCAGTATAGAGTACTAGAGCTATCGATGCAGACACAGAATCGCCAAATATGACAATTTGTTTCTAAACTATCAATTTGGATATTATTGTGCCCTCATCCTGCACCTGGTTGCATAGCATCTTTTAGGAATACTGTGCAGTGCTACAAAAGTCACAAAGTTCATTCTTTTAGTCATAATAACAACAATTTATTGCGCAGTATTAAGGTATACATAAGTATCTTAGTGACCAATTTGTAATACTAACAATTCAAGGTCATAGCATGGCTGTCTGGTTACACATGACATAAATCGACAAATCGTGTTTTTTTTTTGTAAAAAAAAAAAAATCCACCTTATTGTAACGACAAATTTATTGTATGATCACACTCCAAAGGAAAACGTTATATTTTTCTTACTGTTTCATATTAAGGTCTTCCGTTTCCAACTTAAGGACCTATTGTTTTCGTACTGTTTATTATTTTCTCCCGAAATTTTGTATACGCGATATCTCAAAAACCATTCGACCGATCTCAGCAGTTTTTTCACAGATGATTAGATGTCATCTAAATTTTATATGTTTTTTTTTAAATATTTGTTTTCGTCACTTCTGGTTCCGATGTACGGTCGAATGTACAATTTTAACTACCTATTTCGTGCAGAGCTGATCTCAGAAACTATCAGAGATATGACCTTGAACTTTTTAGAATAGGTAGACTATAGTTTGAAGTTGTGGACAAAATAGTTGTTTTATGCCATTGGCGTCAATTTTCGGAGCTCGCCTTGGCCCCAAAGTAGTAGAGTATTAAAAGTTCTTTCGAACAAAATCAAGAAAAAGGCGCTGGCCTATTTAATTAGGAACCAAGAGACACAAAAAAGTTATTACTAAAAAACGATCAATACTTTGTAATGCATTATAAAAGCAAAGTTGTTGATCGTATCAATATCTGTTTGATAAAACCATTGCCACACCCATTTATAAAGTTATTAGGGATTTTTAGGGGCCAAAGTCCTTAAACTTTGACGTAATATATCTACAGTAGGAGAGATATTTTGTCAAGCATTGTAGAGGAGAACATGTTTGCATGAATAATTCTAATAAATTACAATTATCAAAACACCAATGTCTGCCCCCTTTAAGGATCTACAGGGCTGGCCCCTAAATTATTCAGTCAGTTGTATCTCAGAAATGAACAACAATTTTAGATGGGTGTCAAAACAAAACATGTTAGTATTTTCAAGATATTTCGTATAAAATCAGGAAAAAGGTGTTGGCCCCTTTATTAGGGACAATGAGACTTGAAATGTCTATTACAAATAACTTAAAAACGATCAAAAGTTGATAATGCATTAAAGAAGCAAAGTTGTTGATCGTATCAATATCTCTTTAAGAGAAAGAAAACATTGCCACGCCCATTTGATACGGAATTAGAGATTTTTAGGGGCCACAGTCCTTAAACTTTGACCCAATACATCTAGAAAAGGAAACAAATTTTGTCGAGCATTGTGTAAACATGTGCAAATTTGACAGCCTAAAGTGTGAGTTTTTCACTTAAAAATATAAAATTTACAGATTAATGTGTAAATTCTACAGATTAATGTGTAAAATTTACAAATCTAAGGTGAATTTTACAGATTTAAGTGTAAATTTCAAAGTCTAACGTGTAAATTTTACACATTAATCTGTAAATTTTACAGATTGAAGTGTGAATTTTTCAGATTAAATTTAGATTTTACAGGTTAAAGTGTGAATTTTACACTTTAAAGAGTAAATTTAACACTTTTAAGTGTGAATTTTACATATTGAAGTGTAAATTTTACAGATTAAAGTTTAACTTTTACACTTTAAAGTGCAAAATTTACAGATTAATCTTTATCTGCAAAAAATAAAAAAAAGTGGTAAAGTCCATATAAATCATTATGAAGCTTCCGTAATCTAGGGTTTTTTTATCAAAATAAATTTTGCCCTTTTTCAGGTGCGTTGGAAAATAATCACGGTAACTTCTTTTTAAACCTAACAAACAAGGGCGAGGCGGTCATTAGGTCTCCCGGATTTCCATTCAGTTACGGACAGGGCCTAAACTGTACATGGACAATTGACACAGGAACCTCTAAATTTATCAAAGTAGAAATAGTGTACTTAAAACTGGCAAAATCAACAACGAAGTCGGAATTAGAAAAGGTAATACTAGTAACAGTTTGGACAAAGGTTATATTTTCTAAAGACGATAATGTATTATATTTAATGTCTGAATGGTATAAAAAATGGAACTGAGATTTAATTTAAAAGAAAAGAAATTCAGTTTTTAAACAAAACTGATGCCAATTAACATCTTGGCACTCACAAAAAATTAACTCAACGTTGAGTGGTTTGAACTTTATTATGAAGCAAGTTTACATAGTAAAATTTACATCTCTTATCCAATGTAACAAATGTTACCTAATGAGAATTATAACAATTTCTTTTTAGTATTTTTGCATAAAACAACATTTCATATCAAAACGCCCACTTTTTTCATGATATACAAATATTGTATTCACACAACCAATCATTTTTCTTCTTTTCTTTGCAGTGTTCTAAATTTTCCATTTTTGTTTAATAAATCTTTGACATACAGAATTTTACTCATTACCCAGTTTAATAAAAATGATTTCCCCTTATGTTCGAACAGAGTATTATTCCACAACGGTTGTTGTGCAAATGCTACATTAGAGATTTCAGATATATATTAATTAACCTTTTACAATCATTAAAACAACACAGCATTCCTTTATACACAGTAGGAAGACATTGATGGTAAATAATCAATATCTAATTACGTGTTTTTAATATACCCTTTCAATATACTATTAAATATACAAGATTCATCTACAAATCTTTTTACTCATGATGGTCTTATAGCCTTAAGTTTCAGTTCTATATCTACCAGACCAGTACCTCTGTCTTCAATTTTGCCTTGTATAGTATTTCTTTTTATTCTGTCTCTTTTATCCCCCAAAAATAAAAAAATGCTGCTTTTTGATCTTTTTTTTAAAAAATTGATTAGAAATAGGTAAAATTGACCCTACATAAATTAGTTTTGAAATAGATAGAGAATTACTTTACAAGTTTTTTCAAAAATAGTAAGCGTTTTTTTTTCCAGAATTCAAAAGTTTTTTTCATATCAGCGTAATTTTTTCCCAATTCAAATCAAAATATTTTTCTCTGTCATGTCCCATAAAAAAAATCCTAGACATCTTACAGAATCATTTATAACATTAATTTTGCAAACATTAGAATAATTATCTTTTAGTTTTCCAATAAGTATACATTGTGTTCTGTTAAAGTTCTTAAAGTTCATGTATGGGTATATGTGTATAAAATATATTCTTTTGTGTATTACACAATCTTTGGGAAAAAAATTAAAAATTAAAATATGGGTTTAAAGGGCTATTAAAAACCTTCCTTTTTGTTAAACAAAAAACGGGTTTAGTTTATTTTTGTTAATGCGACATACGTGTTTTTAATTCTATCGCGAAGTCAAAAGGCAATTCTTTAGATGCCAATAGTGTGCAATGTCGTCTTTTGATATAAAATATAGATAACATCCGAGGTACACGAAAAATATCACAGATCCAGATAAATAAATTAATGGCAGTTTACAGTAGAATACCACATTCTTAAGAAGTTATCTACTGAAATGGGACAACAGTTTTCACTCGATCGTATATCAAACTGTTTCTTCAGGTACTCTGGAAAAAAAATTACCGAAAAACAAACACACGAATCTGAAAGAATTTACGTTGACAAAATTAAATTAAATATTATCTATGTAAAAAAAACATAAATAATGATGAGTAAAATACCGGTTTTTTTATTGAATAGTATTTTGTTTTATTCTTTCATTTAAAAATGACATTGGCTGAATTAACTTAACGAATCTCTATCAAATATTGGGTAATCCGATGTAATACATTTTAAAGCTTATGCTTGTATCGGTTAACCCCTGTACGTATCAGTTTGATGGAGCAGAAAACTTATTAATTGAATTCATTTTTTTTTAAACTCATCTTCGAAAGACGATAAATGCTCGATGAATATTTTCCAAAAATAATTAAATATTTTATCTTCGAGAAAGAAGAAATTACTATTAGATGTTGAGGCTCAATTAAGAAACTGACGTGTGTTAAAAGACTATTTATTTATCCCATATCAAGAATAAATCGTATTTCAGTTGCAAATACCTGATGTTAATCCTGGGAAATGTAAAGACAGCATTACCTTTAAAGACAATTCGAACACCATCGGAATTACAGCAGAGACACAGAGTGATTTCAGGGATTCCATGATCATCACAACAGGACCAACCCTGTCAATAACGCTGCAAACTTGCTTTCAATATTCAAAATGGGATGGAGAAAACATATTTGAAGTAAAAGCTTCTATAACGGGTAAATCATCTGACGTGATATCGGTCATACAAGTTTCTAGGGATTCTAAACCGTATATCTTACATTTAAACATTTTGAAGTCGTCCGTTTTTAGGTTAAAACTTGCACTTTTAGATTTTAATTGCATTTGTAACATGAAAAAAGCACAATGTTGGTGAAAATTATAAAGCTAATGACCATGTTCAACTCTAATGTATCTAAAGACAAGTGCTGATGATCCCGGCATTTTAAAATTGTGTTTTAGATAAACCAGGATGTGGGATGTCAAAGTCAAAAGACGGGTGTACATTGAGATGTCAGGTACCCTCAGCCTACATTGCGACCGATCGTTATCCCTCACTGTATCAACCGGGAGAAAGATGTTTTTGGCGAATTGACGGCAAATTCGGACAATACGTGCAACTAAACATACTGAGCATTGACGTCATCAATGGTGGAGCGTCGTGCGCAAATTCATATATCGCTGTCTACGACATAGATTTGAACGACAAGGATATACTCCTTGGGAGGTATTGCAAAGAAAACAGACCTTACAGTGTCATATCGTCCAACTGGCATCATATGAGGGTGGAGTTCCGTGCAGCCTATGGCCAGGAGCAGGGTCGAGGCTTTTTGGCAGAGTATTCATTCGTCACCCACACATTTTCTTCTTTGACTCACGAAGGTTTAACTTTATGCTTAATTTACCTAAACAAATTCTATGAATAAACAATCATAAATTGTCTATGGTTTTGATTTTCCATAAAATATTATGGTGTGAATTTGTTAACAATTAATTTACAATCATTTTTAGATTGTCCTGTTGGTTGGCACTACAACAACCATAGCTGTTATAACATCTTTTCTCATGACGTCGGAATCACATGGCCGGAAGCGAATCTAAATTGTACCAAACAAAATGGCAGCCTCGTCAGCATAGCCTCAAAACAGGAACTAAAATTCATTCACTTTCTTGTGATCCAAAATATAAACAACATGAAAGACACGAAAATGCTCATTGGTTTGTTCAAACATTTGTTATTCTTTAAGTTTTAGTTTTGATTGCAAAAAATAAACAGGAATAGTTGGGCGTAAAAAAATACGACTTCTCTCTTTTCTGCAGGTCTTCGCAAGGTATATTCAGAAGATAAAAATGAATTACAGTTTGTATGGTCTGATGGAAATCCACTTACATTCACAGCCTGGTAAGGTTAAAAAAAAATGAAAATAGGCCGCACTGTTAAGGAGCGCTAATTATGAAAATATCAACGGATTTAAACGTTCATTTAACGATGCATCTATTACTACAAATTATTTTATCATGATATAAATTTGATATTAAATAAAACAGCATGGTAAATGCTACTTTGAATGACACTTAGTGTTGTCCCCTGTATTAACAGTCACATAAAATACGTCAAAATTTACAGTATGACGTCACATTGACAAGTGCATTGCGATTAGTCAGTTGTTTATAATTAATGTTGTTGGACTTTTTCTACTAACAAAATGCACGCAAAGTTATTTTAAATGTAGTTTAATGTGTTCGTACCCATATGAATTGGAATTTACTTTGTTTTGAGAATTTAATTTTAATGACTTGTTTTTCGAGATGTCATAATTAGCATTTCCCATACTTTCTAATCTGCGCGACCAAAAAGTAGACCTTAACAGTGCTAGGTATTCAAAGTTGCAATCTCTTCATGATCAAGAGTCATGGCAAAAACATATTTGAACTTAGTGTTTGAGGTATTTCTTTGGAAATACTGTAAAACGAGAAAATTTGGCGCATACGTATTTTAGTGCTAATACAAATAAATTTTAGCGCACGCGTCTTTTTTAAAAAAAATTATTAGTTTAAATTTTCTTGTTGGATCCACACCCGTATTACTAGCTAGTATATTTTGTGGTCACTCAAGCACGCAATTACAATCGCATTGAATTCTAACTCACGTACACGGGTAAACATATAGTCACTCTTCCCGAGGTGTGGTCATTGCATGGACGTGTCACAATGTCAATCTTAAACTTAAACTTTATCAAAAAACGGAAACGTGACGAGTTTCTACCTGATCCAGAAAAAGAAAACAGCAAAGAAGAAGCAGAATTATGTGAATATATTAATGATTCTTTAGAACTGCCGAAGACACCAAAGTGGGAAAAACGGGGCACGTATAATGTATATTCTCCCGAAATAAGAGCCAAAATTGGAAAATATGCAGTAGAGAACGGAGTCATGAATGCTTCCAGACATTTTACCTCGGAACTTGGTTCACCCGTGCGTGAAAGTACTATCCGTAATCTGAAGAAAGCGTATATGAAAAGCAGAGACAGAACACCTTGCCGTAGAGTTTTAGAATTACCGAAAGGAGACAGGGGTCGACCACTGATGCTAGGTAAATACGACGAGTTAGTACAAAACCACATACGAAAATAAAGATTGAACGGGGGTATCGTCAATACCTGGATAGTTATGTCCATCTCACGTGCAGTGCTAATGTTTCATCAGAAATCTCTGTTAAGTGAATTCGGCGGGCCCATAACAATAGAAAAGTCTCTGGCAGAATCGATTCTCAGGAGAATGGGGTACGCAAAACGGAAAGGGACCAAGTCCGTTAAAGTCCTTCCCAGTGATTTTGAAAACGTAAAATCAGATTTTCTACAGCGAATTAAAACAGTTGTCAAGAAGCACTCCATCCCAGAGTCTTTGATTATCAACGTTGATGAAACAGGTGTCAATATTGTTCCTGTAGGAAACTGGACTATGGATCTCGAGGGAAACAAACAAGATTACGGGTTTAGATGATAAGCGTCAGATTACTGTGACTCTGGCGTGCACCGCATCAGGTGTTCTTCTCGATTGGCAAGTCATCTATGAAGGAAAAACTCCATCATGTCACCCCAAGTTTAAGTTTCCCGAGGGTTGGGCCATTACGCAGTCAGAAAATCATTGGGCAAACTCAGTGACAACGAGAGAGTAAGTAAAAATTACTATAAAATATTAGTAATCTAAAACAAAAAGTTGTTAACTTTCCAGAGTAATGACTAATTTGTACTGTTTTTTTTCAGGCTGGTGAACTCAATCATTATTCCCTACGTTAAATCAACTAGAAAGCGACTTGGTATCAAAGCGATATCGAAGGCCTTGTTACTCTGGGACGTGTTCAGAGGTCATCAGGACGACGAGGCTCGCGCGATCCTAAAACGCAACAACATAGAATTAGTCTACATACCCCTCAACTGCACAGATCAGTTACAACCACTTGACCAGTTAGTAAACAAAGAATTCAAAGGTGCTCTGAAAAAAGAATTTCAGAAGTGGTACGCCGACTCAATTCTCAATAAAATGTCTGAGAAAAGTGACGACGAGAGCGTTGTATCTTCAATAAACCTCAAGTTATCCGTATTAAAACCTGTGCATGCCCAGTGGCTCGTCCGTGCTATTGACAGTATTACTGCAAGAAAAGAATTGCTTGTAAAGTCGTTTGAAACCACAGGAATTCTGAATGTGATATGATCATTTTAATTTATGTTTTATGTGAATGTTTTGTAAGACGTTTTATTGACAAACGTTTTATAGTTTTATCATTGTGCATTTTTATCCAAAAAAGGCACTTTTAAATTTCTAAAACTTGTAAAGAACAGTAATAAATAATTGTGCAATGTTCGTTTTTTAAGTGAATAAACTGGTAGTAATCGTGTACTGTCAGCGTGAACGATCGCTACGCTTGATCACATTTTCACCTCGAGGCGCTAAAGAGAGTTGACACGGGGAGAAACCCAACTATGAAGGTGATAATGATAGGTACTAACAAGCCATTCAATTAAATTATTTAGTCCATGTTTTTTTGGCAAATCCATACTGTTTACCTGTGTGAGTGTGTAATACACTGCATGGCCGAAATTACGTAAGCGCGCACTTCCAGTGTAATGATATAATAAATAGACCGTAGTAATTATTTGAAGCCTGAAAAAGTGAATAGCTATGGGGAACCTTTGGCGCACTACAAATTTTAGCGCTCACAGGCGCTTGCGCCAATGGCGCTAAAATTTATAGTGCGCCAAATTTTCTCGTTTTACAGTAGGAGAAAAACATACTGGTATGCAGAGATTGTAAAATATTTTTTATTGAAATCACTTTGCTACAAATTTAAACAAATGTTTATGCTCATCCATTGATCTAAAAGATTACCAATAAAGACTGTCTAATCAATACTCTCCATTTTTAGATCCATCAATGAACTGTAGCTTGTTAATTTTTTCCCCTCAATAACACTTCAATAGTCATTGACAAAATATTGTCATTTATAAATAACAAATCAAAACTTACTACAAATAAACTACATCACAAACAGGGAGATTTAGGACAAAGACAAAACTTACACTTATTAAAAAGACTTTTTGAACATGTACTGTGAGATTCCCCGTATTGGTTTAACAACACCGGAACAAATTTGGAGATCTCCAGGTAAAATTACATACAAAAACAGTAAACAAAAATAGCAGGATGATCTCCTTTAATATAAACAGAGGTAAAAATTAGGGTGGCATACACAAAGTTCTGCCATAAATCTTCTGCCTAATAAATTCCCGCCACCCAAAGGAGATAGATACAACTGGTAAAATTTGGAAATGATTTTGATATCTAAAACGACTGTTCCCCTATCATGCCATTATCACATGTAATATAATGTAAGTAACATTTTGTGATATATATAAAATACATGGTTACTGTCTTGAAATATAGGCTATATTTGGGTGAGAGCCCAAATATCGCTTATATTTCAAGACAGTTATTATGTATTTTGTTTATCCTGCAACATAATATCACATTTTGCGCATCAAATAAGCTTTATTTGACAAATTTCGCTGCATATGCAGTTGAAACCATGACGCCATGGCGTAAACGAATCAAGAAAGATGACGTCACAATGCATTTGAACGTCGGTTAAATGCACGAGGCTATATTAGGGCTTGACCGAATATAGCTTTGGTTTATTGGGTTACCTTTATTCAATCAATGCAAGGGGTAGTTGCAGGATAAAACAGACTAGGTACTATGAGCAAGCTCACAAATGATACCTCCCGCAAAGAAAAAATCATAACTTAAGTATTTTCTATTACAGAAAATAATGGATGTTATCTATTTCACCGTCCATGTTCTATAATGCTAATATGAGTACACAAACCAATTTCTATTCTTTAAATTCCATTTTATTTGAACTTAACTGTTAATGAATGAAGTTATTTGCATCCTTATGATAACAAACATGACTGGAATCAAACGATAATCCACATGTCAAGCAGCCATTAAATGTTTTGAATTTTAGGTATACCAAGCCCAATTTTTTTCCAAAAATTTTTTTCAACACAATTTTTGTCCAAAAAACCCCCCAAAAAACATTAGGGCAGGACATTTTCAGAGGGTCAGGCGGGGATGAGAATCTACAAATTTATTTCATGTGGCCTGACACAAGAAAGCTTTGCGTCAAATTTTAGCTTCTAATCATTTAATTAATACAAGACATGACATAGACAGGTATTAAGCATTTTTAAACGATAACCTGAACTTGCCCAAATGACCTTGGGTCAAAGTCATGACACACCTTCAGGTCATAAGCAATCTTTCAGTGAAGTAAGAACTTCTAATGTTTCTACGTAAGAAAGATATGGACCGGACACGAATTTAGCACTTTTTCTGCCAGTGACCTTGACCTTGCCCGAATGACCTTGTGTCAAAGTCATGACACACATTCAGGTCATAAGAAATCTTTGTGTGAAGTAAGAACTTCCAATGTCTATCCATAAGAAAGATATGGACCGAACATTTTGCACAGACAGACGGACAAGGTGATTCCTATATACCCCCCCCCAAACTTCGTTTGCGGGGGTATAAATATATATAAAATATGATGAACTGATCTTGCCAGGTGTCCAGCAACATGAAATAATAAATCCCCAAAATACCATTTTTCAACAGTCAAAACTTTGTTTTCATAAGACAAGGTGGTAAATGTAGCAGACTTATGATCTGTACTACATACAAAAAGGGGATACAATAAGATGTATGGTTTAACAACGAAAATCTTGAGACAATAGCAGACACATGATCTAACTACAAAATGTATTGGTTGATAAAAACGTTTACCAAAGCAATTAATTTGCCATGTGACGTACTGAGTCGCAGGGTGTGGAGGACTCCCAGCGCTTTAAAAACATTATGAAAATGTTAAACGAGGAAAAGTGATTATATTTCTTAATGTGAAAACACCTCAATTTATTCTGTGAAAGTGGTTATTTGGGCGTTGGAGCAATTTACACTAATTACGCGATAAGCTTAACACCGCGTAAAATACCCTCACGCGTATGGGGAAAAAACCACTTTAGAGTGGTAAATCACGCATTCGCCTTTTTAACATCCACGCACATTGTTTGATTATAGAAATTGCGTACTTACAACCAGCGTTAATAACCACTTTTACAGTAATTGATGCTTCTATTTTTTTTATATTTATTGTTGCTAAGGTATCGTGATGACGTCATCATGGATCGACAACCTAACGGATTGTACAATGAGAAGTGTACAAGCATCAACATCTACAGTACTTTTTCCATGAATGATTGGCACGACACGGCATGTGCCTTTGATAAAATAAGAAGCTACATGTGTGAAACCGACATCAGCTATACAAAAGGTGAAACCATTAACTCATATGTTCATAAGAATCTTAGTTGATTGTAATGATTTTAACAAACATTACCAACAAAATTTACATGTTAAACAAGTCATCAAGTGTTTTGAAGATTTTGCAAAATATAATCCACATTAACAAATACCGATGCCTAACATTATATTAAGTAAACCACAAAATCGCTCAGCTACCTTGTAAAGAATTATTAGGCCTTATCATCTTCTTTAAATATCTTGATTCTTAACAAAAGACCGATTAATTATTAGGGCTCTCTAGTCAGAAAAAAACTTGCATAAATGGCATGATACTGAATCATAATTTTTATATTACATTTAATAAGAGAACATACGCCGATTTAACTGGTGGAACAATGGATCGACCATTACCCAGTCGTTTGGTGACGTCATATTCACTTGTGATAACCTCGAGCACATTAATACGCTGTTTGTTTGTGACGGAATAAAGGATTGTAGTGACGGATCGGACGAATCTAATTGTAGTAAGTGTTATGAGAAAGACACAGATTTTTTTTAGATTTGGTATTATTAAATCAAAGGGTTATCGTTTTCAAACATTGCAAATCATACAAAAATATATGCATATTCATTGATGAACATATTGTACACAATGTCCGTAAAAGGACTAGTTACAGTTTAAGTCAATTTTTGTTTTGTTTTAAAGTATTTTAAAAATATTACAAAAAAATCAAAATATAACGTTAACATCTTTTATCATAAGAATACCTTAAAACTAAAAATCTGTAAATATTTACCTGATTAAACTTTTACAAAGGTACATGTACATGTATTTGTGACGTCATAAAAAGTGCATTTTCCCGTATTTTTCATAAAACTGAGTAGAAGACACCAATTTTTACGTAGTTAGTTTTAAATAAAAAAAATTGTTCGCAGCCGTCGCCCACAACGAACTTCTTATCATAACTTTATCGTGTGATATCGATTGAAATGAATTAATTTCATTGTTGGCGACGGCTGCGCACACATCGTCTTCTTTTAATAACTTTGAGAAAAGTGCCATTTTTATCGTTTTTGACCATCTTTAAAAAATGACATAATGTTGGCCCCATGCAATACTCTGTTTCAAAAACAGAGCTGAGGTGCATAAATTGGTACTTCATAAACACTTGTGTTCTAGATGGTATATACATACATACTCTGTACATGTATAATTTTTCTTTAGATTCAAACAACCTTTAAATTTTTAAGCAAATATTGAAGGAAACTGTATCTTTATCTGTAAAAAATACATTTTAAACAATTTAGTCTTAATCTTTTACTGACCATACATATAAACCACAAAAACTTGCTGAAGTATGTAAGTACTTTGATGTTTGTAACAGGTGCCCGTTGTACAGACACACAGTATCGGTGTGGTGATGGCGGCTGTATCTCATTCAGTCTACTCTGTGACTTTGTTGCTCACTGCCTGGATGGTTCAGATGAATCCAGTTGTTGTAAGAGTGCTATTGTAGTTCAGTGTTAGATCATTTTAAGGAAATACGATTGACAGCAATCTTATAAATTCTAATCAATGTACTATTAAAATAGCGCCTTTATCAGATTATTTTGCATTGCAGTCAGACAGCCCTGCAATGAGAGTCAGTGGGAGTGTTCTAGTGGTCAGTGTATTCCCGTTGTATACCACTGTGACATGAAGCCAGATTGCGTTGACGGAAGCGATGAACAGTTTTGTGGTATAGTATTTATTATACCAGAATGCAAGTCGCTGTTGATTGATCTCCTCTTGTGTTGCACTATACAATAAATTATTGGTATATTTTTTCAATACAGAAGTTTTGTAATTTTCACCGGGCTCGGGTCGAGACAAGTATTCAAATGGGTCAATATCTAAGTCTGAAATAAGTGTTACTAGTTCTCTTTCGAACTCATCTATTTTGTGAAAACCTCTCAATTTTGTTATGTATTTTGCATACCAATTTGTAAAAACTACGCTTGTATTATAGAGGGTTGTAAACATGGCTTCGAATGCTACGATCAAACCTGCCTTCATCCGTCAAGGGTTTGCGATGGCTTCATCGACTGCAATGGATTCTATGCGGAAGATGAATTCCAAAACTGTGAAAACAACGTCCGGAAGTCATGTAAAGACTGGTGGAGTCTGGGAAGGCGGGAAAACGGAGAATATCTTGTCAGCCTCAGTCTGGGTGGTAACTTAAATTGGCTACATATTAAAAGATCCTCTACTTGAAAGAATGGTCGTTTTGATTTTTAAAGCTTAAAAAGAATAATTTCACATAGATTTATTGGATTTTACAATTTATAACGAAGGCGTGTTTTTCTAGTCGGTTTTTCCATATTGTTTGTAATTTTTTTCCATTACTGTATATAATGACTTGAAATTGACTTCTTTTATATAGGAACAAGTCTTGCTACTGAAAATAAAGTATTCCTATATAAGGAATAAACATTATTCCCCCCTCCCCGCAAACGAGGTTTGGGAGAGGTATATAGGAGTCACCGTGTCCGTTTGTCTGTCCGTCAGTGCAAACGTCGTGTCCAGTCAATATCTTATTTATGGATATAGACATTAACAGTTTTTACTTCACACAAAGATTGACCTGAGGGTGTGTCATGACCTTGACCCTATGCCATTTGGGCAAGGTCAACAAGTTAAAAGCTTTATTCTTGTCTGTGTCATAACTTGTATTATTTGAAAAGATTAGAGGCTAAAATTTGGCACAGAGCTTGCTTGTATCAGGTCACAAAAAATTAATCTTTAAATTCTCATCCTCGACCGCCCCTCTGAAAATGACCCGCCCTGATGAATTTTTTTTTTTATTTCGAATAAAAAATTGTGTAAAAAAAAATTTTGGGAAACAAATTTGACTCGATTTACCGAAAATTCAAAACATATAATGGTGTCTTGACATATGGATTCGCAACATCTCAGGCCTTTCCGGCAGAGCTCGGAAAAACACCTCGAATGTATTAATATTACCATTTGTTAGAATTTTATACAAAACGCAGACGCTTCCCATTAAAATAAATATTGGCTGGACAGCCTTATATTCTGCTTCTGTGGTATATTTTAGGGTATATCATTGACTTTAATGTAGTCTAGCTCGCATTTCAACGTACTGTAAAATGTGTTGCATTTATATCTAGTTTTAAAAGGGGGGGGGGGGGTCATGGACGCCTATGTAATACATTCGAGGTGTTTTTCCGAGCTCTGCCGGAAAGGCCCGAGGTGTTGTGATCGGTGTATTCGTAAGCAAAACACTTTTTTATATGTAACGTTATAGGTACGTTTTCCGATGAGTGACAAACAAAACTGACCCCTTTAAATATATATTATAAAAACAAATTACATGTGTATTTATATATAAATAAAAATAAATTTGTGAAATTTGTAAATATTTAAGAATAATGCACATGCAACATAATAAAAGAATTCATCTGGCAATTAAAACCTGAAGAAAACAGGCACTGTCAGTGTGGTGCCTCTAAATACAGTGTATCAGTGCATTTTTGGCTCCCCTTAACAGCAAAATGCAAATAAATCAGCCATTATAAGTTCTGTGCGTTTTAAACAGCAAGTCCTGAGGCAATGTTTCATAATATCTTAAGAGTACATTCGCCAGCTTTTTAAAGAGCTATATTACCCAAGGGAATACGGGGTACGATCGAGCAATTTTAGACAGGGTTATGTCCCTTGGACGTAGAAAAACTCAAATTATTTGCAGTATACGTTCCTTTTTTTATGCACATATTGAAATGAAATATGGTATACAGATTTATCATAATATATCGGTCAAGTTTGATTTTGGGTACGATCGAGCAATTTTTTACAGTACTGCGCCTCGGGCAGATTTTGTATATTTTCCTCGAGATGTTTCCAAGGAAGGGAGGCAAACATCTCTTGATTTCTGAGAAAAAACCCCTGGCTTTTATACGAAACTGTGTTCAGCTACCTTATCCTTTGATTCCAGTCATGTTTGTTATCATAAGGATACAAATGTCTTCATGCATTAACAGTTACATGTAAGTTGGAATAAAATGGAATTTATAGAATACAAATTGGTTCATGTTCTCATAATAGCATTTACAACTTAAAAAATTAGGGCAGTTGTTATTTATAGAACATGGAGAGTGAATAGATATGTTTAAAATAAAACCCAACCACCCGTCCCATATTGTTTGCAAATCAGGATGAGAATCTAAATATTTATTTAATGTGGCCTGACCTGTAAAAATGTTCTGACTTGAGCTTTGGTCACTTGGGCAAGTTCAATGACACTATAAGAAAAAGAAGCATCTATTATTTTTAAATAGAGGAATATAGTTGTGATTTATTAGCGGGGGTATCATTTGTGAGCTTGCTCACAGTACCTATAGTTTTCTCAGCTCTCAACTGAAATTGTGTTTTGTATTAGGAAAAGATCAAAAAAAGGTGGAGTGTAGATTTAACAGATCTGAGCAGATCGTGACTGTACAAACACTTATCCACCACAACCTGGAAGAAACCATTGTAGCTATCAAGGAAACCATCAACACAACTCTAAAATACGCGGCGACCGAGAAACAAATCTCGTACCTCAAAAATGAAAGCACGTGTAGTCAATCAATCCGAATACGTTGTCATTACACAAACAATTCGCAGGATAATATCTGGATAGGGGATAATGGAAAAGAGTTTCATTCGACTTTAGGTGAATCAACGGAAGGCTGCTCATGTCCCTATGTCAACAAATGCGAAGAAGGCAAAACCAAGTAAGACTATTCTTTCAGATGTATACGTTTTATATTTTATATATTATCCCATTAGATGGCAATCGGTTAAAAAATTTTTTATTACAGTCACAGAGAGACATTTTATAGATGTAGATAGCTCCAGAAACTATACAAAAGCACTTCTGGCACTTTGAAGCAAACTATTGTATCATCCATGTGTGGCGTGGGAGGGGGGATACGTTGATCTCATTGGTTAATATTGCCTCCATTTTACGTTTCCATAATGGTGTTCTCAACTACGACATGTGTTGATAACGATCAGTTTTCAAAATCAAAAGTCCAAAGGAAAAATACAAAACAGGAGCAAAGCAAACACGGACCTACAAAAAAATTTGAGATGAGACAGGTGTCATAAAGGAGTGAGCATCCTCTGCTGAGCGGTTTACACCCGCCGTGTGCTCTTTGTCATTATCGGGAAAAACAGGACTATCAACAGTTTTGTTTGAAGTCATCATTTCGTAAGTTCTATGGTCGATACAACGACCTTGTCAGCAAATGAATCTTCCACTGGGTCGCATGCTGACTGACGTTATCTATACTAATTGTTAGACCATAATTAATCACCTAATTGTCTACGGACTTCTCCGTTTTTTTTCCGATTACGACAAAGAGCACACGGCGGGTTTGACCGGTCAGCAGAGGATGCTCACTCCTCCTAGGCACCTGATCCTACCTCTATCTTTTAAGAGGTCCGTGTTGCTCTGCTTTGAATTTGTATTTTGTTTTATGGATTTGAGATGATTGACAGTTTGTTATTGTCATTTTTCATAAGTCCGTACACAATGTGATACATTGTTTCATAAATTCTACCAAACAAAGTAAAATTATTCCAAAATTATTTATGATAAACCATTTCTTTACTTTGCTTAAAATTATCAGGTTTATTTCACATTCATGACATTTGCTAACAGGTTTTAATTAAGATCGTTGTGCTCAAAATTGTGTTTTGATCCATACAGGTAACAAAATAATTATTTGATACGAAGAATAAGCATTAACTTATATATAGAATGTGAAAATATAATTGTTTACAACATGTATATAATGCTCATTTTGATAGAAATACATATGTAAAATTGACAGTATCAAGAAAGGAAAATTGATGGGTATATAATACAAATTTATATTCACCACTGCTGTGGATTCTATAAATTAAATCAATATATTAAGATATTTTTGATTGATCAGTTACCCAGTCGGAAGTTATATTCTAGGTGTAACTGTAATTCAACAAATGATGGATGGTACCGCGCAGAATTCACGGAGGTGCGAGAAGATTTCGGTGTCATAACTAATCACTCCGTTCTGCCAATCAGAAGAATTTATATCGTCCCTCCTGGGGTTGAAAAGTTCGTCAAATTAGATGCTGGGCCATTGATTTGTTCTGACGGTAGACATTTTATTCAGCTAAGAATGCTTCAAGGAATTTGTTTTGATTAAATCAGTTAAAGATGTTATGTATGTTCTAAAATTTAAAAGTAAAATATGTAAAAAGAACATTTTTGTAGAAACGTACGGTGTTAGCGATGACTTTCTTTGCCGGTCTGGAAAGATTGTACCGATGTCACAGCGGTGCATTCTGGATTATGACGTGTATGGTGATGTCACCGGATGTAGAGACCTGTCCCATTTGGAAGATTGCGGTATAACTAGTGCATTCTTTTAACATTCAGCCTGATATAGCTTTAATTTGAATTTTAAATACACTATCTTTACTTTCTTTCAGAGTTCAGCCAATGCCCGATGGGATTCTTGAAATGTCCCAATAGCTTTTGTATACCTCCAAGATTAGTTTGTGACGGCCATAAACAATGTGAACATGGTGTGGATGAATTACTGTGTGGTAATTATGTTTTACGAGAATTAAACTTATAATATAAACTATTTTGCTGTAATCCCGCTTACTAATTTCAAAACCTAATCCGAAAATTCCGTGCGCTTTTAAGATTTATTATTTTTATTAAACGTAACAATTTGTCTGTGTTTTTATCATCTTTTTTTTTCTTTTGAAATATTTCAACTTGGCTAGAGAAGTAGGAGATACCACTTTCTGATATAGACTTATAGTCTGTCCCAAGTTATTGCTTCCATCTCTTTTTGATGATTTTTAATTAAAATACACATACCTGTGAAAGAAATGCTGTTGAAATCGATAAAAGGGAAAATATCCAAGATATCTTCATTGACAAATTATCATTTTTCACTCATAAAAGTTCACAGGAACGAAAACAAATTTCTTACGGAGATTTATAATGGGAAATGTTTACATCTTTTCTCCATTCGGAAGTTCTCGGGACACCTCGCACAATTTTTCAACGTTATCATCCGGGCGTAATAATGGCTGATGCAATGCTAAATCTCCGTAGACTTTCTATTTTGGGATGTGTATTGAAACCTGAAGCGGTAGAGGGGGCGTTTCAAAACAGATAATCTGGACATTTTTCATATTAGTGGATGAACGTAGTTTGAGCATAAAGGTATTTATTATTATCGAAATATCAAGCGAAAAGTGGTGGAAGCAAAAACTCGGGACAGAGTATAGTATAGTACAACATACCAACACTGAATTCCTTCTATTACACATTTGCCAATTGTTTATCTTCTTATAGAATCCTGTCCAGGTCTGTATAGATGCAGGAACAGCAGCATTTGCATTGATCCAAGTAAACTGTGCGACTCCGTTCCCCATTGTCCGTACCATGACGACGAACTGTTGTGTGACATTGAGTACCCAGAAGAATGTCAGTGTCACGGTCTTTCTGGCGTTTGCAGAAACATTAATAGCACTAGTCTGAACAAGCTTCCAAAAGAACTCCGGACTCTTACCTTGAGTGAAAATGACTTTAGTCAATATTTACCAAGTTTCGAATATTTGATCAATTTAGTTATATTGAATCTTTCTAACTGCAGGCTGAAATCATTAAAATCCTACTCCTTTGTCAATCAAAGGAATCTCTTAGAACTAGATCTAAGAAATAA
The DNA here is from genome assembly GCA_020458035.1 of Magallana ariakensis. NCBI lineage: Eukaryota > Metazoa > Mollusca > Bivalvia > Ostreida > Ostreidae > Magallana > Magallana ariakensis. Next base: position 15,877,413 of record CM035813.1, on the reverse strand, counting down.
CAGAATAACAAATATAAGTCCTTATGCTTTTACCGGATTAGAATCTTTAAAAACTTTGAACCTTGAAGGAAATAATTTTCTAACAAAAATATCAGATCTGGCATTTCAAGGATTACACAAATTACCGAGTTTTGTCGTCACGAATTCCCGTTTGCAAAATATTAGCAAAAATACATTGACAGGACTAGTTAGGGTCAGGCATTTAAATCTTTCCGAAAATGATATTCGTTTTGTTTCGGATTTTGCATTTCACAATCTGACCGAATTAATTGTTCTGGATTTGAGAAAAAACAAAATTGAACAATTTTCATCCAAAATATTTTTTGGGCTATCAAAGCTCACAAAACTATATACGGACTCGTATGCATTTTGTTGTTTACAGCCGCCGTCAGTCAAAGAATGTTTGCCTCATCCCAACGAATTTTCTTCATGTGACGACTTGATGAAAAACAACGTGTTGTCAGCGTTCCTGTGGATCATTGGATCTTGCTCCTTGTTGGGAAATGTTGGCGTTTTTGTCTTTAAACTGTTTTTCGACACTGACACTCTGAAGAAGGGGCACGGCATCTTTATAACCAGCCTGAGTATATCTGATTTTCTGATGGGCGTTTATATGATTATCATAGCTTCAGCTGATATGTCCTATCGAGGGCGCTATGTTTGGAACGATCTTCTCTGGAGGCGCAGTACTACCTGTCGAATAGCTGGGATGCTAGCAACGGCCTCCAGTGAGACTTCTGTCTTCTTGTTGTGTCTTATAACACTAGATCGCCTGATTGCAGTAAAGTTCCCTCTCGGTCAGTTTAGGTTCACAAGAGGCAAGGCTCTGATATGTGTCGCAATTGTTTGGAGTATCACCATTTGGTTAGCTGTTATTCCTTTGATCACAGGAAGTTATTTTCAAGAAGAATTCTACTCCCGTTCCGTGGTGTGTCTTGCTTTGCCCCTCACGAGAGATCGGCCTGCTGGATGGGAGTATTCTACGGCGGTATTCATTATTCTGAATTTTCTGTTGTTTATTATCATTGCTTTGGGACAGTGTTTTATTTACAAGGAAATATCACAATCGTCATCAAGAATCAAATCCACCAGAAGAAGTCAGGACATGGTCATTGCACGAGGCCTTTTCTTTGTGGTTCTGTCAGACTTCCTATGTTGGTTTCCTATTGGAATTATGGGTAATATTATAACACTTTATGATTCAAAACCAACTTTCTGTTACATGTAGTAGCAGCGCTATTGTTGTATCAGGTGTAGATTCCTGTTTTGTTTTGTTTCTCTGTACAGGACTGCTTGCTTTAAGTGGCCAAGTCATATCGGGAGAGGTGTATGCATGGGTTGCTGTCTTCATTCTTCCGATAAACTCAGCTCTAAACCCCTTTCTATATACATTTGCTAATGTAAGAAAGAAGGTGAGTTTAATGCGAAATCTTAATCTTTAGGTATTTTTACATTTTTATTAATACTTTTTAACGGTGCTACCGTTGTGGCGAGCGCAGCAAAAATTACACATACCTTGCATCATTGTCAACCTAGTGATATTTTGAGAGTTATCAACTAACATCAAAGAATTTTTGAGAGAGAGAGAGAGAGAGAGAGAGAGAGAGAGAGAGAGAGAGAGAGAGAGAGAGAGAGAGAATTATATGATATTTTAAGTTTAATAAAATAAATCTTACAAAATACATAGACTTGCTTCCCCCTAAAATCGTTATTTACTTTTGGAGAGAATTGATCAGTCTGTAAAATGTATTGAGTTTAATTTGGTCAAAAGTTTAAACGATAAATACATTATTATTTTCTTTGTACCTTGTTGTTATCTGGGGTTTTTTTCCCTGGTTCATATATTTTTTTTTATTTGTTAATTTTTGCATACTAATTACATGCGTTGGATCCGTGCCCCCGATCCCTGTTTGTAGGTGTGTAATTTCCCACTTTCCAATTTGATGGTTTGACAATATGCAATATCTGCATAGGTTTTTGAACTGTTTATATTTTATTTTTATTTTTTTTTTATTTAGTTAAAAATACCTCTTTTTATTTCCTCCCTACTAATACTTACTGTACAGGGACGCAAACTTAGCTTAAAATTGGATCGATATGACAGTAAAATATGGCATTTGCTTGTATATATATCATCTCTCTATCAAAACCAAAAAAATCATCTTAGGCATGCAGGTATCGCAGTTTATACTTAAAAAGCTAGTACACGCATTACAGATGTTTGATCCACCTGTAAATTTAGTGCGGGAAATATAGCGCGAGATCACTGTGACGTATATGTTAAATTCTGTTTTCATTTGTTTACGTATCTCAACTCAACACAAAGGAATGGAAGCTTGTAAAAAATCTCTTGGGTCTCACCAAAGCTTGTGCGGTACTCAAAACATGTCTTCAAACCTCAAGGCACCGTAAATTACCAATGAAATGTTACCCTGTTTGGCATTGCACTACGGGAAAAAACATAAGCGAGCATTATGAGATGTTGCCAAAAAATATTCTTGATGAATCTGTAGGTTTAGCTCGTTTTTTTCCGGTTCCCGGGCGCACTGGTTCTTAAGCTCGCTTCGTTGCGCGCCTTCGAGTTGCGCTCGCTATCATTAAAACATAGACATCAAAATGTAATTAAAAACTTTTTAAGCCTGTTGCTGGTCCTATTGGATATCTGTTTATCAAAAGAACAACCTGGTTAAAATGATTTTAAGCTTGTCCATTTTGAATGCTAGTTGCATGAGTCAACAAGTACATTAATGTCCAGTTTACCAAAGTAATATCAGTGTGTTTTATACATTGCAATAAACTATTTTAAAATTTGGATTCTAAAGTTTTTACACCAACAAAAATACACATTTTCTTCCTAACATTTTGTTTAGTATAGCTTTCAATGTAAACTTATGACTTTATCAGGCTTTCTAAAAAAAAAAGTTGGTTTCAAAATTGATCGAAACGTAAACATTGTTTACGTATTGATAAATTATGAATAACATGTCATTAGATGACGGAATAAGGATCAGATATAGATATCCATACAAAATGGAGAACTTAAATCTTAGTATATTTATGAATATTTTTAAAAAAATATAAAAAAGCCTTATAATATGATTTGAAATACAGCCCATTCATGTCAGCGTTGTTTATATATATATATATATATATATATATATATATATATATATATATATATATATATATATGTGTGTGTGTGTGTGTGTGTGTGTGTGTGTGTGTATAAAGATAAATATTTATCTATTTGCTTTGATGTTCTAATTTTCAGAATTGATTTACTTCCCCGACTTTCCCATTGCATTTAGAATTTCCTGTTTTCAACATAATATTGAAAACCGAAACATTTTCATTGGGTATAAATGTTAAAATGTGAGCTGATATTTTTTTTCTCCAAAATATCATTACTTGCAAATTAAAATGAGCTTGGCATTTATTCCTCCCTTCTCCGGATATAAAGATTATTGTCATGGAAAAGTTAACAAGCAGTATTCTTATAATTTGTCATTTATGTTTTATTTTTTAGGTTGAAATCAGGCTCTGTTGTAAAGAGTCATCAAATAATCAAAGTAAGTTTGTTTACTTTTCATTTTAAGGCCCAAAGCCTATTTATTAGTACAAGCTACACTGTTGCAGATTTGAAACTTTTGTACGAGTGGGAGCTTTTCTTGTATTGTTTGTATATGTATTCATTTTGAATAGTATTTCAAAACTACAGTTCTAACTCAAAGACATTTGTCTTTCTGCATTATTTGAGTAATATTTTTCTGTCCTCTAGAAAATTAAAGACTTGGCTTTCAAGACTGCACCAAAGATGAGGATATCCATGATGACATCAAACAAACAGGAGAGCTAACTCTCTGAATGTTAGATATTTTTAAGTTTGAATCCGCGAACATGCAAACATGCATCATTTCTTGTTGAACTTCACGGAGGTTTTCAAAGAAATTGATGTTTGATAAATACTCATTTTTATATAGATAAAAAACTTTCATTTGTCTATTGTTGAAATGAGCAAAACTTAAAAATTATATTTACTTTTTTAACGTAAACATGCTTTCCAATTTCTTTTATTAGGTAATTCATGGGCCCTTGGTTAGGGGTTCAGGCTCTAGGTTGGAGTTAATATGACAATATAGTAAAAATGTTTTTAATCTTAGAAAATCTTCTTCTCTACTCCCATATATATTTGTTGAAAACTAAATGCATAGTTATAATGTCCATGAAGTCATCTACCTAAGTTGTGAAAATTTATGACCCCTGGGTTTAGGCCTTAGAGCGGGGCATGCATATACAGTGAAAATGTATTAAATCTTAGAAAATCTTCTTGTTTACTCCCACACGTGGGGAAAAAACTGAGTGCATGGTTATAATGTCCACAAACTCTTCTACCTAAATTGTGAAATTAATGGCGCCTGGGTCAAGGGTTGAGGCCGTGGGGGGGGGGGGGGGGGGGCAGGGGAAGGCAATATGGCCATAAAGCGTTGATGCATATAATGTTTAAAAATCTTCTTCTCTACTCGCACACATCTGTAAGAAAAACGGACTTCATAATTATGTTAACTAGGAAGTCCTCTACTAAAATTGTAAACTTCATGTCCCCTGGAGTATGATTTTTAACTCTAGGGCGGGGTTAAAATGGATCTATAGTGTTAATGCATATAATGTTTAAAAATTATCTTCTCTACTCCCACTCACCTGTAATGAAAACTGAATTCATAATTTTGTAGACCAAGAAGCCCTTTACCAAAATTATAAATTTCATGTCCCCGCGAGGTAGGGGTTCAGATTCTAGGGCGGGGCCAAAATAGTCATATAGTGTTGATGCATTTAATGTATAAAAAAATCTTCTTTACTTCTGCTGATACTGAATAAAAACTGACTGGACATAAAGAAAGAAAATAGAGCCATCTATCAATATTTTAAATTTCATGTCTCCAAATAAAGGGATTTGAATCTAGGGCGGGGCCAAAACACTCATATAGTATATAGGGTAGGGGTTCTTACTACAGGGTGTGGCCAAATTTGTCATTTAGTGTCAATGTTAGTTTATAATGTTAAAAAAAAGTCTACCGACACAGAATAAAAACTGACTGCATATTTAGAAAAAAAACCCAATAAGCTTTCATCTTTAATAATATTTAATGTCACCTACATTTAAGGAAGGGTTATGGCTAGGAGGGGGTGGTATATACGAGGGTTGTTAGAAAAGTTCGTGGACAAGTTCAATTGTGAGCGGACAATGTGCATGATACCAGCAAAAACTTGACGTATATTCTAATAAATATGTAACAATTTGTTTGTTTTAAACGCAGCATAAAACATATACAGCTTAATTACTATATTATGATAATTATGCTTCACGAAGCATGTCAGTGTTTTTATTATTTTATATTTTGTACCCATTTTTCCTTCTCAAGTAATTGTACCGTTTAAGCGCATAAACATACACAGTATTTTATATGACATTATAAGAACTTAAAAACGTCAATTTGTAAAAGTTTCAATTAAATTGACTAATTTTTGACTGTTTTATCGCCGAATATGGACGATCAACGCTTGAAAATTGAGCCAAAAACGTTAACATCAAAGTACATCTTGGAGCACTGGGCCGTCATTAAATTCTGTGTGCAAGCAGGAAAATCTCCGATAGAGACCAAGAGCTTCTTTGGTGTTGCTTGAAATGGACTACAGGTGTCTAGGGCAATGGTCTACAAATGACATCAGAGATTTAATGATGGAAAGATTGATATTTTTGATGACATACAAAATCTCATACAGCCCGGATCTTGCACTTACGGATTTCGCTTAATTTCCTTATCTAAAGTCGAAACTGCTCGGACAAAGATTCTTGGACCTAAATGATCTACAATACGCCACAAAGCACATTATTAAGAAACGTGACAAATCTTGGTATTAAGATACATTTTATAAATTGGTTAAAGGACATGAAAAGTTTGTGGAACTTTGAGGTGTTTACTTTGGAAAAGAATGACAGGTTTGCCCCTCAGTTGTTTGACGTCGTCTGACGTCGTGGAAATATGAAACGGTGCTCCGTAAATTTGATTCATGCAAAGTAAAACTCGATGTATATTTTAAAAAAATTAAAATCATCAGATTTTTTGCATACTTAATTTTAATTAATAGTCATTTAATAAAACATACGTCATACTTCAAAGTACAGAGTGATTTTTCTGTAGATCACTATGTCCGCGAACTTTTCTAAATTTTATTCTGCTCAGGAATTTCAATAAAAGAAATGAGTAAATTAACATATTTAGAAAAGGAAAAGAATGAAGCTGTCTATCAAAGTTAAGATATTGTGAAAGCATTTGGAAAGATTTCGGTGGAGTTATCTTCCCTTGCTTCTTCATAATGGAGTTATCTTTCTTTTCTTGTACATATTTAATAATTAATCATTGAATATAATGTAATTAAGAAATTTTATGATCAAAAGAGTTATGAAAGTATTTTTAGCATTTGAAACAAAAAGTGTTTAACTTTTTAAATAAACAAATAGACTTGTTAATATTAAAGTAATAATTGGCTAACCAAAATCACTGATAAGCAGTCCATGTAAAATGATTTTGGTATAAATGCCAGATTGTGTTTTAATGTCTTTGAAGGTTAAAGCTGAGATGAATTCATAAATACGCATTATTTCCCTTTTATGTCCGACTACCGCCATATTAGTTGTCGATTTCTATTGTTCTGCTCATCGCCACACACCCCCTATATAAGGCCGAGAGCACTATTCATGCTTCACCGCATTCAGGTACAATGTATTTCATTCACCCGAACACTTTCTTGGACAAAAAGACGTGTAAAAACGCGTTGTAAACAAAAATAATGTGACAACACCTGCACTGGCAAGGAATATCCAATAAAAGACGAAACAAGAGAGACTGAAATCCAGGCACAGGTAACTTTAAAAATTCCTCGATAATTGTAGACCGTTTTCCTGTGTATGTTATAACATCGCACATGCGCAAACCACACACTGTGGCAGATCGAGCAATGTCAATGATTGCATGGATTTTAGAAACGGAGCAATTTTGTAGGAACGGAGGGAAACGATTTATCGTTGTTACTTTCTTGGATTTACTATCATTTAGCTACTGTGTTGGATGTAGTGCCGCCGGGGTTTTAAAAAGATGCAGACGATATGCACTCTGTATGAACGACACACGTGTTCGATTTGCATGCGAAGTAAAGCAGCACTGTGCAAAATAACACGGATACCTTGGAAATTCTTTCAAAGAATAAATATATTTTATATTTCATTGATTGTTGTTTCCTTTATTCTTTATTACAAACATTTTACTACAATGTGTAGTTCATGCATTTAGAAGTCCGTGTAACCTGAATGCCTCGATCGGAAAGCAACCGACCGTAACTTTCTCAACCGGTATATATACCCCGGTGGCAGTAGAGGAGCGATCGAAACTAATATGGCGACCAAATGGTTTTATGAATTCATGTCAGCTTTAATAGCTGGAATAGACTGAGTAACACATGATAGCTTTTTAAAGGTGTTGGTTTTTTGTTTTGTTGGTTTTTTTGGGGGGGGGGGTTGTTTGGGTTTTTTTTGGGGGGGGGTTGTTTGGGTTTTTTTTTAAATGCCCACAGGTTGAGTTTCTGTCTGCCCCTGCGAAGGAGGGAACGGAGGTGCATGTATACGAGCCACCTTGTGTTAGTTTATCTATGAAAACCTATACACATAAACCCTAGCTTGAAAGTTAAAAATATGGAAAAATTATTTTCTATCTGAGTCTTGCACCATTTCAATATCATATCATGCACTCTTTTTTATTTTTAAAGTTTTGCACGAAAATTATAGGTTTCATAGTCTTTTTTGAAAGATGTTAGGCACGGTTGTGGTCGTCATTACAATATTGTAATTTTTCTACTCCAGAATAAAACTTAATCAAATGCATATATGAGACTCCTCAACAAGTTTGTGTATGGGCTATGACACTCAGGTGACCGTTAAGGCCTATTGGCCTCCTGTCTATACAATAAACCATTTACAAGACATTTAAAATCCTATAAAAAGTAACCCTAGTTCCTCTGTTTAATTTCATATCATTTAGAAGAACAAGGACATCCCATATACAGTTTATGAACAGGCTGTAGGCATTCTGAATATATTTCATTCGTTAAAGCAGAACAAAAATACGATAAATAACAGCCGGTTTTCTTCATAATTCATCGAAAATAACAGCTTTAAAATCATATTTCACTATTTTTACCTTCAATTTAACCATGTAACACTTAAAATTTAAGTTGTTATGAAACACCTATCTCAAGTTTCAGAAATATAAAGCCTACTTTCATTTACTTGATCTTTACTAGAACTTCAATACGTCGTTATACATTTTATTAAATTAAATGTTATCCAAATAAATTAATCCGAATTTCTATTGTATATTGTGATATAAAACACAATTGCAAAATATTATGAAGCATGAATGAAAATAAATTCCTTACTGAAAATTTTATTCGATCATTTATGTTTTTTTAAATGACTCGTAGATCTGTTTTTACTGTACATTTACACCCCAGACAAGAACCTCTGCAGGAGTTTCCGTTGACGATCTGTAACTGTACATAACGTCTCACGGTGTAATGGGGACAAAATGTTGCAATCCGCTGACCCGTGAACGCATGCCCCGTAAAATGTCCACAGAAATGCATGTCAGGAATGTGCTACTGTGATATCAACGCCGTGTAACTGAAAAAAATATATACTTACCTGTGAAATACTGGACATAAATTATTCTTAAAACAAGACATTCTTAGCTCGAGAAAATATAGAATAAGGCAATTTGATAACACTATAAAATAGCATTGTTGTTTAAGTAATTCGGCGCATAAGTATACATTTTGTAAATATTGTATTTACTGCCACCTGGTAAATTCAAAATTTACATAATAACAGTGGCTTGAGATAACATTCACATGAAAAACACAAATGAGTACAAATAGCAATGAGCGCAGGGGGGCTCGGACTAATTTGAGTGAATTTAGCAATCAAAAGCAAATGAAGTTCCTTCTATTAGAAAACCATCTATTTTAATCAATTTTTTAAATCAAATATTTTGGACAAAAATACCCGATACCAAAAAAAAAAAAATTAGGATTGTTCAGATTTATGAGGTACATGTAATGACAAAATCTTTAATGTATTTTTTAATGGATATGAGTGTTTCATTTTAGACATTTTTTAGATGAATTGCTAGTCGATATATTTTCAAAATCTAATTAATTTTTTTTATACATCACCATCAAAATTTAAAGAAAAAAGGAACAGACACCAATCAGGAATGATTGATTAAAACGCTGTTGGTGTGCATTTTGTTTTTCATTACATTTTGAATATGTGCTATATATATCCAATTCTTCTCACGGGTGTAATTTCCTGGGTTCGTAATACAATCCGTCCTGACAAGGTGTGTAGTATTTCGAATGTGTAATATACAAATATTGACTGAGGTTGAGGGCAACATTGATTATATTAGCCCCGAGGGACAAAATATTGCCCGAAGGGAAGCGGAGAGCAATATATTCGTCCCAAGGGGGCTAATATAATCAATGTTGCCCGAAAACACAGTCAACATTTGTTTTGTTATATGAAGAAACAAACCAGAATTTAAGAAAGGATTTGAAAACAGATCGCCATAATTTTCTCAGCTCAACACAGAATTCACGAATTAAGTTTTGCACAAAGTTTATTTCCAAAATATCGTCGGCATCAAACGGTCAATGGTGATGTTCCGCCGCCCGTAGGAATTAAGTTACAGATGTTCTACCTGATTTTACCTCACAGTAATGCGCAAATCCTTATATCTGTGATGATAGCAAACCGTCGCATTGTGCGTCCGTTGTTTACTTGCCTCGACTAATTGCCTATTATGAGGTCACCTTGTTTTGGAGTCGCGAAGAGTTATTTATGTCACCGTTTACGAATCAACAAATTAGACGCGATTAATTGAAATAGAGGAAATATTCTCTAGATATTATTCCTAGCCGGTCAATATTAAAAAAAATATTGACCGGTTAATATTTTTCGGACAAGCAAATATTACAAATATTGACAATTCGTCTATATAGTTATATAGTGAGAATATACTACTGAATATAACAATAAATTGTATAACTATATGAATGATAGCTCATTCGTGCATTTATTCTTTTATGGAACGTCCTTTGTATACGTCTTTGTATTTTGTAAATTTGCGTAATGTTTAGCATTTGTTGAAATATATATGGCACATTTATTTATATACTATGTTTCAATACATTAATTCATTTTTTTTATTCACTTACGGCTTTACAGCCAGTCAGTATTCACATAATTAGAATATAGTTTTCATACATAATGAACAAATAGAACACGAAAACCAAAATATGTAAGTTAAAGTTACTATATTTTGTAATTTTGAAATGAAATGTTGCCATAACGAACAGTGTTCAAAATAGAAAGTCCGAAGGATAAATACAAAACAGAAGCAGAGCAGACACTGACCTCTAGAAAAGCTAGAAGAAGGATCAGGTGCCATGGAGGAGCTAGCATCCTCTACTGATCATGACCGGTCACACCCGCCATGTGCTGTTTGTCGTAAGATGTTTAAATCAAATATTGTATTGAATAATTCAAAAAATGATTTGATCTTGATATTTTCAACTGTTATTTTAAGTTATGTACATATAACTTGCTAAAAATATTTCCCGGGTACAGAGTGATGCATGCAGCTTGGATGAACTGCGTGAGTGAATTCTGCACTATCAGCTGGCACAAAAAAGCAGCTACCACTGTTGACTTGGGTGTTAACAGATTCTGTACAAGATGATAAATGTAAAAGACTTATTAATTAATTATTAATACAAAATATATTTAGACTCAGATGCAGGAATTTTTCCCATGTAAACGGGGTTGAGGGCTAATGTTTGATATTATGAGCTTTTAAATAAGTCAAGAATGTACGTCATTGTTCAAAACAAAGTGTGCATTTTAAGTTTTGGCTTAAGATGATATGGCTATCTAAGAATTAAACTGTTTTGATAAATGAATTTTGCAAACAAGACCTTTAATACGTTTTGAAAAGTTGAAGAAGCTAACCTTAGGGTAAATATTCATTCAACAACGAATAATTATTTAATGCATATTTATAAATATACGATATGTTGTTTTTTTTATGATAATGACAAAATTGAGTGGCCTTTGATAAACTACTATTATTATTGTATGTACCATCAAGTAAACTATTGAATTAAAGGCAAAATCGAGAGTTTTTTTTATTTTTATATAAAGCTGTTTCATCCTTTGAGTCTTTTACAACACAGTAAAACATTTGCACTTTCAAAATATTTATTTCTTATTTTTTATTGTTTAACACGTAACCCCCAAACAATAATCTCTCCGGGGCTGAGAATGTTTGAATTTCCGCCGACAATCTTTATCTGTACGTACCGCCCAACTGTTTTATATGGACAAAAAACTGCAATCCTTTGGCCGGTTGAAGCAGGTCCCGTGAAATGACCACATAGAATCATATCGTAAGTCTTTTCTCCAACTTTGATGTCGAGATCATGTATCTGATAACCTGAAAAATACGTACAAATGTATGTTTTGAATAACAATAATGACATTATTTATCTAAAATCGTGCTCAGAGATCAGGGCAGTCTGTTACCTATATGATGCAAATTCGTTCAGAAAATGGAAGCATTATTGTACAAGAAACAAAATAACACAAAATAACATTTTTACTGAAGAAAAGATATGTCAAAAATACAAGGATTGGAGATATTTGTATTACATAGACTATCCACTCACAAACGTATGGACAATGTGGTGTCGGCCAATAATCTATCTTTATATTTTTACTGTACACATGCATATGCCATCTTCAGTCAGAATGTATAAATATTTAAACTTTTTTTTAACAAAACAAGAAGTGACTTCCCTGTGTTATTACTTATATGACAACCAACAGTAACATTGTTAATATCAAATCTGCAAATGCATACATGTAGAAATTTCAAATTTTATAATTTGACACAAGATGACAACCTCTTACTGTCACTAGTCACAGCTTTTTTGCAACCTGCTTATCGGTTTGATTTTAAGGCTTCTTTAAATGTGCAAAGATGCTAGAAGATGTCTTGTCAAAGAATTGCATTTAAAAAACTGAATATTTAACAATTCGTCTTTTTTTATGCTTACATAACATAAAGATATTGTTAATTTTCCCGGCTGGCACACACACAAATATATTTACACGTACATATTCGGTTGTGCGATGTCATGTGAAATAAAGACTACATTTTATCAATTTTCATAATGTTGCTTTACAAAGCCCATAACAAAGTAAGTTTATTATATTTCCAAAAAAAGTTTTAAACACTGTCACAATCAAAAACTAGTTTTGGTGCACAATGTATGTATTTACATAGATTAAAGAAACTGCAATCAAGTAATGTAATAAGTAGATAAAAAAAAATATGTATGTCAATTGGGTCTAGGGTCTTAAGTAAGAACATTTCTTTGCATTTTCATTCAAACCTTTTTCGGGTCCAACCCGTATCAGTTGACTTCAGTTAAATCATTTTAGTCCATAATCCCTTTTAAATAAATGAAAACGGTAGGGGATTAAAAAATTTTGACTGATTTTTGTACATTGAATCTTAATGAATTATTATCTCTTCTCTGCATGTTAAATTTATCTTCATATCCCAATCTAGACAATTAAACTTTTTTTCCTGTATTTTAGAAAAACTATATTTTAAAAAACCTATATCAGCCTTTCAAAAATATACCAAGAGGTTTGAAAGAAAGGTGTATTTTTTTAGCGTACAGTTTCTGTGATTACCACACATAATCGTGAATGCACAATGATACTGCTTTTATGCAAAAGCAGTGTCTAAAACAGTAAATTACTAGATGTAAGCTTTCAGCTGAAAGCAGCTGAGGGTTAATTAATGTTCACAGAATTTCAAAAAGACATGTCATTCCATTTTTCAGATTTTTAAAAACTTTTTTCTTCCTATAGTTATGTTATTTGTGATTTTTTAAAATAGTTATTGTGATTAATACTTGCTATGCCATTCCCTTAGCGCTGAATTTTTAACGTAAAAATGATAATCATTAAGTACATACCACAACAATTTGGTCTAGCAAACACTTCTATTTCATGGATCATGAACCTTGCACCCAAATCTATCCGCAGCCAGGGCGACTTTTCTGTTGAGGTGTGGGCAAAGTCAGAGAGGAGACCGTTAACAGCGTTTGATCCTGGATAAATACTATATACATAGTCAGAACTTAATTGCACAGGCTTTGCGTATGCGACATTTTTTAGAACACCGTGGCTAAAAATCAAATGGCTATGACAAGAGCATACGAGCGCAGATAAAAGATATATCAATAACATTCTAAATGGTGAAGGTTTTACTAATGAAAATATTAGCAGTCCTATAAATCGGATTTATATACTTTTTCTCCTAATGATGTTGCTGTTATCCGACACCATGTTTTTGTCACATATGTTGATGTACCTGTAAAAAACAGATCTCGAACAATCGTTTGACATTATTTTGTTTGGATGACGTGTATATAATTAATATTACAGTGGCATTTATTCATTTGAATATTTATACATGCATGCCCTGATATTTGATTTCGTATGTTGAAGATATTGTAAAGGTCACCTCATCCTGTTAGCATAACTTGTAAGCACTGAAAGTTTGTTAATTCAAATAAAGGTGATGTGGGTTCTACTATTCGACATGAATCTTTACTATTGAACAATAACTTTTTTTGCTTAAAAATATCTGTAAATAAGGTGAGAGATGTCGTGAATTATTTTTATCGTAAAAATTGTATACATTGAAAAGAAACTTCATTTTTTTCTTAAAATGGACACTGATTTATTCGCCTAATTTATCATCGACGAAAAAATCAGCAAACGTTCTAAAATTTGAACCAAAATATATTTAATGTTTTAAAATTTCCTACTTCAGCTTTACGATTGCAAATGTAGTGAGTGGATCATATTATACAATTCTGTAAAAATGAAGGAAAGCATACAAGTTCTAAAACATAGAGATCTACCAATGCGCATGAATATTTTGATTGCAAGTATAATTTTGTGCATTTATAGTAAAAATTCATTTCACTTTTTTTGCTAAAAATTGAAAAATTATTTCCTAAATATATCATATTCAGGCATATTTTTTCGCTATGATATTTTCACAAATTAGAATTGATACAAAAGTATATAATTTTAGCTGATACTTAAGCCTATACATTTACAGTATGTTTTTTCTACATTGAATTTTTAAATATAAATTGTAAAAATTATTCTTTAAAAAGCCCATGCTCCAGTTTTTGAAAAGTAGTGGTATATGTAAAAGAGCGTTTTATGGCATAGAGGTAAAAATCAAAATATAAGAAAACATAAGATGGTGATAAAAGTTCCATACATACAGCTTTCCAGGTAGCATCATATTAAAAAGTGCAATTTTTCAGAATTAAAATATTACCATCAACAATATTATGATCATTATTTCATAATTACATTTACATTGAGTCATGGTGTGTTTACTATTTTGAGGATATATACTGAATTGTAAAAAAATAACTAAATATTAATACTTTCAAAGATCCAAAAATAAAGGGGAAAAAAGTTGATGAATAAAGGTAGTATGATGTAGGCAATGGAAAATTTTATTTTTTCACCGCATTGGTAATGGATATATGCCAAAAACAGTTCTGTATGAAAAAAAATATCAGACAGTTTCGAGGCCTGATAGGGCCGAAAACTGTCTGATATTTTTTCATACAGAAGTGTTTGAGGTTTAGAAGGATATCAGTACTGTAACCACTGGTAACGGTCTGATATTAAGAAGCTCACTACTATCGGATTGTGACAGGTGAAATTCTAGAATGCTGGAGCGAAGGAATGACATCACGGCAGTGTTTTAAGTAAATGTTAAGTAGCTAGAAGAAGAGTACAAGATTTTTTAAGCTATCGCTCGTTTAATAGGCTGATATACATGGGCGGAATTTTAATCAAAGAGAATGAAAAAAAGGCAAGACAGGTTGTTCAAGATAACAAATTTCTGTTTAAACTTGGTCCTCGTTTTATTACTCGTCACCCTCACGCTGTATCTTAAATAGTAATAGCTTAATATAGCAAACATACTACTTGTAAATATAGTCGAATTATTAACGAGAGATGTACACTTGTACACCAAACGTGTTTCGGTTAAAACAGTTGAGGTTCTGTCAGTAAATATAGTTTTGTGGATTATACATAGAATGGAAATTTTAAAAGATTTAATAAAGCAAAATAAACTGAAATCGGAAAATATATCACTTCTTTAAATAAAAAAAAATTACTCGGCCACTACATATACAGAATACAGGTTTAGCTGGTTAACTATAAATATTTTAATCTATTCATTTCCTTCCTACTCTTATCAGCTCTGAGTTGAAATAAAATAACTTAATGAGATCTAAACACCAAAACTTGTTGTAGAGTTTACAGCTTAAAAAGTAATCCGTCAACATAACATAATTAATTTAATCAAATTTTTTAAGTATAGTTTTAGTTTTCGTTATTCTGCCGGTTACCATCAAATATCAAGTATCATCAAATTACATAAATTGACATGCGAAGCATATTTTTTATTCATATCGATTCCATTAGAACATGAAAATGAATTTCATTTACATATTTATATATTTTGTTGCTGCCTGAAGAGATCTCATAAATTTATGTAATTTAAGTTAATAGAAGTTAATAGTTAGGAGAAGCATGGTACATATATTTTTTTTACGTCCATTCATGTTTTTTTTACTTTTTTGTATGCCTTAGCATCATAAAATAATAAATATTTCTTTTCAAAATAAATTTTCTCTTTTATCACAAGATTTAAGATTTTGATATCACTTTGTTTTGATTATTCTTTTAATATAGTAAATGGACTGACGGCTAGAAGGTATTCTTTATGATAGTGAGAACAAGAGTCTTAATGAGCTTCAATAATGTTTAAATCAATATCAAACAACTGTACAAATACACCACCTGTGACAAGGATAAGGTATCAATGTGTCGTGCTTGTTGCAGCAACATAATTAGTAGAAATACTATTAAAGTTAAAAAAAATCACGCACCTACCTGGTAATATCACACATCAAGGCAGATATTTTCTTATTGTTGCTGGTGTCTGTTCTTGTTTGTATTTGTCATGTTAATAGTATTTAATGCCAGGCCGATATGACAAACGTGGCATACTCGAAACCAGTAACCTTGAGTTCTCATTACGACTACACTTCGCGCCATGCAGCTTCCAATGCCGTCAATGGTCATCTTACCGACCTCACCGCTACCGCAGCGGAGAGATTCCCTTGGTTAAGGATTGATTTTAATGCCAGGTTCAGAATACATGAAATAGAAGTATTTGCAAGAATTGATTATTGTGGTCACTATTTTGTTTTTATTTTTCATGACTAAACATTGTAATCGAAACGTTGTTAAATGTAGAGTTTTGTATTGCAATATTAAAAAACAATTCTTAAGAAATAAGTTCAATAGCTGCAGAATATTTACAATGGAACAGTTTAGGCTTTATTAACTGCGAAAAATACGTAAACTGGTGTTCCAACCGGTTTATACGAGCAACAACAATTATGTTAATAATTGTTTTTATGTGTTGAATGCTATAATTTTATATGTTTATTTATTGAATTTGTTATGTTTATGTTTGATTAAATAAGTTGCATTTCCTTCCCAAGCCTTGTAGAAGTCGTTGGCCATATTATGTAATTTCCCTTCAGTGGTTACTGTCCATGTCTATTTTTAGCCCGATACTCTAGTCTAAAAACCTCCCAGTGACCTATATTGTAATTGTAAAAAAACATTCCATGGTGTAATTTTCCCTAATTAAATTTAATAGCCAATCAAATTAAACGATACGGTCACGTGGTTGTTGCGGTCGGTATCTGACCAGTGAGCCTAGGGTCATTCTGTCTTCATCTATGAGAGTGTTAGCACGAGAAATGTTTTAATACACTCAACTCCAACCCCGTTTCACCAATCCAATATTTTAAAGTTGCATATATATACAAAATATTGTTGCTCTGTAATTTAAGGGGATTTGCATATTTTATTTTTGAGGTGTCATCTTTTTGCTGGTTTTGTATATATTGTATACGATTTTTAACAAAATATTGTTGTTCTGTAATTTAAGGGGATCAGCATATTGATAAATTATTTAACATTTTGTGTGAACAGTTTTTGGTCTGATCCCCTACTATGTTGTTTATATTTTTCTTTATTTTCGTCATTTTTTTAAAAATGACAGTACCTAATTATTCAACTCTCTATTGTCAAGTTTCAAAATTAAGACGAATTGTCATTAAATAACACAAAATTATAGAGAAGTTAAACTTTATCATGTGGATTTATGAGGGTTTTTGCGCTAGCCATTACCACGTCATGAGAAAAGTACAAGAATAAACTTTTTCATTAAACAAATAAAATAGCGCGTTACCTACATATATCGAATTTTATTAGGCAAAGCGACTTGTATAAACATTAGAAAATTAGTTTCGAGTCATTTAAGTAACTCCTGATAGAAATAATCATTAATTAAGAAAGGTTCGTAAGCATGTTTTTTTTTAAATTTCAGCTTTTTAGCTACTCGATCTTGACTCTAAAGTTGGAGAGATCATTCACCATATGCATTGATGTGGCCATTAGAATCGCTGCCAGGGCGATATGTACAGTTACAGATAACCAAGGGATATAGAAACGACTTGATTCCTGCAGAGATCCTCGTTTGGGGTTTACAAATTTGCGTTCATGTATATTTGACCTAATTTTTTCTTTAAGTCTAGTCTTGGTTTGGCACTACATGCATAGAAATGCAATAGTGTACCCTTAAACAATTACGTAGCTCATCTTAAATTATTCGGATTACCAAGAAAAGTCCGATAATAAAAAGAATCAATAATTTTTCCTAGGAGGAACACACATACACTCAGTTTATTATTGAAGATTTTTTATTTATTTTTTTTGGAAAATCAATCGCCTATTTCTAGAATATTATAAAAATAATTAAGAGAGTTTCATAGTTGTGGTCATCTTCAGTCTAACTCAATCGCTTTGAGAAGAACTCTGTATAGAGATATTGGAGGATATTTAAGCCTAAAACTTATATTATATATATATATGTATATTTATGAAAATTCAACGTTTACACAGAATTCACCAAGGCACCAAATGTTTTGAACATTAAAAGAACTGTCAGCGGACGTTTCTCTACACCTTTTAAACTGGCTTAAGCCCATAGAAGCGTTCAACAAGCAATTATATGTTTTTAAACATCAAAACATACGTTGTCTTATTTCTACAAAAATATTCAACATAAGGATTTTTTCAGGACACAATAATAGTATAAAGTGATGATCATATTTCCTCATAATCTGAGTTTTTTAATATTAAAAACAGATTAATCGATTAATGGCATAAAAATTGAAACTTCACAGTAATTAGTTACAAATCCATTATAAACAAAACTCCTCATTAATAATGTTTCCAAATATAAAGAAACTATTGCCATCCCTATTGCCTTGTTTTGTATTCGGCAGTAAATTTTAAACAGTTGTTGGCATTATCTACCGGGGAAAAAAAACATACATGTAAATGTTATTTGTGCACTTTTGACATTTCCCTGAATATATGTCATTACTACATATATTTAAATAAAACGTATAGAATTTCTTATTTTAGGCCTAAATTTTTAAGATAATGCAAGAAATTATTCGAATTTTCTAGAAACTGGAAACCAATTTAAGCCTCATTCACAACTGGTAGTAGGTGCTTCTACAGGTGGCCTTCGGGCGGATTTTAATGAAAATCTTGCGAGACACACAAGTGCATCTTATGGTTCTGGAAAGACGTGCACTTCTCGTAAGCACGCACGGTGGCTGTTGGACATGCACAACAATCACCACGCTTTCCTTGGGAGATCTGAAAACGTATGCTGCAGTTGCGCTTTACTCAGAGAACCGGCACGATATGCATAGGATTTGACGTGCACGATTGACGTACGGAGATGTAACTTGTCCCTTGGGTTACACTACCTTGACTGCAAGTCGCTTGTGCATACTATCAACATAAAGATTGAACGCACAGTAAAAATACGTCATACTTACTTTCTGCGTACACCAATTGCTCGTTTTGCGTGCGAATCGCTCATAAACAAGATATACATAAAAATTGATTAGAAAAAAATCCCATTAGTTAAAAGAATCGACAGTTTTATCATTCATCAAAATCAAATCCAAACGTCTAGTAATAGCCCTCTAAAACCAAAAACCAAACAAACACACGTTCTCTTTGGAAAAAAAAGTGGAAGGCAAAGAAGAAAAAACGACGAGAAGGAACAAGATATTGAAGAAAATTGTAGAGAAAAGACAAAAGATTTCCCAAGCACTTCGACTTGCAAGAGTGCTAAGGTAGAACCATATACATTTTCGGAGTGAGGAGAAGACAAGTAATATTTACGCGCATAACGATGTTTTCAGCTAAAACCATCTACACAATACTCCACCACATCCAACTAGAGTACATTGCTGTAGCAAAAACTGGGCACACAGTTTCTAATAAAACAGATAAGTATGACACTAGTAATTTTTTTGAGTATGATAATTTTCATTTGTAAACTGAATACTTTCTTCATTTTGTAAATATTGATTATAATCCCTTATGACCATCATAATGATATCGAAATCAGAATACCAGAAAGGAATTTGTAGACTTTGAATTTTAAAATGAATAAAATGTACATGGTGCCACTCTTTTAATAATAAATTTGTGAAAGCAAAGTAATTCGATGTGCATTTTTACTCTCATTTGAAAGATTTGTCAAAGCTATTCTTAAGATATTGTAAAGATCAACAAATAGTTAACAAAAATGTAATAGCATTCAAAGATATAACGTTGACCAGGAAAAATTATCAGTTGATAATTAATTCGCTGAAATTAGATTTTTGCGCAGGCTTTCTTCTAGATTTCAGAGAAAATTTCAATATGTTATGGTATCAGATACGAAAGATAGATTATTGTCTCTAAACATTCTTCATTTGTGACGTCCAGTTTAGCTAGTCTATTCACTAAAGCAGCAAAAACTGAGCCAAGAAAGACGTCGGTACGATTGACATGCAAGTGACCTACGACGAGAATTTTATAACTGCCGTTCGCAAGGCACATGTACGTCTGTTGTACGATAATCTTAAGATGCAAGTACGGTTCTTGCGAGTTGCAACCCGTCTCTAAATAAAGTTGTACGTGACACCTACGACTGGCATGTCAAACGCCCGTTTTTCTTACGTTGCACTTGCAACCATTTCAACACGTTTTTAACGCTACGATTAGCCATGGGAGCCACGACTGGTAAAAACCCGTAGCACGCACACGATCACCAAACACGTAACAATCACCAAACACAAACACGTTGTAACAGAGGCTTTAAATAATATTTATTTAAAAAAAAGTTCGTCGATATACATGGTTTTAACGTTCGCTAATACATTGCTATTTCGTACTGTTTTAGGGGATAAGTGGAACATGTAATATAAATTTATAATCATTTTCGTCCAGAAATTTCTCAATAAAACTTAAAGATTGACCAAAACACAAGTAACTATAGCTTTTTTGACGAATTTCAACAAAAATACACATAGATCGATACTAGGGGAAAGTCCAAGATTTCTTCATTGACACTCAATCTATTTTTACCCGAAAAAACTAACAAGAACACTATTTTTAGCTTTATTGAAACCTGACACACTGAACAGAACGTTTCAAGGGGAAATCTTGGAATTTTTTTCATATAATTTAATGGATATCGTTTGAAGCTTGATATCTTTATATAAACGAAAATCTAAGCAAAATGTGATGTAAAGATATCTTGAGGGTGAATATAGAGTCATTCAGCGGGCCGAAAACACGCCATGAAATTAAAGGGGCATGGTTACGATTTTGGTCAAATTTAATTTTTCTGTTCTTAACGTTTACAATGCTTTATCAATGCATTTCTTATGATCAATCTGATTTGAGTGTCAGTCGAAGAGTTATCAGCAAGATACAGAGCTCACAATACTTTGCTATGTAAACAAGGCTCGTGCCATATTTTTGATTACATTGGTTTAATATACTAGTAAAAGTTCTGTTTTAAGCTGATTTTTCTATCTGTTAGTTTCTTTTGAACATAGAAAACACTTCATAGCGTTTGTAACACTCATTTTTAGGTCAAAACCTGGAATTTTTAAAATGTGAACAAAAACATGATCTGAGCTTTGTTTACATAACAAAAAAACTGGGGGCTCTGTATCTCGCTTATAACTCGACGACTGACGCTTTTGGCTGACTATTATAAATACCTTACGAAAGCATTGAAAACATTAAAAACGGAAAAATAAATTTCAACCAAAATCGTGACAATACCCCTTTAATTTTATCTACTGTTATAACATTTTGAGAGAATATTATCTTATTTTTACATGAGAAAAAATTTTGATTCCCAATGATCTAAATTTTTGGACACTAATTTAGGACACTGCTTATGTTATCAAAATATATATTCAAATATATAAAGTATTGACATTGCTCAAACAATCAAACGTGATAAAAATAAATTATTTTCTGACACGTTATTGAGTTTTAACAGGATTCAAGCATTTTTAAGAAGTTTCTATTATCATAAATATTCCGTTTTCTGCTTTCATTCTATAAATACACCCCAGACGAGAACTTCTGCAGGAGCCAAGTAGTTCAAATTTCCGCTGACGATCTTTAACTGTACATAACGTCCCTCGGTGTTATGGGGACAAAACGCTGTAATCCGCTGACTGGTTGAAGCATGTCCTGTAAAATGTCCACAGAAAAGCATGTCGTGAATGTTCTCTCCAACTGTTATATCAACATCGTGTAACTGATTACCTGGGAAAAAACACATTTAACAAGTAAAGTACTTGAGTCAATATATTAAACAAACAGGGGATGTTTTAAGAAGAAAAAAAAGCTGTATTTATATATTGTAAGAATTACATTACATATGCGGCGATTGGACTACAAATAAGATTTTTTGCTTTGGTAAGAAATTTGTCCCATAGGCCTAACCTTTTTATCATTAAGAGTAGAATAAAGTTTATATGTTAGTACTTACCACCATAGTCAGATCTTGCAAACACTTCTATTAAATGTATTTTGAACCTTCCTCCCAGATCTATCCTAAGCCAAGGAAATGTCTCTGGCGAAGTGTGGGTATAGTCCCATAAAAGACCGTTGACAGCATTTGATTCTGGATAAATACCATTTCTATATCTATTACTTAAGGTCACTGGTTTTGAGTATGCCAAATTTGTGAACACAGCGTGGCTTGAGATAACATTTACATGAAAAACACAACTAAATGCAGATACCAACAACAAGGAATGCATGGCAATTACTCGTTTGAATGAAGTTAACAGGAGTTTAGTCAGTGTTTAATAAAACTTGTTTCTTATACTTTATCCTGGCCACAGTTGTTAACAAGCGTTCTTTGATTCTTATTTTGCTGCGATATGTATATATCACCATTAGTTAAAAAGTGGAGAGGCAGATCTGACGCATTCTGAAAGAAAATGAGGTATCAAAAAACACTAGGATAAAATATGTCAATAAACGTTGAGGATTCTTACTTGTGTGTTCATGACAATTTAAGTCATATCTTGTATGAATAACTGTCCAAATAACCACCATACCACCCCTAAGAAAAAGGAAACTGGCCTGATTCATTAATACGCATCATTGAAGACTATTGCCATTTTAGTTTATTATCAATGACATTGAAAAAAAAAAGCAGATGGATGCAAAGTTCTATTTAAAATCTACATTCCCCTTATCATATTTTTGCAAATAGAGATTCCGCTAGAATAGCTCATTAACAAGCCATGTATACAGTATGGGTGTCGCGATTATTATTTTGATAATAGAAAAATCCGTGTAACTAATCCAGCTAAAGCAGATACATTTTGTCCTAAGGTGAGACTTTCCCCAGAAGATAATTGTGATTTTTCTTTCTCCATTTAACAATAAAAAATTCAAACACAACAATATATCATTTAGATAAAAGTGTTTGTTCTGGTTTTAGGGATTTAAGATGGCAACAAACAATTACTATTTCTACAGCTGAAAAATTCCTGTAGGGTATAACCGGGTAAATCTAGAATGCCATGATGGGATAATCTCTTATAGGTCCAAAGTTTGTGTACATTTGTGACTGCTCTCCGTTCTCAGTGGCGTTTTTGTCAGTAAACTAAATTTATTATATTTGCATTTGTTTTGTTTTGGGTTTTTGTTTTTTTAATTGCTTGTGAAAATAACAGTGCATTACAACAAAAACATTTATGTTAACAAATGATCTTTGGACCTTGTCTTTATACTATTATATGTTTCTAGTGCAGGAAAAATCTGAAAGCGCAATGATGTAACGCCGGAAAAAATCGCTTATAAAAGAAGGTGTCATCTAGTTTTAATCCTTACAAAAGAACAAATGAACGTAGAAAAATTGATTTTAAACAAAATTTGAAGATGAAACATTCATTAAAATTCAAAATAATCAATCAATCCAGTAGGAAATACTATCCAGAATCACTCCACTGTATCTAAATGGTTGGGTAATTCGTCACGGTATTGGAAATCAGTCAGAGCAGAATTGGATAGAAAATATTTTAGCAAAACTAGAGTGGACATCAATGGTTAATTTTACATGTTTAGAATAAAGTTTCTAATCCCAATGATACCAAGTTACTAATGGTTTAAGCTATATATTCTATAATTTATAATTTCAGTTATTTTAATTTACGAATCAGAATCTCCTTCCTAAATCAGAAACCCACCCATTCCATCAACAAAGGATGGGTTGAATACGGCCCCCAAAAATGGGTTAAAAATATAAAATATCTCTATAAATTAATTTTGCTCAGTTATTAATTTTTGTACTTTTGTGATAGATGTACCCACATAGAATCCCTTTCTTACATAAGATAAAATAATCACATAGGAAATGTGGATGTACATCATTACTTATGGCATGGACATGAGGTTTTCTTTTAAGCTACGTAGACATTTGCTCTGCTCCACATTTGAAAGTTTTTAAAGTAGACAAGCGCAACTAGGTAACTTTTTCTCCTTCAGCTGGTCAATGCATTTTGCCAAAATCTATATGAGAAAAGAGTAAAAAAGTGTACCTCATTGTGCTTATATGTAACTTTAAAAAAGAGGTAAAAGTATTAAGATTCCCATTATAAACTGATGTTGTTTACCTAGTGTGAACTCACTTACATTTCATTATGGGTTACTCGTACCCGAGTCAGGTGACATTATTTTCAGTAAATGTATTCGATTTTACTATTTATGGCGTTAAACTTCTTTTATGCTAATACAGTATTTGTAAGTTGTATTTTAACGGGATTGATTTTTGATAGCTAGGCTTTCCCACTACTCGCGATATTTGACGATAATCAACGTCACATTATATGTAAACGAGTCTTCAAGATCAGCTTAATTTCTTCATATACATAATATCTACTGTACTAAGGTACACCCACTCTATTCATTTTGAATAGACAGGGTCAAAAACCAGAAAGAAGGGTCTACAAAATATTCAATATTGCAGCAATTATTTCAATAAAAATCGATATAACCTATCAGCATTAATCAAATAGTCATTTTTATTCGCTCTTGTTTCAAACTTTTCAAAATTATCCTAGAATTTCTATAAAAGGGAGCGATGATATAGGCTGAGGGATATTTTCCTTAAAGTATTGTAAATGTGATTGAGTACATGGAAAATAATTAAAAATTTAATCCTTCATAAGTTTGTTTGCACTAATTTAAAACTTCATCAAATAACAGTTATCAGTTTTAACAAGTCAAACTTATGAAAGATTAAAGTTAGTTGATGAATAATAAAACTTTTAAATAGCATTGCATTAGACATGCTGTGTACACATTTATTTTTAAAATCAAATATTGAGTGCATGCATTTTATTCCAAATGCTTTACTGTATGATTAAAAAAAGCGGACTGATGTTGGATTTAGCGGACAATATATACTGCATCTCTCTCTCTCTCTCTCTCTCTCTTTCTCTCTCTCTCCTCTGATCTTTTTAAAATGTTGTTTGAAAATTACAAATCTCTTGACAAAAATAATCTGTAATACTGACTTTGAAAGGATAACATACGTAATTTGAGTTATGTACAAAAAATTCTCACTTGTCAATTTTTCGCTAAAAATATTTGTAAGTAGAGCTAACCTAAAAGTACAATATAAGTACCGCTTGTGGCTAGGATGGCGATATACTACATTACTTGAAATAACCACTAAAATGTAATTGAAATACAGATTCAAGATGAAATAACAATTTGCTGAGTAACAAAAACGAAACATTATTTCTACAAAATTTTGAGTACGATATTTTTTCTCCACTTACCAACAATGTAATATTTATTATATGAATAGTTAATTTCTTTGAATTTCTGCCAATTATTAGGAACTCAAAAATTTGAAAAAAATATCTTTTTATTTACTTATCTAAAAAGAAAACACAATGTGTGAATAAAAGGTTTGCGAAATAAAATATCGGCGACGAGAAACGGATAATAAATTTAGAATAACAATATAAACACTCTTTCATAACACAGTTATTGACTTTGTAAGAGTGTAACATATTTTGTTGGACGTGAAGAAAAAATGTTGCCCAAAGCCGAAAGCAATTCTGTTGGAAGGTCCAAAAATTCATATGTTGCCCAAATCCCAGTGAAAAAATAATGGACATTTGTTTTGTAGGACCTTCTGTTGGTAAGAATGACATAGATAATATTTATAAGGTTATAACAAATGTGGATAATTAAATGATAATAAAAGGGTTAACGACACTTGTTCATCTGTTGATAAATATATTTTAACTTTTAATAGTGGTTTTAAGTCGAAAAATTCCTCGCATGATGTTAGTGCGAGGAGGTCATTGATGTGGGAGGAAACCCAGCGGGCGACAACCATTCCCTTTCACATTCAAACACTGTCAATCACGTGGATTGAACTCGGGTCGCATCGGTGAGGAGCGAGTGCATTGTCCACTACAATACTTGGACAACACTTTTATTATATGTAGCTGTCCAGTATAACACCAGAATTTTTTGTAAAAGCAGAAACTTTGTAGTTACAGGTAACTATAAAAAAGGCGATAGGCAAAAAGAAATTGATCAAAAGACGTTAGAGATTGTTATAATGAACATATAGAAATCAAGTACATTTGCTTGCATTTAGTATTCTACCTCAAAACTCTATTGAGAGATGTCATGTGTTTTGCTTTTTAATAATAGTATTTGATAAATACCGTACATTTCTTTATGCGAATATTATCAGATACCGAGTAGCTTGAAACCCGTAAGCACCGAAATATACTTCATTTTTTTCACACGGAACTGTATTGAATTTGCTATTTCCTTCAATACATCTTGCGAAGCGTATATTAAGTATTCAGGTTCAATATCAGACTATTTTCTTGGAAAAAGAACGAATAAAATTAAATATTTTCTTTTATTGTGATTAAAAGCAAAATATTATTTCTGATGGTTGAGGGACATGGACACCAAGCACCTGAAGATGTCAAAGGAATTGATGGCGCTATGGTAAATATTGGCGCTGCAGCCTGCTCATTGGTTCCGGGATTATCGACTGCTAGCAAATTCTTTTGATTTTAAGGCTGGCTTGACGCTAACTTCAACGCTACTGGTGTGGGCCTGCTTGAGTCTGATTTGGTTTTGGTGGTCGTGGTTTCTTTATTTAGGGCTCTGAGCGCTTGGTGTCCATTTGGCCTGGCGTAGGGTGACTTGCTTTTTCTTTTACTAGACCGCAACATTTTCTAGGAAGTTGAACAGAACTGAGTAACTATTTTTTTGGATTTATGAACTTTATAAAGTAAAGACAAATGAAAAATTATAACAAATGAAAAATTATGTATCATAAATGTTATAATATGCCTAATAGCATATAGCTAAATTCTATAGTTAATGTATCTATTAATGTTACGAATTTATTCTATGGTATATAGTATATGCTACCGTAGACCTAGGTCACCAAGCTATATAGACGCAAAGGCCTATTGGGGAGTTATTTTTCTTTGGATGTATAATTTAGTGCAATGGTTGATCTATTCATTTCCATAACATGACTTAACTCATATCGAGTTAAGTCGGAATTGGTTTGATGGAATGATGGATAAAAATTGTTCAGTATTTATTTGATAACTTATTTGTAACGGGTCATTGAAAGAATTTTTATTTTCAAATAAATGACTTGCTTATGAAAAGAATAATAAACACAAAATACGAAATCTGACAAGAAAACGCAAACACGATAGGATAAACGGAAAGACTGAAGAAAAAGTAACGATAAACCCGATACATGTAAGAGATCTACGCATGATAAAACAGGATACACACACGATACGATATAACAGATGCGAGTTCAGGTATGCATTTCTGTCTAGAAATGCAGGTTTCATTATTAAGTTAATATTTTGGCATTTTTCTCAGGTTAGCAAAGTAGCCAAATAAGCCTTTTGTATATATTAATCGTTGTCGTATTCTCGTAACATTATTTGCTTTAATAACACAAAGTGCTATCTGAGCATTCAGGCACTAAATGATTCACATGTAATGTATACGTGATATTGTATTATTATTTGTTCACATGAATTTGATCACCTGTTACAAGTGCATTATATCAGATCATTAAGAGAAATGTTATATATAAAGGAAATCTGATTCTGATAATAAATCTTTGTATCCAAACTGTTGCAATGATTCTACTGTTGCTAGCAAGTGTGCTCTCGTTTACGGCTATCATGGCAATTTGGATTTAAGCAATTCAAATGATGACCTTACAAATGTGGCATATTCAAAATTAGTGAGGTTAAGCTCATACGTCTGTAGATGTTATAACAGATTCCATACAGTCAATGGTTTGTTCTCTTACTTTATTTTCACATTAGTGGAGAAATCGCCTTGGCTGAGGATAGATCTTGGAGCAAGGTACCAAATCCATGAAATAGAAGTTTTTGCCAGACCCGACTGTTGTGGTAAATCTTCATATAAAAATGTACACTGTTGATATAAGTATTCTGAAACGTTCATCTAGAGAAAACCTTGGGTTTTTTTTTGCAAAATGATTGACCGTCATAGATTGTTTATCAGAACAATTTGAGTGTTTAGACATATAAGTTTTGTATTTTGTTTGATATAATAACTGCAATCACACTTTTTAAAGTAGGCAACAAAAGAACATTTAGATTCTTTATAGGCACTTAATATTTTTATTATTAGTGAATACATATTTTTTGATAATTAGAAATATTATTAAAATGGGGTGTTAATGTTGTTTTCTTCATTCAGGATCTTTTAAAATCGAACGATCAAAAAGAAAGAAGAGTTAAATAAGTAATGTTTGCCTTTTTATAAGGTTATCAGCTACACGACGTTGACTTTAAAGATGGTATGAGAATACACAATATGCATCTGTGTGGTCACTTTACGACAAATGCTTCAACCAGTCAGAGGATTGTCGTATTTTGTCCTTCTAACACACAGTGCGATACGTACAGCTTCAGATTGTGGCGGGAAATTCAAATGTCTTAATTCCTGCAGAGGTCCTTGTTTGGGGGACGCATATAACTTGATTACATAACATTATATTGAAAATGTAAACAAATACAAGTCTTTCTACTATGACAATACAAGATCAATATTTAGTCAGCTTTTGCTTGGTTGTATTATTAAAACCAACCACCACAAAAGTACCCGTGTAAATAAACCACAGGCAGTTCTGAACCAAGATGAAACATGCCCTCAAAGGTAAAGCTGCATATGTATTTGTGTTTGGAAAAATACCATTTGCAGCTCAAATTGCCTAACATCTTTTTTATATGACTGAGAAAATCACTTGTTAAAATGCAGTTGAAGTATCGTCACCATCTCTAAAGAAGACCCGACATAAAGAACCAGTACAACCTTAAATGATAGTATTCGTGACCTTCTTCACAATATTGCATAAAAATAAAACGTGTTTTAAAGTGCATACACACGATTTGAGTTCACAATTTTCATTTTTTCCACTTTTTTCTTACTGTCAAGAATGATAACCTTTCCAGATAATTTGAACGGGAAACTAGCTGAAATCAAACACAAAGAACAGACTAAATGCGACTATTTTAAGGGATCGCATTTCAGGTTGAACGGTACAAAATGGCGGTTTGAATGATAATTGCACAAATTATAATTGCTCTATGATTTCACTTGAACAATAATCTATTGCCGATTGAGAAGAAACTTCTTCTTTATCACTCTTAATGAAAGGAAATAACCCGCATACATACGAATTTAAAA
Organism: Magallana ariakensis; assembly: GCA_020458035.1. NCBI lineage: Eukaryota > Metazoa > Mollusca > Bivalvia > Ostreida > Ostreidae > Magallana > Magallana ariakensis. The sequence continues at coordinate 15,847,907 of CM035813.1, read as the reverse complement.
AGAAAATAAGGTATTTGATATGGGTAACGATTAGCTAATCGCTATTTTGAAAAACTTCAGATCTAAAGTGCATGCATAGAATGCAGATTCAACGAGAAAAAACTAATAAACATATTATTAACGTATTTACATTTACATAATATGTGAGTTGTAAATTTTATCTGATGCTTCTGTTATTTTATATTTTCTCAAATACAACAAACATGAGAGTGGATCATTGTTTATTATTATTTTGCACTCCGTCCAAGTATATTTTATAATTTAGTAAATTTTCTTAAAAGTCCGTCTATAAAAGAACCATGAAACATTGCTAATAATAGAAGGATGTTACATAATGATTTAATATAAATTCATATTTAAAATCAAGATAACCTGAATTGAATTATGATAATTAACTTTATTCGATTTTATTGGGAATAAGTGACACTTGATTCGTCGGTTTTATCTATTGTAAATTAGATATTACACAGAAAACCATTTATTAATACAAATTCATACAATTGCATTTCACTTGAACAATAATCTATTGCTGATTGAAACAAAACTTCTCCAATATCACTCTAAATGAAAGGGATTTATCTGCGTATTAAACCGTGTCTGCATGTATATTGCCTTAAATATGAGGTTTCCAAAATAACGACATTTCATAAAATGTTATCTTTTTGCACTAAAAAGCATGGTTGCCCAAAAACCTCTGATATTATATTTTCTATTTCTGTTTGTTCATTGCCTTTAGTATATAGAAAACTTGTTTGCAAATGAAATTTAATGGAATAGTAAGCGGAGAGAGGTGTAACAGGTTATTTATATTAAGTGATTATGCTATAATGATCATGTAGAGTATAGATAATGCAATTGATAACTTTATGATTTCATTTCTACATCATACAAGCAATAAATGACCATGGACTATTCTATTACGTAATGATTCAAGATATACTTAAAGGGGCTTGGTCACGAATTTGGTCAAATTTTATTTTGTATTTTTATTGTGTACAATGATTAAGAGATGCATTTCTATTGATCAATCAAAATTTTTGTGTCAGTCGTAAAGTTATAAGCAAGATACAGAACTCACAATTCTTTGTTATGTGAACGAGGCTCGTGCCCTGTTTACATTGTTTACATTGGTTCAATATACTGGTAAAATTCTTTTTCAAACTGAAATTTCTATCTGCTGATTCGTTTTAAGCATAAATAAACAGTTCCTAGGGTTTGTCATGTTCATTTTAGGTCTAAAAGTAGAATTTTCCCTTTAACATTCAAAATGTAAACAAAAAACATCACCTGAGCTTTGCGTACATAACAAAGAATTGTGAGCTCTGTATCTTGCTTATAACTCGACGACTGACACTAAAATTTTGGCTGACGATTATAAATTCCTTACTGAAGTATTGTAAACATTAAAAACGGAAATATAATTTTTGACCAAAATCGTGACCATGCCCCCTTAAGTGTACTATATCCCTTCTTCTAATCACGGGGTATATGAAGACTTAGATATAAATAAAGGTATCCCAGTGTTGTCTCTGTCTTGATGCCTACTTTATGTTATGCAGATAATTCAGATTATCATACCTCAATATGATTATTCTACATATCGTGTCAACTGATTGGTCTAGAAGATCACGTGACAGGGCGAACAAAACGTCGTGCCTCCTGTGGAATAAATATTATATTCCACCACTTCGGAAATCTCAGGAATTTTCATTCCAAAGGAATGAAAAAGCCTATATGAGCATACGCTATAGACAAATATGTTTAAATCAAAAATATTTAATCATTTAATTTCTCTTTATATAACAAATTTCAATGTATGTATGATTCGAATTAATGAAAGAAAAGAGAAACAAAAACATAAGATATCAAACAATCACGACGTTATTATAAAAAAAAATTGCGTGACTGTTCGGGAAATATACAGATGTATTACCTTAGAAAAATCAAATTTTCCTCGGGCGAAGCCCTCGGAAATATGATTTTTATTTGGGGAATAAATGTTCATATTTCCTTCACCATCATGCAATAAATTTATAATAATTAACACTCTTATAACTGGATACCACATCCTGACAAAATTTGTCACTCTCGTCAGAAAACATCTAAGCCCCTTAACTTCCTAAGTTCTGGTTTATAATACGGTGTAGTTGTAAGTCAGTTCTACACAGATCACGTTCGAGTTTAACTCGCATAGCCTTCATCCACTTCTCTTCGCAAGTCCACATATTTTGATTCCGGAAAACTTGTAAATGTCGGAACCAAAGACGGTCTACGCTTCGACCCATGTTTCGACTACAGTTTCCCTGATTTTTAGTACAGCGTCAACAATTAGAATTGAAATTATAATTTGCAAAATAAAAACATGCCCGATCCTTTCATGTTCTATGTGAGGGGATTCGTAATTTTTATCTATTAAAAATAAAATGTTATTAATTTGATTCGTAAACATCCTTTTATTCTATACAATTCTATATGTAAAATGGCTGGCAAGACACGTTCACCTTACCCTTTTATTGGTGAAAATCAAAAGAAAATCGTATGTTTGTGATTTTTTACATATGAAATTGAAAATGATAGCCCCTTTTTTTCCCTATATAATCCTATATAAAATGGCGGGGATGATACGTACATACAACCACAATTTCAGCGGTAAACAGATAAACTATCTGGTCAATTGTCTTTATATTGACACATAGTTTACTCATAAGTTGAACTTTCATCGGAAAAATATTAACAGAAATCGTATGTCTGGAACTTTCTCCCCCGAGACTCCTTAAATTCTTAAATTATGCATAAGTATAAAAATAAATTAAATTTATTTTAAAAATCTGATAAATTTATGATAATTTACTGTACAATATGATTATATATTGCGTGAAGAAATTTTGCTTTGGTTTTTTTTTAAATATCATATAACTATTATGCTCCAAAATGAAAACTGCTATTTGCTCTGTTATCAAATTTACGAGAAAAAAAAAATCCTTATATAAAACTAGTTATACCAGTCCGATAAAATTTTTCTAAATCAGTAAAATCTTTATCCACTGTGAATGTACGATTGATAGGTATTAAAAAAATTATTATCATTTACTGTGAATATGTTTTTTGTGACACCGGAAGAAGAAATGGTACATGTATATGTCGTGATAAACACTGCATACATGGTTATTTTAACCCCCTGTAAGTTTTGCCCCTCTCAATTGCAAAAATTTTCGCCCAGACAACGCTGTGTTAAAAGAAAGATACAAGGGTTGATCCAAAAGTAATGTCACACTATGCACCGCGTTTCACACTGGTATATCATAGACTTTTTCTAACTGCTTTCAAAAATTTGGGAACGTTACCGTCCATTTCGGATATCTAAGCGATGCCTTTTGTCTCTAGATGAAAGAATAAAAGACTGGACAAGCGAATAGTGATACGAGGCATTTTTTGCTTCAATGGATAGGTATCACTAGAAAATATACTGGAATTGATATATCAACCTAAAATTGAGAGCAAGTCAACAGGGTACCCTTAACGTGGTTCCAATATCTAATAAAATCATATGCCATGTTAATAAATAAATTAGATAGACAGAAGATATACGCTCTTAAGGAAAGCTGAAACTAGGTTCTTACGTCATGAGCTGTATCATAAAGCTACGTTCATGACTTCTTAAAGAGACCTCGACAAACTGATCGCACATTTAATATTATGATATCCAATATATTACCCCATCGATTACAAAAAGAGTAATTAGTTACTTTATGAAAAAAGAAAAAAAATGTAAAATAGAGCATCCTGGCAAATTTTTTTAGAGTACTAAATTACGAGATTCTTCCAGAACGCTAAAGATCTAGAAATGAAGTCGCTAGCGTGTGGCGACTATCCTTACCTCACGCTCTACAAAATATATTATCTTCAGAAATATTTATCATAATGCATTAAAATTTTCAGATCTGAATTGAAATAGGTAGATATCTCAAAGCATAAGTTTTTGTCACTTTACGCGGATTTTTCACGATTTTATCGATTTTATCTGTGACATTACTTTTGGATCAACCCTCGTACTATGAGACATTGGAATTCGCCTGGTATTCAATTCTCCCGCTGACAAGTTGGGGAGATGTAAAGAAGATAACCCTTTAATGTTTAATGTATATGGCAGCAGTAGAGAAAGCTAAACAAAGACATATCCAAGGGCAACACATTTGCTAGTATTTCCATATATTTTCCTGTGTATACCACTGTTTATTTCGTATAAATTATTCCGTAAAAACACACAATATAGTTTTGTAACATGCATTTAAATGTCTCACTTATATTTTCCCTTCAAATGACTCACCAATACTATTACATTTATAAACCGTGATTACATATTCTAGGTTATTCATCAAAGGGAAATAACTTATCTCAGAGTAGGGTTAAAATCCCAAAAATACAATGGTCATGATTCTGCTGAAAGTAGATGAATAGGTACTTTTTAACTTCAACTTGATTAGAATTTTTTTTCAATAAAAAACATCAAATATCCATTTAATATCTGAGAACTATTCCAGTTATAGGTTGATTTAAAAGTGAAAACATGTGGAGGCGATAAAAAGGTGGCTATTAACATGCAACAAGTTTTGAAATATAGAGAGGTATACTTGGAGAAAAACCAACACCTCGCAGCAAGCACGTTTAGACTTTTTTCTTATTTCAGCTTCAATTATAAAAGAAGTAAAAAATAGTGATATCATGACAAGCTATAGATCAGATCATTCTCCTGTACTTATCTTTATAAAGTTTAATGGTTTTTAACATGGCAGTGGCCTTTGAAAATTTAACAACCCCACTTTAAAAGATTTAGAATATGTTAAGTATTAATTGTCGTATTGATCAATTTTTCTAAAAAATTGAGATCGTCCCTGGCTATTCTATTAAGTGCTAAATGTAAGTTTTACTTTTTTTATTCTGAAATGTCTAAAAAAAATCTCAAGAGTCAGGACCATGTGTCCCCTGCATGCAAACCAATTTTTGCAAATTTAAAATCTACTGAAAAATTCGATCACATATATGAACACTGTCTGCTTCACATTTCGTCGACAAAAAAAAAGATCCTCTGCCACCATTACAATCGCTTCTTTTTCGATTGAAGCTCAACTCGACGAAGGAAGGAAGTCCAGGTATGAGGGTTCAGTTATTTAGAACTGTTTACCCACTGCAACAAAGACATGCTTGCACATCAGAATATATATACAGAATGACCGAGAATTGGATTCAAGTGCAAGAAATCAAATTGTTATAGCGCAAAGTAATAGATGTGAAATATGAATTCCCATTTTATAAACATATTAATATGTTTACTGAAATATGTATTCTAAAAGTGCTCTTTCATATTTTGAGCGACATTGTACAATAATGGAAAGTTTTTACTCGACGACGGTTGAGCCCGAAGGTTATGCCACTACCGAAAACTAACAATTTGTGATTCTTCACCAAAATACAGTAAATAGCATTGAACTTTATTATCCATCCCAAAGAATCAAAAGCGGTTATGTTGTCATTGTTTTCTATTGAAAAAAAAAATAAATGCCTATTATAAACATTCAAGTAAATGTTCATTATTTCAAAACGGTGTTTTCATTGCTATCTTACAAAAGCTATACTTACAATTCTTTGAAATAAGATTGTCATTTCATACTCTTGCTGTCGACACCAGAAATCAGAAGAAAAAATATCTTAATTAAAATAGTATATATGTGGAAGATGAAGTTAATTTTATCTTTATTTATTATTTGTATAATGTTTTTTGTACAAAATATAGAAAACCTTAGTTTTGAAAAAAAAACCACCTTAAATATTAAAACTTTTGCAGCTTTTAAGTTCTGCAAGTGTAAAAAAAGTAAATACATATAATTGGTTAAAATTACGAAATGAATTTGTACATAAACTTACATTCTCCTGCTCCATTTGCTTATTATGTATTACAACTTTTATTCTATCTATGTGAATATTGATGGGCTGTAAAGCCTAAAGTGAATAAAGAATTAATAAATGTATTGAAATTAGTAGATATTTCAACAATTAAACTTGATAACAGAAGTTTCAGTATCATCTCGGGGTGGGGGGGGGCATTTTTATTGAACGATATGCAAATATATGCATAGGTAACAAGTGTTGTTTTGCCATTTATTGAAAATTTAAGATAAAATATTTTTAAATTACTGAATTTAATAATTCAAAAAGAAATTATGGTGTGTTATGTGCCATAATTCACCAAATGCTACAAGTAACGCAATTCTACAAAATAACTATACAAAGGAGAATTGATACATTAATCTAACATCAGCGATATGTACAATTTAATTTTACACAGCTTGTACCGATAATTTGTTTTATTTACAAAGGTAACTACACCTCTAACAGAAAAGGATAGCATATGCCCAGCAAGTCATTAAAGAAATGTTATGAAAAGAAAAAACAACAACATCGATCGTGTTATGACTCATTGTTGATAGTTTCCATGTTAACTTTTTTAACTAGTGACATTGCTCAGACTTGATAAGTGGTTCTAAAACATGTGTGGTCATGAAAAATATGGCCATCTTTAGAAATCTGTTGTGACTCCTTTGACTTTTATATCTTACACTGCTGTTGTTATACCTATTTATTATTTTTTATAAATACATTTATGGAATTGCAAACATATCCGTTACCTATCATAATTATTCACAAAAAGGTGAACGAAATATTCATGTAATAAACAAGAATAGTAAATTTCTTTAACCATAGCCTAATCTAAATTATGGGCTGTGTATGTCAAATTGGTTGCCAACTCAGATAAGTAAATCTGTGGCAAGAGTATCAACTATCGTTCAACTAAGTCATATATACATGTATCATAAAAAACAGCGCAACACTAATAATATAACTAACACAAACGCTCACCATGATGTCATTGTTGATTATTAAGGTCTTCCGTTTCCAACGGAAGACCTTACTATTATTGTGCTGGTTAAGATTATTATGGTCTTCCGTTTCCAACGGAAGACCTTACTATTATTGTGCTGGTTATGATTATTAGGGTCTTCCGTTTCCAAAGAAAGACCCTCTTGTTATTCTATTGTTTCTTTTCTTTATTATTATTTTTAGGGTCTTCCGTTTCCAACGGAAGGGGCAAGAGGGCTCTAAAGTCTTTTTATGATAACTCTTTACTGAAAAATAATTTGTTTTTAATTATAGAAGCAAAAATGTTTATTGTACAGCTGTTTATCTATACAGTAACATACTTAAGTCATATGTCAGGTAATTAGGGTTTTCAAGGGGCCAGCAGTCCAAAACTCTGATCATTGATGTCTAGAAAAGAAGAAATATTTCTAAAAGCATTGTAATTTAAGTTGCTCAATTTTTTGTTCGTGGCCCCGGTAAGGAGTTGAAGGGTCGGCCCCTAAATCACAATTGTTTGGATATCTCTAGAACGGTTAACAATTCGTGAACATTTATTGAACAAAATATGTTTATATTTGCGAGACTTTTCATTTGATATCAAGAAAAAGGGGCTGACCCCTCAAATAAGGGACCGGGAGGGCTACAAAGTCTTTTTATAATAACTTTTTATTGAGTGATAATTCGTTATTAATCATATGTGCAAAAATCAGAGCTTATTAAGCTTAATTTTAAACTGAAATCTGTTTTAAAATCGGACGATACATTACAGAGGTATAGGGGGTTAAAAATTGATTTTTCCGGAAATTTTGATTCAACTTTCTTAGTTGAGAAAAAAGTGTAATGTTAAAAGTTAAATTTACTCGTATCTAAAATATTCGATAATTGTACTTAAACACATTCGGATTTGTATTTGCTAAGTCGTTCTTGAAATCGATAATGTTTTTGTTAATTCGTACTTAGAATCATTCGGATTTTGTTAACTCTTACCAAGATTCGATTTTTTTCTTTTTGTTTTAGTTACTTTATTTATTGTTTTAAGAACTTTGCTTCTTAGAGGAACTTCTAGGTTTTTTTTCCTCATTAACGGAAGACCCACTCGTTGCTGTGCAACGAGCTTTGCTCTAGTTATTAGGGTCTTCCGTTTCCAACGGAAGACCCTCTTTTCATTCTATTGTTTCTTTTCTTTATTATTATTATTTTTTTTTTTCTGACTTTTTTCGAAGGCTATTTCTCGTGAACTACTCAACCGATTTGCATGAAATTTACAGGACGTATTGAGCATCAAACGTACTTGATATTATAAAATTTTTATAAAAACTAATTGTGATAGAAACGTGAAACTTTCAGGGATAATAGATGAATATCTGTAGATGATCCTATTTATTTTATATTTTGAAAAATGCGAAAGCGCCGATGCTTGCCCGAATTTTTTTTACGAAATTTTCGCGCATTTTCTGCACTAGCTTTTAATGTGTAAATATTTTGTTAAAACATGTTATGCAAAAGTTGTTCAGATTTACTACGACTTTCGTTTGATTTCAAGAAAAAGGGACTGGCCCCTCAAATTAGGGGCCAAGAGGGCTCTAAAGTATATCTGCAATAACTCTTTCCTGAACAATAATTTGTTGTCAATTATAGAAGCAAAAATGTTTATTGTACAGCTGTTTATTTATACAATACCACACGTAAGTCATACGTTACGTAATTAGGGGTTTCAAGGGGCCAGAAGTCCAAAACTCTGATCATTAATATCTAGAAAAAGAGAAATATTTTGAAAAGCATTGTAAAACAAAGATTGCTCAAAATAATGTTCTTAAAAACATGAAATCTAATTTTTTTTTGGTGGTGGCCCCGGTAAGGAGTTAAAGGGTCGGCCCCTAAAAGTTGTTCGGATATCTCTAGAACGGTTAACAGTTCGTGAACACTTGTTGAACAAAATGTGTTTATATTTGCGAGACCTTTCATTCTATATAAAGAAAAGGGGGCTGGCACCTCAAATAAGGGACCGGGACAGTTACAAAGTCTGTTTATAACAACTTTTTCTTGGGCGATAATTTTTTATTAATCATTTAAGCAAAAAAGCTTATTAAGCTGAATTTATAACTGAAATTCGTTTTAAAATCTGACGATGCTTTACAGAGATATAGGGGTTTAAAAAGAGATTTTTCCGGAAATTTTGATTCCACATTCTTGGTTAAGAAAATAGTGTAATGTTCAAAGTTAAGTTAACTCGTACCTTAAATAATTCTAAAATTGGTAAATCGTACTTAAACACATTCGGATTTGTATTTGCTAAGTCTTTCTTGAAATCGATAAGGTTTTTGTTAACTCGTACCAAGAATAATTCGATTTTTGTTTCGTTTTGTTTTATCTACTTTTGTTTATTGGTTAAAGAAATCTGCTTCTTAGAAAAAAACTTCTAGCTTTACTTTTGAGATTAACGGAAGACCCACTCGTTGCTGTGCAACGAGCTTTGCTCTAGTTATTATTTTTTTTTTTTTGACTTTTTTCGGACGCTATTACTCGTGAACTACTGAACCGATTTGCATAAAATTTGCAGGACTGATAGAACATTAAAATAACTTGAGGTTAATAGATTTTGGACTGATGACGTCACTTCCGGTTTGAGATTTGGAGGATTAAGTGAATTTTTAAAGACCATTTTGTCCACCTAACTCCTCCAAAACTAATTAGGAAAAAAACGTGAAACTTTCAGGGATAGTAGATGAATGTCTGTAGATGATTCTCTGGATTTGATATTTTGGAAAATCTGCAAGGCGCCGAAGCTCGCCCGAGCTTGAAAATTGGCAGCAAATTTTTTTCACGAAAATTTTGCACATTTTCTAAATTATTTCTGAATGCGTCAATATTTTGTTAAGACATGTAAACCAAAAGTTGTTGAAATGTACACGCTCTTATATTTGATATCAGCCAAAAGGGGCTGGCCCCTCAAATAAGGGGCCAAGATGGCTCTCAAGTATTTTTATCATAACTATTTACTGAAGAATAATTTGTTATTAATTATAGGAGCAAAAATGTTAATTGTACAACTGTTAATCTATACAGTACCATACTTAAGTCATATGTTACGTAATTAGGGGTTTCAAGGGGCCAGAAGTCCAATACTCTGATCATTACTCTCTAGAAAAGAAGAAATATTTTGAAAAGCATTGTAGAAGAAAAGTTGCTAAAAATATTGTTCTCAACAATGTGATACCTTTAAAATATTTGCTGGTGGCCCCGGCTCCTAAAACACAGTTGTTCAGATATCTTTAGAACGGTCAACAATTCGTGAGTACTTGTTGAACATTATATGTTTATATTTGCGACACCATTTGTTTGATATCAAGAAAAAGGGGTTTCCCCCTCAAATTAGGGGCCAAGAGGGCTCTCAGGTAATTTTATCATAACTCTTTACTAAAAAATAATTTGTTATTAGTTATAAAAGCAAAAATGTTCATTGTACAGCTGTTTATCTATACAGTACCGTACTTAAGTGATATGTTACGTAATTAGGGGTTTCATGGGGCCAGAAGTCCAATACTCTGATCATTACTATCTACAAAAGGAGAAATATTTTGAAAAAGCATTGTAGAAGAAAAGTTGCTCAAAATAATGTTCTCAACAATATAATACCTTAAAATTTTTTGTTAGTGGCCCCTGTAAGGAGTTGCAGGGTCGGCCCCTAAAACACAGTTGTTCAGATATCTCTAGAACGGTTAACAGTTCGTGAACACTTGTTGAACAAAATGTGTTTATATTTGCGAGACCTTTTATTTGGTATAAAGAAAAAGGGGCTGACCCTTCAAATCAGGGACCAGGAGGGCTCTCAGGTAATTTTATCATAACTTTTTTTTGACCGATAATTTGTTGTTAATCAAAGATGAAGAAATAAGAGCTTATTAAGCTGAATTTAAAACTGAAAAGCATTTTGAAAGAAAAGTTGCTTAAAATAATGTTCTTAACAATGTGATACCTAAATATTTTTCATTGGAGGTGAAGGGTCGGCCCCTAAAACACAGTTGTTTGGATATCTCTAGAACGGTTAACAATTCGTGAACACTTGTTGAACAAAATATGTTTATATTTGCGAGACCTTTCATTTGGTATCAAGAAAAAGGGGCTGACCCCTCAAATTAGGGGCCGGGAGGGCTACAAAGCTTTTTATAATATTTTTTAAAAGCGATAATTTGTTATTAATCATAAAAACAAAAATCAGAGCTTATTAAGCTGAAGTTCATACTGAAATCCGTTTTAAAATCGAACGCTGCATAACAGAGATATAGAGGTTTTAAAAATGACTTTTCCGGAAATTTTGATTCCACATTTTTGGTTAAAAAAAATAGTGTTATGTTCAAAGTTAATTTAACTCGTACCTAAAATAATTCGATTCTTCACAGAATTCTTCCAACAAATTATTATTTGAAAAAGATTAATGTTATTTCATATGATGTCTGTGGTTTTTGTAAAGAAAATGTGGAAACAATTCAGCATGTATTTATGACATGTTCAGAAATACTATCTATATATGGAATAAGTATGTATATTTATAGAAAAACTTCAAATAGAGTGGGCTTTAATGTTAATACTGTGCTATTTGGTGAACTACCTTTCAGTGGTTATAACAAAGTTAATTTTATAATTTTGTATTCCAAGCAATTCATTTTTAATTGTTCAAAACAAAACAAAAAACCTGACATTACTGGGTTGTTACATCATCTATTATTCAAATATAAAGTTGAAAAATTTATAGCCTTCAAATCATGTGAGATTACAAAATTCTATAAACTCTGGGAAAATTGGAAAAACATATTTGAGATATAATTTTATACATGGTTAACAACTGATTTTCATAAAATTTACATGAAGTATTGAGCATTAAACTTACTTGATAATATAAATAGAAAAGGCGGCTGACCCCTCAAATTAGGGGCCAGGAGGGCAACAAAGTCTTTAATACTAATTTTTTTTTTAGCGATAATTTGTTATTCATCATAAAAAACCAAAAAAGAGTCTTTAGTAAGCTCAATCTAAAACTGAAATCCGTTTTAAAATCGAACGATGCATTACAGAGATATTGGGGTTTAAACATTGATTTTTCCGGAAATTTTAGCTCCGCATTCTTGGTTAAGAAAATAATGTTATGTTCAAAGTTAAATTATCACATACCGAAAATAATTCGATAATTTTAAATCGTACTGAAACACACTCGGATTTGTATTTGCTAAGTCGTTCTTGAGATCGATAAGGTTTTTGTTAATTCGTTCTTAGAATCATTCGGATTTTGTTAACTCGTACCAAGAATTATTCGATTTTTTCTTTTTGTTATAGTTACTCATGTTTATTGGCTTGAGAACTCTGCTTCTTTGAGGAACATTTAGCTCTTCTTTCGACATTAACGGAAGACCCACTCGTAGCTTTGCAACGAGCTTTGCTCTAGTTTTTATTAATTTTTTTTCCTCCTAGACGCGAACTTTGAGGCTTCATATCTTGCTCATTTCTGAACGGTTTTGCTCAAATTTTCAGGGCTTATAGACTTTACAAAACACTATCTGAGTCATTTCATAAACTTTAAAATTCCTCTTCCGTTAACGAGTTATTTCCCTTTTAAAAACTTTTTGGGCCTTTGGTTCCAGACAAAGGCTCCGAGACTATGATAGCAAGGAATAGGAATCTAACGAATTTGAATAACAGAGACATTGAAGTTGTGCACATAGGTTTTTAATTTTGGATTACGGTTTTTATTAAGAAAAAGGTAGGGGTCAAAAAACGGGATTAAAAAAAGTGCGAAAATTTAGATATATTTTTCTTTGTATCTTTTAAACAAAAAATATTTTGAAAAGACATGTAGAATAAAAGTTGTGCAGAATTTCAAGGGCTCTTGAAAGTTTTTGCTAAATAACTCAAAAACGGTAAGGATTTCGATATTACTGCCGCTGGAAAAGTTGTTTGTTAGGATCTTATAAATGTCGTTACAATGTTATTTGTTAGTGTTTTGTGTAATATGAGTGTGAAAAGCTTTACATGTTAACATGTACCTGTTTTTATTTGGCAAGTTAACGAAAGTGTCTGTGCGTTCAACTGACATAAAATTACAACAGACAGTATGCCTGTTTATAAAGGAGGCTTTAATTCATAAGAAAAATATTTTTTAGGATACATGCTTTTATCAGAGGAGTTTAAGTCATCTTTGTTAAGTTCTGCACAATCCTTAAAAAAGAGAAAAATCTATGTAATACATTTTAGTTATCATGCTGCATGCATTTAAAATCTTTATGGAATCAGAGCTGTGTGCGTGAACTATTACATAAGCTATCCCTCGCCTGCGGCCGAGAAAAACGGTCGCCATGGTCGCGGCTGGACTACCTAGCGGTCAGCGGTTATCTAATACACAAGAGTCGCGTCTCTCATATATGAGTTTATTTAGCCGCAAACAAGTTTGATCACACATAAAAGTTTATTCTTCTCAAATTGAATTAAACGATAGAGTGTCAATTAAGAAAACGTTCTGTTAATTAATAAAAGCAATGTCATTCTCAATCTGAAGTAATAACATCAATTGTGGGTTTAAAGTAAAAAAAAAAAAAAACTTCTATTTGATAGATTTTAGTCATTATACTGCAAACGTTTCAAATCTTCCTGGGTTCTGAGCTGTGTGTGTTGTACCTTTACGTAACCTATTCCTCGCCCGCGGCCGAGGAGATCAGCCGCGGGTGCACTATCAAGCGGTCAGCGGTTATCTAATACACAAGATTCGCGTCTTTCATGTACTTGTTTTGAGTTTATATGGCCGCAAATACAATTTTAGGTTTAATTTTAAGTTATTAATGTTTGTTCATTTTAAATTTATTTCATTGAACATTAGACTGTAAATTAAGAAGTTCTGAAAATAAAAACAACCGATATTATTCCTAATCCAAAACATCGTTAGACATAAATAAATGGCGGATTTGTAAGTCTAAAATGTTCTAAAAACTATACTAATAATGTTTTAGATCAACAATAAAAAACCACAAAGATTACCCCTTTATATGATGATCATCCCTCGCACGCTCGAGAAATTGCCTTTTAAAAGACTAAAATACATTGTATGTCCTAATTAAGATAAATCTAAGCTATAGCTTAATGAAAATGTCCACTGTCCTATTTGATAATCTACGGTTATTTCAGTCACAATAAAATTAGGTATTAAAATGCTATATGGAATTCTGCCCCCGAGTTTACGGACTTTTATTGTTTTTCAAAAATGTTCAGTTGTTGCAATTCAAAATGATATTTCATTTACATCAGTTAACACGTCACCACATCTCTCCGGAATTACACATGTAAACAAGTTCAAGTTAAAAAATGATATTTCATTTTACGTGTACCTCTTTATAATGTATAATAAAAGATTAAAAGTCCAGTACTAATCTCTCTCTCTCTCTCTCTCTCTCTCTCTCTCTCTCTCTCTCTCTCTGAATTTATGAGCGGAAGTGTCTTCTTAACTCAACCTACCAATAACTATTAACTACGATTGATTTATTGACTGCTACAAATAACTTTTTATGAAAACAAGGGTCCCCAATTATCTTAAAAAATGTTTAAAATCATTGAAAAAATTGTCAAATACACCACCTGTGACAAGGATAAGGTATCAATGTGTCGTGCGTGTTGCAGCAGCATGATGGGAAGGAATATTATAAAAGCTAAAACATCATGCCCCTTACGTATATCACCAAAGAAAGCATTAGATATGTTCTCGTTGTTGCTGGTGCTTGCTCTTGTTTTTGTTTGTCATGTTAATATTAGTACATGCCATTACGATCTCACAAACGTGGCATACTCGAAACCAGTTACCCTGAGTTCCCTTTACGACAACAATTCGCTTTTTGCAGGTTCCAAAGTCGTCAATGGCCTATTTTCTGACCTAACCGCTACCGCAGCAGAGAAATCCCCATGGTTGAGAATTGATCTTGGTGCCCGCTTTGAAATAAATGAAATTGAAGTATTTGCAAGAACAGATTGTTGTGGTAAGTCTCATTTTTCATTTTTTATGACTGAACATTGTAATTCAATTGAATTCAAATGTAAGTTTTATAGTTTGATCTTTAAAATAGATATCATCAAAATAAATTCAATGGCTACGAGTTCACAAATGAAAAATGAATAGAACAGTAAACGCTTTATAAACTGCCCCCCAAAAAACCCCGTAAACTGTTCTTCCAACCAAATTTACGAGTATAAACTATGTGGCTATTAAAGAAATTCATTATAATTAAATTTTCGATCCTCAACTACAAAAATTAACACAAATTGTCCTCATCAATAACAATAACAAAAATTATAGAAAGTTAAAACGATAATGGGTGTTGATTAATATGTTTTATTGGTGCAAGCCATCACCACGTCATCAGAAAAGTTTATACAAGTGTAAACTGTTTATTTAGCAAATGAAACAGCGCGTTACAAACAAATATTGAGGTAAAATAGTTAAGCGACTGATACAAACATTTGAATATTAGTTGCAAATTATTTTTATAACTTCTGATACAAATGATTATTTAAAAGGTCTTGTTAAAACATTTATCAATATATTTATAAGCATTTATTTATAATTAGGCATTAATTATCATATAATTATTTTTAGTCAATCAGCTACATGACGTTGACTTTAAAGTTGGAGAGAATATTCACGACATGCATCGATGTGGCCATTACACGGGACCTACTACTGCAAAGGGTCAGAGAATCGCTGTGTTCTGTCCTCACAACACCATAGGGCGTTATGTACAGATACAGATCGTCAAGGGATATTCAAACTATTTGACGCCTGCAGAGGTCCTCGTTTGGGGTGTAAAAGTAAACTGAAAACAGAAAAACCTTAATAAAATGAGTGCAAATTATATGGTGTCTTTTATTTGTTAAGTGATATAGTGACTCTAAATAGATTTTGTTTTTTGATTATGACAAGGTAAATCAGAAATTTGATCATTTAAGAAAGGAGGGGGGGGGTTACACATTCTTAGTCATCACTTATACGTAATAAAGTAGTTAACAAGTCCCTATAACTCTCTGGAATTATACATGCAAGCAAACCGAGTTGTTTTGGACATTAAGTGTCACATGACTGGGACTATTTACTTAATAGAGTTACAGTTGGATTGACGCACTTAGAAAAGAATTGGATTTTAAAGTTTTTCAAAAATTGTACTCGGAAATATGCATTAAAAGAGATTACATCGAACTAAATATACAAATATCATTAGTTGTGTTCATGCTATATACCACGCTGCAGTAGATACATCCCCCTTGCGCTTGCGTGACAATGAAGTGGACTGGAAACACAATATTTATAAGTTGGGCCAATAAATTATTCTTTTTGTTTAATTTAACCGGAAAGAAATTTTTCAAAAGTTCAACTTTTCATATTGGATAAAAAAAAATGTTAAAACCGTGTAAAAATTCGATATTGGTCTCTTCAACAGTTGTTTTCTTATTTTTCGAGACATAAACAAGCTGCTAATAAAAAATTGAAATAAATTTGTATTTATGTCTACATTTGTACACATAATTTTTTTTCTTCTTAAAAGTGATGTCGTAATTTGATTCATTGAACATATTCTGTGCATAAAATCACGTTACATCACGGCTTAATATAAAACAATGTTTAAAAGCGGTGTAAAAATGGCAAAAAGGTTACTTGGGTATGACATAAAGAAATATATTCAGCCAGTAAAAAGATAAATCTGAAATACATGTATTTAGATTGTGTTTGCTTTTTGAGTAGGGATATACTACTTTGAAAATAGTATTCACATAAAAAAACACAAATGACTGAAGATAATGATTTTAACAAGGTTTTGCAAATATAAATATAAGTAAAATTAATAGGAGAAAGACCGTCGTTTACAGTGGTATTATATATCAGTTTGGATAGATATTGGTTTTATTTGACACCTTGACAACGGCGCAGATGCCGCTGTACTTTTGTTTAGAAAAATCAAAATATTGCATTTTTGTTTGCATTTGTCGTAAACTTTCTGTATTACACCACAATTAAAATAATGTATTTGGAGCTTGGGTTTATGTATATATGATATTATATCTTCTTCAAGTCTTTAGCATGCAATATACTGAAGTGTCTGGCACGGCATTGTTTTTTGAGATAGATTATTATACCCATTTGATTTAAACATTTTATAACGTTTCCTAGGCTACTCCCTCATACAGTTTATTGAAAATGTGTTTTGAAAAGAAATCAGCTTTTTGCTTACATGTATTACAAAAAATCTTTAAGAGAGTTGAATAATCGTGACCATCTTCAGCCCGAGTTAACCCACTTAAGGAGAGATAATTGGAAAATATTCAAGTTGTAGGGATAAAAAATATAAATGATATTCTTTACTAAATATTAGTTTATAATTAAATGCATCATTTATAAAATTCTTAAGTAGATCTAATGACAAATATGTTGACTAACCAGCCTTTTTGAAACCGTACATGAATTGAAAAATCACCGAGAACATGGCGGAAAACACGTTCAATACCGTTCTATGTCGTTGTAGGCGATTTGTATATTTTAAATAAATTCATTTTTCTTTTCGTCCAGAAATATGTCAATAAGACATTGACCAAAGAATTGACCAAAATACAAGTTACTATAGCAGGTCATTGGTTACTGTTTCCGTCACCTTTCGACGAAATTTAACGAAAATACACAAAAACTTGATCCTAGGAGAAAGTCCAAGATTTCGTCATTTTACCCGGAAAAACTAACAAGAACATACTTTTTTAGCTCCATTGAAACCTGACACACTGATCAGAGCGTTTCAAGGGGGAAATCTCGTAATTTTTCATATCATTAAATGAATATAGTTTGAACCTCAATGTTTTTAAAAACATTGAATAACTAAGGAAAATTGGATGTAAGGATAACGAGGGACTGAGTTTAGAGTGAGTCAGTCAGGAAGCAAGAAACATGCTGTGAATATTATTCTACCTAATGTTAACACAATATATATTCGAATATAAAACCTATTCATATTGCTCTAACTATCAAACATGACTAATATAAATTATTCTCTGACACGTTATTAAGTTTTAACAGGATTCAAGCATTTTTAAAAAGTTTTTATTATCATAAATATTCAGTTTTCTGCCTTCATTCTACAAGTACACCCCAGGCAAGAACTTCTGCAGGAGTCAAGTAGTTGAAATTTCCGTTGACGATCTGTAACTCTACATAACGTCCCACTGTGTTATGGGGACAAAACGTTGCAATCCGCTGACCGGTTGAAGCATGTCCCGTAAAATGTCCGCAGAAATGCATGTCCTGAATGTTCTCTCCAACTCTGATATCAAAATCGTGTAACTGATTACCTGGAATAAAAAACCCAGATGAACTGCTGGATATAATTTAATAAACAAACATCTATATTTGTCAACCCAATTTCTTATTATTATAGCGATTTGATAAACAAAATGCGATTGAATTCAGTTAAACATTGCTGCGTTGGTAAGTTATTCGGCTCAATTGCCTCACTTATTATCATTTTGAATAGAATAAAACTTAATATATTTCAGTACTTGCCACAGCAATCAGATCTGGCAAACACTTCTATTTCATGAATTAGGTGTTGAGCTCCCAGATCTATCCTCAGCCAAGGGGATTTTTCTCCCAAAGTATGGGCAAAGTCGAATAGAAGACCATTGACAGCGTTTGATGATGGATAACTTCCTGAACTTAACGTCACTGGTTTAGTATATGCCACAGTTTTTACGACAGGGTAGCTTATGATACCATTAATATTCACATGAAATACACAAATGAATACAGATACTAGCAAAAAGGAATGCATGGCGATTACTTGTTTGAATAAAGTGAACAGGAGTTTAGCCAGTGTGTTATATCATTTGTCTGGAAGATGTAGTTTCTAATGCTCTGATCACAGTTGTAAACAAGTGTTTATTTGTTGTTTTACTGTCATGTTTATTTTAACCGATTCGAAATTAATCTATTGTATGTATTTATTGCTGTAGATTATTTGGAAAATTGTTTTTTTTTTCTCGTTTAAAAAATAAAATGTTGGTAGATGAACTTTTAGTGCTTGTTAAAACTGCAAATTTTAGTCGAAATAGCGGCACTCTTCATCGACTTAATACATGTGGAAAGTACATTCGAAAAATATTATCCGGTAATGAACAATATCAAAATATTGCCATTATTTATCATTTAGTGTAGAATGGCACTAATGTTTGAACTTTTAGTGGATGTTGTTTAAGTGCAATTTTTATCAAAATGGAGACAGTTGTCATGACTTTACACATGCGAAAAGTACATCCGATATTTGTCCGGTTATGAATGATATAAAATAAATGGCCCTATAATTGCAATTCTTGATTCTGATTAGTCGATTTGTACGGTTACGTAAAACGAAAGTCTTGCGAGTTCAAACAAGCTGTCGCCGTAAAGGGCATTCAGTGGTGACTATCAAACAACGGTATATTGCTATATATTATATATTTTGCTAGCGAAACATATCTAACTGAAGATTTTTTAGCTATTGAGTAGTAAATACACCCATGAGACATCACAAAGAGTATTTGTATAGATATTTGGAAAATACAGAGAGGGCAAAATTAAACTTTCCATTAGTTTTTTCCTGTATAAAAGTAAGATTAGTATTATTTTCTGGCAAAATTGATTGTATAAGAACCTGAGGAAGGACGTAAACAAGGTATTTCTTTCACGTTGTCCAATTTTTTTTCCCTATGGAGCTTACATTATAAATGTTACCCTTAACTCCTGTCAACATTTCTGTAGACAATTTTTAATTATTCTTTTCACCTTTAATATTCAAAGTTAAATTTTTATGTTAAATTATATTTTTAATATTGATGAACTGTAAAAAAATACTTAAACAGTATCGATTAAGAGGATGTGGCGCATAAAATACGATACAGCTCACTTACACGGTTATATGCTGCTTACTTGAAATGACCAATCGACTGTAATTATAATATTTTGAAGCATGAAGTTTAAAATTGCTGAGGGTTGTATTTGCCGGCTTTTTAAAGTCTAAAACATGGCTAATGTGTTACGATTTTACGTAGTTCTACGTTATTGCATTCAAGGACAGTTATTACTTATGTAACGAATAAAAAGCATCTGTTCCATAGGTGACAAGGGTTTGAAGCCCGGGGGCTATAAGAGGAACAATGTCGACTATAATGAAAAGCTATCTATCGGTTTACAATGACAAACACATTTTAGATGAATTTAACTATTATGACATATTGTTTCCGATGAATAATTGCCTGATCATTCATATGGGACATGTAAAAACACCACTGTCTCGACATTTTTGTTGTAATTTTACATACAATTCGCAAACTATTATGACTTTTGATCTTTGTGCGATCTTATGTTGATTCATTTTGAAAAAATACAGGGAACGTTAAAATAGTTTTTATTCTAATCTTAGATGCTTCCTTTCAACATTTTAACTAAACGTTTTACTTGAACTTGAAATGAAAGATACCACAGAGTCTGTTTCATATTTGGATATTTTACTGGAAATGGACATTGATAATAACCTTACAACAAAACTTTATGATAAACGCGATGACTTCAATTTTTCTAGAGTCAACTTTCCTTACTTATGTAGCAGTATACCTTCATCACCTGCATATCGTGTTTTTGTCTCTCAGTTTATTCGATACGAATGTGCATGCTTTTCGTATGAACAGTTTCTAAGGCGAGGCAAACTGCTGACAAACAAGTTGCTAAAACAGGAATATCAACAGTCTCGTTTGAAGTCATCTTTTCGCAAGTTCTATGGTCGATACAACGACCTTGTCGGCAAATACAATCGTCCTCTGGGTCGCATGCTGACTGACTTTTTTCATACTAATTGTTAGACCATAATTTATCACCGAATTGTCTACGGACTTTTTTTTTTCCCGATTACAACAAAGAGCACACGGCGGGTGTGACCGGTCAGCAGAGGATGCTCACTCCTCCTAGGCACCTGATCCAACCTCTATCTTTTTGGAGGTCCGTGTTGCTTTGCTTTGAATTTGTATATCGTTTTATAGATTTTTGAGATGGTTGACGGTTTTTTATTCTCATTTACGTATTTGAAACCCATATATCACAGTTGATGAACTTTTTGGAAACAATTCTTGAATGTTAAGGAATCAGAACAAGATTAAGGTTTTTATTATAGTTATTTTTAAACTTTTTACTTTGATCCTTATTTACACGAACCCCCTAAACAAGGATCTCTGCAGGGTTCAAGACATTTGAATTTCCCGTCATTATTTTAAGTTATAAGTATCGCCCTGTGGTGTTATAAAGACAAAACATTGCAATCCGCTGACCGGTTGAAGCATGTCCCGTGAAATGTCCGCAGAAATCCATCATTTCGTAATGTTCTTATTTCCTTCAAAAATCAACATCGTGGAGTTGAAGAAAAATAAAAATCATATTTGCATGCATACAGATTACCAAATGAAATCTGGTATTAGTATACTGGTTTTTATGAAAAAAAGAATAATACAGGAATAATTGCCTCAAACACCGATGTTACTTTTTTTCGAGACAATTATTATTGATATTTGCATGTATATAGAACCGTTAGAAACATCGAATTCTGCAAGTTTTTAAACTTATAACTGGCTTCTTGAGTCACATCTTTCTTGATTAACATTTTGATTAAGATTAGCTTAAGTATATTACCACAACAGTCAGATCTTGCAAACACAATATAGTATACCGCACCCAAGTTTATCCTCAGCCAGTGATAAAATACGAGTGAAACACTTCTATTTCATAGATATAGTACATCGCATCATCAGCCAGGGGTATTTTTCTGATAAAGTATGAGTGTAATCGGATAGGAGACGTTTACAGCGTTGGATCCTGGATCGCCTAGAGGATTTTTTTTAACTTAGGGACACTGGTTGCAAATATGCCACATTTGTGAAAACAACATGTCTTGAGATAATAGTCGCATGAAAAACACTTACGAATGCTAACACTAGCACTAATGGAGGCATTAGAAAGACTAGCATTACAGTTTAGTGAGTTTAGTAAGTGTTATAGAAGGGATTATATATACCATTTTTGTTAATGATGTAAAATCTGTCTTGTCATTTGTCATTGTCACAGCTGTCGATATACCTGTAAGCACCTATGTAGAAACGTTGAGATAAAATATTGTTCACCAAAAAAGAAAAACCAGGCAGATACAATGGCTTGCAAAAGTATCATACAATGAAATTGGTGTCAACAAAAATTACACGATAACGGAAAAAACGTCATGTCATATTGTTATTTTTGCTTTCACCTTGTTGAGATACTTGTATTATGAGCTGATGAGTTCGTTGCTCTTATAGAAAAAACAATAAACCTAAAGACAAATTTACGTTTGTTTCCAACATTAGTAAAAAAAAAGTGGCAAGGCTAATCTGAAACATTCTGAAAGAAAATGAGGTATCAAAAACACTTGATTAAAATATCTCAATAAACGGTTAGGATTCTTACTTGTGTGTTCATGACAATTTTAGTCATATGGTGTATGAATAACTGTCCAAATTACTACCACTCCCCCCTTTCAAAAAAGAAACTGACATGGTTCATTAATACGCATCATCGAATACTTTGGGCATATAATATAATCGAAAAAGGGACAGAAAGAGAAGGGAAAAAGGAAAATATTATATAATGTTATTTACTTGATAAATGTTTTAATATGCTAGAAACGATATTATTTGAGTAATTTTTAAGATATTTTAAAAAAAATTATCAATGTATGTGTTGCATATCTGATATTTATTACGATTTTACCCACAACTAGTAATAGAATGGAATGATTCGCATTCACTTTCACTATCATAAATATACTTTTTATAAATAAAATCATGACTAATATATTTTGCTCATCAATTCATATCAACATATAAAACCGGCTGTCACAAGACTCTGAAATTATTTGCTCAATGAAATATTAAGATCTTTCGAACTTTCTGATTGTGTACCAGACCAATATTTCTCAATACATGTCCATAGTGAAATATACATAGGTTCACGATTAATACGTAATCTGTACATATCGCCCACACTGCGACCCGCCCACCAATGTTAGTGTGCCCTGTGAAGTGACCACTCAGATGCATGTCGTCTGTAGTCTCGTCAACGTTAATGTCAATGTCGTGAAGGTGATCACCTGCAAGAAAAAACAAAAAAATATGTATTCCTTATTAAAAATGTTTTAAATATTTATGTTTTCAATAGCAAATCACATTTTGTATTGAAACTTTCCCAAGAGAGACAAAGCCAAATACAGCTTGCAGAGTAAATGGTATTCTATCTTCAACCAATGAGATAAAGATAATGTTGATATCCTTTTTTTTTTTTGATTATATCTCACTATTACTTCCTTGTAACCTTATAAAATCAATTTGTATGTATACATTTACGGTTTCCATAGTTCGAAATTTTGACAAGGTCTTACTAATTTAGATCTTCAATAACTCTCTACCAATTAACTGTAGCAGACCATGATCAAAATCATGGCAAAAATAAATGGGAAAATAGAGAAAACATAAAATTCATAAAAAACTTTCCAGGAATGCTTTCTGATCGGAAAACCACGATTGCAGGCATAGGATATTGGCTTAAGGAGGTTCGCACCTGAAATAATAGTAATGTCAATTATTCGAAAACCACTTGGATATAAAGAGGGGAACCTAAAATGTTCATTTATTTTATTTGTGACCCATGTCACATGCCATTTTTTGGAAATATTGGGTTCCAAACAGCAATGATAATTTTCCTGAAATATTTGCTAAACTTTGACATGGAAATTGATAATTTGAAGAAATCAAACAAATATTTATAGTTTGAACTATTATTTAGTTATGATTTTTATACAGTATGAGGTTGAACACATGTAGTGACTATAAAAGTAAAATCTAAGTCAAAGTTTAAAAATTCTTGCTCTACTGGTGGCTTCAAAGCCCAGTACATAAAGAACACACAACAGATGTTACAAAATTTTGGAGTAATCAAATTATAAGGCAAATAGAAAAAATTATAGTGATGTCATCTTTCCAAAAACTTATGCCGTTGCAATATTGAAATTTTTAAATGACCTCAAAACCACAAACACATCTGCTTGTACCATGCGTTGTCATATCACGTGATCACTATGAACATAAAATATTGTACTGTTATATATATATTTCGGAAATATATTGCATTTGAGCGACTTTAATTGATTTTAAAAAGACATGCCCGTAGAACTAAAGTATACGTGTTTTCCTCACAAAAATGTGCCGATATTTTTATTGGCCGCCTTAACTGTACTGCGTAGTCTACCTGTGGAGCTAGTGATCCGAATCTTTCCCACTGAAATCGAGCAATTAAATCTGCAATGACACTTTGGTATTCAGGAATATGCCTAGTTTTAATCAAAATGTTATTCTTTATGCATAATAAATCCAATTGTCTACAAATGACATAACACAATAAGACTTCCTAGGCTCGGCATTAAATATCGACCAAAGCTTTGTTGTCAGTGATTATAAGTAGTATTTTAGCTGTAAATTGATCTGTCCAAACCCATATGGCTAAAACAATAGGAACTTATTCCCAAAATGTAATATCTCTTCGAATATCTGGAACCCTTGATTCTGGCCAGGATATGACTACCTAGTGATTCTGGAAATTTGCGCCTCCACCGTAGAAACCACAAATATCGGTAAAGAGGTTTAGAGTATCATTTTAAAACCAAGAAACTCGCATCAATTATCAAAGAAATAAATAACTGGAACAAAAGACAGTTGACTTCTTTAGGAAAAAAAAATAACGGTCATAAAAACACTTTTATTACCCAAATTGACCCATCTGTTCATAACATTGCCTACACCCTCTTAACAGTGGATAACACAACTTGAAAAACAATTCTTTCAATTTATCTGGAATGGAGAAAATGATAAGGTGTCAAGAAAATTATTAATTCATGATAGGGGAATTCCAAATGGTGCACTTAGAATCGTATATCAAATCACTCAAATTATCATGGTTTAGAAGAATTTTACAGTCTACAGATGATCTACTGAATACTCATTTTGGTGTTTTTACAAAAAGTAGTCTCACAATTTTTGCAGGTGGGATCTAATTACTCCGGAATTATTTTAAAAAATACTTATTACTTTTTTGGGAAAGAATCATTACTGACATTTAGTGAATACATTGACATAGTACAAAAATCATCAAATATACATCAGACCCCAGTGTGGTTTAACCCCCAGATAAAAATAAATAGAAAATCTATTATATTTTCAAGTTTTGTATAAAAAGGGGTTTATATATGTATCTGATTTCTTCAATGAAAATGGAGAGTTCATCCAGCTCAATGATTTCAATGTAAATTTACCATTTACAGTTATACTTGGTCTCAAGCCGTTTTATCAGTGAACTTAAAAGTTCAATATATTCATATCATTTAATAGAGAAAAAAGCATATGGCTACTAAAATGATGTTAGATAAATTCACTATAAGATAGAGTGTGCTTGATAACTTTATTACATCACTTGAATAATGTATTGGTCTTCATTTAATTGTATTTTTTGTTCAATTGTTATTCTTAATTCATCATCCAAACACAATTAACATGTATGCATAACCAAGAATGGAAATATTTTCAAAATGATAATTACAAGTGTATGAGTTTCTAGACCTTGTACATTTTGAATGAGTGCGTGAGTAAATGAGTGTTTGTATGTTTGTCTTTGTCGCTTCATGTTTTGTTCAATAATTAATAAAATGTGAAAAAAGATAGTTCTGGTTATAGTGAACGCCCATTGTATTGGTCGAGAAATGTGAGTCAGATCAGAGCATCCTCTTTAACTGCTTGTGTAGCCTTGATCAGGTAGTAATGTTGCATTATACCAATTGTTGTGTTACAAAACCTGCGGTTAAAAGCCCTGCTTCCAGGAATGGCTGAGGCGAAGAAGAAAAGGGAGCCATAAAGTGATTCAATTTCTTTCAGGGAGACTGGGGTTTCTGGGCAGGAACATTTGAAATTATGATAATCACATTTGAGTGAAGATTTTAGCTGTTGTGGACCTTGTTAAATTTAAGATTGCATATGCAATAACCATAACTCTGCATCGATAGAGCCAATGGAAATTGATGTTTATTTTTTAGATATTTTGAGAAGGAACTGCCTGTTGTGTTCAAACCAATTGCCATTGACGTTACGGCTATATCCTAAGGGCATTGTGTGGATATATTTCAAGATATCCTGTATGTCATAGGGGTATCTTTTATATGCTTGAGAAAATCAAAAACGCATCAAGACAGCTGTTAATTGATGTAATTTTGTTTTGTTTGGTTTTTGGTTCAATAACTAGCGGACCCTCAACTATGGGAAATTTATGTGAATCTTCTGAGTGGATGTATCTAGTGTTTCTGAACTATTTTTGACAAGTCATTGTATTGTTTTGACCATATTTTTTCTTTGACGGTTGAGGGACATGAACCCCAAGTACCTGAAGTTGTAAAAGAAATTGATGGCGCTATGGTAGATATTGGCGCTGCAGCCTGCTCATTGATTTTTGGATCATCGACTGCCACCGGATGCTCTCAATTTTAAGGCTTGCAGGACGCCAACTGCATCATTGCCTGTGTGGGCCTGCTTTAGTCTGATTGGGTTTTGGTGGTCGAGGTTTCCATGTTTAGGTCTCTTAGCGCTGGGTGTGCACTTGGTCTGTAATGGGGTGACTTGTTTTTTCTTTTACTAGACCGCAACATGTTCTTGGAAGTTAAACAGAACTGAGTAACTATTTTTTGGATATATGAACTTTATAAAGTAAAGACAAATGAAAAATGAAAAATTATGTATCATAAATGTTATAATATGCCTCATAGGATATAGCTAAATTCTATAGTTAACGTATCTATTAAAGTTACGAATCTATTCTACGGTATATAGTATATGCCACCGTAGACCTAGGTCACCTAGCTATGTAGGCCCAAAGGCCTTTTGATGAGTTATCTTTCTTCCGATGTATAAGTTAGTGCAATGGTTGATCTATTCATTTCCATAACATGACTTAATTCATTTCGAGTTTAGTCGGAATTAGTTCAATGGAATGCTGTATAAAATTATTCAGTATTTATTTGATAACTTATTTGTAATTTATTAACGGGTCATTGAAATAATTTTTATTTTCAAATAAATGACTTGCTTATGAAAAGAATAATAAACACACAATACGAAAACTGAAAAGACAACGCAAACACGATATGATAAACTGAAAGACTGAAGAAAAAGTAACGATAATCCAGAGAGATCTGCGCATGATAAAACAGGATATACACACGATACGATATAACAGATGCGAGTTCAGGTACATGTATGCATTTCTGACTGGAAATGCAGGTTTCATCATCAAGTAAATATTATGTCATTTTTACTCAGGTAAGCAAAGTAGCTAAATAAGCCTTTGTATATATTTATCGTTGTCGTATTCTCGTAACATTATTTGTTTTAATAACACAAAGTCTTATCCGAGCACTAAATGATCCCTTGTAATGAATATGTGAAATTGTATTATTATTTGCTTACATGAATTTGATCACCTTTTAAAAGTGTATTATATCAGATCATTAAGAAAAATGTTATATATAAAGGAAATCTGATTCTGATAATTAATCTCTGTATCCAAACTGTTGCAATGATTCTAGTGTTGCTAGCAATTGCTCTCGTTTGCGTTTTTCATGGCAATTTGGATTTAAGCAATTCAAAGGATGACCTTACAAATGTGGCATATTCAAAATCAGTGAGATTAAGCTCTTACGTCTCTAGATGGTATTATGGATTCCATGAAGTCAATGGAATGTTCTCTGACTTTATCCTCACATTATTGGAGAAAGCCCCCTGGCTGAGGATAGATCTTGGAGCAAGGTACCAAATCCATGAAATAGAAGTTTTTGCCAGAATCACAGGATGAATGACCATCTTTAAGTTCTCCTTAAATAACTTAAAGGTGCTTAAAGGTAGCTTAAAGACAATCTTTAAGCCACCTTTAAGCTATATGTGTTGCTTAAAGGTGGCTTAAAGAAAGCGTAAAGATGGCTTAAAGGCAGCTTAAAGACTATCTTTAAGCCACCTTTAAGCTACCTTTAAGGACAACTTATAGGTCCTTAATGTCCAAACTTCTTTAAGCCACCTTTAAGCTACCTTTAAGCCACCTTTAAGCCGCCTTTAAGCCATTAAAAATCTTTGAATTCAATATTGTGCTAAATTTACCAACAAAATGTATTAACTTTATGATAGAAAAGGTATTGAAAACAGTTTTTGTTCTAGAAAATAAAATGAAAAAAAAAATTCAAAACGCCCAAGATGAGGATTGAACCCGAGACCCTTCGATTACCAGCATCACCTCACTCCCTCTGCGCCACGCAACTTATATATTTTATTAGGTTTTTATATCCTAAAAATTAGTGGCTATTAAAATCAATGTATTGAGTGTGTATTTTTTACTTGAAAAGATTTTGACTTCCATTCAGTTTGTAACAATCATTTATATCTAATTTATAAATTAAATGTATGCATGTATTTAGAATGAAATACGAAACTTGGTCTTCAGTGAAAAAAATATATTATACCTAAATGGAAACCGTTAGGCTTACTAGTACTTAGTTAATAAATTTAAACCAAGTAGATATAGGCTATGTTCATCTACTTCATAGCTAAATGAAATTAAATGCAAGGAAGAAGATGAAACTATTTCTTTTATTAAATGCATTGAAACTATTAGCTAGGGTATTAGTTCTACGCAATTTCCCGGTTTTCATGATCACGGCGCCGTTCCAGCATGTATAATTTTAATAATATTGATTATTAAATGAAATTAAATGAAATGATATTTGTTTAAATGTTTAATTGTATACATGATTTTTAAACTATCAATTCTATAACAAACAATATTACCAATTACCGGTGACGTATTTACTGCATGTGGCAATTTCAAATGATGTATGCATATACCTCTACATACAATTGTATGATGTACCAGGCCGGGTATGTGACATATTTACCCTTATACATATATATATAAATAATTAACCCCCATTAAACACCGGTACAGTAATTAATTAGCCTCTAGATTTTACTCTTACATACATGTATCTTTAATTTGTAGACATAACATTTTTAAAACCCACAGCTAGGAAATAATACTTTGAAAATGATTTACAAATGTAAATAAACTTTCATTCACTAGACTTATCGTATACACATACATACTAAGATTTCAACGCCTTTAGAAACACCGACGTGCACCTGGGCACACGACACACCTGTTGTGTATATCTTGTATATTCTGTGTTAGTTCCAGGGGTTTTCTTAACTTGGACAAACAATAGACTCTAATTAGATATACACAAACGAACAAAACTATGTCTAGACAAACAAAGCGGTAATATCCCGCCCGATATAACCAAGGCAGTTGAGAGTCTTTTCATCTTTAACATGTACATGTATCTAGCATATCTAGAATTAGACCTAGAAATAATTAAAATTGAAAAAAAAATACATATCTTAAACCGATTAAATTAAATCATGCATTATTGGTTCATTTTTTATTTTGTTTAATAACTGGATGAACTCTTAGAGAGAGAGAGAGAGAGAGAGAGAGAGAGAGAGAGAGAGAGAGAGAGAGAGAGAGAGAGAGAGAGAGGAGGGAGAGAGATTTCACCGATTAATTTATAATAGGAAACAAACATACTTTAATATAATTTCATTCGCAGATTTAGATACAGAGACTGCGCTCACCCCTACAATAATTTTGAAACAAAATAAAATTATAAAGAATTTTATAACGGCAATCTGTGTCTATTGGAGCGGTGTTGATGATCGCGATCTGTGTTTGAGGGAGCGACAATTAAAACCGCCTGTAACACCCCCCCCCTTTCTTTGGAAATTATATCATCACTCGGATCACCCCCTCCCATCCCTATAAAAGAGCTTTTGCATTTAATATATGTTTTCAAGATGAATCTGTTCAGCTTGATCAAACCTGACTTAAAGGGAACTTAAAGATGGTGTAAAGACAACTTAAAGGGAGCGTAAATGCCACTTAAAGATGCTTAAAGGTGGCTTAAAGATGGCTTAAAGGTGACTTAAAGAAGTTTGGACATTAAGGACCTATAAGCTCAGCTTAAAGGTGACTTAAAGGTGGCTTAAAGATTGTATATCCTTTAAGCCACCTTTACGCCACCTTTAAGTCACCTTTAAGGACTTGCTTAAAGATTGTTTTTCGCCCTGTGAATCCGACTGTTGTGGTAAATCTTCATATAAAAATGTACACTGTTGATATAAGTATTCTCAAACCTTTATCTAGAGAAAAGTTTGGTTATTTTGCAAAATGATTGACCGTTATAGATTGTTTATCAGGAGTGTTTAGAAATTAGAATCGTGTTAAATATCAGATATGCAGCTTAATCAAACATTTCCTGAATAAATGAACCTATATTAACAATCTTTTTTTTAAATATATTAAAAATTATTCACAGTATATTGTTTCTAGCATATTAACACATTTATCAAGTAAAAAACATTAAATAAGTTTTTCCGTTTTTCGTTCCGTTCCGCTTTCCGTTCCATTTTTCGTTGTGCATTTTAACGACGCCTCAAAATACATGTATCTGTTATATTAGATATTACATTCACATCCCTGCAGAATATCAAAAACATATACCTCAAAGGAATTTTAAATAATTTTTAAGAAACGAAATTTTTCTTATATGAAATCTTATGAAATGGTTTTATACTTACATATTACACAAAACCATGATATATTCTCTCATCATTACATATTATAATAAACAAGCTCTGTCGAGTAGCTTCTGAGTCCTTTTGAACAGCGCGAGCACCTGCTCTGCTGAACAGACCTCGTACTAAATAAAGTCAGCAGGATCTCATACTCGTGGCATTAGTGGATTTTGTTCTGATATTATGAAAGCAAGCAAAATATTACAGATGTGTAATGGAAACTAAAGTAAAAGAAATTAAACAAGCTTCAGAAATCATACAGATCATATTGCAGTCACTTAAAACAAAACAAACATGAACGACGAGAAAGATTCGTCATCAAAATAGTGTTAAACTAAATAAATAAATCTATCTCCAGTTCAAACTTTATAGATTTAACAGATGGTATTATTCCTCTTTCTGAAGTTAACTTCTGTTACAAGATCTTACAAGGTGAATGTACCATTTTTCTTTTGCAAAGATGTGCATAAACAGTGGCATGTCAATATGGCAATATGGTGTTTCCAACTTCTGCATTTTAAATTACAATGAAATTAATGTAGTTCAATAAATAGATCAAAAACATGCATTTTGTGACATGCAACACATAAAATAGGAATAATAGGATGAATTAAACAAATTGCATAAACAAGTTACATAATTTCATATTAGAATATTGAAAATTATTTTGAAATATATTTGATACATTTTTGGATACTGATACTGATCCAATTTATCGTGGGATGGTTTTGACAGTTCTGTATTCATGCATTGTGTGTGTCAATACATTTTGTTTGCTAAGACACAAAAGTCCACCTGTGACTGTAGAAAGAATACAGAAAGCCTCTGAATCGTCAGTGTGATACTATTTAAGTCCATAATGATAAGCAGTAACAGTGCATTACCAACCTCCGACTATGATGTCATTGTTGCTTTTCCTTGCTCTCTTGTTCCACGTGAACGTTACTGCAAGCCACGACGAACTCAAAAATGTGGCATACTCGAAATGGGTAATTCTAAGTTCAGAGTATTCCTCACACCTATATCAAGGACCGAACGCTGTCAATGGTCTCCTCAACGACTTTACCGCCACTGCAAAAGAGAGATTTCCTTGGATAATAATAGATCTTGGAGGAAGCTTTAAAATACATGAAATAGAAGTATTTGCAAGATCTGATTGTTGTGGTAAATTTTTTTAATGATAATTATAATTTTATGAGTTTTCGAATTCTGCTTTCCTTACTTAATAAGATGATATGTTTTACATAAACACGCTTTGCGCAAAAAATTGGCCTTGACTTTATATGTGGGCCGAGCCCTTTACCGAACTTCGGGACAGTTCTTCCTTCAAAAATCTTTTATGAAAATCCTACCAAAACTTCAATCCCTTATTGTTGTTTTAATCGTAGTATTCTTTAGTTATTCGTGATTCATTATGCAGCTCGAAAATCTTCATAAAAAATCACAACATAATATTTGAATTTTACTTCATTTCAAAGGGTTTATCCCAACAATTATAAAAATCAATTCTAATTCAACAAACGACCCGAGTTTTAAAACTGTCTTTGGTGCTTTTTAACTTATTTTGGGGGTAAAAACCATTTAAAATACTTGTACTCAACATCATATTTGAATTTTACTTTATCTCAAAGATTTGTTCCATCCAGCTAGTGTGATTTTAATTTAAACCTCCATTTTTGTACTTTCAAAGCATTTAGGTTCCCTTAGATTCATTTGAAAGCTTTAAGTCACCGCGCCCTTTTTCGCACCAACATCAAACTTCTCGAGGATGATGAGCAAAACTGGACAAAAATTATACTTACTATACAAATTGTGGGAGAATCCTTTTCTATACGTATAAATAATAATTTTTGATTTAATTTAGATAAATAAATAGAAAAATGTTTGTTCTACGGAAATGAAGCAAGACCCGATGGTATCCCAATTTAAATCTCTACAAGCATCCAACGTTTAGACAGTTTTCCAGACGTGAATTGAGAAGTACTGTAAAGTTATAAGATTCGGTGAAGGCGTCAGTACAAATATCAAGCCAAGGCAAATGTTTGCCCAAATTCCTAAAGCCAAGTTCACGTCAATTTTATTTTGATATGAATGGATTGAAATAAGGTTTTATCCTGTGAATACAGTTTAAATGATAACATGCCGTGGACATGTCTGAAATAATCTTTATCTATTCCATAAGGAGGCTGGAGAGTCAACGTGATACATGTACCCATCATATTTACCCTCTATTGTTCATTTGAAGCCATAAACCTTTTTTTTTAAGGAAAAGAACAGTTTCAAATATTTTCACTTCAAAATGTAAATAGCTTTTTATGTCTTTATACAGAACTCTTCTTCTAGAGGAGATTAATAAAGTGTAATAATGGCTAGCCCCGCTAAAAAGAAGTGATATTAAATAGTACATTGAAAATCAACAAAATTAAACGATAAATCATATTTTATATTAACATTTATTTATAGAAATAGTGTGTACTTTCATCATTGAAATACAAATAAGTTTTGTAAATGCATTGATCTAATAAACAATTTTCTCACATAAATAATTACTGGGCGTACTTCAGATGGTTTAATGTTGAATCTTGTCAAGAACGCCTTTCATATTACAAGTTAATTAAAGCATATTGTAAGGTTAGCTTAGTCTGATTATTATTAGCCCCTTCTCCTTACTCTCGTCAGAGTCTGACAGATATCCATAGGAGGTTACCTTCACATGACCTCAACATTTGCATACAATCTAAAAATACTAACCAATAACATGCTTTTATCTGGTGGGATTTTTTTTTGAGAGGTGTAGCTCTTTTATACTTGAGTTTTTCTTTATACTAAAAAGAATTCCAATAAATTTTATAAAGCAGTGAAAACCCTTCCCTAATTGGTCATAAGTATAGGTCTTTTTAACACGACCTTCTATCGATATTTCTCAGACTCCGACGAGTTTAAGGAGATGTGTTTTAATCAGGCTGAGGTTAACTATTCGTTTTTTTCTTTTATATGAATGACAATAGAATTACATGAATAGAACTATAACATGCTTGAATACTGTATTATACATATATTTTAAATCTTTAACCATTGAATTTAGAAATATTTATATACGTTTCAATCAAATAGATCCGTTTAACCAACCAATCTATAAAGATCTTATCGAAATAGAGTTTAAACATAACACTTTTTATCTTAAATGTCATTTTATCATATTATTTTAGATCTGATAAATTTAAAATCATATAGAACTCGTGACCACCCTTTGCGTTTGATGAAAGCTTGATAGGCATATATCAAGCTTATACAATATATGATGCGGATATCACATGTACAGTAATGATGCAGGGACAAGTAACTTCACCTAGAAACTTTTATGTACATGAACGATCTTTCCACTGTGTTAATGTAGCAAGAAAATTTCAAAAATTACAGCATGATTTATTGTTAAATCGATATTATTTATGGATACGAAACTCTTAATCGTATATTGCATGTTGTTTTAATTTTACAGGTCATCAGGTTCACGACCTGGACATCAGAGTTGGCCATGGTCGTCACAGCATGATTATGTGTGGACATTACACAGGACCTGCGTTTATTAAACAAAGTTTGCAGTGTTCTGTCCTCCTAACACTGTCGGTCGATATGTGAAGTTGCAAATCGTCGCGGGAAATTCAAATATTTTGGCTCCCGCAGAGGTCCTTGTTTGGGGTCTTCCTCAGAACTGAAAACAGAAGGACAAAATGGTTTTGTGAATTAAAAATAGATTTTAAATAAAGTCATACAACAACTACAATATACAAGTTAACGTTGCTTTTGTTATTGTTGAATTAATTGAAATCTTAACAGTTTTGAATTAATTGAAATCTTAATGCTGTTCGATTGGGTTGAAGCATAACGGAGTCAAAAGTGAAATCAAATAGTTTATATTGCAAAATTTAATGGGTAAAAATAGAAGCAACAGTAATTGGAAACCTATAAAGGAAGCGAGGCGCACGCCGAAGACAATCTTAGAGAATTAAACAAAATGTACAACGATTTGAGGAAAAAAATCATCGTTAATCCCTCACTCACTTAAGCATGTTATTTGCATTCTTTCTGTCAATCTAATATTTTATTGAATTTCTTTAAATTAAAGTGTTTCACTATTAGAGGCTAAATGTAGTCAAATTCAAGAAAATCTAAAAAATACTTTAATATATACACTTTTTTATTTCTTATCTTTTATAAATGACTTGCTGCTATATAATTAATTATTACATCAACTGCGGATATTGTGTTAAAAAAAACCACATTAATTAGAAATTAAAAATAAGACAGAAAGAAATCTACTTTACATACATTAAAAAGTTTTATCTTTAATTTCATGAAAGTCATGAGACGCCTCATTGGGATATTAATCAAATAAAATTTAACCTCTTAGGAAGATCACGTTTTAGACGCTTAGCAATGCTGATGATCCTTTGTCTAGCTAACAAGTCCAACAATTCAAATCTCAACTCCCGGGCATAGACAAAGTTTGCGCCACCGTTCCATCAATATCTTTACGTAACACGGCGGACTTCCTGATTAACAATTCTATTTCAGAAGATTGCATAGTATTCCTACAAACATATTTCTTACTAAATACAATCTTCAACTGGGTTGCATGCTGACTGACGTTTTTCATACTAATTGTTAGACCATAATTAATCACCTAATTGTCTACGAACTTTTCCGGGTTTTTTCCCGATTACGAAAAAAAGCACACGGTGGGTGTGACCGGTCAGCAGAGGATGCTCACTCCTCCATGGCACCTGATCCTGCCTCTGAGGTTTTCCAGAGGTCCGTGATTGCTCTGCTCTTGACTATTGATTGAATACCGAAATGTCCACGGATTTTCCTCCGTTTTTCCCGATTATGATATTTTCCCCAAATTACGACATTTACCCCGATTGTGACATTTTTACAAATATGTCATTGGACGCACGGCGGGTGTGACCGGTCGGCAGACGATGCTTACTCCTCCATGGCACCTGATCCTACCTCTATCTTTTTGGAGGTCCGTGTTGCTCTGCTTTGAAATTGTATAGGTACGGCTCTTTTAAAAATGAGAAAAAAACCATTGAAATAGATCTTAATCTTTAAAAAGTTACATTGAGAACAACAAGACGGCAATGAAATATGGACACGCCTCGGAGTCGGCAAACAGTAATGTGTGTTTAGGTGACATAACGGATGAACAGCTTGAGAATATAAATAAAGAACATTGTTATAACAGAGGTATGATGTGTACATTAAATAATTAAAACATTTGACAGTGATTGATA
The DNA here is from genome assembly GCA_020458035.1 of Magallana ariakensis. NCBI lineage: Eukaryota > Metazoa > Mollusca > Bivalvia > Ostreida > Ostreidae > Magallana > Magallana ariakensis. The sequence continues at coordinate 15,811,863 of CM035813.1, read as the reverse complement.
CATTCAGAGAAAACAATGAAATGTACATTTTGCTATAATTCTATCTAGGTCTTAAGCGTAAATACGTTGAATTACATGATTATGTAGATGATCTACAACAACATAACCAGTCTTTGTCACCAGGTAAATTAAAGTTCAATATAAACTACTTTTGGATGCATCGTGATTTTTGCAAGTATTATAATTGACACAAAAATGAATCAAATAGCCAACTGAAATTTGATCTGACTAATTATTGATTTATATCATATCAGAGGATTGCTTTGATTACAACTATGTCAATCAGAGATTGAAAGTGGAAAAGATGAGGATGAGGAAGAAGAGAAGGGCTCTTGGGGTCGCAGGATTGTAGAGTTGAGTGTTTTGGCTGCAAATATACTGTAGATGAACGCGACAGTAATTGCTGTACAGAACAAAGAATGTCATCCTGTTTTGGAGAAACCAGATATGGCCTAGGTATATAAGACATTCATTAGTTTTCCCCCTATTTATAATTATTTGAATGGATGACAATATATCATTTAATTTATACTATATCAATCTTTAAAATTATAAGAGGGGGTAATTAACTTATAGTTTTAGGATACACAAATGTTTGAACATTTTTATCATAGGCAGCCTCCTCAAAATTCATTGCAATAATTGCAATGAGATTAATAATGTACCTACTGGCACGAAACATTGTCAAAATACATGGGATATTGATACAAAATTGGGAGCAAGTATTATATTAACTCTATTGATTGATAAATAATCGTGAAATTCTAAATCTTTGTAGAAAATTAATAATTTGATGGATTTTCTAATATTAAATCTAAAGAAAATAAATATTTATTTTATGTTCATTGCATCTGTGGTATGTTGTGGACTTGGAGAAACGGACGTTAACAATTTTCTTGCTGCTTTGATTATTTCCCCTTAGCATAAAAAGCTTTACATAAAACTTTAAAGAGACTTGAAAGGGAGGTTGGCAGTTTTATTGAAGCTGTTGCAAATGAAACTTGTAATGAAACCCTAGCCGGGAAGAAAAAAAGATTCACTAGAAATGTATTTTTACTGATTTATTTCAACGTATGATATTTTTTCAGTGACTTGATAGGTTTAAGATTAATTATAAATTGATACAAATTTTAACATAGATCACAAGATGCCGAAAATTATTCAGTGTCCCTTGATGCTGGATGGCAGACCAGAGGTAGCGGTCGAAACTATGCCAATTTGTCAGGTAATATCCATCATTCAATTGTTATATTTGCATAATTATTCAACAGGTCGAGACCACTAGATTTTGTGACGTCGGCATACATTTGCATACTAAGTAAGCTATCTCTTTACTTTTTTCGGCAGACCAATCAGGTGAAAGAGTTGCAATGCATTGTGGGCTACTACGAGTTTTATTGTATACAATACGTATTGAAAATATATACTATTTTGAATTGTCTTTTGGAAACTCATTTTCAATTATTTTTCAGAATTTATGGAATAAATATGGAAAATTATGTCTGATCTTTCATTTCTATGCTCACATTTTAAAAATATTGCTTAGTAGGCCTTATATCAACCTTTCTAAATACCCCAATTGTCAATCTTCAAAAGAGAGGTATATGTCCTACTGAATTCGAAGCAGTGAGTACGTTTTTCACGTGATACGCCTGGTTTGGGATTACATTAATTTAGTACATGCACATAGTAGTACATACATTTAGTACATAGAATACGCTTTGAAATTTTCTTCAGTGACAATTATGAGAATGCTTAGCAGTTACAAATGTTTGATGTTTTCTAGTGTTCGATGATTAAGTCACCAATAAACAATTATGCAGTTTTCCCTTATCAAAATCTGTTTGTACTTGTATGCGTATGAATGACAGACTGTTGATACTGATCAATATTTGAAGCAACAATATAAAAACTAAAACAACAGTATTTTTCAATGTGAGCATGGAACAAAGTCTATGGTACGTAATCTTTCCTTTTTTACCTTTTAAAGTACAAAACAAGTTGTACAAATTTTCCGGCAAGCAATTAAATATTGTGCATAAAATCGACAAAAACCACGTGTGTCTGTTGAATCGTTAACACGTAGTAGACCGTCATGCTTTGCGACTCATTGATTGGATTGGCGAATCTGTTTGACGCTAATATTGTCACATGTTAAATAATGCTATCCATATAAGGTAGTGTACCCGACCTGTTCAAGCATTTTAATGCTACATAAACCTAACACTAAAGCAGCTGTTGTATTTAAAACAAAGTAGTTCCTCTTAAGGGGAGATAATAACAGTCTTGTAAGTAGGAACTACATGTATACTGTTGGACTTACTGGTTTTGAAATATAGCCATTAGACAAAGTTTTGTTGCTTATTTAAGGGAATGGAAATATGGTTGGACAGAAGAGAGAAAAACATTCTTTCATATGCTGTTCGGTGCAAGAAATGTAGGTAGGGGTTTAGTGTGCTTGATTTTGATCTCTCTCTCTCTCTCTCTCTCTCTCTCTCTCTCTCTCTCTCTCTCTCTCTCTCTCTCTCTTGAAATTAGATGTAATCAGATCAAGACATGTACTGATAAATTACTTAAAACAGAGATTCTGCGATAAAGCGCCAGAATCAGAAGTGAATAAACATGATGGTAAGAGATATTTGGAAAAATCCTCAAAGACAATGGAATCAGATATGGCTTTAGAAATGTTGCATGACTTAAAAGCACGTGACTTCCATGTAAAACCTTATAATGGATACTGACTCAACAACCCTAGCCAAAGCAAAAATGTCTTTTGATCTAAATATTCAATAAATTTCGGATTTTAATCATACAAAAAATATTGCAAGTAAGCTCTATGACATCAAGAAGGAGAAAAAGTATCTTCTTTTAGGTCCAATGTCAATTCAACATTTACTTAATTGCTTTTTACATAAATTTCATATGCTGTGAAATCCAACAACAACACAGGCACTTTAAAGAGAAATTTAGACTCTATTCCCAAACAACTACAAACCAATACACTTGTCATATGTTTAACATTTTTCTGTAGTGAATTTACTCCAAGATTTAGCAAAAAATGCAGGCAAACTTTCTAATCTTGGAAGCACTCAGACAAATGAAAACTTCAACAGACTAGTGGCTTGCAAAAATCCCAAAGCATTATATTACAGTGGACCTGAGAGCACTTCCTTTAGAATAGCACCTGCCAAGTTAGTTAAATTGGTCCTAGTTTTTCTTGTTTGGTGTAAAGATTTAATTTCTTTTTGCAATCAACTAACAGTGTTATATTTCAAACGATCCATTAGCAGTGTCAAATTAACCCACATCGTAAATTTTGTATCAATAGATATCAACTTCAGAAATAAAAGAAATTAAACCTACGAATCAGGTATTGGATTTTCTTGTGCTGATGCTGGGGAGGAAGAAATACCAGATTTTACCCATAACCTGTTTCAGTGTCTACCCATACAGACTCACACCTTTATTTTGACTTGAAACAACTGGAGTGGGTTTGAACAATCATTTGTTTTAGCACTGAAAATGAAATTTCATGAATGAATCATGCAGACATAGTTAACTTATTATTATATGTTCATTGCATTAAAACAATACATGTATGTTTTTTATTGTTTTTGGGCACTTACAGTAAAACATAATTTTATTAGCACATGTGAACAGTTTGCTTTAAGTAACATTGTTTTTTAACATTATTTATTGTTAAAATTTAATTCAACTCAAGGAAGCATAGTATGTATTCTACATCATAATTAATTTATTTTATAGGTACATCAGCAGAAATAACACAACTTGCTTGTGTATTTAAAGAGGAAACCTTTATTAGGTATGTTCTTTCTAAATCCTCCATTTCTGTCAAAGCAACTGCAGTTACAGGTCCCAATGTTGCCAGTGGACAATTGTTTTATCAACAAACAAAAGTGGACTCAGTTGACATTCAGACTTGTTTGACATAGTTTAATATATGGCTGAAAAAGCAAAACTGTAATTGGAAAAATTTATGATCACTTTTGCTCAACTTATTTTGATAGTTCAGGCTTGTTCTGAACATTGATTTTAATGACATATGTAAAATTTGATTGGTGTATACATATTTTTTATTTGTTCCATAATTTTTTTAATGTATTATACGATTGCAGATTTGAACATTTTTAGTGACATCATTTAGGAAAAAAACTATTTGTAAGTATGTAGATCATGTTGGTTTGAAAAGCCTGACTTTCCATAGCGTATCAACTTGATTATCATCATTTAAGTATGATGTGTGGTGTACTGTTTGTGTTCTTTGTGTCTGTATCTGTGATATGTAGTTGCATGCAAGCTTTTTAAATATTAAATATATATCAGCACATCGTCGGCACAATATACAGAATATAAGTATTATTATAATTTCTTTTTTTCTGTTGTATTGTCCTTTTTTCTGTTGTATTGTCCATTGCATGCATTTGTGTGTATATTTATGTGATTTTTTTTAAAAAATTCTTCAATAATTTATTTACTTAAATTATTGATCCTTCATTGTCTAATAGTTTGCACAAATACTTGCTGAAATATGTAAGTGAATTTGTTTTAATGTGTGAAGGCTCTAATATTTTAATAACTTTGGCACTATATATATATATATATATATATATATATATATATATATATATATATATATATATATAATATATATATATGGTTTGGGGCAGTTTACGCCTTTTTTATAAACCGCTGCGCGGTTTATAAAAAAATGTAAACTGCCCCAAACCATTTTATATCGTATAAAACTAATAAATTTTAAATTCATTCCTCATAATTTAATTTTCAACAACAAAAGATTCAAATTTTAATGTTTATTTCATACATTACAACATAAATTTAAAATTAACCGCGCAAGAATACGTCATTCTATAGTAACGGATTGACCTAAATTTCGAAGCGGAAAAAGACGGTCATGTTTGTTTGGAAAGTAAACGATCACAGAACGAAATGTGTTGGATTAATCTACTTAGCAGTGAAATTAAACACACACTGGTGAAAGGCAGAATTCGCTATGAATCCAGAGGAGAAGGTAGATGATTGAAAAGCAATTGGGATCTCTGCAGATGTCATTGGAGCTGTAGCTGAGACTTCACATGCATTGCCATTGGGCGGTTTGCTAACGGTGTGGTTGGCTGAAATGGGGTCGCTTGTTTCGTTTTGAGGAACCACCAAATTTGATAGAGCTTTACTCATTGAAGCCTTCTGGTAAGTAGAACAATCTCTACTATAACTTCTCACAGATGATTAATTTTTATGACCACTCATGTGCATAATGTGTCGAACCTTGAAACCTGCATCGTTCATTCCTTGGATTGAGGTTGCTCGTAGGCTATGTGCAATGTATGTTTTGTTGCATTTTGCATTTTTACAAATGTCGGCCATGAACCGCGTGAATTGGTATTTGTTGATAGGAATATCTGTGTACCAAATTTCCTCAGTTGTTCGACAGTTAAGCGCTTCCTTTGAACACCTGTTAAATAGAAATAATGCCTTAGGGTCTAATTTCGAGAGGTAGAGTTTCAAAGAGGCGACTGGACATTTTTCCCCAGGTACCTCATACATTCTTTTCTCCTTTGGGTTTTCATTTGCATCAATTCCTCCTTGCCAATTCTTCTGTTTTGTTTCATGGGACAAAACAACATATTCCTGTTTATTTTCATCAACATGAAATTCAAATGAATCAGTTTTTAGTTGTTCATGGAATTCTAATCCCCTGCTGATAAATTGAAATGCAATGAGTAACCAGATTCGGAATCTTAAAGAGATTGGTGTTGGTTCCCCGAAAACTTAAACCGAAATTTTGTCTAGGTCCTGTTTAGGAATGATTTCTTTGTGTTTGGTTGGTCGTGAGAGGCCATCTTGTAGGTTTTTCTTTAGTTTTCCATTTAAAACGTTGTTACTTTCTCTAAACTCTCGGTCACGTACAATATTAAATTGTCGTCCAATATCATGAATGTGACGGTTTATTGCTGACCTCATGCTTTTGAATGTATTGTTATGGTATTCGGACGCTTTTTGTTTGGTCATAAATTGAGATCTCTTTTCATTTGGCCTTGGTGCAGCCTCTGCATAGAATTTTTCAAGATGGCTATTGGGCTCAGGTGCAGAAATTGAATGAAATTGAATAAAATTTGGTTGGCTGCCCAAGAGCCTCAACACTCCATTCTGTACATACCTGTGAAAGAAGCGCAATTAAATTCAATGAAAGGGAAATTTTCCGAGAAATCTTCATTGACACATTATCATTATCACTCGAAAACAATCACAGGATCGAGAATAGTTTTCTTACGGAGATTTATAATGGGGAATGTTTACATCTTTTCTCCATTCGGAATCACTCGGAATATCTCGCGCAATTTTTCAACGTTATCATCCGGGCTTACTGCAATACAAAATCCCCGTAGACATCACATATTTTAGTCTTGTATTGAAACCTGATAAGCTAACGGGGGCGTTTCAACTGAGAAATCTTGGATTTTTTTTTTACTTTTGAATGAACATCGTTTTATTCCTGAGGTACTTATACATATTGAGTAATTAAGCAAAATGTGAATCCAGGATATCTTGGGACAGAGTATAAATCATAAATTTATCTTGAAACAAATTTAATCCCCACTTAGTGTTAGATTTTGTTGCTTTTGACTGTCTTTTTTCTTTAAGATCCTGAATTTCTGCATCACTGACAGATTTAAATCTCTTGCTATAGGATGGCTCTTGCAGCATTATTTCTTCTGTTTTTATGGGACTTAAAACCCTCTCAAGCTCCTCCTCTGCTTCATTTGTTGATGTCGAGATATCAAATTCACCATCCAGTAATTGGTGCAGTGTATCCCAATCAATATCTATAACTTCTATAGTCTCCCCAACACCCAGCATCTCAAAATCTGCCATATTGTTGTTTATAGCAGACGACAACAAACCAAACAACTATAGTTCCATCTATAAATTGTGTCTCAATAATATATTTGGTATAAACTTTATCTAAATTGTGTAAATTAACAAAACAAACAATTTTTTTAATGATATTTATTTTTCCAGGTTTAAGATTGTATATAATAAGTATTAATATGATCCCTAATGTAAACAGGAAGAAATGATAAAAGTAGTTCCGGCTCATTGTTGTCAAGGGGGCGTGGCCCCATTGGCAACATTCTTTATACAATATAAAACACTGTCATGTGACTGGCTAATCCAATCAAAAGCTTCAATTTGTATGAAATTAAATTATATATATATAGCCAACATTCCCCTTTTCTATTTTCTAAGTTCATTTACCAGTAATTTTCAATCATATACCTTTGATTTATAATATAATAATTAAACCAAAATGCAGCAAATTTACATCATTTCAATGAAAAAGTGCTATGGTGATTCAGTCTGGAGAATAAGGAAAGATAACTCTTACAAGTGGATCTTTCATACCATATTATTTTTTGGAAAAATCATTTTCATTATTGTTACATATTTTATGAAATTTTATGAATTTTTTTATATTGTATTCATTTTATTACACGTCTATACTATTTTTAACAGAATTTCTAAATTATTCATCCACGGATTAAGAAGATATGAAATTGATTGTTTTGAGGGAAAACAAAAAGAATTTTGATAAAAATATGTTTGAATGATATGAGGTGCTGCATTTTTTAAATGTGTCTGAGTAAATAATTTATGTTTGAACAATTACTTCTACTTTATTGACTATGTACTGAAAAAAAAATTTAAAAGGAAATTCACAAGAAACATTAAAGAGTTATTTAAAATTACTTAAGATATTACTCTCATTACCTGGATATTTGATATCTCTCTAACTATTGGTACTGTAATGAAAAATTTAATTAAATTTTAGTGAAATGAGCCACCTTAAATCAACATGCACATCGGTCGTTGAAAAGGATAAGCATGGTACAAATCGAGACAAATCAATACATATAAGAGGTCGCAGAATTAATTTTGTACCAAAAACATAACGAAATACAAAACAACAAAACAGTATACACTGAAAGCAGAATAATTCATTTATCTTAAAGTCTGTCATTCAATAAAAGCCCGGGCATGAAAACAAAACTACGGGAAGCAGGAAAGGGATAATCTTTCGTCCTTTTTTTATTTTGTTTTGTTATTCTTTATGACTGTGAAAACAAGGGTCCTCAATAACCTTCAACAATGTTTAAAATCATGCGTGTTGCAGCAACATAAATAGAAGGAATATTATAAAAGTTCAAAATTCACGCACCTACCTAAAAATATTACACATCAAGGTAGATATGTTCTGTTTGTTGTTAGTGTCTGATCTTGTTTGTATTTATTATGTTAATATTATTTCATGCCATAAAGATCTGACAAATGTGGCATATTCGAAACCAGTAACCTTGATTTCTCATTGGGACTGTTAAGATTTTTAAATAGTTACATTTTCCAGTGTCTTTGCATGTGATAACACTACGTATCGATTTTGTACTATATAACCCATAACTTTAAATGACGTATAATTGGGGCGCCAGCGGGGTTTGCTTATTTATATTTAATCGTACAATAACTTAAAGTTATATAAAAATAAGTAATAAGGAATCATTCTTTGAATATTATGAGGTGATAATTTCGGTCGGGGCGTGATCAAATATATCATAAAACCCTTCGGGATTTGATCACGCCCCGACCACAATTATCACCTCATTATACTCAAAGAATGATTCCTTATTCCTTAAAGATTTACTCTATATATTCCTTTGTAAAATTTGACCCCCCCCCCCCACCATTGTGGCCCCACCCTACCCCTGGTGATCACGATTTCAACAAACTTAAATCTACTCTACCTGAGATTGCTTTCACACAAGTTGCAGCTTTCCTGGTTGGTCAGTTTCAGATAAGAAGATTTTTAAAGATTTGATCTATATATTCCTATGTAAGAATTTCACCCTCATTGTGGCCCCACCCTACACCTGGTGATCATGATTTGAACTTAAATCTACATTACCTGAGAATGCTTCAACACAAGTTGCAACTTTCATGGCTGGTCAGTTTCAGAGAACTATATTTTTAAAGATATACTCTATATATTCCTATGTAAAAATTCGAACCCCCAACCCCCCCCCCCCATTGTGAGATATCATGTAAAAAAACAGACTACCTTATATCGAATTTCATAATGTTGTTATACATAGCCCATAACAAAGTAAGACTTTTATGTTTTACTTTCAATTTCAAACACTGATACAACCATAGGTTACCGTTTTTTAAACATTTCATAATAACGCATTTGTTATAGGGTTGATTCAAACTTGTTTAGGTGCTAAGTGTATGTGTTTACATAGATTAAAGAAACTACATTCAAGTAATGTAATAAATAGATACCAAAATATATATGTCAATTGGGTTTTGGGTCTAAAGTAAGAACATTTCTTTGCAGGGTCATTCGCTAATATATTTGACGTTCAGAACAACCTTTTTCGGGTCCAACCCGTATCAGTTGAATTGCAATTAAATCTTTTTAATCCATAATCCATTTCATATAAATGAAAACGGTAGAGGATAGAAAAAATTCTGACTGATTTATTTACATTGAATCTAAATGAATTATTATCTATTCTCAACGTCGTTTGCTCATCAATAAACAGTTGAATTGATATGAATGCTGAATTTATCTTCATGTCCCAATCTAAAAAGGTAACCTTTTTTACAAATTGCATATTAGATAAAAACTATATCAGAAAAAACTATATCAGCCTTTCAAAAATATATCAAGGGGTTTAAAAGAAAGGTATAATGGTTTGTTTTTGTTTTGTTTTTGTTTTTTTTTGGGGGGGGGTGTTGTTGTTGTTTTTTTTTTGTTGTTTTGTTTTTTGTGATCACATTTTCTGTGATTATCACACATAATTTTGAATGCACAGTTTTTTCAGATTTTAAAAAAAAACTTTTTTTCTGGCTTTAGCTATGTTATTTGAGTTTTTTTTTTAAAATAGTTATTGTGATTAATATTTGTTTTATCTTTTTCCTTAGCGCTGAATTTTTAACGTAAACAATGTTAATCAGTACATACCACAACAATTGGGTCTAACAAACACTTCTTTTTCATGGATCACGAACCTTGCACTCAATTCTATCCTCAGCCAAGGCGACTTTTCTGTTGAGGTGTGGGCAAAGTCAAAGATGAGAAGGTTAACAGCATTTGATCCTGGAATAAATACTATACACACAGCCAGTACTTTATTTCACAGGCTTTGCGTATGCGACATTTTAAGAACACCATGACTGAATATCAAATGGCTATGACAATATCATATGAACGCAGAAACGAGAACTATTAATAACATTGTGATTGTTGCATAGTGTTGCATCAGTGGAACAACTAGCAGTGCTATAAATGAGATTTATATACTTTTTCTCCTAAAAACCAAATCTCGAACAAAATTTTGTTTGGATGACGGTGTATATAATTTATATTACTGAAGGGCTCGATAACAGTTATATTTATTCATTTGAACAAGTCTACACGCATGCCCTGATATTTGATTTTGTATGTTGAAGATAAAGTAAATGTCACCTTAACCTGTAAGCCGAATTAGTAACCACTGTAGGTTTGTTAATTTAAATAAATTCGACGAGAGTTCTACTCTTCGACATGAATCTATACTTTTGAACTTGTTTTGCTTAAAAATATCTGTAAATAAGGTGAGAGCTGTCGTGAATTATTTTGATTGTAAACATTGTATACATTGAAAAGAAACTTCATTTTTTTTTTTCAAAAAATAGACACTGATTTATTCGCCTTATTTATTATCGACAAAAATCACCAAACGTTCTAGAATTTGAACCAAAATATATTTAATTTTTTAAAATTTCCTACTTCTACTTTACGATTGTAAATGTAGTGAGTGGATCATATTATACAACTCTGTAAAAATGAAAGAAAGCATACACGTTTTAAAACATAGATATCTACCAATGCTCATGAATATTTCGATTGCAAGTATAATTTCTAGTAAAAATTCATTTTTCTTTTTTGCTAAAAATTGAGAAATTATCTCCTTAATATATCATAGTCAGGCATATGTTTTCGCTATGATATTTTCACAAATAAGAATACAAAAGTATATGATTTTAGCTGATACTTAAGTATGTTTTATCTACATTAAATTTTTAAATATAATTTAAAAGTTATTCTTTAAAAAGCTCATGTTCCATTTTTTGAAAAGTAATGGTGTATGTAAAAGAGATAAGAAAACATAAGATGGTGATGAAAATTCCATACATTCAACTTTCCAGGTAGCATCATATTAAAAACTGCATTTTTCAGAATTAAAATATTACCATCAACAATATTATGATCATTATTTCATAATTACATTTACATTAAGTCCTGGTGTGCTTATTATTTTAAGGATATATACTGAATTGTAAATAAATAACTAAATATTAACACTTTCAAAGATCCAAAAATAAAGGGGAAAAAAGTTGATGAATAAATGTAGTATGATGTAGGCAATAGAAAATTTTATTTTTTCACCGCATTGGTTATGAATATATTCCGAAAACAGTTCTGTATTTAAAAATATCAGACAGTTTCGAGGCCTGAAAGGACCGAAAAATGATATTTTTCATACAGAAGTGTTTGAGGTTTTGATATCAGTACTGTAACCACTGGTAACGTCTGATATTAAGAAGCTCACTATTATCGGATTGTGACAAGTAGCTAAAAGAAGAGTAACAAGGTTTTTTAAGCTATCGCTCGTTTGATAGGGTGATATACATGGGCGGAATTTTAATCAATGAGAATGAAAAAAAAGGCAAGACAGGTTGTTCAAGATAACAAATTTCTGTTTAAACTTGGTCTTCGTTTTATTACTCTTGTCACCCTCATGCTGTATCTTGAATAATGATAGCTTAATTTAGCAAGCATACTACTTGTCAATATAGTCGAATTATTATCGAGAGATGTACACTTGTACACCAATAGTGTTTCGGATTTAAACATTGAGGTTCTGTCAGTTAATATACATACAATGTATAGAATGGAAATTTGACAAGAATTTAATGAAGCAAAATAGACTGAAATCGAAAAATATATCACTACTTTTAATAAAAAAAATTACTCGGTCACTACATATACGGAATACAGTTTTAGCTGGTTATCTATAAATATTTTAATCTATTCACTTCCTTTCTACTCTTATCAGCTGTGAGTTGAAATAAAATAACTTAATGAGATCTAAACACCAAAACGTGTTGTAGAGTATACAGCTTAAAAAGTAATCCGTCAATATAACATAATTAATTTTTATCAATCTTTTAAAGTATAATTATAGTTTTTGTTATCTAAAGTATCGTCAAATTACATACATTGACATGTGAAGCATAGTTTTTATTCGTATCGATTCCATTAAAACATGAAAATGAATTTCATTTACATATTTTTATATTTTGTTGCTGCCTGAAAAGATCTTATAAGTTTATCTAATTTATTTTGATATTTTTATAATGTGTTGTTTTATATTAGTTTTCCCCTTCGGTTTAGTATTTTTGTCAGAAAACACTATTTAATATGTTTCCTTTGTGAATACATTTGTCTTCTTTTTCAGGTATTCAAAAAAAAACTACACGTACTTCATGATATTTATGGGGCTCTTAATGGCTGATTTAACTCTTTATGTTAAATTATTATCGGCAATAAGGGGTTTTGAAACGATACGATCAAATAATTTTATATAAAGAACAGTTAACATGTGTAGCAAACCTAAATTTAACTCATCTCGAGTTCAATCGGATTATTAACTGGAAAAGTCCGGTAGTACATTTAAAACATCAAGCATAAGTATATTTTCTTTTAAATGAGGAGAAGCATGGTACATATATTTTTTACGTCCATTCTATTTTTTTTTTTACTCTTTTTTTATTCCTTACCATCATAAAATCATAAATATTTCTTTTCAAAAAAAATTTTCTCTTTTATCACAAGATTTAAGATTTTGATATCACTTTGTTTTGATTATTCCTTTAATATAGTCAATGGACTGACTGCTAGAAGGTATTCTTTATGACAGTGAGAATAAGAGTCATAAATGAGCTTCAATAATGTTTAAAATCAATATAAAACAACTGTACAAATACACCACCTGTGACAAGGATAGGGTATCACTTTGTCATGCGTGTTGCAGCAACATAATTAGAAGAAATATTATAAAAGTTAAAAAATCACGCACCTACCTAGAAATATTACACATCAAGGTAGATATGTTCTCTTTGTTGTTAGTGTCTGCACTTGTTTGTATTTATTATGTTAATATTATTTCATGCCATAACGATCTGACAAATGTGGCATACTCGAAACCAGTAACCTTGAGTTCTCATTGGGACTACACTTCGCGCCATGCAGCTTCCAATGCCGTCAATGGTCTTCTCACCGACCTCACCGCTACCGCAGCGGAGAGATTGCCTTGGTTAAGAATTGATCTTGGTGCCAGGTTCAGAATACATGAAATAGAAGTATTTGCAAGAATTGATTGTTGTGGTAAGCATTTTATTTAAACATTGTAATACAAACGTTGTCAAGTGCAGAGTTTCGTATTGAAATATTAAAAACAATACTTTATAAATAAGTTCAATAGCTGCAGAATATTTACAATGGAACAGTTTAAGCTTTATAAACTGCAAAAAATACGTAAACTGGTGTTCCAACCAGTTTATACGTGCATACTTTCTGCATTTGTTGTACTTATACCTAATTATTCAACTCTATATTGTCAAATTTCAAAATTAAGACGAATTGTCATTAAAAATAACAAAAAATTATAGAATAGTTAAACGTTGTCATGTGAATTTATGAGGGGTTTTGCGATAGCCATTACCACATTATGTGAAAAATACAAGAATAAACTTTTTCATGGAACAAATTAAATAGCGCGTCGCCTACATATATCGAATTTTCTTAGCAAAACGACATATACATACATTACAAAATCAGTTTCGAGTCATTTGAGTAACTCTTGATAGAAATAATCATTATTCAAGAAAGGCTTATAAGCATGTGTTTTTTTTTTAAATTTCAGCTTTTCAGCTACACGATCTTGACTTTAAAGTTGGAGAAAGCATTTACCATATGCATCGATGTGGTCACTATACGGGACCTACTGTAAAGGGTCAGAGAATCGCTGTGTTCTGTCCTCATAACACAATAGGGCGATATGTACAGATACAGATAACCAAGGGATATAGAAACGACTTGACTCCTGCAGAGGTCCTCGTTTGGGGTTTACAAATACACTAAAATACAGAAACTTGAATAAATAAGAAATTGCAAGCTAAAGTTCGCCTTTTATTTTTAATATTAGTATTAAATGACATATTGCAAGTAATTTTCTTTTATTTTTCGAGATAAAAACAAGCTTCGAATGAAAGGTTGAGATAAAAGTTATAATAATAACATGTGTAACAAGCGGTTTAACAAAACGACACTCATAAAATAGATGTGGTATTGTTTCTACCTGAATATTACATAAAGCACATTTATTGTTTTTGTAAAAACCAATTCTGTGCATAAAATATGACACATGAATAATTTCATGTATAATTCTAAACATAATATCTCTTGCATTGAACAATTTTTATTTATTTTTTGAAAAATCAATCGCATCTTTCTTGAATATTAGAAAAATAATTTAAGAGGGTTGCATAGTTGTGGTCATCTTCATTTTAAGTCAGCCGCTTTGACAAGAGATCTGTATAGAGATTTTGGAGGATATTTAAGTTTTGAAGCTTAAATGTATAATTAATATACCTAATAATTTAAAGTTGGATATATCCTATCTAAAAATGTATAATATATCTGATTACAAATATTTGTTCAACTCCCAGTCTTCTTGAAAACCTACACAAACTTGAACATTTTCAAGAACATATTTCAATAAACACGTTCAATAAAGTTCAACGTCCTTGTGTCCAAATTTAATGAACTGTGTATGCTGTAAAACTATATATTATAAATTTTTACATTACAACATTTTGTAAACTTTATTTATTATAAAACACTGAAATTAAAGCGTTTGCTCATCACTTTACATGAAAAATCCAACGTTTATACAGAATTCACCAAATCACAATATGAATTGAATATTAAAAGAACTATAAAGCTGACGTTCCACTACAGCTCTTAAACGAGCTTGAGCCCATAGAAGCGTTCAACAAGCAATTACATGTTTTTAAACATCAAAACATACATTATCTTATTTCTAAAAGAAAATTTATCATGAGGATTTTTTCAAGAGACAGTTATAGCATTAAGCGATGAACATATTTCCTCATAATCTGAGTTTTTTAATATTAAAAACAGATTAATAATTGATATATAATAATAGATTAATGACATAAATATTGAAATTCTATTGTTATTAATAAAAAGCCATTACAGTGCTGCCATCCTGAAAGTTGACAAGGATAGGATAGGATAGAATGCAGGGTGCACGATACATGATAGAAATATAAAAGTTAAATTCTATCCCATCCTATCCTATCCTGCATCCTGTAGACAATCAGATTCGAGTATAAATTTCAGAGTTATTTTGCGAAACGAAAATTAGCGTAACAATGCATTTGAAATGTCAATTTAATTCGTTTTACAAGTTAAAACATTTAAGAATGATTATTGATGTATTATATAAACAAAACGGTGCACAACATTGATGCGTGCTTGCCGGCGCTACATGATTGTTAATTCGTACGCAAGTATGGAGTTACTGTGAGAATTCGATGTCACATATGATTTTTCATAAATAGATTTCTTTTCTTCATTTAAAGTCTAAAAAATAATAAAAGCTTAACTGAATTAACAGACGATCCATTTGGCGTATTAAAAGATAAACATGTAAAACAAAAAACATACATTGTGTGTGTGTGTACTTTTCACGTTTCATATAATTTCTTCGATGCCCGATAACATCAACGTTTATTTCTGTCCGATATTAAACTGACCAGATCATATTAATAAATGTTAGTTAGCTATAAATGCGTATAAATTTATACTTTAAAAATAACTCCGAATGGTTTAACTATAAATGAGATCTTTATAATGATTCCTAAAGAAAGTTATGATTTCCATGTCATGTTTATATTTATCGCCGAACGAATCGCTCGATTACTGATAATTACGCTAAGTTGTGGTGTGATAATAAATATAATTTGATAAAAACATGTGTTTAAACAATAGGTCAATAAGTGCATCGAGGTTATTTATCTGTTCTTTATACATAAATGTTATGAAAACAAAAATCGAATCGCTTACCTGTTTGTTTACGTTATTGTGTACATCCCGCGTACGATTTAATTTTACCGGTACCTAGAATTACTGAAATGCCGGTGATTTACCAAAATGCCCTTTGAAAACACCGAAATGCCCTTCAAAAATACCGAAATACCCATTATAACATCATAAAAGGGTTTTTTACGATACCTTATAACTATGTTATACATAGAGAATAATACATACCCTTTTCCATATCACAGCCAGTATCAGCCCGAGACTCCAATATCAGCCCGAGGGCCGAAGGCCCGAGGGATGATATTGGTCGAGGGCTGATACAGGTTGTGATATGGAAAAAGGGTATGTATTATTATATTTATTACATACTTAGTAAAAAAATTTTTAAAAAACACACCAACTTAAACAAATTGATTTTAAATATTATTTGAAATTATTTTGTACATGTATTGAATAAAAATATGAGATCTAATTGTTTTAACAAACAGCTAGTCATGTAGCTACAGAACCGGAATTTCCTCAGGTTTTAAAAGTTAACTGCTCCAAAACATTTGTTAAAATTTGAAGTTTTCAACTGCACTTAAAAATGACGTCTGTAACAAATGTTTTATTTTCCTCTGTAAACATGCACAAATGCCGAAACGAAATAAGGCAGATGAGTTCCGCAAGGGTTGTGATACGGATCCGTATCAGCCCTAGAGGGCTGATAATCTGTATCAGCCATGGAGGCCGATACGAGTTGTGTGATGTCATCTGTATCACATACGCAAAAAACCTGTATTTATTACTAAGTATGTAAAAAATATCAATATCAAATTATAAAAGTTATCAGACTATAACCGTGGTTATTGAGGAAAAAATAAAATCCAAGAGTGATAACTCTTTCTTGTCTTTTATGCGTTTGATCTTTTACCACTATTGATAATTTCATGTTAACTATTATTCTTTAACTATTATTCTTAACAATTTATTTCTCGTAAAAAAAAAAAACAACAAAAGTTTAAATGATTTATTGTTTTTCGAATAATTCTCGATCCTGTGCAGAAATTGCTGTTTCACTTATGACAGTCGACGTCAGAAGTCCTTTGATCTTCTTACCTTGAATGTAAATAAATAGTGTATTTTAAACATACCCCCGGTAAATGCTATTTTATACATATTAATAAATACGTAGATGTTCATGATGAAAGTACAGCGAGGTTTTTTTCTCCATCAATTTTGTGATATTTCGTAACGCTTTCAATATCAAAGCAGTAAATAAAAATAACATTTGTAAGCTATATATTTTAAAAGATTTTTCATAATTTTACCATTGCACATGTAAATAAGTTATCCCGCTCTAAGAATTTTCGGTTTTGTGTTTAAATTAGTCATTTTGAGTACTACATTAGTTGATAAAATCATTTAATTCTTTAATTTCGTTTTATTTAACTTGTATTCCTATATTTGGATGGTATAGGATAGGATAGGATAGAATAGAGCTTAATTGCAGGATAGGATACAGGATATAGAATAGAATAGGATAGGATAGGATAGGATAGGATAGGATAGGATAGGATAGTTTTGTCAACTTTCACGATAGCAGCACTGTATAAACAAGACTCCTTATAATAATATTTCCATACATAAAGGAAGTATTGCCACCCCGATTGCCTTGTTTTGTATCCATTAGTAAATTATAAAGAGATGTTGGCATTATCTACCGAGGAAAACATAAATGTTATTTGTTCACTTTTCAAATTTCCATGTATATATTTCATTACATTGACTGGGTAAAAAATATAATTTGATAATCAATTTGCTAAAATTAGATTTTTGCGCAGACGTTCTTCTAGATTTCAGAGAAATTTTCCATATTTCATGGTATAAGATACGAAGATAAATTAATGTCTCTGGACATTTTTCATTTGTGACGTCCAGTTTAACTAGTCTATTCACAGCAATTGCAGAATAATAGTATTCTTTTGACGTTTCAATATTCACTTGATTTATTTCAGTTATGTCTATAGATAAAAGGATATTCTTTATTTAATCTACAAACTGAGGCAAAAATAGACGTTGGTACGATTGACATGCAAGTGATCACCGACGCAAATGTTATAACTGTCGTTAGCCAGGCAAATGACCGTCTGTTGTACGATAATCGTAAGATGCAAGTACGGTTCCTGCGGGCATCGCACGTTGCGAGTGGCAACCCGTCTCAAAACATAAGTGAACGTGACACCTATGACTGGCACGCAAAACGTCAGTTTCTCTTACGTTGCACTCTCCATCACTTCAACACGTTTTTCACGCTACGATTAGCCACGGGAGCCACGATTGGCAAAACCCGTAGCACACACACGATCACCAAATACGTATGGCCAGTTGTGACTGAGACTTTAAATAATATTTATAAAAAAAGAAAGTTCGTCAATATACATGGTTTCAACTTTCGAAAATACATTGTTATTTTGTACTGTTTTAGGCGATAAGTAGAACATTTAATATAAATTAGGTATAATTTTCGTCCAGAAATATGTCAATAAAACTTGAGGATTGACCGAAAGACAAGTAACTTTAGCATGTCACAGGGTACTGTTTCCGTCAATTTTTGAAAAATTCTAACGAAAATACAAATAGGTCGATACTAGGGGAAAGTTCAAGATTTCTTCATTGACACCTGATTTATTTTTACTCAAAAAACTAACAAGAACACTATTTTTAGCTGTATTGAAACCTGACACACTAAACAGAATGTTTTAAGGGCAAATCTTCGAAGTTCTTCATATCATTTAATGAATATCGCTTGAAACTTGATATTTTTATAAACATCGAAAATCTAAGCAAAAATGTGATTCAAGTATATCGTGGGACTGAGTATAGAGTCAGTCAGGGGGCCGGAAATACGCTGTGAATTTAAAGGGACATGGTCACGGTTTTGGTCAAATTTTATTTTTTTGCTTTTATTGTTTACAATGCTTTATCAATGCATTTCTAATAATCAACCTGAGTTGAGTGTCAGTAGAAGAGTTATAAGCATGATACAAAGCTCATAATTATTTGCTATGTAAACAAGGCTCTTGCCATGTTTTTGTTTACATTGGTTTAATATACTAGTAAGAGTTTTGTTTTAAGCTGATTTTTCTATCTACTTCTTTCTTTTGAACATAGAAAACACTTCCTAGCGTGTAATATTCATTTAAGGTCAAAAACCAGAAATTTTCAAAATGTAAACAATGAATGATCTGAGCTTTGTTTACATAACAAAGAACTGTGGGCTTTGTATCTCGCTGACTGACACTCAAAGTTTGGCTGACAATTAGAAATACCTTACTAAAGCAATGTAAGCATTACAAACGGAAAAATAAATTTCAACCAAAATCGTATCCATGCCCCTTTAATTTTGTCTACTGTTATAACATTTTGAGATAATATTATTTTATATTCTGCACCTTGATAATAAGGAATTAATGTGTTGCTTCTGTCCTTGACAAAAATTTAGCTTATTCGGAATCAAAATTAGTACAAGATAACAAAGTTTGCTTCCCAATAATCAACATTTTTATTAAGGACATTACTTATGTTATCAAAATATATATTCGAATATATGCCCCGTAAAATGTCCACAGAAATGCATGTCCTGAATCTTCTCTCCAACTGTTACATCAACATCGGGTAACTAATTAGCTGGGGAAAAACACTTTTCACCAATAAATTACTTGAGAAAATATATTAAACAAACACAGGATGTTTAAAAAAAAGATAAACAGCTCTATTTATATACTGTAAAAATTAAATTACAAATGCGGCGATTGGACTACAGATAAGAATTTTTGCTTTAAGGTAATTGTCCATACGTCACAAAACAACGTATGACGTAATTCACGCGTTATTACGTCTTGCCCGTGCCCGATCTTTACTCTATACGCTTAGCAACGAACATAAATATATTTTCCCTAAAATTGTTTTTGGAATTAATATTATACGTTGAAGAAAAATTACTTCATTTTTTAGAACAGTCTTTAAAACCAGTAAAAATAGTTGAATATAGGTTTTGTATTGAAAGCATATCTGGTAATTAGCGTTTTCCGCGTTTGTGACTGCAATTTCTAAATACCGATCTCGATCCATAATACTTACCGATATTCAAAAAACCCCATCTTTTGCGATTTATATAATACAGATTGATCAACGGTTTGTTCAAATAATGTTTTCTATTAAACAAAAAGCTAAATATACTTTTCAGAGAGAAGAAATGATAAAACTATGCAAAATTTTATTTTTACGGAACTTTTTTCAAAATATATATTTTAATGAATTTTACCAAAAATACGCCAATTGTGATCCTAAAAAGGCCGGTCCTTTGGGTAATTTTATTTTCTATTGATTAAGGGCCGTAAGGGGTAAACATTATCACTATTTCAGAGAATTCTGTAGGAAAATAAAATTATAAAAGATTAAATTCTCTTTGAAAATTTGTTTAATTTTATCTCATTTGTAAGCACATTTATCTATTTTTTAATAAATAAGCATTTGTAACATTAAAGTATTTGTTTTAAAAAATAAATTCGTTCATTTTACATAGGATATCAGTCAAAAATGATTTTCTGAAAGTCAAATTTCAGGCTTAGGCTAATATTCTTAATGTATGAATAAAGCACCATTTTCCGTAATTGGTTCTATTTTTAGCAACGGCCCTAGCTATTATAATACCGATGGACCAGTTAACTGGGTAAAATTTGATAAGGATATATCCCCAAATACATGTTTGAGAAATTTGAAAAAATTCTGTAGGTATTTTATTTATGTAGTGGGGTATGGATCATTACCTTAATAAGAAATTTGGTCCATAGGCCTAACCTTTATATCATTTAGAGTAGAATAAAGTTTACATGTAAGTACTTACCACCATAGTCATATCTTGCAAACACTTCTATTAAATGTATTTTGAACCTTCCTCCCAGATCTATCCTAAGCCAAGGAAACGTCTCTGACGAAGTGTGGGTGTAGTCCCATAGTAGACCGTTGACAGCATTTGATGCTGGATAAATACCATTTCCATATCTATTACTTAAGGTCACTGTTTTGAGTATGCCACATTTGTGATCACAGCGTGGCTTGAGATGACATTCACATGAAAAAAAAATGCAGATACCAACAACAAGGAATGCATTGCGATTACTAGTTTGAATGAAGTTAACGATCTCCGATCCTCAGCAATGTTCGATAACTCTAAATTATCCGGATTTCTTTTATCCGTACCATAAATCCGATTTTTATACAGACATTTTCAATTAGTATTCTAGTGTCAGTATTACCATAAGTTACACAACTACATGCTTGGCGTAGTGGATTCACGTAGAACTGTTTATCAAATACATGTTGGTAAAGAGTTCGAACCACCGGTGCATCGGCACTTTTTTCCAACTCGTTTATTCCATTATATCCATCGTATGGAAAATATGCTATATAACTTTGTAAAATGCATGGATACCATCTAAAAATTTTATTTTATTTCATTTCATTTATAAATTTTAAAAGAAACATAACACTTTTAAGATGAAAAAAATACTTTGAGGCTGATCATCATGAGGATCGAAGAACCTTAACATGAGTTTAGCCAGTGTTTTATAAAATCTGTTTCTTATACTTTATCCATGGCAGAGTTTTAAACAAGCGTTCTTCAATTTTTATTTTGCTGCAATGTATATATTAAGTGATCTGATAGATGGATTATTGAGCATTAATCACTCTAGCGTGCATATTGCTGTTGAGTTTGTGGAAATTGATCACTTATAACGTATGCAAAATAAAATGTTGGTATATGTGGACTTTTAATGTTTGTTATTTAACTGCAATTTTAATCGAAATGCAGACAGTCTTTCTCGACTTAAATCATGTGAAAATTACATCCAAAAAATATTATGAATCTAATCGAGAAAATTCTCATAGGCATTACTTTTCATCATTTTGAGTAGAATGGAACTTATATTTGAACTTTAAATTGATGTTGTTTAACTACAATTTTAAATCGAAATGGAGACAGTCTCTAGCGACTTAATACATGTAGAAAGTACATCCGAAATGATTCTGATTAGTAAATTTGTACTGCGACGTATGTCTTGTAACTAAAAAAAAGGTGTCCTTGGAATGGGCTGTCAGTGATAAATATTAAACAATTGTATATGCATTATTAGCGGAACAGATACTATTGAGAATTTGTTTAGCTTGTGAGTCGCAAAAACAGCTATAAGACTTTTTGAACAGCTGAGTTTATGTATATAAACCGAAACCGTCTTATGATAAGAATATTTGGAACGCCAAAATTTAAAGAAATTGCAATAAATTATTTGAATTTTATAATAACTGCAAACCAAATAAAATAATTTTTATAAAAAAAATAAGTTCGTCGATATATATGGTTTCACATTACGTACTGTTTAGGCGATAAAGTAGAACAATTAATATAAATTCTTTAACATTTTCGTCCAGAAATATGTCAATAAAACCTAAGAATTGACCAAAAGATAATTACAATAACATGTCACAGATTACTGTTTCCGTCATTATTTTTTTACGAATTTAAAGGAAAATACCCAAATATCGATACTACAGGAAAATCTAAGATTTTTTCATTGAAACCTATTTGTACCCGAAGAAACTAACAAGATCATGCTTTTTTAGCTGCATCGAATGACTAAGAAAAATGTGATGTAAGGATAACGAGGGACTGAGTATAGAGTCAGTCAGGGGGCAAAAAACATGAAGTGAATTAAATTTTCCCTAATGTTATGACATTTTGAAAAATATTATCTTATATTCTGCACCTTAAAAATGTGGAACTAATTTGATCCTCTTTTTGTTATCAAAATATATATTTGAATATATGACGAATTGCTCAAGCTATCAACCATGAGAAAAATAAATTATTTTCTGACACTTTATTGAGTTTAAAACCAAATTCCAGCATTTTTAAAAAGTTTTCATTATCATTTACATTCTGTTTTCTGCTTTGCTTACATTCTTAGGTATACCTCAGACAAGAAACTCTGCTGGAGTCAAGTAGTTGGAACTACCGTTGACGATCTGTAACTGAACATAACGTCCTACGGTGTTATAGGTACAAAACATTGCAATCATCTGACCGGTTGAAGCATGCCCCGTAAAATGTCCACAAAAGTGCATGTCGTGAATCGTCTCTCCAACTCTGTTATCAAAATCGTGTAAATGATTACCTGGAATTGAAAACAAAAACCAAATGAATGATGTTTATAATTCATTCAACAAGCATCTATATTTGTTAGCCAAATTTCTTATATTATAGCAATTTGATAACCAAAAGGCGATTGATTTCAGTTAAACATTGCTGCGTTGGTAAGTTATTCGGCTTTATTGCCTCACTTATTATCATTCTGATTAGAATGACAGTTAATATATATCAGTACTTGCCACAACAATCAATTCTAGCAAACACTCCTATTTCATGGATTAGGTGTTGTGCTCCCAGATCTATCCTCAGCCAAGGGGATTTCTCCCCCAAAGTATGGGCAAAGTCGAATAGAAGACCATTGACAGCGTTTGATGATGGATGCATTTCTGAACTTAACGTCACTGGTTTAGTATATGCCACATTTTTCACGGCAGCTTATGATACCATTAATATTCACATGAATACACAAATAAATACTGATACTAACAACAAGGAATGCATGGCGATTACTTGTTTGAATGAAGTGAACAGGAGTTTAGCCAGTGTTTTATATCATTTGTCTGGAAGATGTAGTTTTCTGATGCTCTGATCAAAGTTGTAAACAAGTGTTTATTTATTTGTTGTTTTTCTGCCATGTTTATTTTAACCGATTCAAATTTATCTATTGTGTGTATTTATTGTTGTAGATTATTTGGAAAATTGATTTTTCTTTTCTTGTTTCAAAAATAAAATGTTGGTAGATGAACTTTTAGTGCTTGTTAAAACTGCAATTTTTAATCGAAATGGCGACACTCTTCATCGACTTAATACATGTGGAAAGTACATTCGAAAAATATTATCCGGTAATGAACAATATAAAAATATTGCCATTATTTATCATTTAGTGTAGAATGGAACTAACGTTTGAACTTTTAGTGGATGTTGTTTAAGTGCATTTTTTATCAAAATGGAGACAGTCTTCATGACTTTATACATGTGAAAAGTACATCTGAGATTTGTCCGGTTATGAATGATATAAAATAAATCGCCCTATAATTCCAATTCTTGATTCTGATTAGTCGATTTGTACGGTTACGTAAAACAAAAGTCTTGCGAGTCCAAACAAGCTGTCGCCGTAAAGGGCATTCAGTGGTGACTATCAAACAACGGTATATTGCTATATAGTATATATTTTGCTAGCGAGACATATCTAACTGAAGATTTTAAGCTATTGAGTAGTAAAAACATCCATAAGACAGCACAAAGAGCAGAGTATTTGTATAGATATTTGGAAAATGGAGAGAGGGCAAAATTAAACTCATTAAACTCAAAATTAAACTTTAAACTGGGAAATTTAGGTCATTTGTATTTTTTAAAAACAGTTTCTTTCCATTAGTTTTTTCCTTTATAAAAGTAAGATTAGTATTGTTTTCTGCCAAAATTGATTATATAAGGACCTGAGGGAAGACGTAAACAAGGTATTTCTTTCACGTAAGCCAATATTTTTTCCCTATGGTGCTTACATTATAAATGTTACCCTTAACTCTTGTCAACATTTCTGTAGACAATTTTTAATTTTTCTTTTCACCTTTAATCTTCAAAGTTAAATTTTTATGTTAAATTATATTTTTTTAATATCGATGAACTGTAAAAAACAAATACCTAAACAGTATCGATTAAGAGAATGTGACGCATAAAATACAATACAGCTCACTTACACGGTTATATGCTACCTACTAGAAATGAACAATCGACTGTAATTAGAATATTTTCAAGCATGAAGTTTAAAATTGCTTAGGGTTGTATTTGCCGGCTTTTTATAGTTTAAAACATGGCTAAGGTGTTACGATTTTACGTTGTTCTACGTTATTGCATTCCAGTACAGTTATTACTTATGTAACGAATCAAAAGCACCTGTTCCATAGGTGACAAGGGTTTGAAGCCCGGGGGCTATAGGAGGAACAATGTCGACTAAAATGAAAAGCTATCTATCGGTTTACAATACCAAACATATTTTAGATGATTTAACTATTATGACATATTGTTTCCGATGAATAATTGCCTGATCATTCATATGGGACATGTAAAAACACCACTGTCTCGACATTTTTGTTGTAGTTTTACATACAATTCGCAAACTATTATGACTTTTGATCTTTGTGCGATCTTATGTTGATTCATTTTGAAAAAAAATACAGGGAACGTTAACCTAGTTTTTATTCTAATCTTAGATGCTTCCTTTCAACATTTTAACTAAACGTTTTACTTGAAATGAAAGATACTACAGAGTCTGCGTCATCTGTTTCATATTTGGATATTTTACTGGAAATGGACATTGATAATAACCTAACAACAAAACTTTATGATAAACGCGATGACTTCAATATTTCTATAGTCAACTTTCCTTACTTATGTAGCAATATACCTTCATCACCTGCATATTGTGTTTTTGTCTCTCAGTTTATCGATTCGAATGGGCATGCTTTTCGTATGAACAGTTTCTAAGGCGAGGCAAGCTGCTGACAAACAAGTTGATAAAACAGGACTATCACCAGTCTCGTTTGAAGTCATATTTTCGCAAGTTCTATGGTCGATAGAACGACCTTGTCGGCAAATAAAATCGTCCACTGGGTCGCATGCTGACTGACTTTTTTCATACTAATTGTTAGACCATTATTTATCCCCTAATTGTCTAAGGACTTTTCCGTTTTTACCCGATTACGACAAAGAGCACACGGCGGGTGTGACCGGTCAGCAGAGGATGCTCACTCCTCCTAGGCACCTGATCCTACCTCTATCTTTTTGGAGGTCCGTGTTGCTCTGCTTTGAATTTGTATTTCGTTTTACAGATTTTTGAGATGGTTGACGGTTTGTTATTGTCATTTTTTCATTTACGTATTTAAAACCCAGATATCACAGTTGATGAACCTTTTGGAAACAACTCTTGAATGTTAATGAATCAGAACAAGATTTAGGTTTTTATAATAGTTATTTTTAAACTTTTTACTTGGATCCTTATTTACACGTACCCCCAAAACAAGGATCTCTGCAGGGTTCAAGACATTTGAATTTCCCGCCATAATCTTAAGCTGTACGTATCGCCCTGTGGTGTTATAAAGACAAAAACATTGCAATCCGCTGACAATATTGCATGTATATAGTACCGTTAGAAACATCGAATTCTGCAAGTTTTTAAATTAAACTGGCTTCTTGAGTCACACCTTTCTTGATTAGCATTTGATTAAGGTTAGAGTAAGTATATTACCACAACAGTCAGATCTTGCAAACACTTCTATTTCATAGATATAGTACATCGCACCCAAGTCTATCCTCAGCCAGGGGTATTTCTCTAATAAAGTATGAGTGAAGTCGGATAGGAGACCGTTGACAGCGTTTGATCCTGACGCATAGAGGATTTTTTTTTAACTTAGGGACACTGGTTGCGAATATGCCACATTTGTGAAAACAACATGTCTTGAGATAACATTCGCATGAAAAACACTTACGAATGCTACACTAGCACTAACGGAGGCATTAGAAAAGACTAGCATTACATTTTAGTGAGTTTAGTACTTGTTATAGAAGGGATTATATATACCATTATTGTTAATGATGTAAAATCTGTCTTGTCATTTGTCATTGTCACAGCTGTCGATATACCTGTAAGCACCTATGTATAAACGTTGAGATAAAATATTGTTCACCAAAAAAAAAAAAAAAAAAAAAAACAGGCAGATATAATGGCTTGCAAAAGTATCATACAATGAAATTGGTGTCAACAAAAATTAAACGATAACGGAAAAAACATCATGACATATTGTTATTTTTGCTTTCACCTTGTAGAGATACTTGTATTATGAGCTAATGAGTTCGTTGCTCTTATAAAATAAAAAACCAATAAACCTAAAGACAATTTTACGTTTGTTTCCAACATTAGTAAAAAAAAAAAGTGGTAAGGCTAATCTGAAACATTCTGAAAGAAAATGAGGTATCAAAAATACTGGATTAAAATATCTCAATAAACGGTGAGGATTCTTACTTGTGTGTTCATGACAATTTTAGACATATGGTGTATGAATAACTGTCCAAATTACTACCACTCCCCCCTTTCAAAAAAGAAACTGACATGGTTCATTAATACGCATCATCGAATACTTTGGGCATATAACTTTATTATCAATGGCACTGAAATAAAATAAAGCAGATTGAGGCAAAGTTTCAAAGTATTGAATATCTACATTTCTTTTTTCATATTTTTGCATATTGAGATTCAGCTGGAATAGCTCATTAATAAACATTGTATACAGCAAGGGTGTCACAATTAATATTTTGATAAAAGAAAACTTCGTGTAACTAGCTGCAGCTAAAGAAGTTAGCAGTTTTCCTAGAAGATAATTGGGGGTTTTTTTCTCCGCTCTATAATAAAATTGTCAAATATGAAATTTAAATAAAAGTGTTTGGTAAAAGTTTTAAGATGGCAACGAACTATTTTTATAGCTTCAATTTTCATATTGGGTATAACCGGGAAAATATAGACATGCCATGATGTGGTAATACATACAGGTCTAAAGTTTGCGTACATTTGTGATTGCTTTCCTTTCTCAGTGGCGAATTAGTCAGCAAACTAAATAAACTAGTATTATTCTGATTTGCTTTTGTTTTTGTTTTGTCTAGTTTTGTTTTGTTTTGTGGTGGTATTTTTTGTTGTTTTTTTGGGGGGGGGTTGTTTTATGATCGCAATGATGTAAAGGCGGGGAAAAATTGCTTCTAAACGAAGGTGTTATCTAGTTCTAATCCAAAAGAACAAATGAACTGAAAAAAAAATTGATTTTAAACAAAATTTGAAGTTGAAACATTGATAAAAATTCGAAACTGATTCATGAATCCAGTGGGAAACACTATCCAAATTACTCCACTGTTTTCTAAATAGTTTTATAGGTAATTCAATACAATATAAACCAGTCAGAGCAGAATTGGATATAAAGTATTTTGCCAAACTAGAGTGGACATCAATGGAAAATTCCACATGAATATAAGAAAGGCTCTAATCCAAATTGTACCAACTTACTTACGGGGTATGCTATATATTTTGATATTGCGATTTCTGTTACTTTAAGTAACGTGTCAGAATCTTCGTCCTAAATAGAAAAAATCATCCGAACCCATCAACAAAGGATTTGTTAAAATACGGTCCCAAAATTGGGTAAACAATATGGAAGATCTCTATAAACTGATTTTGCATGTACTTAATTTGTGATAGATCCATCCACATATTACTAAAAAGATGACGTTTGAAATGGTTAAAATGAGCATATGGAGATAAAGTACGTTTGCTTGCATTCAATACTGAACTCTATGGAGAAATGCTTTGTGTGTTGTTTTTTGATGCATGTATTTGTATGAGAAATAATATCAGGCCCGGGGGCCATAAAAGTTAGACGAGCTCACTTTTGATCTCACTTTTACCAAAGAACATACATTGGAAAAGTGAGACCGAGATCAAAGGTGAGTTTGTCTAGCCTAGGGGCCAGATACTGCGTACCTTGAGAGCCGTAAGCACTGAAATACATGTATACTTCATATTTTTATTTCACATAGAACTGGATTGAATTAGCTATTTCCTTCAAATACATCTTCCGAAGCGTATATTCAGGTTCAATATCAGGCGATTTTCTTCGAAAAAGAACGAATATAATTAATTATGTTTAGACGAACATAAAATAATTATAAACTAAAACTCTAAAATCTAAATTATAGGAACTGTTCGCCTGTGCGAGTGCAAACTTTTTTATTTTATCATATACACCAACAGGCAACACTTCGTTTTCTTTCATTCAACATTCTACAAATAAAAAAACATTTTATTAACATCAATATCACCAATATAGCAAAATGGGTGGGTGGGGTCTGTTGTACGATAGACAGCTAATTCTTGAATAACTTCTATTACTTAAAGTATGTACCCGATAATTTTTGATACGCCTGAGTAACTTAAACAGCCAATCAGAGATTGGATATAAATATAATCAAAGTACTGAAGTACTGACGGTAGTTGATTTTATCGATAATTATTATTTATTTTAGAATCAACGATATGTTATTTAGCATGACAAGTAATTTCTTATCTCTATTTAAATTACGCACATTTTTATAATATGAATTCTCGGACTTTTCCGACAAGAATTTCGAGAAAACCCCATATGAATCATGTTGTGTAATATTTATAAAAGATATAATAAATTCCATCAAACCATGTATCAGTAATCGAAATATTTCTAAAAATTTGTATCAGTAATCGAAATATTTCTAAAAATTGTACACATGTCTGGATTCAAGCAATATTGAACTCTAGTATCGTTCAACCAGACGCTCGACTGTCTCCGTTAATCTCCGACTACAAAGAGAGACTCTCTGCTTGTCGGAGATTTACGGAGACAGCCGAGCGTTTGGTTGAACGCTTTGGCGTAGGAATACATACGACTACAAAAAATATCTAAATTTTTCGTACTATTTAAAATCTGACTATTTTCAAGGTATTTATAAATACGTTTTCTTGAAAAACAATGGTTCAGCATACATTACACCGCATTTATCTATTATTTCAAGAACTAACTCTTGTCAGCGGTGATGATTTGTGCTTAGGTCCAAACACTGTTTCACTTTCGGTTTGCCAGAGTAACTGCATAGGAGAGTTGATTAAAAATCAACTCCCAAAAACAACATTCGAACACGAGTTACTTGTATCTTTTATAAATATATATATTATCTTTTATTGGGATTAAAAGTAAAATGTTACTTTACACAGTTTTTTTAATAATGTTTTACACGAACACCCCAGACAAGAACTTCTGCAGGAGTCAAGACGTTGACATTTCCGCTGACGATCTGTAACTGAACATAACGTCCCACGGTGTTATGGGGACAAAACGTTGCAATCCGCTGGCCCGTGAACGCATGCCCCGTAAAATGTCCACAGAAAAGCATGTCATGAATGTTCTCTCCAACTCTTATATCAAAATCGTGTAATTGATTACCTGGAGAAAAAAGCATTTCCACATGCAGTTAAATACTAACAAACACTATTACATTCAAGCAATGTTTTACAAATACGTAGAGCTTTATTTTTTTATAATGTAGGAATTTAAATTACAAATACGGCATTTGGACTACAGATAGGAATTTAGCTTTAATTAGTAAGATATTTTACCCGTAGGCTTTAAATTGTATTGTTTAGAGTAAAACAAAGGTTATATGTTAGTACTTACCACAACAACCAGATCTTGCAAACACTTCTATTAAACGTATTTTGAACCTTGCTCTCAGATCTATCCTAAGCCAAGGAAATTTCTCTGCCGAAGTATGAGTATAGTCCGATAACAAACCGTTGACAACGTTTGATTCTGGGTAATTTTTAAATCTAGTACTTAAGGTCACTGGTTTTTGAGTATGCCACATTTGTAAACACAGCGTGGCTTAAGATAACATTTACGTGAAAAACACAAATAAGTGCAGATACTAACACCGAGTGCATAGCGGAGATTTATAAAAGTGAAATTAGTTGGAGTTTAGTAAGTGTTATATATACTATTTTGTTAATGATGTTGTAGATATATGATACTGTGTATATCTGTCTTTGTAACAGATGTTTGATATGCATGTAAACATCAAGTAAAACAAAGCTCTAAAATTGCATGACATCGTTGATTGGAAGTCAAAATATATCATTCATATTTTTAAGGACCGTTCAAGTTTTTTGTATTTATCGATGTTAAATATCTATCAATTCAATCTCAACTACATATTATATATGAGTTATAAAAATTGAACTTGCTTAGTTATATAGGGGGGTCGGAGTCTCCATTCCAAGAAGAGCTGGGAAAATGGGCAAGCACACCCAGGCCGGGGAAAACTGAAAACCGATCGAAAGATCCATGTTCGAGCCACAACGAGTTATCTGTATATAAATATATGATTTAATACATGTATCAAATGATTTTTACTAATGGGGCACATGAGGGGTTTTCCTTATTATGCCCACAATTCAAAACTTTTAATTGTAAAATATTGAAATACAACGGGTATAAATACGGACGGGTTCGTGATTAAATCTACCATAGATCATTGTTTCACACTGAGCTGGTAAAACCCATCATGTTATACGTATTCGATTGACGCGCACTTATTCTGTCCCATAGTAGTATATAAACATAACATTAAATGAACGTTTTCATGGACGTTATATAAATATAGACTTATGTTTATACTGATAACACTTAAGTCTGATTTCCTATGAAATTCAATGATATATTCTCAGTTACATCAAGGATGAGCCATTCAAAGCTGTCTAGCCAATGTTTTTATTAATTCGATGGGATGTATTCAAAAATAGACTAATATTTAGGCTCACATATTTCAAAAATAGTTAAAATACGTATTGAACATTAATTTAAAATTGTTCAGTAAAATATAAAGACACATTTTTCTCTTCAAAACACTTATTCCATTCACTAAAATTCATAGTAGATAATTATGTAAATTGTTCACTAATCTTGCGAAATGAGAGAAATTCATATTTTTGAGAATTTTTCGATCGCTTTTTTGATAAAAAGAAGAATATGTGAGTATATAAGCTGTGAATAACCT
This sequence comes from Magallana ariakensis, assembly GCA_020458035.1. Classification (NCBI taxonomy): domain Eukaryota; kingdom Metazoa; phylum Mollusca; class Bivalvia; order Ostreida; family Ostreidae; genus Magallana; species Magallana ariakensis. The sequence goes on along the minus strand of CM035813.1, from coordinate 15,779,779 downwards.
AAAACATCTTAGCATTATAAAGTTATTATAAAGTTGGGTGTGAGGGCTACAAATAATGTGATGGGTTTAAAGATACAAATAATATGAAAGGTTAAGGGTAACATTTTTTGTCTAAAGGCCCAACAAATCATATGTTGCCCAAATTGCCAAAGCCAACAACTGTTTTGTTATACCCTTTACTTCAGATAAAAGTATATTTTCAACAAGCAATCAGCCATTTTTCGCGAACTACCACTCAGTAGTTTTCCGTTTCGCCATAATTTTGTCAACATTAGATAAATAAACGTTCATTTTGTAAGTATTTTGTTGATTAGATTTATATAGAAAAATATATGGATAAAAGGGTAAAACAAACATAGAAAAAAGTAAACTATAATTGTTCACTTGTTGATGTCATTGCGTTAACTCCCAGGACAAGATACTAGTAACATATTGAAGAGGTGATAGACAATATCGCTGTATGGAAAGTGCTAATCAAAAATGTGGTTCATTTGGATCACCGGCTTTACTTTTGTCGGGAATCTCAAAATTACTGTCTGCAAATTTTGATAAAACTTTAATACTGTGAAATCATTAGAATTCGTGGTGACTAAATTTTCGTGGTATTCTTGGGTAGCGTCCCCCACAAATTTACATCCTCAACGAAGACAAATTTAGAAAGAGTGAATTTTCGTACTGAAAATGAAAACCGACGCATCCACATAATTACATCCCCACGAATAAGCAAAAAAACTAAAGTCAACGAAAATTGACGCCCAAGAAATTAAAAGATTCTACAGAATTAAGCACTTTTAATCGACATTGATTAAAATTGAATAAAAAATTTTTGGCTGTACTATTTTTTTTTAAAGTTTATCATATTTCTTCTTTTGTTTTCATTATCAGTCACTTATGGTATGCGTTTAGCATCAGTTTTAATGTTAATGTTTAATGACCGTTTTTCCATTTCAGTTATATGGTCGATACAACGACATTGTCAGCAAATACAATCGTCCGCTCGGTCGAATGGTGACATACGTTTTTCAAACTTATTGTATGCCATTATTATTCACCGAAGTGTCTAAGATTTTTCCGTTTTTCCCGATTACGACAAAGAGCACACGGAGGGCGTGACAGGTCAGCAGAGGATGCTCATTCCTCGTAACACATGGCATTACCTCTAAATTTTGAGGAGATCCGAGTTTGATCTGCTCCTGTTTTGTATTTTTCCTTTGGACTTTTGATTTTGAATACTCTTTGCTTTCACAACAATCTATTACAAGCATTTACAATTAAATTCAATCACAGGTTTTTCTTCATGCTTTGAGAATTACACCAAATATATAGCTACCCTCGTTTTTGTCAGCTTATTCATGTTTGCGTAGAAAGTTTTGAAAGCTACTCTTTGTTGTCATGACAGCTATACTTTTTTACAACCCGTGTATTGCGTATTATGCATTTGATACTCAGCACTACAAATTGTGGAAAAATATTAAATTTAGATTCCAAACGATACTACTTTATGCATATAAAGACATCATTATGTTTCAGGAACAGTATTCATATACGTTACCACACTAAAGTCAGTTTCAGGAACATTGTGATTGTATAGCGTTTTTGTTTTGTCACGGTGTGAAATTCAAACATTCGGACTATTTTTAATTTTTGTGTAAATTTGTAAATTATCTTTTTCGGACATCGTGTTTATTGCTCCAAAACTTTTCCTCTATTTCGACAACCGTTTCAAAAACGTTCTAAATTCCGCATAGCCTTAATCCAACCAAAAGCACAGTCAGAGATGGACAGCTAATTTTTTAATTGACTTCTGTTTAAGATAATTGAAACCTCATCTTTCATCTTATTAATCATTTCATGTACTTGCTGCTAAAATGTTATGAGTTACTCATTAGCTGGTTGATACTTGATATCCTAACATCTGTACATATAATGTTAATCCTTGATTGTGTTATTTCAAAGTTCACTTTATGATTTTGAATTGTAAACTATCGTCAGTTGGAATCCGACTCTTGGTGCTACACTCATGTAAACGCATATTTCCTGTAAAGTCTAGATAAAAGTATGAAAACTGAAACGAGTAATGGTTTGTTGGAAGTTTCGTTGTAAAACTAGAGATATGCGAATTACTTTGCTTTGTGATCACTGCATTTGATTAATACCAAATACAGTTTTTTAGGAAAATACATATCTGATAAAAAGATGAAGTACCAAAAGGACCGAAAACTACTAGAATTTTTCAGATATAGAATTGTATTGAATTTGACTACATGTTTTTTCCTAATTCCATATATCTTCAGAAGCAGTATATATTTTCATGTTTGATATTAGACACTCATTAGTCCCCTACCGGTTTCATCGGAGGGGACTATAGCTTTCCTCTGCGTCCGTCAGTCCGTACGTCCGTCCGTCTGTATGTCCCTTTTCAGTTTTCCACACTTATTTTCTTTATGCGTTTGAAGAATAAAATGAAACTTGCTGAACAGCTTCAAAATGCCAAACTACAGATCAAGTTTACACTTTTGTAGCGTCTGGTTGACATATTTTCGAGAAAATTAATTTTTTATATTCCAATTTTTTAATCTTCGGGTTCGTTATCGGATTCTGTGTGTATTGAATAAACGAGGCGAGTGTGTAGTCAGTTATAATATCTTGCGTTACTTGTATCATTCCTTTTATCATTTCTAACAAACAAATAAGTTCTGTAAAATAGTGTCAAGCATTGTGTTGTAAATTTAATCGACAGGGATTTTTTTTTTGTATTATTACAATCGGGTTCGTAATCGTGTTGGTCTGTTGATTCAGAGTACAGAAGACGGTAAGAAATGATATTGTGCATAACACATTCTAATTAAAATTAGATGTTAGATCCGCTCGCTTACTCGCTACACAAACATCTAACAACATCCCATACAGGGTCACGTCAGTGTGACCTTTCAAATATGAATAAACATTTCTGAATTATACAATCAGATTTGTGTTTCTAAAATCAACTCGGTTGAAGTTTCAAATTGGCGTCCGAAGAAGTGCTTCAGTTATTCAACGTTAAAAAGCTTAAAAAAGAACAAGAAGAGATATTGTGGTGCATTTTGGACGACAATTCTGAAGCAGTTCCTTCAAACGCCCGCGTTACACCCTTCGAGATCGAGATCCGATCTTTCGGTTACTTTCTGTATACAATCTATCCTTTCTGTGTTCAGTTTTAGTTTATTTTTTATTAGAACTTGTGAATAATATCAGTCCCATCAGCTGTCTTTTCGTATTGGACAAACGAAAATACACATATAATACAGGCATCTCCTAAAACACAAGTTTTCCTCGTTGTCATTGGCTGTGCCATTTTTGTTTTTCTTTCGCTTTGAACACCTCGGTCATCTACGTATATCGATAAAAAAAGCGGAGGAGTTCTGTGCACTCAGCCAAAGATTTGGAGTCGTGATTTCATTGGCTAACTGAAAGGTCACACTGACGTGACCCTGCATGGAATGTTGTTAGATGTTTGTGTAGCAAGTAAGCGAGCGGGTCTAACATCTAATTTTAATTAGATTGTGCATAACAGTGCATTGTTTTCATAAATTTCTACCAGCGAATACTTAATGGACTTGGCGAAATTACCGGAGAGAAAATAAATAGTATTCTATTAACCATTTTTTTATTTAATTTCTATATCAACTATTTAGATTGAATTTCCTCTGTTCTTTTATCTCTGATTAAAGCATAACATCTCGTTTATAATAGTTTTGAAATAGATGTATGCTTCGAAGCTTTAATAGAATAATACAAACCGGTATTAAAGGGACGTGTATTGCTTATGCAATACTCTCAGAATGCTTGTTTCAAAAGTAGAGCAAAGACACTTGCATATTCTCTTTTATTGTTTTAATAAGAACCTTATTATAGTTCACGAGAATACATTAACGTCTCACATGAACACCCCAGACAAGAACTTCTGCAGGGGTCAGGACGTTAGATGGACCGCTGACGGTCTGTAATTTAACATAACGTCCGACAGTTTTATGGGGACAATACACTGCAATCCGCTGACCCGTTAAAGCATGCCCAGTAAAATATCCACAAAACTACATGTTGTTAATCGTTTTTCCAACTTTAAATTCAACATCGTGTAACTGATTACCTGAAGAAGAAAACAAAATTATGATACAGTTCGCTTTACTTACAAAACAACTGTAAATCAAAATGTAGTTTAACACACAATCTTAACAAGTATAAATTATCAGAAAAATCAAATAAACAGATTATGGTTTTTAATGTTTTGCAATAATTTGCAATAATTTACTTGTATATTATTTACAGTGCCAAGTTGTAAGTTTTAAATTTACTGGGTGGGTGTAAATACAAAATTTACAACATGACAAAGTTGTCATGTTGTAAATTTTGTATTTACACCCACCCAGTAAATTCAATATTTACAACATGACAACAGGATGCGCTAAATATGTGGCCCCTTTCCATGTTAGAAAGAGAGGAGAAAGGTCACTAGTATTACACATTTATTTAAAAGTAGATAAAGGGGCATGGTCACGATGTTGGCCAAATTTTATTTTTTCAATTTTTATTATTTATGATGGTTAAGTAATGTATTTCTAAAAATCAATCAAAATGTGAGTGTTGATCGTAAAATTATAAGCAAGAAACAAACTCTCAATTCTTTGCTATGTAAACAAGGCTCATGTTTTGTTTTTGCTTACATTAGTAAAATTCTTTTTCGAGATGTATTTTTTTTAGATGTGGGGGTCAATCAGTTCAACTTCGGGCTTGATATTTCATATATCGAAAACCAGATTAGAAACAGGGACCAGTCTAGTTCTTTGTTAAAAGCGCATGACAAACGGGTCAAACCGATAAAGATGAATTTGCTTGTTGTGCAACAGTATACGTGCGAAGGGAATATTTGAAATTTGTGTCGTTTTTGTGAAGTAAATTGAGGTTAAATATTTTAATGCATGGACATTTTCACTTGTGACGGTGGTTTTAGCTTGTTTTGATTTTCGTTTCGTTAAATTTTACTTGAGGGGAACTATCGCCTGTATTTTGGAGTTTTTACGTATCGAATCAAATATAGACTTCGGTAAATCAGACAGCTGATTGTTTACATGTCCCTGCGCAAAATGGGCAAAATCTGATGCCCTAACAACATATTATAGAATACTATTCATTCTATTGGTGCATTTAATTCTGTATATTACGTAATGGTTGATTAATGCAAAATGTTTGTTAAAATGCTCAGCATTTTCAGTCTAAACGGAGATTATTTTCGCTGCTAGAAATATATAAGTATATATATATGATGAAAAATAAATTGTGTTCATTCTTTCTTTTAGTGCAGATTTCTTTTGATTCAATTGTTTACAATTTTATATTTACCAACCGTTTCTGAGAGTCAAGCTTCGAGTTATAAGCAAATATACAGAACTTTGCGCAAAATGCTATGTTTGTACACAGAGCTGATGTCATGCATTAGTTTGTTTATATTTTAAATGCAGCTATGCTGAATAGGAAATATGAAGTTTAAAAATCTTAAGTTGAAAGTAATAAATTCATGTGAACAAACATATGACTCAAACCAAGCTATGTATCTTGCTTATAATTCTACGATTTTGGTTGATCATTAGAAATGTCTTGCTAAAAGGATGATATGCTGTAACTACTTTCTGGGGGCCCTCTCTTTATTCGATGAATTTTATGAAATCTACACCAATTTTGATAGTTTTTCATGCACGAGTAAATAAAAACGATGTCTTTAAAACAGTTTCCATAGTGCTGACACATTACTGTTACGGGGATAAATCCATTATCGCTATTCTTAAATAAATATTACAGAGGAAAATCATATTGGTTTGTAGCCATGTGTTGTTTTTTAATAAAGATGAAAATAATGGGTGGGCTTTAGTAAAACAGAGTGATATGCCTGTCAATACATTGATTATAGTAGCTCTTTAACATATCACGTGACAACGTTTTTCATTTGAGTGTATTCATCGATCAAGTGAGTAAGGTTATAAAACATCACACGAGTTCACGCCATGTAAACAACAATTGTTTATTAATGGGGAAGACCAATTAAATTTTCTTAAATGTTTTTAATTTGAGCGCATTGAGGTACAATTTTCTTCTTTCACACATAGGAATTTTAGAAATAAAATACAATAACTAGTAAAAAGTTGAAGAAGAAAATGTACCTATATGTTCATATATTTTGATCTCGTTATAAAGTTGGGGGGGGGGGGACTTAAATAAAGGAAATTGGAAGTTAACAGTGTACCCCTACTAAAAATTTAGTTTAATATTTTGCATAGGATCTTGCGGTAAAAATGGTATTTCATAAAGGTACAATGTCAAAGATTAAGTGTATGCAAATATAAGTGTAAAATTCGGATACTTTACGGTATTTATATTTGTTATTCTACCGAGGGGCATAATATCTTTTGAACGCCCATATAAAGTCATTGTTGCTCAGGTGAGCGATGTGGCCCCATGGGCCTCTTGTTTGTTTTGGTACATAAATAAACAGTTCCTAATTTTAGTCACATTCATTTTAGGTCAAAACGTGGAAGATTCAAAATGTTAACAAAAAACATCATCCGAGCTTTTATTTACATTAAAGATCTAGAGAATTGTGAGCTCTGTATCTCGCTTAAAACTTGACGATAGACCCTAAAATTTTGGTTGGCTATTAAAATGCTTTACTGAAGCATTGTAATCATTAAAAACAAAAAAGAATAAATTTTTTTACCAAAATCAAGGCCATGACCCTTTAAAAAGGTCTGGATTTTTTTAAAGACTTTGTTTAGAATGCACGGTACAGCTTATTTTGCGCAAATTCAATGAAATGATTTTTCCGTAATTTAAATGAATTCTCTTGCAAAGTTCAAAGTATGAACTTTGCAAAAATTTCGCTTTATGAAATCTAAAAATTCTCCATTCATACTTAATACAATAATCTTAGACGGTCCATACACTAGACTTTGCTAGCCCATCCTTTTGTTCAACAGCGCTTGCTCATCGACTGTAAACATTTTAGCGTGGCTTTCAGCAAGAGAGTAAAAAGACCATGAATTTCGACAGATTTCGCTATAAAAAGATCAAAAGAGATGGTGACAAAAACAAATGCAAACTATTTATCTTGTAGGAGATAGAAATAATAAATCTGCTTTTGTCATCAATGCATCATTTTATTATAAGAATATTTAAGCATCTAGATCCGCCAAGCATTTCCAATTCCCTTCTTTGTCGGGTGCCTCATGTGAAATAACGTTCTTAGGTCGTACCAAGAATAGAAATTTCTTAACATTAAGAATTAAGATGCTTTATTTGTCTTGTGCATGACCCGTGCATGAATTATTTTCACTATCTGTTGATTTCTATATAAAATTACCTCAAATTCCTTTGACAACTGATTCAAAATCACATGCTGTAAATAAAATTTCAAAGTTTGAGTCGATATGAAATAAATTTTGAATTCCGGACCATTTTTAACTCGCAATCGCGAGCTTATTATAGCAGTGAAAAGCTTCAAACGTTCACAACATGCACAACTTCTATTCTTTTTCTGAACTGGGTAAGAAAAAGAAAAAACGATGATGAGGAAAATCAGCTGTAGTGTCTCTTGAAAGATATAAATCAATCATATTCCTACAAGGATATTTCTATTATATCTAGCATTATTGTTCATGAGCTCTCATGAGGCAAAAGTTTTCTTTTTTACATAAATTTATACTATAATAAAGACGCGTGTCTTTAGTACATTGTGTTTCTAAATATCTGTCAAGTTAAAATTACAATGAAATATTTTCTTCATCATATCCTAAAAAAGAACATTACCCTAGAGAAAAAATAAATAGAAAATCATAAATACAAATGATATATTTTTCTCTTATGATGACATATATCACGTCAAACAAACTAAATTAAATATTCTGATATGTTTCTGCTCGAAGAACAGAGTATTTTAAAAAGTCTTAAAATATATATTATCTGTCATTCACTAATAATAAGATGAAGCAAAAAAGTATCTTAATCAGGACAAACTCATAAAAGACAGAGTCGGCGACTGGTTTAGAGATTTAAGAACATTGGATCTACAGAAGATGGAAAAAGAACACAGGAAAACCAAACACTGCCAAGACACCTGTTTTCGGTTAAAAAAAAAGTTATGATGGTGATTTTAAAAATTTATAAAGGTCAGTCTTCAAACACTAGTAATTATTGACTTCATGCTAAAACAAATATTTACAGGATACATTATTTTATTGGGAATTGACACCTTGCACTGTATTAAATACGTATAATCTGAAACATTCGGACATTGCAAGAAGGCTTCAGTAAAATGAATTTCATACATGATCATCTAAATATTTTACATGAAATAAAAATAATATATGAGGCCTTTAAATTTTCTTTGATGTTATCTGAAGAATTATGGGTGCTAATCTGTCTCCGATGCACTGAATGATTTATGAGTTAACATTAACAATTAAGCAAGAAATGAACAGAATTATCTCTGTTATTTGTGCTGCAGTGATTCTGAATATCAAAATTTGCATTGATCTTGATTTAATGCTAAGAGGACGTCATATATAACATGTGACGTAGAACAATTTTTTTTTATCAAAATGTATCAGAAAAACTATAAATGCAAAAACAAGAAAAATATTTTGATCGTTACAGTGAACTTTGTAAACATGTAAAGACCTAGTCCTTTTAAATTAATAATTTTATTTATTTTCAGACAATAGGTATCGTGAACAGATATAAGGAAACACCTTATACCCACCACAACAGCCGGATCTGGCAAACACTTCTATTTCGTGGATTCGGTACATTGGTCCCAAATCAATCCTCAACCAGGGGAATTTCTCGTTAAATGTATGGACAAAGTCAGATAGAAGTCCGTTTACAGCGTTAGGTCCCGGAAAATAACCGTGATGACCAGAATAACCAGAACTCAAAGTTACTGGTTTTGAGTATGCCACATTTGTGAACACACTGTTGCTTGAGATAACATTCACGTGAAAAACACAAATGAGTGCAGATACTATCACAAACGAGCTCATGGCGATGACTTGTTTTAGTAAAATCTTTTGATTTTTAGTGAAATCATCAGGATATAACAATCGTTTTATACCAATATCAAAAATATCGTAAACTTATACTCCGCCCCGGTCACAGTTGTAACGAAGTGTTCTTTTATTTGCTATTTTTCTGCCATATTTATTTTACCCAGTTTGTAGTAGTGTTTATGGAGTCTTCATCACTCTTGTGTTTATAATTCTGTAAACGTTTGTTAAAAAATCGAGTACATGTAAGGCAAACATTGAGCACTGCTTGTTAACAAAATGTTTCTGTTTCTTTTTTTTTAATTTCCACCAGATCAATAACTATAACATTTTTTTCGCCCACTCTATTTTATTGGTAGCCACTATGAATAGGGACCTGATTAAGATCCATGAATTCTTCGTTACACCGGAAAGGCCCAAAAAGTTACGATTGTTTCTTCTAATACATGTATTGTACTAAGGCCCGCACTTTCTATTCATTTTTATTCATGGCAAGGTCGGGACCACAAACCAGGGCTGGGTTTAATAAAACTATCGTTTGATCTATTATGAGACATATCTTAAGATTGTCATAAGATCTGACTTAAGACAATTATAAGATCTATCACTTCCGTTTCACAGAACAATCTTAAAAATCTTAGAAATCATAAGACAATTCTTTAATCAACATCATGCTTGCGTACACTTAATTTTTGTTTGTGAATTAAAAAAAAAAATTAAGAACTTTTTTTTGTGCTTTATTAATTTCAAAATTTTTGATAATGTACCCCGGTATATGTGTTACAAATTGTAATGAGTTTTATACTCTGAAATGATAATTGATTTTGCACTAGCTGAATATCTATTACGCCTGGGGTGGTGTTGTTGCTAAATTAAGCTGTCTAAATATGATAAAAGTCGGTCATAAAAACATGAAAATAAATAAATCGTATATTATATTAAATTATATATATCTACCTTAAGAAACAAAATGTATTTTTGGAAGTATATCACAGTCCTAGTCTGTACAAACAATCGATTGGTTCAAATACTTTCAGTTGTGACCATTTGCGGGTACAAACTTAGAAGTCCGTGCGGTCAGAATTCTTACATAGAAAAATATATAAAGAAAAATCGTTTAAAAATCTTGCTCTTAAATTTCATTTGCATTGAAAAGCTGTAAATTAAGCGAAAGCAACGTAAAATAATATAGAATCAAATGCGTCAAAATTATAATCTTTAGTAGGGTGGGGCCGCATTGGGGGGGGGGTCCAATTTTACAAAGTAAAACATTTTAATTTATTCACAAAGCATGTTATAATGTATGGTTTTACTCATATGCAGGCATTTTGACATATTGTTGATTCTTTAAAAGTGGTTAGACTTTGGACAATTCTTAGGTCTCACAAGAGGTTCAAAGTTTGAAGTAGTTTTATATCCCATATATAAAGAGTACTTTAATATCGTCTTGAGAACTGTAATGCTCAAATAGTGATAGGACTATAAAATCATACTGTTACAAAAAGGACTCTATGATAAGCACAAAATATCCAGAGAAAAAATCATTTTTTTAAATACAGGATCTGTTATAGTACATTGGCCAGATATTTTGTATATACATGTAACTCCAGAATGCTGATTTAATTATGACTATTGTTGCTCAGGTGAGCGATGTGACACATGGGCCTCTTGGTTTAATTTTTCTATTGCACCATCATTATAGTGGGTAAAAATGATTGGCATTCTAATTTCAAATTGAATTTTTTTTTAAAACTTATGAATAAATTTGACTGTTCAGTAGTTGATTTTGATTTACACGCGCAGCACAGTTAAGGCTGTCAATAAATTCCGTTCAGACAAAAAGTACGGGAAATGTGCATTATGACATCACATAACATTACAAACCTCGAAAGCACTAATTAATTCATTTATTAGCAAAATTAATTTATACTATTCTTTTTATTAAGAACAACGACTGCTATTACTTACAAATTCGATGTCTTTTATATCGTACACACTGAAAAATAAGCGAGAGGTCGTTCTCGCTGTACAAAAAAATATGACGTCATATGCTTCAAAATGACGCATTAAGTTAAGTCATTGAAGGCTATCATGCGGTTTTTTAGCGATGAAAAATAAATTCCATAGATTAACGGAAAATTATAAATGAATATTTTGTTTAACATTATTATTAGTAGAATGCTACCTATATAGTCTTATTTTCAATTTGTTATAATTAAGCATCGTATTAAGAGGCAACCTCGGTTTTGTATAAAATATCGTATATTTTAAAGCTGGGTACCTAAATAAATCACTTTATTGCAAGGGCATACACTTATCTGATCATGACAAACTTTTACATGTAAATTTGAAATATGCTATGTAATTTAAAAACTTCTAAGATCCTTGTGAAATCTCACAAATTAATTATTTTTTAATGAAATTAACACTGTGACCTTCAAAATTATTCAACATATGGATTATAAATTATGTTTTTTTCTAACAAATAATATTATCTTACAAAGTTCACAGCATTTTTTAAAATCTACTATCAAGTTATTTTACAATTCAGTTGTGAATTTTGACATGATTATGCCCTTGCAATATTCACATTTTTAAATGACCTCAAAACCACAAATACATCTGCTTGTACCATGCGACTGCCATATCACGTGACCACTATGAACATAAAATATTGTACTATTATATATATATTTCAGAAATATATTGCATTTGAGCGACTGTTATTGATTTTAAAAAGGACATGGCCGATGAACTAAAGTATACGTGTTTTCATTACAAAAATTCGCCGATATTTTTATTGGCCGCCTTAACTGTACTGCGCGATACAATAGAGTTACTTGTACGTAATTGAAGCAAATATTTTCATGATATATAATACAAACTAATTAACTCTTTTAAAGCCTCACAATGTATATCTTTAAACAACATCGCGCTAATGTTAATCTAATTAAATCGATTTCACAAGGATTCAACTTCTGTCCACCTGTGACTAAATACATGTATATCAAGTACCTATATGAAGTTATATAAGGCTAAACTACAATTATAACAACATTTGATCAGCCTATACTGGATTTCAAACGAAAATGAAAATGAGAAGGTTTTTTACATTACTTTTCTTCTGTTTTGGGCATGTCAATGTCATTTTAAGCCATGCCGATCTGAAAAACGTGGCGTATGCTAAATCGGTGACTTTAAGTTCCGAGCATTACACTCGAACCTACCCTGGGTCAAAGGCAGTCAACGGTCTTTTCTCTGACTTTGCTCACACAGCACAAGAGAAATCTCCTTGGCTGAGAATAGATCTTGGAGCAAATTACCAGATTCATGAAATTGAAGTATTCGCCAGATCTGACTGTTGTGGTATGTAATTTTTAGTATGCAGTTTAAAGTTTGCCAAACCATGAAATTGTTCATTTTAATTAGTTAATACACGTATAATAATATATATATTTTTTTTATAATTTTTAAACTTTTTTACCTCAATCAAAACATAAGTTTAACATGTTTGTATATAAATAAAAACAAAAGAATTTTAAGAATCTGGATAAGTAATTAATAAAACAATCTTATCGAACATTTTCAAAATACTTTTACTGTTGTCAAATTAATTGGTCACAAAAACTAAATTTTAATGAAAACGATTTATTTAAAACACTACTCCGAAACTTTTCCCAACAATGTGCTCAATTCATATTTAAAGATTTCTGGATAAGACAAACCAAACTTTCATGCTGATATTTTACGTATCTATAACAATTTAAAACAGTGGCATATACGTCCGATGGGCCAGGTGTGACAATAATATGTTATATTTCAATGTTATGTTAAATTGAAACACATGTCACTTTAAATAAACGATTTACTTACTTACTTACATTCATACACTACCATACTCAGCTTGGATTTGTAATAGTTTGTTGCATAAGAAAACGTTGTTGTGTCTCCGGAAAATCTTTTAACGTTTATTCTTATTACGCGAAGTTACAAATCAAAAAAGGTCTAAATGGGTTTCAGCTAAAACTACGTGTGTCTGAAAAATATAAAAAATAACTTACTGTATGAAATGAATGTGGGAATACAACTATCAATATACACTATCTCATTACTACAGTATAGTTATTCTTAAGATTGACACATTTTTTTAACTCATCTTATGCATATGTATAATTATACACACAAAAATTCTTTTCTTTTTGTTTTACATTCATGTGGGTTTTTGTATTAATTAGAACCTTTTCAATAAAAATGTCTTTACATGTATATGATTTCGTTAAACAGAAATGTACATGTACTTTTTTTGGAATTAGGTAAAATCCGTCCTGATTATTTTTTGTAAACAAAATAACACACAGACCAAAGGTTTAGCACATGAAAGACACAGTAGGAAATATAACGTATAGTGAACTGTTTTAGGATCTCAGCTGCACGACCTCGATGTTAGAGTCGGCCATACCATTAACAACCTACGTTTGTGTGGTCACTTTACTGGGTATACTACAGTTGGCGGGCGGATCCCAGTGTGGTGTCCTCAAAATACCACAGGAAGATATGTACAGATACAGGTTGTGGCCGGAACATCTAACGTGTTGAGTCCGGCGGAGGTCCTTGTTTGGGGTGTACATGTTCATTGAAACCAAAAACTCAAAAATAAATCTGTAAATCAAGGGTTTTTTCTTTATACAATAGAAGTATTCGTGCTTCATTTCTATAACCATTATATTACTCATTGCTTTGTCAGATTGAAGGTTATTAATTGTGTTACATCGATTATATTTTAATATTCCATTTGTTTTACCATTTGTGACAATACTTAGTAACGTCCTTTATAAGAACATCAACATCTAAAAGATGTTTCGATTGTTATAATATATCATCCATCAGATTTAACTTGTTAACTACGATATAGTCAAGAAAATTTCCATAAATTTAGCTTTAAATTGTTTACTATATCTTTGTAAAAAGCGGTTTTTATTTCAATGAGATCAATACATTCTAGAAATAGCCACTACCATCCGACCCTCACGAATTAAGCAATATTTCCTAACACTAAATTTAGTTGCATTTTTTTTAATTTTGTCTTTCTACACATTCTAAACATGTCGAAACAAAAAACATTCATATCCACATCCCAATGACGTATGAAGCTATTCATATGTATAACAAGAAGTGGAAATTGTACGGTTTTAGTGTATCAACGTAAAACAAACACGGTGTGGGTGTTGTTAAGGTGATTTAGCCAACTCTCAAATCAATGTGTCTCCTCATAAAGTGTCTCTTCAAATCATAAATTACACACACGTGCAGTGTATTCAGCATCAACAGCATGCAGCATATGCTTTACTTTTTTATAAGAGTCTCTTGTTGTTATGTTGGGTCATGTATTTCAGTACAATTTTTTTTCGGTAACATTATATTTGTATATAAACTTTTTTTTATCTAATGAACGAAAATGTAAGCACACTTTAACGATGACATGCAGGCAATTGATATCAATATATTTGTAAATACGAACTTCCATCCGAAATATGTTTACACGAAATTTGGATTCTGTTTTGAATTAATGTTAATTCATTTTTACGTTGGGGTTTACTAGTAAATGACCTTTCATCTGTTTCTCACGCTAAAGCCTATGTAGTTGTAAGAACATGTATACATGTACTTTCGAAAAATGAATTTTATAAATTTTAGATAACTAGAATTTGGAATTTTTAACAAACAGTATAACTACTTTGGTATTAATTATGCAGAGTGATCAGATTGACGATAGAACAAAGAAGATGAGCGAATAAGATGACCCAAATCCCAACTGGTTTAATTTATAATGCAATTTTGCAAATGAACGATTTATTACCGTAGTGAGTTAGAGTATTCCAAAAAACTCAAAGATAAACTAAACAAAATTGCCTAAGATTTAGTGATATCGAACCCTTAACCTAAAAAGACCTCTCCTATACGGGAATCGACGGACTGGTGTTCTACCCATTGATCCATTTCAGTGACAATAAAGTGCTTTCTTTAAATTCTATATGCGACTTTGGCCACGAATTTACGAAGTATTATTTTTCTAAAACGTTCAAAATAATAGGATACAAAATGATATTTAAAATGGGTCATCATTCCACGTTTTTGTTGATTGAAATTGATTCGTTTTCTATGCAAGCTTAATTAGACTATAACAAAATAAGCCCACTTTATGAAATGAAAGGCATTGAATATTTCCCAAGTATTTACAAATCGATGTTCTGTTAAATATACATGTACATTGTTTGGAACTAATTTTCGGAAAATTATCAGATATGTTAATATTTTTTCATTATCTTATCCATCTTAATATAGACATTTTACCCGCCTTGTTCCCCATTTTCTTAAAGAAAAAATGTATACAGCTGCAGATACTTTTGTTTACCTTTTTGCATTTAAAATTGGTTATTTATAAACGAAAAATATGGTTTGATTTTCAATAGTCTTTGTGAATAACGATGTTTCATATTTTTAATCCATTTAGTCCGTATGTCTTAATAAGAGGTATAGCGAACTAAATATACAATTTCGCCTCCTATATAATGCTTTTGTAGACATCAGGCATTTTTAATATTATACAATATTTAGTTTTTAAAAACCGCAAATTACACAATTACCATGTTGAAAGAGTCTTAATTTTCTTACACAACATCACTAAAATCTTAAGTTTTTTTTAGGGATATATATATATAGGAAAATAATTAATATGCAATAAAAAGTTGGATATTTGACTATTTGAACAACTACATGTATAGGCCAAAGAAATCCGATTAAAGTATGTTCTACAGGTATTGTAGTACACTTTTACATTGAATTAATTTTGGTTTAACGTGATCTTCGTACTGAAATTTAGACAGATATTTTAATTAGTGACTTTTATACTACAATCATGTATTTAGCCACATACACTGAGCCAATGTTCTCAGTGTTCACCCAGTATAATTCTTTACTATATATGAAATAAACAGATTTATTTGTCTTGCCGTCGGGGTGACTGATTTCCAATTAACTTTTAAGTAGTTGAGAACGATGCATTGATCTTGACCTCTGGTTGCGACCAACCACCTTGACCTTTGCTAGATATCACGAACACTTCCTGTTTGGTTATTTTAGTTTCCCGATAGAAATGACGTTACACTTTTAGAAGAGAAAATTATATGAAAATTATGTTTCATTTGGATTGCTTAAGGTGGATCACTACACCTTGAAATATTTTCTCAAATCAGCAGAAAATTACTTATAAATTATGATAGATATCATAATGGATAAGAAGTATTCAAGTCAAATAGGCAAAAAATGTGCAATTTTGGATGAAAAATTTCAGTTTTTGAAAATTTAATTCAGTAAACATGAACAAAAAGCTCCAGGCGGATTCGAACTTATAATCTGAACCCCAATACTTTAACCACTACGACGATATACAACCCAATCGAACGATATAAACAGTTTAACAAAGCATTTAAATCGCCACCTTGTGACGTACTGTCTTAAAAAGTAGTGTAGGTGTAGTGAGGTACCTTAATATTTAAAACAATGTCAATAACAAAATAAACAGCAAATGTAAAGTGAGTACAACCTGTCAAAGGAACAATCTAGATATCAATATTCCGACGACTCTGGCTGTTTTCTCAATTATCAATTTGGCAATTTTGAGTGTTTTTCTTTTGAAAATATCACTAAAGACTAATATTAATCACAAACATTGGCAATCATATATTAAAATTCAATTCTATGTAAGAATCAAAATTCGGTGGCCAAGCATAGTCATGGATTTTCCTCATACTTTACAATTTAATAGACTTTGATGAGTAAAAATGTCTAACACCATTTATTTGTTGCTATGTGGTCCCGTTGCCATGGTAACAGAGGGTAAAGATGTAAAAATGGCATTTTAATGCTTATTTGAGAATATATTGTGAGTAATGTGCACAACTTGGGGTTTCCAGAGTAGAATATATTCTTAAAAGATAGAAAAACATTCATGGAGAAACGCATATTGTTAGAGCGTTTCCATGGTTACTAAACAGCAATTTAAAAATATGTTTTCTTCATTTCATTTTAATAAAAAGAGCAAATCTTGGATTTTTTGGCAAACGCTATTATGATTGTGCAATAAAGAATTTAAATATGAAAATTTAAAACCGTTGCTATGGTAACAAACTTTAAAATAAGGTAAATTACAATATTTTAAGGTATATTTGAATGGATATTTTTCACTTAAAATGGATAAATATATAAAATCAATTGGTGAGAAAAAATCAAGTATGTCCTAAACTTTAATGACAATCGAAAAAAATCTGTCATTTTTTTAAAAATAAATGCAGTTGCTATGGACTTTTCAAAAAGTAAGAATTTCTGTGTGATTTTTTACGCAACTTAATTTTCCATAGCAACAACACTTCCCTGTTGCATAAAAAAGCCTTTTGTAGTATATAATAAAATTATTGATATATTTTTACAAGTTTAAACTGAAACAATTGCAAAATCAGGGATAAAAGCATATCAAAACCATCTTTAATTTCTCAGTTTTTCCTATTTTTTGGCCTTGTTGCCATAGCAACGGATGTCAATTTTCATAACAAATAAATATTGTATGGACATTGATTAGGATGTAAACATTTAATGGTTTCCCATTTCGGCTTTTTAAAAAACCGCAAAAAACTGATTTCAAAAATTTGTAACGGTTTCCATGGTAACATTTTAAAATTATTGGTTTCTCCATCAATTTTCTGATATAATTAAAAAATTGAAAATAGGACAAAGGCTGTTTTATGTCTTTCATAGTTTACACATTAGTGGGCAAAACCTTCTAATATGGCTTCAATGTAGCTAAGTTTTGCTATTTTTCCATCTTTAGCCTTGGTTACTATGACAACGGTTACCCCCAGCAACCAACTTTTAGTGGGGTTTTTTGTGTTTTACACCTAGGTGTGTCTATGTATAAAATATAAGGAAAATTGGTGACTATGCGTGGCCAGACCCTTTTATAAATCTTTGATTCTTACATAGAATTGACCTTAAGCATGCGCAGAAAAATATCAATTTATTGTTTTGGCGTTTCGTCGCGGGTAATTGATTTCAGATAATTGATAATCTTATTCTATCTGTGCTGTTGATGAGTAGATATATCAGTTACAGAATGTTAAAATTTTCAGATTATTATATTTCGTAATTTTCGAATTATTCGATTTATTAGGGTGAATGAAGACTTAGATGTTTTGTTAAGTGTATATTTTAACAAGATATCCTATAATAGTTTTATATGCGTGGCCTAGTGGTAATTAATACGAAGGTCTTGCGATCGCAGGATCGATTCTATCAAGTAATAAATATTTTTTTTTACTTAAATCATGCTCAAAATTATCACGATTCAGAATATTAACTGACTTTATACGCAGAGTTATATGCATGTAAAATTCATTTCTCGATGCAGATTTCCTAACTTTATGGCAAATCAGTGGTTACATAACATAACATGAATAGCAACTGCTCTGCTGGCTTATTTTCCATGATGCGCAAGCGCTCATCATGGAATATATGCCAGCAGAGCAATTGCTATTAATAACGCCATGTTCACAAAATAACGTTGTTTATTTCTTAAATGTTCAAGTATCATTATGTTATGTTTAAGTATCATCACGTAATGTTGAAGTATCATCATGTAATGTTGAAGCATTATCATGTAATGTTGAAGTATCATCATGTAATGTTGAAGTATCATCACGTAATGTTGAAGTACCATCACATAATGTTGAAGTATCATCACGCAATGTTGAAGTATCATCATGTAATGTTGAAGTACCATCATGTAATGTTGAAGTATGATATCATCACGTATTGTTGAAGTATCATAACGTAATACTGAAGTACCATCACATAATGTTGAAGTATCATCACGTAATGTTAAAGTATCATCACGTAATGTTGAGGTACCATCACATAATGTTGAAGTATCATTAAGTAATGTTAAAGTATCACCACGTAATGTTGAAGTATAATGTTGAAGTATCGTCATGTAATGTTGAAGTATCATCATGTAATGTTGAAGTATCATCATGTAATGTTGAAGTACCATCACGTAATGTTGAAGTATCATCTTGCAATGTTGAAGTACCATCATGTAACGTTGAAGTACCATCAAGTAATGTTGAAGTACCA
Source organism: Magallana ariakensis (assembly GCA_020458035.1). Taxonomy (NCBI): domain Eukaryota; kingdom Metazoa; phylum Mollusca; class Bivalvia; order Ostreida; family Ostreidae; genus Magallana; species Magallana ariakensis. Next base: position 15,760,523 of record CM035813.1, on the reverse strand, counting down.
TCATGTAATGTTGAAGTATCATCACGTAATGTTGAAGTACCATCATATAATGTTGAAGTATAATTATATAAATAGTGCCTGTTTGGGAGGGTAACAGTTGAAATTGACACCCCGAGAAAACATTCGCGTCGGTCGACAATGGTTTTCTCGGGGTGTCAATTTCAACTGTTACCCTCCCAAACAGGCACTATTTATTTTATTATACTGAATGTCTTAATTTTAGAGAAAATTTTACTGTTTTTATATAGAAATGACGTGAATTTAACTGCGAACCGTACGCGCAGAGTTTACGCGCATGTAACAATTCGTTCTGTCAGCCTGTTGCCAAGCGTGTTGCTAACGCTGAGGGTAAGAGAACGGATTGTCAACTGCGTCTAAACCAATCAGATTTCAGTATTTAATATGAAAGTATAATAACATGTAATGTTGAAGTATCGTCATGTTATGAAGATTATCAACAGGCAGTTGCGGCGTTCCATATTTTACGCTTATTTTCTTGCTTAGTCATCGATTCGTTTTCCATTCAATAGTTTGTACACAAAACACAATACACAGTGACTATTTGGCACACACAATGTCAATATATATAACGTTCTGGTTCGTGTACTCGAATACTCTCCGATACCTACTACCCCCCTGCGAATGTTATTGTCATTGAAATTTAGACCACGTGGTTTTATTTGACTCTTGCAGTTTCGCAGTAAAAATCGTGCCTCGTGTTTATAGTCTATTTCCTAATATCTAGATACTTGTAGTCAAATATAAAATCCAGACATTTATTGATTTTAAACTTTATCTTCATTAATTGGTGAATAAAATGAGTTCTACAAATAAATGTGATAATAAAAAATATATGTTTTTTTCTGCTATTGCAACACATTACATGCTTAGTAGCGATTCCCCCTCAGGATTAATTTTCGATCCGAGTCTAAACTAGTAATAGCATCAAAAGTAAAACAGACTATACTATTTTATGCAGAATGTTCCATTAAAATTATGGCTCGATATACTAAGTTTTAACCCAGATAGCAGGACGTCATTGGACCTTTGTTGGGCCAACAATGCTGCTTATGTTGGGCCACCGTATGCATTTAACATTGGGCCAGCGGCAATCCCTTAATCGGACCAACTTGTTGGCTTATTGTTGGGCCAATGTAACAGACAATATTGGGCCATTGTTGGGCCACTGTATTCTTTCAATATTGGGCAAACGTCACTTTTGTACGGTTGGGCAATTGTAAGCAATTAACACTGGGCCAACCGCAATTTGCTCATCGGCCCTTAATCGGACCAACTTGTTGTCTTATTGTTGGGCCAATGAAACGAACAATATTGGGCCATTGTTGGACCACTGTATTCTTTCAATATAAGACAAAAAATACCTGAGCAAAAAGAAAAGAGTAAAATATAATTAAATTGTAACATTTTATTGCTCATGAATGCACTTTGTGAAGAAAACATTTATAAAAAAAAAAACAAGAAGTTAATGCTCACTTGTAGTAAATACATGAATGGTTTTATCCCTGCTCTGATGTGAATGCACAAGTTCAGTAAACCTAAGATATCAATTAGCAAGTCTAAGAAAACAAAGAGGGTAAAACCACAGGTATGCCATAGTATTTTTCAAAATATCAAAAATTATGCACTGCCTCTTTCCATCTGCTCCCTCTCCCGAGTCTCCTTCTCCTTATTTTCTTCTCTGCGGCAGTGCCTGTTACTCCCTTCCCCCTCTTCTTGGCATATTATTCCCATTGATATTGTTCTCAATGTCCTTTATTATAGAATCAGCCGTTGCTCTGTTTTTTCGAACAATCTCTAAAACTGTAGTATTTAGTATTTAAAAACATTTGTTACTTTTCTCAGTAAAGAGTAAACATATATTACGATTAAATTTATAAGTACATGTATAAGCTTTTAAATAAGAATTTAACAAGAATAACAAGTCATTGAGTTTACATCATTCTATGTGTATACAGTACTAAAATAACTGGTAAATAACCTTTTAAATTCTACTTACTTTCAATGACTGTCCTTTAAGACAATCCTTGGAGGAAAAGTTTTTCCCTTTCCCATAAATAATTACGATTTGGATGCAGACATGCAAGGTATCGGTCTCATTACTCTCATGTCAAACTGATGAAAAATGGCGCAGGTACAATATTACGAAAAGTAGCCCGGATGTTGTTTACCCATGATGCTTAGCCAGATTCACGACATTGGGCCAACCCAGGGCCGATGGTAACCCCGCAACAAATACTACAAGAGTTTTATGATATAATGCCAACAGTTAGCCCAACATTGGCCCCTATAACACAAAACCAACTATCAATATTTCATGTTGGACCACCGTTGGCCCAACAAAGATAACCCAACGGCGATAATACAACCATATTGTGAGATTGGGCCAACGATGTGCTGCTATCTGGGAATATACAACAGACACCCATTCTTTTTTTTAAAAAGCAGGGTATCGCACACCAAAAGCATAAAACATGGCTATGATTTTATTAAGCAACGAAATGTTTATATTTTCAACCACGTGCAGTGGTTAAACACGAACGATAACTCTGTCTTATCAAAGTTTAGTTTAAATAACCGCTAGATGATAAAATAAGACACATATCTTTATATATTTTCATGTTTTAACATAAATCAAAGTTGTATATGTTATGAAAAACGACCAGAACACTTATACTTCCGCTCGAAATTTCACAGGAACTGTACAAATCTTTGGGAAGTTTCGTGAACTTTCATTCGAGCATCTCTGGATTTATTACATACTTAGCAACGATAAAGAAAACATTCCGAACACAATCGCAGGGGTGTACTAGGGCGATGCAGTGAACCATGAAAACAATCAGTACAGCGTGAATTTCAGTTTCAAATCTATAGACAAATAATTATGCAAACATAATTAAATTATTTGAAATCCATTTAAAGTTGTTTTTTTTAATATGCTTGAGTGAAAAATAATTCTATGACAATATTCGCGTTAACGTTTTGATAATATTTAATTCAACGATTTTTTATTCTCCATTCACATGTACACCCCAAACAAGGACTTCTGCGGGACTCATGAAGTTTGAATTTCCCGCCACGATCTGAAGCTGTACATATCGTCCTGTGGTGTTAGAAGGACAAAACACTGCAATCCTCTGACCGGTTGAAGCATGTCCCGTAAAATGTCCACAGAACTCCATATCATAAATGGTCTCTCCAACTCTGATATCAACATCGTGTAACTGATTACCTAAAGATAATGAATACATGTACGTGTATATTCAACAAGCGACTTTTTAACAATAAAATGTTTTCTTCGGTGATTCATGAGGGAAGCAACATTGCAGAAAATATACATACTATAGTAACCCGCGTTAGCAAGTTATGTTAATTTTTTCTGCATTGATCGCTAATTTCATAGCCCGCATTAATCATCAAAGACAGCATTTTGGTGTTTATATTTACTTCTCTATTTTAAAGAATGATATGATTAGTCTAAAAGAGTAAGTAAAGTGGTCTATCTAAATAATTGTTAATGAACATCAGGATGTTAGATAGAATAATTAGCTTATTATTCTTATATGCAAATTTAAATATCTGACATCATCATGATTATTTCGTGATTTTCATTTATACAGTTGCTGCAGGTTTCGGTCATCGATAAACTGTTATACTCTGTCCCAAATTTTTGCTTCCACCACTTTTTGCTTGATATCTTAATAATCATGAATACCTTTGTGCTCAAACTACGTTCATCCACTAATATGAAAAATGTCCAGATTATCTGTTTTGAAACGCCCCCTCTACCGCTTCAGGTTTCAATACACATCCCAAAATAGAAAGTATATGGGGATTTTGCATTGCATCAGCCATTATTAAGCCCAGATGATAACGTTGAAAAATTGTGTGAGGTGTCCCGAGTACTTCCGAATGGAGGAAAGATGTAAACATTTCCCATTATAAATCTCCGTAAGAAATTTAATTTCGTTCCTGTGAACTTTTATGAGTGAAAAATGATAATTTGTCAATGAAGATATCTTGGATATTTTCCCTTTTATCGATTTCAAAAGCATATCTTTCACGGTATGTGTATTTTTATTAAAAAACATTAAAAAGTGATGGAAGCAATAACCTGGGACAGACTTTAAGAACTGGATCGTGTAGATTTCAGTTCTCTTTGTTTCTACAGAACCATGAATCACATTCGGTTTTCTTAAGAAATAGCGGAAAAAATGTTCGGTAGTTGTAACTATATATATATATATATATATATATATATATATATATATATATATATATATATATATATATATATTTATACACACATGTATGTTTTACCGTTAAAAGTTTTATCAAATAATGACAGTATATATGCTTACCAAGTTGGTCGGATCTAGCAAAAACTTCTATTTCATGTATAAGGAAGCCTGTCCCAAGATCTATCCTCAGCCACGGCGATTTCTCTAATGAAGTGTGGGCTATATCAGAAAGAAGACCATTGACAGCATTCGATCCCGGGAAGCTACCATTTGGAAAATTAGAACTTAGTGTCACTGGTTTTGAGTATGCAACGTTTGTGAAGACAGCATGGCTTGAGATAACATTCACATGAAAAACACAAATAAGTGCAGCTACTAACAACGAGCGCATGGCGAAGACTCGTAAAATTATCAGTAGCTTAGCCAGTGTTATATACCATTTCTGTTAATGATGTTGTGGCTATCTGACGAAAAATTCATGTCCTTGAAACAGATGTTTGGTGTTCGTCGTGAATCGTATTACAGTAAAATTTGCTAAATGCGGATGTTGTGCATCCCGGCATGTTGTCCAATCCGGCGAAATGAATCAGTCCCTTGACATTTTCTATATCATTTTATGTTTAAATATTCTTATGCAATCCGGATTTAGTCTATTCCGTAAACCGGCCATGATGAAAAGAAAATAAGGATGACTTCTGCCAGTTTAAAGAACAGGAAGAAATGAATACAAACACAAGGTTTGTTATGAGGAATAAGGTTCAAGAGAATAAAAGGAAAGAAAGGTTTACTCCCTGGAATGCTAAAGGATTGGTTGCATTTATCATGTTGGCAATTTATCTGATATACCCCCTCCTCACCCCCACCCCCCGAATAAAAAATAAGCACTATCTTCATATAATAAAGCGCCATCTTCATATCATAAAGCACCATCTTCACATAATAAAGCACCATCTTCACATGAAATAACCACAGCATAATATAATAAAGCACCATCTTCTCGTAAAATAACCACATAAGGCAGCTATGGCGTTTATAAAACTGCTCATTGTTAATGTACTGTGATCAGAAGAGCGCCCGACAATCGGTGCGAATCCACTCGGTGCGAATTCACTCGGGCGAACATGAAACATCTCAGCGCGAACTAGGGATTGGAGCGAAACCACCCGGATTCGTTTTACATGTACTGTATATTGTTGTTTGGACTTTAAAGGGGCATGGTCACGATTTTAGTCAAATTCTATTTTTCTGTTTTTATTATTTACAATGCTTAAGGAATGCATTTCCAATGACCAAATGAAATTGGAGAGTCAGTAGTGAAGTTTTAAGCAAGATACAGGGCTCACAATTCTTTGTAATGTAAACAAGGCTCGTGCCCTGTGTTTGTTTACATAAGTTTAATATACCGGTAAAAAATCTTTTTCAAGCTGATTTTTCATATTCTTACTCATTTTAAGCATATATAAACAGATTATAACGTTTACAACATTCATTTTCGTTCTTAAACTGGAGTTTTCACTTCAACGTTCAAAATGTAAACAAAAGCTTTGTTTACATAGCAAAGAATTGTAAGCTCTGTAACTCGCTTATAACTCAACGAATGACGCTCAAATTTTGGTTGCCTATTAAAAATGCATTACTGAAGCATTGTAAACGTTAAAATCGGGAAAAAAAATTTGACCAAAATCGTGACCATGCCCCTTTAATGGGTCGTTCACGTTTTGTATGTTTATAATTGTTAAATTCTTATCTATATAATTATACATGAAAAAGAAATAAAATAGCTTCATTTTATTAAGAGAGTACAAGAAATCATTGGCTTATCTCATCAAAAGCAGTTTAATCTTGTATCACCAAGTAAACGATAAGTGTCTCGTCACATCATTTCTATACCTATCCCATGTTTGTTTATGGTGGGTTTTTTCCAGTTCTATAAGTAGAAATTAAATTCTTATTCGAAGTCCAAAAAAGTGATTGTCTTAAATTTAAAAAAGTATACATTTAATTTATATTTCTTCAATATACCTCCATAGACACAGACAAATACATGTATATCTTGTGGGAATTGAGGCTCATTTTAAGAATAAGGTACCTTACTTTGAAACAAAGTTGCAACTTGGATAAGCAAGCTTAGACCTGGTTGTAGAGAGGACACCAATGAACCCCTTTCATATTTTTTCAGATTTTAAATCTTCAAACTAAGTCCGCTGTATCTGCGCAGTTCGACAGCTGTTCTAAGCGATAAACAATGCATTGTCCTGTTCTTGTATGTGTGATAATGTGTTATTTTAATGGTCATAATTAAAGAAATAAAATATTTTAACATTTACATACTATATACTAATTTCACTAAGCATGAACTTACTAATTTAACATTAGAGTTATCTTTCTTAGCTTATTTTAATATTCATTAGGACCAGTTTTAGATAAGAACTAGTTTAGAGGTCAGTGACATTCTATTGGTCATAACAAGTATTCTTGATTTCTATTGGTAATCCTAGGGTCAAATTCCTAGAGAGTTCAGTCTGTATTTTGTATAATTCAATTTTACTCTAGCATTCGAAGAGTGAAGGTATCAAAGTGATTTACATTGTAATTAATATAGTTCAAGTTATTTCAATTGGACACAATAATGACCTTGGAAAGTAAGTTCTTTTATTAATATTTCCATTTAACATTTGCTAGTAAGAGAATGAAAGTTTTTGTGCAAGTGATTGAATTATCAAGTATAAAGTATATATATATTTAAAAAGTATGTGAGAGGTTAATAAGCAAGTTGTTTTAATAATGTATAATTACAATGTACACTGAGCTATAGAAATTAATAATGAAGTGTTATATATAGATTTAATATAAATCTGACCGATAGATATCTATATATATTGTTGTACATGTACTTAGATTGAACAAGTGCCTTATTGTATATACAGGTCAGAGCCAATGCTATATAGATTGCTGATTATCTAATAGATAGTAATCATCACTTGAATCCACAATTCGGTAACTATTGTAATTTTTGTGTTTATTGAGAATTTGATATATATTCAAATATTTACAATTTGGGAAAATAGGAATTATTTCCCTTGAAGAGTAAATTCATGTAAATTGGCTATCAGTGTAATATTTTAGATTTTATGGTTGATGATAAATACCGTATGTCTATATATGTATTATTTATAAATGTGATAAAATATTTCTTATTGTTATTAGATATTGATGATAATGTATATATTTTGCAGGGTGTTAAATAAATATACCGTTGATATCACAATTTGAACCCACAACGACTGTGTTTTGTTTATTGACGAAACAAACCCACGGTTACATATGCATACTTTTCAAACAAAATGAAATGTCATATTAATTGCTATAAAAACCGTCACATAGGTATATAAACCCTTCGATTTCGTTACACCCGATTGCACACCTGAAACTCGTGGCCGACGTGTAATATTCCTTTCGTGGTCTTTGGATTTTATGCATTTATTTCTTATTTTATGTCATTGCGTGTGCATATTCTGTTTGTAAGTAATGCATTGACCTGTTTATTTGATGTTAGTATTCTACTGTCTTGAAAAAAGTGCGTAAAATTTGATAATTTCATCGCGACCGAGCAACACGGCGAGGCAAGACGTACGTCCACACAGGCGAGACCTCTACAGCGAAATACTTTAAACTGTTATATAGGGGGTTGTAGGGATAGCGGATATGGCGGAGAGCGTTGTTTCACCTACTCTCATATGATTAGATAAGGTCAGTCAAAACAGGGTATCACTATGTTTTACTGTGAACTACTATAAAAAAGTTTTAGCTATTCAAAGAATTGAATTTTACGCAAAATGAATAGGCCAATATCACGAGCAGGGGCTATACCAGTACTAATTTGTACTATACAGAAGTTGTTCAATCTCTTGTTAAACCAATAAAACATAAAAAAAAAGTTTTGTACTTTTCCTTAGATTTATTTTTTTATAATTCAGCATACACAAATAACATTAGCAACATAGTAGAAGTTCTTTTCATATAAAGCATGCAACATCTAGTGTTAAAAAAAGTGTAAAGGACAGGTAATTCTGTTCGACTGTCAACCATGCGAAAGAGGGTGGGGCTAAGCCTAACTATAAGAATTATGAATATGCAAGACAAAATATGTACCCTTTAATATATAAATGCCATGGGTCATAAAAAGTTGTAAGAACAATTTTTATCATATTTTTATATGTAAAGCTGTATCAAAATAAACTACACAATAAGTACATACTTATTTCATAGAATCTACCTACACTGTGAGATTGGGTCACTACCAACAACACTTTTAACTGCTTTTTACATTAAATATAAAAAATCTTAAAGAGAGATAAAATGTGTGTATACATAACATAACAAAAAGCAACATAAGATTACACTTCAGTAACAATATTCAAATGAAAAAAAAAACAATAAAGATAGGGAAATTTGTTTATATCTCTGGCTATGTGTAGTAATTGCACATAGATTTAATGTAACAATCCATAAAAACCACATAATATTGCATTCGTTAACATTTCAAAGTAAATATATAACAATGATTACAAAGCATTTATTCTTAATTTTATATCGTTATAATATATATACTCAACATACAAAATTCAACCATTTAAATCTTTGTACGCATATATAGTTTTAAGGAAGCACATGAATTTATTTCCATAGAAAATAACTGTAAATGAGTTCTATCCCCTACAAAGTGACCTTGAGAGAGAGTTCTCTGACCTCTTGTTGTTATGGTAACTCTCTTTGGGTCACTCTGCGGGTCCCTAATGGCAAGATGGGTACATAGCACATCTATTTAAAGTGCACTTGAAACTCTTGCAATGCCCTCGATTCCAGAAATATCACTTTTTTATCTTGACCAATTTCTGCCTCTCTGAAGATATTTTGAGCATTTGATCAAATGGACAAGCATTAAGTAATAAAACATGTATGTGCCTGCAAGCAGGGGATTCATACTACTCAGGGATATAAGTACATTTTTTCTCACTTACTCTGATGATATAGTGTATTGCATACCTACTAAGCTATTTCAACAATTCTTGCATAAAAGACTTAACATTTACTGTTTCCATGGAAACGTATCTACATTTGTTTCAGCACCATTTTGAAATAAGAACTTGTTCTGTGGCTTTCAGATCTTTGAAGTTTCGGTAATGACAATGCTACGTGTGACAGGAAACACAAAATGTCCATCGAAATGATGAAAAAATGAATATAAATATAAATATTACGCCACACATTAATTTGAAAAAAGGAAACACCTAGAGAAATGCTGTCATTTAGTCGACATGTACACAGAAGGGGCTGCCGGGGATTTGCTGATCTCCCCACTTGACCACCAGCATGTAGTCGCCACGTTCACGCACAATATAGTTAATTTTATACACGTAACCTCCCTGGTTTTTGACACACAGTTCCTCACACGGTCCTTTGGGGCCCATCATTCCCACAAACATCATGTTGTTACCTGAAAATAGAGGTCAAAGGATCAGCAGTCATATTTCATGTGAACATGACTTGTATATAATTATACTTCATTGAAATAATCTTTATGTAGCCTTAAAAGTTCTGTCAACTGCAAGGCAAATGATAAAACATTGTTCCTAACCATCAGAAACAAAAATAAAAAAAAAACAAGAGGCCCATGGGCCACATCGCTCACCTGAGCAACAATAGGCATGATAAAATCAGCTTAATTGAGATCGACATAATACAAAATATCTGGACAATGTAGTAATACATGTAGATATTCTTATGTTTATAATCAAGTCCCTTTTTTGACAGGATGATTTTATATTCATATCACATGTTGAGCATCGCAGTTCTCAACAAGATCCTAGACAATTTTTTATACATGGGATATAAACCTACATCAAACTCTGAACCCCTTGTGAGGCCCAAGAATCGTCCAGGGGCAAAAGTCTTAACAATTTTAAAGAATCACAAATTGGCAAAATGTTTGCATATAAGTAAAACCATATATATTATAACATTTCAGTTTTTGTGAATTAAAAATGTTTTCCTTTGTAAAATTGGATCCTGAATGTGGCCCCACCCTACTCCTCAAGATTTTTATTTTAACGAATTTGAATCTACACTACCCAAGGTTGCTTTTACTAAAGTTACAAATTTTCTAGACAAATGGTTTTGTAGAAGATTTTTCTCCATATATTCCTATGTCAAAAATTTGTCTTCCTCCCCCCTCCCCATTGTGACCCCATCCTACCCCCGGGGATCATGATTTGAACAAACTTAAATCTACCTAGTCCTTACCTGAGGATACTTCCACATAAGTTTCACCTTTCCTAGCTACTTAGTTTTAGAGATTTTAAAGATTTACTCTATATATTCCTATGTAAAAATTCGATCCCCATTGTGACCCCACCCTACCCCCTGGGGTCATGATTTTCACATCTTGATTCTACACTAGCTGAGGATGCTTCCACATAAGTTTCAGCTTTCCTGGCTGATTAGTTTCTGAAAGGAAGATTTTTAAAGATTTACTCTATAAATTTCTATGTAAAAATTTGACCTCCCCCCATTGTGGCACCACCCTACACCCGGGGGTCATGCTTTTCAAAACTTTGAATCTACACTAGCTGAGGATGCTTCCACATAAGTTTCAGCTTTCCTGGCTGATTAGTTTCTGAGAAGAAGATTTCTTAAGATTTACTCTATATATTCCTATGTAAAAATTTGACCCCCCCCATTGTGGCACCACCCTACTCCCAGGGGTCATGATTTGAACAAACTTTGATTCTACACTAGCTGAGGGTGCTTCCACATAAGTTTCAGCTTTCCTGGCTGATTAGTTTCTTAGAAGAAGATTTTTAAAGATTTACTCTATATATTCCTATGTAAAAATTTGAGCCCTCGTTGTGGCCCCACCCTACTCCCTGGGGTCATGATTTTCACAACTTTGATTCTTCACTAGCTGAGGATGCTTCCACATAAGTTTCAGCTTTCCTGGCTGATTAGTTTCTGAGAAGAAGATTTTTAAAGATTTACTCTATATATTCCTATGTAAAAATTCAACCCCCATTGTTGCCCCATCCCACCCCCGGGGGTCATGATTTTCACAACTTTGATTATTCACTAGCTGAGGATGCTTCCACATAAGTTTCAGCTTTCCTGGCTGATTAGTTTCTGAGAAGAAGATTTTTAAAGATTTACTCTATATATTCCTATGTAAAAAATTGACCCCCCATTGTGGCACCACCCTACCCCCGGGGATCATGATTTTCACAATTTTGAATCTACACTAGCTGAGGATGCTTCCACATAAGTTTCAGCTTTCCTGGCTGATTAGTTTCTGAGAAGAAGATTTTTAAAGATTTACTCTATATATTCCTATGTAAAAATTCAAGCCCCCATTGTGGCCCCACCCCACCCCCGGGGGTCATGATTTTCACAACTTTGATTCTACACTAGCTGAGGATGCTTCCACATAAGTTTCAGCTTTCCTGGCTGATTAGTTTCTGAGAAGAAGATTTTTAAAGATTTACTCTATATATTCCTATGTAAAAATTTGACCCCCCATTGTGGCACCACCCTACCCCCGGGGATCATGATTTTCACAATTTTGAATCTACACTAGCTGAAGATGCTTCCACATAAGTTTCAGCTTTCCTGGCCAAATGGTTCTTGAGAAGAAGATTTTTGAAAATTTTAAAAAGAGCGTGGTCCTTAATTTTCATAACTTTGAATCCCCTTTGCCTAAGGGTGCTTTGTGCCAAGTTTGGTTGAAATCGGCCCAGTGGTTCTGGAGAAGATGTTGAAAATGTGAAAAGTTTACGGACAGACAGACGGACAGACAGACAGACAGACGGACGACAGACAAAATGTGATCAGAAAAGCTCACTTGAGCTTTCAGCTCAGGTGAGCTAAAAAGTAAATACATGTATAACTGGCATGATTTCTTCATGTGCTAATAGAAAATTTGACTTTTATACAACATTACCTATTCCTGAAACATGAACTATTTTAAAAGCCTAATTTCTATGAAGCTACAATGTTAACTGTAACAACCCCCTGACATCTACTCATTGACTGGTTGCCGCCCCACACTTACCGGACTGTGATGTGTCCACACTGAATGTGGCCTGCTTTCCACGGAAGGCTTTCTTCAGCCCCATTCCCTCGGCGGTACACCGGCTGGCGTCTGACTGGAACTTCTGAAGTCCGCTGAACTTGCTCATCACGCTGGTCTTCGTGACAGTTTCCACAACGACTGAAGCTTGCTCATGGTAACCACTGGGCTTTCCTTGACCTTAAAAATACAATTCAGTATATTTACATGTCTAAATCTCTTACAAATACAAAGATAAATGAAGGAAAACATTAAGATCTTGTACGTCTTTGTTTTTAACAAGTACAGTGGTTTCACCAATATTTGTTTTATACCAATTTTTGTACATGTAGACTTCGTTGTTAAGCTGGTCCAAAAATTCATACGTTCTTTAACGTGCAATTTCTAATAATGCATGGTATTGATAAGATTCTTGTCCACAAATTTTCATTAAATCCATGAAAACTGATCCAATAAATATTGATAAAACCACAATTATGCCCCCCAAAAAGATAATATAGTGTTGAAGATAAATACCTTCAATCTTGGCCTTGAATGGGCTACCAGCTATATTGACTCCGGCGTATCTAATGGTGATCATGTAGTCCCCGGGGGCGGTGGGACTGTAGGTAAACTCATAGCCCTCATCCACTTCCTTACACTCCAGTTTGACCTTGGAAGGACCTTCCACAGTGACAGCTAGGGCACCTGCTCCAGCATTACAGGTATTGACCACGAACTTACAGGTCTGACCTACAAAGAAAGAAAAACTGCTATACTGTGAGGTTCCAAGATTTTTCCCAAAAAATTGTTTGGAACAAAGGCCATAGAGTACATGTTATTTGACATAGGGCAAAATAATTTGCTTCTTTAAAGTTATAAAAGATTGTTGGTTTAAATATTTGTTTAAAAATTGTTTAAACCAAAGGGCATAGAGTGACTGCACAAAAGTTGCTTATATAAAGTTATAGCAAATGGAGGTAGAGTAAAATTCAGCATCCTTGACATAAAACATACTATTTACAGATATGTGCATCAAGACCCCTTACCTGTCTGTCCGGTACGGAGTCCATCCCCTGAGGCGGTCACCATTCCTGGGTCAGCGTCCACCTTACCCACCAGCACCCTGAATGGACTGTCTGGGATGTCACAGCCATCAAAGGTCACAAACACGTTGTGAACTCCGTTTTCCCGAGGGATGAATCTCACTGCGTACTCTCCTGTAAAACAACAGTACAACATTGTGAAACTCTTACATTGTGAAACACATTATCTAATGATTATTTTTCTCTCCATGTAAATGTTGACACCTACCATCATCAATTTCTTGAATAAGAGCCTCTTCTTCTGTTCCAGATGGGGAGATAACTCTAGCCCTAAGTTTTCCTTTTGAAGCACCATTGTAATTGACCACAAAAGCTGCTGGTTTTCCAACCTGAAAACATCAACCTTTTTTCAACACAGAGTTCTCACATAGACCACAGTTTATGCATAACAATTGTGTGTCAAAACATGTTTCTCTATTTTTTCTCTGTTAAGATTCCAACACTGACCTGTAGTCCCTTCTGTTGAAGTGCTGCCACGGACAGTTTACGAGCGTCCCCGATGCTTGGGGTGATGTACACCTTGAAGGGGGATTCTGGGATATGCTCATCATTGAATTTGACGGAGACCAGGTACTCGCCGGGCTCTGTTACGATGTACTTCACACCACAAGACCCGTCCTTACGGTCGTCAAAGTCCAGCTCGGCCTTAGAGGGACCCTCCACAGCAATAGACAGACCTCCAGCTCCAGCCTCTCTGGTGTAGATGTTGAACTCACCTAAAAACATAGAGGATTTTTTATCTTTACTGTCAAAACTAAAACAATCAAAAACAGGAGAATAAATTAGGCAATAATTTCATGAAAATTCCAATGATTATTTCAGGCTGACAAAATATTGCTTGGAATAAAATAAAACAATTACATAGCTCATAAAGAAAGCTTATCCATAGGCAATGCATGCTGCCTTATTAATGTTTTATGCACAATGTTTGTTTAGGTTAGAATAAGACTTACATGGCTGGTTGATTTCTCCCTTCTCCAGACCTGGTCCGGCAGCATGGACTTTGTGAGATCCACCTCCAGTGATAGGCCCAACGGTAAACTCAAATGGACTGCCTGTTATATAAACAGACCTTTATTAGCATATAACACAGTACATGTTGAAAGATTCTTTTCAAAAGATGCATAAAATTACTCTTCTTTTGTTTCCTAAAGTCAGTCTTTTGTTTCCTAATGTCAGCTTCCACCAGAAAGTCAAAAGTTAGCCTGTTTTGTACAAATGACCTTGACCTTACCTGGGATGTGCATGTCCTTGTGTTTGACACTGACGGTGTGGACGCCCATCTCCTTGGGAACAAACTTAATGCTGTAGTGGTTGTCATCCAGACTGACAATGTCACAGAGTTCTGTCACCCCCGAGGGGCTGGTGACGGAAGCGGTCATGTCAAAAGGACTGGTTCCTATGGAAACAGAAACAGAGAACAAATTAGAGACCTTGTGAACACTGCAAAGGCATTAAAAAGATAACTGTTGAAATTTTTTATCACAAGAAATTACACCAGGGTGGAATTCAAACACTATTGGAATTGAAACTGAAACTAAAGGTCAAAAGTCACAAAGGGAAGACTAAAAACTAAACTAAAATTGGGTGGAGTGTTCTGTTTTTAAAAAGCATTCGTGATACACACAGATTCAAATCAAATGCTTGGTTCAAGACGACTCAATTGTTGAAAATATTTTCTATAGGACTGTCATCAATTATGGTCACCTTGAAAATTGGAACTTTGCAGGATGACATAATAGGAAGGAAAAATCCACAAACATCTCCATGGTAACCACAACAAACAAATAACCATGGCAACTAGTTTTACCTGATGTTGTTTGAGTTTCTTCTTGATAATGAGCAAATCTCGCAAAGAATGCGACTAAAAATAAATAATGCACCACAGACTTTGAGAAATATATATATACAACAATATCATCTTCAAATTGATAAGACAAGTACACATGAGATGAAACGGTCATCAATCTTTCAGAAGTGTTCTACAAGCTACATTAGAGATTTCAATCCCGATTAACAGGCTTTGTACGATTATCAAGCACTGCATCAGAGCCTGCACCTACATCAGATATCTTAAGAATGCAGCGCAAAATGAAAGTTAATCTGGAGGGGGGGGGTTAAGTCTGATCATCTGCCAACATTCTACATAGAGCATCTTGTAGGAGATCACTGTAACAGACGGACCGATAGGAGAAGGTTCAGTAGCAGACGAGCCTGCTATCGTAGCGGGATTATGCAGCACACTTCAGGAATTTCACCAATTTCCTGAGGAGCACGTTCTTAAATCTTAATTAGTGATTGTGTGATTGGTATACATCTCACTCCTCAGCTCGTGGAAGCTTGCATGTTGAAATCTGCCATTACTTAGTTTGTAAATATGGGACTTAGTGATAACTGTTTCCAATAAAATCCAATCTACATCAATGTGTTTATCGACATAATTCTATTGAATTATAAGTCACAACAAATGTTTTACATTGTGAGGCAATCTTTAACTTTTGGCCAAATTTTCTATCAAATATTTATACATTCTGAGACTATTGATGTGGTAAAAATACTCTAGAGCTCTTGTGATGATTAAAGTGGCTGTTTGCTTTCCTTGCCTATTTCTTTTTCAATTAATAATAATCATGTGCTTTTCTTTGGGGATCAATTAATTATTTCACAGAAGGCAGACTTAAATTTCCAGAATAACTTGATGGAAGTCTTCTAACAAAGTGGGTTAATTAAGAATTAAACAAGATCTAATATACTTTCTAACATTATTTTTAAATACTCCTATCTTTTAAATTAAAGTATCAACCTATTTTGCATCATAATTACTGGATACCTCATCAGGTAATATTTGTCTGCATCAGAATTTTACAGTTACTGTAAACATTCTTTCTTCATTCGATAGATACAGTAAAACACGGTTATAGCAAACATGCTTAATGAATCGACACAGCCAAGTGATTTTTATTCCCTGTGACTTTATTACATGTTGTATACTTGACGGATATAACGAATTTCGCTTATAACGAAGTAAAATTGCCCGTCCCTGACACTTTGTATAAGAGTGTTTTATTGTACTTATAAAAAGAAAGATTTCCTTCTGCTCTCCCTAAACTAATGATCGAAAATCAAAAATCCTTAAAGCTGTATCTAGTCTTGAAGTCCAGATTTTTAGTTATTTGTTGGTAGTATTTTTCAAGAACTCAGACTTGCTTAGTACTGACCTGGAATTTTGAGACTGAGCTCGCACTGACTGCCGATGTGGGTAATGTCGGCCGCCTCACGGTGGCGCGTTATTCTCTCTGTCATTCTTGAAGATGGTTCACCTCCAACGGAAACATTGAAAGGGGAACCTGAGAAAAAAAAAAAAATCAGTTTATACGTAAAAACAAAACCTACAGCTCAAATAAACACCCTTGAAAGGAAGTCTTGATTAAATTGAAATGACAACAAACATGTAGGTAAGAAGGGAAACACATTGCTGAATGCAAATTAACAAGTGTGACAGTTTGCACCAAATGAAAAGGTCAGTAGATAGGAGTCTTATTAAATAGAAATATGCTTATAAGTCTATTGTCTATCAGTTTTCAACTAGGGTTGTTGGCAAATTAAATGTCATAGAAGTAGATAAATTTCATTTATCTACGTTTAGGTTATTTAAATTTTCATATACAAAAGCTACTTCCATATGATGAATTAGGCTTGGAATTATCTTTGTCAGTAATGGTCTGTGACTTTTCAAAATGTAATTAATTTTTTTCAGACTTTTCAACTTAAATAGAGAATTTTATATTTTTCAATTTCAAATTGGTAAATGTTCACTACTGTAAAGTGTGTTAAGTGTGAGGGAAATTTACACCAGTTACGCGGTAAGCTTAAAGCTGCGTATTGTTTTACTCTAGAAATACCTACTTTAATTAACCACCAGCGTAAATAACCACTTTTACACTAAAGAGAATCTAATGCTCAAGATTTTTACCTGGTACGTGTTCGTCGGAGAACTTAATGTTGATGATGTAGTTTCCAGGCTCGGTGGGTTTGTACGTGACACGACATGACCCGTCCTCATTATCCAGGCACTCAATGTCTGCCTTGCTGGGACCCTCAATAGAGAGGCTCAGACCACCGTATCCTGTCAGGTTAAAAAAAATTTCTTCATAGAAATAATTGATATAAAATACTGTAAACCAACCTTTTATCCATGCGCGCAGTCTTAAATATCCCTCACAATGAACCCGACTATACATTTTTGAATTTGTTACAAAATTTTAATCACGTCATCATGAAAAAAAGTTGGTTAATGGTCGGAAGGCTCATCCATTCACGTACCTGCATCCCTGGTGTCAACCATGAACTCGTTGATTTCGTTGGCCATGCCGTTCTGTAGACCCTGACCTGCCACTCGGACTTTGCTGGCATTGCCGAGTTCGCTCTCACCGACGATGATCTTGAATGGACTGCCGTTAATGTGTTGTCCATTTCTGAAGACATTCACCAAGTGTTCTCCAACCTCACGAGGAGTGAAAGAAATTCCTGAAATCATACATACATTCATAAAACATAATCTCTTTTCTTGACCTTTTCTCTGATAATTACCAAATATGACACTACTATATTAAGTCATAAAACAAAAACGACTAGCCATTACAAAGCAAATAAGACAATTGTAAAACATGGCTAAAGCAAACAATAAACTTAATTCACACATAATATTCCCATACTTCTTTGAATGCACTATAAACTGTTTGGTTATACGAATACATATATATATAACAAATCAAAAACATTTGTCCTTGGTACTTTGCTATAAATGTGTTTCCCTATATTTTATCTACAGTTTTACAGCCCCAGTAGACATTTCAGTATAAAGACTTATTTGATCTACAGTGTTACAGCTCCCCTGTGACCCCTACCTAGATGTCCGTTAGCCAGGCGTTTGAGCAGACAGGGTTCCTCGCGGCCTGAGGGTGAGCGGATACTAGCGGTCAGATTGTTGATGTCTTGCTCCATGACCTTCAGCGACACCTCACTGCTTCGACCAATCTGTGCCTTCCTACGGGGCTCGCCGGCAGTTGCTGAGTAAACAGGAAGTGTGGCATCGTTAATTGAAAACATGTGAGATGGATGACAGGAAAAATGTTATTATATAATATTATTAATTACATCATCACTGTTATCAATTCAAAAATCTGAGGAAAAAATTGTCAGACCAGTATTTTCTGAAAAATATATAGATCTTTATCCACTAAGGTACATTATGAACTTTTCTGAATTTTGAAAAGAATGTCAAATCTTTTAATGCTTAACACCTTTATATATAGAAGGCAAAAACTGAAAGCACAAACATTCCATATAAGGAGATAATACAACTGATCTTGGCAGTGAATTGATCTTTTAATAAAAAACACCTTTATAAAGAAATATTAAACATTCTAAATAAGAGGACTTACGACTGATCTTGGAGGTGAAGGGAGAGCCTGCGATATGACTGTCAGCGAACTTGACCGAGATGTTGTATTCTCCCGGAGCGGTGGGGACATAACCAACAGTGCAGGTTCCATCTCCGTTATCCACACATTTGATCTCGGTCTTGGAAGGACCCTCAATAGCCAGCGAAAGTCCACCTTAAACAAAGAAACACACACTTGAGTTAGTACCTCATAAAATGGCTCCTTATTGGTAGTCACAAGTTTTATCAAATTGGTTTTTATGATGAATTATTTAATGAATTCCTGAGCATTTCCATCCGTACAGTACATGTACAACAGAAGTCGGTTTTTATCACCTTGTTTAAAATTTCATTTATGATTTATATCAATTGTGATAAATTTCCTCCATATAGATTACTCTTACCGGGGTACTTAATTACAATAATTATGTATTTCTTTCAATGTTATTCCAAGTGAAAACAAATAGAAACTCTTTCTCACACAAAAGGTTAATGTACAGTTGTACACACACAATCAATGTAACACTCGGAAGAAAACCTGAATGTGTTTATCAATAACATGCTGCTATCTGATAAGTTAAAATGTCAATGTTATTATAGAAAATATCTGTTTTCTTTCTTACAGAAAGTTTGATTACATCATGAATGAAATTAACGAAGAAGAAGAGTTGTTAATTGAATGACATTGTCTTTTGGTTTGTCTACCTCATTTTGTCACTGGGTTTCTATGGTAACAATTCGTAAACAAGTCCTTACCTGCACCAGCATCTTTGGTTACTATGGTGAATTCTGCCGGTTCGTTGACAATTCCGTGACAGAGGCCTGGACCATAAGCAGTCACATGACCACTGTTGATGGCATCCACGTGGAATTTGAATGGACTTCCTGAAAATACACACACAAAATAAGTTATTATCCTTTATCTCTCAACAACACAAAATTGAAATCAGATGAAATCACAAGATCAAATCCAATATTCTACTCTTTGAAGAAAGATTTTTGTCATCCATGGAAAGGATTTTATTTATAAGATTTGAGGCAGAACCTCCAAAGCATGTAGAATTGTAAAAATAAAATGCATATCTTCACAAAACATTCACAAATAAACCCCCTCCCTCCCCTAGAGTCCATCGAAACAAGCTGGGAAACACAGGACCTGGTTGGTGATCAAGTGTGAAGCTAAATCTCTGTCTTCTCCTGTGGGTCTCCATTTCGTAGCCACTCTCCCTCTAAGTGATGTCTTTAACAGGCTCCAGTAATATTCGCTATCAGTTCAATACAATTTGGCAACAAGCTCTCCCCTTTTCCCTTTCTACCATTTCTCCAGTTAACCAGCAGTCATTCCATAGAGATAAGCAGGAGAACTCAACATTGTCAGAATGCTGGGCCTCCTATCAGATATCTGCTTTATCTATCAGTTTCCAAAGATCTACCTCCCCAGGGTAGGGTTTTTAATCTCCTTCTGCATGTGTTAATTGTATAAACCCCCCAACCCTTGCATATCTACCTTTGATACAAAAATTTCCAAGAAGGAAAACTAAACATATACACCTGATAATAACTTTAACAGAAACATAATCCGTAATGAAATATCATTAGATTTTACAAAAGTTATCTTTACCTATACTGGGAAGCAATATGCTGCAGATTGCAGGGCTCATGATTGCTAGATAAAACTGCTAGATAAAACTGAGAATAAATGCCTCTTAAAATGCTCATGTGAAAATGCTTCTTAAAAACTCTGTAAAATTTCCCTTTTGTCGGAGGTACAAGTGATTTGATTTGAACATATTTTTATTGTACAAAAATACAATTGGGATTTAGCACAAGTTCCATAACTTAGACCGCCCTCTCCCAAGGAGATACAAGTACCACCCACACACAATGAGCAGACCACTAGATCCCCCAAGGAAACTACTAGATCCCCCTACTATAGACATTCTTTCCTCACCTTCAATGTCGTCGTTGTTGTATTTGACATAGAGTTCGTGAAGCCCGGTCTCAGTGGGCTGGTATCTAACGGTAACGGTGCCATCTTTGTTGTCCTGGATCTTAGGATAGGCTTTCTTGCCAGACGGCATGACTACATATGCTGCGTAACAAACAAGGTGCATTTGAAAATACATGTATCATAAATTATGAAATACTTGTTTCAAGATTACTTTTCTCATTTATGAAGTGCTTAACTCACATAATGCAATTGATTGAAAATGTTTAATAGTAATTAAGTGGTCCTTGCAATAACATTTTGTTTGAAGCACTTTTACTTAACAAAGAAATGAGAAATCACAGTAGATAATTTGGAACTATGATTTGAATTTTAATAAAGAACTATTCCTGTGAAGCCAAGGGATCGAAGCACCACTTTTTATTTTCTGACTTACCAGACACAAAGTTGAAAATGGGTCCAACAGGAATACGGATGTCCACGGGTTGGAAGAGGCCTGCTCCGGGGGCACCTGCGTGTACAGCGTCCACAGTGTCAGGGCTGATGAGATCCTCTGTGGCCCCCACCTGTAAACAAGGGAAACAACTCTGTAACACCCAGCAAATCCATAGTACACATCCGTGTAGTTACTTCCCTTTCAAAGATGGCCATCATGCTTCCATATGCAACATGAGGATCAATGAGTTGTTTTATAGATATTATTTTTGTCACTATTTCGTACTGAGAAGTAAAGAACTGTCATGCTACAATCATAGAATTGCTTGAGTCATGCTGTTATTGGGTGGCTTGAGTCGACTCGAGCCCCCTTGGTTAGTGTAGGTTAGGACTTACCTGATCCTCTAGGTATTTCTCATACTCCTCTGGACTAACAGCCTAAATAACAAACAAATGCAAGTCAGCAATCTCATGCAATAGAACTTACATGCAGCCCAGCAGTACACAGTTTAGGAGCACTACGAATTTTCATATGATAGTCTTTGAATAGGCTTTCTTTCTTTTTCTGTTCCCTTTTGTGTCTGTAATCTTACAGGGACCAACTGACTAATTTTCATGAATAACTTGACAAGCTTATTCAAGAATTCTTCTGCCAAATTGTTTTCATTTCTAAAAGATCAAACTTTTAGGACCCAAAATTCTAGATTATAGACCCCATTTCCATATATTTTCCCAAAATGAGAGCCCACCCCTCCCCCATTCTATTTGTACTGCCAGGCTATCAAAGTGAATAAAGCATATCAAAAAATCAAGTGAAGTCGTAAGTAAAGCATTAAGATATATACATTAACTATATAATATCTAGTCAGCTGCAAAACAAAGCAATGGATAACAGATGCCACAGACTGGAAATGTTCTAGTTCACGTCCATCACTAACTCAACACAGTTTGTGTTAAAACATAGGGTATACGTTGTTATGGTTTAAAGTAACACTGTTGTATTAAAACATCAGTTTGCCATAGCAATAACCATATATGTACAAAGTTTACAATATGTATTATATACCAGGTATGCTTGTACACTGCACAAATACCAGCTAGTTGGTAGAAATTACTTTAGTTATTACCGGTAATAATTAATCATGACATCATCATAAACTACACATCACAATACATGAATTCCTGACTCCCTAACAATAAATGTTTGGTTCCATAATACAACATCCCAAGCTATGAGTTAATAATCACAGCAAGGCTTTTTAAAAATAGTGTCTAATGCCAAAGCCAAAAATAATTTTCACCATTACAAAAATTTTTTTGCCTACTAGAAAACAAATAAAAGTAAAAAATAGCAGGAGAGCATTTTGGAAAAGGTCCTGCTGATGAAATCATATTTCTAAAATATACAATAAACATAATTCATCTGCAAGAATATTTTCCAGACCAGAATATTATTGCATTGCCAGATGCACAGTAAAAGAATTCATTGCGTATCAATTTTATCTCCTGTTTTTAAGATTTTTAAGCAAATGCATTTTCTCAGAAAGAAAATATACAAAAACCTCCATAATGAGGTTCAAAACAACTGCAGAAGAGTCACACCTTTGTAAAACAGAGATATCGAAGGTATCGAGTGTGTATCAAATATCAAAACATCAGCAGGCAGACAAAACAGCATACCAGAGCCTCGAGATAACCTCGTTATGTGGAGTCGTGTTATACTGGTGATCCATTCAGAACAAGACTGTAACATAAAGGCTCAACATCTCAAAGACCACCAAGCATCTCGTTTGAACCCAAAGCTTTTCTCTTGACCCCTTTTTTTGCTTTTGAATTTTTTTAACTTATTCAGAAAAAGATGTACACGGGTCTGCAAAAGATAAAGGGAAAACAACTCCAAGGGTTTAAACTTCTTCAAAAAATATTGATTGCGCACGCAGACCTAATGTAGATGAGATACTTATCCGAGCTTATTACCATCACTTTTCATCTTATTTATGTATATTCAATGTTTTGGAGATAACGGATCATCAAAAAATATGAAATGCAAGTGTTAGATGTGGGGGGGGGGGGGAATGCTACTGGTACATGTGTAGCAATCCAAAGCTTATCAAACCATGGAAAAAAGTGAAGCATTTATGAAAATCAGAGCTGAAATTACTTTCCTATCTTAACGGCTTTCAAAAGTAGTTTACAAAGATAAGGATGACCAACTAGGAAAGAATATGAGGAGAGATAAGAGAGACTCAGAGACTGTAAATGTTGTTAGGAAAAAGAGCCTCGAAATATAAAAAAATAAAATCTTTGGCTGCATCAATCAGACACTGCTTCATGAAGTTACAGGTCATTAAAAGTAAATCTATCAATCAAGTCGTTCTCAATTCCCTCTCTATAAATCCTACCCCCCCTCTCTCTCTCTCTCTCTCTCTCTCATCAAATAGAAATGGTTTTAACCTAAATAATATACAATTACACAGGTAATCATAATTTGTGGAACCATCTTCAACCGCAAGCAGCACCCTGCTGTATTTAATGGCAAAATAAACTACCTTTTATTAAGAAGAGTCTGACAAGGGGAGATAATTCATAACCCTGTGGTCTTTTAGACCCAGATTGGACAGATATAGCCCCCTTGAAGTCATACTGAACTACAAGGAAGGAATTATCAATCAATCAAGCCCCATAAACATCAACCTAGTTAGATAACTTGTTATGACCTAAAAGTACAGTGTGCTTGGGACTGATTCAAACAATTATTCATATGTAAGTACAATACATCGTATTTAGGCTACCTCAGAGTTAATAAAACAAACCAGGTATAATAAAAAATATTTAAAGAAATTTACTTACACAGTGCACTAAAAAAGTAGTAATCAATAGTTAATTACTGTTTGTCATCTTGCAATAACATTTCAGGGTACCTTCATTGAAATTATGTATTAAATGATATTCTTACTATTCCTATAAATAAACTTCCCCTAGAGGCTTGTTTCCCTGGGTGTACATCAAATACAGACATGTTTGAAACATCATCCATAATCCAACACTATCAAGCGACTTTCATTAGGAGTTCTAAGTGATTTTATGCATGTGCGAACCTGATAAGTTCTTCTGAATCAACCATCAAAATGATTTCCATCTTGATTCAAGAGGTCTGTATCTACTATCAGTGAGATAAACTATAATAAACATCTCTCTCTCTCTCTCTCTCTCTCTCTCTCTCTCTCTCTCTCTCTCATGAATGCTTTTCCAGAGATTCTTTAAAATACTTTAAAAATTCTTTTCAAAATACCTCTTACCTTTCTTGAGTTGGCAGATATATTCGAAATCATGAATTATTTAAGTCCAATATGCTCCTATTTTCATTTTTAATTTCTCCAAAATGATTGTTAAATTAAAAAATTGGTATCTCCAAGTCGAATATTTAACGTAACAAAAGAATTCCAAGGAATTCAGACTCTTAAGTTCATCAATGAAGTAACTGATCGGCTGAATGTCAAAAACTTCATTGTCATGTGCCTAAAAACTATATAAAGGATATCCATATGTATCGGAATTCAAA
Organism: Magallana ariakensis; assembly: GCA_020458035.1. Taxonomy (NCBI): domain Eukaryota; kingdom Metazoa; phylum Mollusca; class Bivalvia; order Ostreida; family Ostreidae; genus Magallana; species Magallana ariakensis. The sequence goes on along the minus strand of CM035813.1, from coordinate 15,735,672 downwards.
CACCCAAATGAATGATGTTTTTAATAATTATAAAAATCTTACTATCACATCAATCAAAATCTCAAGGGACATAATCCAAGCAACGATGGGGTTACTTACAACAACAATATTCTCGAACTTCCCACTGCAGAAATCCGTGGTATCTCGGAGTCAAATGCTATGATACACCAACCTTGAATTTTACAAATTGAGTAAAATGGTTGAAATGCTTAGGCTGGGAATTCAAGCCTGTCAGTCAATTATCCTGGGGGGCTGTGTACTTGCCAAATCTCGAGCCTTTTAAAGTCAGCCTGTGATTGGCTACATTACTCATGACATCACCCAGCCACTAGAGGGCGCTAACAGCTGCCGGTCAGCTTCTGTATCAGTTAGGCCTCTGCCCCACAGGTTCCTATGCTCCTGTCATCAGGATTTTAATAGTGTTTGCCTCTATCATTCCCCTCCTCTTAATCACAAATGAATCCCCCCCTTTTTAAATTTCTGACCGATATCAGCAGAACTCACTTTAAGAAGAGCACTTTAGAGAAATGTTCTTGAAAAATGAAATCTGTAGAATATGATACAAGTATGCTCTAGTTTCCAAGTGAAACATGTGGAGAGGGGAATATCATATAATGTGAAAATGTTTGAAAAATTATGATTTAACTAAAAACAAGAACTTGGCACCTTTATTTAACTTTTTTTCCTTCAGAGTTTTACTCATAAGTTATATAATAAGTTAAACAAATTCCACGAAAAATTAGAACATCTTGATGGAACTAATTAAAGCTAGTCAAAAGAGATATCACCAATAATCGTAAAAATTATGTAATACCTGTATCGCATTAAAGGAAACTGATTACTTGAAATTATTACATCACTATCACCTCATTCTGTAATGACTAAATTCACAGGGAACGGATTGGAGAATTTGATTTTCTGCTGTGAATTTCTGTCCCTAATTCTGAGCTTGCTGAGATAGGCATTTAGAAATGGTGAGATGCCCTTCTACATTTTCTACCAGGTGTTTTCTGTTTGTTTTAAATCTTACTTTTGGGTCCAAAAGTGAGAAAAAATTACCTCTAGTATATCTTACCTTAATACATGTGTTTTATTTTCATTCCTGCATACTTTTTTTTATCTTAGAGGAAGTGATATCATATAATTGATATACACACACATATATATACATTTCCAGACATTTACAAATGACATAACCACTGTTAGCTTTGAATAGGGGGCCTGCATAACAGCGCACAAGTATGAGAGCATTATCCAGTTCTGTGGTGTTAGAACCATGGCCAACATGTCATGGCATTATAGGTACAGCTGCACTTAACAAGTGAAATCAGTAAAAGCAGATAATAAAAGAAAATTTGTTAGCGGGATATTCTTATGACAAATTCATTCAACATCTGAAACTGTGGAGAGTTCAAATTGGATATATACACTTTAATGAAATTAAAGTTGATCAAACTTCATGGGGGATATTTGTCTCTGTCTCTCCATGAGTTTCTTTGCATTTAAAGTATTTTTATTTTTCTTGTAGATGTTACAGTCTTTTTTTTCCTTTTTGTGTATACGTAGAAAGTTTTGTTACCATGCAAGTGGCAGCCATGTTTTGGATGCATATAATATGAATACATACAATAAAAAACTTGTGAAAATATTCTGAACATCTTACCGAAATGGACCAATCATTACTAGTAAGAACCTAATTGAAAAATACAAAAGTAATAAAATGATAATGAAATATAAAGTTGAATATATATATTAAGAAATACATGAAATCATCTTTTTTATAATGAGTGGTGATTGATGAATTACCGTATATATTTTCCACATCTCAAAAAAATATATACCCGGTATATCGCAGAGTCCAGCAAGCAAATGACATTTCCTATATATGATCAGTATGTGTCCCATTAAGATTTTATCCTCAACAATCCTTTTATCATCATAACCATACCTACACCATAACTTAACATCAATCACACAAACAGAAACAAGTCATGATCAGATTTCAAACGACATAACACAAAAAGCTCCAACAACCTAGCTAAATTTGAGTAGGCTTAACCAATTTAAACCATACAAGATTTTACCCACAGGACCAAAGCAACATTTCTATGCAAAGGACCAAAACAACAAGACAACATTTGCCAAACAACAGTCCCCCAACAGGTGTGACAGACAACTAGACAACTGGGACACAGACTGGACCAACAATAACAGAGGGAATAGTGACTGACAGGTGTCCCTGTTGTACTCCAGCAAACCGTCCATTCTTATCTGAACTTAAAATTAATATCTCAATGAACAAGACTCATTCTTCAAGGAAGAGAACATATGAATGCCAGTCAATCATTCATCTCTGTTGTCTGTTAACAGATTAACCTACAAACAGTTAATTCTCCCTTGTCTAAATTCTTTTCATAATCTTAAAAAGTTTCAATTACTGCAAGACCAAGCTGACATCAGCATCTTTTACATAGAGGGCCAAGAAGCCAAAAAAATCGGGTGACCTGAACAAATGTGTACATGTAAGAAGACATGCATTTGGTTTTTTACACTTAAAGAATTCTTTTCTTGAGATAAAAAGTTATCTGGTATAAAGTCATTGAGATCAGAGTATGTGACCCTACCGTACAGCTAAACTGATATCCTTACAGGTTTGACTTGCTGCAAACTCAAATGAACCAATGAAAAACAAAAAACAATGAAGTCTCTAATTGAATCAAGTGATAATTACTGAATTGAACCCTGAGTGTCATTGGGTTTGAAATCAGGTATATGTTCTCTCTTTTCAGAGAGAGAGAGAGAGAGAGAGAGAGAGAGAGAACTATTAATTTCTATAGTTAGAATATTAATTTGCTAATTTGAAAAGTTTTTAATAGACCATTTCTAACTCTGCCCATGATCTATAAAAATGTGGATTTTCAGCTGCTAACCATTTCATAACACAATGTAAATGCAGTTGGTGGTTGAGGAAATCAGGCAGACAGCATGTTTTAGACATTAAAACCAATTCTGCTTCATTTGAGATATCATAACGCCCATCATCCATGCCAATCGCAACGTGGACGTATATCACTCACTTCTCTTTACTTTCTCACAAATGTCAGAAAAAGATGGATAAAAAGCAACCCCTCCAAAACATTTCGCACCTAAAAACTACAAAGATATAAATACACATAATAGAAGGACATTAATTTTGTGCAATGTCTGAGTATGTGATTGACTCCAGCTTAAGAATGGCAGTGAATCCAACCTTATCAACATGGAGCCATGCAATTCCCTATCTTTGGCTGGAGCTTCTTACTGATGAAACAAAAGGCAACCCCCTAGACAACAATTAGTCTGTAACTGACAGTGAATTCAGACAACAGAGACTTCTGGGCAGGAACAAGGCTGCTTATGCTGCCTCTTTGACCCAGGAACGTTGGAGATGAACAATATTAAGTTCTTGCCCTCCCTAAACAAGCCGGAACTCTACAATGAGCAGATGAACTCCATTTCCTCTGCCACAGAAAAAAAACTCTTCTAAATTAAAATCCTTTCATTCCTTTGCTGCCTTTAACATGAAACTGATCTGATTACATACATGTATGAAACTTTTATAAATGCATGTGTATGATGAAATCATCTAGCGGTGGGATCTATTAGAACCTGTGGAGGGCCAAGAATATGTGTTCTGAATTTTTAGTCAATGGAAAGAACTCACTTATCTTGAATACTGGTATTTACCAATGTTGTTTTTCTTTGTTTTTGTAAACTTTTTCAAAACAAGGCATTGTTTTTTCTGTGAGAAAACAGTGCTCACATCTTTTTCAACAAACACAGATGAAAGTCTCCTAATTGGATGGCTATTTTGTAGAACAGTAGCACCTGAAAAAATTCAAACTTGTTGTTTCTAAGAAAAACTGAATTTAAGGCACCGGTCTCCCTTTAGGTTTGTAGAAATAAATTGCCTCTACTACGGAACTCTTGCAAATGTCTATCAACAATCTCGGTCGGACAGAGAAAAGAAAGCCTGCCCTTGTCTGTAACAGAGCTGTATCAAATACCTACATTTATCTACATCTAATAGATCATTTACCAGCCTCCCCAAAATAAGTCATTGCTGCTATTTATAGGAACACATTTTTGGAACCTATCCTAACCGCATGTATTCACAAATAAAAAATATTTCTGCTTTCTTCTTCATCATCTAACATACTTGATTCAATTAGGTGTTTGTTTCATATTGCTTCCAAGAATTTAATACCACAAATTACTGAGTATTCCTGTGTAATATTCTCAGGCTACAAAGAAACAACATGGAAAATAATGTAGCTACCATAGTTTCAAGTTTGTTTTCATTCTTTAATTGGGTATATGAAAATTACCGGTTATGCATAAAAAATGTTTTTTTTCGGCGGATTCATTAATTTGAAACTCTTCATCTTTGATATATGATGGTGAATGTTCTGGAAAACAGGAAATATTAAAATGTCAACAAAGCATGCTGGGAATTCTTTTGACTAAAGTTCATCCCTTCCTCTCTATCAAAAAATCCCAGCAACTTAACAAGCCAATCAATTACCTAAGAACAAAATTTGGCTGGCCCTGCAAACACTACAACATTTTTAAGCCCAGCTTTTAAAGCAATGAATTTCCGTGTAATCCTACACAAAGATGCGACATGAAGGTTTGGCGATTCTTCACATTTCGTAAGTCTTGCTCATACACAGTCACTACTTAGCTATGACTGCAGAAAGGCCATCATCATCGATTTTAATGTTTATTTGCCCTTTGACTGATGAATCGTGAATGTATAAGGATAATCTTTACTTGTTTACAAATGAGCACAGCTGAATGATGATGGGAATTTTCACTCAATCACTTTGTCTGCACTGTTCATCGATCCCTTTAAGCAGTAGAAGTACTACAATATTGTTTAAGACTACCAACTCCACTTTCAAATGTTTGTGCTTGTAAATTCTCACATAAACAAGAACCCTTAGAGCCATGTCTTTACATTCCGACAGCTTGTTATCCCAATTTACTTGGAATTTTCATCAGCAATCACAAATTTTGAGATTATACTTTTTATCTTAACAAAACACACAAACCACCCAAAGAACTGCCTCAACTCAACTTAAATGGAGAGAAAACGGCCTTCAACACATAGGGTTGAGTAGGAAATTGTTTTTGAAGTAAAAACTCAACATTTTGTTATCTCATGCAGGGAGTTCAATCTCCTCATCACATGCAATACAACATGCAGACTGTCCAGCTCATGACCAATGGATTGCTATCCTAGAAATGTGGCAGCAACAAGACCACCCCAAAAGTTGTCTAAAATCTATTTCAAACCGTCTCTAAGACACAAGCTACAATGACAACAGAAATCTGCCGACGCTACTGCAATTTGTAAGTGCTAACTCACTGCCAATGTTGATGCAAGATCATTAGAATTTTAAAAATTTCATTGTTTGTGCCAACGTGTAGCAAAAATTTGGACCTTGAAAAATAGTTCTTGTCTAGTTGCTCATCATGTGCAGGAAAGCTTTCCATTTGTTCTACTTGTTTTTGGTGTCTGGTTAACAACTTTGGGATTTAGTCATTAATCAGTTCAAGAATATTCTATAATGATTTAGAGATTTCTAGACAAATAGGCTAATTGGATATAAAAAGTCATATATACTTCATGATAAGACCATGATATACAAATGTATCTACTGACAAAATAACAACTGCTTGTTTTGAAATTTGAACTAAATATTAATGAACCCTTCGGACATCCAACTTAATTCTTATCTCTAAGAGCTAACATACATTTCAAATGTCATGCATATTGGCATCACAAAAAATTCCATTTTATTCAAACCTCAAGCTCTTTATCTTTCAATAATAAACATGAAAAAGCATTACAAAAATATAAAAGAAGTGGTGGTTCGGGAGGTAAAATTCTTGACCCACTTGGTGGGCATGACCTTGACCCCATCTTACCTGGACATCGTACTCTCCGCCAGGCACGCTCTGTCCACCAAACTTGATGTTGATGGTGTAGGCTCCCATCATCTGGGGCGTAAACAGGATGCTGAACGTTCCGTCTGGATTCTCCACGATGTCGATATCGATGTCGTTACCGCTGGGGCTGCGGATGCGACAGGTGACCTTACCATCACCGGCCTGGGAGGCATCCACACAAATCACGGTCTCCTTGTTGACAGGGACAGTTGTGTTCTCTAGACCATCTGTTTAAAAATAGAAATCACAAATTTGACGCTTTGAGCTTGTGACCCTTGAACAGTGTTACGCCCCAAAATTGTCTTTAGTCTTTCAGTAATATTAAACACTAGGGAGTTTTAGCCAATGATACTGGATATTTGCATGGATCTGGTTTACATGAGAGTATGAAGTTACCTGTAATTCTACATTTGGTGGCATCACCCACGGGGTAGGCATTGACCTTGAGTGGGGTGTTGGGCACCACTTGACCTCCAAAGCGGATCAGGATCTCATAAGTTCCAAGGTCATCTGGGACGTAGGACACAGTGAATGTGCCGTCTCCATTGTCCACAATGTGAGGGTGGGCGTATGTACCGTCTGGTCTCTGTAAAACAAATTCATAGAATATGATTGGTTAATGCTATACAGATTTATAAATCAAATCTCTCTCTTTTAAATATGATAATTTGTCCATTGAATATCTAATATAGATCTAATTTATTTCTGTATTGAACAGATTTGCTGTTTCACATTAGCAACAATCAATGAACTCTTAGAATGGGTGGGAGCTTGTAAAATTGAGAGGCTCTTATTTATGTTAACTGTAATGGCTTTCCTTCACTCCAGTGAAATTCTCACATCTATTTTTATTGGTTTCTTAACACAACAATTACAGACATTTTTCAAAAGGCATCTTAGTTTGCTACTTTGCTTAGTTCCAATAAATCAACTCACTGAATCTCCTATACTGCATATTTTTAGATTCATTCATACATGTAGTTGTTGCTTAAAAAAAAAATTCCAAAGGCTACTTATTTCAAGCACTCTGCTTACTATCTTTCTTTGAATACAAATATTTTTCAATGGTGCAAGTTCACTGAATTTAAAAATTTATATTAAAAAATTTATAGACAGCTTAAGTGAAGTATGAATCACTAGTCTCTGTGTCAAACTTTTCAAAGTTCCTGTAAGAATATCTACTTCATTTTACATTATACATCACTATCAGGTGTTGGTGTGTATAACTCCTATGTTTATGGATGAACAGCTGAATGTGGTGTTCATTCTTTCATGAACTGCGAATTCTCAGACTCTGACAATAACCACAGGTGTTTAACAGCAAGTCTAGGTGAGTTACCTCCCTTCTATCAGAGCAGAGTGTGTACTTTTAGAGGATGTTCAGAATGCACTATAAGGGACTGGTTCACATTCTCTCCGTTCTGTACACCGCCTAATTAAGTGCGCATTTTTCTACCGCTCTATTGTAGAGAAAGAAACCTCTGATTATGCAATATCTAACAAGAAATGTCAGAATTAGCTTTTCTAGTCATTAGGAACATACGTGGAGGTTTTTGCGGTTTTGATGATTCTATTCTTGTAATATTTCGTTCCTTACACAAAGGAGTGGAGTAAAGGCATGGGAAATCCATAATAACGCTAAGCCTCTCTCTGATTCACGTTGGATGAACTTTAACCTTACCTTGATGAGAACTTCCAGATCAGCAATGCCAGCCTCTCTGGTGTCAATGAGGAAGGTGACAGGTAAACTGGCAGGAATATTATCCTGGACACCGGCACCAGATAAACGGACCCGACTGGCATCCACTCCTGGCTCAACATTGGTGGTGAAAGGACTAGAGGAAAGAAACACTCAAAAATGAGTACGATTTCAATACAAGAAAATTAAGGCATTTAATGATATCAATATGCAAAATAAATTATTTGCTTCCTTTTTCTACATCTTTATCTTTTTCACCCATCTTTGAATATCTTACTAAGTCAATGTGCAGTAGGCAAGGGTTCATATTAGTTTTTTACAAACGAAATCATAAGTTGGTCATAAGAAATTGATCTGACCTTCCTGGTACGTGCTGGTTGGCATATTTGACATCAACTTTGCAGGGTCCTTCTTCCACTGGGTAGTAAGTTGCGTCTACCACCCCTTCAGCTACAGGGGTCAGCTGAGCTGGTTGGACACGTCCTCTCTGGTCAGTGCATGTGACCTCTAATGGAGCCTCTCCGGCTTCGGTGGTATCCACGGTGAAGGTTGCTGGGGCACCAGTCTTAACACCCATTGGCTCAATGCCAGGTCCATAGCATTTGACCTTCTTGGCATCTACTGGGTTCTTTACACCAACACGGAAAGGTGAGTCTGAAGTAACAATAAGGCTGATTGCATATGTGTAGCCACACTGGTTTATTTTGGATAGAACATTTGCTTATGTTTGGGATATTTTTCAATTATCTAGCTATTAATGGAAAGTATTTATAAATAATAATTTTATTCTTGATATCTGGGGTCATCATTTTTTGATGTTTAATGTTAACTTACTGGGAATTTCCTGGTCAGCGAATTTGACGGAGACATCGTACTCTCCAGGTTTGCTTGGTAGGTATTCCACAGTACAGGTACCATCCCTGTTGTCCTTACAGTTAATGGGAACCTCCGAGGGTCCGTCGATGGACAGTCCCAGACCGCCCTGCCCCGCCCCCTTGATGTCGATGGTGAAGACTTGGGGCTGGTTGGTGTAGCCTCCCTGGAGTCCTGGTCCGTAGGCCTTGACACGGCTAGCATCACAGCCAGGTACAGCTGACACCTTGAATGGACTGTTAGGGATGGCCATGTTGTCATATGTAACGTCCACAGCAATGTTTCCTGGAAAGGTTTAAGATTTTTTTTCAAAAATTGCTTACATGTGTCAGTATTTCAATACTTTGTACTCAATAATGAAAGTTCTGCATTTAATTTGAACTCGATTGAATTATTCACTGTTAAACTTGTCTTCAACTGTTAATATGAAGCTCTTTGAAACAAATATGTCCCATTTCAAAAAATATGTCTATTGTCTACCAGAATAAAGAACTCATTTGAAAGTACATGCATCAGAAAAAATATATATCATCATACCTTCTTCCACTGGGGTGTAGAGTACGTCGTAGGTGCCGTCCCCTTTGTTGGTGACCGTGGTGTCGTTCTTGACCCCCGAGGGGTTGTTGACGATAGCACGGACAGTTCCTTCCCCAGAGGGAGATACAGTCTTGGCATCCACAGTGAATTCTGTGGGAGAATCCAGGAAAACTCCTGCAAAAAAGAACGAAACAACATAAGCAAAATGTATAAATACATGCATTCTGTGTATGTGGTGCTCAGACAGGTTATAATATTTAAAGAGGATGATAGCTATAGGTTTACGGAATATTTAGTCTATACTTTAAATATATATGAGGTAAATGCATAGTAGGTAGAATATATATTTGGTAATTCAATATAGGGTAAAATTATATCATAATAAAAATTGGATTGTTACTAAAACATAGCAAATTAAAATAACTTATAAAAATTTATGTTATGAAATATTTAAACTATTGGCATACAAATTAGTAAGGTTTTTATATCAATTCAAACTATTTAAAACAAAAATATCTAATCATAAAGCTATGACAAAATGAACTGTTCCTTTCATTAAAAAATCAAAGCAGCTATGAGGGGGTTTCATAATCAGTGCTTTTAATATTCATCATGCTACCTGCTGCGTTGTTTAGTACAGTCATTCATAATGATAGGTGCTAAGTACCAAAAATACTTACAATATACATGAAGGGGTAATAGTACAAAGTTGGGATACTATACATTAAAATGCACTTCTATATGTTTGAATATGAATATGTTGGTTCTATATTGGATCAATCAGTATAACTCTAAATCATACAGATGCATATATTTTCTTCAGAATAACATTTCTGTGTCAAATCGAAAATAAAATGAAAATGAAAATGCAGAAGCATATGTGACGAGTAAAATTAATATATAAGCATGACCTGCTCAACAAAGAAAAGTTACATTAAGCTAGAAATAAAAAAGATTAAAATGAAAATAAAAACATCCACAGAAAGAGAATTAAAGTTCTAAGATCATGCCCACACAGACGCAGTCATATTTCAAGCCTGCTGAAAGTTTGCGTTAATAATAAGCCATCAGTCCTGTCAAGCGCCACCTGTTAACAGAAAGAATCAGGGGGTGACAACTCTTGCTTTGTTCAGCCACTGTTCAGTCATTCACCATGCTGAGAGAGAGGTGTATATAATTTACCCTCGGGGTTCAGGCCTGGTCCGTAAACCTTGACTCCACTAAGGTCAGCCTCAGCCAATGGTTTCTTCTCGTAGGCGGAGGGCCTGACTTTACATTTGAACGGCGACTCTTTGATTGGCTTGTCATCATAAGTAACACTGATGGTGTATTCTCCCTGTTCTGTTGGGTAGTATGTCACAGCAACAGTGCCATCTGGGTTCTGCTTGGTATCGATAGTTGCCTCCTTGGGCCCTTCAATTCCAACACCAATGGCGCCAGGGTATTTGGCATTTCTAGCATCAACAGTGAAGACAGCAGGCTTATCAGCAATACCATTCTTCAGACCTGGACCATAAGCCTTAACACCACTGTCAGTAGTGTCAATAGGCTCACCTGTTGGGGGCCCAATCTTAACCTTGAATGGGGACTCCTCCAGAGGCTTGTCACAGTGGGTCACTTCAACCGTGTATTCACCAGGCATTGTGGGAACATATGTAGCTCCAAATGTTCCGTCTGGGTTCTGTTTCATGTCAATCTTTGCCTCCTTGGGTCCATGAACCTTGACCCCAACAGGCCCTGGTACAGCTGCCTTTCTAGAATCGATGGTGAAGGTGCATGGTGACTGTGCATTTCCTTTCTCCAGGCCTGGACCATAGGCACGGACACGGGTGTCTGCCACATCCTTGCTTATCTTGGCCTTGAATGGAGAATCCTTAATGGGCTTGTCTCCATAGGTGACATCAATGGTGTAATCACCGGGAGCTGTGGCAGTGTAGTCCACATCAATGGTGCCATCTGCCTTTGGATTCAGGTTTGGTTTCACTGGAGCTGGTCCTTTCACTTTGACATCCACATTCTGTCCCTTTGCAGGGGCATTTCTGGTGTCCACAGTGAAAGTGGCTGGGGCATTGGCATTACCATTGGTGAGTCCAGGACCATAGGCAATGACCTTGGATGCAGAGTCATCAGGCACAATCTTGGCCTTGAATGGAGAATCTTTGATGGGCTTATCTCCATAGGTGACATCAATTGTGTAGTCACCAGGTTTAGTAGCAGTGTAGTCCACATCCACTGTTCCGTCTGGTTTCTTGGTCAATTTGGGCTGAACTGGTGCTGGTCCTTTCACTTTGACATCCACATTCTGTTTAGGAGCAGGTGCTTCTTTAGTATCCACAGTAAATGTGGCAGCTACATTGGCATTGCCTCCAGTGAGTCCAGGACCATATGCTTTGACCTTGCTTGCTGCATCCTCTGGTTTGATGGTGGCCTTGAATGGAGAGTCCTTGACCTGTTTGCCATCATAGGTCACATCAATGGTGTAGTCTCCAGGTTTGGTGGGGTGATAGGTCACCTCAGTGGTAGAGTCTGGTTTCTTCTTCATTTCGACCTTGGCATGAGCTGGTCCATTGACCTTCACGTCAATCTTCTTCTCAGGCTTGGGGGCCTCTCTGGTGTCCACAGTGAATGTTGCAGGCTGCATAGCAAGTCCAGTGGTCAAACCATCTCCATAACATTTCACCTTGTTGGCAGCATCTTCTGGTAAGATCTTGGCTTTGAATGGTGAGTCCTTGATGTGTGCATTAGCATAGGTCACATTGATCTTGTACTCTCCTGGTACTTCGGGGTAGTAAGTGACACCAACAGTACCATCAGGATTCTGCGTGGTCTCAATCTTAGCCTCCTTGGGTCCCTCAATGGTGACCCCAAGTTCTCCAGGGGAGGTAGCAGCACGAGAATCAATTGTGAACATGGCTGGGGAGTTAGCATTACCTCCCTTGAGACCTGGGCCATAAGCCTTAACTTTACTGGCAGAGTCAGGCAAAACATCCACAGTGAATGGAGATTTGGGAACTGGGCTTCCTCCATATGTGACCTCAACTTTATGGGGTCCCACCTCAGTGGGTGTGAAGAAGGTCTGGTAACCCTCAGGGGTGGGTTTTTCTTTGAGCTCCACCTTCTTTTTACTTGGCATTGTGACTGTGACCTTGGCTGGTGTGGTGGATTTACCAGCAGATTTTGTGATAATCTGAATTTCTCTCTCTTTATTTACTGTCATTGCTACAGAAAAACAGTTGCTATGACAACACAAAATTCATATGTAAAGTATATATAAACACAAAAGATAGCAAGAATTTAAAGTATAATCATAAAAATTCAAAAAAGAAAAGCACACAGCTTATAAAAAGTATTGTTAGATTTTCTGTAGGGCTGATTTAAAAAAGGGCTCTAGATTTGAATGTTAACAGAATCAAAGATTTAGATTTCAAAAGGAAATTAAACTGAGTCTATCATTTTCTAAGGTCTGCATATCAAGTTTTCAAGAGAGAAAATTCAAAGGTAAGATTCAAATGAAAAAAGAAAAGCCTTCTCCAATTGATTCCAAAAAATAGAATTTTGAACAAATATTGTGATAAAACTTACGTTTATCGAGTCCTACGACCTTGACCTTGCTGAGGTCAATGCTGGCCTCCACTGGAACCTTGATGGGACTGCTGGGAATCTCCTTGCCCGCGAAGTACACCGCCACTATGTAAGTTCCGGGGTTAACAGGTTCATACTCCACACGGAAGGTTCCGTTTTTCTGGTCAGTGGTTTTTACGGGAACATCACGACCATTTCCGTCAGTGAGCGCGATGCCGATGTCTCCTGGCCCAGCAGACGTGCAGTCCACGATGAAGTAAGTTTTGACCATGGTCTTGACCCCTTTCTCAACTCCTGGTCCGTAGACCTTGACATTGGCTGGTTTACTGGGCTCTCCAACTTGCACCTGTCCAAAGAAATCAATTTGTTTTTTTAAACTCCAAACTTTCTCATTGTACTATTTTCCTTGAAAGCAGAATTCACAACATTTTGAACAAAACGGTGAAAAGATGGTGCAAATAAAAATTCTGAAAATTATTGTGGTGTTTATACTTCTTAATAAGTCAGGGTGCAGGAGTTCTTGGAAATCAAGCAGAAGATAAAATGACAATATACTAAGGTAGATAGGAGAATTGAAATGTATTTTCTAGAATGTCATGGAAAGGTTGTTTCATTTCACACATTATGATAGAAAAATGTGTAATGTCAATATGGTCGTTCAGTTGTATGATATGATATGTATGAATGATGAGTTTATAGGTAAGAAATATAATTGCTATACAAGTGATTGTAAACATGTTCATTTATGATACAAGTGCATAGTTGGATGATTCACACTAAATTCAGAAACACTATTTCGTGGTATAGAACCAGTTTCTTGCATCTTAAGAAAATAAAAGGATTATATAATGTGGTAAGTAAACTCGTCTGGTATATGTGAATGCATTAAATATAACTGAACAATGCATTATAAAAAAATTTTTGTCAAAATCCGATACAAACCTCATCTAGATCTGACTCGATATCATTCTGTACAAGAGAGTATCATAGATCTGAAGAACTTACTTAAAATAATGGCAATTGACTTTAAACTTTTTTCAATCAAAATTACACTTTTAATACTGTTTAAAAAATGTGAATCAAAGGAAATTTGAATCAGATATGTCTATCAGTTTGGACGATGATCTATCAAGCTACTGTGTGACGATGGTGAGTTTTAGGCAATCCCCCATACACTCAACCCACACAATGCGAAAATAAGAATTTACCCTAAATAGTGAGTTTTGAGAGTTGGACCCCCATCCAACCCCACCACTCAAACCCCACCACTCATGATCAGACCCCACCACTCAAACCCCATCACACAAATCCCACCACTTAAAGCCCATCACACAAACCCCACCACTCAAACCTCATCCAACCACTCAAAGACCGGGCCATCACACAATATGATGATAATAACTTGCCCTTAAGGGTGAGTTACATGGAAGAGACCTAGACCCAACCACACAATATAATTAATGAGAACTTACCCTGAAGGGTGAGTTGGGTATCTGTACCCCACCCCAGGTGATGGTGATGGTGTGTTTACAGGACTTTTTAGGCATGTATTTACACTGGAAGGTCCCGTCCTTCTTGTCCAGGATCTCTATTGGGACTGGTTTTAGGTCCACATCCAGACAGCTCACGCTCAGCGTGGCCTTACCAGCCTTCTTGGCATCCACCGTGAATTCTGTCCATTTGTTCTGGACCACTCCTGACTTTTCCAGACCGGGGCCAAAGGCTGTGACCTATATACCAAATATAAACAATGGTTGCCTTTGAAATCACCACTTTTTATTATCAATTAAGCTAAAACAAGACATGAGCAACATAGTGGTTTCGTTAAGATTTGATGGCATCAATTTTTTGAGATTTTGTAAAAATGACTGTTTTGAGGATATGTAATTTCATTAACAATGGTCCAATTCTGTTGTGTTTTTTTACTTCAATCAATATCTGATCTTATAGATTGACTAAACAAAGTCATCCATAAAATGAATGTTTAATGAACACTGATGAAACCATAGAACATAAGTATAAATACATGAAGTTGTCGCTTAAATCTGACCTTTGATGCATTGAATGCTTTGGTCTCTGGTTGGATTTGGACCATGTAAGGAGACTTGGGAATGTCGTCTTCATTACAGAGAATGTGGACAGCATACTCCCCTGGGGCGGTTGGGAAGTAGGTCACATCAGCCGAGCCGTCCCCATTGTCCTTACAGTCTATCTTAGCCTGGGAGGGTCCCTCAATAGAAAATCCTGTAAACAACAAACATACCACACTACAAAACCTAGCAAACATAGCATGTAACTTGAGACTGGGAAGGTTCCTCAATAGAAAATCCTAAAACTACCATCATAATTCAGAAACTATCCAAAAAAGGATTTACATACAAATAGATGTTTGCTACTTTTACATCAAACTTTTTCATACCTCACTTATATAAGATATATGGCTGATAATCAGAGTTTATCTTTGATATCTTGAACAGACATTTATATCAGTCCCTCACCGAGAGCTCCCGTCTCTCCCTGGGTCTCCACCGTGAAGCGGGCGGGTTGGTTGACCACACCCCCCTCCAGACCTGGTCCGTAGGCACGGATCTTTGATGTTTTAGCGGGGCCCACTTCGACCTTGAATGGACTCTTGGCGATGTGCTGCTCACCGAAAGTGATGTTGATGATGTACTGGCCCTGTTTCACGGGGACATACACACACTCATAGACACCCTCCTCTGTCTTACTCTTGGTACATGTGCACTTGACTTCAATTCCACCTAATGGTAAAAAAATATATTGCATGTATTTAAAATTTAGAATCAAACCTTAGAACAAATTTTTAGACGTTCTCCGAAGATTCAGATAATTTTGCAAAATAATTATATGTATCATAATTTTAGAAAATCCCATTAATATTTTTACCACAGAGTACAGTACAGCAGTAGATAGAGCTGCCTTATAATATTACACTAAACAAAAACAGAACTACTTGTTGTACTAGCTGTAGAGGCTCACCTGGACCAATTATGTGAACTTTGACCTCAGCTGATCCTGCTCCTTTGGTGTGAACCTTGAAGTCAGCATTCTCATTGACCCTGACTCCTTTGGGCTGAATGCCTCTACCAGTAGCATAGCACATCTTGGCATTGGATGCTGCAAAAAATGTACAATTGTTAAGTGACAAAATACATGCTGAATTTAGTACATTTCAGTCCATGTAAAACTCCTTTGAGTTGAATTTGCAAAAACTATTACAGGTACACATGCAGCAATTTTGCTTTTTTCTTTGATAACGTACAGATTTTAATCAACAATAGGATAATTTTCAGATAGAATTCAAATGAAACCTTTATCAATAATAGGAGAACATGTACATTTGCTACTGGTTTAACAGATTGTCAGCAGTGCCTCTTACCTGGGGATACGTTGACTCCATAGGGGCTCTTGGGGATCTGCTGTCCAGCAAACATGATGTTGATGGAGTGGAGGCCCTGCTCCATAGCGATGTATTCCACCAGGTAGGTGCCCTCCTTACCAGGGACGGGGGCAATGCTTGGGCGGATCGTGTCCTTCCTACCATGGGGGTCAAGGATGACCACATCAATGCTGCCTTTGCCTGCATCTGTTAAGGTCAAGGTCAAATCGTTCAACCAAAGGTCAAGGTGAATTGATTGTTTCTTGTAAACATTGTACATGCAAGTTGTTTTCTGATATATGAATGGGTTTAATTTTTATGCTATTAGATGAAAATGCTGAACAAATTCTAAACTGATGAATTGACATTCACTAAATTTGGATTCGTTGTTAAGAAACTAATGGATCTGAGTTTTAATACAACTTAGTAATGTCTACAAATAAAATGAAATGGCCATTGCTACAGCTGTATGATAGATAAATTTCTATGAAGCACATTCCCAATTTCTATTAACTAAATCGTTTTGTATAAATATATACTTCTAGTTCTATATAATTGTATATCTATACATATTTTAAACAATATAGCCTCTATTTCATGAATACACATTCCTTCGACTATTCCATTTAAAATTATTCTTACTTTCTACATGTGCAAATACATGTATTACGTACAACACCGAATCAAGGATAACATGCATGTCTCTGTTTCCAAATTCTAGTCATGTATGACTAGTATCGCAAAACTAAAGATTTTATAAAGCTGATATCAATTTAAAACATGAAAAAAAATTTTTGCTGTTATCATACAAGAACGGAAGTTTAATTGAAACACAAGAATTTTAGCAAGGCGAAATAAATATAAAATGACATAGTTAAGCTTCTGGAGAAAAAAATGAACAAAATGACATTCGGGTTAGTGATCAACTTTTGTATTTCATGCAAATTTTTAAACTTAAAACAAAGACATTACCAATCCAATTTCTATGTCAAATGCGATAAAAGATCGATATTTCATCAATGTATTAATCAGAATTATGAATTAATGAAGAATTCAAAGTTATTTTGGTAAGCCTTTGTTTGTAAAATGATGAAATGTGATCAGAATTACAGGAACTGTTGCACTGGAAAGACATTTTGTGTTCTGGTAATTTTATTCCTAAAAATAAGGAGTGCAAAAAGGTCAAGAGCTTCAGTGGAAGGTTAATCCCCATTCCTTGTGAAAGCCTAAAAAAAAAATAATCTCATGTCTGAAAACTACATGAGAGTATTTCTTTCTTGATGCCATGAACCAGATAGGAGTTGCCTTGGTTACACAGGTGCATTGTGGGTAGACTTACCTTTCTTTCCCGAAGCTACTACTATTTTAACTGCATCTATAGTAATGTGAAGTAGGGTAAATTGCTGAGGAGTGCTTACATATATATTTATATCAAAGAGTTCTGACATACCAAATCAGAGTTTACATCAAAAGAAAGAATGGCATACAAGATTATATATCAAACATTAAATCTCAAAGTTCAGAAAATACATAAGATTAAAAAGTTCAGAAAATTTTTGAAAGATAAAGATTGACTTCTCTTTTAAAAATATTTTTAAAAAAAATATTTTCTATATATTTTTTTACTCCTACAGTACATAATACAGCTAAAAAGTGCAAAACTAAAAAGCTTTTATAAAAGTCCCCATTCCTTACCACTCCCTTATCATAAATCAATCACCAAAACGCATTACACATAATGACCTTAAAAACTTCATTTAAAAAAAGTGTAATTATCTTGATTTAACCATTTACAGTATGTAAGCAGAAGTTAAAGGCAGTGAGAGGCAGTAGACATGTATATATATAGTGTACAATAGGTGTGTATATTCCTGGTCTATACCAATACTACAGAGAGAGGAGAATGTTACCTAGGTCACTTAATAATTCTGCTGGTACTGCATCTATCAAAACAAGTCAGCACACACTCACAAGACTAGTCTACCAACTCATTGTATCACATTCCATGAATAGATAGATATTGAGAGAGAGATGCACATGAATCATGATTGAGTTAACTCCCTTTGACTGGCATTTTTTTTTGTATAGAAAATTCATACGTAAGGTAAAAACATGAAACTTGATGAATGAATCATAAAATTGCATAACATGACACATTTTCACTAGTCTAAGAATGGTCTTTAAAAATTTCAACTGAAACTTTATTCTTATTAAAAAAAAACAAACATAAACTGCCAAACACAAGATAAACTCACTCTTTGTGAAGACCTCAAAGTAAGTTCTCTTGGTTGCTATGACGCCAGTCTTCTCCAGACCCGGTCCAGAGGCAGTGACCTTGGTGGGGTCACCAGCCGCTCCTTCAACCTTGACTGAAAACGGAGACTTGTTGATCTCTCTGTCACCAAATTTGATGATAACCTGTCAAAAACACAAGTCATGATCAGCTGCTAATTTTTTTTTTTTTTATAAATACTGTAAACAAAAATATCTGTAAAAGCAAAAGCATTAAAAAACTACAGCTAACTGCTGCCAAATTACACATAAATTTACAGGCAGTAGTAACAGATAATTTTGTTTGTGGGTCCTATACACAGATTATCCCAACACAGTGAATAAATAGGCTGTTGGTCACTATCACATACACACTTTAAGAATTGCAAACAAAAAATAACAATAATACCTTGTCCTTTTTACTTCTCTTCATTTTTAGCCAAGGTGTGTTCTACAGCTATCTGACCAGAGCTTACAAACGTACACTATAGCCATGTCAATGTGTATGTGCTTTGCTTTTATTTACACATCATAAACTGGACCACTTCATAACTGCTCAGTTTATGATTTACAGGTGACTTTATAGCAACAAACAAATTGTTCTTAAAACTGTGTAGGTGTTCTGTATGTATAGCAGGTCAGAGTCTGTTGACACATTGACATCAAAAGATAACTCAGGTTCAGGTAACTTGGTCATTTTCTTTTTAAAATTATCTTAAAATGTTTCAAACTTAATCCTCACCCATCCAATTTTAGTGTGTTTTTTGTTTTGTGCAATCATTAGATTGACACTATATTACCTATGCAAACTTATGATGAAACAAAGTTGGACTTATATGAACAATACGGTAATTCTGATTTTGTTTATGTCCAGATAGAGTTGTGTGCCCTTACCTTGTATTCTCCCTCCATACTGGGTACGTAAACACAGGAGTAGGTCAGATTCCTGTCATTGTTAAACACGCACTCACACTGAAAAATAAACAATGATAGAGATAGAAATCTCAAATGTTGTAAATCATTCAAAAGACTAAATAAGCAAAAATATCCAAATCAGTGAATATTACTGGTCACTTCTCTCAGAATGAAAGATTTCTAAGATGCAATATGTTGCTGTGATTGTCAACAACTACTTAATTACATTTTGTTACTGATACAGTACTACATATTTTGAGCAAGTAATGCTTATCATATCAAAACAAATCTATGTTATGTAGATTAAGTTTCCTGTGAAATGCTTTACAACACCCTCAACCCTCAACTCCCTCCATAATGTCCCCTCCCATTTACTTACAGTTTCTTTCTTTCCTTTGGGGTTCAGCACAGTGACCTCCAGGGATCCCTGTCCAGCACTGAAGGTTTCCACGGTGAAGCGGGCAGGTGCTCCGACCTGGTTGCCCTTGGGCTCCAGACCCGGTCCGTAGGCACGGACACGATTTGGGTTGAGGCGTGGTCTGAGGGGAGCCCCGGGCTTCAGCTTGGCCTTGGGGAACTGTGACAGGTAGGTCATCATGGACAGCTCGTCCACCTTGGGATTGGTGATTTCCTCGGGCTTAATGAGCTTTAAAAAGAAAACATACCAAATTAGGAAATTAGGAATCAAAACCACACCAAATAAAATGCATTCAATAGCAAGAACTAGGAGATGCATAGTTGAGCCTATAGACTTACTTTGATATCATTTGAGCTGGCCATGTTTAATTTCACTTACAATATGTCAAGAACCACAACTTATGTATGCATCAAAATCATCAAAATATACAACTATAAATTTCATAGACTTACTTTCTTTTCATCTGAGCTGGCCATATTTTGATTTTACTTGCAAAATTTATGAGAAAAACAAATCATGTATGCACTACATCCAACCAAAATACACAAGCAACACAGACACCTGTTGTTGTCCTGTGTAATCAGAGTCTATCAATAAGGGAGGAGGTTTGTATGGGGTATTCAAAGCCATAGACTTTTAAAGACATCAAGCTTGTAATCTAATAGCATCATTTCACAAAATTTCTAAAGCACATTCTACAAGACCAAAAAATTGTTTATTTATGCCTATATACATGAAGAACCCTAATGGAATGTATTTGACTGAGGCACACAGTTATCAATTAACTTCACAGCTAGGTCATCAATGGTAGGTAATTATATAGGAACAAAATGCTTTTTTTTAAACATAAGTAAATTTTCTTTGAGTAAGAGTTATTCCCCTTTTCACACATCAAGCTGTACCTAACTTGATCCAAATTAAAGAAAAACATGATATTTAAATAAAAAACAGATTGTACCTAGAAACATGAAAACTTTTGTAATGCAAGTGAACCATTGATATCAACAGTGGAGTATCAAGTTGTCAAGAAATTAAATTCTACAAGTATTCTGTTGTCAAAATAATCTTTATATCGACTTGAAATACAGACTGGCCAAAATATGGTATCTGAATTGGAAAAAACATAAGAGAGGTCTCACAAATGTGATAAAGAAAATGGTAAGATTAATAGCTTTAAAGAAAACACAGAGTTTATTAATTTATTTTTTCTAGCTATCGTTAAACTGTCAAATGCATATTTGATACTAGAGGGCACTTGAAAATTGTGTTATCCATTTCAGCCAGTGTGGCTCGGAGACTTTTTACCAAGGGAGACTGGGGCAGACAGACAGTATATATATCTATTTCTGTCATGTATATCTATAAGTCTTTCATCAGACGCAAGCCTCAAGATAACTCTGTCTGTGTATACAAACACAAATCATATCTGCTTCAAAACTAATCGCAAAACATGAAAAGTTACTTCAATTAGGTCTGATTTTTTTTTTCACTATTTAAAAAGGATTAACATTTTCTGTGAAGAAAATTTTTTTTTGTAGTCTGTTTTGTAGAGAAGTCCTTTTTTTATCTATCACTGTTAATGGTGTGTCAATTGCTTTCAGCAACTTTCCTTGTCGTTTGTGAAATTAACATATCTGTTTCCTTGTCGATAAATAAAAGTAATAAAGATGACTTTTTCCATTATCATGCTTGGTCTAACTTGCTTCTGTTTGGTTTTTACTCTACATGTGATTACCCGTGATTTTTCACATTTTCCTTCTTCTTTCATAAAATCTTTTATCAAAAAGCTGGTATATAATATCATGTGAAGATTATTAACAGATAATTACCCATATGAACCTGAAATTGGTAATTTATCCGAAATCACTGCCCCCAAACAACATGGATAAGTGACTTCAAGTACCAATTATAGCTCCGCTTTGAGGAATGCTTTAATTTTACATCATGAAATTCCTACATGTTGTTTCAATGATAAAGACCTTGTTTTACTCGTGTTAGAGATAACTTGTTGTGATGCAAAATGCTCAAATTCCCTTCCTTTTCCTTATTTTTAACTTCTCTTATCCTTCCACTCGCCACTCATTTGCTTTCCTAACCCTCCGTTAGAGTGCAATATCAGCAGCAACCAAGATTTTTTTCGGCCAGTATCTGACAGAAGTTATACCTGAGGAATATCCAGCCATTTCTCAGCATTGTCCATGGCCTCCTTGGCATTCTTCTTGGCATTCTTGGGGTTCCAGTCTTCCCAGTCAGGGCACAGACCTGGAGAGAGAGAAAACAAAAAACAATCAAAGAGAGATAACTCCACCACACCTATCGTCACTACACTTAGTATTTGCACGGGGCTGCCGGTGTCTGAGGTTTTTGAGTGGTGCATGCATTCATTAAGGATCTCCTTAACGACTAGCATCCTTGAACACTACATCCACTCCCGAGATCAAAAGGTTTATAAGTCAAACATCATGCATTGTTTATAAATATGGTAATTGACAGACGGACTTGTTTTAACAGTACACTGTACCCAACATATCAATACAGATGAGACCTACTTTTGTCAGGTATATCAATCATTTCGTTTATTTAAAAAACCAGTTAGTGAATTACGACGCCCATACAGATATTATCTCTATTGTAGCTCTCGTCTGACAGGACCACAATGGTCACATAATCTCGCCTTAAAAGGGGGCATTTCTACAAAGGCAATACTGACACCTTGACATGGGGGGGGGTTCAGAATCAAAGACTTAATTAATGAACACACGTTAATTTACCTGTCGGTTACAGGTATTCAACGAAAGCTCACTGCTTTCTTTGAAATAAATGGGGTTTAAATTGATGGCATGTTATTAATATTAACAAAAACTATTGTACATTGATATAGAGGCAAAAATTAGTCATGGATTCAGCTGTCACGCAATACCTATATTAATACAATATAGCCTAGAACTTCCACTCCTTAAAAATGCAATATACATTTTTGATAAAAAGCAAATACAGATACATAAAATTTTGGTGTTTTTTTTTTAAATCATAAAAAAACTCAAAAACCTACAAAATCTTCACAAAAATGCAAAGGACATGATTAACACTGCACTCTAGTTGTTATCTGAAAAAAATTTGAGTTATTTATGTTTTATTTATCAAAATACGCCCACCGAGAGATTAAAAGCTTTGATACATAGATTCCATCAAACTGCTGAAAATCCATCTTACAGGTTCATTTGTATGCAATAGTTTTTAGGATTTTTTTTGGACAATCTGAAAACCTAGGGTGTGTAAGGCGAACAACTGTCTCAAGAAAAACAGAAACATTAATGCATTATGAAGCCATACTTAATGGAAGCATCAAGATTCATTTTCCATATATATAGCCTTGAGCTTTAATGGCAGACACTAAATGACAACAGCTATATTTGAGCTGACAACTTATTTAATTCATGATCAGTGGCTGAGTTAGCATTGTTATATAGATCCAAGGCTACTGATGTTATACAGATCCAAGGCTATACAGAAAAACTGTGCAGAAACACCTTATGTTACCAGGGTAGCCTATGAAAGTAATGGCTTAGAGTGCATATCCCAAAGACTCTTATCAGAAAAATGCACCCACCCAAAACAAACATCCACCCACCTATGTATCTAAAAAATAGACTAAACAAGTCTGTCCGGGGACACAGCTTTCAAATGATATATTGAAATGCAGAATGGTTTGATAGCAAAAATGGTTATTCAACTTGCAACTAGGACAGCAATTGCTGTCAACCAAAATAGGTTCACAATAGCCAGAAAAGTGTTCCCATGTCAATGTGATTTGATGCATTACTACATGTATATAGCTATCTTTTTCATAGAGCAACCATAACCTCATAATAATTCAAAGTCAATGCTCTTCATTCAAGCAGTGCATTGACTTTAAAATCAGTTTTCTTTTCTTGGTAAAACATAAATCAATTATCATACATTTAAGGAGGTGTGGGACACTCAATCAATATTGTATACTTTCTTTCTTTTCAAATAAAGAATAAAATTTAGCATCATCTTTTAGATATTTTCTTTCACATTCTTGATGTCAGATAGCCGAAGCCCATATAGGATAAAGCATATCGGCTACTAATCTAGATGTCAAATATTGTGCAATTTGCGTTTTTTTTAATATTTGTGTATTTTTATATTTGTGAATATATTTTTAATACTTTCATCCACATAATAAACCAAATTAAGGTGTCCCATACCAGCTTAAAGGTAAATTTCCACACCAAATCACAACATTTATTTACCAGGTCCGACAGCATCGACGAGGGCTCCGATGGCCCGGCCATCGTTCCAGTCTGTGGTGAAGTTTTTGATTGGCTGGTCGGGTACCTTGCTCTGGACCCAGTTGAGCAGCCTCTGTTTGGGGGTGGGGCCGCCCTCGGAGGGGGTGGGCTCCTCTCCCTCCCACATGGGCATGGAGATGGAGTAGTGTAAAATGAGGGTCCATATCAGACCCAGGATCAGCTTCAGCTTACAGTCGACGATGTCGGAACTGTCTGTAAGACAAAGCCAGAAAATTCGTGTTAGTTTACTATTGCTACAGGTATAGATCTAAGGTAATCAAATCAACACAGGTATTGTAAGAAATCTATATCAAAACACATAAGTATTAAGTTTCTAAGGATAATGATATTGATTAGGATAATGTGTTTCAAGGTGCATTTTCTAAGATTAAAGTAGGTTTTTATTTAACATACATGTTCTTTATTGATTTCATCTATAATAATAATAATAATAGTTTTATTTCCAATTTTGGGCCCAGAGGGCATACAAGATTATAGTTATTAGAGAGAAATTTCTAAAAGAGAGATTCTACATACAAAATAGTTCATACACATACATGAACATGTAACAGCTGGGCTATGTACATCAGTATGTCATAACATATTAATAATATTCATATAATATGTAGTCATAAAAGTAGCTAATACAAATACAAAGATGGTATCATGGTCTGTATAAGTATTATATAAGTAATAGTTCATTTAGATCTCAAAGTATTCTGTCTTTTTTTGAAATTCACTAAACTTTATAAGTATTGTTTTGTCTTCATTGGACATTAACCAGATAAATTTGTCTTTCTTCGTTAAAAGTATAAAATTTTTGTTAAGTATAGAGACATGATGGAAAAATGAATTTCTTTCTTCTTTATATAATGGACAGTCAGTAACAAAGTGACATTCATCTTCAACAAAATTTTGGTTACATAATAAACATGTCCTTTTGTTTCTTTCTAAAGGTATTCTTTGACCAGTAAAATTTTTTACAAATTCATATCTACCTCTTTCAACTCGTAAGTCGTGTGCACTTACTCTGAATCTACATAGTGTTTTTCTTAATTCATGAGATTGAATAGACATATATGATTCCATTGAAAAATTTTCTTTATGCAAAAAATAAGTATCAAGTTTTCCAGAGTTCAGTCCCTCTTCACGTTTTATTAATGTCCAGTAATTTAAGAAGTGTTTTCTTAGATGTTTTTAATTTTAATTTTAATTTTTTTAATTTTGTTTCTTAGATGTTTCTATATTCAGCACATGTGTGTGTATATATGTGTGTGTGTGTGTGTGTGTGTGTGTGTGTGTGTGTGTGTGTGTGTGTGTGCAGTCCACAATCTAGCTGACTGATGTCTTTTTCACATGTCTACATTTCAGTATATTCAAGTTTTCTTTCTCATCCAAACTTAAATAGGCTTTACAATTTTTGACCACTTTCTCTGCTCCCTTCTGTTTTTATTATTTTACTGTAATCTCCAAATCTCCTTCATGCATGTGTTTGCTGACTTGTGAGAATGTATCTCTCCATTATTTATAAACAATTCTGATACAGATCTTCAATAAGCTGCAGTGAGAGGGCAGTCTACAGTCTGCTAACTCTCCTTTTTGATAACTTACAGAGATAATTACAGAATATTCACATCTCAAAACAACCCCCCAAAACAACTGCCAACTTTAATGTACCTCTGTTGAAGCATTTCACTGCTTTTTGATATCCACCATCTTGAGATAATTACAACAACACAACAGACTCAAATATAATGAAGTTGTTTTTTTACTCTCAGCTATGCTTCCTTCTAAACTCTTACCCAAAGCGTCTCATATTTTTTACACTTTGAGAGTACGTAGTAAGCATTTAAAAAGCTCATATCCCAATATTTGTTTAGGCATTAAAATCTCTTGAGAAGGCCATCTGCTTAAATATTTGACCTCTTATTTATATATTTTCTTTTTAGGAAGGAAGAAAAACCCTGGTAAAATTTAAAATGATTCACTGATGATTGAAAAGATAAACCTTTAAATAAGTTTTTTATTATAATTAATTCATTACATGAAGTAAATGCTCGACCCTTTCACAGGTTCAATAGGCTATTTAAAAACATGTTTTCTACTTTACTGCGTCTGCATTCCAAAGACATATTTTAAATGCAGATTGTGTGGTTAAGTCGTAAGCAGCACCTTTCCCCCAAACCCAAATAAGGCAAGAAATCAAATAAGCGTAAAACATCGTAAACACTGCCATCAAGATTATTTATGTTATCGCAGGTTTTCTAACACAGGCCACTTCCGATTGGGCTTATATTTAACGGCAAACACATTGTTCATTCCTTAATTCGGACACTCAAAACATGTAAAATAATTCGCAACGGTAGGTGAAACTACTTGTAAACACTCAACATACTGTTGGAGTGAGTCAAATATCGCAAATGGACTTAACCCTAGAAGCAGGGTAAAATCTCATTACTCAGCAAACAGCGGCCGTCAATTACTGATACCTTGGTATATAACCCCATATTTATTAAATCAGCAGATATTACCTAGATACCTGTGTCGTTACTCAGGTGTCAAGATTTACCTGTTGGTGTCACTTTTCAACTTTGTTTGAGGCGGCGTGGTTGTATAGGAATCTTATTAACAAAGTGATGGTGAAGCATAATTAAATGCCTGTAAGGGTACAACATTTCCACGCTCCCTAAAAACGTTAACTGGGTCAAATACAGTTTTGGGGTGGAGATGTGGGTAGGATATCAGCCAGATCCTTATAATATCCAGCTGGGACATCCAGTGAGATTAACACTTCATTCTATACATTGTTTGCACCAGGAGCACTTTTAATTTAATAATTTTGGCAAATACAACAGTCAGTGTGTACACACAATCAACTTTTCTTGACCATATCTTATAATACTTTGAGATGGTCTCAGTTTCATGCCCTAGCTGGCAGTATCACGTTTTAAGTCTGCAGGGTCAACAGGTGTGATACACCCTCTCAGTCGAATGACCACCAAATCTGACTGGTCCAACATTTGGAAGATTAAAAATAGAATTTTAAGATTTTCCTTAAATTACAAATACAGTTAGCCTGGATTCATAAGCTCAATAAGACAATTGGCCAATCAGCATTTTTTCTTGAGAAATACAGCTAGTTCATTACAGTTCAGCAACTTGCAAATTCATCAAGAATTGACTTTTTAAATAACTTTTTGTAATAGGTACATATGTCCCTGCATTTGTATAATATGTAATTTGCATCTGCAATTTATTCATCGATCCTCTTTCTTTTTTAATTCAGCATATCATATTGAAACCTGTCAGGGATACCAATGATTCACCATGTGTACTATGAGTCTATTATAAGCCTATGTTACACAGGAGCATCATTCCAATTCACCATTAGACAATCAAAACAGTTGAATGAAATTCTTGCATGATGTTTCACCAAATAAAAATTTTACGACCTGAACTAATGCGCAACTGTAAAAAAAATAAACCACACACAACAAAATTACAATATTCAACGTAGGCGTACAGGTATGCAGTAGGTATTCTATGGGATCAGCACTACACAGAATTCTTACGTGGGCTGGAGAAGAAACTTATCTCTGCATAGGTCTGAGAGAATCTTATATCCTACCCAATAAATTTGAAGAAAATAACATCAAAGTTCTGTGAGTCATCGGCATAGCGTATCAACAGGTTAACAATCTGCTTGAAATTTTTAGCTTCACTCTGACAAGTTGTTGTTATGAGTTTAAGGGAGTTTTGATCCCAGTATATAAGCATCTTTAATGAATTGAACTGTTTGAATCAACTTTCAAATTGTCAGGGAACAGCCTGATAATTCATCAGACAGCACTAGTCTTTGTGGTGTCAATTATAAACCAATTATTTGTAAAAGATGCAAAACATTTGCCTGTCGGAGTCAAAAACTAGAATCACCTGCTCTCTCTCTCTCTCTCTCTCTCTCTCTCTCTCTCTCTCTCTCTCTCTCTCTCTCTCTCTCTTATTTATTTATTATGCAAAACATTTAATAACACTTAAAACAGTAGGACAATACAAATTCTCCTTTCCACCCACCAGTTGCATAATCATATACATGTCGTAACACCAAGATTTTGTTGCGCACTTAAAACAAAAGTGTTTCCTAGCTGATAAAGGAAAGTGAGAGAGAACAGACTGCTCAGGTTTTTGCGTGTCAACACATTCCTCGACTGCTCCATTGAAGGAAGTGGTTGCACTTTCAGGGCGAGACCTCCTCTTCAGCTACTATTCAGAGCACTACCAGGAAACCTGCCTAATCAATGTGATTCATTCGAGACTTCAGAGAAATTACAGGAATGTAGTAACTGTTAAATAGCTACCCTAGTACTGCATCTTCTTGAATGTATTCTCTGTGGTTTAATATAGGGAGACTGTAACTACTATAATATTACATCATCTTGGACATTTACTCAGTAGTTTTATATAGGTGGAGCTGCTATAGCCTTATCCATGTATGACATGGCTGACTAATGAACATTACAGTTGATACACTAACAACTCAAACCTTGCATGGTAATCAATGTCTTAATCATTAACCTCCCAGATTCCCCAGGTGCATACAAATTCTTTTAAGATAATACAGATAACCTAATTTGTCCCTCTCCACCCCCCCCCCCCCCTTTTTCCCAATCACCTCTAATTTCCCTGTGTTTATGGTCTACGCAAGTACATGTACAGGAGGTAAACATTGCTGGGGCATTTTTAACCTGTGCAATAAACTGAACACACCTCGATCTACTCCTATAATGAAATGAGAGACAGTGACATTGATTTGTGTACCAGCAGATAACAATTATAATGCATCTTATGGATGAAAAATTGTCTTCATTTTAACATCATAGTCCATGAGTAATAACAGCCATGGGCTGTATTACATAATTCTACCTTTACAGTTGTTATGGAAATGACAATAGTTTACCTATACACCTGTATGAGCAACCTTGGTGTTCAATGTATCTCTGCAACAGCAGTTTTTGCAAGTGTAATATAAAATTTATCAAATGTTTATGAACTTTTATTTTTTATTTGAAGGCTATACTACAAATCAGAATCTATATGACTATCCTTATATAAACTGACAGCAGCTCTCCCTAATTCATTCAAATACCTTTAACCATTGAAGGTATACAAATGCCAGACAATCTACGACTGCCCTTCTGGTTTTATTTGGCCATTCTCTGCCAGGTACACATCAGTTTTCATAGAACCTCACCCTAATCAGCATGTATTGGACAATTCCCCTGATACGATCTCCAGATTTAAGCTGCCCTATTCAATCACATCTATGGGTGGTTGTTCTAAACCATTGACAGGAATTATCTGTAGATACGGGTCACTGCTGTTTAATATCTATGATTTTTCAGGTAGTTTAATGCCTTTATTATCACTTGCCAAGTGAAATAAAGACAAGACATTGCGGACAATAAAATCAAAATGCAGTTTAACTGTGGATTTCTGTAGTTTCAAAGGCATCAAACATTAATTGCCACCAATAAAATCAAACTGAAGATCAGTAGTTTCCCTTCAATACTGCTAAATAATGTTGGTGCACCCTTTCTTAACATCCTTTTTTATCACAATGTTCTACTTAGATGCATGGACACACACTAAAGCTCCATCTAACATTCAATTTTACAGCAGAATTATTTCAAGTCCATGAACTTCATAAAGCTTTCAAGTATTTTTTTTTCTTGTTTTGGCATGTGCACAAGAAATGCATTGTTTGCTGGAGTTAGATTTGCTAAGCATGTAGGATTTTTCTTTTCATTTCTTCCCTGCCAGTCAATAATGAGAAACCAGGCTAAACTCTTCAAAACTGATTTACCATTTTGCCGAAAACATATGAGAATTCACATAACAGAGATCCTATTGTTTTTATCACAGTAGAGAAGTCTAATAAGCTGCTAAATACAGAGAAAGCCTGTTGAGAAATCAGGATAACTGGGGTACTTAACCAAGGACATAGAGGCAGAAGCCTTTTTTTATAGTTTGAACCCCTCCTCCCCATACCCATACACCAAAATATTGCTGACAAATGGAATTGATGAAAAAAAAAATCTTATCTTAATCTAATTCTTCAATATCAAATATTCAGTGGGCATATCATATATTCTATGAATGACCCAACCTTCAACAAATAACTTGTCTGTCGCCAGAATTGTCTTAAAGATGTCATATGATTTGTTTGCATATCTATTGCAGAAGGTTAAAAACAACATTTGCAGACCAAAGGGTCCCCTGATCATGCATGTATTTAGTGAGTCTTTATAGTTTCTAGGATTTGTGGGTGGGAGGAATAGGGTGTGGGGGTGGGGGCATCACCTGGCAGTGTCCTTATCGTGTCAGTTAACCTTATTTTCCACTCTAGACTAATAAATTACCCACAATTCATAGCCAATACAGTAAACGAAAGTCTACTCGAGACAACTTCATCCCTGTTTAAACACTTGAAGGAGGCATCTGTTTGAGTTTGGAGAAATGTACAAGAAGATTGACCTTATTTCTGGTGAACACCTTAATTCACCTTTCTGTGTGCCCTAGGTATATGGAGTCCAGTTCACCTGATTCTACTGTCACAAGATGCTACCATTAGCTCATTTAAGTTTGTCTGATCAATGTACTTCTATTGCTGATGAACCAGACTAGTAAGCGATATGCAAATTACATCAAACCATCATTAAAATGGTCAAGTACTGATAGCTGTATATTTACCCTACTTATAATAAGATACAGATTATAACTTGGTCAATGTTAAATATTTGAGATACTCAAGCACTTGACGCTCACATGTAAACAGATAAATTAAAGTGCATCTAATGTCCACTAGAAACTGTCATCTAAATTGAATGCATGTGAGAATTGCATAATAAATGCGACTGCATGCATATCAGTGAAGGTTGTACATTGCATAATGTATTTATTGTAATTCAACTACTTCCTACCATTGAATGGGGCACATCGACTGTATTTACAGCAATCATTAAACTGTGCCAGGAAGCAGGATATGAAACTATTATAACAATTCCTTTCCTAATGAGAACTGTGTTGAAAAATTGGCTTAATAAAAGACCATGAAGTTTTTTCAAAATATTGGTCTGCATGCACAATCTCTATCTTTACAAGGAATTCATGCATATTTATCTTTTTATATGGCCGGTAGTCATTATTTCTAAGTGTATCAGAGAATACCTAGACAATATCAAAAAAATTCCTACATATCCATGCATATCATACACACATTTTCGCCTTGCCTCATTTATTCAGACACTTGTACCTGCCTACCACTAATGGGCCTCGGGCTAACAGCCTCGTGTAAACACAGAGCCCTGCACAAAGCCTGCAGTGCACCTCATCACCTACATAACGAGTGCATCATAAAGGACCCAGACTTATGCACACTCTCAGCACGTCTTTGATCCTTCAAAATCACTCCATGTTTACAGCAGAACTTTAGACGCAGAGCTCAGAATAAACATAGAATATGATTTTTTGGTTTCACATTGGGGATTCTAAGTAAATTCTCCAATGATTTTTTGTTTAAACATTGAGATTTCAAGATTTAATGTGGATAAATTCTCTCGTAACAGATAACAACATTAAATACATTTTAATCTCAGTCTTTAATCTTCCAATCAGCACTGTAATACCTGCACTTTTGGGTCTTACAGATCTACCTATCAAATGTCTGATTTGTTCTTGAAATGTTTAAGCAAGCTCTTTAACAAATTGCTAAATTTTATCTGCAAAGAGGTGTTTAGAAATAAGGAAATAACATCTAGGCCACATTGTATTTGCTTACAAATTACATAGAACAGGTTTCCAAAATGGCTCATCTTCAAAGTGCAATGTAATTTGTCTGGCAATTTGTGTTGCATTCCTCATGGCCAAGGTAACTGCACAGAATTAGCCCTCTAAGTGCCCCAATGTTAATGCTTCTGCAGAATGCAGGTATATGAAGAAGAGTAGAGGTATAAAGCCACTGTCTGCATCAAAAACAGATGGACAGCCAGAAAGACAAAATGAATAATAAATGGGGAGAATAATTAGGGTGAGTCTTAAGTAGAGGGTTGCTCAGTAACCAGGAATTCCCAATTCACTGCCCCTCTGGGGATAACCCAAGTCAGCTAGGGTGGAACTCAACATCAGGACAGGGCACCAGTCAATGCGTTCCTTGATTGATGACCAGACAGGGTAATTAGTCACTGGTAATCACAGCACAGATCATCTGTTGGCCCTCAGCAGCCAGCAAGATTCCCATTGTTTGAGGTAAATTCCTCCCTGCAGGCTTCAGTGATATGGCTCACTGCTGTTTTTCGATTGATCATTGAAATAGTGTGACTAATTGAAACTTGAGGAAGTGAAACACCAAAAACCTTCCCCACTGACTATCATATCTGCAACTGTTGAGATAAATTTGAACTCCATTTATGGTTCCCATCCCCTTAAATTGGCCGTGCCTTTCTCCATTCACCTTATCCTCCCAGTGCTACCACATGCCTGTGGGTCTCCAGGGCATTCAAACATGCTGATGATGCATTTACTAATCATCAACATGATAAGTTTTTTAAGTGGCTGCAGACATTCAAAACACATGTCTGAGCAGGCTTTTTTTTATCCTAAGACACTTGAAAGACTGATTCTGACAGACCCAGATGTTCATGACAAGGTCCCTCAAAAATGTTCCCCTTAAATGACACCCATTCTTTATTGTTTTTTCTCTAAATAATGGGAAACACCTTCATTTCATTTAAACTTCACAATACATGTCCTTATTTACACGAATGACACACTGTTCTTTTTTGTGATATCAGGTACCCCCTAACAATGACCTAATAATGATATTCCATGCTCAACCTTATCATAATAATTCAAGCAAGTCCTGCGTCCTGCATCAGATATTGTCAGACTAAACAGTCCCCCACTATTCCATGCTTGGTTTATTGAATAAACACTCTCAAATCACTCAAGTGTTTGTTTAATGCCTGTAATTTTTCAGTAGATTAAGTTTCATTGACATGCACCAGGGATGCTTATACTGCCACCAGACCCACCATGATGCCAAACTTCAAATTAATCATTCTTTCCAGCTTCCATACAAAACTACACCCAAGGGAGGGTCCATTGCCAAAAAAAAGCTCTTTCTAAATTGCATTTTTTTTTAAATCCCAAGAGAAGCTTTCTGTTCAAATCATACATAACAAATGCAAGCTCTGAACTGTATGGAAGGAACAATTTATCAAATCTCACCTCCCCCTCAACTTAATTATTCAACCAGCCCTCCCCCTTAATACACACATACTGCAAGTAGAACCTAGAACCTAATGTGTGTACATATTATTTAAAACACTGGTTGAAAGTTTGTTTATGGGCTGAATCAACTGTCTTTTTTATTGAAATTCAATTTAAAAAGCAGAAATTCATCAGTATAGGATTAAGTCTGCCTTGGACGTCATTGAGTGATCACACTGAGCTAATCAGCAAAAAACAAAATTCTTGGTTTAGCTATTCACCGGCCCTTTCATCCATCAATCATTTTTTTTTTTGTGCATGCCTAGGCATTATCAAACACTGTTGCATAAACAACAACTCTATTTTCCTTCCTGAACTTCTCTAGTTTCGGTGACTCCAACTGCACTAAGGGTGTGGGTAGCCACTCTAACTTCTGTTGCGTCAGAACAATATCTGAATCAACATGAAAAAACCAAACCCAAAAATCATACTCTCAACACTCTGGACGCAGTTTATTTGGTACACCTACCCACGCAATGGCAAACCGGGTTATAGATACCCGATTCTTGTGTAAACAACCACCCGGTATAGATTATTTAACCTCCCGATTTTACTCTACCCTAATAAATCTGTCCGCTGTCCATTTGATATCTGAAGAAAAGACGGCTTTATCAAATTTCAATGTGAAAGTTTAATGCAGATAATTTTCTGGTCGGTTTCTAACAAAAAGGTGTGACTTTAATGGGTTTCAAAGTGCTGACCATTTATTCTTTTGAATTTAAATGACTCTCCTCTAGATTTGGGAAGAAATACTTCATTCATTTCCGACTTCACTCTACATAAACACCTGTTATTTGCAGATTCCAAACATAAACAAGCTATTGAAATATTTCCTACTTATGATAATGTTGCTATAAAACCTGACAAGTATAACATCTCACACATTAATAAAAATGGACTAAATGCATTATGATTCAAATTGGGACTGTACATAAAACTCTATCCTACTTACATCACACCTACTATCATCTGGTGACAATCAATAAGTCAACAAGACACCTTATGAAAAATATTTTGAAGGCATATTATATCAGATGAGTCACCCATGTTTTCACTCCTTTGAGTGGCCTGTAAAGAAAGCCTTGACCAGAACACCACCAGTTTACAAGACCACAGAGCAGCATGTTACACGGCCATGATCTTTTTTAGCAGGCTTTTCGACCCCAGAAGTCAATCCTCTTACAAAGCCCTTAATCTGCGGTACACAGCCTTCAAAGACTATTGTATAGAGTCCCGGCTTGGACAGAGAATACACACAGGAAGGGTTTTCATTGAAGACCTAGCTAGGAGCTGGTGTTATATATTTTAGGGTGAAAAAACATTATTGAAGTCGGATATTCTTAACCTCAAAAATCTCCACTAATGTCACATCTCTGAGATTTGGACATCAAGCTAATAATAGTATTTGGAAAGGGGTCATCTCTATGGCCAAGTAGATTAAGGGAATCACAGGTGATCTTGTACATGAAAATAAATAATGCATGCTAAGTGAATGCTTTTACAGTCAGTTTGGAAATTGTATCAGTTGAAACCTAAATGTAACAGTACAATGATTTGCTTAGCAAAACCATGTTGCATGCTAAAATATGTACAGTTGTGCATCACTCAGTCATGTTTTTGTGTATATCCTTTGTATTGTGATGTATTTCAGTAGCTTTGGACCCCAACAATCTATAGAACTCCAGAGGGGGAAATTAAAATGGTAATGTTTCTTACTATGTGTTTGTTATTATGTAAATTGCAGACATAAAACCTTGGTGGTCTTTTAATTCAATGGCCATTAACATTAACCCTGGTGGCATTGAAAGACCAATTCATCGGACAATGAATCCCTTTTCACACATCCTCCACAAAATATAGGGTTGTCTATAACTGCAGGTTCCCTGACTGTTGTATTGTTCCCATCAGAACATGGAAGCTGCGTGAACATCAACTTTTTTCATAGATTTGGTTTAAATTGGAGTCAGTACTCTTAAAAATCGTTTCTACCCATCCTGCTTGAAAGTTGATTTACAGAGGACTTTAAACTTCCATCTCACAGTAAACACCTTCCATTTTCTTTTTCAAAAGGTGGATAAAAATATTATGTAGATTTTTTTTAAGCCTTGAAGAAATCTCCTATAAATGAAAAAAGCTGACGATGCGTTTATTTACGACTAACTTCTAATAGCACCCTCAGGACATGTTCAGTAAAACATCTGATGGAATGAGAATTTCTCTGTGTTGGAGCACTCAGCAAATTAGGTAAATAAAAAACCTATCGACTCGCACAACCATATAAGGTAACGAACATAGTCTGTTTATTTGCCTGATTTCCCACAATTTGTATTTTTAGGGGGACAGACAAAGAGACAACCTGAAGTTACAAACAATATATATATGTTTTGTCACTTTATAAGATACAGTTTTATATGCTAAGAAAACTGATGTAATTGTCAGATCAAAGTCATCAAACGATTTAGTTCCTTTTATTGCTCTCACATATCAATCAAATTCATGTGCTTTAATGTATTCTACTATTAATTGACAAATCTTGCCTTAGCTCTCCCCATGGTCTGTGTGTAGTAACTGTTCTTAAAACATGTACATGTACTCAAGTATTGTGAAAGTTCAGCAGATTTAGCTTTGGGTGGGGAACTTGATGCCATGTATGTGCTCTGGGAGTGGGGAAGGTGGTTGGGGGGGGTGGTGGTCAGGGAATCCGCCATTCATTGATAATCAATCCCAGGTTGAATTCCCCCCTGATCTTGCATAAATTACCACTGTCCCATTGTTTCTCCCCTGCTGAGCAAGCAGCTGTTAAGTGAACTAACAAGTACTTATCGCAGTAACCATATCCCCCCCCCCACCCCATCCCCTAGACAACATCTTATCCAGATGGTTTTTTACCATTTCAGCACATGGGTCAGTGGACATTAATATTCACATTGGTCAAATACCCCCCCCCCTCCTCAAGACCAGGCATTTGTTGAAACCCTTACCTTTACACATAATTTAAGACATATGCAGTGTTTCAGTAGCTTATCACCTACTGTTTATCTCTAAGCAATTGTCACACTATCTATTAACTATCTAACAAGTCACAAGAAATGTTTGCTAATTAATAAGAGACCTGGGCATAACAATGTCTGTGACCTATTTCTGTCACCTGTCCCCCCATTGGTGTAGTACCACACACTAACAGTATTTGAGCCACACAGAATCAATGTTATCTCAGTTGATTGGGGTATACAAAACATAACTTTCCCTGTGTCATTTTTGTGTAGCCAAGAGCTCCATGCAAATGTTTAAAATACTAAAATGAATAATAAACTGACTGTAGGAAGGGAAACGCCCATTTTTCACTATGTTCTATTAAAGAAGTCCAGTTGTAATTATAATTGATGTAATAATGTAAAAACCTTAAGAAGATAATAGTTATGAATGTTTTGTAGTCTAAATATAGCATTTATAGGATTTTAACCAGACCACGAATAGCTGAGCCGGTTCTACAACTGCACGCAATCTACAGGTGTGTATTGGACTGCTAAATGCATGCTGATCCGTAATCGCCATGTTTGTTTACATTTTTATTTTCCCGGGTTGGGTCTTGTCCACGTGCATTCGTAGATATACTATATCTGTCACGGATTCCTACCTTCTATGATAAACATTATGTAACAAGTGTCAGATCAAACAATCCGACACATACCTTTTGCACCTGAAAACACACGTGTCTTCATCACCACCTTTCGCTTTCATTTTTACCATTCACCGGTGTTTGCCTATTACTGACCTATATTCGGACAAAATGCATGTCTGTCTTCACATCTCGTTAATTAATAAACTTACCAATGTTGACAATTCGGATCCCCTCATCCCTCTCCAGAAACTCCAGCACCATGGTAACATTTTCCAATTTCTGGGTTCTAAAATTGGGTCTTTTGTTGACATGTTTAAATTTTTTGCCGGATAAAACCTCCACTAAAGCAATAAGTCGTAATCCATCGGATAAATCAGTATCCAAGTTATTAATATTCTTGTTGGCAGTTTTCAGGTGCTCGTTGGCCCACCTGGTGAAGGTATTTTTCTGAATTACCTTCCATTGCGCGTCGTCTGCTAGATCTCGTTCAGTCATTGGCATTTCCTCGTCCTCGTCCTCGCCGTACAAGTGTGACTCGCTATCGGCCATGGTGTCGCTTTATATACGGCGGTCACGCTCGAGTGAATATATAGCGGCAGAATAAGTTTATGAATCAGTTCAAATGAATTTGTGAATTGTTTTATTTACTATGAACCTTTCTCTTTTTCGTGTGGGCACCAACTCTGGGTTTGTTGTGTCCTTTCTACTCAAATCCAACTCAATGACCCTGTTGATATAAAATAAAACATTAAGTACATTGTGAATCGAATTTGACACTGTTTAAAAATGTGATATACGGTGAAGTGTTGCACGAAACAATGTGAATGATTATATTTCACATAATTGGAGTATTTCATTATCAAATTTCAAAATCAGTAAATATCAATTGAACATGTACCCTATAACTTTTCTCGATTTTTACACATCACTCAATCACTTGAGTTATCCGTACTATTTAAGAAAAAAATTGAAGTTTACTGACTTTATCAATTTGTTGTATTATAAAGAAAATTTATTGAGATAAAGAAGATTAAAGGTTAAATTGAAGTTTCTGTCTACATTGAATAAAGCGTGAGAAAATTGAGCTATAACCACGGGATTGTAGATATAAAGAGAAATAATATTCTAAGAAAAGTATTAGAAACATACAGGAAAAGTATCATTATCTATGTGTATAAATGTGTCTGTACTTTATTTAAAACTTTTCATCAATGAAAATTTATTATTTGATGCATGGCTTTAAATGTTTTCGTTGTTTGCAAAGACAGTCTCTCAAGCTGCTCTTATTTTATTTACATGTATTCTGTTCTGACGATGGGTGGGTGGGGAAATATCCCTTGCATGTTCTGCTGTAACGTAGCGCAGAATTGGACATTCTATACAGTTCCTACTCAACAGACCAACCTGTCCTGCTAAAAATAAAAAAATCGCTACCCCTCCACGATCCCCGACAGTTGTAACTCGTTTATAATGTTATGATTTTTTAGAAATATTTCAAGAGCATTCAAAGATATGGAATTCATGGAAAGCGGGGGGGGGGGGGTACTGAGAATGATATAATCATCAAAAACTAAATATTTAATGAGGGCATGGAATCATGACCCTTTCAATGACTTGTTTCTACATTTTACACGTGATAAAAGCATACAGTGTTATTCCTTTGTATGAAAGTAAGACATAAATCAACCATATTTGTTAAAAATATATATTAGGGTGACAGCCCAGCAAGACGTGCCAAGAACGCTAACTCTTCTGATGATAACGACATCGTCCCTGGCACACCTACTCTCTCTCTCTCTCTCTCTCTCTCTCTCTCTCTCTCTCTCTCTCTCCAACTTACAACTTTTGATATAACGGTATACCAATATACACAGACCAGTGTATACAGTGAAAGTCTACACGAAAATGTCTTATTTCAAATATCTATATTTAAAATTACCCCCCCCCCCAAAACAAAATACATGATTTATTGCTTGACCATCAAGAGAAAAAAGAAAACCACGTTGTCTTTATTCTTTTCCTCTGCTCATGCACATGTACATCGGTTAAACATTCGTCACATATTTAAAATTCAGTATATAATTTTTCAATCAATCTTTCCCCGAAATGAAAACCAATCACAGTTTACATCTGCAAGATCATATAATGTTCCAAGATTGTTTGCATGTATTCACTTTTAACCTTTTCTATTTGTGCATGATGGCCAGCAAACGAAGCTCTTACTCCCAGTGGCCCTTCAAGTACCGGGTTTTTGAATAAGCCGAACTTAGGAGAGAGAGAGAGAGAGAGAGAGAGAGAGAGAGAGAGAGAGAGAGAGAGAGAGAGAGAGAGAGAGAGAGAGAGATTCATGATGAATTATGAGTGAACCGAAGCATTATGAACTGCTTTTGAAAAATTTTCAAATACAAAATTAATACAATTTGTTTTTCCTTTAACATTTCAAATGCAAGAGGACGAGCTTTAATGATAGTTCCACAACCTTTAAAACAGCTTTTAGTTGGATCAGTGACGTCATGAAGCACCTGGCACCCACTATGCTTCAACAAATATGTAAAACGTTTGTATATTAAAGCACACATATTAACCAAACAGCGATGAAAGAATACTCCGCTGTGAAACAATCTCATTATTTTAATAAACCGGCCTTGAAGAAAGAGATAAGTCTCTATAAATAAATATAAATACTGATTTTCCAATCACCGTACAATATGTATATTGAATGTGCACGCTATGGTCACAAAATGGAGAAAGATCACGGATGTTTTCTGATCCTGTCAGTATGTGTTAGAGTACGATGCCGTGTTGCTCCTGGCAATGGTTAACTCTAACATACCAGACAGGATGGAAAAATGTGCAGAGTAGCTCTGATTTTTTTGTCATGCCACTGTGTTTGTTATAGTCGGTCATAGCTTCCTTAATATCGCCTGCGTCACCATTGTGTCACGTGGTTCCAGAATTTCAAAAGTTCGGTGGTCGGGTTTTGGGAAATTCTGTTCCGAAATACCGGGTTTACCCTGACCGTAATCTATATAGTTCAACAACCGGCCGGACCAAACTTAAACTAACAATGGTTCATTCTTCACCTTACTTCAGTCATTTAAGGATGAATGAAAGAAAACAGTTTAGAAATTTAATGTGAGAAAATACATGGAATTTCAAAAACATGTTTAAACATTATCTCTAAATTCTTTGGATTGCTATTTTTTTTAAAGATACGCATGTCAACTTCTAGAACTGATTATATTTCAATTATTGTCTTGATTTTAATGATTTGTGGCTCTCTGATATCTCAAACAATCAAGTGTAACGCCCAGAATACAGGCGATTTGATTATTTCATAACAAGAAGATTGTTCGAGTTCTCGAATATTGCGACGATGTGCAATGATGCGTGACAAATAAGGAATGGCACAGAGAGAGCTTGCATGTGCTTCCGATCCTCCGTACGTTGTTACTTTCTTGTTTATATCGCGATTTTCATGTGTAGTCGACGAAGACTGTCAGCTTTGACTAACTCTGAAATGCTTGGCAACTTTGTGCTGGTACAGGGTTTCCTACCAAGACACGCCAAAGACGGTTGTCGTAAAACGCCAGATCGAGGAACTCCAAAGAACTGTCGAGTCATTACGCCAAAGCAGAACATTTTTTTACCAAGAAATATGATTAAAAAAAAAACTCACACAACTTTCATGTATTTCCGTAATGCGAGTCGTATTTGTCTGGGTTTTTTTCCATTTAACTTTTTGAGTGTTAAAAAACAAACGATTCTTGATTCCGTATTCTGATTAATAGCAATGACATTCCTTTTCAAGACATGGCATAACTTTTGCAATAACACTGAAGAAAAATACAATACACTATACACAGTACATAACAAGCGTTGTGAGGATAACAGTTATGTTGACTACTACATGACAAATTCCAACGGTTAAAATGATAACTTTTCTGGTCTGACCATGAACTTAAAAAATACTTGAAGCCTCTTGAAAATACTTCAAGCAACTATTTCACACACCGGCAACAATTTCACTCGCCGTCGGGTTAAACAGTGCAACGAAATTTGTCTAACATTAACAACTTGAGAAAAACATGATGTTCAAAACTGTCTGAAATCTGGACGAAATTAAAAGCTTGTAAATAAATGTGCTTACAGATACGGCCCTGGTCTACTTCAGCCACGGAAAATC
Organism: Magallana ariakensis; assembly: GCA_020458035.1. Taxonomy (NCBI): domain Eukaryota; kingdom Metazoa; phylum Mollusca; class Bivalvia; order Ostreida; family Ostreidae; genus Magallana; species Magallana ariakensis. Next base: position 15,694,535 of record CM035813.1, on the reverse strand, counting down.
CCAAGTGAACCAAAAATCTCCCAGCGTCCTCAGAACTACAGTCTTATGGTTCCCAGCAAAAGAAGGAACTACTTGTGTTTCGCGAAACTTTTTTTTATCACTCGTGCCAAACTGGATCGGGTTTATAAATATTCAGAGACAGATTATGGATGATGAGTCTGGAGGAGTTCCTGAGAACCCCCGTTTGATTTTCATGATAAACTCGCGAATCTTCCCCTGCGAGCCGGTGTTTCCATATTTGGGGGATGCTCGTAAGATGAGACGCTTGATGCGCTTAGGCCAGGAGTTACGTAGAAGAAACCATATTGTTCGGATACCCTCGTTTGTTTTCTTCGACTGTTTATTATAGAACGGTGTTTTCTGAGAGATTGATAAATATATTTTATGTGAGTGTGTATTTACTACATTGTAAACAGATGAATGCTGCCTTGAGGTATGCACGGCAACCGTGGTCATTGGGATTCGTACATTTTTTTGATAAGTGTTGAATTTTTGCGAGATAATATCACGCCAGGAAGGGGGATTGAACAGATTTCTGCGGATTATGACACAGAAATTACATACCGCCTTAAGAAACCAAAGAAATGGCGACGATACGATCACCACGATACGGCCCCATCTGCTGCATGGCGCCCGCCACCCCCTACCGCGCGTGCGCTTATGCGCCTTCCGCGCGAGACGGGGTTTTGCTTATCATCGAATGACGATTACGTTGATGATATCATTAATGTACAAGATAGAAAACAGATGACCTTCTGTAATATGCCAGCTGTTAAAAGTCTCCGTGAACGACCATACATCTGGAAAACATGTAAATGATCGTCTCGATCTTCTGCTATCTCATACCGGTATTGCACATGCGTTCTTCATTTATTTAACTTTTATTTAATACAGAAATATGGTTGCATAACGATAAGGAAAAACCTTGCGAATTAATAAAGGTTTTGCCCGTGTTTAAAAAAGTTTTGCACAAACTCTAAGTTTGTTTCAAAATGTATACATCGACGTAACATGTTAATTTGGCAATAATTTTTTTTTATTTTGGTTTGGAAAGTGGATAAAGGCTATGCCTTCCACTTCTCAAAACAGAATAAAGTTTTTACATGGAGTGAGAAAAAAATCAAAGAGACAGAGAACGCCCCGGCCCAGAAATTAAAAAAAGATGAGAGGATAAAAGTTATAGTCTATATTTTCTTGGTTATATTTTCTTCACGTTATTATAAGAGCAGATGCGAGTGACTGCATAGGTATGGCATGGTTAGTTTCATTATCATATCGTAAAATATTTTTAATAAGGCATGTTGCAAAGAAGTGTCTCTGAAAAGTTACTTAAATCGTTGTTCAGGACAATCTGGACATTACTGGACCTATTCCATCAAGTCTAGGAAAAATATGTTCCGATTGCTTTCTGGCAAAGGAAATACATATATTAAATGAATTGATTTGTAGGGTAATAATTTGTTCATGATCGATATTGATCACAACCTCTTTAAAAGACTTTACTATGGTAATTCAGAGCCGCTATTCAGAAGATGTTAAACTGACCCTTTAGTCATGTTGTTAATTTTGAATTCACCGGGTAGAAATAAATACAAAATTTACAACATGAAAAGTTAACTTTTATCAAGGGAAGGGGATTATTCCAAGTGAGTGACGTAAAGGTTATATCTCATTCTTTTTCGTAATTGTATATATCAATGGCGCATTGCCCAACATGAATTATTGTACTGCGTGTTGATATGTGACATCGATGGTAGATGGCGCGCGGAATGTTGCGCCGCTATATGCCGCTATATTATGTCATTAGTCAAAGAAGCAGACGATAGCACAACTTTGTCTTTCACTCTCTCACTCGCGTAACTTTGTGTTAATAATGAAGGGAGACCTAACGATACACAAATTGTACAACCATTCCTGTAGGGCTCATTATGTCTCTCCCAATAAAGTTGTTTCTAGAGCAAAAGGTCACCGCAAACTTCTATCCTTGACATTGCTGCACTGCATGTTACAATTTGCATTATTATACTTTCATGTTAAATACTGAAATCTGATTGGTTTAGACAAAGTTGACAATCCGTTCTAATACCCTCATCGTTAGCAACACACTTGGCAACGGGCCGATAGAACAAATTGTCACATGCGCGTAAATTATGCGCGTATGGTTGGTCGTAGAACTCACGTCTTTTCTATATAAAAGCAGTAAAATTTGCCATAAAATTAAGACATTCAGTATAATAAAATAAATAGTGCCTGTTTGGGAGGGTACCAGTTGAAATTGACACCCCTCGAAAACCATTGTCAACCTCCGCTTCGCGTCGTTCTCGGGGTGTCAATTTCAACTGGTACCCTCCCAAACAGGCACTATTTATATAATGTAAACTGAACTATCTACAGTTGTTACCATTGCATACACATTCACCGGAATTGTCTTTTAAATATAACAACATATACACTCAACAAAACTTCTAAGTGTTCACCCAGTATAATGTATTTATTATATGATATAAGCACATGTATTGGTGACTGATTTGCACCTAACTTTTAAATAGTTGAGGACGATGCATTTACTTTGACCTCAGGTTGCGACCCGAGACCTTGACCTTTGCTTATTATACAAGCACTTCCGGTTTGATTGAATTTCGCTTTAGAGATTTTTTATTGCTGTAAGTTGCTGATGAAAATGACGTTACACTTATTCATGCGCGGATCCAGAAAATTTTTCCAGGGGGGGGGGGGGGTCCGAAGGATAATTGTGTTTTCCGGGGGGGGGGGGGGTCCGAGGCATATTTGCGATAATTTTACTATGTAAATTTAATAAATTTTCATTTTCCAGGGGGGGTCGGGACCCCCCCCCCGACCCCCCTCTAGATCCGCGCATGCTTATTGAAGAGAAAAAATTAAATCAAAATAACAGTTCCTTCGGATTGCTTACTATTTTAAACATGTCGAGGACAAAATAAACAGCAAATTTAAAGTGAGTACAATTTGTAGTATAAACAAAGCATACACGAATCTTCCAACGGCTCATGTTGTCTTCTGAATGATAATTTTGGCCATGTTAAGTGGTTTTCTTTTTAAACTATCACCAAAGATTAATATTAATCACATAAAAATGTCAATCACATTAAGCATGAGCAGAAAAATCCCAATTTGATGTTTTAACGTTTCGTCACGGATAATTGAATTTAATTGTTGTTGTCTCATTTTATCTGTGCTACTCATGAACAAGAGGCCCATGGGGCCACATCGCCCACCTGAGCAACAATGGCTTTATATGGGTGTTCGAAGGATATTAACTTCCGATTTCCTTTATTTTAGTTCTGCCCCCCCCCCCAACTTTATAAAGCGATCAAAATATGAGAGCATATAAGTAGATTTTCTTCTTCAACTTCTTACTTGTTATGGTATTTTATTTTAAAAAATCCTATATATGAAAGAAGAAAATTGTACCTTAATGCGTTCAAATTAAAAAACATTCAAAATTTTAATTGGTCTTCTGCGTTATAAACGATTGTTTACTTGGCGTGAACTCGTAGGATGTTTTATATAACCTTACTCACTTGATCGATGAATACACTCGAATGAAAAATAGTGTCATGTGATATGTTAAAGAGCTATTATAATCAATGCATAGGCGTCGGAATGGGGTAAGGCGCCCCCCCCCCCCCTTTTTTGCAAAGTTGGACATAGCAATACTCAAAATCTTTTTTTTCGCTTGTCAAGATTTCTGTAAGTTGTAAGTGCATCAGATTTTTCTCATTTTGCGCAGATAAACAATCAGGTGTCTACTGAAGTCTGTATTTGATTTGATACGTCCAAAATACAGGCGATAGTTCCCCTCAAGTAACGAAAATGAAACGAGAATCAAAACAAGCTAATACCAGAGACATAAATAACATGTTATTTATGTCTCTGCTAATACTAATGTCACAAGTTAAAATGTCAACGCATTGAAATATTTAACCTCAATTTACTTCAGAAAATCGGCACAAAGCGATGTTGCATGTTTCAAATATTCTCTTCGCACGTAAAGTTTTGCACAACCTGCAAATTCATCTTTGTCAGTTTAACACCTATGTCACGCGTTCATCATGGCTGCTTCGAACAAATTACTTCCGTTTTCGAGGTATGGAATACCAAACCCGAAGTTATAAACTGATTGACAGCTATTATTTCTTTATTATTAGTTACGTAAATTACTCAAATTTGAAACTGAATTAGCCCATAATTTTTGCAATTTATATTTTCCTTTCCATAAGGATTATGTTTGCTAAATTACGTTGAATTTGACACATTAGTTCTTGAGAAAAAGATTTTTTTAAAATGCACCCCCTTTTTTACAGTTTCGAGGTTTTCTCCGCTTTGAATGCAATCATGTCTTTTATTTTTGCAATTTATATTCACCTTCTTATAACGATGCTTTGTGCCAAATTTGGTTGAATTTGGTCAAGTGGTTTTAGAGAAGAAGTTCAAAATGTAAAAAGTTTACAGACGGACAGACGGACAGACGGACGACGGACAACGGGTGATCAGAAAAGCTCAACAGGTGAGCTAAAAAAAACACATCAGTTACGAAATGTTGAAAATTTCACATTACTAGTATTTTAGTTTGTAATTTTCAAATTATTGTATTTATCAGAGTGAACACTTAGAAGAGAGAGAGAGAGAGAGAGAGAGAGAGAGAGAGAGAGAGAGAGAGAGAGAGAGAGAGAGAGAGAGAGAGAGAGAGAGAGAGAGAGAGAGAGAGAGAGAGAGAGAGACGGATGGACGGACAGACAAACAGACAGACAGAGACGTAATGTTTGGTTCATCTGGCAATGAAGGGTACTATGAAGGTACCGATCTTGGCAGAAAAAGAATTGCATTATACAATGACGCTGCGGGTATAATATTTTTGTTTGCAATGCTCGCTACCTGCATACTGGCAAACACCACCAAAGAAAGCAGTTTATTGTTCAGTTATGGACTTTTACGATTGGTGTATAGGAAGTACCCAATTTCGTGTCTGAAAATCGGAATTCAGAAGCTTGGGGATGGTTTATTTTTAAACCGGTACATAAGAAATTAAAATGCATGTAGATATATATTTCAAATAAGTTGAACTGAGAGATGATTCGTAGAAAACTTTGTTAACTTTAATTAATCAAAATACCCGTCTAAACATAGATAACATACACTAATGTGGATATATTACAGGTACATGTATATATCACATCTATATAGAGCTTTGTAGGGATTAACTGGTCTAGATATACAGTGGTGGTCCGAGGGCGCGCCTATTTTGCCCACCCTACTGCAGATAGGTAGCGCTTCACCCTGAACAGATATGACATTACAAAGCCACCGGGAAGGAATTAAAGTATTAAGCACTACTTCATGTATAGCATACGTAGTATTACATGTAATAAGTTGATTGTGGTCAACACACAATGTACAGTTTAATATTGAAATTATTTAATGTAAGAGTTTAAATTTCTTTAATTACTACTAGTATATAAAACTAGAATACAATGTACAAATACTGTACAATCAAAATATATTTTTCTTGTTTATCAATATATAATGGTAACATTTGGTGAAAGATTAATTTATTTCGTGTATACATACATACACGTTTGTGGGTTATGAAATTTTCCTGCAGTGCAGGAAAAAAATCCACATTTAATTGTGTAGTAGAAAGTGAATAAGTTTCAAAGAAAAACATTTTTCCGTCTCAACAATTTTGCAATTAACATGAGAGAAATTTTGAGAACGTTTAAGAAACAAAAACATTTCCGGAATGAAAAAGTAACTCTTCCTTTTTATTTCTTGACGTAAAGAGTTGGTTTTTAGTTTAGATATGTGTGAGAGGCCAAACAAATTATGTAAGGAAAACCACAAATTACATCATCATCAAGAAAAAAAAAATAGCCGTCCTTTAAGGTGTGCGAAACGTATTTCGCTAAAGATTGTTTTTAATAGAGAACAAGAGGCCCACAGGCCCTGACGGTCACCTGAGTACCATGGCGTCAGAAGGTATCATGTCTGTATTTTAAGCTTCATTGTGAAGTCTAAACCCTTGTCTGAGACTCCTCTGACTGTTACCCTGCATTTATTATTTGATGTTTGAAAAACATTCATTCATGAAAATGGTGTGTGTGTGGGGGGGGGGGGGGGGGAGGAGGGGTTTCAAAAGTCGGAGGAATCTCGGATTATCTATTATACCTTAGCTCAAGGGGTCAAACATTGTTAAATTTAGATAATAAAAGACCTGTAGGCCTTTAATGGTAAATCTTTTATAATATTTACAGTTTCATTTATAATGCACACAAAATGCACACAGCATAAGTTATTTCTACAAGTATACAATGCACAGCATATTAAAGTAGATTTCCTATGTGTTTATTAACTATGTAGTTTTCAAAAATTACAATTTTTAATGGATGATATACATCAATTACCCTAAGTAAAAATACATGTTTAATATATGGCCAAATTATTCACACACCCCCACCCCACCCCCCCCCACCCCCCACCCCGGAAATAAAAAGACTCAATTTCTACCCCGTGGCCTGGACAGTGAATTCCACATTTTGTTTTGTTTTTTGTTGTTGTTGGTTTTTTTTTAACGAATCGGAGGCTTTAATTTTTAAAGCATTGAATGCTTATTTTTGGATGTCGTCGGTCCGCGCGTTAGCGTTAGCGTTAGCGTTAGCGATCGCGTGTAAATACAAGAAAATCACAAAAGTTGACTCCAGTGATCTTAGTTGTCCTCGAACTTGAATCACTCAGGTAACCTCGTCACAATTGGTCTTAGTCTGTCGTCCGTCATGCGTTTTTTAACATTTTCTTGAAAACTACAAGGCCAATGTTACCATTTTTTATGTGAAGCTTCGTTCTCATTGGGACGTTATGACATAATAACAATGCATGACTTTATGATTTTTCTCCCATGACTCTGATAGTACAGAAGAAAATATTATTAAACCATTACATTTTTACATTGGCCCCGTCCTAGGACCTGAACCTCCGACCCAGGGACCATGAATTTCACAATGAAGACGTCATGGGTATCATAATCATGCATTTAGTTTTTCTCAAATTAATTTGGAAGTAAAGAAGAAGATTTTTAAAAACATTTTCACTATATTTCTATATTGGCCCCAACTAAGGGTCTGAACCCCTGTCCCAGGGGTCATAAATTTCACAATTTAGGTAGAGGGCCTTATGGACCTTATAACCATGCATTTAGTTTTTCTCAAATGTATATGGTAGTAGAGAAGAAGATTTTCTAAGATTTAATACATTTTTTTTAAATATGGCCATATTGGCCCTACCCTATGGTCTGAACCCTTGACCCAAGGGCCATGAATTTCCCAAATTTGGTAGAGGGCTTCATGGATATCATAATCATGCATTTAGTTTTTTCCGCAAAGGTGTGGGAGTAGAGAAGAAGATCTTTGATTTTTTTTGCATATTTGGCCCGCCTATGATGCTCCGGGGGTGTTAAAGCCATGAATTTAAAAATTTAGGTTTCTCTTACCATACAGATGCTTCACATAAAAATGGTAACAATTGGCCTTGTAGTTTTCAAGAAATGTTAAAAATTTAAGATTGTTAACGCACGAAGGACGACAGACTACTAAGACCAATTGTAACGAGGTTACCTGAGTGATTCAAGTTCAAGGACAACTTAAGATCACTGGAGTCAACTTTTGTGATTTTCTTACGGAAGCGTATCGGGGCCTACACTTGTTGTGTTATAACTTATAAATTGTCATACTTTTTATCGTCTTATCAACATATAAACTATTATGTCGTTTTATTTATGCAAATATTTTGTATTGTATTGAGGTGAGTTAACATAATTTAAATTAACATATAGTAATTGATCAGTTTTCTTGCTATATGCTAAATCGACTTAACAAAATACGGAGTTAAAAATAATAATGTAAAAATTGGTTTTATCATATCGAGAAAGAAATGTTGACATATAACAATGAAAATGTATACATTATAGGTATATTGACATAAATATGTTTACATTTCTTGGGAACATATTGCGAAAATATTGTTATTGAATGAATTTCGCGGGGGCGGGAGTTCTGATGGTGCGTAACCTCACTCTGAATCTAGCTGTAGGATACACATGTAGAATGACATTTGTGGATCATTGGAATTCGAGTATGCTTAATTTTCATGGATTTCGTTAATGCTAATTTTCGTCATCCGTGAATTTAAATCCACAACGAATTATGAATAATAGTATAAATATATTTATTATTTATAATACAAGTCATTCCACGAAATGTTACCATTAACCTATTTTTAAAAAATACCAATCTACGAATATTGGCTCCATGAAATTCAATCCACATTAAAAGAATTTAAAGTCTAAAATTCAGATATTTCTTTTGTCAAACATCCAATTATCTGCATTTGTAATCGTAGTTAGGGGTGGTAGACAGTCCTACCTCCAAATAATGATCATGATTCAATAATCACGTTGTTACAACGGTCTCTCATCGATGAGGCTAAACAATGTTTTACCCATCTGGCTTCGTCTTCAAATTGATATTACACGATCTCAAAGCAATTTTACTGGATGATAACCCACCCTCTCAACTACAATGTAATTTACATGTAACTACGATACCAAATACTATCATGCATCAACGAACTGCATGTGGGTTGTATTTTCTCATTACCATGATTTGAAGTGAGTGTTGTCTTTATTCGCGTGGTAAAAAGACTCGCATCAAATCATCATCTGTCTCAAAACTTATGTTTATTAGAGAGTAACCCAATCATTGAAGATCATAACGAACTGCTTAAATATAGATCTTACAGCAGTCCTCTAACTATGATAACAAATACTTATACTAATTGCAATTATTATAAAGTAATTACTGTTCTTTGTTTCTGATTTTATCAAAATGTCAATGTCAGTCTACATGTTCCGTCTACAGCTATAGTCAGAATTCAGTGACGTCACCTTCAGAAGTTCATTCGATAATTTTATTTTCGCAATATGTTCCCAAAAAATGAAAGCATATTGAAATCGACATGGCTATAAAGCATTTATTTTACTGTTCTTTGTGTAATTTTCTATCTCAATATAATTAGTTCACATTTATATATCAACATTTCAAACTTCATATTTTTTAAAGTCGATAACGCAGATAGCGATAAAACTGGTAAAATTCAATAAGGTAATTTGAAGTACATAGAAATCACAAGATACAATTCAATTTATTTGCATAAATAAGAGGTCATAATACTTTTTATGCATGCTGACAATTCAATGAAAAGAAGGACAATTTATTAGTTGAAACACAACAAGTGTAGGCCCCGATACGCTTCCGTATTTTCTTGTATTTACTCGCGATCGCTAACGCTAACGCGCGGACCAAAAATAAGCATTCAATCCTTTTAAAAATTAAAGCCTACAATTCATAAAAAAAATACCAACAACAACAAAATCCACTAATTTGTTGTGAGATTTGGACCCAGCCTCGTCGGTTTTGAACCCATCTGACCCCCAAGCAAATGGTCAAGAAAAAAACTAAATTTTCCTTACATTATCTTGGTTTCAAACAAACACAGGCTTTAGCCTCTACATGTATATGGGTTTTTTTAATCTATGATTTTTTTAAAGCGGTATCACAATAAAGAACCTCGAGTCGAAAAAAAAGTAGTCGCGTTAAAATTGACAAGTTTGCAGTTTTCTCGTTTTTACGTGCAATAAATGCCGCTGATGGATTTAGAGACCACGAGTATTCACCACCACTGCTGCTGATGTTACAACATGTACATATTATAAATGTGATAGCTGTAATTTCCTATTCGTCCTCGACCGATTTTCTTCTGCTTTGAGTTGACGTGAACCTTTCGTCGCGGAAGCAGATCGACACCCTATCGATATATACATGTGTTACATTAAAAGTTTAAAATCAAAGATTTCTAAACTTATCTATAACAAAGATTGTTATAGATAAGTTTAGAAATCTTTGATTTTAAACTTTTAATGTAACACATGTACACGTACATCCTCACCACTGCTAGTACATGTACATGTGTATATACATATCTGTCTCTTACATGTAAGATTTTAAATATTTGTACTCTAATATGTGCGAATAACTAATTTATGAAAATAAAAAGTATCAAATGCCAATGCAAATTCAAACTTACTTAAAAATTATTATCGTTTTAAATTTACAATTAGAAGGGGAGGTTGGGGCATTTCACCGCACGCTTTAGATCTCTTAAAACGAAGCAGGCGTTATTCGTCTTCAATCAAAACTAGATCTCAGATATTTTCTTACCCCATTGGCAAAATTCAACTAAATTGCACTTGCAAATGTTTCGTTTTTTAACATTATAGTTAATCCCATTTTCTCTGAGAAATTTCAATAGTTTAGACACGGTGATGAATGCTAAATATATCGCCCTGGAGTGTGTTTTGGGCTTTCTTACAAATATGTATCTTTATCAGTTTCTAGAAAACAAAAGCACATATCTTTTTACATTTTCTTTTGATAGCTTAATTTCATTAGATAGGAATTATTGTGATAATTTTTGATAATTTGCAAATTCTGAACCCTACCATATAATCTGAAGAAAACCCAATATTTTATTTACAAAATGTAACATCATTGCATTTTTAAAATGCCAAATAGAAAATTAACAAAAAGAAACTTTTCATTGTAAATTAAACATAATTAAGATACTAGAAAACGCTTATACATGTTGTACTTACTTTACGTGCATTTAGAACCCTCTTCGAAGACAAAACTGGGAGACTTCTTAATAAATCACTCTTAATATATATGCCGACATTTTAAGCAATTGCACATTCCTAATTACCTATTATTTTCCGGTCGCGGAGCAAGGTCTCATAATTCTACCACTTTATAATCGTACGTGTATATTGTATGCGCAATAGCATGTTCAATTTGTACAAAGAACGATAACTCTTTACGGTTTTGGGATTTTTGCACAACTTGTCAAAAAAAAATAAAATGGTCAAAAATATGTATATATTGTATAATATGATATTATTGTTAAGAGTTATATGCTTTGGGTCTGTTATAAAACTACTTTCTTCTCCAATTCACAAAATAATACTTTAAAGATATATTAATCAAAATACTTTAAATGAAAATGCAATTTTGACTATATAACCAGACATAATGTTTGAATATTGCAGGTTATCACTCTGCCTGTAAGATGTGCTTCACTCGCTCATACGCCCAGAGTAGTAAACATCTTGCTGCGGTTTAAATACAAATGCTAATTACCAGACAATTTGAATTCCAGAGCTCTGCAAGATTCCGTATCTTGAGATGCAAGAATTTCGTGGGTGTTTACTTCTCAATCATACTGCATTCATACCATTAGAAATTACATAAGACAGGTAAGATTAGATTATAGACATGCCATATTGTACGTGAAAACAACAAAGTTCTCTTTCATACACGCAACACCCTTCCCCCACCCTGCAATGCGGAATATCTGTTTTAGAGGTCCGTCATTGTAGCTTTAAATGCAATACACCGGTCAAGCATAAGGAAGAGAATGGAGCACCTGATGTTATAATTTGATATAAACTTTTGTAAGTACTATAAACAAAACTATGCTCCAACTTTAAATTTGAATAATAAATATTAAAGAATATGTACATACAAGTAATTTCAAAGTTCTTTCAGCTTTGCCTTTTGTACTCCTCTACCAGAGATCTATTATCCCAATGAAAATCAACACCTCACGATAATATTGATGTGATGTTACTCATTTCATTTAAAAAAGTTAATTTCCCCGAGTTCCTAGTGTCATTTGTCTGTTTGTTCCTTCGTCCGTTCCTCGGCGCATGCTTTGAGAAATATGCAATAGATACATGTTCAATATGCTTGTGGGCGTGGCTTTGTTCATTCATGGGAGCAAGGTGACTCAGAATTCAGCGGACGTACAGGTATTGTGTAGGAACTGACATGCCATTGTCTAATTACAGGATTCAGAAAATACACCTTGATAACCCAGAAATTCCATCAGCTCGAATCAGCGTCATATATACATGCATTGGTCCCGCCATAACATCTCAACGGGGTAAACTCAAAACATTACAAATAGCACGAAAATCGATTTCATAGTTACTTTTTTAAAATTGTTTTGGAAATACACATTCTGTTTTCTTCTGAAATTTCAGAGAGAGAGAGAGAGAGAGAGAGAGAGAGAGAGAGAGAGATAGAGAGAGATAGAGAGAGAGAGAGAGAGAGAGAGAGAGAGAGAGATGAAGAGAATTGTCAAAGTTTTGTCAAAGCAATAAATATTAAACTAAATGTTTTTGAAATATGTTCAAATACAAAATTGATACTAATATAGCTTAGAATAACTGACAATTTTTAACGCATAAAAGGGTTGTAAACTCGAGTTCTTACCTTTAGTTTGCAGACGGTGTTATGTCATGATAAACCTGGTCAAAGTGGCGTGTACAGAACCAACATGCAATTTGTCAATGTATAGTCAAATTAAAATCACCGGTAAAGGGTTGACTTTAATAAGTTTTTCATTACAGGTGCGCTATTAACAGCGATCCCTGCGCGCGCTTCATTCCCCTCTCTCACCGGGCCCTACGTAAAGGTACATGTATCTGCGGAGATTCACGTGGTGAATCGAGAAACAGAAAAGGTAGTTTCTTCCCCAAGCTTGTCAATATTTTTTGTAGGAATTTAAAATAAGGATCCTCTCCAGAAAATAATATGTAATCTTTGTAAGTAATCTAAAATAAACATTTAAAGGATATACCCTAACTGGGTCTCCAGCACGACCTTTCGTTTTTACATGCTGATCCGGGAATTTCTGACCCCAGGGGCGTATTGCTTTTAAGTGACATTTCAGATTTTCACTGGCCAGGAGAGTGTGAGTGTTAAGATTGGAGTTGGATGTGGGACCGGGGGCACGAAGGACTCTGTGATTTTATGGATATTGGACATGGCTGTGTGATGGAAATCTTTATTAAGAGAGAGAGAGAGAGAGAGAGAGAGAGAGAGAGAGAGTGCGTGCGTGCGTGCGTGTGTGTGTGTGTATGTGTGTCCTATTGTCCTTTTTATACATTCACTCCCTGGCTAAATGCAGATGACCAGTGTAGACAAAATGTCACCTTCTTGCTTTGCAAGGTAGATGGAGATCTCGGAGGAACGTCGATCGAGCTAGCTATCTTACTTTTCTTTAAATAAGTTACGTACGTGATTCAGTATCTGTACCATTAACAGAAGGATATATACATACATGTACATGTAATAAAAGCAAACTTGTCAGCAATACCAAGTATAGCCCTATACACGTACAATGTGTAATTACTTGACTGGTCAACAGTGAGGTACTGTAAAGAGACACAGATATTATTTACGGAATAAGGTATCATTCTTTGAGTATTATGACGTGATAATTTTGGTCGGGGAGTGATCGAATCCAATAAAGCTTTATGATTGATTTGGTCACACCCCGAACCGAAATTATCACCTCATAATAATCAAAGAATGATTCTTTATTACTTATATTTATATAATTTCAGTAATTGTACTATTAAATATTTTAATATTAATAAGCAAAACCCCGCTTGCGCCCCAATTACGCGTCATTTGAATTTATTGGACTGTATAGTACAAAATCGATACGTAGTGTTATCACAGGCAAATATACTTAAAAATGTGAATATTTCCGCTTAGAATCGGCAAGCCGATTCAACCAGGTATCAGGTACCCAATTAAAAGTTTGTGTGTACGGGGCGAGGGGGAAGTGGCGCCTAAACGTGCACGTGCTTTGAGAGTGCATGTAAAATGGTATATTCTTATTTCCTATTGTTTTTGTACGAGAATTATGGTGGCATACTTCTGCCCCTTGTGTACAAGTCATTTTTCTATCAAATACCGTGAAATGCGAGATAGATATGTTGACATGCAAGATAATTATGTCAACATGCAAAATAATATGTTGATATGCAAGAAAATTGCAATCTGATCAAAATGATTGAAAATATTTTTTAAAAACCTCAAATATGCCTCATGTATGGTGGCATATTTCTGCCCCTTGTGTGCAAGTTATTTTTCTATCACATATGTCGACATGCAAGATAAATAAGTTGATATGCAAGATAATTATGTCAACATGCAACATAACTAAGTTGACAAGAAAGAAAATTGAAATTATTATTATTATTATTATTATTATTATTATTATTATTATACAAAATTTATAAAGCGCCATATATAATTTATATTAAATTACTCTAAAGCGCTGTACATATAAAAGTTATTGGCATAAGAGCTAAGAACATAAATAATATACCTTAATACACTAAATTAAAAACTACATACATATATAACACTTATTTTTGTTTACATGTAAAAATCAATGCTGTGCTGTCTCTGTACTCAATAAAATAAGAATTATATACAATCTCAAAATATCTCAAATATCGCCCACATGTGACATCCAAGATGCAAGATACCACCTATTTATGTCGACATGCAACTTAATTATGTTAACATGCAAGATAAATATGCTGACATCAACTTATTTATGTCAACATGCAACTTCTTTATATCGAAATGCAACTTATTAATGTCAACATGCAACTTAGTTAATGTTAATATGCGAGATAAATATGTTGACATGCAACTTAGTTATGTTTACATGCGAGATAAATATGTTGACATGCAACTTATAATCTAAGTTGTATGTCAACATAACTAAGTTGTATGTCGACATAACTATGTTGCATGTCAACATATTTATCTTCCATGTTAACATAACTAAGTTCCATTTCGACATAAATAAGTTGCATGTCGACATAAAGAATTAACTTGCATGTCAACATATAGAAGTTGCATGTAAACATAAATAAGTTGCATGCATAAATAAGTACATAAATAGGTAGCATCTAGCATCTTGGATATCACATTTTGGCGATATTTGAGATTTTTTTTAGATTTTTTATAATTCTTATTTGATTGCAGTTTTCTTGCATGTCAACATAGTTATGTTGCATGTTGACATAACTATCTTGATTGTCAACATAATTAATAGAAAAATAACTTGCACACAAGGGCAGAGATATGCAACCATACTCATGTGACTTCCAACATGCTAGATGCTACTAATTTAAGTTGACATGAATATGTTGACATACAACTTATATATTCATGTCAACATGCAACATATTTATGTCGACATGTAACTTTTTTATGTCGACATGCAACTTATATATGTTGCCATGTTAACATGCAACTTATTAATGTCAACATGCAAATTGTTAGCATATTAAAGTTGCATGTCAACATAGATAAATTGCATGTCAACATATTATATCTAGCATGTCGACATAACTAAGTTCTATTTTAACAAAACTAAGTTGCATGTCAACATAATTAAGTTCCATGTCAACATAATTAAGTTGCATGTCGACATAAATTAGTCGCATGTCGTCATAACTAAGTTGCATGTCTATAAAAATAAGTTGCATGTTAACTTATATTAGTAGCATCTAGCTACTTGCATGTCAACATATTTATCTAGCATGTCAACATAAATAAGTTTCATGTCCATACCAATAAATCTTGCATGTTTTTTTTTTGCATGTTGGCATAACTATCTTGCATGTCAACATGTTTATCTCGCATGTTGACATATTTGATTAAAAAAAAATAGCTTACAAGGGGCAGATGTATGCCTCCATACGAGATAATATTATACGTAGAAATCGTGTAAGTTATTGAATATGTTTCCCTTTGAAGTAAAATGGTGTCCTTTTCAAAATTTTGATTATTGAGAATCAAAATGATTGTCATGTAGTAATTTTAATTATCAATAATCTAAATTTTTGTAAAGGACAATAGGATGAGGTTAAAGTTTAGAATATTCCACGCACCACTCCCTCACCCCTTCATGTGATTACTGTGTAAGTGTATAAATGCGTAGTTCGTTACACAATGAAAATACAATTTAAATTATCTTCCTTGTGTTCTATGATAAACTGGGTTTTGTTTGGTGATGACTCGTGTGCCTAATTTTTCGAGTTAATTCTCGAGCTGTTCGCCGATCGAACAGTGACATACTGTTATTAAGTTCAAGTTCATCTAATGGCTCAAAATCGCCGATGTGCACATTGTATATACACTATATGTTACACGGTTTACTTTAACTGTGAGCGCTAGTAAACCATACAATTCAGCAGTAAATAGCCATTACAAACAGTCATGTTATTTCATTTTAGAAATGTGTTAAGTGAACAGACAAAATGGTCCCAAAATAACACAAGGACAACACACGCCGAAGAATCTGAGTCAATATTACATTTTTTTTTTCATACAATACATGTACATGATACATGAATGCAATTATGATATGGGTGAATGGTGTAAAAATATACAGGTGTGTATGAAGAATACTTTACTTTCTTGTATATATCTGGTAAATGTAAAATACAGAATAAATTGGAAAGGTTGCTTCACTCGATTTCAGCTCTATGTAATGTGTTAGGAATAACACAGGTAATAGGTGGAGCATCATTCAGATTCTATTATATTGCAATGTCCTAAATGATGACAATTTCAGCAGTTCCGATCAAAAATCTATTTATCTAAATAACATCCTATACTTAAATCTGCGCACGACCTCAAAAATCACGCGCACTAACAACATAAATGGATATATATATAAAGTTTGATGACTCTAAGTCATTTAGCCGCATCATCACCGTATAGAAGTAGATCAGCTCACACAAAGGTAAAATATATCTAGTTATTAACGGCAAAAATTTCGTAATTGTTTTACTATAGCGTGTTTGCGATACATGTTTTTCTTTCTTATTTTAGTTCCATTCAAATGTCTGACCACTGTACCTGCGCCGAGAGTAAGTATATGATGATATATACATATACATGCCAACCTTGAACTGACGTGGTTGTTTGAGAAAAGAAAGCATAAAACATCGAAAAGGAGATAAAAA
Organism: Magallana ariakensis; assembly: GCA_020458035.1. Taxonomy (NCBI): domain Eukaryota; kingdom Metazoa; phylum Mollusca; class Bivalvia; order Ostreida; family Ostreidae; genus Magallana; species Magallana ariakensis. The sequence continues at coordinate 15,677,545 of CM035813.1, read as the reverse complement.
TGGCATAATTTTAATGAAGCCATTTCTTTATAAGGGATTACATTTGATCCTATGTAACATGATTATGATGTAACATTCTTTGTAGTAGAGAGAGAGAGAGAGAGAGAGAGAGGGGCGGGGGGGGGGAGGGAGGAGAGTATTGTGTAACTCCCTAAATACACTAAATACATGTATTGCATGTATTAACAAGATTTTTTTAATAAGTATTGTATGACTAAAATATTTTTTAGTATTTAATGTATTTTTGTTATTTTAAAAGGTTTGTGTAGATTTTTCACATTTCGTTTTTCGATTTATCCATTTTGATATTCTGATCTATTTTTGCAAGTTTTATGAAAATATAAGCATATGGTGTATTATCAACTAGATTGTTGATTTTAGATACGTGGGTAACCGTGTTCAAATCATCTCCAACTAAAAGTTATCGCTCTTTCATCCTACACGGACTTTCTTTTTCAGCGGGAAAATGCGTGTGCTGTGACACGTGCCCGCCGGACGGGAACTGCAGCTGTGGAGACAAGTGTAAATGCGCCAAAGCATCGTGTAACTGCAAAGGCTGCAAAGTCAAGTGCTGCTGCACTAGTAAGTAATTAAATTTATTATAGAAATCCATACTGTGTGTAAAATACGCTTAATTCCTAGACATTCGCACTACATTGATTGATTGGTTATTGACTTATTTGGTGCATCGTTACTGAAGAAGGAATGTATAAGTTTCATTGAAGTTTTCTCCACAAAAACCTATGAGCGGTCCCGAATTATTTTTTCGTGTCACATTTATACTCGGACGCGGGCCTTTGTTCCGCTATTTGGATCCCTTTACTAAAACGAGATTGGATGGATATGAAGCTTATACAGGGTGGGACCAATCGCCCGTTTGGGATATAATAGCCCAAATGGCAGAAAAATTTAAAGTGCAAAAAATAAAAATTTTTAATTTTGAAATTTTATATAAATCCGCTTTAATGTGTATCAAATGTTACAACTTTCAATCTATAGTTTGTAAGATTGATCCCCAAGAAGTTTTGGATATACTGAGGGATCAATCTCTGTAATAGTACAGTTGCAAAAAAGTTGTTTACCAAAAGTTGTTACATTTCATCTATTCTAATGCGGATTTATATCAAAAATATCAAAATCAATTTTTTTTATTTTTTGCACTTTAAATTTATATCCCATTTGGGCGATTGGTCCCAACCTGTTATAAACTACTCTCCATGAAATGAATCCGAAACTTAATTTGGCCTTAATTTTTTTTGTACCGAAAATTGACAGAATTAGCAACTTGATTATCATCCATATTCTCCACGGAGCTTTGCAGTTTTTACAACTGAGTACTACACATCAAAAATTTAAAAAAGATGCTTGTCATAATATATACGCTTATTTTTTTTTCAGAAGAAAAATGCTGCTGCGGAAAGGGATGCCACGGACCGGAAACCTGTAAATGTCCCGCCGAATGCTGCTGTAAGAAGGAGCATGACGCCTGCTCAAAGGCATGTCATTGAACGGAAGCTGCGCAGAAATATCTCTTGTTTGCTTCATTATAAAATTAGTGTATACTTGTAGACAAGGACATAGAATTCAAACCCTGCTTGGATATTTTCGCATGCGTATATTTATTAAAAGCAATGTATATTAATATTTTTTGTGTAACTGCTTTATCTCATGTACATTAATTGAATAAACTAAACGAAAAGTAGTTTGATATTTTACAGATTAAAGTATTAAAAACGTTGATAGTCTCTGTGATTTAATTACTTTACTTTTGCATGACCCCTGTCCATTAAACACAATATCGGAAAAACGAGCACCAATTTATTCAATAATATTGTAGACTTTTCGGGGAAACCATGCCATATGTCAGGTATATTTGAAGTTCACTTTATACAATATAATTACACAATGGAGTATTAATTCACACTAGGGCTGTTGCTCTTTGTTCAGTGGTGACTTGTACCAATCGAGATATTGAAGTGATTGCCGGACAGTATGAATGACAGAAGAGACGTACTGTTCCAGACCTACAATACACTTGTCCTCTGTTTTCTATGTATGTATGTACATGTAAATAGACGAGGTCCATCCTTTTCATCTGGTAGACATTTCTTCCTTTGATTGTGAAGTGTTTACAATACGTATCCATAGACCTAAAAACTGTCTACATTTGTTACGTCAAGAACTTTGTCGAATTTTTGACAAGAGATTTATATCCGGCTGACCGATTTCAACAATGTCTTCATGAGGGTATGAATCTTCCACTTCCGTCATTTACATCAGTGGTCGGTGTTTTCAGCAATTGAAGTTTTGTTCTGATAAATAACACATTTCTTACACAAATATACTAGTATGCAATTGATTCATAACATGGAAGTACACACTTAATTCATCAGTCCCATTTAAAACACAAAATATATATTATACAGAGGGGTTGGGATACATGTACAACGCCATACTTTTTTCATCAATTTTCAGAATAATTACAATATTTTTGTGGTCATAGATGTTATATCATTGGGGAAAACGAACGACAACTGTATTTGATAATAAATAAACTAGTGAATTAAGTATATGGACAAAAAAGATAAATTAATTTGTTATTTTAGACGTCTGCAGGGGACATTCATACAGTTAGATCATCGAACCCTTCGTATTCGTTAAAAATAAACTTAATAATTTAATCTGACAATTTAATCTGACAATTGCTTATTTCTAAAATAGAAAGAAAAAAGCGTATATGTGTTGGCTTTTGAACAGAAATTACAAAAGTATTGGTTAAATGCATCTCATTATGGACGAGCCAGGGCCAAGCATGTGACAGTGAGTCTGAAAATAGAGAGAGATGGCAATTTTATTAGGGATGGCGACGGCAAAATCTTGATTTAGAGGATGGTAACTATAGAAGGGGGATGAAAGTTGAACGGGGGAACGCCAGTGTAAGGAATAAAAGAATTTTGATCGAAAATCAATTTTCTACGCAGAAATTATGGAAATATTGGTAAGATTGATAAAGTGTATGTCTTGTGATCTTTTTCTTTCTTTTGTGTTTGTGTCCAGGCCTGATCCCCTCCATGTATCTTGTTCCTTTCTTTAGTGTTTGTGTAACGAAATTTATATTTTATCCACGATTCTCGGGGGTTTTTTCATTAGTGTTTGCGTCCCATTCACGGATCTCGTTCTCTTCTTTAGTGTTTGCGTCCCATTTAAGGGGCTCATTCTCTTCTTAAGTGTTTGCGTCCCATTTAAGGGGCTCATTCTCTTCTTTAGTGTTTGCGTCCCATTTAAGGGGCTCATCTGTTCTTTAGTGGTTGCGTCCCATTTAAGGGGCTCATTCTCTTCTTGAGTGTTTGCGTCCCATTTAAGGGGCTCATTCTATTCTTTAGTGTTTGCGTCCCATTTAAGGGGCTCATCTGTTCTTTAGTGGTTGCGTCCCATTTAAGGGGCTCATTCTCTTCTTGAGTGTTTCCGTCCCATTTAAGGGGCTCATCTGTTCTTTAGTGTTTGCGTCCCATTTAAGGGGCTCATTCTCTTCTTAAGTGTTTGCGTCCCATTTAAAGGGCTCATCTGTTCTTTAGTGGTTGTATCCCATGTAAGGGGCTCATCTCTTCTTTAGTGTTTGCGTCCCATTTACGGATCCGTCCTGTTCTTTAGTGTTTGCGTCCCATTTACGGATCTCGTCCTGTTCTTTAGTGTTTGCGTCCCATTTACGGATCTCGTCCTGTTCTTTAGTGTTTGCGTCCCATTTATTATATGATATTGACGCAAAACACCGTGTGCTGGCACAAAATGTGTGTGTACATGGCAAGGTCCTCGGATTCTGAAACTTTTCAAGCAAATTGGACACACTATGAAATCCTCACTAGCATCGTAATGGCGTGACGTTGCCATCCTAAACTAACCTATTGTAATAACGAAAGTAAAAAAAATTACATTCTGTATTATTCCTAATTGTACGTGCAATCAGTCACATGTAGATCAGCATATAAGTGTATATATGTTGGTACAAGATATCAGTTTATCTACGTACACATAACACACCTTTGATTTAGAGTTTTGAAAGACCCTGGCCCCATTAGAGCGATTGCTATGACAGAAATAAATCTGGTTTTCCTTTGGACTGAAATGACATACATTTCATAAACATAATACGTGATTGCCTCAAATATCTCTGTGTTAGTTCGGTGAGAATTAATACTAGGCAATATGGCTGTCATTGGTCGACGCTTCGCCTACTCATTTCGACATTTCATGTTATTTAATACAGAAACCGCATGCCGTAAATATTTGGAGTAGTTGCCCTTTGAAATTCTTTAAAATTAGAGTAGTTGCCCTTTGAATATTGACGTCACATTGTTGTGTCTGGAGCGGAACAAAATTTGCTCAAATCTCTGCAGAGGAAAGGGAGAAAACGTTTAAAATTGAATAACAACAAAACATTGTAAGAAATCATGGGTGAAGATTTTAAAGAGTATTTGAAAGGTGATATTGATAATTTTGAAGAGTTTAAATGTTAAAGTGGACGATATGTAAGACATCTTGTACATGGCTTTGCGAAGATTATTGCTATTTGTGAATAAATATGTCACATGATAGTCCTTGGGAAAACAAAACAATTATTAGGTTTTTTACTGACTGACTACAGAAATATATTGGGTTGATCAATCTCATAGACGGCTCGGCTCGGCGAGCCGTCTATGAGATTGATCAACCCAATATATTTCTGTAGTCAGTCAGTAACAAACCTAATAAGTAATAAATAAATATATGTATAATGAACATTTTTTAAATTTGCAAATACGATACGCACACTAAAGGTGTTCTGTATCGTAGTTAGTGTACAGAAGAATTCAAATGAAAACTTGCCATGTCATGTCACAAGGAATCTACTAGTAAACAAGAGAGAAACTAATTGATTGACAAAGAAGTTTGGATCAGCCAATTAATAAGTGGGTTATGTTTTAAGTTAGATTATCGAACTATATTTTAATCGTTAAAATTTTACTACATGTAACAATTGCTTTGTACTTTAAAGTAGAAAAAACGCACAACCCTTGCCTTTTGATCAAGAATCTCAAGAGTATTGATAAAATGCATCTTATTGTGGACCAGACAGGGCCAGGCATGTGACAGTGAATTTGATATAAGTGGAAATGTCAACATCATAAGTGTGTGGCGACGGCAGCAAAACCTTGAATTGGTGGATGGTAACCACAGAAAGAAATGGGGAGTCGTACGCGAGAATTGGAGGGGCGCCGGTGTAAGGAATAAAAGTTACGAAGAAATTTGATCAAGGTCATTATCTACAGAGAAAAAATACTCATTTTGTTGTTCAATAATTTGTTATTTTCTTAGGATTTATGTCCTTATGGCAATAGTAGTCTTTCTGGTAAAGACTCCTTATAATAATGGATCCTGCAAAATTTCATACATGGTAGAAAACTGGTTTTTGAAGGAATAATTTTATCTCAGTTGGATTTTTGATGTGTTGGATCAAATTATGTTGCTTGGATATGTAATTTTTATTACCTTATTTTCACAAAAGCTGGTCACAAGTCTGAAATCATGTGGGGCCATTGTTAAAACGGGGTTTATTCCCAAAGGAGAATAATTCAAATTCCGATTTAATAAATTAAATAATTAGTTAAATAAATTAAAATTATACTCAGATAAAAAAATTCTTTTTTTGCTAAGTTAATGTAAACGAATAGATATACGCATCTGTTGTTTATCTACATGTAGCTATACACTAACAAATCAAAGTACTGAAGTACTGAAGTACTGGCGGAAGTTGATTTTATCGATTATTCAATGATATGTTATTTAGCATACAAGTAATTTCTAATCTCTCTTTAAATTACATACATTTTTATAATATGAACTCTCGGACTTCTCCGACAAGAATTTCGGGAAAACCCCATATGAATCATGTTGTGTAATATTTAAAGATATAATTAATTCCATCAAACTTTGTATCAGTAATCGAAATATTTCTAAAAATTGTACACATGTCTGGATTCAAGCAATATTGAACTCTAGTATCGTTTAACCAGACGCTCGGCTGTCTCCGTTAATCTCCGACTACAAGAGAGACTCTGTTTGTCGGAGATTTACGGAGACAGCCGAGCGTCTGGTTGAACGCTCTGGAGTAGGAATACATACGACTACAAAAAATATCTAAATTGTTCGTACTATTTAAAATCTGACTATTTTCAAGGTATTTATAAATACGTTTTCTTGAAAAAAAAAAAACAATGGTTCAGCATACATTACACCGAATTTATCTATTATTTCAAGAACTAACTCTTGTGAGCGGTGATGATTTGTGCTTAGGTCCAAACACTGTTTCACTTTCGGTTTGCCAGAGTAACTGCATAGGAGAGTTGATTAAAATCAACTCCCAAAAATCACTTATGTCGACATTGTGGAAGATAAGCCCAGTTTCAAGAATGATTTCAGTGATCAAGTATCGACCATAATGATTTCATAATACTCAAAGGATGTTAAATGGAATACCGAGGTAAAAGGACGAATGTGCTTTTTATCGCCTGTTGTCCCTACATTCATATGTCCGTCCGACTGTCTGATTAATACAAAAATTCTACACAAAAAGCTATCCTGCATGTATTGAATAAGATATATATAAGATCAATCAAGAGCCATAGAAAGCATTTTAACATGCAGGTAGAATGAACCTTTTTACACAACAGAATACATCAAAATGTGGATTATTAAAGAAACAATATTAAGGAGTCTCGGGGGAGAATGTTTCAAACATACGATTTCCTTTAATTTGTTTCTAGTGGAAGGTCAACTTATGAGTAAGCTATATGCAAAATATAAAGTAAATTAACCGGATAGTTTTTCTGTTTACCGCGCTCAAATTTTGGTCGTATGTCCGAAGTATCCCCAACATCTTATATAAGATTACATAGAAAAAAGGGGTTATCATTTTCAATTTAATATTTAAAAGAATACAAACATACGATTTTCTTTTAATTTTCAGCGATGGAAGGCGAACGTTTAAATAAACTTTTCGCCAAATTAAAACAAAATTGATCGGATGGTTTTTATGCTATCTACCCTCATAATTTGGTCCTTTAAACGTGTATTGGTAGACATTTTACATATAGAATAGTATAGAATAAAAGGATGTTTACGAGCCAACTTTAACTTTATTTGTAATAGATAAAAAAAATTGCCTTTTCACTCACACAGAACATGAAAGGATTGCGCAAATGTTTTTATTTTGCAAATTATATTTTCAATTTTAATTATTGACGCTGCAATAAAAAATGCTTGACGTTTATTTTTGTCAATTGTTACGTCAAATTTTTAACTGACGTCATCGTAAGACGTTGACTCCGACGTGGGTAACGCCGATTTTGAAGAAGCGGCGAAATGATAACAATACTTCTAAACATTATTTTAAAGGATTCATTTCACTAAAATATTTTTTATGATAAGTGTTTCTTTTTAAATAAAAACGTTACATGATAACCTGCATATTTGACCATTTTACTTTGCATTTGCGTTTTACGACTGTGATGCGCAATACCCTGCGCAGAGGGCGCGAAATTTTAAACCCGCGACCGACCTTAAACAGGCAAAACACCAATATGTATGCTGAAACCCTCATTTTACAACATGTTCTCTAAAATTTGTTTGTTTTACAGTTTTCTTCAACGAAAAATTTCACAAAATTTCATCAAAATCAAGATCAGGTTTGCGAGATCAGTTTTCCAGCATGCGTTAGAAAAACTGGATTAAGTATGATTATCTCCTCGGTCAGTGGGATGCGATCTATCTTTGTTTTCTCTCTTTACAATATATATGTGGGAATAAATGTATGTGGTGACATTGTTGTATGATCTGGCTTGTTATATCTTATGGTATCTCACCCCTCAATGTTGTTATATCAATAATTTCTCGAGAAGTATGTTATTGAAAAAAGGGGGTCATTATTCATCCCTCTGAGTTATGGCACACTTCATTTGACCTTTTTGCACCTAAAATGAAATCTCAACCCGATTGTCATTTGTTGTCAGAATTTTTTGTTTTTCAATATGCACAATGATTAGCTTATCAAATAAAGAGATTACGAAAATAATTTACAATTTCTTTAATAGTTACAGTTTGATTTGAAATAAAAGCATTTTAAATATCAAGAGTTTTATAAAATCAATTCATTTTGCCTAGATATGTATTCAGTATTATATTGACATAATAAAGCATAGTAGTCAATGATGTCAAATTGTAGATAGAGGTCTTCAAAGTAAAATTTCTTGCAAAATTTGGCTTACAAAAATTTTTCAGACTTTTTGTATATATTTGCATGATTTTATGCTAAAAGTCTATCACATTCTCAAGATTTAATTTTGTACATGTTACCCAGAATCATTCTATAGAATATGCTCTAAACCTATCAAATGTTAAAAAGCATAATAAAAAGAAACTTTAAATATATTAAATTTTCATGAATTGCTTGATTTCTGTTATTTTCGTCAAACCCTACCGCACGAAAAAATAGCTCCCCCAAAAACTTGTTTGTTTTTTTAAATTCAAATGGGTTTTCTTGATGAATGTTGTGTAATTATGACCTAATAATCTTTATGTGCTGATTAAAAAAATAAAATTATACTTATTTTATATATAACGATCATGTACGCAATGAAATGAAAACGTGACGAATGAGTTACCTTAATAAAAGATTTTTTTTTTAAATGCGCCTGTCTGTAAAAGTAACCCTCGACCCCCGAGCTACAAAGCTTTAACCCTCAACACACTCTTCTTGTTTATGCAAAGAGGGGAAACAATTTTCCAACATAGGGGAGTCAAAAAGTACATAAGGTGGTACGTAATTAATAATATGTAGTTGTTTTAGAATAATAGTTTGAGCTATCTTTTTACGTAGCATTTCAGCTTTTCGCTAAAAACCAAGGTAAAGTTTTTCCCCCACTTGTTTGATGAACACAAAACACTGGATTTGATCAAATGGGTGAACAAAAATCGTCTTTGGTATTTGAGTCCCACGCAATTTTTCTGCTTTTTTCGGAGAATAAGTCCCACTCATGAGATTTTTCCGCTTTTTTTCACCATAAATACAACTCATGGCATTTTCCCGCTTCTTTTAGCATGAGTCCTATTCGTGGGATTTCTGCTTTTTGGTAACACGGATCACACTCACGAGAATTTTCCGCTATTTTGGAATCTACATGCCTTTTTTGTAAGTCCCACTTACAGGTTTTTTCGTTGTTTGGAAGCAAGAGTCCAATTCATTGGATTTTTCCTCTTTTTGGGAGCGTGAGTCCCATTTACAAGATCCTTCCGCTTTTTCGGAGCATGAGACCAAATGATCGGAATTTTCAACTTCTTCCGATAACGAGCCCCTCTCACTAGATTTTCCCGCTTTTTTGGAACGTGAGTTCCACTCATGGGATTTTTCGTCTTTTTGGAAACCTGTGCCCCACTCACGGGATTTTCTCGCTTCTTGGGAATCTGAGTTCCCAACACAAGATTTGTCTGTTGCTTTGAAACCTGAATTAAACTCACGGTATATTATTTTACCTTTTTCGGAACCTGAGGTTCGTTCACTAGATGTTTTCGCTTCTTCAAAACCTGAGTCCAACTTACAGGTTTTCTTCCCTTTATCGGAACCTGAGTTCCACTCACGGGATAATTCCGCTATTTTGGAGCATGAGTCCCTCTCACAGGATTTCTCTCCTTTTTCAGAGCACATGTCCCTCTCACGGAATTGCTGTACGTCTGATGTACCCCAATCACTGGCTTTTTCCGCTTCTTTGGAGCATGAGTCCCATCCATGGGATTTTCCAGCTTTTTCGGAACCTGAGTCCCACTTGCAGGATTTTTCCGCTTTTTCGGATCTTGAGTTCAAATAACGGGTTATTCCCGCTTTTTCAAAGCATATGTCCCTCTGACGGGATTTCTCTACTTCTCCATTGCTTACTTGTTTATCCCAATTAAAGGATTGTTCCGCGTCGTTGGAATATGTGTCCCATTCATGGGATTTTCCAGCTTTTTTGGAATCTGAGTCCCGCACACAGGATTTGTCTGTTGCTCCGAAACCTGAATTCCACTCACTATATATTATTTTACCTTTTTTGGAACCTGAGGTCCGCTCACTGGATATTTTCGCTTCTTCAAAACCTGAATCCCACTTACAGGATTGTTCCCCAATTTCGGAACTCGAGTTCCACACACGGGATTTTCCCGCTTTTTTGAAGCATGAGTCCATCTCATATGATTTATTTGCTTTTTCAGAGCATATGTCCCAATCACAGGATTTTAACTCATCTTTGGAACGTGCGTCACACTCATAGGATTTGTTCACTTCTTGTGAACTTGATTCCCACCCACGGGAATCTTTCATTCTCATAGAACATGATTCCCACTCACTGGGTTTGTCCGCACTGCTGATAGATGAGTTTGGGGTTTCTTTTGTACCTTTTATTATTTCATTTTGAATGACACTGAAATTGACATTTTTTTCAGTTAGGTTAGTACTAAATAATGTACCAAGGGAAACTATTTTTTCAACCCCACAGCTCACTTCAGCACTAAGGTCGAAGTTAATTTGAATCAAAGGCAAGCATTTTACTGCTACTAGTACTTTATTAGTTTTTAAACAGTTTAGGATATGGTCCGTTTGTTTATTAGGTGAATCTGTTGATACTAGTGTTTCGAACCAATGTGTAAGGTACAGCTTTCTGTGTTCTAATAAACTAAGTGATCCCTCAAGTTTTTGTCTAGCATACTTCGAAACCTCTGCCAATTTATCCAAGTATGTCTTTTCTTGAGTTTTTAATCGATTAATCATTTCTTCAATCATTTTCGTGATTTTCTCAGTGTATATGTCCTTTTTGTCATCTATTTCAGAAATGTTTTGTTTTTCCTTTTGGACAATAGTATCAATCTTTGATATAAGGTCTTTGATCTCTTGAACAAGTTTTATTTTCCTTTCATCTGAAAACGTGTCAACTGCCTTTAAAAGTGTAGAAATATTTTCACAATGCTTATGTTCATTTACAATACAGAGAGAACAGCATCCTGCCTGGTGAGTTCCACACACAAACTCGATATTTCTATTCTCGTGTTTTTCACAACATTTCAAAATATCTGTCTCTATTTGTTTCAAAGATTTGGTATAATCCATTCCACAATCCGTTATAGGAAGTATCTGATGGGACTGCAATGCTTTGTATTTTATATGGTTTTGACTACATTACTCACACAGAGAATCTTCGCACTCCACGCACCAGCTTCCTGCTTTTATGTCAATTTCACTATCTATTTTGCATGGTCCACACCAAATGTCGGTCAATGAAGTATGCTTTCGTATACAAGTACTTAAAAACAAATTCTCCTGGAACCTGCTCGCCCAATCTTCAATAGGATATTGACGCAAAACACCGGGTGCTGGCACGAACGCCCGACACACTGGACAGGGGAATCCGAGGGCTGGGTCACCGTCCTTACACGATGACTCGATGTGGGCGGATAAACAACGATGACAAAATGTGTGTGTACATGGCAAAAACCTCGGAGTCTGATACTTTTCCAAACAAACTGGACACACTGTGAAATCCTCACTACCATCGTAGTGGTTTGACGTTGCCATTTTTCTGATTAACGAAAACGAAAGTTGGCCAAGTCTCGTTCAACGATCAATCAAAACTTCTCGTACCTTTCCGTGCTCTTTGCCGGAAAGGCCGAGAAGTTGCGATTGGTTCAACGAGATTTTTTTAAGTCCGACATTGTTGCTTGATCTGTGGCCAATCTATAATGCTTCCGCAATTTGCGGAACTTTGTACATTATGGATAGGCCAGTGAAACAGTCCAACTGCAATTCTCGGGCCTTTCCGACAAGTTATGCCGGAAAATTCCGATGATTTGCGATTTGCAATTGTGCAGTGAATCGATTTGTTTTTAAATTAATGTAACGTAGATTCTGATTCCTATTAGTCCCCTACCTGTGAAACGGGGAATATAGTCTTTATCGCTGTCAATCTCCATTCTGTCCTTATTTGGTTTTCCTGATTTTTTTCGTAATGGTTTGGAAAATTTATTTTAAACTTGTTGTGTCTCTGTATAATTTGAAAATAGTCTGGTAAAGTTTGAGTTTTTGTTAGGATTTATTGATCAACTATTGATAAAGAAATTAATAAAGTACTCGTTTTTTTTTCTATCCGAGTTTGTCCCTTAAAAGCTTAAATATATTTAGCGCATAAAAAAGCATTCCTTTTTAAAGCGCTAAGCATAGCTGCAGCGCTTTTTTGTCGCCAGATTTCTAAACCTACTTCCACTTTCGTTTTCGCGTTTCCGAAATACCGCCACCTACTGGCGGATGCTGGAGAAGTCATACTCTGGAAAACTCATAACTATGCAGTAGGGAGAACTTAATTAATATCTTCAAGTTATCATGCATCCATATATACATTTATTCTACCAGTATTATATTGGCAATAAGTTTCATTTTAATATCATTATTATATATCGGAAACGGGTGCTTCAAAACATACCATGATAATTTCTTTCGAATTTTGAAGAAAAAAATGGATGTTATATGCATTGAGTTGTGTTTTAGGTGTTAAGTAATAATTGGAATAATTCTACGATATGAATAGGTTTTGAGTGTTTTTAAACGGTATAGTCTTGAAATTTCTCGCCCGCCATACCAAATGTTTCAAATATATAAACTATGATTATTGCTTATTCTATCCGGACGGAAAAAATTAAGTGTCAGTAGACACTAAATTGCTTTCCGTATTTTATTAAAAGTGTTAATTATTGTAAAAGAAAATGTCGCCTAAGCCCTTTCGAACGATGCAATCACCTATTATTTGGTAATGGTGATTTAATTAAAATTCATTATCGGCATAGGGCACAATACCCACGTTTACCCATAATATTTCGAGCTATATGTAATATGTTTCAGTAATGAACACCATGTTTTATATAAATATGCAGAATTTTTTATGCAAAATTTTTCGATTAACACCTTTTTCACGATAATTTGTGCTGCTTTTTATTTATTTTATTTTGGGCTTCGTTTTCTGTATGCAATATTTCAGGAATATTTTTCTATCAATTTGCATTGATCTGTAATTTGATAATTACCCAAAACCAATTATCTGAATAAAAGGTATAACTGTCGAGTTACTTGAAATACTACAGTAAATATATGTAATAAATCCCGACTCAAATATGATACTATACATGCATTTTCATATCAATCGATATATTTTTAAGACTTTCTTCCAGGCTTAGCGCTTTCCAGTAATTTCAGTACTTTGATTAAATAGCGGTACCGGTAGGGTACATGTATTAATTATGCAATGGTCTTGTGCAGAATGCTTGTTAATATTTGAATATTTAGAAAAGAACAGATGTAGCATGCCCCACTGAGAGCTAAAATCGATAAGGATACTACAACTTCAATGTGCAAAATTAGTTATAATCTCGTCTACAATTTATGTGGACTGAAGGCTCCACAAAATCTCGGGACAGTCTTTCATAAAGTATAATCAGGAAACGTTCAATCGAATTCGCCATTAAAATGTTATTGATTTATGTGATTTTATTGTTCAATAATGGATTCATCACTACATTTTTTTCCTGAGAAAATGGGAAAATAGTTTAGTTGCAAATATGAATCGATAAATACATAATATGAATATCAAATAAATCATATAAATACACAGAGGTGTCAGGTAGACATTTTGCTTTAAATGTAAAGTATTATTCATGAAAATAAAAAATAAACGCATTTTGTTGATATTTTTTTCAAAGTTTTGTATAACATCTATGAGGACTTTAAACTTTTAAAGAATAAATATCGTACAATCAAGTTTTAAAGTGAACTAAATAAAAGGAAAGAATTAGAGAAAAATTACGAATCTTCCAAACTGAATCATAAAGCAAACAAACAAATTGCCCCCATTCCATATCATCAAAAATTTAAGAATCGGTAAAATTTCTGCAATAGCCACCGGGAAACGTAATAAGTTTGATAAATTTGCAAACCACATAACCAATTATTCTCATATGTTTAGTGTTGTTTTATTTTGAGCAATATTTCTTAGGTATCGTAACTCATTTACGTTACATTAAAGTTTTAAAATTTGAATTTAAAACTTAATTTTAAAACTTTGATGTAAAATTCATTTTTTACAAGTGAGATGATTTAGGGTAAAAATGTTTAATAAAATATTTATATAACATGCATTAATCAATAGATAAGTGTTTTTATTTGCAACAAAGCCAATTTTCTCATTAAAAAAATACAAATAATAGCATATATAACTATAATTCCATTCTTTAGTGACCCATTTCATAAATATTGGTGTTGCATCTACCTTTAGAACTGTTCAAATCTTATATTAATGCAAGCGAAGTAACTTTGAGATTTTTTTATATGTTTATAAACGATGTCCCTAAAATCATTAACATGTTTCTGTGTATAACTTCTGTAGATAAAAGTGTGTACACCACTGCCAACTTACTTTATCTATGCGTTAAACATGTACCTAGGTTATATAATGTGTAAATTTATAATACATGTACATGTATATGTATGTATAATTAAGAAAAATATCCTGATCTGTGTATATTTCTATTACGTGTAATGAAAATCGCACTAGCACTTTGTGTATATTTATGTTAACAGGATATATACCTATGTATCCGTAGCTTGTCTTTGCTTCAACGAGTTTTAAAGACCCCGAGTGCCTGGCCTCATTAATTAGATTGATCAAGAGGACCAAATATTCGTATATATGTATGTATAGTGTATATGAAGCTTAAGGTTTGTTTATTAATTTTTTCACATCATATATTTGAGAAATGTATGCTAGTTTAGATGATTTTAAAATATTGTCTGTTTAGTTAATCACACTACGGCGCAGATATATACATGTGCACTTTCAATAGCAGAGATGTGGCATTGCATCATTTGTACGCATTTATCAGAAATAAAAAAGCTTTAAATATGTTAAGGTGTCATAGATTTATTTTAAGTACATGTAGAAGTATTAATATACATTATATTGCTTACCAAGGGTTCACGATCTGCTCTTTTCCTTTTAGAGAAGAGAGTGGTGGACACAAACCTTTAGCTAGTAAGAGAAGAGGAGAGGACAGTAAGTGGCTAGCGAGAGGAAAGGGGCGGATCGTACGCCATTGGTTAGCGAAGATTTAATATGTGAGGATATTTTATACAATCTCTTTTTACACTCATAAAGAAGTACATGTATGCACACCACCTTGTGTACTATTATCACTTTGCGCACGACACTTTATACAATGCACACGACACTTTATACAATGTACATCTATCTGAAATTCTTTCACACGGTACTGAATATTTTGCGCACATTACTCTAGACAATTGTATAATACTGTGTACTTGTGTATAAATAAACATGAAATTTAGGCCTATATATATTTGTTTCAACTATATTCAAGTTTACATGATACAAATCCGATGTGTTACTACATATTTTTCTACGTTTCCCATTTTGCATTTAGATTGTAAACATTTTTTTGTGTTATATAAAATGTTTTATAGTTTTTGAATAATATAAAACCCAATAAAAATCGGAACATTCATTAAGCTGATCAGAATCAAAGCGAGATGAACGAGCTATGCAGTTCTAGTGGATTTATTATTTTGAAGAAGAGATGATGTAATTTATTTATGACTTATAATAATCAGAGACATAAATAACAATATGTCTCTGTAATAATTGTTTATTTATTCGATCCCTAAGTGATGCATTTTTAAAAACTTGTAATTTTTAGACAATGCATCTCATCACAGCGTTTCCATATGATACCGTGGTATAGCCCCAGAAAATGTACATGTAAGCACACAGAACAGCTGTAATCATAACTGTAGATGCTGAAGCAGTGAGAGCGACATTGCATTAAAGTCACTCGATATATGTAGAATGGTGCCCCCCCCCCCTTAATCTCACCACCTCTTTCTCATAAAAAATGAATGTTTTTGGTTTCGTTCCGTCGCCACTAAGTTCTGTATACAATGCACATGATTCCTCGTGACCTAATGTAAAACTGATTATTCATTTTTCCACACGGCACACCATTGTGTCACCGCTTATCACGCGACCTAACTGCACTGATTCCACGGGGTCAAATTTCTATTCATTAAATATACGTATATAGAGCATATGCACGTTTTTGCATATATATAATTACAGTATACAGTGTATATATTAAATAGAAAAATATTTTTTAAGTTGACATATATGCATGTATATGTTCTTTCAAAAATATTGAAACATCAAGAAGAGACTGTTGTTTAACTAGAAACTTCTATACATTTTGCGCACGTCATTGTATAT
Organism: Magallana ariakensis; assembly: GCA_020458035.1. Taxonomy (NCBI): domain Eukaryota; kingdom Metazoa; phylum Mollusca; class Bivalvia; order Ostreida; family Ostreidae; genus Magallana; species Magallana ariakensis. The sequence continues at coordinate 15,661,166 of CM035813.1, read as the reverse complement.
ACGCCTATCGACTTTTTGCACACGATACTGAATATTTGTATACGTGTGCATACTGAACTATATACTTTATTCAATCAGTGAGAGAACACACAGTCGTTTGTTTAGGAGAACACAAAGGAGGTAGGTCCTGTATACTTATGTAGATATATATACACTCACTCCGGAAGAGCCGATCTGTCAACTTTTAGAATATTAAATATATCATTATGCTTAATTATTCTAAAAGCTTATAATAATCCGTAAATCGGTAATTTAAAAGATGTCAATACGGTTATTGATTTCAAATTAATCATTTGTTTTATCTTAAATTTTGATTTAATTTCAGAAACACCAAGTCTAAGAAAACATGCCTGATCCATGTAATTGCACTGAGAGTAAGTCATGTAAACAAATTCCATATGCATCGACTAGACCAATGTAAACAAAGAGTTGTCGCACTTTGATTGATTCAGAGAGAGAGAGAGAGAGAGAGAGAGAGAGAGAGAGAGAGAGAGAGAGAGAGACAAGTATACACTTGATGTTTCATTAGGTATTAAATTATACACTTGATGTTTCATTAGGTATTAAATTATTTCAGGTTTTTTTATGCAATTGTATTTTGATATTTAAAGCAACTGATCATTTTTTTTTTGTCAGCCGGAACATGTGTCTGCTCTGATTCGTGTCCAGCAACAGGATGTAAATGTGGACCCGGATGTAAATGTGGTGACGGCTGTAAATGTTCAGGGTGCAAAGTCAAGTGTAACTGCTCCGGTAAGTTTTTTATCGATTGAGATTTTCACAACCCTACTGTCGTACAACCAATGGTAATTCTCCTCCTGTACCATTTCTCGCCAGTGCATTGTTACGTCATTTTATCAACACAATTTAAAAAAAAAATGACGTAACAATTGACTGGCGAGAAACGGTAGTCGGCGAGAATTGGTCGAACGCCAGTAGAATAGAAAAATCCATTTCATTGTATATGTAACATGGAAACTACTGCGTTAAAAAAAAAAACCCACTTACACTACTAGTCTTGTGTAGCCATTTACGTGAATAGATCAATGATCAAATTAACTCTACATTTTTTAAAAAAAAGGTGTTTTTTAAATTTATTACATGAACTGCGTTCTACGCAATTCATTTTGTATCTTTACATTGAAATGTACAGTTATTATCTATCTTTTCTTTTGACAGAATCTTGTGGCTGTGGTAAAGGATGCACTGGACCAGAAAATTGCAAATGTGCAAACGATTCCGGATGTTGCTGTAAGAATTGAGACGGATGACGGACTCACTTCTGTTTTTGTTTTGTTTCTCGTCGATGTATTCTACAGTTATTGTTATATAGCATAATAAAATAATGCAAGAAATTCGTAAACTCTTTGAATTGTTTTATATAGTAGGTCATATTTAGCAAATGGGTCTACAACATTCAAATTGCATTTAATGAGTGTCAAAATTACATGTACCTTATTCTAGAATTTCCATATGACTCATCACCATGATAGAATCAAACAAATGTATATAAAAAAAAACACGTTTTCGCACGGGTACGATTTTTTTGAAAAGTAAAAAGACCAATAGACTGAATCTAATTTTCTTGTTGTTTTTGTCAAATTTCTTCCTTCGTTTGAAGGTTTTGTTTTTAAAAAATATCATGGGGTGGGAGTGGGGAATTGCTGTTTCAATTAACTGATGATACCGCCATGTCAGCAAACATTCAAGGAAAAAACCCCGAATGTGTGATAATTATATGTACATTTATAATGAACATTTAGTTTGTCGTTTTCGTGAAATTTAATTAAAGAGGTATGGCGCTTTTCCCCATTAATTTGCCTACATCCGTGTATGACGGAAAGTACCTGTTACTAAAAATAGATGCAGATATACCTGTCGCAAAATGATTTTCAAAACCTAGGTACTGATTTAACGATGAAACCTGCATCGAGAAATGAATATATAGAACTCTGTGTTTAAAGTCAGTTGATATTCTGAAATGTGATAACTTCCAGCAAAATGCAATTCTGTTTACATTGGATGAGCTTATACTCAGAATTAAACAAAATGATTTGAAAAAATAAAATCCAGCATATTAGATACATGTAATTAAAACTCTCTATTCTTATCATGCTTTAAGTGAAAAAAAAATTTACTACATGGTGGAATCGATCCAGCGACCGCAAAACCAAAAAGACCTACGCGTTACCACTAGGCCACGCATAAAACCTTCACAATGTTATGTCTTTTTAATGCATGTTTCATTGTTTAAAGTGGTTTGAATAGTCAAATATCCAACTTTTTATTGCATACTTTTTTCTTATATACATGTATCCCTAACAAAACTGGAAGATTTTAATGATGTCGTGTAAGACAATAAAGCCTTTTTTAACATGGTTATTGTGTAATTGTGTAGTAAACTAAATATATTGTATAATATTGAAAATGCCTGATGTTTGCAAAAGTGCTATATTGGAGGCGAACTACATATTAAGTGCGCTATGCCTCTTTAATCAAATATCTTTATAACCTTTTATATATCAAAGTAAAAAGGTTTAACACGTTCATAATTCTTTCTTTTAATTTTAATCTCTTTTAATTTTTTTATTTAATTTTATTATAATTATTTAATTTAATTTATTTAATTTTTTTATTTAATTTATTTTTTAACGTATACTTTTGGGGTTTTCTTCACAATTTCATGGTATTTCCTCACAACTTTTCTAGTTATCCAAATCATTTGACTTTTTATCAACTCTGGTTAATGTGACATTCGTATAGGGCATATTGATATAGACGGTAAGTATGTCTTTACAGTACCGGCGTTCTATAGTGCCTATTCCCCTTAGCCATCTTTCCCCCGGAAAAATGGTTATATAGATGTAGCCTCCCCCCCCTGGAAAAATAGCTGTATATAGCAGTTTTCCCCCTGCTTTGTTGAATAATATGTTGAATATTATGAGGAAATTGGGAATAAACATTAGAATTGCATGCGTCTACAAATAAACTCTTTTAAAATATTTAACTAGATAATTAGATAGCTTCCATTTCTAATCGACAATGTTATGAAATTTGGCAGCAAATGACGGGAATCGTTTGAATCAAGATAACAACACAACTCAAAACCTCACGAACTATTATTGTGGCTTTTTTTTAAATGTTAGATACATCTTTATACAAAAAAGTTACTTGCAATGCACATATATGCACATTTATAAAAACATATACATATCATTACATCAAATTTAATTTACTTGGCAATGCGTAATTAAAAAAAAAACAACAGAAAAATCCAGTTCAATGATAAATACTCGTCCATAATAAAGCAGACAAATGAAGTTTGACTTAAACAACTCAAAAACAAAGAGAAGTTGAATTTACATGTTTCAATACATAAATGCAACTCAGTTTTCCTTGGTCCTGGTTTGAGTATTCAGTTAATGAATGTCACACCTTCTTTTGATTGTCTAGTGTCACAGGGTGATTGCGTAGACGATTTTAAGTTACCGTAACAAGTTAGTCTCATAATAACAGATATTTTGTACATAGAATAGTAATAATTTCATAATTTCCTAAAAAAAAAATTTATATGACTTTGTTGTGCGCATGCGCTATGCTGGATCTCCTCCTTTGAGTATCCGGATGACCGGCAGCCATATAGCAGGGTTTGACAAATGTCTCTATGATGCTGTTGAAGCATGACCGGAGTAGTCGGAGGTTCATCCCGTAAGCCTTCAGACAGGGCATCAGAATCCAGATGTTGTGGAAGGCGAAACATGCGAAGTAGATTCCCCAGCAGAAGGAGACTGGCAATACACAGATCAGACTGGTGATTCTGTAGCACCAGATCTTAGTGTTGGTAAAACACTGAAATATAAAGATAAAATCTCTCATTTATACTTTTTGAAAATGTAGTTATAATTATGTAGTATCTTATTATTGTCAGTAATCTTCAACTCAGTGCAGCGAATTTATCGTCGAAAGTGTAAAAAAAAAAACGAGGTCACTAAGAAATAGTTTAGCAATAATTTTTAAAACAGACAAATTGCGTTGAAAATAACTTGATAGAAAAGTGATACGTTGGTCGTTATGCGTATTTGTGTGGTTTGTTTAAAACGGTGCACAAATGTGGATGTAAGGTATGAATGAAGGTATGTTTTCCCATGAACAATTGTCCTGTGCATTTATTTTCCAATAAAGTTCTTCCGTCAAAAAAAAAACCCTGACTAAATTGAGGCAATTTAAGAAATATACCAGTACTGGAATGTATGTCATTATATTATAATCTGTTCACATAAGAGAGCTTCAAAAAATTAAAAAATATATAAAATACCTTTAGTTAAAGAATTGCAATTTAATAAGTTTCATATAAGACATAGGATATATCAGGAGAAGTTTTTTTTTTATTTTGGCATTTAACCCGTAAAGATATCAGTTAAGCAGAATATCTAGGTCATTTTTCTAAATATGTAGGTCAGCCTATTTTGAATCTATGGACAAAACTGGGGTTGTTTTAGTTTACAAGTTCCAATTTGAATGAAAATTAATAAGTGATTATTTTTCAAAACTTGTAATTTTTAGACAATGCATCTCATCACAGCGTTTCCGTATGATACCGTGGTATAGCCCTAGAAAATGTACATGTAAGCACACAGAACAGCTGTAATCATAACTGTAGATGCTGAAGCAGTGAGAGCGACATTGCATTAAAGTCACTCGAGCGATATGTAGAATGGTGCCCCCCCCCCCACCTCTTTCTTATAAAAAATGAATGTTTTTGGTTTCGTTCCGTCGCCACTAAGTTCTGTATACAATGCACATGATTCCTCGTGACCTAATGTAAAACTGATTATTCATTTTTCCACACGGCACATCATTGTGTCACCGCTTATCACGCGACCTAACTGCACTGATTCCACGGGGTTAAATTTCTATGCATTAAATATACGTATATAGAGCATATGCATGGTTTTGCATATATATAATTACAGCATACATTGTATATATTAAATAAAACTATTTTTTAAGGTGACATATATGCATGTATATGTTCTTTCAAAACAGATGAGACTGTTGTTCTATACATTTTGCGCACGTCATTGTATAAACGCCTATCGACTTTTTTGCACACGATACTGAATATTTGTATACGTGTGCATACTGAACTATATACTTTATTCAATCAGTGAGAGAACACACAGTCGTTTGTTTAGGAGAACACAAAGGAGGTAGGTCCTGTATACTTATGTAGATATATACATGTATTCACTCACTCCGGTAGAGCCGATCTGTCAACTTTTAGAATATTAAAAATATCATTATGCTTAATTATTCTAAAAGCTTATAATAATCGTTAATTTAAAAGATGTCAATACGGTTATTGATTTAAAATTAATCATTTGTTTTATCTTAAATTTTGATTTAATTTCAGAAACACCAAGTCTAAGAAAACATGTCTGATCCATGTAATTGCATTGAGAGTAAGTCATGTAAACAAATTCCATCGACTCGACCAATGTAAACAAAGAGTTGTCGCACTTTGATTGATTCAGAGAGAGAGAGAGAGAGAGAGAGAGAGAGAGAGAGATATTTACAAGTATACACTTGATGTTTCATTAGGTATTAAATTATACACTTGATGTTTCATTAGGTATTAAATTATTTCAGGTTTTTTTTATGCAATTGTATTTTGATATTTAAAGCAACTGATCATTTTTTTTTTGTCAGCCGGAACATGTGTCTGCTCTGATTCGTGTCCAGCAACAGGATGTAAATGTGGACCCGGATGTAAATGTGGTGACGGTTGTAAATGTTCAGGGTGCAAAGTCAAGTGTAACTGCTCCGGTAAGTTTTTTATCGATTGAGATTTTCACAATCCTACTGTCGTACAACCCATGGTAATTCTCCTCCTGTACCATTTCTCGCCAGTGCATTGTTACGTCATTTTATCAACACAATTTAAAAAAAAAAATGACGTAACAATTGACTGGCGAGAAACGGTAGTCGGCGAGAATTGGTCGAACGCCAGTAGAATAGAGAAATCCATTTCATTGTATATGTAACATGGAAACTACTGCGTTAAAGAAAACCCACTTACACTACTAGTCTTGTGTAGCCATTCACGTGAATAGATCAAAGATCAAATTAACTCTACATTTAAAAAAAAAAGGTGTTTTTTAAATTTATTACATGAACTGCGTTCTGCGCAATTCATTTTGTATCTTTACATTGAAATGTACAGTTATTATCTATCTTTTCTTTTGACAGAATCTTGTGGCTGTGGTAAAGGATGCACTGGACCAGAAAATTGCAAATGTGCAAACGATTCCGGATGTTGCTGTAAGAATTGAGACGGATGACGGACTCACTTTTGTTTTCGTTTTGTTTCTCGTCGATGTATTCTACAGTTATTGTTATATAGCATAATAAATAATTCAAGAAATTCGTAAACTCTTTGAATTGTTTTATATAGTAGGTCATATTTAGCAAATGGGTCTACAACATTCAAATTGCATTTGATGAGTGTCAAAATTACATGTACCTTATTCTAGAATTTCCATATGACTCATCATCATGATATAATCAAACAAATGTATATGAAAAAAAACACGTTTTCGCACGGGTACGATTTTTTTGAAAAAGTAAAATAAATGCTAAAAAAAGATCAATAGAATGAATCTAATTTTCTTGTCTTTTTTGTCAAATTTCTTCCTTCGTTTGAAGGTTTTGTTTTTAAAAATATCGTGGGGGGGGGGGGGATTGCTGTTTCAATTAACTGATGATACCGCCATGTCAGCAAACATTCAAGGAAAAAAAACCCGAATGTGTGATAATTATATGTACATTTATAATGAACATTTAGTTTTTCGTTTTCGTGAAATTTAATTAAAGAGGTACATTGTATGGCGCTTTTCCCCATTAATTTGCCTACATCCGTGTATGACGGAAAGTACCTGTTACTAAAAATAGATGCAGATATACCTGTCGCAAAATGATTTTCAAAACCTAGGTACTGATTTAATGATGAAACCTGCATCGAGAAATGAATATATAGAACTCTGTGTTTAAAGTCAGTTGATATTCTGAAACGTGATAACTTCCAGCAAAATGCAATTCTGTTCATATTGGACGTGCTTATACTCAGAATTAAACAAGATGATTTGAAAAAAATAAAATCCAGCATATTAGATACATGTAATTAAAACTCTCTATTCTTATCATGCTTTAAGTGAAAAAAAAATTTACTACATGGTGGAATCGATCTAGCAACCACAAAACCAAAAAGACCTACGCGTTACCACTAGGCCACGCATAAAACCTTCACTATGTTATGTCTTTTTAATGCATGTATACATGTATGTGGCCATATACATGATTGCAGTAGAAAAGTCAGTAATTGAAATATGTGCATGTCTCTTTTACAGTACGAAGACCACGTTAAACCAAAACTAATTCAATGTAAACGTGTAATACAATACACCTGTACCTGTAGAACAATTTTAGTCGAATTTCATTGTTTAAAGTGGTTTGAATAGTCAAATATCTAACTTCTTATTGCATACTTTTTTCTTATAATACATGTCTTATATACATGTATCCCTAACAAAACTGGAAGATTTTAATGATGTCGTGTAAGACAATAAAGCCTTATTTTAACATGGTTATTGTGTAATTTGCGCTTCTTTGAATATATTTTAACTAAATATATTGTATAATATTGAAAATGCCTGATGCATGTTTGCAAAAGTGCTATATTGGAGGCGAACTGCATATTAAGTGCGCTATACCTCTTTAATTAAATATCTTTATAACCTTATATATATCAAAGTAAAAAGGTTTAACACGTTCATAATTCTTTCTTTTAATTTTAATCCCTTTTAATTTTTTTATTTAATTTTATTTATTTTATTATAATCTAATTTATTAAATTTTTTTTGTTTAATTTATTTTTTAATTAATTTTTATCTCTTTTAATTTTTTTAAGTATACTTCTGGAGTTTTCACAATTTCATGGTATTTTCCTCACAACTTTTCTAGTCATCCAAATCATTTGACTTTTTATCAACTCTGGTTAATGTGACATTCGTATAGGGCATATTGATATAGACGGTAAGTATGTCTTTACAGTACCGGCGTTATAAAGTGCCTATTCCCCTTAGCCATCTTTCCCCCGGAAAAATGGCTATATACATGTAGCAGTCCCCCACCCGGAAAAATGGCTGTATATAGCAGTTTTTCCGCCACGGAAAACTGACTATATACTGGGTTTTCCGCCCCTTTTATAGGCAGATCACTCCGCAATCAAGGTCTGATAATACCCGAATTTCTTGCACTTAAACACCACACCCTATGATCCGCTCACACAGAGATCGTTACTACGCCGTGTAGCATCTAAGGGATCGGGATTTTAATCAGATTATACATAATTTTACAGACGCCATCGAATACTTATATATGAGCATACTATATTTATATATAGAATACTCGTATCATCATTAATTTTCAGTATAGCTGCACGCCTATTTGGACCTTGCCTGCTTTGTTGAATAATATGTTGAATATTTTGAGGAAATTGGGAATAAACTTTAGAATTGCATGCGTCCACAAGTAAAATCTTTTAAAATAGTTAACTAGATAATTAGATAGCTTCCATTTCTAATCGACAATGTTATGAAATTCGGCAGCAAATGACGGGAATCGTTTGAATCAAGATAACAACACAACTCAAAACCTCAAGAACTATTATTGTGGCTTTTTTTTTTTTTTTTGAATTTTAGATACATCTTTATACAAAAAAGTTATTTGCATTGCACATAAATGCACATTCATAAAAACATATACATATCATTACATCAAATTTAATTTACTTGCGTAATATAAGAGAAACAACAGAAAAATCCAGTTCAATGATAAATACTCATCTACAGTGAAGCAGACAAATGAAGTTTGACTTATATATACAACTCAAAAACAAAGAGGAGTTGAATTTACATATTTCAATACATAAATGCAACTCAGTTTTCCTCGGTCCTGGTTTGAGTATTCAGTTAATGTATGAACATGGATGTCACACCTTCTTTTGATTGTCTAGTGTCACAGGGTGATTGCGTAGACGATTTTAAGTTACCGTAACAAGTTAGTCTCATAATAACAGATATATTTTGTACATAGAATAGTAATAGTTTCATAATTCCCTAAAAAATAATAATATAACTTTGTTGTGCGCATGCGCTATGCTGGATCTCCTCCTTTGAGTATCCGGATGTTGAAGAAGACATAACCGGCAGCCATATAGCAGGGTTTGACAAATGTCTCTATGATACTGTTGAAGCATGACCGGAGTAGTCGAAGGTTCATCCCGTAAGCCTTCAGACAGGGCATCAGAATCCAGATGTTGTGGAAGGCGAAACAGGCGAAGTAGATTCCCCAACAGAAGGAGACTGGCAATGCACAGATCAGACTGGTGATTCTGTAGCACCAGATCTTCGTGTTGGTAAAACACTGAAATATTAAGATAAAATCTCTCATTTATACTTTTTGAAAATGTAGTTATAATTATGTAGTATCTTATTATTGTCAGTCATCTTCAACTCAGTGCAGCGAATTTATCGTCGAAAGTGTAAAAAAAAAAACGAGGTCACTAAGAAATAGTTTAGCAATAATTTTTAAAACAGACAAATTGCGTTGAAAATAACTTGATAGAAAAGTGATACGTTGGTCGTTATGCGTATTTGTGTGGTTTGTTTAAAACGGTGCACAAATGTGGATGTAAGGTATGAATGAAGGTATGTTTTCCCATGAACAATTGTCCTGTGCATTTATTTTCCAATAAAGTTCTTCTGTCAAAAAAACCCCCTGACTAAATTGGTGTAATTTAAAGAATATACCAGTACTGGAATATGTGTCTTTATATTATAATCTGTTCACATAAGAGAGCTTCAAACAATTACAAAATATATAAAATATCTTAAAGAATTGTAATTTAACAAGTATTATATAAGATATAGGATATATCAGGAGAAGTTTTTTTTTTTTTGTTTTTTTGGCCATTTAACCCGTAAAGATATCAGTTAAGCAGAATATCTAGGTCATTTTTCTAAATATGTAGGTCAGCCTGTTTTGAATCTATGGACAAAACCGTGGTTGTTTTAGTATACAAGTTCCAATTTGCATAGAAATGAAAATCAACTAGTATCATACGATTAAATTTTACTACAAAAATTTCTAAATGACCAAAATTGTTGACACAAAGTAATCCGAACAATTTACGTGTATTTCTTTAACCAGTTCAGCTGTATCGGGTACTAGTATTTTTTTCTCTTTAAATTTTCGAAAATCTTAATGCCGCAAAAAATAAAACTATATAAAAGTACACGTATACACCTAGTTTGAGCTCAAAACTTGAAAAAACTATATTTTCTTAGTTTCAAAGTCTAGAATGGTTAATATGGGTATTTCTAATGCTCTTCCATTAATCGAGGTAGAAGCGAAATGCAGAGCTCAACATTATTTTACTCTTGTGATTGTTTACATATACATTGTACATGTAAGTGTTATATACATTGTAGACTAGTAAAAGTTTCATTTAAGTCTGTCTATTGTGTTTTTTAATTAAGTTATTAATGAACATAATGAAACATTTTTGTTCGACACGGGTGGTTTTATTTAAAATACGTAATATCTTTACAGTTCATCATTTTTAACAAAAACATGATGACACGAGCTTTGTTTACATGATAAGCTCTTTATATCGCCTGTGAATGATTGGCGTTTCTTTGGTGGCGTCCCACTGGTGGAACCTGTTCAACATTTTGGCGGATTTTTCACCGTATACGAATTACATGTCATTTCCTTTCTGTAGTAGGTGTTAATGTACAGCATGCCACATAGTCAATTACCATCCAGTACCTCTGTACCACATGTAGAGGGGGGGGAGAGGGTGGGGCTAACTTCATAGCACAAACAATATCTGGACTTACTTACGCAATCTCTCAAAGGTTTTTTTTTTATGTTGATTTGAACTTTTGAATTAGTTAACACTCATTTCATAGATATGTTTCGCTCCTTCATGAAAAATGAGGTATCAAAATCATATCGCATACCGTGATACGCGTAAAAAAGAACTTAAAGTATAAATTTTATTCGGCTGCAGAACTGTTAATAGCATATGTTGAACAAGAAGAGATAACAATTACATTGGTAAAAATAAACCTTAGAATTTGATTTAGCACGGGGCAATTACAGATACTATGTGTAGATAAAGGTAAATTCATTTCACGCTCGATAAATTATGAAATAATAACAGGCCCCTGTGTCAGGCTCATTGCTACAGCGTTATTTTCGTACAAACCTTGAAGCTGTTGACCCAAACACAATCGAAGGAGTAGACATCCGTGTGGGGCTCGCCTATTATTTCATGAAACTGGATCTGTAAAGAATGCAGTAAAAACCTTTTAAAATAGTGGATCGTTATCAAGATAAGTCGACCATTGATAAAGAGCAGCGTTACAACCGAGAGCTTTCAAGAAAGTATCATTATCAGGCGTCTTTACTCAGCGATTGTAACTGAACGCCATACTTTATGAATAGAAAATTACTCCTGTCAACCATGGCTTTTATTTGCGTTTGACAAGAATTTCTACTATTTATGTGAATTCTGAATGGCTGTATAGGACGCACGTGAAATTAAAATTGACATTATGACCACAGTAACTAAAACTAATTCTTCCTTAATCCATGCCAGGCAAATGCAAAAAAATATATCAAAAAAAAAAGTTTCAGGTGAAATGTTGCTCTAATACAGCTGCATACATTCTCCTGTTTTTCAGACAGACGCGTCTGAATTTTAAGAATAGCATACCTTGAGATCATCATGCAAATCGTTGGGGTCTCTCTCATTCAAGTCGACCTCGATCCCTTTAGTCACGTCGCTGGTTTTCACGTTTTCGTTGGTTATGGTCAGTTTGACTTCTGACGGTTTGCTCCCTGAATCAGACGCCATGGTCGATGTCTTTCCTTATAGTTCCCAAGATGCAAAAAAATAAAATCCAGTATCCTGTTCAAATATTGGTACAAAGAAAGCCCAAACACAAATAATGGAGTCGAGAATGTTTCGCGGCCTTGCTCTTATTTGCTTTGGCTTCCCCCGCAGTTGTAAGGAATGTACCCACTCAGTTGTATCCCGCCCTCCCCGTCCGTAATATTTAAACGGACACGGATCAATGACTTCGAAAGCGGGTAAAAACGTGTTGACAGAGATGTGCCGGGTGTCCGCCGTGACACAACGCCACGCCCCTTATCCGATAGCTTGGTAGATCGTTAGTGTGAACCCAACAGTGACCAATAGACTCTGTCCGTATCTCCCTGTTTGTAGAGGGATTAAGAAACTTTGATAATAATTCTAATGAACAAAGATATGAGGGTGCGTCGACCGTTCATATCTACGAAATATTTGTAATGCGTTAGTGGCTGGCCCCAGCGTCGTGTATTTACTGATATCATAATGGTATTTCATAAATTGGGGATTGTTTATATAATCCCCCATTATTGATCTTATATATTGAAGATAATTTACAAAAGAGGGGCTACTCAGACGGAGTGTTTCCCACGTGCATATATTACAATTCTCACGTGCGTTCAAAGCTGAGAGTTCAGGGGAGCATACACTTGTTCTATCGCAGTGATCTCGCCAAGTTTGTTTATATAATATCTTCATCCTTCAGATCAGTACTGTCGAGGTATCAGGATAATCTTTAAAGACAGCAACAGGCTGTATACACTTGTCTGCCATCAAAACAAGTCCACTACCAATATCAACATCGGTAAAAAGCCCGGATTATTGAGTGTCCGGCCACCGGCTGCTGTGGGCTATTCCTTGTAGTGTCGGGGATCGATTTTTGCTCTGTTGTAGTTGGGAATGAAATTAGTCCGAAGTGCTCTTTGGCCTCCTCTTGACATATTATTTGAGGCAAATGTAGCACAATCGATGGATAATAGCTACTTTGATGTCGAATTAATCTGCACGCATGCCCTGCTCAGCAAAATATGCATATCAACTACATGTACTAAGTATTCCCCCTCAAATATTCACCCGTTATTCATGCATACTGGCAAAACATTGGACCACATGGACGCTGTATACTGACACATTAGAGCCATCTGGACAACACTTATCTTTGGAGTCCTGTCACTGTAAACTAGAGGATTAACAGAACTAGCCTCCAATTTGACAAAGTCTCCCGTTAAATGATTAAGGATCTAGGCGCTAACTCGGTTAAAAGCCAATCCTTAAAAAAAATATGTGTTTCACCTATTACCTTAGTTAAACAAAACCTAATACAACATTGAATAAATGCCTGATTTGTGTTCATTAAACATATAGAGATTTGCTTTAGTTCATTAGAAGCAAACATATAGAGATTTGCTTTAGTTCATTAGAAGCAGGACAGGAGACTGGACATTATTTTTGTTGGAAATTTAACGACAGGAAATAACATACATATTTATCAGGAGAAAAAACTGTGTACTCAACATCCTTTCATAATTGCATGAATTGATTAAAGGCAAACACACGTTAAGGTAGATGGATGGGGTGGGGTACTAGTATTTCATGAGAGGACATTATCAATTTCCATTCATTCTTTAAAGAATCGACGAGAAAGTAATGTTAAAATGTGAGCATTTCCTGGCCGTTTTCAGAAAAACGCTTGATAAGAACTTTTTTGGTTAATGTGCACAACTAAACATCAATGACATCATTCGTGCACTTTTGATGCACACTCTTTGTTTTCTATATGTTTTTGACAACATTTGATTTACGTCACGACTTTCACCCGAAAACATCTGTCACGTGACTGATGGAGAGCCGCGTTATCAGGAGAAATTTCAAATGTTTTGAAAAACTCTAAATTTGACGATTTGAGCGTAATGGTATTGTTGACAACAAAATTTATACACGGTGATTTGGAATCCAGAACGCTACAATTGAAACAGAAAAGTGACTTTCGCAAGCTGAAGCGGTAAGTAGCAGTTTTTTGTGTTAATGCATGACTGTATATAATATTTTTCAAAGACATGTAAGATTTTTTTTATAGTTTTACACATGTATATGTTCTAAACTTTTATTATTATTTAAAGTGAATTTAGCAACCGAAGAAAAGAAATTTGGTGGTTTAATCAAGGAAGTACTATCGTCTAAATGTAAAATGTCTGTTTCTTATCACTTCCAGTTCATTAATTCTTTGCCCTGATTTCTCATTCACTCCATTGGCGTCTTGGTACAAGTAGCAGAGGTCAAACGCGTGATTATATGTTAGATTTACCAAACACTGTCTGATCAAATCGTTTTGCTTGAGCTACTAGTGTTTCAAATCCAACATTTGTCTTGGAAGCTAGACGGACGTTTTGCTAAAAGCAAATTTAGCTTATTTGATACATGTATATTAAAATCAAACTTAATAAATTTCATTTCTAAATAGAAGTGTCTCGGCGACTTTTTTTTATTCATTCATATACTCTTTAATTAGCATAACTTAATAAATTACTATTTAAAATGTTTTAAATTGAATTTTCAATATAATTCGTTTAAAATTATTCGGCTTTTAAAAAAAAAATCCTGTACATTTAACTATGTAAACAAGTTTCGAATGATTTCAATATTTAAAATTTTTTTCAAGATAGTCTCTCATTCATGGGTATTTAATTAACTTTGGGGCTTTAAACTCTTTAAAACTTCGTAGGAGGTAATAAGACAAACACAAAAATCTTAAATAAAAAGTTATTAAGAGGAACTCGATGCTATGAATGTTTACATAGATCACTGTATAATGTGGGTTTTTTATCACTTGATATCCGAAATCGAGGCCCGTGCTTGCATTAAAACCTGACGTGTTCAGATTTCTGTCTTAATCCTAATCACTATGACCCACTTATTCCGCGTTCTACAAAAACCAGACAGACTTACACTTTAAAACAACTGTTTTATGCGATCAATATTAACAATCGGCTAGCAAAGCCAAACAAAGGGTAAGCCTGCACACTGGTTCTCATCAACCTCAAGCATGGGCCCTCAAATTCTCTCATTGATTACGTCACAGGGGTGTTTGATATGAAAACTTTTCACATTTGCAATCTAGGATTTTAGGATCTGTTACTCTAATTTGAAAATTTATAGCATGAAATATAAACAAATATAAGAAGTTCGGCCTGCTGGGTTTCCTTGGTCTATCAATAAAGGGGTGTGCAATTTTCAAACACAGACAGCTACATATGTAGTTTATTGTTGTGTTTACAACAAGAACAATAAACAGATCGCCTATAGCTGACTCGTCAAAGTTTTCCTTACTAAGCTAGCAAATAGAAAAATACATGTAAGTATATACACGTACCAATTAAGGTCCGGTGAAGAGCATTATGGACAGCAACGCATTGGAGCGTGACGACTTGGGAAAACACTAATTCTTGGTGATTGACATTTATTTGTATGTTTATCACCGATTAATATCGCTTTAACATAGTCTGCTGACAGTCAATCGAGGCTCTGATTATGTGGTTACGCGTCATAGAATCTCTCCACGCTAACATTGCTACCATTTCTATCACAGGAACTGGGCGAAGCATTGTAAAATGAAAATTGGATATGGTCACATCTTAAGGATTGCATTTGTAACGCTGTATTGAAGATTGTTGTTTTCTGGATTATGTCTGTTTAATAAAAAGGTTTGTATTTTTATTTATTGGAATAGTAACAAGTAATTTGTAGATTAAACAGTTTGTACAATCTAACCAATCTTTTAGAGCAAACGTGTATTCGCTTAAAAAAAAACCCTGTCATGATTAAGCTAATATAAAAAAACTGAAGGTTTTATTATCGAAAATGGTAACCACGACACCAACTTTAGCCAAAGTGTGTATTTTTGAATATTTCACATTTTTCTCCAAAAATATTATTATATTACAAATAAAAGAGTGTAACCACAGTAAAAACATAGTTGTACACTATTTTTCTTGTGTAAGAATTTTCATTTTGAATTGAAACTGTTCTTAAAAGAAATTCTGTATGCATGCTAGGTTATTTTAACTATTTATGTTAAAATACCATAGATTCTGGTATATATAACTGAGAGTTCAGGAATTGGGGGGACAACACACGTGGTAGATTTTTTTGTCGTAAAATTCTCATGAAATAACAAATAGAGGAGGAAGAGACTAGCGCCCACGTGTATATGTCAGATACATTATGGTCCGTCAATGTAGATTTTTTTCTCTGAGATGAAGGGCGTCTGTAGGAATCGTAAGGCCCACAGAAACATAAATGTCCAGAGGTGTTAAACATGGGTTACCTGTCACAGCTAACAAGAGTTTACTTCTCCAAAAAACTGACCTCTCGCACACGGCAGAGTGGCCCTATATATCCCCATGTACTTCAGTTTATACCTAGAGAATAGTTCAAATTTGTATAAACCTCTTTTATTACACTGCATGAATCTGTCGTTCGGGGAGAAAGTAGTGTTAAGGAAATAAAAACTGACTTTGTGATAGTAACTATTGTTTTAAATATAGGTTCTAAATTTATTTTTCCTGGTATATTTGTTTTGCAATACAACTTTATCTGCGTATTAGTGATGTTGCTTTCGTCGTTATCTGATAAGATAGAAATGTGAATGAAGGACCATAGATTTTTTTTTAAGTTAATTAAAGCAGAACAAGAACGTAACTCATCCGCTTCTCTAATCTAATTGATTTTATTGACATCTCCAAAACTCACGACCGCCTCAGAGTAAGATATCTGAGCTTGTTAACACCAAAAACCGTTTTATTTGCATTAAAGTGAGCGTTGATTGATCGATAGATAAGTCTTTCTAACTTTTATTTGAATTAAGGACATTGATTGCCAGTTACGTTTGTTTATCACAACTTAATACGTTGGCTGTATTCGATAATTGCTATCAATATCACGGGTAGAGATTTTAATGCAAATATCAGGAGCAAAAAACATTAGGTGGCCTGTGCAACCTTAAACCACTAATCGAACCCTAATAGTAATCGAGTACAATTAACTTTATTCACATGACAAGAGAAGAAGTGGCATAGCTGGACACCCTGTAGGACCCCAGCAGAAAATGCAAATAAATTAAAACAAGGATATCCTTTTGCGTCAGAGATGTCGAGTTTTTTTTGTCGACTTTTTATTACTCCTCTGTGATAAGTGTGAGAGATCTTGCTGTGGCCCGGACTGATAACATGTAATAAGTTTGTCTCATGCATTGTCAATGGTCTGACACTGATGCACAGTTCTACGTATTGAGTCATCGCAGATAGTTCCCCCTTATGCCTACGCAACGTTCTCAGGAAGATAAAACTTTATCTTTGTAAAAAATAAATGAATCGGGGTATTTTTCGTCTTTAGAATACACGTATTTGTCTTTGGATTTTGACTATGAGGTTACTGCTTTCAATTACTCAAAATATTTTATAGGTTACAAAAAAATATATATTTTAAACTTTAAAATTCAAAATGCCTGTAAATCAAGCTTGTATCAATAGGAACAAACTCAAACTGTATGATAGTTAAAGAAAGTGGCTCTTTTATTACATCATTACATCGCATTTGCTTTGCATGCACAGATATCTTAAATCTTTTAATCCGCCTTAAATGCCTGTATTTTTTTCTCCTTGCACATATCATGCCTATTTACGAGCAATATTCCAGACAAATGACCAATAATTAACCATGAGCGATGACAATTGCCCGCTAATCCCTGCATGTCGTTTTGTGTCTGCAGGACATTCTCTTATGTCGAGGTGTCCATAGTAGCACGGTCAGGACAATCAAAGACCCCCGTCTGTCAGCGAGTAATTAGATAATCCAACGATTTATGAGATGTATAGTTCTTATCGATACATACTGTTTTTCTGGACAGTAATCATCAATGGAAAATATATGATCACGTGATTTTTTGACCTTAGGTGCCCGTTCCTCAAGACCGAAGAACAATTCAGCTAAGATATATGTATGAAAAATGTATAAATATCTGTCTGTTTTAAAAATAAGTTCATGGACTACTTCTTAAAAACATGATGGTGAACAACATTTATACATGAAGTGTTTGGAGATTTTTGTTATAATTTTGTACCTTGGTCTTGTAGCTTTCTTTTATTATTAGTCATGGTAATCGAATTCTACATCGTTTATCAAAGAACCTCAGAGAATGTAGAGAACGGGGTAATTTTTGCCTTACCCGGCAATCGGTTTTTGGAACGCAGTTCGCAGTTCGCTATTCGCAATTCAAAAGTGAACTGCGTTCTAGAACGCAGTTCGCAATTCAAAATTTATAATTCATATTTGGGGCCTGAAATTTTCAGGGTCATCTACTAGTGGTATAACACCACCACCGTAAAAATATGGTGATGTGGCCATCTCTACTTTTTGAGATTTGGGCTTATTTGCAATTGAAAAGTGAACTGCGTTCTAGAACGCAGTTCTCAAATCAAAATTTATGATTCATATTTGGGGTCTGAAATTTTCAGGGTCATCTACTAGTGGTATAACACCACCACCGTAAAAATATGGTGATGTGGCCATCTCTACTTTTTGAGATTCGGGCTTATTTGCAATTGAAAAGTGAACTGCGTTCTAGAACGCAGTTCTCAATTCAAAATTTATGATTCATATTTGGGGTCTGAAATTTTCAGGGTCATCTACTAGTGGTATACCACTACCACTGTGAATATATGGTAAAGTGGTCATCTTTAGTTTTTGAGATTCGGGCTTATTTGCAATTGAAAAGTGAATTGCGTTCTAGAACGCAGTTCGCAATTCAAAATTTATAATTCATATTTGGGGCCTGAAATTTTTAGTGTCATCTACTAGTGGTATACCACTACCACTGTGAATATATGGTGAAGTGGTCATCTCTTGTTTTTGAGATTCGGGCTTATTCGCAATTGAAAAGTGAACTGCGTTCTAGAACGCAGTTCGCAATTCAAAATTTTGAGATTCGGGCTTATTTACAATTGAAAAGTGAATTGCGTTGTAAAACGCAGTTCGCAATTCAAAATTTATAATTCATATTTGGGGCCTGAAATTTTCAGTGTCATCTACTAGTGGTATACCACTACCACTGTGAAAATATGGTGAAGTGGTCATCTCTTGTTTTTGAGATTCGGGCTTATTCGCAATTGAAAAGTGCCTGTAAACATCTATATAAAATATCAATTGAAAATGTACCAGTCCGTAAAAAAAAAATAATTAAAATAAACCACAATCGATGAAGGATGATGATTTCAACGAAAGAAGTCGTTAAAATACTTCTGTATTCATGTATTCATTTCATAATGTTCCATTCCTTGTAAATCAATCTAAATTAGTTCAGGGAATAGCAGTAAAAGAGTTCTCTGAATTTTAAAGCTATACACGCTATAATTTGCGTCAATTTTGAATGACAGTGAAAACGCATGTGTTTGTTTACTTATAAAAGTTAACTATATTCTGTAAATTACAGTGGTTAATTCTTTCTAGTTACAAAGATATAGAATTTTAATTGTTTATTTTCCTAATGCTTTTTCATGAATATTGATGAAGAAGGAGCGAAACCGACCTCATTGCGCATGTCCGCGGGAAATCAGGTAGCCGTTATTGTTTGCCTAATTACATATCCGTCTCGATTTTATATACAGATTTAACAGTTGTTACATGTATTATGAGTGTTATACATTTGTCATTCACGGTACCATTATTTTTTAACGTTTAAATAGGATAACACTCACACGAACTAAAAATAGCACTTAGGGGAAAACACATAAGCCTACGTCATTGTTCAGGGGAAGTACATGTATGTACATGAACATGCTCACACGCTTGGGTTTTTGCTTTCTTTAATTCGTACTCGTATAAAGGACAAATTTATGCTTTACTGAAAAAAATTATATCCTTTCCTTCGTGAAACTACAACAATTATAAAGATGTTGACCCCCACCAAGTTTTGTGTGATTGTCTAAAATTAGCTGTCGATATCACGTGACAGATTGATATTCATGAGAAGGCATTACTTTCCTGGAAGGAAAATAAATATTTTTTATTGTTTAAAATTTGATATCTTTATTACGTGATCGAATTGGGCATTATAATTAACAGCATATAGGTAACTTTTGTAAGGAATCAAACACACGTATTTTCCCCGTCATTTAAAATTGACGCAAATTATAGCGTGTATAGCTTTAAAGGGACCTAGACACGATTTCAGATGAAAATTTTATTTATGATTTTTATGTAAAAAATAGTTAACTTGTGTATTTTGAATGATTTGCCAAAATTTGAATGTTAGGAGTCAATTTACAAGCGAGATACAGAGGGAAGAAGTCGTTGTTATGTAAACAAAGCTCGAGTCTCATATTTGTTTACAAATAATGCAAAGTAAAGAAATTGCCATTTGTTTGACAAAATAACTTGTGGAAACAAAATAAACTTATTCAATGTGTTCATAAATAATCTTATCAACGACAAAAAGCAACATTACATTGAAACGTATTCCAAAACGACACATATGTAAACAATAACAGGATTTGAGCTTTGTTTACAAAACAAAGAATTCTAACCTCTGTAACTCGCATGTAACTTGATATTTGACTTTCAAATTTTGATAGAGCATTAAAAACATCCATATTGACCATTCTAGACATTAAAAATGAAAAAATAAATTTAGAACAATTTCAGCACAAATCGTGTCCAAGTCCCTTTAAGCAAAACACAATATATTTTTCTGTATAAAATATTCATTCATAATGTACCATTCTATGTTAATCAATCAAAATTGATACACCGCCAGGGAATTGCAATTAGAGAATTCCCTAAACTAAACTTTAAGTAACACAAAAAATTAATGTGTTTTCTTTATAAAATATTAACTTTAAATATAATAGCCCGTGTAAATCAATCTAAATTGGTACAGGAAATTGCAGTAAAAGAGTTCTCTGAATTTTAAGCAAAAAACACAATATGTTTTTCTGTATAAAATATTCATTTATAATGTACCATTATATAAATAGTGCCTGCTTGGGAGGGTACCAGTTGAAATTGACACCCCGAGAAAACCATTGTCAAGCGACGCGAAGCGGAGGTTGACAATGGTTTTCGAGGGGTGTCAATTTCAACTGGTACCCTCTCAAACAGGCACTATTTATTTTATTTTACTGAATGTCTTAATTTTATAGCAAATTTTACTGCTTTTATATAGAAAAGACGTGAGTTCTACGGCGAACCGTACGCGCATAATTTACGCGCATGTAACAATTCGTTCTATCGGCCCGTTGCCAAGTCTGTTGCTAACGCTGAGGGAATGGGAACGGATTGTCAACTGCGTCTAAACCAATCAGATTTCAGTATTTAACATGAAAGTATAATAATCTATGTTAATCAATCAAAATTGATGCAGGGAATTGCAATTAGAGAATTCCCTAGACTCTAAGTAAAACAAACAATTAATGTGTTTTTCTTTATAAAATATCAATTTTAAATGTAACAGCCCGTGTAAATCAACCTGAATTGGTTCAGGGAATTGCAGTAAAAGATTTCTCTGATTTTTCAGTAAAACACAATGTTGTAGAGGTCTCACCTGTGTGGACGTACATCTTGTCTCGCTGTTTCTTACGATGAAATTATCAAATTTCACGCACTTTTTTCAAGCTAGGCGAATACTAACATATAATAAGTAGGTCGATGTAATAATTTGCAAACAGAATCTCTAAAACAAGAGATGGCCGCTTCACCCTATATTCATAGTGGTAGTGGTATACTACTAGTAGATGAGCCTGAAAATTTCACTCCCCAAATATGAATTATAAATTTTGAATTCCGAACTGCGCTAGAACGCAGTTCACTTTTGAATTGCGAATAGCGAACTGCGAACTGCGTTCCAAAAACCGATTGCCGGGTAATTTATGGAAATCAGATTGTCCTCGGAAAGCAAACAATTGTTTGAGGGGATCTCCACCCACTAACTGTTGGTTTAAGGAACGAAAAACTCGACGTCGGAAGTTTTTTTTATCTTGTTAATAACACCTACATAATCTAAGTAATTTATTCGTACTTTGTATGTTTATATAACTGTACTTTCATCAAAATGAAGATCATTCATTCTTTATTTCTTTAAGCTTTGGAGCTCATCAGATTATACACGTTTGTAACAAAGAACATAGTGAAGTACAGCAGTGGGTGTTCTACAGGAGACCCTAGTACATACATAAATATGAAATTTGACATAAGTTAATAAAGGGAAAAAAATAAAAAAAATATTTAAAGTTAATTACAGATATCGGTTCTTAATTTCATACTAAAGTAAATATATTTGCCGAGGTTACACGTATCTTTAAAATTTTCGTTATTAAACAATTGCAGCAGTTTGAACATCAATGGTTTCTCATAAAAATACTTTTTAATACATTTATCAATCTCAGAAAGTAAAAAATGAAATACATGTAAGTATATGAATTATATGAACCTACGCATCAAAAACTGAATTCCTAGATAGTAATAAACCGAACGCACGCAGATATATACTTAATTCTAACTTCGACCCCCCCTTCCCAAGAAATGTAAAATCTAATTGCCTGTCATTTTTCATTTTTCTCTCCTTAATACACAAAAATACGTGCAAAAATCCGGTGTCTGATTAGGAGCCGGAGAATCAATACCCCGGTGTTTATTTTGTGTTTATTCCTTATCTGGGTTGGGGTGTTCTGTCAGTTGACTTTGGGGGTACCCCGGGCTTTAATCAAGACTTTTAACTGACTTGAGACCCAAATGATGGGTGGGAAGTGATATGCTAATTTGTAAGTACACGGTATTTTCTCTTCAATTATTTTGTTTTAATTATAAAATGAATAACCAATTTTTTTTTTCTCACGAGAATGAGCCAATTTTATTAGATTTTGAATTATTTATTGGGTTTCGGATTCTAACTTTTTTTTCTGTGAACAAAAAACCACCCTGCATGCTTCGATGTACATGTTGATGATATTTCTTAGTGACAAAGAAGGGAGAACAATGGGAGTCGGACGATCTAAGAATCTCACTTATAGATCAGGATGAGTGAATGTATTGTTCATTGACACATGTTAACTCTTATTATTTACTTTTGATTTTTGTAGAGAGTTTCCTACCTGAACGATGTTTTATTTCATCCTTGTAGTGGCAGCTTTTGTTCAACAATCCCGGGGTAAGTTACGTAAAATGTATAGGTTTTATGAAGTGCGCGGGGGTAGGGTAGGGTGGGGTAGGGAAAACAGATATTAGCCAATCTATAACCTTAATAAGAAAAATATTTATACAATTGCCCGTGTCTTTATCTGTGATAACACTATGAATCAAATTTGTAATGTTCAATATACAATATTCAATCTATCATACAGCCTTCCGGACTTTGATTTGATTTGATCACACCCCGACCATAATGATCACCTCATAGTACTCAAAGAATGATTTCTTGGTCCTTAGGTTATGTTAGTTTCGATTTATACAGGACAGCCGGTTTGCTGTGACTTTGTTTCGTGTGATTTTTTAATTATTTATCATTTGCTTGTACATATAATATTCGTGTCACCCTCTGTACTAGTGTAATGGACAGATTTGACAGTCACCCGTCAGTTTGATAAAATAGTGAACTGCTTACGAAAAAAAAATCACTCAAAAATAAAGGCAGGCACATTGACAAATTAACGCATTGAAACACTCTTGGCTTGTTTACCGTATGTATTATACGCATTTAATGGGGTATCACTGGATTGAAGAAATGGTTAAAGATGCAAACTTAAAGTGTTAAGAGAGAAACCGACAAAAAAAAAAACACACACAATTTCTTTTTATCGTGTTTTTATTTTCATTTGCAAAATATTATTTATGCGGTTGTAGAAATCATAACTGAAATTTCTTAAAGTTTCTGTATTGGGTTGGGTATCCCCCACGATGTTACAAAATATCTATTTATGGATCTCGAATGAAAACGGACCCTTATCCTTAGGCTACACAAATGGTTAAACACCCTAAAGTTACATCGTGTTCACCAGTTTCTCTCGTTTGTTTCTGGGTTTCCTAGTTTTCCCCCATAATGTATTTTTTGTACGGCCATCCATTTAAATCATAGCTCGTTTGGAGTGTGTTTATCTCCAGAGTCAGGCGTTGTCGATGTTTGGTCTGCTAACGCTCATGAAATGTTGGTGAATTCGAGATTCATCCATTTTTAGTTGTCAGCGGGCCGCTGCTGGCTGCATTAACACATTCCAGTGGTGATACTCTGTCAGTGCTAACTTTCTCGTGTTTAGTCGATTTACAATCCAATGTAATACCGAGAGAGATAAATGGCTCCGTTTGACTTCTGTTGGTATTGGAAAATTTCAAATTGGACATCGAAATAGAAATAAAGACACCCTTCTAATATTGAAAGAGGGCGGCGCTTTTGTTCCAAGAAAATGTGACAACATTGATGACCTTGGGTGGTTTTAATGTATGTTGTTGTGTACATTGTTGTTGTGTGCATCTATGTTGTTTCCTTTATTGTTGTTGTCATTATAGGAATTGTTCAAGATGTTGATGTTGAATAGGTCATTGTTGAGGATGTTGTTGTTGGTACATGTGTCATGGCTATATTGCTGGAAATACATGTAATGTTGCTATTGCGAATATATATCAATTATTGTTAAAATAGAAGTTGCTAGATTGAATGTTGATGTTATAATTGATGTTGATGCAGTTAATGGTTTATACTGTTGATGTTGTTTTATGAATGTTGTTGCTATTTTGACGTGGATAATGTTGTGACGGATTGTTGTTGTTTCTTTTATTTTTTTTTACTTCGCATGGTGTTTTGTGATTGTTTTGTGATTTTGTCGGTGACACTCTTCTGGCTGTGGATTTTGTTAAGATGACTGTTGTTAAGAATTTACAGTTACTGAGGACATTGGGCCTTTAAATTGGATACATTAGGTTCTATAGTCTCAAGCTCATAGTTCTGTCATGGGAGAACATCGTTTATATTGGGCAAGTTATGAGACTAAAATGGTGTTTTTCTCAAACTAAATCCAGCAATCGTTCAGTACCTTAACAACACCGAAATCGGAGGTTTTCTGCACTTTCATGCACTGAATAAAAGTTACAAGTTTTAATTCCATTTTAAAGAAAGTGTTTGAGTCTCAACAATTTATTCCTCAATGAAATTATCGAAATATATTACATCTAACGATTGTTGATATTTAAAAAAGGCAGATTTAAATCAAATACTTTATCAGGTGTGTGCCCATCTTATTTCAAATAACAAATAACACAAATAGAGATATTTAAAATTTTTGATTCGATCAGGTATTTGATAAATTCGACGATCGATCCATAAAACATTTTTTGTATTTGTAATTGTTACAAAGGCTTTGGAAAAATATTTACCATAGAAATTGGTATTGTATGACATTGAGTCATTATTATTGTAGTATATCGAACTTCGTTGCAACTCATAGCATATAGCAAATGAGCTAATTTCACTAGTTTCTTCTGAAAGCGAGATAACTCAATCTAAACGCACTGACTTTTTTTTCGCGCGGTTCTGTCATCGGACACAATAACGAGACAACCCTGCTGTAAGGCGACCCGCTGTAACAATGCCCGAACTGACGAACAATACAGACCCTTAACTCGGTGTTAGGTTCCTCCACACCACTTCTAATAATGAACAGAAAAGGGAAATATAAACTCCTTCGGTAAGCTACATTGCTGTTAATTAAATGTCTAATCGACTCCAGTGGCTAAATCGGTTTCTAACTTTGCCAGTTTTTAGCGCCACTGGAGAAGAATCCGACTCGCCTGAAGACATTATAGGCGCGTTTTCTATGTGTCTGCGGCTCTTCATGTTAATAGCCCCAGCAAAAAATTGATGAAGATACTTTAAGATAAAAAGAAGATTCCGATCTGGAGCAATAATTGGAGGCTGCAAGTGATACATGTATCGCGAGTAGAAAAAAATATCACTGCGCGGTGTAAGGACAGAAATCAAAGGATCTAGTCTGGAATTTCTTTATTTCAGCATCATGTGATATTTCATTGGAATAACTAGTATTCTATACGATTTTAATTAGTACCACTGGGAATACGTCACACATAAAATATATTTTCAACATGAAAATATATATTTTTACATTTATGTCCCCGTTGAATGAAGTTGCGTTTTAATTGGGAATGTGAAATGCCAGGAATCTGGACAGCATGTCAGTGAAAATTTTTTTAATATTCGGTTTATTAAGTTTGACCCAGATTTATGTGTCAACATGTGATACCCCATTTCCCCCTCAAAGTCAATATAAAAACCGGAAACCGGAGTTCCAATCGCAATCCGGGAATAGTTCCCTTATTCTGTTCGGAATTCGGATAAATAGATTGTGGACTCGACCCCAAAAGGTCCCTTGTAAGTATATTTGCATATGCATGGAAGTTAATCGACCTAACATCGATCTCTTATTGTCGAGTGTCATATTGGCAAATTTTGAATTTGTTGGATGGGTGTATATACAAGATTTTTGTATTATTGTATTATTATTTAACATTATTATAAATGTTGTACCTGTATCTACGCACAACCAGTAAATTCAAAATTTACAATATGACACGAAATTGAATTAATTTGTTGTAAAATTTTCTTTTCTTTTTTTTCTTTTTTCTTTTTTTTTTTTTTTTTGGCTCAGAAACATAAAGGAATAAATAATAATTTGAAAAGTCATGAAAGAATTAAAGATTTGAAAATGGTAGATACTTATTTAATTAATGAAAGTCAAATGATCAATAGAAATTCCATGTTTTAAAACAATTTGACATTTTATAGGTTTGGTAGAATTTATTTTTATGAATTATTGTACAAATGACACTGAAATAAAGGAACCAATGTGTAAATATGTTTTTTAACAATTACTTAAATAAATCATCGATAAAAGTGCAATCAAGAATAGTTTACAAAGAAATATGTGAACAATGTGTACATGTACATCTATAATAAAATATGTAGATATACACACATCTATCATAAAATATGTAGATATACACACATCTTATCACCTCTCTCTTATAATCTTATCACTATTTGACTTTCTAGAATCTCTCGAACCGGAGCCATTTTTAATGACAAAAACATTAAAGTCTAGCGTTTTCTAGGCATGTATCAAATTTGGCACCATAGATTCTTCGTCGTGTAAAAGTCTGGATACTTTAAAAGATCTAACAATTGAAACAGAGCCCAAGTAAAAAAATAATATTTCGTAAAAAAATACCCAACAACATGAATTTATACAAACCAGTGAAGAGAAGATAAAAGAAAATCATAAAACATATATGTATATATTATTTAAATTGCTAATCATAATATTTAAATTGTAGCTTACGAAAGATAATACATTAAATTTTGATTGATTTATTAGTTTAATTGCTTAATCGATCGATATATAATTTGTTAGTATATCTAAATGATATATCAACTTTGTAAATGTTGATTAAATGAAAATGAAATAAAATAACAAGCTGAATATCTAGTTGTTAAAGGTTTGAGGTAAGGAGGGTAATATTGTGGCTGTTGTGCTGTAAAAATATAGTTCATGTCGATGGGGGGTAATTCGGTCAGGTTATTCATCCGCCTTCAAGCCGAGAAAATATTTTGGACAAATCATTTTGTAGACATTATCACCATAATCTGTAAACAACCAGCCCAGGTCTCCTCTCGTTTGTTTGTCTGCGCGTGATAGATAGCAATCATTTCCTCGATTCTCTTTATACACAAACAACATCCGGTGAAACCTCTCGTAAAAAGGTATTTTAATTGTAATCTTCATTACTAATGGGAAATTTCAAAAAACAAAAAAACGTATTGCCGTCGTTACAACGAAATTAATAGGAGATACATGAAAATAAAATATTCTTCGGAAACTTAAAGCATTTTCCTCCAAAACAACTTTTAATGGCAAAAACACTTCAGAATGTGTAGCTCAAATGAAGCTTTTCTTGTTCAAAGATGCACATGTTGCATTCTCTTCAAGAAGTAAATATACAGACATTATTTTAACAAGAGTACACCTCGATCCCCTGCGGACATCAGGCGCACAGATTCTTTGAACTCTTGGGTTTTCCTAGTTGATTTGTATATTTATGATGTCAGGCACTTCACTGGATTCGAGAGAAGAGTTGAGGAAGAGTCGTCCTTTTTAAATAAACATTTTCTCTTAAAAACTCTGGGTTTTTTTCCAAAAATAAGAATACATGAAAATTTAATTACTTTTATTTCAATTCAATATTTCTACAAACCTTGCATTGTATATATTTCAAGTTTGATAATAATTGATTAAAATCCAATGCTCCAGTACTAAGATTTAAATTTAAATGTGAAATTTAAAAACAATATCCCTATATTGTACAAATTTTGTACATATTTGAAATCCCATGCCTTTTTTCTTCAATGATCACATCATTTTAATCATTGTTGTCATGATTTTGTTTATTGTAGCCCGTCCAGAGTTGGTCCTGGATGCATACCCCGCGAGAATTCACGAGAACTCCCCTCCGAACACCCTCGTTCTGACCATTACCGGATATGACAACGCCACGGGCCAGCCCCTGGAGAAGCTATCCATGGAAGACAACCAGAATACAAGGTACTTCAAAATCAACCCCACCGGTACTCTCAAATGGTACCTCTCGACACGAAAGATAATGGACAAGCCGGAAAATTACACATTCCAGTTCCGGATTTTAGGATCGTATGGTGGAATCGTCAGAGATACGGAAGTCGAGATCATCGTATCCTCGGAGAATCTGTACGCGCCCTATTTCTCTATGAGGCTTTATAAATTCGTGGTTCTTCGCGATTCCTTGGACCACGACCTTAATACACTGGGCGCAGTGTCTGCCACGGATATGGACCTCAAAGGATACAACGCCATCTTCCGATACTTTATTTTTGAACCGGAAGCATCCAAGTATTTTAAGATTGACCCGGAGAACGGACAAATTGGAATTATATCGAACTTTCCAGATAATATGACGTCGATAGCGTTCAACGTGACAGCGATCGACTCGGGATCTCCCATACTGTCCTCCAGTTCTCAAGTCTACGTAGAAATCACGGATCTAGCACGTAAGTTTCTTTGATTCATTTCTAGCATTAAATATTTTAAAAATTTGATTTTGCGATGAAAATCTCTGTAACCCCAAGAAATATGTAGAAGCAACTGAAATACTGTCATTATTTATGTTTAAGGTGGCTCACTGCACCTTGAAATAGATCTTAAATCAACCGAAGTTACTTGATTATAATAAATAGTATGATGCATAAGAAGTACATGTATGTAAGTTAAATAACGAAAAAATATGCAATTTTTGATAAAAATTACGAAAAATTTAATTCAGTTAATGTGAACAAAAGACCCATGCAGATTTGAACTCGTGATTTGTGGTTCACAAGCCCGATACTTTAACCACTGATCTATGATGATATTCAATCAAATTAATCGATTGATACAAACAATTTAACAAAACATTTAAATCGCCATCTTATGACGTAGTGTCTTAAAAAGTATAAGTCTTGACTAAGTGAGATATTAAAATAAAATGCAAATGGGTAAAACATTTTTTTTAAGTTGTCTTTTTTTGAATGACAGTTATCCCCCATTGCCGACTTACTACGCGCAGATCATGTGACAATAAACCTGTCACCTTTGCAGTTAATCCCGACATATAGGGCCCGCTGTAAAAGTTCACAGAGAAACAAGACAAAAACATACTGTCAAACAAGCAGATGATTACACGTGTATTATGAAACCAATTATCGGAACGCTTCCTAGAAGCTAGTGCGACATTGTCAGATGGCGACATTTTTAGCGTTCCAGAACCCCGTGCACCATTGTTGTTGCGGTCCGTGCAACAAAAGGTTTCAGGTGACTCAGTGTGTTCATAGTATATCTATTAACGTCCTGCTAATAAGATCAAATTTCAGCGCGTGTGTGTTTTTATCAAATAAAAAAAACCCTGATTTGATTTGTCAAAACGCCCAACAGAAAGTTGGAGGTCCATTATACACAATACATGTATATATGTAATTCTATTTGAAAACGACATATCAAATTGCGTGTGTACTTAATGATCTCAATTTTTTTAACATTGCTAACAAAAAAGCACATTACATATAAGCATATGGTATCTCCCTGATATCATTGACCAACTCTCCGCCGTTTTTTAAACTGGTATTGAAATATTTCTGATAAAAGTATTTTCTTACTACGATAGGAAACAAGCAGAAATCACACTTCAAGAGCTATAAATACCGAGGTGTAATTATACACATGTAATTGACCATTTGATTGGGGATGTTTGAGATAATTCTGACAGTTTTTACAGATACAGAGAGGCAGGGATTCGTCTATTGATGCTGGGTTCTCCCATCCTTGTTGTTAACCAGTCTGTACGTCCATTGCAAGCCCCCAAATTAAAATCTGTAAATCTATCACCGGACAGTATCTTGATGGGAAACTGTTTGGTCAATAACAGAAACTAATCAACGTGTCTTTATAAAACGATTTGGCGTCCTTCTTGGCATTTCAATGGCCGTGAAAGGTCTTAACAGGGCCGCTAATGCCCGCGGATTAACGTTTCCGTCAATCCCTTTTGGCCTGGCATTTTTAAACGTCTGCTGCACTACCTAAGTAAACCTTTCTGGAATCTGAGTTGATAAATCAGAAGAGATCGATAACTGATCAGTAGCGTTCATTGAATTCAGTGGTAAGACTCGGTGAATAGACCCCTCCGCCCAATGGTTGACAAATTAGTGTATTAGTTATTGATCAGTAAAGTACAAGGGAGTTCCAAAGCTTGACAGTGGGGACCCCCGAAACAGGTGCGCTACCTGTTTGTTTTTACCGCCGCTCGTGCAAAGTATCCTTCATTTGGGGCAGGCACAGGTAAAAGCTCTGTACTCCACACTCGTCATCAAGATAAATGGTCACTGCGGGGCACTGCACTATTTTATCTGTTTGGATGTTCGTGTGACGAATTTATGCCTTTCTGAGTGATTCTGTGATCTTCTTCGTCACTTTGTTACAGTTTATCTTACTTTTCTTCTTTTTCCATATTTCGTCTATGTGGACAGAATTTTGTGGTTCATAATATACGGTGCGATGAAATGTCAAAACTTGTGTAGTTTGATCGTGAGCACGTAAAAATGAAGGGGAAATTTTTCGTTAAAAGACCGATTCTAATCAGGGACGACGGAAATGATTAAT
This sequence comes from Magallana ariakensis, assembly GCA_020458035.1. NCBI lineage: Eukaryota > Metazoa > Mollusca > Bivalvia > Ostreida > Ostreidae > Magallana > Magallana ariakensis. The sequence continues at coordinate 15,629,894 of CM035813.1, read as the reverse complement.
ACCTTATGAAGTACCGATGCTTTGTTGATCCGAAGATATTTCATACCAAAAAATAGCGACAGAAAAATTTTAGTTGCTCGAAGGATGATACCTAGGCTAATTTAAATACCCTCGAAGAAGTGTGCTCGTTTGAAATCCTTAGAGTTATTTGTGGTCTTTTTGTTATACGTTAACGTTTAAATATGGATGTGATTTCCGTTACTCTGACTTTTTATTTCACTGTAGCGCCGGAAATATTCTGTGTGTCCGTGGAAGGTACGACTGCTAGAATCTGCTGGAAGGACAACACCAATGGATCTGTAGTCGACCATTACCAGCTCCAGTTCGCCATCAATGGTCAAAACGTGACCAGCCATCCGGTTGGAATTGTGGGTAAAAGAGACGAGGTGTGTACCCAGGTCCGCGCCGGGAAGTTGCAAGCGGGAAACCGCTTGAAGTTTACGATCAAAGTCTTCAACAAGACTCATTGGAGTCCAGAGAGCGTGGAGCGATTTGTTAACATCACCAAAAACGGTATGTATGCATATAGAAAAAGCGAAGTGTAACTCGATCTTACCAAATAAGATTTCAACATCCTTCATGTAATTCCCTTTTTTGGAAGACGGGGAAGTGCGCAAAATATCAACACATGTAGAAAAGTTGTACGAAAAAAAAATGTTAAGACAATAATTGCATAACAAATGTAAGATTCAAGTCTTCAAAACAGACTTTTAAAAACTATGCAATTTAGTTTTTAAAACACTAAGAGTCCTTAATTGTTTAGACTTCTAAGGAAGGGGGACACAATTTTACTAGAAAACTTCAAAGTATTTGTAGGAATCTAGATAAAAGGTTAATTCATTTCATGTTTTAAGTGAATGGTCAGGAATACTCTGTGGCATTTAGACATAGAAAAACATGTCAACATTCAGGAAATACAGAAAGTACGATTCGTTTACATCTAATACCGGAAGTGAAAACAAAAGTTAAATCTGACAGCTTTACAGACTTTCCATGACCAATATAATGAAAAGAATTTCTTTTCATTAATTTTTTTCATTGTCTTTATTTACAATTTAATTTTTTCCAAAATATCGTAATTAGTTTACGATAAAAGGAATAGTGCTCTAAGTCTTGGCCTGTTTCAAAGCTATTAACCGAATTCTACAACTATTGAGAGTAAATGTCCGAGATTTCAGTGTTCATTAAATCGAGAACGCGTTGTAAATTCTGCATCAGAGTAACTCCCCAAATAGTTAACCTCATTGTCGAATACCAGGCGATAGAGCAGACTATTTAAACTTTTTATCTGCAGCACATGCAGAAATCACTTTTTCTGTCCCACCTGTAATGCCCCGAAGTACGCATCACTCCCCGACTTTAATCGCCCACCTGATTTTGCTGAATTCGTCCACAGACACACAGGAATTCTGGGGAGACACTGTTGACTCAAAGTTTTCTTTATGATAATTCTTTAAAAAAAATAAATCGGCACATTTTTAGGGGAGGTAACTATGAACTCTACGCACGTATTGGTTTTGAAAATGCTATCCTCAAACTTTCTATGCCGCATTGTTCCTTACCCGCTTTTTTATTTAAATTTGAACATTCAATAAAATAAAGATGGCTGTGAAACAGTTACCGGTTTTCCTCCACATTTACAGATATATGATTGTATCTTAGATTTCCAAGTATAAAACTACATGTATTTAGTGTCATAGCTTTATTACAATTGAGATATTGAGGAGGTAAAATGAATATACTGTATTCAGCCAACAAATGCAGATAAATTAGTTCACCATCCTCTTCAAGTGTACTTGGCAAAACCTCATAATATCTACTTGCAATGAAAAGAAGACCAAGTGAACGATTTCTCATCTGACTTTTCTATTCTTTCAATAAAAGTGCTTATATAAACGGATTCAAGATTCATTCAAGTGCAAGACAAGGGTTAGGGGAAGATAAGAACGGAAATAAAATCTACATCTACATCGTGAGGTGCACTAGTAAAAGTGCAGTGTGTTGTGTCCAGTGCACTCAAATTGTTCCCCTTGAAAGCAGCGAACATGGACAGACCGTGGTTTTATTACAAGTCATTTCATAAAAAGGCAATAATTATTATACAACAGATATGACAACGCAGAGGTGGCCTTTAAGCTTCTGTTTAAACCTGAATACGGTTCAGAAAAAAATATAAGGCAGGTTTTACACATCATGAACCGGGAATCTCGCGTTTGTTTTATCCCTTTATTCTGTTTTATTGTGACAAGTGAACGAACGCAAATTTTTAAAATTCTTTGTTTTTTAGTTTAGTTTTAAATCTAGAGCAGAAAATGATTAATTAACTTGTCTCAAGGGAACATGAATTGAAATATGAAAAGAAGAAAAACACATTGCTATTGGCTTCCATCTGACTAAATATCACAAAAACGTTGCGCAATACTGAATGAAGGTGATTATTATTTGTGAAATTTGATGTAAACCAAAAGTCATTGTTTTACCACATTTGTACGACGCCTAAACTGCAGATAGTGTGACATATATTGATGGAAGGGGTAAACGGTTCATTACCTAACTAATGCGTTTTCGAAAGTTCGAAAAGGAACAGATCAGTTCGTTTCATCAATCGGCTAACAACTTGACGCAATTCTTTCACCCCCTGACGAAACAGGCGCAGATAATTCAATTATTTCTCTATTAACAGCTCGTGCAGGTTCATTATTTAGCAGTGCGATAAAGTGGGTGTACAGCAACTTAATATCTTGTACACGGTGCACTTTGTCTAAGATTATCGACCCACATTCCAATTAAAAAAAAAACCAACGTGTTGATTAAAAATAAGTGTGAATATACATGTAATACTTTACAAAAATGTGGCCAATGCCTGTATGTCTATTTATCTACACATAAATATTTCTCCCAACTAACATTAACCCGAAAAACGTCTTTTAAATTATCATAATAACAGATTCAGGAATTCGATATCAAATAGTGTAATTTAACTTTGATAATGCAAATTTTAATTTCACGATATATCAAGAAAACTTTCATAACGAGAGGTCTGTTTGGGTGCATGTATATTTTATCTGAACCAGTCTTTTTCCTTTGGGTATAAGGGTGGGGATGGATTCAGGTGAACTTAATGGACTTGTAAGGATAACAAACTTCCGTGTATGGTTAGAGTATGTTCTGTTATATAAATAAGCATAGATCTCCGCAGGTGTTCCATTTATAGTTTCTATCAATCACTCATAATAGGGGATTTGTCAATGAATATGCAAAGACATACAAACATGTGCATATGTTTATGAATTATAAGACATAAAATGGCCAACGAGCCAGTGTGTAAAGAAACAAAGGACTATCAATATTATGTAATGAACTATTAATGAAAATTATGTAGATAATGGTGTTTTTCTTATGCGTACGAAACAATTCTGTACAAGAAAACCCACCAGTAATATTTTGGTTCAAATAACAAATCTATAACGCTGCACTTAAATTTCTATCAAATTGATCCCCCAAATATTTTAATGGAAAAGAAAAATAAAGATGATATTAATATTCATCCAAATAAGTAAAATCTAATTAATTAAGAAAGCTATAACAGAGGACTTTTTTAAATGAAATTTCCTCCTGTCCCAGTTATTGTAAAGAAATAGAGAAAGAACCGGATATTCATCCAAAACTAATGTTTAAATTAAAAAAAAAATTATCATCGGTGAATTAAGTATAAAATAAATGTACAAGAAGAAGCAGTTTGCCTCGCATGTACATTTTACTAAAAAAATCTTCTTTAAAAAAAACATACGAGTATCTGTACGTGAAATTTTGTGGGAAGCCCTCCCCCATTGAATTTAAAGATACTTTATGCTGCCCATATGAAGCCATCTCTTACTTCCGGTCTTGCGTCACAATGAGTTTACATCTATCCAGCAGCGTATCTAGGACCCCCGCCCTGTCGCGCACGGTCCCCGAGTGAAATGAATGTTGGCAAATATCAGTAAATCAATTCTGACCTAAATATTTCTGTGATGAAGGTCGTTCTAGAGCGTTGTTGTCCACTAGTTTAGTATCTGGAGAACGGCCGTGATGTTTAGCGTCAAAAAAAAAAAAGTAAAAAAAAAAGAAAAAAAAAAGAAAAAAAGAAAAAGAAAAAAAAAGCTTTTGTGTCAACTTGTTTCCTGTCAGCAAGTAGATAAGGTCATCCTTCTGACTACCTTTAAACTTTTAATACTATATATTTTTAATGGTCTTTACTGCGAAAATGTCAAAATTTCATTATTATTTTACGTAGAAAAATATACATAACCAAAGGAATATGTTTAAGGCAAATGGTTAATGCAAAAAGAATTTTTTTTTCTGTAGATGATAGCTCAGGTAAGATTGATTTATTGAGGTTGGACTCCATCGTATAATATATATATATATATGTATGTGTGTTCGAATGGTAACTAGCTATTTTGATATTCTATGTCACGTTTCTAATTTTGTTTGATTTGAGCGGTGTATAATTATTTAACTTACGTGTGAGTTGGTGAGGGAATAATTAAACACTAAATCGTAGAAGTTATTTTATTTGTCATCTAACAAACTGTGTCATCAGTATTAGGTATAGAGGAACATGTAGGTGTACACACACAAAATAAAATGTATGGGTATAATGTAAACAATACGAAATACACAGAACTCGACATAAAAATGTTAGTAAGCAATTTTATATGCAGAGAACAGTTAGCTAGAAGAGCTTTCTTTGGTATTATTTTAAGATTTCAATTTCTATTCAATTACTCAATTTCAAATCATGCGGATCGGGGGGGGGGTGTTCCGGGGAGTCCAGACCCCCTCCCCCCCTGCAAAAAATAGCAAAAATCAAATTGCTTTAAATTTACATTATAAAATTAAAATAAATATGCCTCGGACCCTACCCCTCCCCCCGATAACCTCAAATAAATGTGGGACCCATACCCCTGGAAAAATTTTCTGGATCCGCGCATGTCAAATAGAGGTGCATTTAAGCTGAAAAATAACGATTTTATTTTTATTTTCAGGATTGTATGGGGATTGTCCAAAGTTTAGTAATTGCAGTGTATTTCAACCATGTCAGAATAATGGTCTGTGTCAAACTGAACCGGATCTTTCTTACAAATGCGACTGCGCAGCCGGATGGGCTGGTCAAAACTGCACGGAAGTAGATAGGTGTACAACGAACCCGTGCTTAAATAACGCTAAATGTGAATTTGTATCTAATTATAACTTCCGTTGTAACTGTCCGCATGATTACTACGGGAATTTGTGTCAATATCATGATAAATGTAGTTCAAGTCCATGTTTAAATAACGGCACTTGTTTTAAACAATTAAATGGAAGTTATCATTGCGAATGTTCCGAACACTATACTGGAGTGTTCTGTGAAAGCGAGGTCGTATGTTCGCCGAACCCCTGTGAAAATGGCGGCACTTGTACTTCTGTTTCCGGAAAAGCTTCCTGCAAATGTCCGGATGAATATCTAGGGTCAATGTGCAATATACAAAATATCTGCAAATCCAATAATCCGTGTGATAAAGGACAGTGTAGCATGTACTCGGACGGAAGCTACAGTTGTATGTGTGACGAAGGCTTCATTGGAATGAACTGCTCAGAAATTGATGTATGTCATCATAATCTTTGTGAAAATAATTCAACATGCGTGAGAAACGGGAGTACGGTCAAGTGTTTGTGTGCGGAGGGATATTACGGAGAACTCTGTAGTTTCTACGACAGCTGCAGGGACCAGCCATGTGAAAATGGCGGAACATGTCAGTCACTTTCGGACGGAAGCTTCCAGTGTTTGTGTCAGACCGGATACAGCGGCAAGTCATGTGAGGAGTATGACGCATGCACGTCCAATCCTTGTAAATATGACGGCACCTGCAGGAAGATGGGTAATTCGTCGTTTACTTGTGATTGCGTCGCCGAGAAATACGGACCCACGTGTGAATTTATCAACGGATGCAATTTAGATCTATGCCAAAATAATGCCACGTGTAAGAACATCTCATCGGATGGAGACATTGAATGCACGTGTAAGGAGGGTTTCTTTGGATCCCTCTGCAACAGATTTAATCCATGCGACTCCAGTCCGTGTCAGAGTTTTGGTATTTGCCAAAATCTGACTAATAACGGGTACATATGCCATTGCCACAATGGTTATACCGGGAAACAGTGCCAATATCAGGACAAATGCCTTGAAAACCCGTGCCAAAACTACGGGACATGTCATTCTCAAAATGATTCGTTCCATTGCGATTGCACGCACGACTTCTACGGAGAACGATGTACCAAGTATCATTTTTGTACGGCGGGAAAACTGTGTAGAAATGGCGCCAACTGTGATCTACTGGATGTTGAGGCTCGCCAGGTTAAGATCAACGGGAGTTCGGCGAACGTCACAAACTGGTACCACTGTCGGTGTCCTGATGGATACACAGGTAAGATACGAACACGGAAACAACCAAGCACTGTAAGGTATAAACGTCAATACATACACTGTAAGTTATGCAAGTCAGAGTTGTATACACTGTAAATTATATGAAGCTAGAATGTACATGTATATGAACTCTAGGATCAAAAGTTTACATGATTTTTAAAGATCCATTTACATGTATATTCAAGTGAAATTTAGTCGCGATTTTACAAGTTTTACCTTTCATCCAATTTAATGTCAATTACATGCAAAAACTTAGTATTTTGTCTTAATTTGACATCAACTGTACAAACTTGATGTAGTAGCTGATTAGAAGAATATGTGATGAAAGTTGACTGTCGGGTTCAATTAGTAAATTAGTACTTTGGTTTTTTGGTTTTTTAACGATATAATGTTTGTTTACCAAATTTGATTTTTTTACTTCCTTGTTTAAAAAATTTCTTCGAGGTAAATATACGTGTTGAACGAGCATTATTGCTGTTGAACTATTTTTTATTGTTTTTGATTTAAATGAAAAACGATTATTTTACATTAATACACCCAAGAGACATACGATTAAACATGTAAATATGAAGTAAATATTATGTAACTAACATATCGAGCTGATACTGTTCCATTCTTAGGTAGATGTCATATCAGCTCGCACCTATTTTACTGTATTTAGGGACAACTGCTCTTTTGTTGTGGTTAGGATTAATAGTGACCACAATGCAATGCAAAAGCCATAAATGTCACCACAACGAGACATTTAGTATTCATAACAAGGTTATTCTCAATTCCTAATCATTTCCTGCTTACTTAAACGTGTTACATCCGGGGATCTCTACAACAGAGCTCCGACCAATTGATATATGAGTTATGTGAGCCTATTGTGAGGGCACCTGCTAAACTAACGATACAGCTAAACTAACAGCAATATACAGCTAAACTAACAATACAGCTAAACTAACAGCAATATACAGCTAAACTAACACTACAGCTAAACTAACAGCAATATACAGCTAAACTAACACTACAGCTAATCTAACAGAAATATACAGCTAAACTAATAATACAGCTAAAGTAACAGCAATATACAGCAATATACAGCTAAACTAACATTACAGCTTAAATAACAATACAGCTAAAATAACAATACAGTTAAATTAATTTAACAATACAGCTATAAACTAACAATACAGCTAAACTAATTTAACAATACAGTTAAAACTATCAATACAGCTCAACTAACACTATAGCTAAAATAACGATACAGCTACTAGTAAACTAATTTAACAATGCATCTAAAACTATCAATACAGCTTAACTAACAATACAGTGGACATAACACGATGTTCTTGCATTCTTAAAAAGGGCTCATGATGATATGTATACAGGGAAATATTCGTCCCGTTTTATTCCCCCCCCCCCACCCTCTGGCCCTCGTTGTGAAGAGAGGCGAATTTAAGACTAGGCGAATTGAAATGTATTAAATTATTTCTTTTTAAATAGAACTGTGTCTGGACGAATTAAAAACAGGGCGAAACCGTTTGCAAGTGTATAAGGGGAAAATAACACGGGGCGAAAATAACCCTGTATACAGTAGTGAAAATTTAAGTATGGTGACAGTAGAAGTAGAAGTAAAGCGATATTATGGGATATGGTAACTTATCCTTCAGATAGACAGCCAGCTGAAATTGAGTTTCCACGGAGTTAGCTAGTGAAAAAAAGATATTTGAAATAATGGCATATTTGATAAATGATCTTCTTTATTGTAAAAATGAATTTTTCTTTACACCTTACAAAAATTTATCAAAACGATCACAAAGATGAAAAGTTCTACTTCAATTCCCATATTGCAGTGCCACTCAAGAGATAAGGGAAACAACCCTTGTCAAATATCGTTATTATAAAGGATCGCAGTGATGACTTTATCTTGTTAAGTAAACAGTTCATAATGTGTTCCATTAAACGTTGAACTTGTAAAACTCTGACTCGTGAAAACACCTATAACTTAAAATATTTCGTCTCCGATCTACTAGTATTTTATCATCATGTATTTGTTTTTCTCTAATCATTCTAAATTTCTATAATTTTACATTCTATTACCACCAAAGGTTACATTAATAGGATATAAATCTAAACTTTAAATTTCAAAAAGCAAATACACTAGTATTTTGAATTCATTCAAATTAGCTGTAATACTGTTATAATAGCAATGTAAATCTATAAACTTAAGGATTGAGAGCCGTCTTCCGTTATCTCTAATGATAATATCGAATACAGTTACTTTTCATATACATACTTAAAACCATTCCTCGGGGTATTCGATACATTAAAACCAGATATGTTTGGTCATTAGCTTACGTATCAAGGGTGTTTCTAAACCACATGATAAAACCTGTCTTAAAGCTAGCTTGGACAGTGTTGCCTTGTGTGGCATCCAACAGTTAAGGCCTTTCGTTACCTTAAGCAATCTCGTTTTGCGATTAATGTCGATTAGATTTTACCTCCTATTCCCATTTTATTTGTTTACTTTCTGACATTAACAGGCGATCCCTGATATATTAACGTCTTCATTTGTTTTTTAAAACTTATACAACTCATTCAATGACGTCACATTGTCATACACCCAGAATATCAAACATCTTTAGGCACCTATCAGCAATTCTTCAAACTTTTTTTTTTTAGTTTTTAAGAATGGATTTCTTGCAATGGTCTGATTTTTAGATATGTACATGTAGATTGTTTATAAAACAAATGAAAGAAATCTATTATATACGAGCTTCTCGCGGTTAATTTTTCTCGTTAAATTCAATAAAAGCTCTCTCCAAAACATGTTGTAGCAGCCAAACAAACTTTCTGTTCAAGTTGCATTTTTTAATTGCTCAAACCATTAAACGATAAAAGCTTTACTGCATGTCATCCTGGGAAAATTAATTTAAGTGCTTTGTTCTTAAATCTTTTGCCGGAAGTGAAATTTATCAAACGGGGAAAAGTACATTTTTGAGCAGCCAGATTGCACCTAGAATATTTTACTGGCGGGGAAGGGCGGGTCAGTATCCTCATATAACACTCAGGGCATGCGCAGTGCTTTCTTAAAAGAAGAAACTGAAAGAAAACGTCACCGAATCTAATGCTTGATCAGTTTGGCCGTGTGTGATGTAAATACTTATCTGATGACTTTTAAATACAATGTGATGTCTGTTTGATAAAAAGGACAACTTTATGTTAAATAAAACTAAAAGTTATGTTAGAGGAGGTTAAACTCAGATTAATGTGAAAGATAACGGCTACATTTATAGATAAAAATCAAAGTTTGCAACATACGGTATAATGTCTGATCCCTGAAAAAATGTAAACAAAATTGTTATAATAACTGGAAATATACATTTAGACTATTTTCACACTCTAACAAATCCCTTTTGCAATCTATGTATTATGAAAATTATTATGAACGAAGAGAATAAAACGAAAATTAATTATGAACGAAGAGAATAAAACAACATAATTTAAAATAAAAAAATTGATTTTCCAATAAACATTAATGAAAAAAATTAGGAGGTGAATGATTGAATATAAAAATCGCGTTTTTGTAATTAATGGGGTAACAACATATAGGTGAAATGAAATGCATGTATTTATGTACTAGTACAGAAGGATAAAGTTTTGTTAATAAGAGCCCGTGTAATGCATGGTCTCTGTGTTTGTAATACTCAGTGAGATGTATTAGACAGAGGACACCGTCAGTCAACGATCACATCAACGGTCGCCATGATGACATTCCGAGATGAACCCCTCGTCATGAAGGTCTCTTTATTTAGTGCTCGGGACACCTTCTGTACATTTCCTACACGTATTTAATGAAATGCTAAAAGTATCATCCTCCTCTGTGATTCCTTTTCGGACACACACCTTGTTCAGCAAACAGGAAAACTTTGTCAAGGCCCCAAATCAAGTCTAGTTGTTGACAAAAAGCAAACAGGAATGCATAAATCTTGTTTGTGCATTTGTATAGAGAAAAAAGTAAAAAAATATTAGCAAGCAGTGTTTTAAAGCATTTTAAAAAGCATTTTTGGGGGGAAAATTGCTTTTAAATTATTAAATTTTTCTACTTACCTTATTTGTTAAGCTTGATTTTCCTCTGAAGGACGATTTCCATACTATGGAGTATATCGTAACCGACTTTTTGTATACAGTTCAGAAGCAACAATATGTATAGTTTCTTCGGTTAGAGCCATGCAAATATTTTTTCTGCAAATGTGTGAAAACAACGGAAAACTATCAACTGTACTTATTTGCCTTAAAAATAGTAAATTACGATTTTTTAATAAAATATTTCTTCATGTAATTGCATTTTATTTTTTTATATTTTCCTAACACGGACAGGTATTCACTGTGACCAGGAGTTCAGGGCGTGTGACGGGGACCCCTGTGGGTCCCGGGGTGTGTGCCAGGAGCGGGGGTCCTCCCACGTCTGCTTCTGTCTAGACGGCACCCAACGACGGACCTGTGTAAACGGTAAGAAATCCTGAGGCTGCGCACGCATTGTTTAGTTCCGCTCTCTACCATACTTTCAACAAACTCCGACACTATAGCCACTGAAGGCATGCATACCAGATGGTGAATAAGAACAATTACGGAGAATATTGACACAGATAGACATAGCTTAGAATAAACACTCTAGATTTTTGCCTTGAAGTGAACAATCATTCTAAATCTGCTTTCACAAAAAAAGTCGTTTTGACCTGATCATCATCTTGAAAAACTCATTACAAATGTCATTAAACTCTGTGAACTATCTCTTACATTAGTTTTATGACTTTCTTTCACAGAAAAAAGAATTCTTGTATTCAGGTTGTTTATAATAAGTAAGACACATGCACACCTGGGATAGACATTGATACTAGTGGCTAGAATTTTGCTGTTGTACCTTGTAGATTTCTGCCAGGCTGAGGATACAGCGCTTGACCGCACGGGTCGACATCACTGGCCCAAAACTTTAGCCGGGGTCGAGGTGTTCCTGGACTGTCCGTATGGTACCCGGAAAAACTCGCCAAACGCCTTCGCCACCCGGAAGTGCGAGGCAGATTCTAGCGGGAAATACAAATGGCTGGCTCCCGACACAAAGGAATGTGTGGAGGTATAAACAGTAGCGTGAAATACAACTGAACCTGTCAATATTCATAACTGCATACAAGTACAAGTTAAAATAACACTTGTTTAGCGTGAAATTCATATGTATAAAATATTTGACGTTGATGAGCATGTTTTAATTAAAATAATCATTTTCATTATGTAAACGCATTCATTAAAAGATGCTGAACTTCGTTATATTTAACCAGAAAATCAATTTGGTTTCAACTAGATACTAGTATCCGATTTTGCACATTAAAAAAGCTAAATGTAATGCATGTTTTGCCTGTAATCTCGTGTATTATCGGCAAAATATGACCAAAATACTAGTAGCTCTTGGTAGTTTTGCTCATTTTAAATGAAATTTCTCAAAAAGGGCATTCAGATGTTACTTCCGCTTTGCCCTCGATGTTTACCTATAAGGTTTATCTAAAAGTGGTTCAAGTTGTAAACCATTTGAAAGTGAAGCGAGGCATATAAACCCATTCATTACAAACTAGTTGTAACTAAAATCGAACAGTTTAAGCATTAAACACGTGCACCAACCAGTTTTATTTGTACACAAGAAGCAAGATTTCTGAACTTAATATCAATTATGAAGACAGACCATGAAACAAGATAAACATTACTGAAAGAGAAAGACTAACAGTTACTGGTTTCTTGGTAAAAGTTTGTATATACTGTATCACTTGTCCCCCTCTACTACTTTACAGTGTAAGGTAATCCAAGTTTTCTGTTACAATTTCCAATACTAGTTAATCTGACTTAATCCCTCTGTTACCATTTTACAGTAAGAGTTAATTTGACTCGATTCACTAACATCTTACAGTACAAGCCTATCTGATTTAATTTCTTCACTACTATTTTTCATATGAGTGAAAGGAGCTAAATTCCTCTGTTAGCATGTAACAGTACGAAATATTTTGACTAATTCGTTCGTTACTACTAGTATTTTACAGTACGAGTTAATTTGAGTTTAATTCCTGTTAATATCTTACAGTACAGGCTTATCTGATTTAATTTCTCTGCTACCATTTGACAGTGAGATGACTTAATTACTCTTTCAGTTGTCCCCAGAGGAGGCTGACTCCAGGCTGCACGATCTCGTGTCTTCAACAAAGGACGGTAACTCTCTCACTTCAGAAAAAGTGGCCTCTGTCACCAACGACCTCGAAAATCTCGCCATTTTTGCCAATGATAACGAGGCTGTAAGTGTTGACCAATCATAAAATACCATCATGGAATTTAAATTCCTCGAGTGATAAAAACCTTTTCATTATATTATCTGTTTCTTTAACATTAAAACAATTTCATTACCTTCTTGATGCTTTTTTGAAACAGATTGCCAAGGAGATGACGACAGTTATAAGCAACCTCCTGGAGGCGAGAGAATCTGTCCTAATAGAGAGTGACAACAAGAACCACTCCAGTAAACGGTAAGTCCTTCTTAATTGTGTTTGTACCTGGTGAGTTCAAGATGCCTGACTTAAGCTGGTGAGTTCTAGTTACCTGACTTAAGCTGGTGAGTTCTAGTTATCTGACTTAAGATGGAGAGTTTTAGTTACCTGACTTAGGCTGGTGTGTTCTAGTTACCTGACTTAGGTGGTGTGTTCTAGTTACCTGACTTAAACTGTTGAGTTCTAGTTACCTGACTTAAGCTGGTGTGTTCTAGTTACCTGACTTAAGCTGTGAGTTCTAGTTACCTGACTTAAGCTGGTGAGTTTTAGTTACCAGACTTAAGCTGATGTGTTTTAGTTACCTGATTTAAGCTGGTGTGTTATAGTTACATGACTTAAACTGGTGAGTTCTAGTTACCTGACTTAAGCTGGTGTGTTCTAGTTACCTGACTTAAGCTGGTGTCTTCTAGTTACCTGATTTAAGCTGGTGTGTTATAGTTACATGACTTAAACTGGTGAGTTCTAGTTACCTGACTTAAGCTGGTGTGTTCTAGTTACCTGACTTAAGCTGGTGTGTTCTAGTTACCTGACTTAAACTGGTGAGTTCTAGTTCACTGACTTAAGCTGGTGTGTTCTACTTACCTGACCTTAGCTGGTGAGTTCTATTTATCTTACTTAAGCTGGTGTGTTCTAGTTACCTGACTTAAGCTGGTGAGTTCTAGTTAATTGACTTAACATCTTTAGTGCCTGAATTCTTTATCTGACTTGTACCTGGTTAGTTCTAGAACCATATATTTTAGCCGATGAATCCTTTTTCACAGACCTGTAATTTTAATTAACTGACTTTTACCTGGAGGTCAGCTTTTACTTAACTTTAGGGAATCATATGAGTTCTTTAGGTTACTTTTTGTGGATCGTGTAAATGTACGCTTAATATTAAAGATATACATGTACAGAAACAGATTTATGTGGACGTTTTCAAAGCTATTTGCTAGAAAATTGTTTTTAGAAATTGAGAATTCATGTACATGAATGTCTTGTAATAGAATATGTGAGTACTTGGAGAACGGGTGCCCACAAAGTGCACCAATTCCAGTTCTCCTGAACTCTCTTGATTTCTAAGCCATCAACCCTCACTGCACACAATTCGTCATTATACACGTCAATGTTTATACATAGACAGATGTGAACACTTAATGCACGCAGTAATGGTAAACTCTACCTCTAAAAGAAACATGACGCTTTCAATTAAGAACATAAGAAACAACAATACGAAAGACTGAACAGTTGCTTGATACAAGTCAATACAACTGTTTTTCATGATAAACAGGATTTCAATTTTATGATATATCTTTTATTTCAATTCTCACTATTTTTTTTACATCTTATCAATAATATTTATTGAATGCATCAATTAAAACGAAGAAGTGTTTCCTTTATATTTTTACTAAGAGCTTCATAAAAAAAACATGGCTGCAGTCTTTAGCTACAATATCAAAAGAAAAATATCTTTTGCGTACGCGAACATTGTGAGTGCATGTCACTAGCAATTAATGATCTAAGATCTAATCATAGATCTTGAAATCAATGGCCAGAATAGCATGTCAGAAGAGATAGTTTGTGGTCTCAAAACCTGCTATGTCCGACGCGTGGAATTGTGGTAGACTTGGCACTTCCGTTTTCTTTGTCAAAAGATTCTCTTACAATTAAGTTATAAAATCCCCTTTCTTGCAAAATAAACAGTTTAATTCATTTAATTTTATTACATTGAAATCAATTTTTCAACAATATTGTCTGAATACGTCACGTCAATACCAAATCTCAAATATTTGAAAGTTATATTTGTCTCGCTTTACATTATTAAAAACATACATCTCTAATATTTGAAAGTTATATTTTTCTCGCTTTACATCATTAAAAAATACATGCAATGTAAGATGTAGATAGCGGTTCTCAATGTATTGGTGTAGTGCTTGCTTAAGTAATTTACGAAACATGATTTCCTGATTTCATTGAAGACTTCGAGGTACCAAAAAGAAAAGTGTATTACAAAAAATTGGTACCACTTACACCCACCTGCAATAAGTGGCACCAAGAGCGGGGTTTTTTCTTTTACACTTTATCAGATTTACATTCCACTTCAGAACCTCTCTAATTGAGTATTTCTATCCATTCATAACGTAAGCTGAAACTTTTTATGATCCCGTTTGCGAATCCACTTATTTATATATAGTATAAAGTATTTGTATATATCGGTTAAAGCGTTTGTCAATTATGAAAATTTAAAAGCTGACTGCGACAAAAAGTCGGTTAAAATTGATTCAGCGTTACTGAAATCATAATAAGTAAAGATATCTTACCTGTAAAACCGAATTTCCGTGTTCCGATAAGAGTACGAGCATTGCAAGGGAATACAAATGAACATCATTTTAAAGCACTTTACTAATATTTCAACATTTAAATAGTTTTTGTCTTTCTTTTAAAGTGACAGAATCTTAATGTATATAAGAAACCACTGAAATTGTACAAGTTATACATTTAATTTCTATATTATAAATAATAAAATAATATACAGTTGAGTTATAAAATGAAAACAAAATGATATGAATTATGAATCCATGTAAAAATTATTGATATCTTTGAATTTCATTTAATTCTTGAAATTCGTGTGCCATAAATAAAATATATATTGTTGAAATAACATGCAAACTATTTTAAAGGTAATTTTTATTACAGGTTGGTCGAGCTTCTAACGGAGTACGCAGATGCTGTTGTCACGGAGAATACATCATCCATAGCAACGGACAACATCAACCTGCTGGTTGTCAATATCTCGGATAAAGGGGACCGTGACTTCACCTACAAACCTACTCTGTCTGACAACAAGACTGAGGAGGTCAGTGCTATCCTCGGATACATTTTCACTCATGTTAAGGTTTATTGACTCTATGTCAGGAGCGGTAACTCTCGTCATAATTGACGAAGTATACTTCAAAACCAAAAGGATATTTCTTACAATGTTCCATTAAGTATGATAAAATTAGTTTATTCTAAAATTTCTTTTTATTTTAATGTTTCAAAAGCGTTGCTATCCTTTCGCAGTCCCTTGCATTTTTTTTTTTTTTTGCCACATGCCAAATATCTTACTAAAGACAATTTCGGATCTTTAAAACATTTTTAACGAAAATGACTCAACAATGATAAACATATTGTATAATAATTAGATATTACATTTGTTAACATAATTTGATTGTCTATACATGATACTTATATCTAAAGATTTTTTCTTGATTAGACTGGTGTTACCTTAAGCGTACCGAAGGAAGTGATGAAAACATCCGCCAAAAACAGCATGAAACTACAAATCATCACGTACCGGACGTCGGCCTTCTTCATACCGCATGTACCTACGCCAGAAGAAATAGTCCTCAAACAGCGGGTACTGTCAGCGACCGTACAAGGAGTCAGGATAAAGAACTTGTCCAACCCCATCCATTACATCATTCCTAATATCGAGGTATTGTAACTCTGCATATACATGTACCATCCATTTCATAATTCGAAAAGATGAAACCGGTATCATATTTTGATATATTTTGATTGAAATGTTTAAAATTAGATTGAAATTGCATTTGATATAAAATAACAATTGTTTTTCCGTTTGTTTCAGTTGGCAGCCAATCATACTTGTGTTTACTGGGAACACAATCGTAAGGATTTAATTTACTAGTATTACAATAATGATTAATTATAATTTACCACACAGTTGTTAAAAAATATTTGTACCCATACTGACTCTATAAGCCTATAAAAATCGGTGGGAGAAGATATATGCACTTTGTTTTACCTGGTAATCAACACATGGAAATACTTTAACGGCATTCCAAATATATGTAGTATAAAAATATCAAGAGTTCTAGGCTATGGTCACTCCACTGATTTCCTTTCAGGATGGTCCACGGAGGGGGTAAGGACTGTGTCCACGGGAGGGAACGAGACCCACTGTTACACCACCCATCTGACCAGCTTTGCCGTCATGCTGGTAAACAGAAACTTTGTGCTATATAGCATCACTGTAGAATACTGTATATTCATATTTACATTGTACAAATCAGGTCTTGCATTAAAAAAAACCCAAAGTTTTGAAGAAAAACTGGTTATCATACAAGGATGTTTTATACCTTATTACTTTGTCGTGATATACAGGACCCCACCCCCACACATATGTTACCCGACAGCCACGAGAAAGCCTTGACTTACATCTCCTACATAGGGTGTGCCATCTCTATCTTTGGCCTGGCCTTTACCATCGTTACCTACTCTATGTTCAGGTAAGAACTCTGACTTAACATGACCTACATGAACTCTCCAAAAACGAAAATTTATCTCGTAAAAAAAAACCCCGACAAGAGCTCCTCAAGGAAAACATACAAAAGTAAAACTTCCCATTGAATATACGATTTATTTTTTTCAAACTCATATTCCGATGTAACAACAAAGTAAAATTAATCCTACATTTTTGCAAGGTTCATCGTGACCAAAAGAATAGACAATTCGGGTCAAGTGTGACTGTCCGTGATACTATCCCAGTTCATTTGTTTGATCTAATTATCTCAGTCAGTCATTGCTTCCTTATTAGTTCCTTGTTCCCATTCGAAACCCATACATCTTCTATAGCCGCTGCTTTTTATGCTCCACACATCACCTGTTCAGTAAACAATATACAAAACACCTAGGTCTATTTATACGAGAGGTATCGGTCATCTAAATTACGCTGCAAAACCCAATTAACTTTGATGCCAGGGAAATGATAGCTGACAGTTTGATCGAGTGACAAACACGCCGTCCGTATATGTAAAAAGTAATTGAAATGATCGACTACCACCTTTTTACGACTAATAAGATTTTCCTTCTTTTGGAAGGAAAGTCTACATTGGTGAAATACCTCTTCAATGCTTCATCATTGTTCTCCGTTTTTGTGACCTTTTCTCTGTATCGGTCCTTTATTGAACAAACTAGAAAACCCTTTCTCAAGTAAAGGCAATCTTCAGAATTATTAAATTCAATTTTACATAACAAGTTCTTATGACACCTGAGGAACACTAAAGTCTGATTATAATATGAAGATACAAGCTAAAATAACCTATCAAAATCTCACTAACTGGTTATATGTAGTTATATGTTGGATATTTCAGATCTCTAAACAGGGAAAGATCGGGGAAAATATTACTGAACATGTGCGTCTCTATGCTGCTAATGAATGCAACCTTTATTCTAATGGCGGAGACTACAAGGTCAGACGGTATGGTCCTTTGCACTGCAACCGCCATTTTGTTACACTACTTCCTGCTGACGTCACTGATGTGGATGTGCACAGAAGCAGTCAACATGTACCAAGCTCTTATCAAAGTTTTTACTACGTACTCCTCCTACTTCATCTTGAAAAGATGCCTTGTCGCATGGGGTAAGGTTTAGCAACAAATTTCCAGGAACTTATACCCCTTTTAATCTTTACAGTGCAATATTTCTGTTCCATTGGGATTTACTCATTTGATATTTCTAATCATTTGTAGGTACTCCCCTGATTGTTGTTGGTATTACAATGGGAATAAATAAACTGGACAACTATCAGACCAAGACTGATTTGTAAGTCACTCATATTTCTTAATTTTTCAAGTAATTAAAATGAAAAACAACTAAAATTGTATTCAAGTATTAAAGCATGCATTTTTGTTGTTTTCAGTTGTTTCATCTCCCAAGCAAACTCCATCGCTTTCTATGCTGCCTTGTTGGGGCCAGCCTGCATCATCCTTGTTATAAACACCGTGGTATTTACGCTCGTTGCACGCGTCATCATGAAACCCAGATTTAAAGGAAGCATTGGAAAGAACGAGAAAGAGAAGGTGTCCCCCGCGCAGGTCCGGGGAGCCTTCACCGTGATGGTTCTCCTGGGGGTCACGTGGGTGTTTGGACCAGTCGCTATCAATGAATCCAAAATTGTATTTAACTATTTATTCACCATCCTAAACTCTTTACAAGGGTTTCTCATTTTTGTCTTCCGGTGCCTTCTGAATACGGAAGCTCGTTCCGCTTGGGTGCTTCTAATTAAAACCGGAACGTTCAAACGAAGGCGTGGACCAATCGTGTCACAGCACGAGTCCTGTTCCAAGGGGGCAAACGAATCCCGGGGACACATGGGAGACAGCACGGTCCACACCGGAAGAACGACCATCAATAACAGTAACGAGAATCTACACGTCACCAAGAACGGGGGGAAGCTGGAGAATGGCCTCCAGTGGAAACATGGAAAGAGCGAAGGGAAGCTTGGACATCGTAGTCCAGCTCTGGGCAACGGGAAGCGGCACAGTGACGAGTATGAACTCAGGAAAGAGTTTGATGACCTCACGAAACTCTGATAGCCGAGAAAGGGAGAGCAATGGAATCTCGTGTCAAATCTTGCCATCGATATGTTCAAAGCTGCCAGGTATAGGAGAAGCTGTAAGAAGAGAGGAGACGTTGAACAATTTGTCTGAAATTGCTATTTATTTAGTTTAACACAGACTTCTGTACTGCAAACCGTTTGCTTGTACAATCCAAACTCTCGCTCGCTCTCACTTTCTCCGCGAGATCTTAATTTAAAATGCGCAATTTTCTGAAAGAGAATTTCGGTTCCAGTAGTGCGTGAATTCTACGGAGAATCTCCATGGTGTCTGCTTTGATTTTACAACCAGTTTGTGCTTTTAATGCATCATATTTCTTCTTTCTCAAATTAATTAGTTAATTATACTCGTGTGTTATTTTTTTGGAGTCAATCTCTATGAAAATGATTGTTACAGATATATAATTATATAATTCAGGTATTGAACAACTTTCAAACGTATAGTTATGTGTGTCAGTTTATAGTACATTAATTATACCATATTTTGACAATCACTTTTATATTTTTAGTATTGGAGCTGGCATTACTAAGTATTTGGGTTGGAGAATGCAGGGTGTTTTTCGGATTTTTTTGTTTGTTTGTTGTAACCGTTGAAATGATATAAACTGTCGTTCATTTTTTGTATGGAAAACTGTTAACAAGAAAATGTTTAGCAAATTTAAATTATTGTTCTTCGTGGATGTTCAAAAATATTGGTTTATCAAGCAAATTCAAACAACGGTGGATTGTTTTGTTTTGGTTTTTTTTTTGCATAATAAATATTTCAGTCTACAAGTACATGTATAATGTTACTTGTTTGTCTGTTTCGTTTAAAGTGCGCATATTGTAACCATGGTTATTTGTGTAGTACGTGTACAACTTCGTGTAATTCTCATCATTACGTCATCATTTTTTGTCTCATGTTTTTCAAGACAGAAAACCTGTGTGAACACTTGCTTTACAATGTGCATTGTCCACATAGAAAAAAAATATAAAATAATAATATTGATAAGTTTGATTGTATTTTCTTAAATTTTATATGACAAAAGTGCATTGTTTTAAATCTATGAAAATTCTCTTATTCATATTCCGTTTGCTTTAGAAATTGAATTTGCATTTATTTTATTTTTTCCATGAATCGCATGTACAGAATGTAAAGCGTTGCAATAATTAATTAAGGTTGGACCAACATTATTTCAAATGTTCTGTGATCTGTCATCGTTTCTGCAATAAAATCACAATAAATTGATAATGGATTTTTCTTCTAGATATCTCGAGCAATGGCAAAGGAATTTCTTAAATACTTATTCAACTACAACGGTATAAAATTGCATAAGCAAGTTCTGATCAGTAGTCTATTTTTTCTCGGAACAAGTTAATGCGACTAATTAGTTACAATAACAGTCAAAAACTGAGACTGTTTCATTGTGAGCTTGTCTGCAAACGACTCTTTAAGATATGGGTTCTGGGAGGCATTCAAGAATCAGGTTGAACATATTTATATCTCAAGCTTGTAAAAAGTTTCAAACTTATCTCGTGGCCATTTTTAGACTATTTTAACCTCCATTAGAAGGAGAGCTTATAACGATACAGGAAAATAAGCAAAAATATTAAATTTTTTTTCTTTACTAAATAATAGTTTATGGCGTCAAAAATAAAAACTTAAGTTTTATGATAGATCTGATGGTTATATAATATACTCTGTCTCGTAATAAATGGAGACTGGGGGAATAAGTTCTACTTTTTTGGAGATGATTTCTTTAGCAATAAACTACTGTTTTTGTAGTAAAGAAATAAATATTTTACCTTTTATAATGAACTTTGTATAGAGCTCTTCTTCTTAAAGAGATTATTATAGTGTCATTTCCGATATATTTCATTTCATAAAATGAAAAATATCGGAAAGGACAATAGGAAAGAAAATGGCCAGGACCATTTAGCCATCAAAATACAGCAACTACCTACCAGCTGGCTCATTGGTTGGAGTCCCGGGTTGGGTCTGTCTGCGGAGGGCGCCTGTAAAGTGCGAAACGAAATCGAAACGAAACGAAACCAATCGAAACGAAACGAAACCAAACGAAACGAAACGAAACCAATCGAAACGAAACGAAACCAAACGAAACGAAACCAAAAATCGAAACGAATCGAAACGAAACGAAACCAAACGAAACGAAACGAAACCAATCGAAACGAAACGAAACCAAACGAAACGAAACCAAAAATCGAAACGAAACGAACCCAACGAAACGAAACGAAACCAACGAAACGGAATTAAACAAAATGTTTTGTTGATTTGTTTGGTATATTTAAGGAATAAGGAATCATTCTTTGAGTATTATGAGGCGATAATTTTGGTCGGGACGTGATCAAATCGAATAAAGCCCGAAGAGTTTATGATAGATTTGATCACGCCCCGACCGAAATTATCACCTCATAATTTTCAAAGAATTATTCCTTATTACTTATATTTACATAATTTTAAGCCACCGCACGATTGATTATTAAAATATATATATAGGCAAAGCCCGCTGGTGCCTCAATTTGGCGTCATTTGAAGTTATGGGTTATATTGTACAAAATCGATACGTAGTATTTTCATAGGCAAGACACTGGCATATGTAATATAATTATTTAGTGCAAAAAAAAATGCATTTGAAATATTGTAAAGTGTGTATATAGGCCTACAATAAGACAATATCCGATCACATGGGTTTTTCTTTAAAGAAGGCAATATTAAATTCAAGTTTACGTGGCGTTACTGATAAGTTGACTCACGGAATTTTAACACTGTGAAAGTTAGAAGAATTTACTTTCTATAATCTGTAATTGATTAGTTTATCGGATCTTAAATTTGTAGCCATTAGAACTTTCATACGATCATCATAATCAAAGATTTAGAGCATACAAGATGGTGACCAGTTGCTAACAATACAATAAGAATTGTTTCAAGATATGTAGAATAAATTTGGACGCTGTATTTTAACAAAATTTACTTTATTGAATAAAGCGCTATTATACATGTATATTACCTCAACACAATCACCTCTTTCTCTCCCTCTTTTTCGCACACACACGCGCACATTGTATTGCACGTATTCGTTTCATTTTTATATTTCTTATGGATAGAAAAAAATTAAATGTCTTCGTAAGTTTCATCATTCTCTCTCTCTCTCTCTTACACACACACACACACACAAACACAAAACACAAAACACATATTCGGTTCACAGTCAATAAAATAACGAGTAAAATTATTTGATTTGCATAGTTTTAACACAGCGATGACAAAATAATTTGCTTTTCGAAAAAAATTCAGTATCATCTCTCTATCTATATGTCTAAACACAGCGATGATGAAATGCTTTGGTGAAAAATGACAATAACAAACCGTCAACCATCTCAAAAATCCATAAAACGAAATACGAATTCAAAGCGGAGCAACACGGACCTAAAAAAATGATAGAGTTAGGATCAGATGCCTAGGAGGAGTAAGCATCCTCTGTTGACCGGTCACACCCGCCGTTTGCTTTTTGTCGTAAACGGGAAAATAAAAACCGCAAAAGTCTGTAGACAATTATGTGATTAATTATAGTCTAACAATTAGTATGAAAAACGTCAGTCAGCATGCGGCCCAGTGGAAGATTGTATTTGCTGACAAGGTCGTTGTATCGACCATAGAACTTACGAAAAGATGACTTCAAACGAGACTGTTGATAGTCCTTTTTTTATCAACTTGTTTGTCAGTAGCTTGCCTCGCCTTAGAAACTGTTCATATTTTGAACAAGAAAATATGGATTAGAAAAGATTACAATATTCATTCACATTATACCATTTAATGCATAGTGTACAATATAATTATACTAATACTTCAGGATCGATAAAACTTATGTTTATTCCGTTGTTACTTAATCATAACCGATTTCGATATATCATTCATTCTCTAGCGCAGCATGTTCACCAAAAAGTCTGACTATCCCTTTAATGAAATAAATCAGAAGCATAAAAATTATTAGAATGTACATCAGTTATTTACATCATTCTATAATTTTTGCAAATACCGGGTAAGCGGCGGCTTAAGAATTCAGAACAACAATCGGAAAGATAAAGGCCATTGCGTTTATGGTTTAAATTTTTTTTTAAATGAATATATTTTATCACTTTTATGTAGTCATTATTGATTTTCAGTTCTGTTTATTCCGTTTCGTTGGTTTCGTTTCGTTTCGTTGGGTTCGTTTCGTTTCGATTTTTGGTTTCGTTTCGATCGGTTTCGTTTCGTTTCGTTTGGTTTCGTTTCGTTTCGATTGGTTTCGTTTCGTTTCGATTTCGTTTCGCACTTTACAGGCGCCCGTCTGCGGACGACTGGACCCAGCGTGGGGTTCAAAGTGGTAGTCATTAGTTAAAATTTAGGCTCTTTGAAACTATCACTATAAAATAGCAATCCGTAATATAATAATTTTTCTGTGATCATTATAAAAACCAATTTTATTATGGACGATTGATTTAGAGTACATAACTACATCCGGGAACTAAAAATTCTGCAATAACAATTAATGTCTTTAGGAGTAAAGTAGGGTCAGTTAGAATAACTAAATCCGATTGAACTTTAATCTTTTTTTTTTAAGTATCGTGATGAAAATTCACACTTTAGTACAAATGGAAATTGAAAAATTTTAAATTTAATGTTTATACGAAAAGGTAGTGTTTATTTTCAGATTTGCTTTTATGATAGGATTCTGTTTACCTTGTGTATGAAATGATTATCATAGTTTGAACTTATTAGAAGTGTTTTTCAACACAAGACAAAAGAAATTAAACAAACACGAAATTACAAGTATAACCAATAGGATGTTACTAGTATATGGTTGATGGTAGTCAGAATTTTATTAAAATGACAAAAATAAACATCCACTCTCACTATTGGTGATTACAAAAATGTTATCATTGTTAATAAATAAACATAGTTATAAAATATAAATATATAAAAATCTTAAATATACATTGAGTTTTGTGCGCAATAGCTTGAGGGAAACATTTTCAAGTACAGGTCATTTTCTTATATAAACAGTGAAGTACTGGCCAAGATAGTCTAAGCCCTGATGCACTGGTTTTGACTTGGGTTTAAAAAATAAACCAAGTCTTGCACGTTGTTTTTGAGCAATACATGTATGTTAATTACACCAAACAATGGTTCTGCATGGCATACATTCATTATTAACAGTGCAGGTTCTTCATTAATAATCATGAGCTTTTTCTTATTTTGGAATTAACAGAAACACCTTCATGAATAATCACCATTTCATGCCTTACTTCTCCAAACCTTCCGAGTGGCGAAAACTGCATAATCGGCTTAACCATTTACATGTTCATGTAAATGATTATTGAATTCTGCACCCTTACTGCTAGCTTCTGCATGCACCTTGTTTTATTCACCATACAACAATCCGTCCATGGAGGGAATGACCTGGGCATACTAATGAGATCACTGTCACTATGCTTCGGTCAACACACTCCAGTATTTATAATTTTTCACCTGTATTCTGTAACCTGATTGATGAGCTAACTGTTCACCTGGCCTGAACGAAGACCGATTCCTGAGCGTTCAGACCCGCTTCCTGAATAGTCAGGTCAAAGTCGATGTAAGACAGTTTCTTCCTGGGAAAGTTCGTGACCAATTCGTAACGTTCGTTTGGGTAGCCTTGTTCCGCTACATACTTCACAAGTGCCTACAACAAATACAAGCCTATATTTAGCAATGCACATTCAATGACCTATACATAAATACGTACATACATTGTTACATAATCAATGAGACAAAATAATCCCGATTTTTTTGCGTATTTTCATAGGAACTAGTTTCATTAATTGTGTAATACAATATTAAATTGAATGCTTCATTAATCCATTGCTAAAAAAAGGTGTTCGAAAGAACAAGAGTTTATACGTACAAGATATTGGATCAGTTAGTGTCATTTTTTTAAACAGTTTCAAGTGAATATCCAAGGCGATAAAGTATAGAAATAGGAACCATTAGAGGCAACAATTGCCTGAAGGTGTATAATTGAACTGATTTGGTAGCAATATCACATTCAACAAAACCAAGTGAGGCATTAGCAACCCATGTCCGATTCAAACTTCGTCTTCTTTGTTAGTACACTTGGAACTTACCATGAGTTTGGACTGAGGCTAGGAACTTACCATGAGTTTTCACTGAGGCTAGGAACTTACCATGAGTTTGGACTGAGGCTATGAACTTACCATGAGTTTGGACTGAGGCTATGAACTTACCATGAGTTTGGACTGAGGCTAGGAACTTACCATGAGTTTGGACTGAGGCTAGGAACTTACCATGAGTTTGGACTGAGAGGATAACGTGAGTTGCTGCCGTTTGCCATCTGGGAAACGAATCATGATGGACATTTGAGGATCTGCAAAGGATATCTCTAGAAATTAAATAACCGTCTCATCTGCTTATAATCTCTCGTTAAAAAACGCCGATCGTACAATGTACATGATAACATTTTTTTCAATGATTTATACAAGTAAAATGACACTGAATTCAAAACAAAAGCAAACCAATAATACCTGATTCTTTTCCGAGGTAATTTTTATAACTTTCTGTGCTAGAATTTGAACTAGATTTGGAGACACCGTTTTCAATAACGTTCGATTCACACTTTTTACAGTTTTCGTTACTTTCGGAATTTTCTGGTTTGGTTGAACTGGACGGTCCACTACTGTTTGAACACATTGCATTTTTAGAATCGTTTTTAGAATGACTGTTTTTCACTGGAGAGAATTGGGAATCATTATCCGTGTCAGAAAAAGTCTCTACGTCATCATCGTCCGTATTGTCGTCATCACTGTCCGAAATGTAGGTCACAGATTTGCGCGGTTCCTCGAGCGAGGCTTTAATGGCGGCCTGTATCTGATCATCTTCACTGAGGTCTACGACGCTATGTTCCTGAAAAAAGAGGTAACAGAACAGTTAAACACATAGCTAAAATGTATCTTTATACAATTCGACAACCCCACCCCAGGCCGTTTAAAATGAAGTGAAGTCGATAGATTTACAATTTCGATGTTGCACAAACAATCAGATCTTTACAAACAGGAATCATAATCAAACATATTGAAATCAATAAATAATCGGGTCATCTTAAGAGTTCCGAATTCATTAATACAGATCAATACACTTGGGAGCTACTTTTATATATGCAGACCACCATACAAGGGCCTACTTCATGTATATATACTGTGCATTTCTTACCC
This sequence comes from Magallana ariakensis, assembly GCA_020458035.1. Taxonomy (NCBI): domain Eukaryota; kingdom Metazoa; phylum Mollusca; class Bivalvia; order Ostreida; family Ostreidae; genus Magallana; species Magallana ariakensis. The sequence continues at coordinate 15,603,250 of CM035813.1, read as the reverse complement.
GCTTTGTTCGTTTAGACGGTGGCGACTCGCTGAACGATTCGTCAGAAAAAGGATGTTCTGCCAAAAACTGAGTTACTGAAAATAATATCAACATGTTAAAAACTTTGTCTGAATGAACTAGTGAGCCGGTTATTGGATGTACACATGGCCATCATGCTCTATTTACCGAGATCACAGAAAGTCATGGCGTCCAATTCTCTGTTCCACGTGACCATATTTTCTCCTGAAAAAAAAAAAATCAGTCAATTTGTTTTATTAAAATTCTTATGTCAGAGAATAGTAACTTTATTTTTCTATATCACGATTTATTCAAGTTTTGTGTATACCTGTCCTTGGGTCAATTATAGCGATATACGGGTACTCCTCAACTCGGTAGAACTGTTTGAATTTCCCGCCTTCTTCGCTATCGTGATAAACCTAGTAAATAGACAAAATAATCAATATCCATATATATTTTCATTTTAAACCACAAATTTTTCTCTTAAACCATACTGATTTATTTCGTCCATGCACCTTTATCAAATAAAATAAATTCAACTTTATTTTCCTACAACAAACAAAACACTATGGTATATAGTTTAAAGGACTATATTTAGTGTGGTCAAAAATCTGCCCCCGTTTTTAACCAATTTTTAAATGTTATCGTATAAAAATCACATATGCATTAATCAAAGTACAGAAGATGCCTATCTTTATAACACTTTAATTTTGGGGGCGAAAAATGCATGATGCAAAACTATTGTTATACATCATTATCGGCTTTCAACCACCTGCTGGTCTGTAGCTCCGGGCTGAAAAGGTTCGGATGGACCACCCGACCCAAGTCGTCCATCCGATTTTTTTTTTTTTTGAGATAGGAAGCTACAGACCGGAAGCTACATTTCAACTTCCTACGCCAACTTTTTTTTTTTTTACAACGAATGATACATGCTATCAAAAAGTTACTGCTATTGATAAAAAATATCCCCAAACCCAAATCTTAAAATTAATAGAAAGAAATTGAACATAAAATTATTGTGAATAATTTATGAAGAGACCCGTGAATAAAACAGTTACAAGTATAAATTTGTGAAACAGCTACGACTGCTTTTTTAATTGTATATTTTTTTCATTTAATTAATTTTCACTGGTATATGTCCTAAGGCGTGACCGATGCTTTAAGATCCTTTGTATACATCACATCCGTCAAATAGGTACGTTTAACGGCAGATTCGAAAAAAAATACAAAACAAACTTTTTAACCTACTGTAATTCATAACTATCAAAATAAGATATATTGCTTTGAAGGTGGCAAAAATTTCAAAAATTTTAACAATCATAAATGTTAGCGGCGGTAATTTCTCTGAAATTGACGAAGCATTCTATCCGGATTTTTAAATAAAAAACTTATAATAAGTAATAAAATATTAGGCTTTCAATACCTGTCCGAAAAACAAGTACCTTGGGACAATAAACTTTGCGATTTTTTAAGACCATGTTTCTCGATTTGTCATTGCTTGTAAATAGATGTATATATATCTGCAGGGCGATCGCTCTAATTAAATGTCAATTAAATCACGGGAATTCTTTTACTACATATATGTACGTAAGCATGCATTTTGATGTTCTTTTAAACTCTCTTCAATGCAATGTTTCCGAAGCTGTTGTACTGAAACAATTTCTTAACTTGATAAAGCCAAATAAGTATATGTTAGAGAACTTAAACGGCTTCGTTCCATTCTTAACTTAGTCTTATTGGAAAGATAACTGAAAACAACATTTTATTTAAAATTCAGAGCACTCTGGGTTTGGAAAATAACATTATTTAGAAAAGACCTTATATTGAAGACGAATTAGTTATCTCTTTTTATATTAATTAATCATTACAGGTTGTTTTCACGCATAACACCAATATTAATTGTGATAAAATGTATCTACACATGTCACATGTATATTTCAAGGACTTGAATCTGACACACTTTCTATTTCGTAAAGCAACGCCTTGACACATGGACGTAGGTTGTCTATTCCATTACAAAAAAACAAAATACAAAAATGCATATGCATGATGAATTATACAAAGACTGCGTACAAAAACACGAGATTGATAGTCCTACAGAAGGAAAAAATTCTCCTATTTGTGTTTATTTCATAATTGAAATCAAACGTAATTATGTATATTACGTGTTTAATATGCAAAATTCGGCCTTACTTAAATAGCAATAATAATGTCCACGTGAGAATCACCGTGTACTTTGGCTCTTGTACGACCAGTGGGTCCCAGGGTGAGGCCAAAGAAACCCCCCACTTCAAAGAGCGTACCTTGAAATCACGCTAAAAACTTTTGAATTTAAATAAGTCGGAGAGTAATATATTATCGTGATGTATCAGCGGTGCCTCATCCATGGAGAGCTTATATATTGCCCGAGAGGGGCCGTCCGGGAAACCATTTTACTCCTGATTCAGCTGGCTGGTGGACACATATTGGATTTCTAGGAAGCTTGAAACGGTATACCTACTATTTATTCACCCCTACAATGCAAATTTATTAATTACATCCTTTTAACCTCTTCTTTACCGTAGGGTTTTTTTCCCTGCTATACTTTAAGCTCCATAAAATTTGACAATATTATTCTAACGATTAAATAAAAATATGTAAGAAATTGAATTGAAATTAATTGAAAGGTATTTCAATTTGTTATTTGTGTGTGTAGTTATTGTCAAAGTTATATGATTACAGCTATTATTTAACTCTTCTCAAACAAGATTAGGATCGACATTTCTTTTAATTTTAACCAATATTAAATCGTTTAATTATCCGAATGGCTCGTTTTATGCTTTATTTTACATGCCTTCAACCTTTTGCAAATATATGTCACTATGTGTTACAAATAGCGAACTCAGATTAAACAGAAAATTGATACATTTGTCCCAAATGTCCATGACCCTACCTGCCAAAACACGAAATGGTCCTTGACAATGGCCTTGACCCCGTCGTGGCTCCATACGTCACGATTCAGCGCCTGGCAGACGAACTCTTTCACGTTCTGAACATTTACCATCACGTATTTCTTTAGCGTTGTACCCGCTTCTCGGGCCTGACAACAAAATTCGACATTAAGCATGTTTCAACACAGATAACAATGGGAGGGTAACTAAGTATTTATAAACTTGTTGCTAAATATTTGAATGTTTGTCGAAGGGAAATCAACTAGCGACGAAAACAAATATTCAATCAAAAGAAAAAGAGATCATAAACTCTATAAATACGACAGCGTATTTTCAAGACTTGAAGCATACGTTCTTACACTGGCAAATGTGCCTTTAAATGTGATGTCTATGGGGGGCCTGAACAAGTCCTCTAAGGTCCTTTTCTTGAAAGATGAGCCAGGCCCTTGTCTCATCATTTCTTCCTGTTGCCCTATAACACAGGCAACAAAACACTTGATTTAGTAGAATCGAGATAGACTTCAAACATATGTGCATATATATAATATATTTCAATTCTTTTTCCCGAGATCTATAGATATAAACCTTTTATCTAATGTTTTACAGTCTTTTTTGATGATTTATATTTTAAAAGAAATGATTGTACAATATTCAGAACTTTACTTTTAAAAGACAGGGGTCTCAAAAAGGTAAACAAAATATGGGGTTTTCATGTAGCATGAATAAACAAAATTAAGTTTTTGCACTCTAAATCGGACTATAGAGTTTCAAATGAAACAATTAATAACATGTATGTTTGAAAAATTGTGTAATTAATTTAATCTAATAAAAATAATTTAACACTGCATGTTTCTCTCTTTATTTCAGAGAAAATATCCCGATGGAGCCTCTTCGGGCCGCAATCTTTCTTTTTCTTTTCGCTGCATGTAAGTATGAAGGGACAAAACGCCAAATTATAAATTCAAAAAAAAAAAAAGAATATGGATAGACCTGAAAGTCAAATGCTACATTGTAATGAAATATGTCAATCAATTGTAAATGCATGTATTCTGTCACTTTCTCGTTTTTACTGAATATCATCTATGAACTTCAATGCTTAGTCTTCTTTATTGTAGTTATTGCGGAACAATCATCAAGTTTGAGCGTCCATCATATAACTAAACGGGATACTAATGAGAGCGACGGATCGAATGGAGACGATCAAGGTGATGACGGACAATCACGTGACGATGTAGATGCCATAAATAGAGGCAGCGACGGCGACTCTGGAGACGGAAATAGAGACGATTCTTCAGAGGGCAAGAAATGTAATAAATGCAAGAATAAACAAGGTAACACAGGCGACGATTCTAACGAAGGGACCAGAGTTATGATGGGAGATGACACCGGTAGCAGCGATTCTGGAGCCGGAACAGGAAGCGATGATTCAAACGAAAGAGCTATGAGAATTGGAACAGGCACGATTAATTTGGAATCAACAACAGGAAGCGATGATTCAAACTCAGGAACAGACAGGGATGACTCTAGCGATGGAGAAATGGATGGATCAGGAAAAAAGAGAAAATGTAGTCGTTGTACCAGGAAAAGAAACATGGCTGATTCAGGATCGTCAACAGACAGCGATGACTCAAAAGGAACAGGAAGCGATGATTCAAACGAAGGGGTTGGGAGAGTCATGGGACTTGGAACAGATACAATGGATTTGAGATCAGCAACAGGAAGCGATGACTCAAACTCGGGAACAGACAGCGATGACTCTAGCGATGGAGAAATGGATGGATCAGGAAAAAAGAGAAAATGTAGTCGCTGTGCCAAGAAAAGAAACATGGCTGATTCAGGATCGTCAAGAGATGGCGATGACTCAAAAGGAACAGGAAGTGATGATTCAAACGAAGGGGATGAGGGAGTCATGGGAATCAGAACAGGTACGATTAATTTGGGATCAGCATCAGGAAGCGATGATTCAAACTCGGGAACAGACAGCGATGACTCTAGCGAAGGAGAAATGGATGGATCAGGACAAAAAAGAAAATGTAGTCGTTGTGCCAAGAAAAGAAACATGGCTGGTCAAGTATCGTTAACAGACAGCAACATGGAAACAGGAAGTGACTCGGGGGAAGGAACAGGAAGTAGTGACTCTGGAGAAGGAACAGGAAGTAGTGACTCTGGAGAAGGAACAGGAAGTAGTGACTCTGTAGAAGGAACAAAAAGGCAGGGTGATTTAGATAGCAAAGAAAACGTTGGTGACGATTCACAAGAGACAGGATCACATGTAGGAGGAAGCGACTCTAGTGGAGAAGACTCAAAAGAAAACCAAGAAAGAAATTCCATCTTGGTGAATGAATTTCCACAGAACACCGAACGTCTGACTTCAGATTTGCTTCTTTCAGAAAGCACAGGCGGCGAAATCAAACGATTCAATATCGACAATACACATGTTCCAACAGAAGGACCCTCTGAATGGCCTAACGTTCCCGTCGGTGACATTTTCATGGAAAGTAATAATAACCTACCACTTCCAGGTGATTCCACATGGCGAGATCAAGGTGTTCCAACTCATACAGGGGGATATCCTGGGAATCGGGATTCTGCGATTCCTGGTGACCAAGGTCAATATATTCCTGAAATCCCTACTACTCCTGAACCTACTTTTGTTAAACCAGACGTACCTCCGGGCATGGAGAGCATAAATGTTGAAGCAGCTCCACTAATTGATCCAACAGAAGCCAGTTACATTCAACCACCTGCAATTCCAAGTCCAGTTCCACCAACTCCATACTATGAAGGCAACCATTATGAACAAAACTATAATCAAGGACCAGATACCATGACTCTAACTCAAGGACATGAAACAAACAATGGTCCCTCTGCAACAGAAACTATCTATCCGGACTCCAACACAAATGAGATGACACAAAATATCCCCCCTCAGCCAGACACCGTGACTTTAAATCAGGGTTATGGAACAAATGAAGTGGTACAGGATGTTTCTTCAGTACCAGGAACAGTAGATCCAACACCAGCTTATGGACAAAATGAATTTGAACATAACGCTGTTATGGGTGGACAAGGGGGTGTGGGTACCATTTTAGACCAAACTTCTTCAAATTTGGGACCTGCTGTGGATTCAAGTAGCTATGTTAATCCCGCCTCTTCTGGCGGTTTTGTGGATTTGTCAATCAGAGGCAAAGGACATCTTGTCGATGGCAGTTCAGCTGGAGGGGATGAAGTTGCAGTGGGTAATTACATAAAGGGACCAAATGAGGTTAAAGCATGGTCCGATTCTACGCAGCCTGCATCAACAGGAGTCATCGAACTTTTCCACAAATCTGGCAAAATGCAGGGGTTGAAGAAAATACGTGTTCACATTCGACAAGGTCCTGCTGATGCGGCAACTGCGGCTGTTCAGACAGGAGAACAAAATGGAGGTCTGAAGACATTCCTTAAGTCGATTCTTAAAGATGGAGTGGTCACTTCAGAGAGGGTTGTTGGCCAGCAAGGTGACGCAACTGGTAAAATGAATATCAACATTCCACACGGCTCCATAGATATTGGCAGAAAAATCGAAAATCAAATTGGAGCAGGAAGAATTGATTATCAAATGGATGCTCAAAATATGGACCTCAGAATAAATAGAATGCCCCAGTCATTTATAAATGAACCAAGAGAAATTCTTTTTACAAATGATGCATTAAAGCGTAGACCATCCAAAATTTTCTTAGCCATTAGCAGTAAACTGAAAGAAGCAGATCATGCTAGGCCATTAGACTACAATCCAGGAAAAAGAAGTCAAGTTCAAACACATTCACAAAATGGCAAAGGGGTCATCAGAATTTACACCAAACAGTCTGACGGTACAAAAACAATGAAGAGAGTCTTTGTAAACATTCGCCAGCCTGAGCCATATGTTCGCGCAAGTGCCGTCACCAGAACCATTAAGATTCCAATGACCAGAAAGTATAACACAGGCAGCGATGGTGCCGTTACAATTGGATTTGGTGGTGGAAATTCTCCCGTTGGTGTCGCAGGAACAAGAACTGGTTTGACTGGAACTGTTTCTGGAACAATGATGAGGGTTGACGGTGGACATGTCCATTCTGATATTGGTCATGACGGGCATGGACACTCTCATATCGATCACGCTCATGATGGTCACAGTCATGACGGCCACACCCACTCACATGGACACGCAGTCCACACAATGCGTATGGACGGTGAACAATCAGTGCGCTCCGTATCTGGGCAGATGTTTAAGGTTGACGGGAGAAGTATTTTCTCAGACCTTGGTGCCGATCAAACTCTTCGCTCAGGAGGTCAACAGTTAAATGAAGTGACACTTCCCAATGGCAACTTCCACGTGCACAAGATCGGCGATCAAAATATCGTCCATGACCATCGCCATGGAAACGTGGACCAAGACACATACAGAAGAGTCATGGATCTTCTCGGGCGGCGACAACCGGCAATAGAATCGACATTCGATCCATATGTTACATCTATTTCTAACATGCATCGTCCTTCAACTAAAGGTATCCCAGTCAATATATAATATCTAGCGAATTAAACATGATTTTCTTTTACCAATTTGGTCCTAGCAAATAGTGCATCATGGTTGTGTTTATGACGTGATAATGAGATGGCAACAAAGATAATAAAGATAATAATTCTGTACTTACTAGCTTCTGCTTGAAAATCTCGAAAACCGTCAAAAACAGAGCGTGCTTGTCTTCGCCGTCCACGCAAAACTAAATAAAAATACAACATTTATAGTCATTACAAGTTCGTGAGAATATAGTGTTAATATTTGATATAATAATTATATTTCCCTGGAACATTTAACGCTCATGGTTTTAAAATGAATTAATATTGAATTCTTTTTCTTTCTGACTCGATCAAACGACATTTTACAACTAAGCTTTTAAAACCAGCATGCCTTGTTGGACTATGAAACTAACTAATGCATGATGTGTTAACTTCGTTTATATTTTATCTTTCATGTGATATAATTGAAATACGTTTGAATGTATTATTTGCCTACTGACTCTGTAATGTTGAAAAGTATTTATTTTTAATTTCAACGTTTCAAAACGTGGGTGGACATTTTAGCTCTAAAACTCTATAATGCATGCAGAAGCGTCTTTGTATGACAATCTAAAATTGATGCATTAAGTTTCAGTGTATATAAATGTATTCATTGTGTCTATTAATCAATTTGAGGATGAGGTGAATGATTTAATCTGATACACTGTGTTGCTAAAAATTCTAATCCATCTAACTAAAAGATAGAATATAATATATCATTGAGTTGCAAGTATTTTGAAGAATCTTGACTAACACTAACATGGATCAGATTCCATCACACTCATCTTCTAATTCTATTTTTGAAGTTTTGTGTATATTAATAACCAAATAAAATATGAACTAACAACTATTAAGACTGGCGGCTTGTTTCTTTTTAACGGTACACGTAACATATAATATTTATTAACAGCAATATTTATTAACAGCATAGAATTATGTGATACAACACATAAATATATGCATAACAAGCTCCAAAAAGCGATAAGAGCAACATTGCTTGTTTGGACCATAACACTAATCCATTCAGGGTAAGACATCTACTAATTACAAAAACAGCATAATTTTAATGTAAATCGTTTGGTATAAATATAGTTTCTACCTTTCAAATACCTATTTTTCGTTCATCTAAATTTTCATGAAAAAAAATATTTCATTATGGTAAAATTCAATTCAAGTATTTCAATGGGGGGAAAATGCACCTAAATTCACTACATTGTACATATTTACAGTACCAAATGATGGATACATGCCGAGCAAGGATGCACCAAATAAAATAGTTATTTTCTTCGTGAAAAAAATAAAAGACCTCAAAGGAAACTTAGAAAAAAGATTATCCAAGTTTAGAAATATCAGGAACGGAGCAATGGCAGATGACATGAGAGAACAACCATTGAGTGATGACTCCGGAAAAGTAAGTGGAGAGAGCAGTGAGTCGAAAGAGGATGACAACAATGAAATGACCAAAAACCTTCAGTCACAGTCAACGAATCTTCCAGAACAGATCAATCCTGGGTCTAGCAGTACAGAAAGTGGTGAAATTGGAAAAAATGGCGGACAAGACAAATCGGACTCGAAAGAAACAATTTTTAATGGACCTGAGGTAAAATCAGATTCAGAAAGTGGTGAAATGGGAGAACATGGCGGACAAGACAAATCGGACTCGAAAGAAACAACGTTTAATGGACCCGAGTTAAAATTACATTCTGATGAACGAAGAGAAGATTCAAAGGAACAAACAAGTGATCTACAAAATGGACTGAATCTTGCAGACAATCCCACTGAACAAGATAACCATAGTGGTGATGATTCTAATGATGATAACGAAGGAGATGTAAATCAGATGAAAGATTCAAATATTGGCAGCACAATTAAACAAATTGATCAGAACGATGACGACTTGGAAAAAGATACTAACGATGACACCCAAATGTCTGACGATGTCAAAGAACTCAAGACGAACACCGATGATAGTCCTGTAGATGAACAGGACTAGGGTGTTTCTGGTTCATCCATGATTTCAACTGCAGCTAAAGCTTACTTGAAAAACTGAGTGAGCTTTTTAGACCATTCAATTTCTGAATCATTCCTCCTACCTCATATTATTTATACATTCATATATCAGGGAACTGTATATTCTACTATTTGTATGCCCATAAAATTACCTTTATTTTTATCTGTGTAAGGAAAATTGGAACTTTAATTTGATCTAAAAATCAGGGTATTGTTAGAATTTCACTTTACTCCCTCTACCTCAAAATATGAATTTCATTGATTGAATAATGTGAAATATTTCTACAGAAAACATGTTATTTATAGTATATGTATTTCAGGAAATATTTACAACACATGTATTGTCTGTGTACATTTTAAGATTCCCATTTTGATTGATACAAACCTCAATAATAAGCATATAAATATTTTCAAGGGAAAATAACCCCGAAATGACAATTAATTTCAATAAATATTTTTTTCTTTTGTAAATACTGAGCTCTTTATTTCAAAAGATATATATGTATACTTTGTATACATTGTATATATTTTCAAAAACTGTTTTTGAAAATACCTGGATTCCCAATGGAGATTTAAAGAATTTAAGTTTTTGCTGGAAAAGTTTTCTCCTCAAAATATAACAATACAGATGAAGAAACAGGAACCAATAACTATGATTTGCTGTTACAGCAAACACCAGAGATATATATATATATATATATATATATATATATATATATATATATATATATATAAAGCACAGGGAAATTCACTATATTGGAGCCCCACCTCCGTCCCAGCCGGGGCTTGAACTCACGACCTCCGGAACCCACTCTCCTAGCAGTGAGCGGCCACCGCGCTAACCACTCAGCCATCTAGGCAAGATTTTATTGCTTTCGATGACGAATGGAACCTAGCGCGCTGGTCGCTCACTACATGGTCGTTTGAGATACAGGTGGAATACAGTTAAAGGTCAATTTGAGAGGATCGAAGCGATACATATTGCATAGATATATACATATAGTAAGCACAAACATTGCAATAACTCTCAAATTGACATATACCTGCCCATAGTGAATGATAAAGATATACATAAAGCACAGGGAAATTCACTATATTGGAGCTCCACCGCCGCCCTGGCCAGGGCTTGAACTCACGACCTCCGGAACCCACTCTCTTATCAATGAGCGGCCACCGCGCTAACCACTCGGCCATCTAGGTAAGACTAAAATCTTGCTTTCGATGACGAACGGAACACATATATATGTACATGTATACACCCCATTGAAGTCATAGTGTGTAATGTACATGTAAAAACTCCATCGACAGAAGTTGCTGAAAGAAGAATCAAAATACAGACAGTACAGGGCAGTGATTTACATTCTGATAGTGAAATTCATTAAATTAATGGTTAATCTCAAATATAGACATTAAATAAAAGTCATTGGGTCTTTTCGTCAAGGAATAATGCAAGTTCACTTATTAATTTTACCTATTTGGAACACTGTCGGAATTTTAACACTGAAGAGTCTGCCATTACCATAAAAAGGTCAGAAATATACTGTAGCACAATAGCTTGCAATCTTTAGAACAATTTCAATATCATTTGGGATTGATCCACAAAAAAGAGCTTGATAGCAAGACGCTCTTGCATTGTTTATAGACAGACCTATGACAGACATTCCTTAATCCTAATGGTGTCTAGCCTGAATGACTTGAATATAAAACTGAAATAAAAAACCAACAACAATGGCATCATGGAAAAAAAAGACTCGCTCCAAAGACTGATAAACAAATAAAATTGTACCAAATGACTTATGGATATGAAGAACAATACTGTAACAAATCAAGTCTGAAGAATTGTCCAGTTCAAAATATGTCTCTTTCTTTCTTTTTCTCTCTATCATTGGTAACAAGGTGTAGTCTTTTTTAAGTTATAAATCTAATAATTATACAACACACATTCATATCTTTTAAAAAATTCATAACTGTTGAAATAAAATTGTAAATTATGATTCTTTTGGGGAAAAAAATATTATAATGTGTAAATAAATTTGAATCTGCTTGCTGAACTATTTTCCGAAATATTACACTAAAAAGCCTTCATACAGATGCAACCTCCATAAATCATTTTACATACATGTAACATTACATATTACATAACATTTGATACACTTTGCATTGAAAAATTAATGCCCCACTTAAGGCAATGCAGTTACGAACAACATCTAAATAAAATTCAAAAATCTTAGCAATCTTTATCAAATGTATCATACATTAAAAATATTTTTAGAAAATGGTTCACTACATATAAGGCAGCAAAAAAAATTGCAGAATAATATAGCATAGTTCTTACATTAAGAAGAAAAACCCTCAAAACTCAGAGTTAAGCGTGAGATACTTTTTTGAATGAAGAAAGAAATGCACATTGATGCATCTTCTAATCATGCAAGGAGAACACTAAAAGCTGAGAGAGACCAAGAAAGACCAACCACTATCGTGTTGGTGGGTGAGCTCCTCCAAGTGCTGGGCTGAAACTGAACCCATTTTATAAATCTATTAACAGTACATGTCAGATTAAACTATCCATAAACATTTCATATCTGAATAAACTGAATCCATTGTATCAGCATATGTACACACTTGTGTTGGTTTAAACATGTTAAACTTTATCTGTTGTTTTAGTCTATGAACAATTTGTGTCAGAATCAACAGAATCCATTAAATTACTGTAAATGTATTCTATGTGGCTCAATATTAGTTTTAGAAACTTTGGTGGATAGCTGCTTCTACTTATAATCATGTACATTTGTACATCATCAAATGTCACACACAAGTGACATATATATATATATATATATATATATATATATATATATATATATATATATATATATATATATATATATATATATATGTGTGTGTGTGTGTGTGTGTGTGTGTGTGTGTACATTCAGAAATACACTAACCTAATTCAAATCCACGTTTACGTTGTTGAAAAAAACAATTTCTGTTAAATATCAAAAACACAAAATATAATATTTACAGTAATCTATAAACAGTTGAGTAGGACTTAAAACCATTGATTGCTAAGTAGGCTGATAAACAAAATATCAATGGATGCCATAAACTGCTGTAAAACTACTGTTATTTGGCAGGAGTTGATTTTTTTTACAAATTAATGACTGATTAAGCTCAAAAATTTTACTTTTCATATATATATATATATATATATATATATATATATATATATATATATATATATATATATATATATATATAACATTTGGCAATGTTCTTGATTTAGAGGAAGCTACATTCCACCAAAATATGCTTAATAGAATGCACAGCGAAACCTAATACATTTACAGTATTTCAGTGATACCGGAAGGTCAAATTGAACTTTTCTATAAATGAAGTAAACTTAGGTACTTGTAATTTTTACAGTAAGTACTGAGTAGGCCTACAATTCAATTGGTCTTTTAAGCTCTGTTATGTTGGACTCAAACATGACCCATCAGAAGCAGATGTGATCATTGTGGTGAATCATTTCTTAGACCAAATCCATTACTTCTTTCGTATTAAGTTTATATTAAATTAAAACTTTGTGGGTTATTGTCACAGTAATGAAACAAACTCTTGTGTACACAAATGCTTATACAAAGTTTGAGGAGTAAAATCTAGTGAGAATGCAGTATCTACAAACATGGGCTGAGTACCATCAGTCATGATTTCTTATTACTGTATACAGGAAAATATTCGCCCCTGTCGTCCTCGTTGTCAGCAGGCGAATTTACGACTAGGCAAATTCCGACGTCTCAAAATATCTCTCTTAAAGCACAACTGCGTCTATGCGAATTCAAGACAGGGCGAAACTGTTTGCAAGTGTAGAAGGGCAAAAATTACACAGGGCGAAAATAACCCTGTATACAGTAAGTACTTTTTAGTTATTAAAAGAAGTTCATAAATTGTATTGTGATGTTATTCATTTCCTATCCACTGGCCAGGGCTCAATGGCTGAAAATCTTATTCCATCACAAAACCATGGGATAACCCGGGGCCTACATAACATTAATCTGTTGAATGAGTGGCTGTAACTATATTTACTGGATTTATCATAGCAGAGATGAACAATTTCAGAAACCTCTCAACTTGAATTATTTTTTAAGGAATAAGAAATCAATCCTTGAGTATTTATATGAGATGATGACTATATATGGTTTGGGCGAGATTAAATCCAATAAAGCCCAAAGAACTTTATGATAGATTTGATCCGTAATGATCAACCATGATCACCTTATAACATTCAAAGAATGATTCCTTATAACATATATAATATTCAGCAATTGTTTGATTAAATATAAAAATATTGATATTTTTACATTATTTTCATTTCGTTTGATTATACAAACCCTGCTTGTGCCCCATTATTACTATTTTATAGAGCAATTAAAACTATTAATAGAGTATCAGATATTTCTATTCCACATTGAACTTTATGTATCAAATTAAATAGATGTCATTGGCTACATGTGAATTCAGACTTTCATACAACAGATTTTGAAAGCAGTATGCATGCACCTACCAAATGCTGGAACATCTTCTATCAAGGTCTCATTTCTCTGAGGTATAGGAGCTCGAACATCATCACTAAAAAATTCAATTTCATATGAAAAACCATGTCCAACAGATAGGTGTAATGTGTCTGGTTTTGATATCAACTTAGTGGTCTAGGAACATTTATATACCATGAAGGTGTATATTAAAATTTTAAATCTAGTTTCATTTTCAACACAGGGTGTGTTTGTTTCAATCTCAGAAACAATATTTAAAGACACTATAGTATGGATAATGAAAAATGTGGGGAGAATGCATGTAAATTGGGTTTTTAATTACTTAAAGGGGCATAGTCATGATTTGATCAAACAAGCTAGCAAGGATGAAAAATCTGGTTGAGAATTTTTTATTAATACATTGTATTATTTAACAAATGTAAACAAAAACAAGGCACAAGCTTTGTTAACACAACAAAGATTTGCAAGATCTATATCTTGCATATAACTCCACAAATGGTATTCAAATTATGACTACCCTGGTAATAAAAACACCCCAGTGAAGCATAGTTAACATTGAAAATGATATAAAATTTGAAAATTTTTAGATCAAATCGTGACCATGCCCCTTTAATCATTATCTAATCTTATGTTCAGAGTACTTGAATGATTGCATATTATTGATAAACATGTACACTGATTACAATTTTTCTGTTTTTGCCTTAAAGTACCCTGAAATAAGTGTGCAAGATACATGTACTGCGGGTCCTAAACTGTTTTAAAAAATCCTGTTGCAGTTGTTTTTCTTAGAATATAAAAGTTTGCTAAGTATTTACTCTAAGTCTACAGGTGCTGATGAGGATGTTTCTGAATCTCTGTTGAGTGGCTGGCTCGGTTGGGCTGATGCCCCACCCTGATCTGTTGGGGGTGGGGCAGAGGGTCCACCACTGTCCATGTGCATGTCTATAGCCAACTCAAGGTTCCCATTACATGCCTCTAGAAGATTTTTACCAACCTCTTGATCAGCCCCTAAAAGATAAAGTTCATTATAATACTGTAATTCCATGTATTCAAATTAATAGCACTCTTCATAGTTTAAATGTTCATTATTGATTATGTGAGAATCTTCTAATATCCCATGTACATGAGAACTTTTATCTGCTGCTGTCTCTGTCCACCTCTTTCTCTGTATATTATAAAAATAAGATAAGATCCAAAACAGTACTATTTCATAAAAGTTTGTGTTAATGGTATGGGAGAAATGATAACCCATATAATCTCTTCTAGCCATGCTCTACCAACTGAACTACATGTATCTATAGTTTGTCCCAAGTAAGTGCTTCTGTCACTTTTTGATGATTTTTTATGAAATACGCATACCTGACAATTAAGTAAAATTAAAATTGATGAAAGGAAAAATATCCAATTAGATTTCAACATTGACAGGCCATCTAATTTTACCGTGAGAATCTCACAGGAATGAAAACTATTTTCTTATGGAGATTCATAAGGGCAAATGTTCACATCTTTGCTCCATTCTGAAGTACTTGGGACACCTCGTACAATTTTTTAACATTATCATCCAGGTTATTTCTTTCCTGTTGTTTGCAATGCAAAAGACTTTTATTGTTAGCAGTGTATTGACACCTGACAAGTCATTCGCTCCTCTAGAAATAAATCCTTGACAGGGGCTGACAAATACATTTTTTAAGCACTTGCCCTCGGGCAAGTGGCTAGGCAAAATTTACTTGCCCTACCTCAATATCTACTAGCCCGACCAAATTCTTTATTGTGATTAAAAATATACAATACACATACCGTACAATGATTTTGCCCTTTATTTTTAATTTTTCACTTTTAATACTCTTCATAATATAAAGTTTTGATTCAACATCGCTTCCTCTTGGTTTTCTCGAGAATGTGTTAAAAAATCAACACATTACATATTGATATTTAGTTGGATTTGTTGTAAAGGTAAAAAACAAACATTTTATTAACAGTTTTGGGTGTCTTTATAATTTCTTTTACCTTAGGTGAACGTCTGAGATAATAGGTGACAAGCGCGAACGCATGTTCATGGCCATGGTTTCATTAAGGCCGCAGAGATGTTAAAAATAAAGATAAAATGAATCTTCAGTGAGTTGTTTAATTTAAACTAATTATATATAATCATATTAGGCCTACCCTGGTAATATTTTAATTTTTAAAAAGTTCTAGGCTATGATTACGATTAGCGAGTGATAACAGGCACACATCTATTTTTAACATCAGTTATGGAGACGGTGAACACAGCTCAAAGAAGTTGATCATACAATAAACAGCTCAAATTGATGTTAATTGCCATTTTATAAGTATTTATCTATTAACAGATTATAATCAAAACAGTTTTTGCAATTAAACGCTCTAACAAAGATTAAATTAGTTTTAAACAGTACGATAAACAAACACAAGAACAGTAGTACTGAATAACAGTAGAGAGAATTTATTTCATTATGATAGCCCGTGCTGCACCTGGAAAAAAAACATGTCAAAATCCTATTGTGGTGTATAATTTAAGCACCCTTAGATCGTAAAGAGTTTTCTAGAAAAAAAAGTGTGTATTACATTCGGCGAAATACAGTATTTTCATTTCCAGTACATATGCGAAAGTTTAAAAAGTCACTTGCCCACGGGCAAGTCCCTATCGATTTTTTACTTGCCCGATCGAAAAAATCACTTGCCCCGGGCGTCGGGCAATCGGATTTGTCAGCCCCTGGTCCTTGGCTAGCAAAGATGCTGACAAGTTAGAGGGGGCGTTTCAGAAGAGAAATTTTGGGATTTTTTTCATACTAATGAATGAACATCATTTGAACCCTGAAGTAGTTATGAATATCAAATAATCTAATAAAATGTGCTGTATAAATATCTTGGGACAGAGTAAAGCCACCAACAACCGAAACAATATGACCATCATATTCTTTCCCTTTATGTGATCATTGCCCTTGATGATCATCAAACCAGGCTCTTTCCACTGGCAGGAGTTAACATGTCAGTTCCAGGGGCTGTTAACGGCACTACATGTAATGAGATGCGAGAAATAATTATTAAAATACCAGGATTGTAACCTGGGCACTCTGAATCTATAGTCACATGATCCACCAACTGAGCGTTCTGCGATAAAATGGTCTGACCATCACAAGTAATACAGAGACTGTGGCATTCAATATGTCTCTAGATCTGGTCAGACTCATTGCTTGGTATATGCAAAACATTTGTTATGTTTTTTCTATATTAAATTTAAAGAAAACGTGACTGACAAACGAAAATATCTAACCGTTTTTTTAAATACCTAGACATCATAGTTTCTTAAGAATAATTACTTATCTTATGTTAAAAACAAAGAGTTAAGAGTTAATGCACATAGACTGAAGATCAATAGAAACGGTATTACAGGTATCAGGATCGATTAGTAAACACAAAACCGTCAATTTTAAATGAAAATATTGATGCTTTGTATGACATTATTAAACATTTGATCTTTATTTGGTCGTCTGGGCTTCAATTTACCTGTGATTGAGCAAAATTGCTCTATTTTTTCTCTGGTCGAAGTCATTGTTGTGTTCGCGCTGAATCGCGGGGTAGGGAATTATTACATGTCGATCCCGATTTATTTACATGTTTTATATTTTATATTATGAGATTGGCTGGAAACAAAACTCGAACAAGTAAACCTTCTTCTTAATTTTCAGAGAAGATATTGTAGATGTCCATATCTACCTTTTAAATAGAAAAGTTATTTAGAAAAATCGTACCCCACTTTTTTTGTAAATGTGTAATATTGTGCACATTTGAAAACATGCAGATAGTATAGTCTGCTGCTCATGATAAAAAAAAAAACATAATTTTCTATGATATCTAAATCATATTTGTTCCTAAAAATATTACAGATTTCACGAACAATATAGATATTCTCAATTGTATTCAAATCTAAAGAGCAATTAAGTGACCACGCTTAAGCTTCTAGAAAAACCGAACACCTCCTACCACCAGAGGTCGTTATGTCCTTTATTACTGTATTTTAATTCGTATTCACCGATCAATCCAAATTGTACGACATAACTTTTGCAATAGTTCTACGCCTAGAAAATTCTTTTCTCAGATAATGGCGTGCGGGGTCAGAAATGGAGGCTTCAAAATTTTACACAAAAAAAAAAAACACCATATAAATAATAATATAATATAGAAATTAATATTCTTCTTATGTTTTTTTTTTTTCATGCATAAGAAGATAGAGGAAATTGGTATGAAAGTAGGGTAGTGGTAAACAATGCGTGTAATATAATATGTGAATAAAAATAAAAGCAATCTTAAATTGTTTATTTAGACATGTGTCCTGTTTAATTGTCTTAACATATTTTTATACAATTGACTGTATCAAAGTCAGTATTCTTTATTCTATGCTACTAAACCAGAACAATTTTTTTTAATTTTGCTATGCCAATATCTTGAATTATTAGCTTGAAAAAAAAAACCCCAAGAACAGCAAATACAAGCATATTGAATATACATACATGTACTATATGCATATATGCAATGGTATTTTCGTTGCAGTTTCGTATTTCTCTCATCGATTGCAAGCGCTATTTTACAATATATATGATAAGAGCTGCATGCAAATTAATGCACACAGTTTGACTGAATATATATTTTTATTTTTACAGTATTTTATTTTTTTTCTGGTCTACGTATATATACAACTACAAAAATGTAGCCGGTCTATGCCACAGGAAGAGGAAGTAGGCATAAGTAAGTAAAATACACACGTGAAGACCCGTATTCAAAAGTAAAGAAATATGGCGTCTCAAAGAAAACAATATTCCTCAACATCTTAAAAGGAAAAAAATCGAAAGCTAGACGGTATACTGTGCTAAAAAAGGAAAACAAACCAGTGAGACCCAAGTGCTTTTATATCTTTATTACGAATAAAAAGTGTGATGCTCTGACAGAAGACTAAAAAATATGATAACGGAATTTCAGAATGACAATAATTTAGCTTATTGTTGAGCGTCGATATTGCTTAAACCCCTTGCTGAGACAAAGTGATTAGAACGTGATTCTTCTAAGAAATGTCCCTAATCATGAGAAGAATTTGTTTCGGCAATTGAAAATTATAAGAACTAGACGCACAGAGATGACGCTAGTGTTAAGTTTCACGTGCGAGTTCATGTACATATATAGCAAGCACCTGCAGTGCGTCAATTTGGAAGCGCAGGAGTTTCACTCCCATGGTTGGATGACGTCAAATGCCATTTAATTTGATGAAATCATAGAAATGAACTTTATTTACATATTTATTGAACTTTAAGAACACAAGTTTACATATAACTATTGCAACTTTAGGATTGATTTTGAATAGAAGAACTAATAGTTCCTTTTCAAGAAAACATAATAGTTTGTTTAATTTTCTCAATGACATTTTTAGTTTTTACTGTATCAAATAACGAAATCAGTATTTTTCAGCTATATCTTTTTAAAAAAATTTTGTATTTCAAAGCGTTCTTTGTGATAAAACAAAATGTTTGACATGCCTATATATAAATCTTCTTTTTTTCAAATTTGCAAAACATGCTAATTCTAACATCTAATAAATCTTCTCTGCATTGATCGTGCTATTTGAACGAGGAAGACAAAAGCTGAGAACAAAAAAAAAAAACGTACATGATGACCGACTGTAAATCTAACTCCTATTGTAAACCTGTATGGAGCCATTTTTGTATCTGATGACATCTCTGTCACATCACTGGGATCGGCTGT
This sequence comes from Magallana ariakensis, assembly GCA_020458035.1. Lineage (NCBI taxonomy): Eukaryota > Metazoa > Mollusca > Bivalvia > Ostreida > Ostreidae > Magallana > Magallana ariakensis. The sequence goes on along the minus strand of CM035813.1, from coordinate 15,583,406 downwards.
TATGTAGCGAGGAGGCCCGCACCAATAACAGATCACCATCACAGTCCGCTCAGCTGATGCCAGGCTAGCAGAGACTGATAGACGAACTACCCACCAACAGTCAGGTAACACTCTATTATCATTTGTTTTTATTATTAATATTTAATGATAAATTAATAAACTTAAATTTAGACTTTTTTCTACTGTCAACATGTTTGTAAAAAACAACAGGTGTAAACTTTGACCTTAAAATTTATCTTTATACTCATATACTCAAATAGTTCCATGAAGTTCTATTGATATGTGATTTTTTATCATACAATATTGGCTACTTTAGAAATCGAACCTCGATTGTCTGCGCAAAGTGTCTAGTTTAAGTGCGGTATTCGTGTGTCTTCTACTTGTGTCCTAGAATGGAGTAAATGGTTTATAGTTGACCCGATTCTTACTCTCAGAATGAAGGATAACTTGACAGTTGAGTTGTAAAGCTCAAGGATAAGAAATTGAATTGAAACATGTATTTCAATTATAGTCAACAGAAAGAAGGTTTCCGCCCAAAAATTGAATTATTATAGAAAGATTTCTAATAATGGACGTGATTACGAGTCGTTATCTTACAAAAATGGAATAGTAAAGCTATGTTTTTCTTTTGTTGGACTGTCATGGCAGAAGTTGTATGACAATTCTTGAGGAAATTGTTCTTAACACCTTTAGAAATTCATGCATTGCATCATCACTAAGCAATATGAGCTGCAATTTTCATGTTGAAATTTTTTTTTACGATAATGTTATTTTCTTGTCATGTTGTGAAGTTTGAATTTACCGCGGGTGGCAGTAAATACAAATTTTCAACATGACCAGACCATTGTCATGTTGTAAATTTTGTATTTACTGCCACCCGGTAAATTCAAAATTTACAACATGATATTCTACTAAAATGACAAAAAATATCATGGTTTGTAAATTTCTGTTAGCCATATTTTTGTGGAAAAGGCCGTTAAGAAGCCTTAATTGGAGCAAAATTGAATTGTTGTCGTCCTGTACAAAAATTGATCTGCTATATATTCCATAGAAGAGAAATCTTTCCTCTGACAAAAATTACTGATTTTTTCAAGTCTTATTTATCATTAAAGTTTAAGTTACATGCAGACTTATCATACTAGCAGGTTTTTGCACCAAAATAAAATTCTAAAAAATACAGCTCATATTGATTTAACTAAACCAATTGAAGATTGCAATTATTAGTAAATATCTTACGGATTGAATTTGAAGTCGTTCAAGGGAAGCCCTAACATGCCGATCCATGTAAATGTAAAACTTGCAATTAAAAAACTGCGTTGTCTAGAAGTAGAACTCGTCAGAGACTCTCTTATGTTCATATATGTTACACAAGTGTTCCAATTGCTAATAAAGTGGTAGATATCTTTGGAACTTTTATTACATTGGGAAAAAGGTTTTTCTTACCAAAACAGAAAGACTTATCTAAGACTACTATATAATATTTACATTTTCCAGTGTCTCTGTCTGTGATAACACTACGAATTGATTTTGTACTATACAGCCCAATCAATTCAAATGACGTATTGTTTGGGGAGCAAGCGGGTTTGCAACATTAATATTATAATATCTAATCGTACAACTGCTGAAAATTATATAAATATAAGTTATAAGGAATCATTCTTTTAATATTTTGAGGTGATAAATTTGTTTGGGGCGTGATCAAATCTATCATAAAGCCCTTCGGGCTTTATTGGATTTGATAACGCCCCGACCGAAATTATCACCTCATAATACTCAAAGAACGATTCCTTATTCCTTAATTAAATTAATATCGCACATCACGTACCAAACTCTCAGCGTTGGCCTCATTTAGAGTCGAAAGTACTCTAATGGTGATCGATGTCATTGTATAACCAACTGCTACCATTGCAGTTATTTGCAGAATAACAACCCTAAGAACATCCAGAGTGTAATGGTCGTCAGAAACAAACTGTTTTATCTCGACAGATACAGCATCTACGTATAATGCTTTTGGGTTGTTTTTTTTTTGTTGTTGTTGTTGTTGTTTTGGTCATCTTGTACTATAGTCTGCAGACTCTTAGAGTTCATATATTCCGCAGGACTAGAAAATACAAAAAAAAAAAAAAAATGACAACTGAAAGAATAAACGCAGTTTTGGTTTTAGACTTTTCTTATGTATCACATTTTGTAGATTTTATTTTGCGATGTTATGTTATGATGTTATATACCTAATTATGAAATAATGAAAATAAAAATTCAAATTTAAATAAATAAATGAAATTTAAGTTTGAAAATAAATCATATTACAGTTTATCTGTTATTAACAACTAGATGCGAAGATAATACTTCTAAACGCTCATATGAAAATATTTACATTCACTTTCTTTCCCACTATCAAATTGCATTGACTGATTTGAATGATATTTACACATAACACAGAAGACCCAATCACCAAATCTGGAGCGTATGAATACAATCTTCCTTCAGTATTTTTCAAAGAACATGACTGACTCTCCTCGCGACTTCAAACCGGATCACGACCTGATATTATACTTACGCTGATAAACATTTCATTGATATAAATATTTTTTAACAGTTAAATGAAATCAATTTATTTATTCATTATTATACCAAAGGTTGTATTCATTGAATAACAGATTAAAAAATAAAACTGTGAACTTAGAATTTATATCGTTGTGTACTATTTTTGTCAGCATAATTCGGCTGTTCCAGTGGCTCTTCCGTTAATTGCGCATTACTCGTAGAATAAGGCAGAGATTTTGAAAAATAAATATTAATTGCGGAAAGGGAATAAAGTTAAAAGAACGTAAATATAAGCACTGAATCATTATTTTTTGAAAGATGTGGTCTCATAACTGCAACGGTGTATGCAAACAAATTTTCATAACGCGCTAGTGCGCGTTATTCAATTTGTATGCACACACCGTTGCAGTTATGAGACCACATCTTTCAAAAAATAATGATTCAATGCTTAAATGGCGATTTCCTTTCAGTATATATCTTGAAAGCGAACAAATCATTTGTTGATGATGGATACTAGTATGATGTTTCGCGTATTTATAAAATATATGATGTTTTATAATGAATATTACAAAAGGAAGATTATAACTAAAATTGTTATACAAGTACATGTATATCATAAAATAGATATATGTTTAACTGAAAAATTGAGATATGTAAAGTTCTAATTCTGCGATTGCTCTATGATCTGAGACTTCTGTGAAGGACATGATGTAATTTTTCTTGACAATGCGTTTTCAATCAAACCTACAGCTAGGCAGCTGCAGGTAGCCGGTTACAAAATGATTTAATCATAAAAACGAAAAACGTGTACGAATGTACATGAACGTGAATTGAACTTGTTGACAGTGCGACCTAAATCTACTAGTATATACGCAATAATGGTTGAAGTTCTGTGAACGGGCCCGTCATCACAATGACTCATTCTGTCCCGGGCTCAAGGTCTGTGGGTACGGGGGAATCGGTTTATAAAACAGTTGTCACTATGTCAAACAATCTACTCTGAATATTGACATGGAACCCCCACACACAACGCAGGGGAAATCCCAAATTTACCATCTGCGGCTGTTTATTCACCTTAACGATACCTGTCGTAGCTATTGGCTCTATATTGTCTGTCAACATATAGTTTAGATAGATTATGATTTCTAGTTAACCATTATTTTCTTTACATATACAGATCTTATAGAGATTGTTTTGAGATTTAACATTCAAAACTCAAAAAGCTACACCAACTGCCTCTTTGGTACTACTTTCTAACTTTACATAGAAAAAGGACTGCTTTTGTCGCAGTATGGAACAACACGGATTGTCTTTAACATCACCCAGAGATAATTCCGCTGCATTCGTTGAACTAATTGATGTCAGTGGTTTTCGAGTTCAGGAGACGGCACTTAGTACTACTGAAGACCTTTCTGTGGACCAGTTCACCAACGTGTTATGCTCCAGTTCTACAGATCCCTACATTTCTGAGACCCAGACAGACACTGTGCTAGCTGAATTCGAACCTTGCAATTTGTCGGACTCGGGGTCTGGTATTTCGGAATCGGGGTACAACTCAGACCGGGACAACGGGGTGAAGAACAGCTTCGCTCTGTCGCAGACGACATTCCAGTTATTTCTGATGAACCTTCAGATGCGTAGAATCTGTCCCTGGTAAGACACCCTTTTGCAATAATTTTGAATTTACTGCACAAACTTTCCTTTTAAATACGTCTAAATCGTACCAAAGTTCCATTTCTCCGGTTATACATGTACTTAACAGGGGCGTCGGAAGCAAATTAAAAGTGGGGGTTTAGACTTATCAAAAACCTTGACAAGCATAAAAAGGGGGGGGGGGGTCATCGTTAAGGTTATGTATAACTTTTCCAAAAAAGTACCCCCCCCCCCCCCCACGGTTCCGACGCCTATGCTTAATTTGCATACATTAATTTCTACGTCTTTTTAGTACTATAAAAGAGATGATATAAATATATTTCATTTCAACTTGTTTCAATGAATTTTATTGAAGTTGCCAAAACTTTTAAGACCAGCAATTAATGTTCCTTATTCATTAGTCTATGTACATATATATTAATGCAATCAATATTCTATATTAATTCATTTTTCAGGAAAATGCACAAATTTCGGAGGATGCAGAGGGTGAAAAGAATTTTACTGGCATTAATTGTGGGTATCATACTAATTCTTATCGGTTGTGCCATTTTCATCTACTTTATAAGAAAAGGTCAGGCAGAGGTCATAGAAGACGATTTTCCAATATTGAACTCCACCCCTAGGAGTGTGTTTGTCAATCCATTGCATGTTCTCGTGTTTGATGAAAATGAAACTATGATCGAGAATCCTGCTCTGAGTAGGATCATGTTAGACTTTTATAAAGCCAATTTAATTGGACAAAATGAAGCTAGAAAAGATAATCTTACAACATCTGATTAATTAAGACACAATTGATCGAGACAAAATCGTCAAGGATCATGCAGTTGACATTTATTTAAACAATATATATTTTATTTAACACAATATACTGAATGGGATTAGGCAGCAGGCACAGCCTATTTTAGCCCTCTCCGTACATCAAGGTCAAAATGAACAAGTTGAAATATTTAAATGATCAATATTGATAACACAAGACATACTATAGAAAAGATACAAATAACAAAAAGAGCAAGAGAAAAAGAAAATATAAAAAATAACAATATGGTACCGGTTTGAAAGAAAAGATAAAACTAAATGTTTTTTTCATAAATAGCTATAAAAAGCGTTTTGTTGCTGCAGTAAAAATATGTACTGCCTTAAATATTTGAACATTAATATTATGTCCATGGTTAGGACTACCATGCATATAGCATTAATTCAAGTAAAAGTTGCTGATTAGAACTAATTATGATATTTTTTTATGGCTTGAAAAAGAGTAATTCTGCATGATTCATACTTGGGACATTTGAAAAAATAATGATAAACACCTTCAACAGAATTTGCACAATTACCACACATTGCAGTTTCTGTTAAACCATGATTATACACATCTGCCATTAACAAACTTGCATTGTTCCTTAATTGACAATGTATTATATTATATTTACGTGTCCCAAAATTATAAAGTTCATTACTTTTCCTACAAAAATATGAAGTTAATAGACTCTTAAAAGTGGATATACTAGAAGCATTTCTAATGTAATCTGGTAAATCAAGCCATTGTTTGACTGTCGAAGGGAAAAAACTGTCCATATAGGATGTAGTTCTTATTTGAGGAATTTTGAATTGTACATCACTGGTTCTTAGGTTATAAGTGTGAACTGGTGGACGATATGGTTCTAATAATTCATACATATACTTGGGTGAAAAACCATTAATAATTTTAAAAAATAAGATTAATTTATGTATTTTCCTCCTAGTTTGTAAAAGGCCCCACCCTAATTCATCATATAGCCTTGTACCAGAGGAATTGCACCTTAATCCCGTGATTATTCTGGCTGCTTCAACTTTAATATCTTCTAAAAGTTTAGCATCCTTTTCTGAACAGTTATCCCAAACAACATCAGAGTATTCAAGAACAGGTCTAATAAAAGCAATATATATCTTGACAAGAGTTTTGCGATTAACTTTATGTTTAAGCATTCTAAGAATATTTAATCTTTTTGAAGCTTTGTCATGGATAGTATGTATGTGTGATGTCCATAGAGCATCACTCTGCAAACAAAGGCCTTAATGAGTATGAGATTTATCCTGAACAATACTTGGCCCATGTTTTCCAAAATTTACATTAGGATAAACAATATTTTTCCTAGAAAAATCAATATTAACAGTTTTGTCGGCATTGAATTCAACAAGCCATTTTTCGACCACTGAACAATATGCTCTAAATCATTGGTAAGTGAGTTTGTTACATTGGTTATATCATTGTCAATTATAGCATATAAAGAAGTATCATCAGCAAAAAGTCGTATATGATTAACAAGATCATCACAAATATCATTGATATACAATAAAAACAGGAATGGTCCCAAAACAGAGCCTTGGGGGACACCAGCATTTATAGTTTCAGTATTGGAAGTAAATCCATCTATTATAACTTTTTGTTGTCTATCGAACAAATAGTTTTATATCCACCCCAAGACATTACCACATACTAGTATACCATAGTTCTGTAGCTTAACTAAAAGGCCATTATGCCAAACTTTGTCAAATGCCTTAGAGATGTCACAAAAAATAAATCGAATATCTTTTCCTTTATCTAGACTAGAAATAATAGTGTTGTATATTTCAACAAGTTGAAACTGTGCAGCTGACATCGATACAGACATCAATAATACCTGTCAAACAGAAATCAACACAACTCATGTTAAATCCAATTTAATAAGCTAAAGATCGCAACATTTGACTCGATTTTATAAAGTGAATTGTGTAATCAGTTCAACCCGACAAAATCGAACACAACCCGAAAACCATTCGGTACGCGATGAAATAAAATTCCTCGATATGTTCGGTGGAGATTGTTTTTATGGTGGTGCATGTACCCTCATTCATTTAAAGTAGCAGCTCTGTTACAACGCACTTTGAAAAATTACGCACTTTGAAAATTTTTTTCAAAGTGCGTTAATTTTTGGACCAAGTCAACGCACTTTGAAAAAAAAATATTTTTTTTCAAAGTGCGTTGATATCGTCGATATTAACGCACTTTGAAAAAAAAATTGTTCAGGGTTTAGTCGAAATAATATTTAATTTCAGATACAATAAGTAATTGTTTTAACCTTGTGTAGCTTAATGGGATATACTTTAGAAAGAACCCACTGCATTCTCAGCTAACTTGACTAACAGTTTTTAGATTAGAATTTTTTTCCTTTTTTCATAAGCTTACGCGTTCGACAATTTACATAAAGAACAACTTGGGAGATCTGAATTATCCAAATATGACATAAACTGCATCGCTTAGCAACTGCATTTTCCTTTTTTGTGTATGCAGCAAACTTACTAATTATCTGGTACATTGTGCTGTGCCAGAAACGAAAATTATTTAATTTATTTATTGATAATGGAGATAATGTATAACATATTTCAACTGTCTTCAATTGCATGTGCTTATAAACAAACATGATTTAAAAAAGGATACGTTTGTTATGGTTATCAAAAACAACATTATCTTTTAGAGGATCAGTTTTTAAGTTTATAATAATTTAATGTTTGTCAATGTACATGGAGTTTTTTTTAAATGAAGTGATTTATTTAATTAGATTTTGAAAAGAGGGTTTATGTTGAAACGCTTATAGATTCTTTGACATGCCATTGGAGAAATAATTGTTTGACCAGCTCGCTTTTTTTTTCAATATCACTGTATTTAATTTACAACAAAGCGTATTCCTTTTTTTGATTTTATACATTTACTCTAAGTTGCTGAATATCAAACACGTTTTGGAAGGAAAAAAAGGGGTAGGGGACCTTCCTGTACGTAATCAATGAAATGAAGCACTGGTAATTGACCTGTATCTTTGGCTAACCCCCACTCCCACCCCTATCCCCGATTTTTAAGACGGTAAATTAGATTCAATAGTGTAACAAATCATCATACTATCAACAAATTAAGAATTTAATTTCACAATTTGTGATTTATACATATTTTTTTTCAAAGTGCGTTAAGTGTCTCGATACTAAAAAATGTTGATGTACCTTCATAACGCACTTTGAAAAAATTTTTCAAAGTGGGTTAACTTGGTCCAAAATTTAACGCACTTTGAAAAAAATTTTCAAAGTGCGTTGATTTTGTCCAAAATTTAACGCACTTTGAAAAAAATTTTCAAAGTGCGTAATTTTTTCAAAGTGCGTTGCCACACAGCTCGTGGCAAAGCGCCACAATAACTGTGAACATCTTCAACACAATCACGGTGGCTTTTAATTATAGTTAGTTTTGTTTTAATTATTTACCACATTGCTGTTTCATCCATGACAAGGATTATTGGTTCACATTGTTGCAACTTAATATTCTCCACACCTTATAACCAAAGTACAGTGGAATTCCTGACATTGTATCAGCGCCATTTTGAGTTCTTTTATTTAGTTCCGATGTAGTGTTCGCATATTTGACAATTGTAAACTTGTGAGTCTCTATTTCAAAATGATGGTAACGATAATCGACATGATTGGATTGTGTTCGATTAAAATATTAAAATTAATTAAAATATAAGTGGAGTGGAATCAAGGGTAGCAGGACAGTTTAAGAGTTGGAAAACAGAAGACTAGTAGCTATATATAGGAAAGTTCCGTAAAAACTTCAAGTACATGCAGTTTACGAAGTAGGATATCATCAGTTGATGATTGATTAACTCGCATAGCTAAGGAATAGTTTTGGTTAATGATTGGTTACGTTTGGGCTGACGAGTAGCATTTGGGGTAAGGGGGGCTAAATGATACGCAGAGTTGACAAATATGATAATTGATAAGAAGCTGATATAACAGTTTGTCATATATAGGCAGTTTACTGAAAGTTAGAATGCTAGTTGTTGACGGGTAGCTTATTTGCCAGAAGGTTTGGCGCCTGGACGTTTCTAGACCCAGGAGGGATTGAGGGAATTTTTTTTTCAAACTTAAAGTGTAACTAATTAAAAATTGGTAAAAACTAAAAATCTCCTTATAAAAAAAGTTGTATTGCAATGAGGCGGGAGGCAATTCCAAACAAACAATAATTTTAGTTTGGCATAAGAAATTGACAATTCCTTCAAATTAAAAGAAATATGCCCATTTTTTAAATTCATTTTTGTCGTAATTTTTAAATATCCTTAAGTGCAGTCATCCTTTTATATTATATTTTTCTAAATTCACCAATAAGATATTTAAGGGAAATTCTGGTATGAAAACATTTAACTTGAAGATGATCATATCCAGTGTATATACATCCATGCGTCAACATCGACGCGATTGCTGAGATTTCCTTTACGAAAATGTTAAGGAGCCAATTGGAATGGGGCATGAATTATTGATTTTGCAAATTGGCCCGTCAAGCGTATGTGAGACTGGTGATTTCCGACGGTGCTCTAGTATGCTTTGGAAAAGCTAGTTCGTAATAAACTGGTAGAAAAAGATTGGCTGTATGTACAAGTAAATCAGTATGGTAAACGTACTAGTACAAATATCATTTTATGGGCAAATTGAGGCCCTTATTGTATATACTGTTAATTTTTCCAAGTTTAGTTCAGAATGACAGTTCATACATTATATGTAATGGCGTACGTATACAATATATGTGAATGTGCATAAAAGCTGTTAGTATATACAGATTTGTTACCATCTTGTATCATTTGTAGTAAACGAGTGTAGTTGACAAATTCATTCTCAGGAATTTTACGTCCATCGATATTGTTTGAACAAATTTAACCTTTACATCTGTATACCTCATCTAGTTTTTGTTTGTACCTGAATTATAAACGTGTATACTGTAGTCAGATACCCCCATCCACGTGTTAGGGATTTATGGTGGTGATTATATAGGTTTTTTTAAAGATTTGATTTTTTATGTTACAGAATATCAATTTATTTTACACAAGACATGTATTATCGATTGAAATAAATGTCCTTGTGTTGAAATGATAAAGTGTGCTGAACTATGTGCATATGTGCAAAGACAAGTGAAATAATTTGTGAATATGTCAATTAAATTTTAAACAAACACTAATTGTAACATTAATAATTTAATTCTCAGACAGTGGTTTACACACACATGCTGTACATGTACTTCTGTTTTGTTACATTTATGTTTGTAACGTTTTTCAATCAGTCACATTATAGCTTTAGTCATGAGTATAACCCACCTAGTACTTCACAATGTTAATTGAGAGAGAGAGAGAGAGAGAGAGAGAGAGAGAGAGAGAGAGAGAGAGAGAGAGAGAGAGAGAGAGAGAGAGAGAGAGAGAGAGAGAGAGAGAGATTCTTTTAGATAAATAGTTGTTTTAGATTTCATGTATGAATTTAATAATTAAAATTGTAAAGGAATTTAGTGTTGTGGTTTTTTTTTTAATAAAAATAAATTACATACTGTTTAATTACTGAATTGTATTAATTGTTCAATGTGAATGCGTTTGTAGACGGTATAGTAGGAGACCACTAAATTGTTTTAAAATGCATTCTTTAAGAAGCACTACATCTATATAATTTTAACATTTAACACAGAATGATTGATTTCCTTATAGGCTTATAGTATAATAATGTGATCCTCGGACCGAATTTTAAGCCCTATATAAATGGTTCCATATAGTTCTACAATGGAAAATGTAGGTAAAATCAGGGACATATACATGCAATCTGATTAAAATCATATCTTTCATCCACTCCGACAAACTCGATATCGACATCGAATTTATCGGAGCGATCAAAGATGATTTTAATCAGATTGATATACATGCAACTAGATGCAACACGTAACTAGAATTTTCATAGTTTTCAATATCAAGGAAAAACTGTTTCTTTCAAATTGTATTAAATGGATACCTTTTCTAGATGTATAAGTGAAATCTATAAGCCTTTAAAATTAAGATACAGCATAGTTTTAAATAGAAAATAAATGAAAAAATAAATCAGATACGACTTTTCATTACTTGGTTATGTATCACTTACAACCTTTCAGTTTTTATTATAATTATTTTAAGAGTTTTATTTTATCTTGTCATAATACCCACTGCATTTTAACGACATATACACCCCTGCGAATGTGTTCGGAATGGTTTCTTTATCGTTGCTACATGTAAGTATGTAATAAATCCAGAGGTTCTCGAATGAATGTTCACGAGACTTCCCCGAGATTTGTTCAGTTCCTGTGAAATTTCGAACGGAAGTATAGGTGTTCGGATAATATTCTCAAAATACGTATAAGTATTGGTCGATTTTCATATCATATCCTACTTTTATTTATGTTAAAACATGAAAATCTATTAAGATATATGTCTTATTTCATCATAAAGCGGTAATTTACGAAACGATGATATTCAGATGATATTCTGATAAAAGAGTTATCGTTCGTGTTTAACCACTCTTTACGTGGTTGAAAATGTAAACATTGGGTTGCTTGATAAATCATAGCCATGTTTTATGCTTTTGGTGTGCAAAAAAGAATGGGTGTCTGTTTTGTATAAAAACTTAGTATATCGAGCAACATATTCAAGTAACATTCTGCATAAAATAGTATAGTCTGTTTCATTATTGATGCTATTACAATAAAAAATAGGTCAGGCGCGGATCGAAAATTAATCCTTAGGGGTTCGCTACTAAGCATGTTAACTGTTGCAACAGCAGAACAAAACCTATACTTTCTATTGTCACATTTATTTCTTGAACTCATTTTATCCACTAATTAATGAAGGTAAAGTTTATAATCAATAAACGTCTAGATTTTATTTTTGATTACAAGTACCTAGATTCTAGGTAATAGACTATAAACACGAGGCACGAATTTTACTCCGAAACTGAAAGGGTCAAATAAAACCACGTGGTCTAAATTTAAATGACAATAACATTCGCAGGTGTGTTATACATGTAGCTTAATTAAATGCCTCTGTAGATGATGCTATTTTTTTAGTGTCCTATTTTCATATGCATCGCAAATTGTTCAATCATTTCTTGGGACAATAAAATCCAATATTGTATTAATTAAGTGCAAAAGACATGATCGTATACCTAGCTGCAAGTCTGTAGCTTCTGGTCTGAAAAAATTCGGATGGTCGTCCATGCAATTTTTTTTCAGACTTGCAGCTATCGTATAGCCAATATTTCACGGGTTCTTTTTCATCCAACAAGCATTTTACTGGTATAACTCATACTGACATTTTTCTGATTGAGCTGAAGTGTTTTTCTAGATATTTTTGCTTGTAGCTTTCTTACAATAATCAGAATGAACTGTACGGAAGGATTCAATGTGCATTATGTCTTCGATCCCTTAAGAGTCTTTGATTTCCAGATTTTTTCCCTCTTTTGTCCACACATTGCACTCTATTACTACTGCTTAACGTATAGGACACCATTTCCCTCCTATATTGAGGGTGTATTATATGAAAAATGCTTTGCATATCCGTTTCATTTCATCATTATTTTAAATAAAATATTGACAGGTGTATTTCCTTCTTAATCTTACTGTTGTGCGTTTGTTTCCTTTTTTATATTGCTCGATGAAATCTCTTTGCCCACCATAGCCAAAACTCCCATACTGTCTTAATATTTTCTGTTGATCATTTTCTTCTGCAAACTTTTCTGTTTAACTTTCTCCCCCTTGCAGGAAGTATATTCATCCCCTGCATTTCTTTTTCTTATATTTTGTTTCCACAATCCAGGATTTTCAGTGGACGTCGAAATCTAGTTGCCTCCTCTAACTCATTTCCTGATTCAGATATATTGTTAGTTTTATTTTCGGTACCAGATCCTGTCTCAGCCAAGTTGTCTTCTAACACCTATCATGGAGCCCCCCCCCCCCCCACACACACACACTCACACAATTGTCACAGCAAAGAATTTTCTTTAATTTACATATAAAACAGTGAATCATTAAGGAGTAACTGTTGGCCTCCACGTTTTTGGGGACCCGTGAAAAATAAAGTGAAAATAAGATAATGATCAGTGAAATTGAAGTTATAGGTATGCAACCCTCCACTCCATCCTCCACGGATTAGGATTTTCATGATTTTGGAAATTTACTTTTCAGCTCACCTGAGCTGAAAGCTCAAGTGAACTATTCTGATAACATTTTGTCTGTCGTCCGTCCGTCTGTCTGTCTGTCTGTCCGTAAACTTTTCTCCACATTTTCAACATCTTCTCAAGAACCACTGGGCCAATTTCAACCAAACATAGCACAAAGCACCCTTAGGCTAGGAGGATTCAAAGTTGTGAAAATTAAGGACCACGCCCCTTTACAAGGGGAGATAATCAGGAATTATTGAAAATTTTCGATTTTTTTTTCAAAAAATCTTCTTCTCATGCAAGAACCATAAAGTCAGGAAAGCTGAAACTTGTGTGAATGCATCCTCAGGTAGTATATAATCAAAGTTGTGAAAATCATGACCCCCGGGGGTAGGGTGAGGTCACAATGGGGGTCGAATTTTCACATAGGATTATATAGAGTAAATCTTTAAAACCTTCTTCTCAAGAACCATTTGGCCAGGAAAGCTGAAACTTATGTGGAAGCATCCTCAGGTAGTGTAGATTTAAAGTTGTGAAAATCATGACCCCGGGGATAGGGTGGGGCCACAATGGGGGTCGAAATTTCACACAGGAATATATAGAGTAAATCTTTAAAAATCTTCTTCACAGAAACCATTTGGCCAGGAAAGCTGAAACTAATATGTGGAAGCATCATTAGGTAGTGCAGATTATAGGTTGTGAAATCATGACCCTCGGAGATAGGGTGGGGCCATAATGGGAGGGGGTTCGACTTTTTACATAGGAATATACAGAGTAAATCTTTAAAAATCTTCTCAGAAAGGGGGGGACAAATCTTTACATAGGAATATAAAGAGAAATATCCTTAAATCTTTTTCTAAATAAAACATTCGCCTGGAAAAGCTGTAACTTGTAAAAGCAACTTCAGATAGTGTAGATTTAAATTTGTTTAAATCAAAATCTTTATAGGAGTAGGGTTGGGCCACATTGTGGATCCAGTTGTACAAAGGAAAACATTTTAATTATTCATAAAACTTCAAATGTTATTATATATATTATGCTTTTACTTATATTCAAGCATTTTTACATATTGCTGATTCTTTATTAAAACTGTTTAAACTTTGGTCCCTGGACAAGGGGTTCAGAGCACTATGATGTAGGTTTATATCCTGTATATAAACAATTGTTTTAATAGGGTTTTTTTTAGAACTGCAATGCTGAATGTGATATGACTATAAAATCATCAGGTTAGAAAGGGGACATGATTAAAAATATAAGAATATCCAGGGGGAAACTTTTTTTTTTTTTAAACAGGATCTACATGTATCATACCACATTGTCCAGATATTTTGTATAATGACTCCAAGAAGCTGATTTTATCATGCCTATTGTTGTCGATGTGGCCCATTGGCCTCTTGTTTATGCTTGTCAAGATTTTTTAGATGAGTCTGCCTCCACACACTTTCAAAAACGATGGTACGTGCCTAGATGTTCCCGTATTAAATATTGTCTTTGTTTAAAACTATTTCCTTTGTTTCAAAAGATCTATCTGGTTGATGTCATTTAACAAGAAGAATACCCAAAATGACAAGTATAGCAGATCTAAAAATTGTAAATATAAGGGTGTACATCTCTTTCATGTATAGCTATATGTGATTTTTGATAGCTTACTTGTTGTGAAATTAATCTTTCTCGACAGTAAGTAAAGTTTCTTTCCGTGATAAACAAAATTCACAAGCCTTATCTGAAATGCATGTACTTGAAATTTGAAAGGTCGAAAGTGATTTTTATGCAATGTACGGTTGGTATTGGTGTTAATATTAAAGTTAAATGAATAGATACTTTTCTTCGGAATTTTTACCCACCATTCATCACATTTATCATTTTTTCGCAATTAAGCTGTAGCAACTCTGTAAACTTTTTGTATGCATCAGTTATGAGTCATAAAAAGTGGTAAGTGTCACAAACGATGTTTTTAGAAATTATTTGCATGTATATAAAATGTTTTATGTGACACTTACAACCTTTCATATCTTGTCACTTCAGATACGACCAAATAACTTTCCTTTGTTACCATGGAAATTCTTGGAATACATTGACGATTTTTCAGGTCACATGAAAATAATTGTTTATTAAAAAGTCGTATCTAACACTTACGACCTTTTAATTCTACAACGTCGATATGCCCTTGTAAAATAAATCAAGGATAACAACGAGAACAATATACTTTCTTATCAACAACTTATTGTTATAGTTTTGTTATTTAGAAGGATATATATAATGTAATATCATAATTTGCAAACTTTCCCGAATATGAAAAAGTTGGTTCAGTCGAATAATTCAATGGACGAGTTAATGTGAACAGGAAAAAAAATGTCAAAACAGAGTTCCACGTGCCAATGTTTATTTCAGAAAACATGTCAACCTCTTCAAATATGTACGGATGTCAATAATGTATTTCATGAGGTAAGAGTTTAGAACTTGTTCCTTGATAAAATTCAATAAATCGCAGATGTTACTTTTGATTTAATTGATACACAATTGTAGCGTTTTTTTGTTTCATATATTACTGTTTTATAAATAATTACTCTTTGAGGAAATTTGTTGTATAATTGAGCCCTATTAATAGGAGCCCTAATCTTGGTGCCCTAATACTGGTGCCCTAATTATAGTGCCCTGATGGTGCAGCAGGCCCTAATACTGGAGCCTGCGGCCCTAACAGGTGCCCTAATGGTGTAAGCAGGCCCTAATACTGGAGCCTGCTGCCCTAATGCCCTAATGGTGTAGCCGGCCTCGGTACCGGAGCCTGCTGTCCTAATGCCCTAAGATCGTTAGGTCTCAGGGCAAAGTATATAAGGGGAGAAAGAGAATGTGAGAGGAGAGCCGAAAACCGAGAGCTGAGAGGAGAGCCAGGAGGGAGCCAGAAGCGAGAGAGCAGAGCTGTTTGACATTGGATGTACATTTATTACTTGTTCGTTTTAATACACTTGATTCCAAAGAAACTTGTGTTCGTCTTCAATAGATTTATTAAGATCTACTGGTTCTTAAAATATGACACAGAACCCACAAAAGTTTGTGACGCTGGACAAAGGAGATCCTTAAGCATTGACTCTGGGAGCCCTTAAGAGAAAAACGTCACACAATGTTAAATACATGATGGCGTATACGTTAGCTGCAGGTCTGTAGCTCCCGGTCAGAAAATATTCGGATGAACGACCTGGGAGCTACAGTGCCACCCTTTGAAAAAATTGTGTACACTTACGTGCCAAAAGAATGTCAACTTTTCTTTTTTTCCCCATTATATTTCATTGAAAACAAGGCTTATATTTAAAAGGGTTTTTGTTGTTATTTTGTGTCAGATTTTGAAGAAATTTTAATTGATTAAAGTAGACATACCGGTAATTTGCTCTTTTTGACATACATTGAATTACTAGTAGTTTTAAGTTCATTTGTAAAAATTGATATTTCAAACACAACACAAAGATATTTTTTAAGTGCTCCACTATCAGGTCCAGCACAATCTCTTATTTAGCTATAAAGCTTGAAAAAGCTATATAGCTTTAAAAAGCTATTCAGAATAGCTTGATAAAGCTACTTATATGCAGTTTTTCACTAAAATGTTATAATTATCAGAAATATACAAAAAATTGCATGTTAATAACCGCTCATGGACCATGGACCATTAAAAAAGCAACCATAATTAAATTTACTTTCAACACTGAGCATGTACTGCTTTTGAACACTTTTAAAGCAAAAAAATTTCGGTAACTGTCCACCACCCTGTGTGCACTCACAGAGGCATGAATAAGTATGATTTCTTTACATTGTGCTGAATTATTACCTATCAAATATCTTATTTACCAACACTGACCTTCTTTATATTTCTTTAAAGAAGTAACTGTGAAGTCATGAATCAATTGCCTCAAAACTTTTAGAACTTTGAATGCAAAGTCTCTAAAAGAGACAAATTGATGAGTAATCTTTACATGCATTGTTTACAGAACAGTTCAAAGCTGAAAAATATCACTGCACTAAAGTGCAATTTTGTTTACATGCTGAAAAAAAACACATATTTATGAAAATTGTATGACAAAATAGCTAAATCAAACTATTTTATTTTATTAAGCTTTTTCAAGCTATATAGCTAAATCAGGAGATTGTGCAGCTGGACCTGACTATATATTTTTTGCAATATGCGAGCCAAAAAATGTTACTTTGGATTGTGAATATCAAATCTCAAGAACTAAAGGTTGGAAAAATATTTAAATATGATGCCCAAAAAAGCTAGAAAAATTATTAATTTATCAATCCAAGTCTTTTCAAAATCGGTTAAGGGGTTATTTTTTAACGATTCCTTGAAAAATGTTGGTTTTCAATTAAATATATAGAGAAAAGAAAAAAATTGACATACTTTTGGCACTTGGGTGTATTTATTGCACTGAAAAACGTGCGCTAGTTTTGGATTCATTAACCTTTTATATTCGCAAATTCTGTGAAAAGGTCAATTAGTGCCATTAAATTATTCATGCAATTTACTACTGATATTGTCTCTTTACTTGCCTTGGATAGTCTTTTAAACACAATCACCAGCCCCGTTAATTGTGGTGCAGTTTGTTTACATGTTAAAATGGCGACTCTCAATCTCGATGTAAATTTAACGTACTTGATTTTCTGAGGTTGGTAGCGTGTTTCCGAGAAAGTCTGAGGCAAGTAAAGAGACAATATCAGTAGTAAATTGAATGAAGAATTTAATGGAACATGTACTAATTGTTTTCACAGAATTTGCATATAAATAAGGTTAATCAGTCCAAAACTAGCGCACGCTTTTCTGCGCAATAAATATACAATATTTTCAATGGGCGGCACTAGCTCCCAGGTTGTCCATCCAAATTTTTTCAGACCGGGATCTCCAGACCTGCAGCTATGTACCGGTATACGTAAATTATTTATATCTTCCCCCCCCCCCCCCACAAGATAATATCAGGGATGTAACTGATATTGTATTCATAATCACACAGGTACTTATATATATCAATAAGTATGATCCTCTTAAAACTGTATTTACACTTACTTCTTCAACAAATGTAGGAAACAACAAATGTAGGAAACGGCACGTTATATATCTAATTATCTTGCATATCACTTCTTAGACTGACCAGTTATTTAAAGGAAATTCTGTATTACAGAGGAAACCTGTTATTTTGAGGGGACAAGATATTGGGAATGTCACAGAGACATGGAGTTCTGTGGAATACCTAGCAGAGAAGGGTGGCACCAAACCTGTCAAAATCCACGTGTCTCCTATACCTCAGATGGACTTTATCAACAAAAACTTTGCATACAAGTAAACCAGCAGGGTTTTTTTTTTTTTAAAATACATTGTACTTCATTAATTTTATATTTCGTTAGATCAGTGCTTGTTATACCTAATATATGTGATAATTTTTGCATGGCAAGTTGATTCATGTAATGTAAGACCTATTCTGTAGACGTAAAAAAAAAAATAATCATAATTATAAAGTCATAAATTCACTACTTCCATATTTCTCCTTTGTTACTTTTACTGTTTATTTCATGTACAAAAAGAGTAATTTTATCCTAGTATTATCCTAGGATATGCTACAGTAATAATTATTATTTGGAAAATATTGGATTTTTAGGAGGTAAATGTAGAAATTGTAACAACTGAAGAAATTTATTATGCATTATAATGGGATGATTGATAAAAATGTGGATATAGAATATATTTTCTTACTGTTCACTAGATCACTACCATTCAATGAATTTGTGAGAAGAGCAGCAGAGGAGATCCACAAAGAATTCTTCATATCAGCGGTAAATATATGTAGCGGTACTAAACGATGTTAATGACAATTCTTGAAATGCATAAAACTCTAAGATAATAAACATGAACACACACATGTGTTGTGGTCAGTTTCAAACTATAAGATTCGAATCTAAATCCAGATGTGCTTTTTAATAAAATAAAACTTTTGTGGATAATTTTTTCCAGACTGTTAATTTGTAAATTTGTTAAGCTGCTGAATCTTTTTTGTAGGAAGAGAAATATTACCTGCGAGCCTTAGGTGATGATGTCAGAAAGGACATAGCTGACATAAAAGTACAGTTTCCAGAACTGGCATCAGACCTGATTATTCCAGATCTTTTCCCAAAGGACAGGTTCTTCTCCAGTGTGTTCCGAATAGCATCCAAAGGGCTACAACTCTGGACACATTATGATGTAAGAGAATGCAGATTGTGATAATCATTGCTTTTAGTTGAATTTGACAATTTTTACTCTTTATGACCAGATGTAGATGTTGTGAAGTCCTGAAAAAATGTAGATATTGATAATATCCTTTTGAATTGTGATTACATCTTTAGCATTATCATACAGAACAAAAAAAAATACTTAAAGACATTCCAACTGATTTAATAGAAAAAATTTTAAGTCTAATTGAAATGACATTTTAGAGATTGGTTTCATTGATATTCCTGGGCATCTGTTTTTATGGATTTAGTAAAGTTCAGTTGAGGATAGGTATATTCATGGACAACATTCTAACAAATGCTACATATTCCTCAATAAACATTTGATTTTTGTGGATCTACAAAATCCATGAAAATTGGTGTTTGATTAATATGGATGAAACCACAATATTATACAATTATAACCTTTTGATGAGGTCAATACATGGTTTTATATATAGACATGATGAGAGTATATCGATCGAGGACGAAGTCAGGTCTATAAAACCATGTATTGACCGATATCAAAAGGCTATTATATAATTGTTTAAGCATTGAATCATTATTTTTTGAAAGATATAGTCTCATAACTGCAGCGGTGTGTGCATACAAATTGAGTAACGTGCGATAGCGCATTATGAAAATTTGTATGCACACACCGCTGCAGTTATGAGACCTTATCTTTCAAATAATAAGGATTTAATGCTTACATTTACATTTTTCTAAATTCTTGCCTTGTCTGCAAATGTGATTTATACGTAAAAATTTCTTTTTTTATCCTAAGGGTAAGTTCAAATTAATGACTTTGATAACTTTGATTCTCGCTTGTGACATTGCATTTTACAGCGTTCAACATTTGTGACGTCATAATAAAACTCGTCATTTAAACCTTTGAGTACCCTGTGTGTGTTACGGTTTTATAACTGCAGTATCTTTCCACACACTTTACATGCAAAAAATTATTTGGAATGTAAATATTTTATTATAATACATTTATATCAAAAAACTAATTCTCTTCACACTCTTCAAGTGTATAAGTTAAAAAAATTTGTTCATAATGTATAGGTGTGGATTTCGCTATTATGATGTCACAATGTCGCACGTGCTAAAACCAGTATTTTGTCATGAAAATCTATTTTTAATATAGTGAGATCTATAATTTTTATATTTTTAGTACAGTACAGTCTATAACAGAATTTATAGCATGGTCATGTGACAGCAATTGACCAATCATGTGCTTTGGAAAAATATGATATTATAATAATGTCCATTAATTTTAGAAGTGCTCACAACTGAGTATAAAAGGATCATGCTAATGTATGTCTGTTCCAGGTGATGGATAACATGTACGTCTGTTCCAGGTGATGGATAACATCCTGATCCAGATCAGTGGCAGGAAGAGAGTGGTGTTGTTTGATCCGGCTGATGCTCACAACCTGTACCTGAATGGTAACTCATCTCTCTATCACAGTGTCTTTGACATTGTCTTGCCTAAATGGTGAAACTTTGTACTGGTTCATCTACCTTAATATCAGTACATGTACAGCAATATCAGACTTTGTTCTAGTGCATTATTTTTAGATGCGCAGTAACTTTC
Source organism: Magallana ariakensis (assembly GCA_020458035.1). Lineage (NCBI taxonomy): Eukaryota > Metazoa > Mollusca > Bivalvia > Ostreida > Ostreidae > Magallana > Magallana ariakensis. Next base: position 15,562,390 of record CM035813.1, on the reverse strand, counting down.
ATTATTTTGACATGCACGGAAAAATTGATTGACCTTATTGCACATTTATAGTTAAATTTCTTTTTCACAGGTGATAAATCAGAAGTTCTAGACATAGATAATCCTGACCCTGAAAAATTCCCTAAGTTTAATGCAGCCACAAGATACGAGGGGGAACTAGAACCAGGGGATATTCTATTTATTCCAGGTAAACTGTAATTTACAGTACTTGCAAAGGTAGTATGGTGTAAATAATATATATTGAAGCTAAGGCCATCCTTAAAAAAATGTTTGTTTGAAATTGCCGTCTGGAGGTTTCTAGACCCAGGTGGGAGGGAGGGAAATTTTTTTTGTTTTTAAAATCTGAAGTTTAAATAATTAAAAATTGGTGCAAAATAAAAATCTCTACCAAAAAAAAAAGGTTTTTATTTTTTGCTAATAAAATTTTATCAGCGGGGGGTATTTCAATGAGGCGGGAGACAATTCCAAACAAACAATAATTTTATTTTGGCCTAATTGTGGAATTTTTGGTATATGTTATACATGTACCACTCAGTTACAAGATATTGTAGAAAAAATATATTTGTTTCCATTTCACATGCTTGTTATTGGTACTTTGATTAACAAAGGAATTGTTATCATGGTGTGCTCAAGTTTGCAAAGACTTAAACTGAAAAATATTTACTTGTTTTTTTGCATGAAAAGGTAGAGATCTAAATTTGCAAGGATTTTTTTAATATTATATTTATAAATTAAAGTTCAAATTTTATAAAAAGATGAAATATTTATGTACAAATGTCAACTAAAAATTCCATGTTTAAGTGGCAATAGAAACAAGAAATATTGCAGATAGAATCTTTAAGTATATAGACATATTTTTCAGCTCTGTGGTTCCATAATGTGGTGTCTCTGGACTTCGGCGTGGCAGTAAATGTGTTTTGGAAACACCTTGAGGACAGTATGTATGATAATAAGGACATTTACGGTAACAAGGACCTTCAGCCTGCAGTGAGAGCCATGCAGATAGCGGACCGGGCCATAAAGGCCCTGGAGGAACTACCCCCTGTGTATAGAGACTTTTACGCCAGAAGACTGGTGTCCAAAATAGAGGGCAAATGTTACAATAAAACTCATGTCACGTAGCCATTGGCAGTTAATTTTATTGATTTACACATATATGGGGCAAAAATAATTCGTCTACTTTCATTCCTCCAACATGAGAACACAGTGAGACAATCCAGCCTTTTTTCCAAATCTTTATTAACTTGTACATTAAAAAATCTCTGGATAAGTCTATCCAGTTCACTACAAATAATCAAAAGAATTAACCCCACTTTAAAGCACATGCAAACACTATTAACCAGTGAAGCAAAAAACATTAAATAACCACAGCAATTCTGTACTCAAAATGGCATTTTCGTTTTTGCTGTTTATAGCATATTAAAGCTTTTAACACAAACAATATTCAATATTGGTGTGCATGTACAAATATTATAATTTATCGACTATGCGTCCGTAATCAGAGAAAAATACTTTGTACTTTCCTGTATGTTCTCGACCAAACCATGTCATCAATGCAGAAGATAAAATAAAGAATGTGTTGAAAAATCAATAAACAATGCAAACAAATGGCCCTGCCAGACACTATAGTAATAATACAATATTTGGTCATTACACGTATTGCAAAACAAAATAAGAATATAAATTTGAAACTCTTTTCTCCAAACAATCAATCCTCCTTCCCCTCTCTTTTCTAAAACAAATATCTTTTTACACAAAAGTTCAGATTCCAGTATTCATCAAATAAACACAAGTAAACATTAAGAACATAAGTTATTTGTTCCTCTTTCTACCCTGAACGCTGAATGAGATATGAATGTCCTGACGTAAAACCAGCACATTGCATGAACTGGTAATAGCATCATGGTAAAAAAGATTCCTGTTATAATACATGTTCAAAGAGATATATGTGTTTCCTTCAATGTTAAAAAGTTTTAAATTGTTAATAAAAGTGCTACTAGTACATTATCTGTAAAGAATGTTGGTACTTAACAATATTAAAATACTAGCTCAAATACTGTATTTTTCAATACATAAAAATAAGCCAACAGCTCAAAAACAGTGACATTAAATGGTCTTTTAATCCAGTAATGATGAGGGAATTGCAAACACTGAGGAAATCAGTGCACAAAAAAGTCTGACATCTTAAAATCACAAGACAAATTACAAAAATAAAACCCAAATGGTCCCGTAAGTGCTTGCTCCTAGTAAAATACTTTCCAAGGGCAAGATAAGTCTACTACAAAACAAAATCAGTCAATTCAGTAGCACTGCCTGTTCCTATGTGACCACAAATAATCACAGAAGGTCATTTTGTGAATGTCAAGGTCATGGACCCCCAGGGGTTCTGTCCTGTAACCAGTAAGAGATCCTCCTCCTCCTCCTCAGGCTTCTGTGGGAAGTGTGTTAAACAAGGTCTGTACCGGGAAGTGTAGCATTTCTACCAGAAAGCAATAGGACGGGTCTGAAAAAGAGATGTATTAAATACACAACTGAGAACTTGCTATAATTAAGGAATGTTTTTAATTTTTGCCAAGATTATCCGATATAACCTGGTTTGAGGCATCTTCGCTAGCCAAGGGTTTCTGATCCGCACCGCTTCTCACGAACCCTTGGCATATCGTGCTATCAAAAGCCGGGTTTTTTTTTCTGGATTTTGATTGGGGTTTACTGAAACGGTTCGACCAATCAAAAAAGGCATAACATATCTGATTTAATCGACAATGTTTTCCTACTGTTTATTCACGAGTGTCTTTAATTAAAAATAGCTCAAACCCTTATTTTTCTAGTCTTTCTGTTTTAGCCTGTATGATGCATGTATCATTAAACTTTGCAATAACAAGTACACCAGGTTGTGTATCAACAGAGGCATGCACTATTTACCGCTCCCAGTCTTACACAGCTGTTACACCTTTCAAATGAATCTATATGTAACATTTCACATTATTCCTATTTATTGAATACACTAGGTAATAAAATGTTCTTTCAACTTGTCAATATTATTGTCTATAGAGGCTGTCATTTCTGCACCAGCAGGTTCGTTAAACTACGGCATGCATCTTTCATTATTTGGCTGATTTAAAAATAGGATAGATCATGTGATGAAAAAAAATCCCGACTTTTGATAGCACGATATGCCGAGGGTTCATGAGAAGCGGTGCGGATCAGAAACCCTTGGCTTGCGAAGATGGGTTTGAGGCAGTGCACGCTTTTTTATAATCCGCGATTATCCGATATAACCTGGTTTGAGGCAGTGCACGCTTTTTTATAATCCGCGAAGCAGTGCACGCTTTTTTATAATCCCCAAAGCGGATTATAAAAAAGCGTGCACTGCCTCAAACCAGGTTATATCGGATAATCTTCTCGGTTTATAAAAAAGCGTACACTGCCTCAAACCAGGTTATACCAGATAATGTGGGCAAAAATTAAAAACATTCCTTATAATTTAATTAAAAGATTAAAAATTCAGTTATTAAAGATAAAAATAATTCATTTTTGCATAAAATTTGAATTTACATAAAAACTGTAACATGCACATGAATATGGGGTTGTCAAGAGGTCGTGGCTACATAGCTAACCAGGTAATACAAAATAAATAAATTTTTTCTGTGTGTTCAGCCAATCAAAATGCATGTTACAAATAAAATTAAATTATATGCACATAAATACACATATAATGTACCCTATATTGTGTATGCAACAATCATCACTGGGCTCAAAGAACTGTACATATGTATTCCTATCGAGTTGTCATAATTTTAACAATTATTGTAATTGCATCTCATTGCATGGGGTAAAATGGACCTACCATCATCTGGGTTAATAATGTTGTGACGTATAAGAAAGTCCAGTACAATGGCTGCACTGTTTGGCTTGAATGAATCAAGGACAATCATTTCTTGCAGCTGAAAAGAAATATTTTAGTGACACTAATGGTAACATAAAACTGTAGCATTCAAAACTTATTGATTGAACTTTTATTTATTTTAACATTTTTATATACTGGTACTTTCACATTGATTTTCAAATTGTGGGAAATTTCGACATTTTGATATTAGCTGAAAACAATAATGTAATATTAATCTAACCTGGGTCACTGGGTACAGTTTGAACTCTTGAACTTCTCCATCAGCATTGACTGGTTCAAAGTCCTCAGGGAGCTTTAGGTCGAATATAAACTCCACCTCAGGGTGAACACCCCTTTCGTCTTCATGAACATAGCTGTCAAATACAGGAATCTCAATAAACAAAACTGGTAGGCTTGATATATTAAAATAACATTCCTTTATTACACATCACTCAGTTGACTTGGAATTCTTGATTTACACTAGCTCTTGGACTTGCACACTGATTTCTATGATGAGAAAATTTACCTTAACAATTAAGGTTTTTAGCTCACCTGAACCGAAGGTTCAAGTGAGCTTTTCTGATCACCCGTTGTCCGTCGTCCGTCCGTCCGTCTGTCCGTCTGTAAACTTTTCACATTTTTGACTTCTTCTCTAAAACCACTGGGCCAAATTTAACCAAATTTGGTACAAAGCATCCTTATGGAAAGGGGATTTTAAATTGTTAAAATAAAGGGGACAGCCCTTTTTAAAAGGGAGATAATTGCGAAACAGTAAGTATAGGGTGTGTGGCTTTAAAAATCTTCTTCTTAAGAACCACTGCACCAGAAATGCCAATATTTACACAAAAGCTTGTATATATAGTGAAGATTCTAAATTGTAAAAATCGTGACCCTCGGACCAAAACTGGGGCTCTAGGCGGGGTTCAAAGTTTAACATACAAATATACATAGAAAATTGTTTACAAGATTTACAAGATTTTTGTTCCATTTATTCAACAAAATTGTGCACCAAAAAACCCAACTGTGTCTCCCTGATTATTGACAACTCATGGCATAAGTATATAAGTTTGTTTAATCAAGAAATGACGGATGAAAACGATAAGGTGTAAAAATTCACTAAACATTATTTTAGTTTATCGCTTACAGTTTATTTGGAGACCGTGCCCGATAAAAATAAAAATTAATATGTAAATTTATTTTTTGTCGGGCACGGTCTCCAAAATGAATGTAAGCGATAAATGTATCTTGTGATTTTGTTGCAATATTGGTTTAGCATTATAGATACGGCATAGACTGGTTCGCCAGCCATGATAACGCGTCATAGGAAATAGCAGTGACGAGAAAAAAATATTTTTAGGCCCACTAGTTATCTTAACACGCTTGCGATTCTTTCGGAGAGTCAATAGATTTATTTTAAAAGTAAAACGGCTTTAATAGTTATAAACAAAGAAAGAGAAACATCTTTCGATTAAGTAAAACCGCTACAAAGTGTTAGCCTGAAGAATTCTCTGGAAGCCAGACAACTGTATATTTATTTTACCTACTGGTTATGGAAAGTCCTTATAACTTAAAAAAAAAAAAAGAAAAAACAATTTCTACACTGACACGATCCCACTCTCTAAGTTAATACTTCCATATTTTATAAACACATGATAAGATAATATGTACAGACCATGTGCTAATTGTGTGTAGCCTGTGTGCATTCAATTTATATGTGCTTACTTATTCTTATCGGACCTTTACGAGAAAACGGAGCTAAATCAGATCGTTACCATCCTCAGCAGCCCCATAAATAATTGGCATGGATTGGAATGCTCAGTACGAGCAGTCTAGTGCTCCGAGTCTGCTGACCCAATTATACTGAACTTACTCAACAATGAAAATATTTATACATTTCCGATGTAAATTAATATTTACAATACCAACATAAACAATGTATTGTCAACGGTGTCAATATAAATTTGTTCTTGTTAATTTGATATTTATTGTCAAATTCATGTATAGTTCTTCTTAAACCTTCTTTCTTTGATCCGCCTCAATCTTCTTTCCGATTTATTTTAAGTGTGCGCATTTGCTGTGCGCGAAGCTGCAGTGAGTTTTCCCACTGTCATGGCGGTGGTGGTTACCTGTCCTTGAATTTCCTAACGGCAGCGTTTGGAATCAAAGGCAGGCTATCCAGTCTAAGATACGGCAGATCAACGCACGTGGTGTAGATTTATTTGTAAACAACACTAGTCTTGTTTCACACAGAAATTGAAATAAATAAGTTTTATTATAATTAGGGAAACACTGTTAATGTGTTACACTCGTATACTAATGACGAACCCGTGAAATTTGTTCAAAGACTTTTTAAAGCAGAAAGAAGTTAATTTATTTTTGAACAAATTTCTTCGATTTTTGTAACCATGGTGAGTTATGATTCATTGTATTACAAATGCATCGTAGTGATGCATTTTTAATACAATGAATAAGGAAATAGACAGAGTATACAATCACATGGTGATGTTAAAATTGCAAACGTAATACTGATATTATTTGATATACGACTATTGGTACAGAAATTTAAATTAATGATATCTATATTAAAGAAAATGTCAGCTCGACGCCTTTGTGGCCGTACCGGCCTTTGATATGGATAGGGAAGATTCTAGATTGTAAAAATCGTGACCCTCGGACCAAAACTGGGGCCTTAGGCGGGGTTCAAAGTTTAACATAGAAATACATAGGAAAAATGTTTAAAAATCTTCTTCTTAAGAACCACTGCACCACAAATGCCAACTACGTATTTTATAAGGAAATATACTGAGTATACAATCACATGGTGATGTTAAAATTGCAAATAAAAATATAGTAGCATATGTGCGAATTTAGTTACACAAACCATTTTTATTCTGATATTATTTGATACATGTATACGACTATTGGTACAGAAATTTAAATCAATGGTATCTATTTTAAAGAAATACTGGGGCACCAAGAGGGGTTCAAAATTTAACATTTTAAAAAATATATAGAAAACGTTTAAAAATGTTCTTCTCGAGATTTACAATGTTACAGTTTGTGGAATTACTATGCATGCATCCCTGGCTTATGTAGATTCTTAATTGGTAAAATCGTGACCCCCGTACTAATACTGGGGCCCCAAGAGGGGTCAAAGTTTAATATAGAAATATATAGGTAACATGTTAAAAAATCTTCTTCTTGAGAACTACAATGCTGCAAGTTGTGAGATTACTATGCATGCAACCTTGGATAATGTAGATTCGATAGTTTTAAATAAGTGACCCCTGGACTAATACTGGGGACCCAAGATGGGTTAAAAATTTAATGTAGAAGTATATATGGAAAATATTTAAAAACCTTTTCACGAGAACTACAATGCTTCAATGTGTCAGATTACTACGTAAGCATCCTTAAATAGTGTAGATTCGTAATTATAAAAGCTGTGACCCTCGATCCAATACAGGGGCCCCAAGAGGGGTTCAAAGTTTAACATAGATATATAGAGGAAAAATGTTTAAAAATCTTTTTCTAGAGAACTACAATGCTTCAACTTGTGAGATTACTATGCAAGCATCCTTGAATAATGTAGATGCTAAATTAATAAAGCAGTGACCACTGGACTAATACTGGGGCCACAAGAGGGGTTCAAAGTTTAACATAGAAAAATATATGGGAAATGTTTTTAATAAGTTTTTCTCGAGAACTATTATGCTACAGTTTGTGAGATTACTATGCAGAGATCCTCAAATAGTGTAAATTCTAAATTGTTAAAGCCAACCATAAACCTCGGACCAATACTGGGGCCCCAGAAAGGGGTTCAAAGTTTAAAATAGAAATAACATATGCTACGAAATAGAATGTTACAAGGAACTGTTGTTCAGGTGAGCGATGTGGCCCATGGGCCTCTTGTCTAATATAGCTTGAGATTTTTTCTGTACTTTTCTGTTGTATCTCAAGTGTACCGGTACACTCCCTGTACACTTTGGAGTGTACCTGTACACTCCCTGTACACTTTGGAGTGTACTGGTACACTCCCTGTACACTTTGGAGTGTACTGGTACACTCCCTGTACACTTTGAATATTTTCTTTGAGTTGTAAAATAATTTTCACATTAGACTCTGTAGACTAGACAGTTGTGAATTATTAGTGAATTATTTTTCCTTTGATTTAATGCATACCAAAAGGTACCCACAAACTCTGATTTGTGAAATTCTCGAAATATTTTTTCTTTGATTTGTAAAATGTTTACCTGACGGTTCCTGTCGACTTGAGATTTTGTCCTGACAGATACTGGCGACTTGAGATTCTTGAGACATTTATTTTCTTTGATTTGCGAGGTATTTACCTGAAGGTCCCTGTAGACTTGAGATATTTTTCCTTTGATTTGAGAGATAATGTTTAGCTGATGGTTCCTGTCAACTGAGTTTTTTTTTTTAAAGATGATTTTCCTTTGATTTGTGAGTTGTTTACCGGACATTATCTACAGACTTGATTTCTGAGATATTATTACTTTGATTTGTGAGATAATGTTGATTTGTGAGATAATGTTTACCTGACAGTTCCTGTAGACTTGAGATTCTTGAGATATTTCTCGGGTACAGATGCCTCTTCTTGGCATTCCTTCTCGGCACACTCCCTGAATCCTAGACCAGAACTCAGTCCCCCAGCTACCTGTAGAACATTGAAACAGGGGATGTTTAGGTTCTGACTCCATACACAAGAAGTCACACAATGTTCTTTTGTTGTTAAAGATGCAATACATGTATTTTAAGAAAAATATTTTCTAGTACCATGGAAAAATTGCAAAATTCAAACTGTCTAATTGGACCATGAGTGCAATGTTGTATTCCATTTTTCCAAGAAAAAATACAAGTACTGAAGATACAGTTTAAACAAGTTATGACTAGAAGTATAATCACTGTAACTTGTACATTAATACAAGTACATGTATATAAATACATGCATCGTATATTTTCGTATATGGTAAGTGCATATATTGATATTGACAATTTTCCTGCATTGCATTAAAAGGTTGTTAAACTGAAAAGCCATTGACAATGACACAAATAATACAGGAACAAGGGAGGAAGAGTGTCTTCTATTTGTGATAAATGCTGATATTTTTTCCTGCACCATGTTTCTACATTGATTGTATTTTGTATATATGTCTTATTAATGGTACAATGGCCAACAACCACAATGTGCCAATAAACTTATCATCTTAAACAGGTTAATATAGAATTTTATAGGTTTAAATGATGCTTCAAGTGAATTATCAAGTGAGACGCATGTCTCTCTGAAACTCCAAACTGTCTCTTTTGTTGACTTACAAACTGGTCCAGCAGATTGGGGTAGGTCTGCTTGGTTGGGGACCGCTTAGCCACCCACATCATCATCTCCCCGTTCTTGTACGTGTAGCCATTGATATGACATCCATAAGTTGTCACTCCGAAGGGTCCTGTAAAGAGATACATGTATGTAGTATGAGGTAAGAAAAGTTTCTTGTTCAATTTTTTGTGTATGTTGTGAAAAATTCTTTTCATATTGAATTAGACAAAATAATTCAATGAAAATTCAGAGAAATTTCTTACAGTTTTTTCTTCTTGGAATGTTCTTAGCTAAATTGATAATTAAGATATGGATATTTTCCACTAAAAGAAAAGAGTGATGAGTAGGAAAGAACCAATGGACACAAACTATAGCTACATGTAAACATAAGCAACAAGAATATTTCATAACTTATTGAAATATTTACCAATGTAACTATACTGCGTTGTCATAGATTGATTTTTGACCATTGTGACTATACTGCTTTGTCATAGATTGATTTTTGACCATTCTGACTATACTGCTTTGTCATAGATTGATTTTTGACCAATGTGACTATACTGCATTGTCATAGATTTCTAATCAATGTGACTATACTGCGTTGTCATAGATTGATTTTTGACCATTGTGACTATTCTGTGTTGTCATAGATTGATTTTTGACCATTGTGACTATTCTGTGTTGTCATAGATTGATTTTTGACCATTGTGACTATACTAAGTTGTCATAGATTGATTTTTGATCAATGTGACTATACTGCATTGTCATAGATTGACTTTTCATCATTGTGACTATACTGCGTTGTCATAGATTGATTTTTGACCATTGTGACTATACTGCATGCCATAGATTGATTTTTGACCATTGTGACTATACTGCGTTGTCATAGATTGATTTTCGACCATTGTGACTATACTGCGTGCCATAGATTGATTTTTGACCAATGTGACTATACTGCGTTGTCATAGATTGATTTTTGACCATTGTGACTATACTGAGTTGTCATAGAATGATTTTTGACCAATGTGACTATACTGCGTTGTCATAGATTAATTTTTGATAAATGTGACTATACTGAGTTGTCATAGATTGATTTTTGACCAATGTGACTATATTGAGTTGTCATAGATTGATTTTTGACTATACTGCTTTGTCATAGATCGATTTTTCACCATTGTGACTATACTGCGTGCCATAGATTGATTTTTGACCAATGTGACTATACTGCGTTGTCATAGATTGATTTTTGATAAATGTGACTATACTGAGCTGTCATAGATTGATTTTTGACCAATGTGACTACACTGAGTTGTCATAGATTGATTTTTGACCATGCAATGTGACTATACTGAGTTGTCATAGATTGATTTTTGACCATTGTGACTATACTGTGTTGTCATAGATTGATTTTTGACCATTGTGACTATACTGTGTTGTCATAGATTGATTTTTGACCATTGTGACTATACTGCTTTAATTGTCATAGATTGATTTTTGATCAGTGTGACTATACATGTACTGAGTTGTCATAAATTGATTTTTGACCAATGTGACTATATTGCATTGTCATAGATTGATTTTTGACCAATGTGACTATACTGTGTTGTCATAGATTGATTTTTGACCAATGTGACTATACTGCTTTGTCATAGATTGATTTTTGATAAATGTGACTATACTGCATTGTCAAAGATTGATTTTTGACCAATGTGACTATACTGCATTGTCATAGATTGATTTTTGACCATTGTGATTATACTGCGTTGTCATAGATTAATTTTTCACCTTTGTGACTATACTGCGTGCCATAGATTGATTTATGATCAATGTGACTATACTGAGTTGTCATAGATTGATTTTTGACCATTGTGACTATACTGTGTTGTCATAGATTGATTTTTGACCATTGTGACTATACTGCATTGTCATAGATTGATTTTTGACCATTGTGACTATACTGTGTTGTCATCGATTGATTTTTCACCATTGTGACTATTCTGCGTGCCATAGTTGGATTTATGATCAATGTGACTATATTAAGTTGTCAAAGATTGACTTTTGACCATTGTGACTATACTGTGTTGTCATAGATTGATTTTTGATAAATGTGACTATACTGAGTTGTCATAGATTGATTTTTGACCAATGTGACTATACTGCGTTGTCATAGATTGATTTTTGATAAATGTGACTATACTGTGTTGTCATAGATTGATTTTTGACCATTGTGACTATACTGCATTGTCTAGATTGATTTTTGATCAATGTGACTATACTGAGTTGTCATAGATTGATTTTTGACCATTGTGACTATACTGCATTGTCATAGATTGATTTTTGACCATTGTGACTATACTGCGTTGTCATAGATTGATTTTTGACCATTGTGACTATACTGAGTTGTCATTGATTGATTTTTGACCATTGTGACTATACTGCTTTGTCATAGATTGATTTTTGACCAATGTGACTATACTGCGTTGTCATAGATTAATTTTTGACCATTGTGTCTAAATGTATACTCATTAATGTGTTGTCAAAGATTGGATTTTGATGGAAACTTTGAATATCGAATCACTTGTTGTATACATACATGTTTTGTAAATGTACAATTCATAATGAGAGCATTTAGGAATGAAACCTAGGATTGAAAATATCTTTTTTTCAGGTGAATCAATACATGGGTATATCATCAACACCTGCACTTCAAATACAATGCAAGTATCCGTCTTCTGTCTTACTCATCAAAACTGTGTCCTGTAAAGTACTAAAGAACATGCACTTTCAATAATACATGTACCGTATTATCCCTTATAAGTGCCCATTCCAGCTTTTTCAATAATTTAATAGAAAATAAGAACCTACTTTTACATGTACCTTATAATAAATTTTTTAGTCTTTCATTGAGTGTTGCTGCCCTGCTGGTCATTAAAATAATAACACATAATAGTTTTAGTACTTGTTTATATTAATCATCTAATAAGGTCTCATAAGGCCAAAAAAAATTAATGATTTGTTTCTCAGGCACCGCCGCATCGGCAAAATAATCGCCGCATCAAACTTTTTTATCGCTCTTTTCCCGGAATTTTCATATCTTACCATTATTGGTATTCTCTAATATGGAATCAATGTAAACAAACGCTCAAAATAAACGCTTGTCTTTGCAAGTAAAAATGTGATTATATTTGACACATCTACCCAGTGACCAACCTAGGGGGCGACTTGGGCTAAATACAAATATATGTATATATAAGTACTCACTTTGTGGTCGGTAACTTCGCCAGAATTTCCTCAGAAATAGAGGTGGAAGTCACCCTGCATTCTGAGATCACGATCGTGTAAATTAATTCCAAATGCAATAAAATGATAATAAATTAATTCAAAACACATTTTCATAGCCTAAGTTAACCCCTTTTGTGATTAATCACTAGCGACTGTCTTATCTTTAGAGGTTATAAATACGGTTGATGCAACCACATACTGTGCACTGAAAATTACAACCGATGTTCATAACTTTCGATCTGATATCACAGTTAGTTGGTAACTTGTAATTAGTTAATAACTCTGCCAAATTAATGCTAAATAATCATAAATCGTTTGTCTACAGTTATCTATAAAATTAAACATATCCACTACATGACGATTGTAATTGGGTCAAAGGGTTGGACTAATACCTCCAAAATACACAGAAGTACATAGACTGATTTTATTTGTCATTTAGCTAACACAATTACAAAACATTTCATCTATAAAATGTATGAATATACCTAATAAATTAAATTTAACAAATTGGATAAGTTTTTAAAATTTTTAGGAGTTGTTTTATTTTTAATTGACCTGCTTCTAATCCAATTTAAATGAAGGTTGAATCTGTGTATACATACATGTATTATCATTAGTGTTATGCCAATGTCAAAGAATGGAAGTCTACCTGATTTCTCAAACTTCTCCCTATTTTTCTGTGTGGGAGAAGTGAAGTCTCCCTAAAAGTTTGCTCAGGCTAGGTTGGCCCTGTTAAGACTACCATTGAAATGTCTCTGTTAATTATCTTCAGAAATTGAAGCTTTTGTAATATTGCCTAGTAGCAGGAGTAAATGTTTGAGAATTTTATAATGACTAATTTACTTTCCCTTGATTTCTGTCATGTTCCCCAGGCACTGAAGATCAATAAGAAAACACCCCAAATGAAAGCTTTATTTGATAAATTTTTATACGGCAAATTCAACTACGGTAGTGAAATGCCATAAGAAGTCCCCTATTTCAGTTCAGACTTGTGTTATAACTGTGGACAGGGAAGATTGGCTGCAAAATGAAGCAGGGGCATAAACCATTTGTCCATGTTTGTTCATCTGCAAAAACTCATCCTTTGAAAAGGAAACAGAAACAGTTAAAAGTAAAAAGAACATAAACAAAAATTTAAACTTTGCCAATGTATCAGCTTTATGAATATCTGCTGATGAGTACACAAATAAATCATAAAAGATGGGTTACCATCATTGTAAATTTGTGTCTAAATAAAAAAAAAAACAAAAAAAACAAAACCTGCCTGCCTCATCAACATTTCAAAATTTTGGCCCGAGAAACTAATAATTAATTTTTTGGGGCCTAAAGTAAGCTATTATGAAAATAAAAGTGAAAATGAAACTATGGAGGTTGGGTAATTTGAACATAAAGTAGAAGCACTTAAACGAATATTCTAGTATGAACAACTTAATAAATGATGAATATTTCCTGAAAGTTAGTTACCTACCAGTTGTGTATTGATCTGATTTTTTAAAATTTTTTCCACAGATATAAATCAATAAAGATGACTTGAGTGAATTGTCTTGTTGTGAAGGAAAGTATCACAATAAGTACGGAGTTTTCTAAATTTAAAAATATTTTTTCAAAAATTTCTTGAAAAGCATATACCACAGAAAATATCACAGAAAATATTTAATACAAATACCAAATAATAACCACCCCCTTTTCGCAATTTATTAAGCTACATGTAGCTCTGATGATACTTATTAAGGATAATACGGTAAGTACATTTATTCCAATTTTTTAATATAAAGTGACTTGCAAAAATATGACACAAAATAACAAGTAAATATAGAATATATCATTGCAGTTATATCTGAGCATTTTAACAATATAGTGAGCAATGATTTTGATGTAATAACAGCCTGAGACAGCGTATGAACACTGATAATAAGAGGTGCAAATTATCTATTTATATAAATTTAAAAGTTTCAAAGCTTTCAGGTGAATTGATTCATATATAACCTTTATCTTACACTTTAGAGAATCATATTTTATCTTATTGATTTTCTTTTGTTCCGCCCTACATATTACACAGGAATGTTCAGGTTTATGATACTTTTTGTGATCAAGCAGCCATGGGTTGGAGAGAGCTGTTTGGGAACTCTGAACATGTTCTTGCACCAACTGGATATGTGAGCTGGCAATAGCTACTCAGCTTCAATTATGCAGTACTGGTATGTATGAAAAATCTATTTACCAGAAGCCGAGCGCTCCATTCTGAACAAGACTGGTTCACTCATGGAATGACGAATGTTGTAGGTCTATAAACAACAGGAAAATTCATTGACAGATAATATGCATAACATGTCATGATAAAGAAAAAATGACAAACATAATTAATCATTAAATTCATTAAATTCTTTTTTGTTGTGCAAAACTGCAGTATGTAAATGATCAAAATGTATATTCAAATTTTAGCTCAGATAACCAGTTCCCCCTTTTTTTAACTTATCAAATTTATCAGGGACATTTTTTATCACTCTCTCCCCAAATCAGATAATGTATCCTTTGTTTAGATATTGAGTGCTTGCATTGATCGTATGCAGGTTAGTGGTCGAGTTTGTATTGATTTTTTTGGCAGGGGTGAGAGACCTCAGCATAGCTGTTCACAAGTATGAAGTAAACCTGTTGGGTTCACAGATTTTCAGTCTCACCTCGTTTCTCCATCCCTTCAGGGCTTTGTTAAGATGCCCCGCCTCCCTCAGACCGTTCAGAAACACCCTCATGATCTCCGTCCTCTCCTCACAGGATCCATACTTGTTGTTGAGGTGTATGGCGGTACTGCTGACCGTGAAGATTTCTGGGTGTTCCTGCAGCAGTAAGGCTACATCTGGTAGAACTATCCCTACTTGTTTGTAATCCACGTAGAAGGGAATGCACTCGTTGCGGCTCGATGCTAAGTAAGACAAACAGTTACACCATGTCAATTAACACAAAGTAATCAAAGGGGGAAAAAAATCAATAAACCACAGTTTCAAAGAAGCAGTTCTGTGTAATTTAGAGAAAATAAACTTATGCACTTTAGCACAAACAATGTAATTTCAAAGAAAAATTGCTGTTTCCTCATCTGTTTACCAAGTAAATTAATTAAAGTTTTCTTAGGAATATCTGTAAGCAAAAATTGCACTCTTTTCATTAAAAAATAAGATCAATACAACCTGCTTAATCATGCAAGCTCTACATGTGCATATAGCTGAGTAGAAGAATGAACTGATTAGTGATAAGTGATAAAAAAAACATGCACACAGTACTCACTTGGTAGAAGAAAGTTGTTTATCCTTTCCACTACCCTACACAGGTTCACTTGCTTGGTCATTCCCTTCATGTGGTTCAGACCGTTCATTTTGACACAACAAGGCTCTCACACCAACAACCTTTATCAACTTTATTGGACTCTGCCTACAGATCTTTGGTCCTGCCCAGTATCTAGTGGGAAGGGGTCTTTATGAGGTTCAACTATTACTTTAGATTCCTCTTTGACATTCCCTTTGGTACTAGATTTTTGGATTGTCAAATTTCTGCAAAACAAAATACATGTATACATTAATTTTTTCAATATTTTGTGAAGTCTTGCTGAAGTGTAGTACGTAGTTTAACTTTATATATGTATCACAGTCAAACATCTGTAAAGCTTTACACTAAAACTTTACAAAGTTATAATCAATCTAATTACTTAACTGGCGGCAAGTCTGTCAAGGATCATTTTAGTAGATCAAGTAAAATTTAGGGGTGGGTGGGAAATCTCTTGCATGATTTAAAGTAATATCAATGTCTGAAGATCCTTGTATTCTGAACGAAATTTGATTTAATATTATAACCCATTATGATTAATTTGCGAATTACCAGAAGAGAACAATCTTCTTCCATCAATTTTTTGCTTGGTAGTTATTTAATATAATTAAAAGTGTGCAAGAGAGGTTGCTTGCAAGTCTCATCGATATAAATTATCATAAACAATTTATAATATTTTGTACACAGTTTTTTGACCTATGCCAAAATAAAGAATCAAGCTCAGTATCAAGAAATATCTTGCATTGCCTCAAGCTCCCAACAATTTAAATGTGAAAAAGTATTGAATAAATTTAAATTCAAGTAATTTTTAACAGTTGACAAGAGCTAAGCATTAAAGGCAATGATTATTGTATTCAGCACTTGTAACAATACAATTATACTGTAGATATCATAGCAATGAACTTTCACCTAAATCATTACTACAGAAAGCATGGCAGGGGGTAATTATGAATAACGAATAACTATCATCTTCAGGAAGCATTATACATTATTTACAAAAAATCACCAACCGTTGAAACAAGCATTACCAACAAAAGACACGTTGACACCGATGAATTGATAATTTTGATTACCTGATAACTATTCTCCTTGAGGTCACTGGATTCCAACTCCGGTTTTCAACTGTTCAAGACACAGTCAATATTGCCATTATGGCAGGGGTTGTGATGCAGGGTGCAGTTCTCCTATGTGAGAATAAAACTGGTGAAGCGAACCAATGTGTTGATAGCGTTCTTTGTTTACCTACGGACTGCTCTGTTACTCCCCTTTGATAGCGTCTACTTCTGTTTCTTTTTACCAAACCAGAAATATTTGGTCTGCTCTGGACTGTTTTCCTACGTTCGGAATCCTCTAAATTGTCCCCTCTTTCAAAAATCTAGAGAGTAAAACGCCCAAAAATTAATAGGCAATTCGTGCTTCGAATCATTCGACTACGTTTTTACTAAACAGAGTTCGAACAACTTGTAGGGATAAAGTCATATATTCAATATATTTTTTCAAAGCAACATATGAATTTACTGCATTTGTATTTAAAATATATATATATATATGTGTGTGAAGTTGGTGTAATATAAAAAAAATTCTGTATAAAGCTTACTGATAAAGCTGCATAACTTGAATTGTTCATATGACCTCTTTGCACTTAAAATTGGCTTATTTTTTAAAGTAACACGTTGATTTTAATAAAAGCTTTTTGATTATCAAGCTTCTTTTTAAAATTTAAATCTTCGGCTGGCTTCGATATCTATAATTGACATAATAAAACATGGGGGGTAATGCTTTATTTTTGTTGCCGCAAAACTTAGCTGAAAAAACTATGTATTTGCATATTTTTACGTTGAAAGCGGGCCAAATGTTGAACAGCTAAGACTTGAAGAATATGTTTCAAACATATCTCAAGATAATAGTTTGCATGCATTAAAAAGAGTGAAAAAGAATTATATTTCTTTAATGAAATCGACTGTATTATATACACGTTCTAGATATTCTGCCGCGGTTGCCTTGAGATTAATACTAAGCGAAAATCGGATGGGGTTCTTTAAGCACAAATGAATACATATACTAGCGGAAAAAAGAAACTGTGCATTATAAAATTTAGTATAATTTTTTCTATAACTATTGTTTATATTTATAAAATTTAAACAATCGATAATGGTATTGTTTTTGACAATATCGGATGGTATCCGTCCGGGTGCACGGACTTTTTCATGGCTAGTGAGCACCTGTTGTTTATTGAAGAATTTGTACGCACGAGTTTTACGGGCCAATACTGTTTGGAATAAGAACTGTAAAGGATTTGTTTAAACTTTTTTTGTTAAGGAAATCACTTTAGTTTCAACAAAATTTACCCCTATGTCATGCCACGACTCAGCGAAAACCAACGTAATCGTGCTGTTGGGATGCTGCAAGCTGGAATGGCACAAAACACTGTAGCAAGACACTTTGGAATTCATCGGAACACCATCCAGTCATTATGGAGACGTTTTCAACAATCAGGCAACACCCAGGATCGACCGCGCTCTGGGCGACCTTGTGTGACGTCACGTCAACAGGCCAGGACAACCATATTAGACTTGCGCATCTGAGAAATCGTTTCCAGACAGCAAGTTTGACTGCCCGTAGCAATCCAGGGCTTCGACCAATAAGTCCAAGAACTGTGCGTAATCGTCTGCGCGAGCAAAACATCAGACCAAGACGTCCAGCGTCCAGCCAATATTCTGTTCACTGATCATTTGGATAGCAGTGACGGCCGTTGTAGGGTGTATCGTCGCGTTGGGGAGCGTTACCAGGACGCTTGTGTTGTGCAACGACAATTATGGTGTGGGGTGGAATATCAGCACGTGGAAGGACCCCTCTACAAATTGTCAATGGAAATCTCACCGGCGTACGCTATCGAGATGAAATTATTCAGCGTCATGTGATACCGACATCAAAATCACATCACTCTGCAGCAAGACAACGCAAGGCCACACGTTGCACGTGTAGTCAGGGACTTGTTTGTTCAACATAATGTCGATGTCTTGCCTTGGCCAGCTGTTTCACCCGATTTGTCGCCGATCGAGCACGTCTAGGATGAAATGGAAAGACGTTTACGCCGTTTACCAAATCAGCCAGTGACATTGGATGATTTAGGCCAGGCTTTAACCAACATCTGGAACAACATCCCTCATGCAAGCATTTCTGAACACTTTAGTGGGATCAATGAGGCGTCGCTGTCAAGCATGCGTGAACGCAAATGGTGGTCACACGCGTTATTAATTTTGTTAATTCAATTTCAAATAACAGTGACTTTCGGATGTGCTGAAATTGACGTTATTCGACGTTGACATTAATGTGTAATGAGATGTTGTTACGAATACATGTGTTAACAGTATTACAAAAAATAAAATTTGTTCATTGTAATTTTTAAATGTTTTTTCATATATTAAAATGCACAGTTTCTTTTTTCCGCTAGTATATATTAGTTCTATTGGAATATAAATTTAAACAATTGAACTTGGTTCAAACAATATTTTATTTAGTATAATTAGCATCATACATATTACAGCAACAGTGCATAACAGATTGAGAAACAAGCCAAAAGGCTTATATATGTTAATCTCGCTCTCGTCAGTTTACAAATGAGAGGTGAACAAAATTTTCAAGTACAATAACATTATACATGAACATTGATAAAGAAAAATGTAGGGGAAAGGAAAAAGAAAATAAAAGGCGAGAAAATAATAGCTGGAATTAAGCATTGAAACAATTGTAACAAACCAATAAATAATGTCTGTACTTAACGACTAAAAAGTTACTCAATATTGATATTGAAACATAATTTTGTTATAAGTTAATCTATGTACAAATTATATATCTGAACATACAGGTGTACAGGTTTTATACTTTTGGTACAACCCAACTATACTGTACATACAAATATTAAATGTAACACAATATAGTTATAGTAAATCACGGGTGAACTCAGAATCTTTTGCTTTCAACAAGAAATTCCTGGACAAGGTGAAAAATATTGATGTTTTCACTTTCAGATATATTAGCATTGCCATATAACAATAAATTAACATTAAGGAAATATGGGAGTGTCAGGATTGTATTGATCCTAACTCTGAGATATATATTACAGTGTAATAAAAACTATGGTCAGTACTTTCAACTTCGCTGCAAATACAAACACTTTTTAGAGGCGAGTTGTTTAATTTTCTTTGAAACAAATGAAGATTAAAACCACTACATTCTAGTCTTAGTTTGGAGTGAAGAGTTTGGCCTATTGAACTTCGACTCATATTGCCTTCAACACCATATAGAATCTGAAAATAATTAAATTCAACTGATTGATTTAAGTTTTTTAATTCTATATAGGGCCTATTGTTTGTCGATTTGTTCCTCGTATGAATTGGAGCGGATACAGCTAGTATAGAGTGACCCTAAAATGAATAATTATCAGTATTTAATCAAATAAGGCTGAAGTCTCCTTTAAATGGGAATTCTATGTGCAAACCGGTCATATCTTCGCCTATTTAAAATCATTGTCGTATGCAGCGTGACCCAATTTAATAAACAATGTATGTTTATTTAGCAAAGAATTAATCCTTCAAGCACAGCCGAGGGTGGGGGAGGGGGGGGGGGGAGGGTGCGGAAGAAATCTTTTTTATTCTTCTTCTTCTTTTTTAAAGTACATTCTCATTACCAATCTCAAGCCAGTTAGTATTTTGAATAATATTTAAATGTATATGGACTAATTTTCATTCTGTTTTGAAATACATACAAACCCATTATACGTGAATCGGATGTCTGCATGTCCTTATCTCATCTACATGTAGACTATATATATGCACAAGATTTTACCTCAACCTATAAAAGCAAAAAGAACGTTTCAAGAATTGAATTAAAAGTCTTCAATCCGACAAGGAAAGAATTTTGGACACAGAAGGTCAAAGAAATGTTACTCGGTCTTTTGTTTGATATATACTGAATTATTGCTTTTATGAATAAATTTTCTGGATCTGCGCATGATATCGATACCACACACCAGATACACTGAACTGATTTAGAAAAAAAAATATACCAATTTTTACATTTAATTCTTTTTCACTTTTATTAAACTTAATTGTTAGCGAAAATTTATCGGAATGCTTGAATCACTAAATATTGATTTCTAAAAAAAAAAATCCAAAATGGCTCAGCTTTCTTCGATCTTTCCTAAATCAATAGTTTCTCATTTGTTTTTCTTATTTTTTTTCTTTAAATAAGAACCACGATCAAATTCGTCAATATATTATATAATCATGATAATTAATTTAAAAACCTTGACACTTAGGTTTGCCGTAATAAAAAAAAAATTACATATACATTAAAATTTAGTAAGCTAAGCAAAGTCGTTATTCAAACTGTAGCACTGCTATGAAGACAACTATTCAAACGTAAGTGATGATTAAATAGACTTACGGGTGTGAATAAAATTTTATATCATGAAAGAAGTTTATCATTTTGATAGGCTAATTTTTTTTTGGGGGGGGGGTCTTCCCATATATCTCTTTTTAAAATTAATGAATAAAGAGTATCCAACGTACACAAATACTTGTATGAACAAATGTGTAACGTCCTAAAAAAAAAAATAAAGTGAACGGATTTTACTCTTTTTGATGCAGTCAATATTTTTTTTTCCAAGTGGTTTATCCACAGGTAGATCATTTCCGTTTTGCGCAGAACCGGAAGTCTTTATTAGAAGAATGGCGGACTCCAGTAGCAGTTTTATCAAAACACATCGTATTTGAAAATTCAAAATATTTTAAAATGTAAGCTGTATTTTAAATAGGGTCATGGTAAGTAACATTTTTATCTACACCATTTTCTCACCTTTGGAAGATACCCATTGGTGAATTAAAGAACGAGGAGTGTTTGTTTATTTTCACAATCGTTATTTGCCTATGATTCATATTCTCTCATTGTCCAGTCATGCATATATAATGATAATGGGTACACAGTTTTCTGGATAATTTTTTATTGATCTGAAATACAGAAACATTTTGCTTATCCCATAACCTATAGAACTATACTTGTATATTTAAATTTAATATATAGGTATAAAATATAAATTTTCAAGATATAAAAATGTTGAAAGATTATGAACATGATAAAAAAATATTTGAATATTATAATGCTCATTTTATAGAATATGAGGTCTTATGTTGTAAATATTGTAAAATTTTCAAAATGATGATAATTCTTTATGATCAAATAGATATTTTAGGCTGTGTATGATATATTTTAATTTTGTGTGATTATAAATGTTGTTTGTCAGGGAACGTGCATGCAGTGCTCAATGCATCTGCATACTGTGTGTGTTAGGGAGGGGGGTTGGGGTTGGGAGGGGATGGAATATAATCACGTATTTGATTGAATATACATGTATTTACTGATCAGATTTTGGTTCTAAGTTAAAGTTTGTTCTTTTGTTGCGGTGTGATACACTCAGTACTTTTACATTACTGTCAAGCTTCATAGATCCATTAGTAAACATGTCTGAGCATGATAGAATATATATTCATTTTTAAGATGGTAAAATCAGACAATATCCAGTAATATTCAATATGATTTAAAAAGTATTTGAATATATCATGATTAATTTAGATGAAAACAGTCATTATGTTAAGTAATTTTTGTTTATTTTTTCTCTATAATGTCAGCCTGAAAATTCTTTTTTCTTTCTTTTACGTAATGTAGGGTATGTTTAATCAGTACATCAGACACAGTTTTGTTTAAGTGCTGTGCAATCAAGTACATGATTGTCAGTAGGGATTTTTTTTTGCTGAGGATATATATATTCAAGTGGGATACATTAATTTTTGGACTGACTGTAATCAAATTAAAAATAAAAATATATTTTATTAATTCAATACCTGGACTATTTTTTTAATATGATAAGAGTTCTGAGTTCTTATTAATTGTTTTAGAAAATTTCCTGATTGTGATGATTGAATTGCCTCCCTTTCAATGTAACATTCATCTCATGGGAATATGATTATTTTGGGGTGGTTCGTCAATCTACTCCTCAAGAATTATAATGAAAAGAGTTTACCCACTTTGATGACACCCGGCCAGCTAGGCAAATAACTTACTCGGAAAGAATTAGCAAATAATTATGTTACTAGTACAAGGCAAAAAAACTGCAACTAATACACCTTTTGATCTACATTGATGTACCTTGGTCCTGTATGAAGTCAATTGTTGTGTACTCCATTTAACCAGGCAACAAAGGTGGCCTGTTGTTCAGGTGTGTCAATACTATCTATTGGAGTGTGTCACTTTGCCCCCCACATTCCGGGCACCTCTTCACCTGGAAAGTTTATCGGTCTTCCTCGTTTATTGTTGGCTCTGGAATTTAAATCTGTCACCTTTTTCAACTTTTACGTCAAGTATAGAGATAAATGAAATCAAACAACAATTGGTTCACTTAAATTGAAACAGGAAATGCTTTTTGTATTACAAATGTATTGAAAAAAGTACATAGGTTGTCATTTGTATGGGGTTATTTATTAGTTGTTTGAATGAGCTGTTCTATGGTATTTTTGTAATGCAATGTACCGGTAGTAAAATCATCTTTATTTATATTATAAACATGGTAGAGTCAGATATATGGCAGTCCTACTAGCTCTGACTAGTGGTTTAACCCTTTAGCTCGATTTGTAGAATGCTGGACTGGTATGCCAGAGGACCTGGGTTCAAACCCCAGCAGAGGCAAAAAGAATCTCTGTTACATTTTGCAGCAAAAAAAATCATGTGTTAAATCTTTTAATACTCTGAGAATCATCATTGGTTTGAAATCAGAAGGAATTGAAAATTGAATGAACATGTCCTCTTATTTGTACTTTGTATTCCTCAAATTAAAAATGTACAAAGCTCAGCTACTGAACTCATCATGCAACTGAACAAATACCAGGTTAAAGGATAACAGAGGATTAAAGTATGAAATAAATAATTTGATTAAATTATCTCTGCTTGATTAGATCTTTTGTAATGTTTAATTCATGGCAAGGGAGGCAACTCTCATTTGACCATCACAGCCTTGAACATGCTGAATACACAATCTGTTACAAATGGTCAAACTTGCAGGTGCTTTTTGCATTATAAAGAATAATATCAATGTTTTGATTTGGAGTTTAAAGTTCTGTGATAAACAAATAATAATATTGTTGCAATGCATACCGCATCGTCACAAACCACAGTTTTGAGTATACAAGCTCAGAAAATCGATGTTAATCACACGTGTGTTACTGACGATGTGCACGGTGTGGTCTTGTCGAATGCCTCAAATTTGGAGTTCAAAGTTCTGAAATAATAATATTGTTGCAATGTACCAGTATCAGGTTTGTCAAATACCTCAGATGATACTTGCATATTAAAGATTGTTTGTGCAAGGTATTTTCCCCAAATGAAATAAATGTACACAGTCATATATTTGTGCCAAAAGATCAGGCAGTGTTTTCAAAAGATTATGTGAGGGCTAGAGATGAATTGAACACAGGAGTCTGAGAATGTTAATTACATTATATGTATACACAAAAAGTCACTTTTGAACAGTAATTGATATTCAGTTGCCAAGAATCTTTTAAGGTTCTGTCAAGTCTTTTATATACAGTGTGTTATAATTATTAACAGGAATGGGGATTTGTGAAGTATTGAGAGCCAATTTATAGTCGAGTTTTCCGTCTTCCTTGTACATTGACCCTTCATTTCCTGATACTTAGAATTCTTGAACTCTCTACCAGGTTCAGTATAAATGAGGTTGCAATATTTTTATATCTTTCTTGTGTATTGAGCATCATAATTCCTCTTCTATGCAAGGAAATTGCAGACTTGATTTGCATCAGAACACAAAGATCAATTGGCGGAATGCCTTGTTATTGTTCATTAAAGAAAAATATTTGGCATTAGATTGCAGCGAAGCACGGATTGATGCATAAATTTTTCAGAAATTATCAAGGAAAACACTTCTGATTGAATTTTTTGCATCTGGTAAATTGATTTCATATTCACGGCATTTACATTACCATATAATTGAACAATTTTTTTGTTTTTTATTACTTGCCTTGAACGCTAATTGTGTAGAAAAAACTAACAACTTTAATTTAATTAACCACTGGTAAAAACCTAATTTTATGAACAAACAGTTTGTACTATGGTAGACTTGACATTGAAATGGTCAAATTGCTCCAAAATAATTTCTTTTCCTAATGTTGCTTACATGAATGCTATTTCTCATTAAGTGAACATTATTGGTTTAAAAAAAAACACTTTCTTGTGGAAGGTTACCTCAGGGCAAACGAGAATTTATTTTGAAGGTGATTGAAAGGCAGGTATAGAGTTATGATAAACTAGCAAGGCTGTTATAATTTCCACCTCAGCGCATGGATCAGAACAATCACCGGGATGAGCAGTGATGATAAACTTGTACAAAGTTCACCAAGGAGCACATAACATGAAGTAAACCATTTCTTTCCCAAAATCCTGCTGAGTCTGTGTTTTCTTGGCTCTTTAATATCATGAAGTTTCTTGAGTGCAAAATAATGGATATGTTTTCCACAGTGGTTTCGTTTCATTGGGAACCTGATCTGATGTGAAGTTTTGAATGTCATTGACATTGTCATTGGGGAACTGCTTAGCATGTGAAAGGCCTGAATGCAATAGTCATTGTAGACCACTGTAATGGAAGTCATATTTTGAACAGCAGAATACAATCTCTTAGAGGTACATAATGCAGCGTCAAATAAAGGAGACAATGTATTGAAATATTTGGTGCTTATATTTGTCATGTATTTATTGATACTCTAATATTTCACATGGTGTGCAGATTTGATTGTGCCTTGTGATGACAATGGAAGAGTTTTAACCACAGTGAGAAGACCTCTTCATATCTCAATGTTATTTGTTCTTCAGCTATTCACCACAGGTATGCAATCTTTGGGGAAATACTGCAGAAAAAGGAGTGCTATTCAAATGAATGGAAAAGTTTAATTAGCTTCCTTATTCTGAAAATATGAAATATGATTCATAATTCAAAAGCAGTATAATTACAGATTTGGGGAATCAGCAATGGACTAGCAGTAGTATTAAGAAATAAGCTTCTGCTCTCTGTGCGCGTGGTGATATATAGAAAAGGGTGAATGATTGTTCCGGCTCCCAATCACAGAGCTAGTATCTAATCTGTTATGTGATATTCTTATGAATGAAACATAAAACAGGAGGAACTAGTCCGTCATTTCTGGAGATAATTCTCTGTGGGAATATCCTGTGCCTATAAATAACCAAGTTTACGACACCACCCTATGAGGGTAGGGTGAGAGTTTTTAGAAAACATTTATGTCCCATGATTCCAGTTGCGTAGTACAGACTGCTATCTATTGACGAGTGAGGAATTCAATACTTTAATCGCTCTTAGATTCTGGGTAGATCCACCGACCCAGGAATTTGTACCTTGGTTGAGGAGAGACTTGGCAATGTGGTTGAGGCCATAAGATTTTAGGAATGTTTGAATGAAGGCAGAAGAGGCAATTTCATTTCCTGTGTGGAGGAAAGGCCAGGTGGAGTTTTATTTTCCAAAATTATTGTGTAGCAAGTGTAAACAAATATCATACAGAGCCGTTGTTCAGATGTCTGACCAAGTGTTCTGTGCTGATGAAAGATTAGTTACCTGTGCAGTCATGTAAAATAGCAGTCAGATTTTGAAAGGGATTTGAAATCTATACTATATAAAAGTGTGTATTGATTTCATGCAATATCAAAATCGTTGAACAAAACTCAACAAGCTATGAAACCATGGATTTAATGAAAAGCAACCTTTTGACAAATTCTTGAACAAAAGCTTCAATAGCCTACATGGTAGAACAAGGTGTAATCTGAAAAATTGATCGTGTGAAGGCAAGTATGTGTTGTAAGCAAGAAAAAAGGAACATTGGATTACAGCAGGATTTGTTGTAATGTTTTATGTCAACAAGCAGGTGAAAGTACACATACTGTACAGCAGAGAAAGCTTTTCCTTAAGAAACCCTGGGAGGAAATCAGAGTTCATTGACACGGCTCAATAGTCACACAGTCACTGGCTCATTAAGGCTCAAGTTTTCCTGGGGTACGGCATTCAGTGTAATTGAAAATATTTACCTCTCTGTGTTACTCTGAAAGGAACTAAAGGAAAAAAAAATTGTTTTTATGACAGAAAACAACGATGCCCTTCCAGGTAGCCAGAGAAACTCGTTAGCTGTTATCTGTACCTGGAGTGAATGACAGTTTACGAGGATCAAAGTAGGTGCTGATGGTTTTACTTAGAAGATGAACATGTCGTGTGTAACCATAAATAAGGAAACATGGCAAGCTATACAGGGTCGCCTCGTCAGTTCTGGACCCACATCTGTCTGAGTAACACTGATCCAGAGGAGATACCTACCATAAATCTGCTGGATGCACTTATTGTACAGAGGATGCACTGCAAAAACTGAGAGGATATCGTGCAAAAAAAATTATTGATTTGTTTAGGAGGCTGATGACAAGGTACTTATAAATCTATAACAGTTGGTTTTAAATGATTCAGTGATGTACACCCGTGTTGTCAAGGCTTTCTTTTGACTTTTGATTATCCACCTATAACTGAATATCTGGAGTCAAGGAAGTTTTGTGAATCAGATCTCCTGTTTATTGAAAAGTACATTCAAGGAAAATGACCACAATGGAGTCTCTATAAGGAGTAACTAGGAGGCAAGTGCTAGAGATTGTGCACCCACTCAATATAGGAAGAATTGATTTGGAAATTTTATGTAGGAAGAGAAAGGGTTCCTGCACACTATTAACTTTTGTTGAACCGTTGCGCAATAACCTGTTTTTACCTAATTGCATGTGAAATATTGAAATATCGGCCATATCAATAGCAAAATCTAATTGTACACAGTGGGTTTAAAAAAAAAGAGCAGTGTTTTCCCTGTTTATTATTTTCCTAGAAAAATTTCAGAAAAGACTTCAAAGTTTGTTAAGGAAGTGGCAATTTTGAAAAAAGGGAAAAAATAAGGAAATCAAGAGACAAACTGGAAAAGTACACAGGAGAGAGAAATAGCAGCTAGTGGTAATGAAGTGGAAAAACATATAGTACGAAAACCCTCTTCCTTAACCTGAAAACTTTGGTGTACAGTGCACTGTGTATTCTTAGAAATATTAAAACAGCTGATGTACACAACTGGTGATAGACAGTTGGAGAGAAAGAAATTTAATTAGGCGTGTAACGCTGTTGCCACAGAATAAATGGTTTAACAACCTTCCAGATGAGGCATTGTTCGCGTCAAGGATTACCTGTTTCCTATGCTTTTGATCTAACCTTTTGGATTTATAGCCTCTTTGACGGATTATCATGGTGTGACTTACCCTCATTATAAAAATTGGGCCCTGTTTAACTTGACATGCATTATTTGTTTGGCTTTGCGACAGCTTTAATTGACCTTTTGAATTAGTGATTATTGGTACTAAGTTTACCAGTGTCCCAAGGTATTGTTCCTCTGTCTGATAATTGACTTATTTGTGTATATACAGTGGTACTGTTGTGTCCTTGATTTGATGACAGGCGACTGAGAAGCATCCCTCAGAGCCGGACTCCAGAGTCCGAGTGTCCCGAGACAATTACAGAGGATCACAGTAGGAATGTGGTGACACCAGCAGCCAGAGGAAGTAGGTCTTACATGAATTCACTTTATGTGCTGCCATGAGTTTTTTCCTGGATAGTTAATGGCCACTTAAATGAATTGGCCAAGTCCTTGTGTTGGTTTGTGATGTGATAAAAATCAGAAGTGTTTCTTAAACATTGCAACACCCAAACTAGTTTGTATTATTGCATTACAGGAAAAGCAACAATCAAATCCTGTTTGCATACTAATTCTTTTGGATCTGGTTTTCATTGAAACGATTCACAAATTCCCTGAGGCGATTGTGTTGGTGTATTTTAATTGTCGAGTGGAAGTGCACAATGACTACCAATAGCCCAAAGCATGTGTATTCTGGATAAAGTGTTAATGTAACGTGTTAAGAATGTCGACAAAATCTAAAAAAAAGGTAGGATTCGCTGAGGATGTGAAATCAGAGGAACGAGAATCTCGCAGTCGAGGGCGCTCAAAGTTCCGAGAACGGCGCTCCAAGTCCCAGGATGTAAAATCTAATCGTAGCTCATCCCTGTCCAAAAAACGAGACCATAGTCTGATTTCTTTGGTCCGCACTGGTTCCAGAGCCTCCGTAAGAAGTCTTGTCAAGCTGTTCGAAAATGTGGGAGGGGTGAGTTCTATGTCTTTCTATTGATTTCAACATGTTCAATGCATTGCAGTGTTGTATTTTACACTGGTGACATCTGAGACGAGCAACATGGCTAAACATTTATATGTTGCTGTGTGCAGATAATATCAATAAATTTTCTTTTGTATTATATCAGACTTCTAGGTAATATTATGTGCAGTTATGGATCTTTAATACCAGTGTTTACAATGAAATTTGTACTTGCACCATGTTTTACCTCAGCTCAATTGATTTCAGTGGGCGAGAGTTTAAGCCTTACAACATTTCAGATAACGTTATTATCTACATCACAAACTATTAAACAAAGCCGCAGGAATTATCATAAATTTATCAAGATTCTAAATTCGACTTCATGAGTTAAATTTTTCTGATGAACTTATCAGTAAAATGAAATGAGACTTGCAGGCTTTCAATTTCTCACAAAGTCCAATAGAGCTTCATGAAACAAACTCGTTGATGAGTTTTATGGCCCAGAGGTGTCAAGTACATTAATCATATTTGGTCTCCAGATTGGTTTCCAGTCTCCACAGACCTACTTATTTAGTCAAGGTCTCCTCAGAGATGTTCTCTCATCTTTTATTAATACGATGGACCTGGAGCCCCTCACTGGTTTGTTATAGTTGATTGGTGGGTCACCATCTTTTGTGTACAGGTATACATTATATATTCAGACCACATAGTCTGTCTGACTGTAACCACTTTCACCACACAATGACCCAACTCATAATTGGTTGCTTAGCATTTCATTGAGTTTAAACAATAACTGTAATGTGCTATTTTGGTCACCTGCGAGAATGTGTAATGTATATATGCATGCTTCATAGTTGGTGAAACATAAATGAGTTTGGTTTTGTGGTAAGGAAGGTAGGGGTGTCATGAATTCTTGGTCTCAAGCCTGGTCATTGCTTGGAATAGATGACATAGCATTCCCCATCCAGTAATACTACAACCATTGCTGTGATATCTTGTATGTGTACAATATCTTGTATGAGTTGGGCAACTGTTGTCCAATCTTGGCATTAATGGAGGAATCAAGGATACAAACAACGGTTCTAGTCTGATAATGTTTTCAACAGCTAATGACAAAGTCAGAGAAGTGTACAGTAACTCAAGGTTACCGAGGAATGTGACCATGCCTAAGGAGTCACTGCAGGTATAAGGTACATAGATCTTGTGTGGTGGCTTAGGATTAATACAGGAAGGGAAAGTCTCTTAGCAGATTTAAAGCATTAAAATATAACTGCATGTAATCCCACTCAAGTGTTTAACATACAGACTTCTACTATAAATTATGTGCATGTTAGAGGAGCACTCTTTAAAACTACCACTCCAAAACGTTATGGTGCTGTGAGCCAAATTAGGTACTCTAAACTGCTACTTTGTTATGACAAAATGAAAAAAAAAGTTAGAAAAGTAATTTTTCACTAAATTAGTGACTTCTGATTTCAGAAGATTAGATCTTGTGCCTTTAAAGACTGTGTAGATTCATTTAGTTTCAATGTGCCACATGTGGTCAGATGAAATTTTAACCTTCATTTTATCTGAACCACCAACAGTTGTAAGTCAATGGCAGGAGATGCAATGAAAACAAACCCTGACCACCAGTAGACAGATGCTGGTACAGTATTAGTGAAGTTCCCTATTCTTGTAAATACAGGTGCTATATAATAATGTTAGTAGAGGAAGGCCGGGAGCCAGGGGTTCATTGGGCCTGCTTATTGTACTTCAGCGGTGTTGATTAAATCTTGGAGCCCAGTTAATCTGAAATAACTTTGTTCTGGGTCTGGGTTTGATTAGTTCTAATACAAACAAGCACCTGTCTGCAGTGCATTCTGGGAGGCAAGTTTCCATTGGTCATCTGCTGATTCTGTCCGATAGTCACAAGCGGTTTTTCTTCATCAAATAATTGATAAGGAACACACCTTTATCATGTTTATGAATATGAAATCTCAGATAAATGTGAAATGTCATCTCCAGTAATGGACATCTGGTCATCTGAGTCCTCAACATTACCTATTGATTGGTTGATACAAATTTTATCTGAGAGCATATATATTGCTCAAGTTCCATCTTAACATGTTCATGATGTTTGCAGTAACGGTGAAAAGTTCATTTGTGTTTGTGTGTATATCCCATCAAAGTACTAGCATATTACTTGCTCTTTTCTTTCTCAAGATTAACAACCTTCAGTATAGATTTCACACAGTGAAACAGCTTTTTTATTACAAAAAAAATCAATTTCATTCTGCTGGTGAAAATAAAATGTGGTGTATAATTTGGGTAGATATTTACCTTTCTGATTTGTTTGTTGAAAGATTTTTTTTTTTGCAGAGTAGATATTGATATTATTGAATGGCAGACTTTTTAACTCATAATTGCAAATACAAATTAGTTAATTGTTTGCTATGGTCTTAAGTCCATGCCACCCATATCCCAAAAATAGCAAGAAGTTAAGACCATGGATGGATATGTCACATTAATTAATGGCAGTTAGAAGGGGTACTTGCTCATTTGAAGAACTTGAGATAGAGAGGGACTAACTGGCTGGTATTGATTGGGGATAATTGGTCCTAGTTTTACAGAGATTGGCCAGACTTGTGGAGCAGTTAGCAGGAACTGGTAAATCACACAATTAGTTAGCATTGATCCTGGACCTAATGTGACAGGCAGGTCAACTGGGGACCGGGTAAAACTAGACCCCAGGGACTCTCAGTTTACACTGGCCGATTCTCTGATCTGTAGATGCCATGACTTGGATCATCTAGAGTTGTGTGGGATATATGATGAAATTCATTATGTATGAAGTAAACAGAGATACTGGAGATGATTCATTGATTAATTTTGAAGAATTAATTGCAATTAAACAAAAATACAGCACAATATACATTTTCCAAAAGTGTTAGTATGTTGTAATGCTTATTATTTATTGATGTATGATGTTAAAGCTGGACGTAGTGGTATTATAGCTGGACTTTTATGTACATTAACCTTTTGTAGCAGAACATTTTTTTCTAAATTTTGATTTTCTTACCTGAGTTTGAAACAATACAAAGTTACCTTCTTTGATTGTTGGACTGCCACAAGTTTGTCTCTGGTTACCCAGGCTACAGTACAGTATTCAGGGAAGCGGTGTTAGGAAACTCTTCTTTCGTCATCGGAACGCTAATTACAAATTCCACTAGATTGCAAAATAATGTACAATAAACTTGAAAGGATATTGTACTTCAATCTGATGTACTTATAGATTTAAGAACTATGCTAAGAGAGTGAGAGATAAATAATAAGTGCTTTGTTATGAGGAGTGCTCCATGGAGGGGGGGGGGAGGAGATGTCTGGGTAATGAGTTACTAAGTCCGAGTCTCAAGTGATACTCAAGGGGAGGTAACTGTGAGTCAGTGCTTCCTAACCTTTTAACCCTGCTGTATCAAATGAATTAACATATAAAGATCATGTCAAGTGCTATTATAATGTGAGAACTTTGAAATGTAAGAAGATGATTCAATTTCATGTTTCACTAATCATTTGGTTTGATTTTCCTTTGTCGTTCAATTTAACAAGTGAAGATGGTGAAATGGCCATTTATAAAACTATCTTTCCTGTATGTCGCAATTCTTTTGTTTTTTGAAAATCTCTTTAAGAAGTTATACTCTAGTTTAACAAGAACACTTGGTTTAATAAAACATATTTATGCATTTGAAATGAAAGTAAAACTTGATATTGACATGGAGTTCAGTTTCTAATCCATGCATACTTTTTCCTAAGGTTGTTTACTAACATTTACTAAACTTTGAAGTTTATTGTTTGTGTAAATCCTTTGGAAGGTAAAAGCTTTGTGTGTTAGATGAAGTAAGAACTTCCATTTACTTGGGTGTGTAAAATTTAGTATAGACCACATAACAAGAAATTAATTGACCAGCAATTTGGATTTCTTTGAGTTAATGTATACATGTGAACAGTTGGTCCATTTAAATCGTACATCTGCTACCAATATTCAGTTGAAAGAATAGGAGTTGTCTCTCTTTGAAGGCATGGATCAGAGAAAATCTCAAAAAGATCCATACAAATAACTTCACAAGTAAATGCATTTTCACTAAACTGAATTTGTATATAATAGTATAAGATATTACCTTGAAGAATGAGACAAATTACAGTGAGAGCATATGTTACCTGCTGAGAGTAGAGGCCAGGGAATGTAGGCATGTTTGTGTTCGCAGGCAAATGCTAATCACCAATTTATTTTATCAAAATTTTCTCTCTTAATAATCAGCTCCCAATCTGCAGGCTCCAGTATTTATAGACAGATACCTCTATCTGATGTGTTGGCATCACCGGGAGGGTTTTGATGTGTAACCAGCTTATATATATGCTAATTTACGCAGGATGTGCATGTCTTTGTTTTTTTCTACACACTGTTCTACGCCCTTGCTCGGGGAATAGATATATTTATGTGAATCTGATAGAAATCTACATGATTCAGGTGTTGACCTACTAAACCCATCTTACCTGGAGTGTGTGGCTTTGTGGGTGGATAACTATGGACTGATTGTTACAGCTATATGGCTATTATTGTATGTATTGATGTGTTACACTGTGTCAGCCTGATTTGATGGAGTCTACTTACATAGGTGTTCATATTGACTGCTGTATAACTGCGTAGAGGAAACTGAAAACTGTCGGCTTGCATGATCAGAGATTTTGCTGACGGTGCTGTGAAAAGTGTTATTGCCGTAAAAATTCAAAATGTCCTAAATATACCTGGAAATTTTTGTTCTCATGTGGATAGAGTTAAAATTGTCTTATTGTTTTCCTGATCTTACAAGTGTGTCATCCAAACATAGAAACTTTCATGTCTAAAGATATGTGAGCACACACGAGAATTGGTTCAGTTTTGATCTTGAATTCTCTATAGTGGCAGTTCATGATTATCAAATTAAAAACCCCCCAAAACTTCACAAGAGTTAATGAAAAATTCTCAAAGAAGTGGAATATAATTGGTACATGCAATATCGCAGATGTTGGAATTGTGTGAGGAATCGTGAGTACCCAATTGCTGGGGCATGAAGAGATTCCAAGGTCCCATTGATACATGTTTTAGTGGGAAGCTGATTTGAGGGGTGCCAAACTTATGAATCAGCCGTTGCTGAAGATGACGGGGTTACGATCTCACCAGTCGCCTCTGATGATGAACAGGTCTTCATTTTACAACATGAAGCCATGTGTGTTTTTTTCCGCGTCTGCTTCTTAAATTCTTATGTTCGAAAAGAAGTTTAAAAAATCTCTTCATTCATGGTGCTGTGAATTGGCTTAAACTTTGTCTCCCTTGTCAAGGTGTTTTGAGACAGCCCCCTGTGACTTAAAGGTAGGTACTGTACATTACAGGACTACTGGATTATTGTCAAAAAATATTGCGGTGGGAAGGGACTTTAAAAAAAACGTACAGTTGTTTTTACAAGGACTGTACTGAATTCATTGAGGGATTGAGTTGTCAACAGGAGACTTTAATTTTGAAACACAATGCAGGTCAGCTACGTGATTATGTTTTATGTGTCGGGAGTTCTTTTTAATGACGAGCGGAAATTATGCTAGTCTGTCGCCGTCCCCCTGATCGCTGCTGAACCTGACACAGGACGGAAAGGAAGGAGGAACGCACTTATATGTTGTCTATACGTCGTACTGATCACATCTTATTGAACGAGGAAAATCTGATTCAGTTAGGAGATAGCAAAATATGTGATTCCCAGGTTTTTTGAAAAGGAAAAAAAAAATATTCATAAGGAGAATGTGCGCTAGATTTGTTAATTGTTGTTCTGTACTTGTTCGGCCCAAGTGAATCATGTCAAAAGCTGTCCGCCGGTTAAGTAAGGTTTGGGTAAGTTTTTATTGTTTTGTTGATCTGATTTCAGAATGGCTTACAGCTAAAGTAATTTGTGAGAAAAAAAATCATAATGTATTCCAGCTGAAGCATGTCAATTCAGATAAAGATTTACAATGACTGCCATTGTGCATTTAAGCCTTGGATTTTTGGAAGGTTTGAAGAAGTCAATTGCAGTTATGAAATAGATATTTCAGTGCTTTGATTAATATTCCTTCATGACTTGGGAAAAATGCTGTATGTAAACTATTTATCCCACACAGAAGTCGTATTTGAGGTATAATCTTGATTACCAGGGTGAGAGAAATAATGACAGACATTTTAAACTTGTGAGTTATCATTCCAGCTCTCAAGAAAAACAACAAACGATACAGGGTGTACTTTATATTTAAAACAAAATAATCAGTTTTTCTCAAGCTTTGAAGGTCGTGTTTGAAAAATAGGTCATTTGCAAGTCATGAGAATTTTTGTTCTTCTGCATATGAATGCAAAACTAATGTTAATTTACTGCTATACAATGTACCAGTAATATGCAATTTAATATTAAAGCTTGTCAAAGTCGGGCAAGTTTTGGAGCCTTAAAGTTGAATATTTAATTAAAGCAGTGCTATTATTGTCTACCGATGCCACCATCTTTCTGACTTACTAGTTAGTCATGTTTTTGAAGTAGCATGTTGGACTTTAGCATGTTAGATTGAACACAAAGTTCCAGCTATTGGCTAGCTATAGTTTTAGTGAATTAGAGTGTAATCAGTTGTTTGCTACATTTTGTTTTGTTGTTGTTTTGAGTTGTTTTCATTTTGAAGTAGTAGGTAAAAATTTTTATGTCGAATTGAAGTGTGTTTTCAAATTGACATAATTTTAGAGTGTTATAAGTCACTAGACTAAGGGGATAGGGGAATTAAAGCAGGATGTTAAAAACTGCAGTAAAGATATATCTATGTGTAATGTAGCTAATGTGGAGAGACAAACAGATAGACAGACAATCAAACAAACAGGCCAAATTCACTATGACCAGAACAATGTATTTAATTCTGGTGAATGAAAGTTTATCCAGTGTATGTAAATTGTGTAAGTGGGTCAACATTCCCAGGATTCAGTGACAATCCCAGATAAGGGACTTATCTCTGAATGATGTTTTGTGGTAGGGTTAGGTAATGTCAATGATAAATGAAGGGGATAAACTCACCAATAAACTATTTATCATTCCAATACACAAGTTTAGAAACTTACCTGTACATTCTTACTGAATTTTTATTTGTGCCTTCTAGAAACAAATAAAATGGGAGGTTTATGAAGAGATTTTGTGTTTTGATATGTTATGTGTTGAATTTGGAATATCAGATCTTTCTTAAAGTGTCCATACTTGTTTTGCGTTGTCCAACAGATGGCGTTCATCAATCCAGTAAATTGATATTGAGTACCTGATGTGGTATTGGTTAAATGGAGGTAAACTATACTGTTGATTTATAGCTATAGTACAAATCTGATTGGCATTTAATTGATATCAAGACTTCAGATCTCATTCAATGTTATGTAATTTTTCAGTGAGCTATCAGACTGCCATGGTTCTTTAATAAAATACATAATAAGTTTATTAAATAACAACCTTGAGATTTGTTTTATCGATAAACTGGTACTGTTGAAACTTGCAGAACTAAAAGACTCCTCCCCCCCCCCACCCCAAAAATAAAAAAGAAAAAAAAACCCCAAAAACAAAACTAAATCATGAGCTGCTTTTTCAAGTCTTCAAGTTCCAGCATTGTGTTATACATAGCATGAAATTGAATTGAAATTTGAAGCAATAATTTTGCTTCAAATTTGAAGTAGAAGAATTATATTTATCGTTAATAATGTTTAGGACTATTCAATTTTTAGCTCACCTGAGCTGAAAGCTCAAGTGAGCTATTCTGATCACTTTTTGTCCGTCGTCCGTCTGTCCGTCCGTCCGTCCGTCTGTCCGTCTGTCCGTCTGTCTGTCTGTCCGTCTGTCCGTCTGTAAACTTTTAACATTTTGAACTTCTTCTCTAAAACCGCTCGGCCAATTTCAACCAAATTTGGCACAAAGCATTCTTATGAGAAGGTTAATATAAATTGCAAAAATGAAAGACCGATCTTTATTCAAAGCGGAGAAAATCTCGAAACTGTAGAAAAAGGGGGGTGCATTTTTAAAAATCTTCTTCTCAAGAACTACCGAGTCAAATTCAATGTAATTTAGCATAAATAATCCTTATGGAAAGGAAAATATAAATTGCAAAAATTATGGGCTAATTCTGTTTCAAATCTGAGTTATTACGAAAATAATAATAAAGGAAAGGCGTGTTTCAATCAGTTTATAGCTTCGGGTTCGGTATTCCATGAGCATGATGAGTCGTGGTAAAATGGGTAGGCAAACGCGGGCCGGGGCAAAACAAAAGATTGGCAGTTATTAATATGCCAATCTCATTAAAATTTTGAGGATATGTTACGGACCAGTATATTTGTATTCGCTGTAAATATTGCTGCAAAACAATGCGTATTTTGGAATTGACGATTGCCGATCTGCCCCGGCTTTTATTTTGCCCCGGCCCGGGTTTGCCCACCCATTTTACCAAGACTCGTGTTTAAGATAAACGGGTCGATCGTTGTGCAACAGTTCGCGTACGAAGGGGATCTTTGAAACATGTAAAATACATTGGTGCCGATTTTGTGAAGTAAATTGAGGTGAAATATTTCAATGCGTTGACAGTTTTCACATATGACGGTGGTGTTAGCTTGTTTTGATTTTCGTTCGTTTTCATTATCTATGCTTTGTAACCTGGGAACTATCGCCTGTATTTTGTAAATTTTTACGTATCAAATCAAACAGAGACTTCGGTAAATCAGCCAGTTAACTGTTTACCTGCGCAAATTAAGCAAAATCTGATGTATTAAAAGAGTACTAAAATACTATTCATTCTATCGGTAATTCGGTATGATCTTTTGCGTAATATTAGATTAATGCAATGTGTTTTGTTGAGATGCTTAGCATTTTCTCGAGTTTATTCATAAATTTAAATAGAGTTATATATCGCTGACGGAAATATGTAGGTATATACATGTATATGATTCATTTTGAAAAATAAATTGTGCACTTTATTTGTTATAGTGCATGTTTCTTATGTTTAATTGTTTACAATTTCTATTTACTAACTATATTTGAGTGTTAAGCTTCGAATTATAAGCAAGATACAGAGATTTTCTCACAATTCTATGTACACAGATCTGAGGCCATTCTTTTTTTCCCACTTTAAATGCTGAATAGGAAATACCAAGTTAAAAATCTTAAGCTGAATGTAATAATTTTTAACTCATGTGAACAAAATATGACTCAAACCTAGCAGAATTGTGAGCTCTGTATCTTGCTTATAATTCTACGATTGACGCTGAAATTTTGGTTGATCATTAGAAATGTCTTGCTAAATGTTAAATACTTGTACAAAAAAATTAACGGATGATATGCTGTATATAAATACTCTCTGGGGCCCCCTCTTTATACAATGAATAATGTGAAATCTACATCAATTTTGATAGTTTTTCAGACATGAGTAAATAAAAACGACACTGTTAAACAATTTCCATAGTTCTGACACATTTCTTTTGCGGGGATAAAGGAATTATTGCTATTCCTAAGAAAATATTACAGCGGAAAATTATCCTGGTCTGTAGCCATTTTTATTTTTGAATAAAGATGAAAATAATGGGTGTGCCTTAGTAAAATAGAGTGATGTGCCTGTCAATACTGTAACATTGATTTTTATAGTTCTTTAACATGTCACGTGACAACAATTTTCATTCCAGTGTATTCATCACTCAAATGTGAGCAAAGTTATAAAAGTCACACGAGTTTACGCCAGGTAAACAACAGTCATTTAATTATAATGGAGAAGACAAATTAAACTTTTGAATGTTTTTAATTTGAGGAATTGAGCGGATTGGAGTACAATTTTCTTCTTCACATCTATAGGATATTTAATAAAATGCAATAACTATTATATGATATTTTTAAAAAAATACAATAACTAGTATGTAGTTGAGGAAGAAAATGTACCTATATGTTCTCATATATTTTGATCACTTTATAAAGTGGGGGAAGGGGGTGGGGGCAGAACGAAAATATAGGGAATTGGAAGTTAACAGTGTACCCCTACCAAATGTTAGTTTTGTATCTTGCGTAGGATTTTCTTATTCTGGGTAAAAATAGTATTCCATAAAGATACAATGTCAAAGATTACGTGTATGCAAAAATAAGTGTAAAATTCGAATACTTTACAATATTTATTTTTTGTTATTCTACTGAGGGGCCATATGGCACAATATCTTTTGAACGCCCATTGTTGCTCAGGTGAGCGATGTGGCCCCATGGGCCTCTTGTTGGTATATCTAAGATATCTCAACCTTAACAAACAATTGATTTCAATCAAAGACTCGCACAGAGTTCAACTTTCTGATTCTGTGCTTTACCTTCCCTGTTATTTTCATATCTTGCTGGCTGTAATTTCAGAAATAGTAAGCCACAGAGCTCGGATTATTTTTATTTCAGACCAGGAAGTGATGCATGTCGTGCATGATATGAAGTTTGTTGTACATGTATTTTTATCAGGGTGCTGTTTCCATTTACATGGACACATATAGATCAAGGTTGATTTCTACTGAGTGTGATAAAATCATTTTCATTTTTATTACAAAGATGTGGTGTATAATACGTTGATGTAGATGACATAATAGAAGCTCCATCACTCTCTCAGACTCTCAGTAGGCAGTTTGTATTTCCATTACGTGGTGAATTATTTTGTAGTTTGTATTTCATTATGTGGTGAATTCTCTGGATAAGACTCATCCTATTGTCTGCAGGCTTTATAATAACACTCAGGTATGAAGTAAACAGCTGATGATGAAAGTTTTCACCAATTACTGCCTGGGAGACAAAAGGATTCACTTAGTTTTCTTAATCTTCTCCTCTCTGTTAGAACCCTGAGTTCTTATCTGAAATTACAAGAACATGGTAGAGTTCTCTGTCTGTTAATCAACTCTGTTTCATGTGTATCATCTAATTAGTCCAGACAGTTTTATCTAAATTTCTGCATTCATTGACCAGTATGCTGTTTCAGGGGATCTGAAAAATAGAAAGTCGGAAGGGGGGGGGGGGGAGGGTATTAATTTTGAAAGCATTGAATATATATTTGAGAACATTTAAATGTACAGGCCGGACTTGTTTATAAAGCGTGAGGTACAAGTGCATCCCAGTGATATTGCAGTGCACAGAGGAATTTATGACTGTACAGAAAATGATATAAACACCCTGCCTGGTGTCACAATGGTGACATTGTAACACAGCCCCATACAGCTCAAGTTCCCATAACCCAGTCCCTTGATGTCTGTTGTAACGTTGTGAGATGTGAGGGATATAGCTGGTTCCTGGTTCATTATGGAGGGGTATGGAGGCGTCCCGGGACAGCTCAGTTTTTACTGGTTTAGTTCCTCCCATTGTCTCCTTCAGCAGGTACAAATTCTTGACGACTCTTCCTCAATTCTCAAAGGTTCTGGACAATGACTTTTTGACAACTCTAGCTGTCAGAGTTCCACAGTCTGTATGTAAACAGTGAATCTGTTGGACAGAGTCGTGTGTTTCCACTAATTGCTGCAGTGACTCAATGGCTAGGAATCTTGTGTTTATTTTTTGGCTTGTATCGGTACATGTTCTGATTGTGGTACCATGTATTAGATTTACTTATAT
Source organism: Magallana ariakensis (assembly GCA_020458035.1). Lineage (NCBI taxonomy): Eukaryota > Metazoa > Mollusca > Bivalvia > Ostreida > Ostreidae > Magallana > Magallana ariakensis. Next base: position 15,521,625 of record CM035813.1, on the reverse strand, counting down.
GAAGTGTCTGATGGATGAGTCTTTGCCTCTGTCAGTAGCAGTGTTGAAGCAAACTGTAGTCCCTGTCTTGATTAGGTCTTCAGCTGCATTATTTTTGCTTTAGATTTCTCTGAAATTTCTATTAATGTAAGCAATAGTGACTCTAACATCAGTTACACAACCACAGAGTCAAATAGTGATACAGGTTTATGATTTTATATGTGTACCATTAACTTCAGTTTATGAGTCAACATTTTTATGGGTGTATAGATCTTGGGATTTTAAGCTTGTCAACATTGAATGTAGTAAAATACTGAAATGGAGTTAATACTTAAATTGTGTTATTATGCAATGATATACAACGTATGTGGTTATGCTTGTGGTTTTAAACCACCAAGGGTGTGAAGTTTTATCAATTAAAAAACTGAATAGATGTGCTGTTTGCAAGTATGTAGCATATTGTTTATAGAGAGTTCATTGTATACATTGGTATTCAATTTCTTTCAGATGAATGAGGGTCGCAAGAGTCAAATAGTCCTGCCAGACGAGCGAAGACTCGACCTTCTGATCCAGGTAAGTAATCACCTTCAGGTGAGAAAATTAAAACAATGAACCACAGAAAATCAGGCCTGCTCACAGACACTTGCTGCATGGAAAGGCAGGGACTGTGTCAAAGGCAAAAATACTGCCAAGGTGTCAGTCTTTGTGTAATTTTGGTCGAGTTGGATCATCATTTTGAAGTAGGACTATAACTGGGGCTTTATATGCTTTATAAGTTGTAGGCTGAACCTGTATGGGAATCATTATATCATTGGTGCCATTTAAATACATATCCTTATTAGTACCATTGTATGGAAATACTGTAAACGTATTACATTTGGGTGTTTTATTTATTTAGCGTTTTTCGCGAAAAACAGAGTCCGCCAAATCAGGTACATTGCCAAATGTAAAATATATAAGTAGATAAATAAGTACATTCAGAAATGCGCTAAATCAAATCCATGCTAACTTGTTGAAAAATCGTAATCTTCCAAATATCGCACACGTTAAATATAATATGTTTACAGTAATTCATCAGCGCCATTAGTGTATAAAACATTATCAGTACCATTGTGACTGATACACAGTACAGGATAAAGTACTTGTGTTCTCATAACTACATGTAACTTACTGACTCATCATTTACAAGAGATCCCAAAACACTTCATGGCTATGCATATGAGCTCCTCTTTTGATAAACGTATTGCAAATCTCTGCATGCAGACATCAGCCTTATACTTATCCTGTTGGCAGATATACATTGTAGCATGGAGCAGCATTGGTTCATTATATTTAGTACACACACTGACTAACACTGTTACTAATCTCCAAAAGTACACAGGTCCCACTAACTACCAGCATGACCAGTTCATACACACCGAACACTCTATATCCCTGATGCATTGTCTGTGATATGGAGATAGATCCCTTCCCCGTGCGGGGTTCATCAGATGTTTCAATAGATATATTCCTGTATTGATCGGTTCCTAACATTGTAATAGATCCAGATTATCTCAGATTTGAATGAAGATTAACTCTAGATCAAGGCATTATCAAGTTGATAAGTTCAAGATCTTGAAATTTATATTGGCATTGATTCTGTCTTGTGCAGATTTATGTGTCAATTTTCATTTCTAAAGTCACCTTTAGTTTAATATTGTTGACTTTATTCTTTGCAAGTTGTTGTATTTATTGAAATCAATGTATATCAAGTTCTTATAAACAAAACAAAAAGTTTGAGATAGGCTTTATCTGATAACTGTGTTTTATACAGTGCATAAAAATGTGCAAATCTCAGCACAATGTTAAGTTAAAGACATTAAAACAGCAGTAACACTGTTAATGTGTGACAGATTTAGCCCCTATGCGGATTTATTCTCATGCACTTATAGTGCTGCAGGCAGTTTAATGAACGGAAGTCTTAGAGATAGATTTCCTATAAATATGATGTACACTTGGAGGCTTAGACTCACAGACTAGAGATATTTGAGTCGCCTCTTACCGTGCCTGGTTAACGCTAGTTGTGCTGTGCTAAGCTATCTCTGGGTGTTCTCAGCTAATTGACTAGTGGCCTGGGAACATCCTCAGTTTTTCCATAAGCTTGCTAGAGTTATCTTTCTTTGCATTAAATCTTTTTTCCATGTGCTTTCTTTGCAGCCTAAGCTAACATCAAGAGACCTGCTAGATTTGGTGGCCTCTCATTTCAAATTAAAAGAAAAAGAGTACTTTGGTCTATGTTATCAGGACGAATCGTAAGTATGAGAAAATCAGAGGTACATGTATAAAGTTTACACAGTCACACTAAATGTATCAGCCAATCATTTATTTTATGACAAGAACATGATATTTATATACACAGTTTCCTATGATTTGCTCTCTTACTAATATTTTGTAAGGATTTACAATTGGAGTTCATGTAATAGTAACAGGGCCTTTTGAATTTAGGGATAAATGGTGTATACCTTACTCTGAATGGGTCTGCATTGTGAAAAGATACTTGGTCCAGAAATCATGCAACACTGACTAAAAAGTTTTTATTTCTTTACCGGAAACTATTTCCGGACATTATTTCCAATGAAGCAGAAAATTAAGACAGTATCTGGTTGGTGCATCTTACTGAGTCTGAAATAAGAAAATTGCCCATTGTGTACACAGACATTTAATCTTTGGGTAAAAGTTAAAACTCAGTGACGCATGGCTAAATGTTTGAGATGTATAGAAAAAGCACGTAAGAAAGAGCACAGGGCAATATTTAGTCACCAGCCTAGTCTGACATGAATGTTTGGTCGTAGTACCTCATGTTTTGTTAACTCTACTGGAAAATCAAGTCAGGTAAGAGGGGGGAGGGGAACAGGGTCACTGGTTACCTACAGACAGCACTGTAGATGGGTGGGTAAGGCTCTGAAGCTTTAGGGGAGGGGTCAGTGATTACCCATAGACAATGCTGACAATGGGTGGAGACAAGAGGGTGTCTGTTAGGAGGGTCAGATTCTGTAGCTGAAGGGGACAGCTAGGGTCACTGATTACCCAAAGACAACACTGGTGATGGGTGGGTAAGGTTCTGTAAGAGACAAAAGAGTGTCTGATGGCTGGGTAAAGTTTATATCTGTAGAAGACAAGAGGGTGTCTGATCTCTGGGGTCGGCTGATTATCAGGGAGTCAATGAGGAATCTGCATGGAGTAGACATTTTGGAAATTTAAGAGGAGGAAGCGTGCTTGGTTAGGGATAAGCAGATAACTGTAGGCAGGCAGGGTGGAAGGGTCGGGTCACAAAAGGCTCTGTTTATGGAGCTATCATTGAGTCACCCTGAAGCTATAGTATTACAAATCAGATTCTGGGCCATCACAATGGGAGGGGGACATTAACTGGGTCAAAGAATATAACATTGCATGGAGGTACTGTTAATTAAAAATCTGCTGACATTCCACATGAATAGGGGAAAAAAAGGTCCTACTTGTTACATTTGTTAGATTATGTTTCATTACAAGGTTTTATTCTGTGACCTGCAAGCATTTTTGTTGATATTAGTAATGAATCAAGAATCTAAGTGTCTGAATTGGTATGAAGTCACTCCTGTCTTAGGATAACAAGATGATATGTAGATTTTATTGCATTCACTTGTGTACTTAGGTGTGAAGTGACATAGTTACATATGGAATTTCAAAATAGATTAAATTTCAAAGGATTATTTCAAAATTGTTAAAATTACTGGAGTGTTTGAATGTCACTTTTCAATTGATTTTTAAAATACACAGAGTAAGAGGATTCAGCTCTATACACTTTTCTTACAGTTTCATTTATTTTAGAAATGTACGCCAAAATGAATAATGAAAAAATAAGTAGTCGCACCCTGTCTCAAAGTAGTGTGTGTAAAAGTCAGCCAAGTACATTAGTACGAAGTTGTGTGTACAGTGGCTGTATTAATAATGTCCTGACGAACAGAAGCACCCTTTATGAAACGTGTGCTTGATTTAGTTGGTATTAACGTTATAAAGAGGATAAGACTTGAGTCAGGGTTAAAGTGTGTGGTTAGTTATCGTGGCTGCACCCACGCTGATTGATGTCACCACCCAATCGTGGTCAAACAAGGTAGTCCGTTTTCTCCATCCTGATTGGATGACAGAGACGGTGATGTTTTCTGTGGTCGATGTTGGGAAATTTTATGAATGAGATTGTGGTATTGCATAGAGATATTTCAAGTGCATTAAATACTAATAACTATCAATGAGATCCTTCGCATCAGTAATATAATTATATTTATTAGTTATTCATGAACTTGATACAGCTTCCCCTATATAATAGCAGGAGCATTAATGCAGTAACACAAGATATCTACCATCTAGTCTTTCTTACTTTGGCTCTAGTGCAATAACTCATTAATAATAAATGTTCAGTAGGATATATTCAGTTCTATTTTTACATAAACTGATAAAAGTATTTATACAAGTGACAAAGTATTATTAGACACACATACAACACAAAGGGCAAAAAAAAATCTGTCCATACAGTTCTAGTCAAAAAGGGAAAACATGACATTGGTTCATAAGGCTATGGGACAGAGAAAAAAATATGCAATTTTTTTGAAAATGGATTTTGAGGCAAAATAACAAAGGTATAAATACTTTTGTCAAAGTTTGTTGATTAATGAAAATGAGACAGCTAAAGTGGTATATTAAAGTCATCAAGTAAGACAATTAATTGCCAGGGCTGTTGGAGGTTGTACACTCAGTTTATTCTGAGGCATGCTCTGAAGTTTCTTCATAAATCACCTCGGACAGAGAGAACACACAAACAGATCATGTCCTCTTTATATGACGAGTTAATGTTTACAAATCTCTGGGAGAACAGGGGAGATGAAAGCGAAGGTTCTCTGACCCCCTTGACCTTTTCAAGGTGATCTGCATTAGGTTGTCTGTGTCCGTGGTGATACTGATAGAGGGCGTTCCAAGGTCATTTGACAGATGCTGCGGCCGATTTGCTGAGGCAGTTGTATGTTATTACATATAGGGGCGGGGTTTTCTTTTGTTGATGAATAATTGTGTAACCTTCAACATTGAAACAGCAGATAGATATCTCCTTGGGAAATTTGAAGCCTTTAAAAACAAGCTGAAATTTGATGAAAAGCCAAAAGAAAGAAAAATAGAGGAAATTCGTGTATTTATTCACAAACAAGTAAAGATATAGCTTGTTGTTTTCCTGCAGAATTAATTAACTAATTACTGGTAATAACATAAGATTATAAGGACTTTTCCTCATCGTAAGTAACTATCATAATGACTTGATTTTGCAAAAATAACTATTTCTTCTTGCTTTAGATATTTTCACTCAGTTCACCAAGCAAACAGCCATTGCTTTTTTGAGCAGTTGTATGGTCTTTTAATTAATTGACCAGCCAAACTTAAGCTGCATTAACCTGCATGATATAAAAGGCACCTGTTTTTTATTGGCTGAACTCTATTGTAAATCATTATGAAATGTTTGAGTTAACAAGTACATGTACTCAGTACTTGGTAGTTGGCCTCCGCTGTGTTTGGATATAGGGACCGCATTGTTTACTATCCCTGGCTGTTTTCTATTTGTAGCGGGCATCAGAATTGGCTGAATTTAGACAAGAGAGTATTAGAACACGACTTCGCTCGCAGAGCTGGAACGCTGATTCTAATTTTTGCTGTTAGGTGAGAAAGAGTACTAATTATTTACTTCATATAAAGTTTTATTATGAACTGGCAAACAATGTTGTGATCGTGTTTGATTTATGTAAGGAATGGTTGGAATTCTCTCAATATTGCTGTGTATCTATACAGCTGTAGGTATCGCTATTGTTGTAATTATTTATCCTCGGTAAACTGGTCTCTGAATGGCTTGTTGACAGGTTCTATGTTGAGAGTATCGCCTCACTTAGAGATATCCAGACCGTTGAAGTTTTTTTCTTGAACGCCAAGCAAGCAATATTTAAGGTGAGTACATTTTTACATTCTGTCAGTAATTATTTTATGCCTGGAATGATTAATTTACTTGTTTATAGTACCGTAGTACTGATTTTAGAAATTCCCAACTCCTATTTAAGTCTCACTACCAATATGACAGCTTTTATATGTATCATATATTGCATTACTGAGTTGTAGTGTTATTTTTTTTCCAAAGAGCTAAATGTACTTAGATGTGCATAAAAATCATATGTTAAGAAAAGTTCTTAATTATCATATTTCCTGTGGCTGTTGGTCAGTATACAATATTTAATACAGACTTTCATCAGACAAGGAGAATTAAGCGCATGTAATTGTAATGAGAAGCAGGTCTTTCCCAGACAATTTGAATTTGTAACACATCCTTCACAGCATACAAGTTCACTCAATCACTCACCCTATGTAATGAAGCATGAAATCGTTAAGCCATCTGCAACTTGATCATGTCTGCATTTTCTCACAATCAAGGGCTTTTAAGTTTTGTGTCATTATGCTTTCAAAATGTGAGTGCTAGTCAAAGTTTATTTGTTTGAAATGTCAAAAGTTAGTCATTTTCGAAAAGGACATGTGAAAATTCTAAAAAATTGTTTTATATGCATTAGTATATACATATACAGATGATAGTCTATGAAATCATGTGAAAAGTCTGCAACATGTGAATGCTTGTAAAATATAATAAAGCCTATTGAATATACGGTAGCATTGGTCAAGCTAAAAAAAAAATCTTCCAAATTTAACGCCCTCAGCTTCAGTCTATTTTAATATCCTAGGTTCTTAATCAAGAAGCTCTCTCTCATTGGAATCCTGACTGCATTTTATTGATTCTGAAGCACATGTGATTCTTCACCCAAAGCTGTTTATGATCCTTTGTTGATATGATTATAACAACAATTTTTCTTTGTTTTTTGTTCATAAAGTAAATTCCTATGGATGGTTGACATTGTTTCACAGTCCAGGTTTTCTTGTATGTTCTTATCTGTACATCTACCACAGCAGGTTCAAAACAGGCACCAGAACTATTGCAGGGCTGTGTGAACATGCCTTCAGTTTATCTTGTAAACACATAAAGAGATGAAACAGGGATTTTACAGTCTGTTTTGTAACAGACAGAAAAGCAGTAATTGTTGAAAATTTTGATGTGCAAGCTTTTAGAGTTGTAAAGACTGATATTATCGAGTAAGACAAGTGATGTGTTTATGAATGTTTATGTGCTAGAATTAATCTTGATGTTAGAGCTGAGTAATATTACAGATCTTGTGTGCGTTTTCTTTCAGGGACAGATAGAATGTGACAGTGAGACTGTGTTTGAGTTGGCTGCATTAGTATTACAAGTCACCCACGGAGATTTCACAAGGTAAGGGAGGCTACTCTGTTCAAGCATCACAATAAGGGCCAATCAGTCCGAAAATTTACATCTCTTTATTTAATAAATATTATTACTCATGACTGCTAAGTGTATATTCTTTGGTTGTATTGATCCTAGAAAATCCCCGTAAGTAAGGAATACAGTGTACCTAAATTTGTACATATAATTGGATGAAGCTCTTTTGATATAAAGTTTAGTCCTGTAAAAGATTTACAGAAATGCTTTATCCCTCAGTTGGTTAACCAGTTGTGTTAAACAGCATGAGTCTCTGTTGTTTTATTTTTTCTCACAAACTAAATGGAATAATCTATACTTTACATATTAATAATTTCATTGGCAATCTGTATCATAAATTTCAAAACAGAGACCCTGAATATGTACCGTATTGATGTGTATTTTGAGAAATATAGGTTATATTTTCCGAAAATAACAAATCTCAGTTTTCAAAGCAGAGGTAATCGTTAAATCTGACATTTGAATCTACATCAAACAGATGTAATCAGAGGGTGAGAAGATAGCTGCTTATTTCTGTAAGAATTAACCCTGCAAGAATTAGGGGTCCCTGCTTCAGGACTCTGTGGGTGGTGACCCAGTGTGCCGCCACCTAACCCTAGCAAAATAAAGCAAGAGGGACAGAGTTTAATCCTATCCCACAGCTGTTCTTAGAGCCTCATCCTTTTGCCTCTGGCATCATTATTTTAAAGTTGAAGTGTCTTGGTTTTTATAACGAGTTGTGTTGGTTTTTTCAGTGACGAGAATGCCAAAAATGACTTAAAGAAGCTTCCTGTGATTCCTACCTACATCCTCAGAGAACACCCTTCTATACAGTATTGGTAAGTAAACTGTCTAAAGAAATTGTGAGAGTGATGCTCAAATTTGACTCTTAAAACATTGATCACATAGTGTAAGACTGCAGTGTTGGGAATGGTATTGTGTTTATGTGATCAGTTCAATGGATGGCGCAAGCCTCAGTGTAACAAATTCCTGTATTGTAAACCAAATTTTAAAAAAAAATGGTGCATACAAAGTGTTTGCAGAGGGAGAGAGGATGGGGAGGATTTCCAAGGTCGGCCAATGAATATTGATTTGCGGTGTTTAGTGTTGGTGTTTTATGGAGAGCTGGGAGAACAGGAAAGGCTTGATGATCGCAGGGTGTCTCCACCACTTGTGGAGAGTCATCACAGCTAATTACTGCAGATTTCTGGAGGAAAATCAATTTCTGGAGCTGCATAAATTGATGTGTCATAGACTTGCATAAGTTGATTGAGATCTTGATTGTGCAAGTCTCTACACAATTCTGTTCTGTTGTGTGTAGAAATGTTCTTTATTGAATCTTACCTCCAGTGTGTGCTGATACACGCCTTTCTTTAACAAGTCTCTCTAGAAAAAGGATAATATAAGCATGGGGATATTAAAAACAGGGATTTCATCAGGTAAAGTTAGAAAATATAGTTGTGATTTAATTTAATATTGTCTTTCTTGTAAATTGATCGCCAATTTCTATTTTAGGAAGAATTGTGCAGATTTAAGAAATGGCCTTGGGACATAAAGTGCACATTGAATGCTGAAATAGCTGCATTTTGTAACTATGTAAAACAGATCTGATCACTTAAACTCGCTTTAATGATGAAAAAATCCCCCTTTTGTCACTATAATATAGAACAGATCTACTTTGGTCAATAAAGGAAGTGTGTTACAATAGGAGGAGGGAACGGGCAAGGGCCCCCTGCTGTTTGTGTTTACCTGGGACAAGATTTCTGATAAGTGGCTCGATTTTGACCCCACAGGGGGTGAGAGTGGCATGTGCCCTTCTGACCCACAGTGGAATGACTAGGCACCTTTGTACTGTGACATTTTCATCACTTATTGATTTAGAATGATTTCTACATTTTTATGGTACATTGGCTAATTAGTGATACCTGCTCTGTGACGATTATGCCCCCATTGGCAATAAATAGACATACGATTAAAACCATCAGGTGCGATTATTACCTACATGGTCGAGGGTTCTTGATACCTTGTATGTGACAGTTGTTTCCTTGTAGCCAAATCAATGTAAAACATTTTTATTGCCCTGAAAATGAGGTTTACTCTGCTGCAAACTGTAAAATGTTGCATACAGCATGCCATCAATGTATATTACTTACACAAAATCTTGAATTTTCCTTCATTCTGCACAAAGTTCAATCTTATCAAGTGCTGTTTCACTTTTTGTCAGTGCTTCATTTGATAAATCTGAAATGGGTCTTGGCAGATTGCATTTTAAAGCTTAAAAAAGTAATTGAATAATATTTACATGCTCCGTTATCGGATACAGCGTTTTCCATTCAGAGTTCGACTGTATTAAGATAAGGAATCAGTGCTCCTCCAATAACAGTCTAATAAAAGGAATAGATCTTTCTTTGTGGGAGGTTGGGTTTGGTCTCCTGTCATCATCATCATCATCATCATCAACACGACTTCTTTCAATTTCATGTATTCCCTTATCATGCTTAATGGCATATTCCCTTCTGCATTTTTTTTTTTTGGCCATTGTATTGTGTTGAAACTCTTCTGTCTCAATCTGATATTTGATGCAGACTACTTGAGTTATTCAAATTTTTATAATAAATGTTGTGTAATATTCAGTTATTTACACATTTGATATTTGAAAGAAATCATTAACTTTCAGCTTATTCAAATGCAATGTCATTACAGTGAGATAAGCTGGCTAGAAATTTTATTTGAACAGAAAAAATATTTTTCTTGGAATGAGGGGGGGGGGGGGGATTACCATTTCCAATCAAACACATCTGCTCTCCAGGATTCTTGGTCTTTGAATATCTGGGTGAAGATATTAGCCAGAGGGAGGCAGGGATTCTAACATTTCCTGTGTAATTTCCAGGCCAGGCAGGTGTGCAAAGTGTTTTTAAGTGTCATACTAACTGTTCTAAGGGGGAGGAAGGCAGATGAGTGTTAGGTAAGATTGCTGTTAGATAAATGACATGGGAAGCATCAGAGGCCTACAAATTGGCCATCAACACACATCTGGAGGCTTTGAGAAAAAAAGTCTCCATCTTTAAAATAAAATAAAAAAAATAAGCCAACGATTGAAGTAGAGAATTTCAATTATCAGTTCAAGCAGGGTTTCTGAGTTTGGAGCTATCTTTTTTAGAGATCTGCCGATTTCCTCTGTTATATCAGCGGAATCAAAGGAGAACTCCTGGGTCAGATCAGTGGAAGCACGGGTGAAGTCAGCTCTGATAGTGGTCCCCAGCTTCTAATAGTTGCTGTATGCCAGCAGTGAATGCACTGTACCGATAAATCCAGTCCAATGTCAGGAGTAGTTGTATAGAATGAGTTTTGTCAAAATGAGTGTCCCATGCATTCAGAAGAACTGTATTTGTGTTGGAGATTTGATGTCAACTACTTTGTTAGCTGTTAACGTAGGTGTGTCATTGAAGAACATCTTCCTGCCCCGGGGCATCACCGGATCGTAGATCAGGTGTGTAATCGCATTCCTTCAATATCGGCAGGTAATAATTAGCTTTGATCACTGAACAGATACCGACTTGTAATCTGTAAAATGTCTGAGTTTGTCCTCTGCGACATGATTTGTGTGTAATATTCCCTGGAAGGATAGCTTACAAAATTTACATTATATCAGTCCAGCGATTTAAGTGTGAAATATATGCTGATTTGGAATACATGGTGAATACTGGAGGTCAAAAACAAGGTAAAAGGATTTGTGCATGTTTTGGGGGTAGAATTTAAAACAACAGAAGATAGTGTCTATTGCTGAGAGGTGTTTTGTTTAGATGCATTGTTACCTTGGGCCTTGACTCATTGTTGTTTTTGATAATGGATTATACAAGATATGTACTTGTGTACTGCCCACTTTAAAGGAAGCGTAATGATGCCTGAATTCATAACACTGCTATAGAAGTTGCTCTGGGATAGAAAGTTGACTTTGATATTTTGTGTGGAATTATTAGAACTATCTGGTGTGCAGGTATTTTCCTATTTCACAGTCCTGAATTCTTTCTTCAAGTCAGATTATTAATATACATGCAATGCTGCTCTTGCATGTTGAACTTGTGGTCATTGCCATGTTTTGACTTGAATTCTTTGTTCATACTTTGGTACAGAACGTTGAAATATTCTTCTGTTGTTTATCTATCATTAAGCTGTCACCATTGTGAAATGTTTACTTTCAGTAACTTGAACATTCTTTTTATTTTGCGATGCCCTTTACCTGTCTCGGACAGCCGATTGGTTCAGTGAATTTTTCGTTACGCCTGTAATTCATTGTTAGCCGATGAGACGCAATTGTTACTGTTTGTATGGTGTTTTTCTTTCTACGGTCTATGATGAAATAGGTTTTTATGTCCCTTTAATTCATCCTCCTTCTTTTGATAGTCATTTAATTGTCTGAATTCATTGAAATCTCCCATGATAGTCGTATACTTCTAAGACTTTCACTGAGCTCTGCTTGAAGTGATCATTAATACGGTCCTGTCTGCTTTGTGGACATATCTGTGATACTAGTACGGTATTACATGTAGTACCGTCTGAACATGCTGAATGTCCGTGTTGGTATGTTGATATATATGGGAGATACTTACATTAGTACTCAATACTGTTGTCATCCATCCTGTGATAGCCTTAATTAATACGTTATTTGTGTGCTTTTTTTGTGCTTTCAGCGAGGACAAGGTGATATCTTTCTACAAGAAGATCGCTGGTTCAACGCGAGGTCTCGCCATTGTCAAGTAAGTCTTCAATATAAGTAAGTCTCGTTGCTCTATTTGAATAATTTCTAGTGTTGTCAATTTAAATAATTAAGTCTTAGAGATCTATTTTTAGTGCCATTGATATAAGTAAGTTGTATAGCTTTATTTCTAGTGTCATCAACTTCACATGTATTTGAACAGCTGGGGTTTAAATTTTGCTTAAATTCATACTAAAGTACTTTTCACCATAGTACATAGGGGAACAGTTCTTTAAAACTTTCAATAGATACAAAATCAGATTCATTGAGAATTTTGATTATTCATCAATCAAAACTCATTGAGTTCGTTGTTGATGTCACACAATACAAAATATCAATTCACACCCAAATTCCATTGCACAAGAATTGCATTGAGTAAATGCATGTGTTGAGTATTTTCTGCACAATAGCTAGACAATTAGGGGAGTGAGATGGGGGAAAGCTTGGCTGAAACAGATTGAACTTGACAGCCTCAAGGAGCTGCATATTTCATCTGAAGAGGAGCATTTAATATTTGTTTGTAACATTGTTTGTTTAAGAAGACGTCGTAAATTATCTCGGAGAGCAGTAAAGCTCATCATAGTTTTTAAAGATTTGGAGTCAAGAATTTTACAATTTATGTGTCTATGAGCTAGGTCTCTTAGTATTTTTTTTAACCTGGGTGTATAAATGTCTCAATTAATTTGAATACTGATAGTTTGATCAAAGATTTATGGACAGAATTTGCAGTTTTGTAAAATTTCACATTAATTCCAATGTAAATGCTACTATTGTGGAATGATTAAATGACAGTTTATTTTTCTTTTGTTTCAGTTATCTCTCTATTGTTGAAAGTCTGCCAACTTACGGAACCCATTACTATGAAGTCAAGGTAAACATTTAAGATTCTGAGCATTATTTATAATAATCTTTTAATTGATATTAAAAGGATGGAAAAAAATTCTTAATCAGAAAAATCCTGACATGCAGTTTTTTGATAAACACATAAGTAAGATGTTGCTTTTAATGCTGAGGGATAATAATGGCTTAGTTTTGTGAGCTGACAGTGTTGTAAGTAAAGACAACTGTTGGGTTTATGTCAGCCAACTTAGTAGGAAAGAACACCTGATCAAAGCCGCTTGCTTATCACAGACTTGGAGTGTCTGGTAGCACCCTTTCTCTTTACGGAGGTGGCTGTTTGATACTTCATCAATGCCTCTCCCAATACACACTAAGCATGAGAGAGAAAGAGAGAGAGAGAGAATATATTAATTTGTTTAATAAAGTGACCACTAACAGCTGGTAGGACAATATTTGAATAACTTTTTCTGACTCCTGTGGTCCACTATGTAGGATTAAGTAATCATGTAGAATCTACACCCAGTCCAGTGGCTGTTCATCTGTTAGTCATTTACTGAGGATTGATCTTGTTTGTAGGATAAGAAGGACCACCCGTGGTGGCTGGGACTGAGCTACAAGGGGATAGCAGTGTATGACAAGACAGACAAAACCACCCCCAGAAAGGTAGGGCTCTACTGTGTAATCAGGGGGGCGGGGCGGCGATGCCATCTGTGGTAACCTGATTCAATTAAAATCTATTGTAAGGATTTTAAGCAGAGAAACAGTGTATAAAAGCACAATGGTTTCAGCAATAACATTTTACTTGGTACATTTGCCAGGTCTGCAGTGTAATATCTTAATTCTAATGGTAATCTTTTATCATCTTCATCAAGATGTCAGATTATGTAACCAAATTGAAATCATCATGTAATTAATCCAGATAAGAGTGGTACAGCACAACTCCTTTGATATTTGTGACCCTGAAACTGTACATATAGATGCTATCAGGATGGCTAGGGATCTTGTTTACTTCTGGGTTGTCTAATCTGTTAATATCTGTAATAATATGGAGCAAGATGTTAAAATTAAGCCTTGGGCTCTTAAGAGTTTAATTGATTTCAATATACACTTCCTGAATTTAAAATTATCAGGCATTAATGATATATATACATGTATTGCAAACCAAAAGTTTACTCCAAAAACAAGTTCCTAAAAAATATATCTATATTTTTTTATAGTTAATTGCTATAAGCATATATTTGATAATTGTAATCTACCACAATGTTCTAATTTTAGAAAAATTTCTGCGAATTGGGTGATAGGCATTTAATTAAAATCATAAACTTGTTTTATGTTTAATTTAACTATTAGTAACTGTCAGAAATAAGTGATAGAATCAATATCATTATTGGGGGGGGGGGTATTCACTTATGGAACAGTATTTAGGCTACATCAATATCTGTCAACACATCTGCACACATTAATGCACTCTTATTAATGAAGATAATTAAGTAAATGAATTTCTGTGGTAGCCAATTTCTTGCTAGACAACTTTTACAGATAAAATATGCAAATAGAAGTCTGAATGAAAACCCGCAATTATGAATAAAATTAGTGTCAAATTAGACATGCAGAATTGTGTGGGTTTCTTGAAATATTAAGCATCAAATGCCAGCAGTTTTTGATCTCATCAGTCACATTTCTGTGGTTCTGACAAGTTGTTTTTGTTATTTTTCAGGTGTTTAATTGGAAGCAGTTAGAAAATCTGTACTACAGGGACAAGAAGTTCTCCATAGAAGTCCACGACACAAAACGGTAGGTACTGGGGAACCTATATATCTGTGAGAGGGAGGGGATGGGGGGAGGGGGCTGTATCGCCCAGAGCCTTTCTTGTTGTCCATACATTAGAAAATCTGTCTGTTGTACTAGAAGGTAGAAATACATTTAAATGTATTAATGTATTATAAAGAATGACTGTATTTTTAGTGCTAGACTTTCTGGAGCTGAACTAAAAGCTTCCATGCAGGCATGATGATTTATAGACACATTTGTTTTTTTTATATACAAGCATGTTGATTGATGTTGCAGAATTTCATTGATTTTTAAGTTTTGTGTTTCTGGATTATTCATTTCATTTTATTGTTTTTTTTATAAATTATCTACTAATGACCTGTTGCCATTTTAACCTGATACATCTGTGTCCCCAAAGATAGAGGCATGAGTCGGTTTTATTTGCTGCTTGTAAGATGCGCATGGTTTGTGTTGTAGCATTGTACACACACTCAGCAGTTTTAACTTGTATGAGGACGCCATTCGAGAGCCCCCTGATGAGTTTGATGAACTCTCTGATGCAATATCTGACCCCACGACCCAGTAAGTAAAACATCACAACCTAGATCTCAGTAAACTCACCTAACTGACCGTTTTATTGATAGAAAAGCACTGGCTTGTTTTAAATTATAAATTTCTATAAACTTTTTGTAACATACACTTTGAATTAATCATAAAAAGTTTAATTTTAATAATCTGTTGTTGATAATTGTGGTAAAATCTGCTTTAGTTGATAACTACCTGTTAAAACTCACTAAAGATGCTTGAGCCCAATTAAACAGTAAGAAATTGTATAATTGGGAAATTGGTGCAGAACTGGAAAAGTCTAATTTTATAAGCAAATTGGTTGATATTGAAATTCTTGAAGCATAGAATTATCTCACTAAATGAACTGAGAATTTCTTGTCCATTAACTAATTGAGCAATTCTTTTTATCTTAGTAGAAGTCACTTCAAAATTGCTCTGATCCATATATAAATCAAATTGCTGATTTTTTTTTAAATTTAATTCTACTGGA
Source organism: Magallana ariakensis (assembly GCA_020458035.1). Classification (NCBI taxonomy): domain Eukaryota; kingdom Metazoa; phylum Mollusca; class Bivalvia; order Ostreida; family Ostreidae; genus Magallana; species Magallana ariakensis. The sequence goes on along the minus strand of CM035813.1, from coordinate 15,505,857 downwards.
GCCAATTAACATCTAATAGAAGTACAACATTTAAATTGAATTGCTTTATACCTACTGTGAACAGGTTGTATTTAAGAAGTGCAGGTTAATTTTATGTTTAAAAATAGAATCTTACAAGAGAAAACAAGTTTTTGTGAAGGAGGATAAAAAGTATAATCCTAAACATTCAGTTGATGTCCAATACAGAGTGATGGTGTGACATTTTGTAATTGTCGTTCAGAAGCATGCTGCTGTGGTGTATTTCTGTTGTTGTTTTGGTTCCTGCTTAGCTTTGTTCAGAATTTTCGGGCTCCATCGATCAGGTCATTCACACATAATAATGGCTTGTCTGAATTTAAGAATTGACGCTTTCTCTTTCAGAGTCTCAGTGAGTCGCCGGACGTTTGGACCTGGGAACGTTTTAGTCCACGCTTGGTTTGGTGCATCACCTCAACTAACGAAATGTATCTGGTGCATGGCCGTGGCTCAACATCAGTTTTATCTCGATAGAAAACATAATAAGGTAGGGGCAGACAATCCATGTCCCCATATATACACAGACACAAGCCTACTTTATAAACAAGGAAAATATTTTAAGAATTTTTTGAAATTGTTACTCTTAAGAGATATTGTTGACACTGAAAATACATTTTTGAGAAATTGTTTATATTTAGGCATTTATTATTTTGAAAATGTTTTTTTTGGCAAGTTTTTTTTGTCAATTGATACAAAAGCTCTCAATGATTTGAGTGTTCTTGTTGAAGATTTGATATACATAGGAAGTATACAGAGTGCCAGGAAAGGATCAATAGCATAGTGTTTGATTTTCAATTGTCTAAATATAGCATAATATAATTATTTTAAGAACATAAAACAATGCATTTCTAGCATCTCGGGAGATGATCTCGAGATGTCCTGTATGTATATTGCATAAACCATGTTTGTTTCAGCCGTCATTACCTCAGGCTCGCAGCGTCAGTGAGATAGCGGCCGAGTTATCTCGCAGCACGTCATCGTTACAAGGATCTCTTGGCTCCGACTCCATAAGTCGCAGTGGGAGTTCTGCAAGTTTACCAAGTTTGACTACATCCAGGTTTGACTGTAAGTTTATATAAAGAATATTTGTATACAATTTGTACTAGCAACCATAAGTACCTAGAAAGTAGGTCTTTCCAATTTCAAGGCCAGAAAGTAACTCCAAGAAATAGATAAAAGGATTCCTTACTACAAAGCAAAAATTTGCCAAAAATATTAACCAAATATTTCATTTTGAATAAAAGAATTAAACCTTAATATCTTCCTATCCATAAATAAGTAAATTAAAACATTTTTCATTTATTCATGTAAAATGATAAAAAAAAATAAAGATATTTTGAAGGAAAATATTTTTCTGACATATTTCCAGAAAGTCTGAAAGGACATAAATCATGAATAAAGAGTCCTAGCTTTTTGTGTGGTAAATGTTTTGTAAATATGTATAGTAAATAAATGTTTTGGATAAAAGTAAATATTGTATAATAAATAAATTCTTTTGCATAAAAGTAAATATTGTATGATAAAATCTTTGAATACATCAAGTAAATTTTGTATAGTTAAGTAACTTCTTTTGCATAAAATAAAATATTGTGTAATAGAATTTTTGGATACAAGTAAATGTTGTAAAGGAAATTAACATATTGTGAATAAAAGTAAATCTTGTAAATAAAATTAGCATGTTTTGAATAAAAGTCAATTCTATTTAGTAAATAAACATATTTTGGATTAAATTATATTTTAAAGATACTTGTTAATTAATTTTACAAATGATTTTGTTTGTTTGTTTGAGATTTAAGTTAACTTTTGAAACTTTACTGATTAAGAAAACCAATTTAAATTAGAATCAAAACTTAAAACTTTGTGTAAGGTACACTTATTTATAAGCAAAAAGAACCAAAATTGTTTACCTTGTTGAGTGTTAACACCTTATCTCTGTAAAGTATTTAGAATTAGTTTTACATTATGAAAAACTTCTGTAATATTACAACATATAGAAAACATGGTACCCTATGCCTACATGTATCATTATCACCCAAAGTGGAACTCTGTCAAAAGATGGTGTAAAAATAAGTGGAAAACAAGCACTTTGTCACTTAATGATGCAACCCAGGTGTGATAAAGACTCTATTACACCTGATGCTGGCCTTGTGTCACATAGTGAAGGTCACTTATAGGTACTAATGGGTCCAATGGACCATGTCAGGGCTCTATCAGGTGAGAAATCTTCAGGGGGCACACTTCTCTCTCACCTGAACCAATGACCCCAGGGAAGGGACCCTGCCCTAATTAGCCAATTATCTACCTATTACCTACCTCAATACTAACACACACTGTCCTGATTGACTTCTAATTGACTGTGATTTGAGGACATTAGGTAGCAAGTGTTTGTATTGCCACCCTCTACCTGTGTGTACAAACAAGAGTTAATAGCTGTGTTGTTTTGGGACTTGGGGCAGTCCTAGACTCAGGTACTGTGTATATATAACCCCCTGCTGCCTCCATGGCTGATCAGAGCATTTCCACAGCTTGGCATCTACTCTTCATTACCACAGCTCCTAATTAAGTCCTCACGGTCACTTTGTAGTGGAGATAATTTGGAGACTTTGATGACCTGCTATTGTTTTGGGGTTGTGGCCTTTGAGTTTGAACTGTCAGTATGAAACATAGTTCGTTCATGATGGACAGAAGTATGATGTGTATCGACAACTCTGCCTTCTACGACATGTCACTGTGTAAGTATAGATATTTTGTCTGTGTGTTGGTTGGTTGTAGGTGAACACAACTCAGCCACTGAGATTGGTTCAGTTCTAGATCAGTTGTTAGTGTATTGAACTCAGTTACTTGGGTGTATATATTTATACTAGTGACTCAATCAACTGAGTACTTATTTATATAGAAACATCCTTAAACAGTGTATAAATATAAGGTTTATAGCTGTCACATGATATTGATTAACTAAATCAAAGAGACAAAAATTAGTAGGTGGAAGGAATGTTTTATTTTTTAATTTCCATCCATTAATTTCCTATTAACAAGGACAAAATAATGGACTGCATATGATAATATATCAGTGCTACCTCAGGTATAATATATGTGGAAGAAGATTTACAATGACCGATGATTACAACATAGAATGATAGTCCATTGTTTAGAGGTCAATTGATTTTAAAATGATATATAATCTAATTTTTTTTTGATTTCAAAATTTGCAGATAGAACAATTTAAAATTATAAATAAGTTGAATCTTCATTTTTACTTTTGAATATCTTTTAAATTTTCATTACTATTTGGTTGAATTTTATTCTTTCAAATATTATTATGCCTAAGGCATTGACTAAATGGTCAGTTTTAATGGATTTAAATTCTTTTAAGCTTAACATCTTCAAAGACTAAACATTCCCCCATCAAAGGAACTAAACAAGTAGAGTTATTTTTAATGGTTTCTTCGAGATAAACATCTTAATGTAATATGTTCAACACTAATGTGATTTCAAAACCGGTCCATAATCATATTGAACAGTACAAGTTATTTGTCATTGAATTATCAAAGGACTTCAATTAGCCACACCTGTGAATTTACCTGTTTGTATGTGTACTTGTCCCCAGGTGTCAAAAAAGGTGTCACTAAAATAACACGGCATATTGAATAACTAGTCTTTTATTGATAATTAGAAGTTTTTAATTAAGTTATCTATTTGATATATTTAGATATGACAGCAGGGTAATCTATCAATTATGTTTTAAAAATACTTGCTAAGCATTAATTATAAAACTGTTGAGGAGTTGAAGTACAGTTACATTAAGTATATAAAAGTTGATATAATCGTTGTAAAGCCATTCAGTTAGATTGACTGCATGTTGGGGTTGATAATCTAATCAAAAGTAATTTCTGTTAAACCTTCTAAATATTGGTAATTAAAAGCACAACTTTAGTTTGTTTATATACACAGAAAAAAAATATTATCCCAATTCTAGACACGAGCCCACTTAATTTGTCTGGGAAAAATCAACCTGTAATAAAGTTTATAACACAGGAATCATAAAAAGCAAAAACAAATGGGGCTCCATGCTGTGGCATGTTTGTATTGGACTGTCTGTGGAGTCCTCCAGTAATGGTGTTTATAGTAGGAAATAAGGGATCAAAGGAATCAGGTGATGGTATTAATCTGCTTAACAGAGATTAAAGGAGGATTAAAACCCATAAGAGTGGTGTGTGAAACTTGGCAGTAATTCACTAGACTGCTTAGATAGGGAGTAGTTATAAACACATTTTAGGAAGGAAGTATTGGGTATACTGAGGTCAGGTTTAATGTCGGGGGTCAGAATTCTATGTACCCTGTACAGCACATGGTCAAATATTTGTAAAAGTGGATAAATAGGAAATTCCAAAAGTGTGTGTATTTATTCTTTTATTTTGAAATGTGTATAGTATTGAATATTTTTTCCCCTCTTTTAATGTTTACTAATTTCTTGACCTTTGTTCTTTTCAGTGAACTGTGACCCCAGTGTTGAGGCTGTGAAAGCTCAGAGAGAGATGTACACGGCACTGAAGGCCCGTAGGGAGGCCTTAGAGGAGTCGGTCAACAAAAAGTTAGAGGAACTCAAGCAGCTCTGTATACAAGAGGGGGTAAGTGGCAAAGGTTAAAGTTCAAAGCCTGAAATTTTCTTTAAAACGTGAAAATCAGAAAAATTATTCAATGACAAAGGATAAATATGAAAAGTCAATATTTAAGAAATTCAGTGTCATAGGTTTAATTAATAAAGCCAAAATGTTAAAATTTTGAAAGGCATGCTTCAGACAAATTCTGAAGTGCAACATAAGATTTACTTGACAGAATTTCGATGAAACTAATGATGTCTTTTGTTGATTTGTAGGAGCTGACAGGTTGTCTGCCCTTGGACTACCCCCAGCAGTCTGGAGAGCCCCTCCCTACCATCAGGAAGAGAGTGGGGACTGCCTTCTCCCTAGCCTCCAAGGTTTCAGACAACAAGGTAAGGAATACATCAACATACACAAAATATTGTTTTCTTAATTCTAGTATTATAAAAAAAACAGTGTAAAAAAAGTAACGTGAGACTTAATTTTGAAAAAGAAACAAATATTTGTAGCTTTATAACATATTTTATTAAAGTTATGTTACCTTCTTTGTTAGTAATACTTAGAACTTCTCCATTTTCTTAATTCATGTCTTTTTAAAATAAGTTCAGACTTAATTTTGAAGAATTAAGAAATATTTGAAGCCCTATAAGATAATTGAGTAAAGTACTGTGACATTTTAGTGAGTATTGCTCTGACTTTTTCTGATTTTGACTTTTACAGACTGACAATGCCTTGTCTAACCTAGAGCTGGAGTATGAACTCCAGAAGCAGATCACCAGCGCCGCCAAGAAGCTGTCCCAGGACAAGTCGGTCAGCAAGTACGTCCGCAAGCAGCGGCGCCAGTCTCTCCACAGGGCCCAGGCCAAGGTAACCACACACACACTACATATAACATATTTTATTTACAAATGTCAAAAGGATTTGGTACAGGTTAAACATCTTAGATAGTCCTCACCTAATGATATGTGTACATCAAAAAATGTAAATGATGATATCAGTAGAACTTAATAAATGTGAAAAACAAAATCTCTTACACCTATTGTAATATGAACAGCTTTTGATTTGTTACTATTACAATGATGATGATTTATAAGAGTACTATTGTATATTTTTAGTTTAATAGAATTCAATAATATTGGTGTTGTACTAATGAATTCTGTTTGTATTTCAGCTGAAGGAGATGGAGAAGAAACTGTGTGATACCAGGGGTGAAAAGGGTCACTTCCTGCCATCAGGGGTGCCATCTTTCGATGGTATGTACAGTGTAGTTAATCAGAGCATAGTAGAGAAAGAGTACAACTTAGATCAGTGTCTGTCTAACACCTTCTGTGACGACATGCTGCTGGCCGAGAAGCGTCGAGGGAAGCGATCCGTCACATCCCGCCTCTACAAGTCCTTCCGGGAGCGGTACTCCGTCAAAGGTCGCCTCAACAAGTCCTACCTTGACAACCCTGACCGCCACAACAACAACAGCATCCTGGAAGCCTCCTTCTTTGTTGGATCCACCCGTGAGAAAACCAGATCCCTCAACCGCACTGTGCACCCTGTGTTGGAAATTCCTACAGTTACGCCTGTGTTGAAGTCGTCGTCTTCTTCAGGGTCAACTAACTCTGCCACTTCCTCTGCCTCCTCTGGATACCACTCCATTCCGTCCCCCACGCGGGCCTCCTGGCAGTCATACCAGTATGAGAAGATGTGCCATGAACTCACCGAGAAACCACACGTGGAAAGTCAAGTCTAGCCCAACTATTTTATCTGGGATCCATCCCCCTTATTTATTGTGTGCTTTAATGTGGCAGCTTTCTGTGTTAAATTTATTTGTTGTTTTAACCAGACAGAAAATGTCTTTCCAATAGTGCAAAGGGAGTACAGTGGCTTGTTGATCCATTACAAGGGAGATAACTTGTGATCTCAAAAACACCCTCAAAGCATCATCAAAAAATTCATATCCATTATATTTATATGTGCATGTGTATGTGTGTGCTTGTCATGTAATCACATAATCATGCTTTGTGTGTGCTTCATTTATCATTTGTTTGCATATTATGAGCATCAAGGACTTACCATGAACTTTCAAATTGTCAATGTGATTGACAGGAACTTTGAAAATTTATGAAAAGTGATTGTCATAATATGTGTTCATTGTGTGTTGGTTCAACCATTGTCTCATTTGGCTTTCATTGTTTTGTTCCTATGCTTTGCTACTAGTTATTATTCCCTTCTGTTATTTTCACTGATGCTCCCTCATCTTTTGTTTTACCAATAAATGTTTTATAATAATCTCATTTTCATTTTGTTGGCTTCTGCGTTTTGCAATAACTGCTTAGTGTGCATTTTCTGATTATCACCTTGAAACAGCAAGTACTGTTACTTATAAAGCTTTGTAGGGCACCAGTAATTTATCATCAAAGACATTCTCTGCCTCCCATCTAAAGAATTCCAGAGATTTTGAAAATACTAAAACATTAAAAAGATTGAAACCAGAAAAAACCCTAAAAAAGTTTAATCTATAGTCATATTCATTTGATATGAATAAGAAATATTTGAAAATTTGAAGAATTTAATAATATTAATGAGAATATTTACAGTTAAAATTTTTGATATGAATAATGAAAATATCTTAATAATTGAATCCCACAAATTCTTTGAATTTTGTTTTTAAGAGTTTTTCACTTCTGCAATATTCATTTCAGTCATAAGACATTGACAAAAGAGCTAACATGCGGACATATGATAGAATTAAGTACCCCTTATCAAGTTACTTATGATATCATACACATATACAGCAGAAAACTTAGTGATAAAAAATTAATTGTACTAAAACATGACAAAAGGAAGTCCCTTGGTTTGAAATAAAAACACACAAAACTCACCTCATTATAATTTGCATAATTCTAAGTCTATGGAGTATGTCATTGTTGCGGATGAGGGGATGGAAATGGTGTCCATGAGCCGAAGTAGGTTTTGATACCACCCCCACTCGCTTTGAATTTGTGACGTTATTTTATAAGCACGTTTGAACTAAAACAATTTGACCCTGGAAAACCCAGACATCCCAGGACTGTAGGGTATATGCAGTTTTAAGCTTTTCAGTTGCTGTTTCCATTCTGAAATTCTTAAATATTTTTAATGATATTTAAGACACAATTTGTATAGTTAGGATCACATTTTTATCATGCAACAGGTGTAACACTTGTCTAGAGAAATTGGAAAACTGTCAATTTTAATTATTGCTAAGCGTATCAAATATACTAGAATATTGCAACATTTCCACAAATAAAGGTTTAGGGGGAAACAAGTATGTAATGGCTAGAAAAAAAATTAGGATTTTGGAGGAATTAGACACCTAGAGATACTGGCAGTTGATACAGATGAAAGTACAGCACTTTGAAGATAAACTGGTATTTACTACCTGTATATCAAAACCTTCTTAATTGCTTTATGAAATTTAAAAAAAAGTAAAAACTCAAAATGGACTTTTAAGCTCATGCAAACCTGCTGATTGCTGCTGGATAATGAATATTATTGTGTAAACATTTTATGGTTTTATATTGTAAAAGGAAATTCCCTACAAAATGGCATTGCTCATTTTCAAAGAATTTTTTTTTATTTATAAAGAAAGGAAATTTTAACCATTCTAGTGGTGACAAGATTACTTGGAAAAAATTCATGCTCAAAATTTCAAATCATTTAGATTTAGTACTTAAGGTAAGGTTTGCGGTTACAGGGAGATAACTCACATATTTTCATTGTGACGTAACACCAACAACCCCTTATTTCAGCTATGACGTCAAAATTTATGTGACGTCATAATTGATTTCAGGTTCTTTTTATTTCGCGGGGTTTTGAAGTTTCATTGAATAAATAAGAAGACACAAGCGTTTTATCAATTTTCATGAAAACAAAGTCCGCATCATATGGTTTTGAATAGTGTTTTAGAAACATCAGATTACACATATACTAAGATACATTTTTCCTGAAATCGGTGGACTTGGAAAGGTTTCAAATAAGATGTTTTTGTTTACATAACAGTAGTTCAAAATTAAGACTTTTGTTGCATTTTATTTTATTTTTAAATATTTCATTAGAAATTCAAAAAAATGAATCACGATATAAAAGGTGACATTATTTTTTAACAATTTAAGCATAAATAACCCCCATAATAGTAACATATAAAATGTATATATTTTCACGAAATTATTTACATTTCATCAACATGAAAATTTGAAATCACGATCTTTGACCTTTTGTAGTTATAAAACGGAACCGGCGAAATTATTTGAATTTCATGAGAAAAAAGACTTTAGTATAGTGAACAAAATGGTATGTAACTTCGGTACAATTCCTAAAAATTGCAAGCCGCAAACCTTACCTTAAATAAAACAATTTGGAGTTAATTTTCTGTTTTCTGCATAGATAAAAAAAAATTCATCCTTGTTTCTAGGGCATATTGACTTGAACTTCTGAAAATTTCAAACATTTGTGTTAATTATGGTATCTTAGAGTTGAAAGGTAATCTTTGATAGGTGATCAGCCACTTAAGAAAACATCAGGCAGGTGGCCTAACCCTTTGAATGTTGATTTTCAAATTCCTCTCAAACATTTACACATTTCCCAGATAAAAAAACTGTTTAAAAGCCCAAGTTCTTTGAATCACACAGCAAATCTGCCAAAATTTTTAAAAAAGATTAAATTTCAAAGTACAAGCTGTAAGTGTTTCATGGATCAGAGAAATAGTCAGACAGCGTGTCTTTGAAATATGCAAAAATTGTCCTGGAATTTGGATGCGATGTATTAAGTGAGCAAAAAAGCGGGGAGGCAGAAAGAGGATCAGCATTAAAGATCTGCAGAGGAGGATTTAAATTGACACTTATACTGCAGGAAGTTCTGGATAAAAGGATCCGCTTGTACCTTCCTCGAAATTTTCAGCTTCTCGGTTTCAGCAGCAAAAATATCTTCTCATTTGATTGCTTCTTTAAGGAGAGAGAGTGTGTGTTATTTTAATTTCCTATACTTTGAAGCAATTTTTGTTTTCTTTCTCTATCATGAAATGGATGAATTCAAAGTGTTGGATTATTAGTTATGTGATGAGGATTTTAGTTAATCAACATTTCATTTGTATTTTTTGTCCTTTATTACATTTCTCTGTTTTGTATACTACTTTTCAATGTTACATACGGTAATAAAATTAGTACATTCTTGTTTTGAAAATGATACATTAAATATATTTTCAATCTATAGCATTTTTAGATGTTTTAATCTTTGACTAATGTTTGCAATACATGGCTAATGGGAGTCATCACTATTTGTTGATTAGAGTTTCTCGTCCAAGGAATAATTTGTGTGAACTTTGTTGTAGGATCTAACTCGAGTCTACAGGACACCACCTCCCCTGAGCTACCACCCAGACGGAGGGTTGACGTAAGTCTAGTTCAATAGTTTTATTTTGTTGAACAAGAAACAAGAATGTAAAAACTGTAAACCAAGTATAATTTATTTAGAGAAGGATACATAAGAATGTCGTATAAATTTGCTGGTAAATAAAAAATAAAGAAAATATCAAATTTAAGGCTAATTATGAAGGTAATGTTGTCTTATTGCTAAATGTTGCAGTAGGTTTACCTGTAATCTCTGCTTTCAGCCTTCGGGTGAGGGTAAACCCCGACAGATCACCATTTATAGGTCAGCCACGGCCAGGGAGCTGTCCCCGACATCCCCACCCCCTCTCAGCCCCACCCTCAGCAGGTCAGTACCGTCCTAATGACCTTGAATCTCAAATTCAATAAATATTTTATTAAAAATAGATAAGATATTAATTACTAGTATTTAATAAAGTATTACTATCATCTTACTTAATTTTTGCTAGAGAGAGAGAGAGAGAGAGAGAGAGAGAGAGAGAGACTGATTTCTTTTATTATCATGCAGTGGCTGGATTTAATATATTCTATGAGTCCAATATGGATTGAGTTATCTGATATTGTATTATCTTATATGTATATATGCAATGTATGTAATGTATACGCCAATAAACTACTACTACTGTATTATCTTATAGCTTAGAAGGTTTTCTTATGTCTTTTTCAGTCCACAGTTGAGTACGCTGAACCAAAACAATACCTACAGGAACCAGATTTTCCCGCCTCCTCTGAGCAGTCGGAGCGCATCGTCTGGTAGCAACATGTCCAGCCAATCAGAATACGAGAACGTGAAACGTTACGAGAAGGGCAGCCAGGACAGTGGCTTCAGCTCCAACAACAACATGTATAACATAAATACGCAGAGGACTTCACATTATGAGAGCACTGATGAAATCAAGACTCCCACTAACCCGGATTTCAGTGAAAATGTGACTGCAGGGTATGGTAAATCTGATTTACCTCCCAAATACGAAGATTACCGCAAACCAATTCCTCAGGGACACTACGGAAGCTTGGAGCGGAATATCCGACGTCGCGATCGCTGGTCTTACAGAGACAGACAACTCAGTGATAGTGACAGTAATGTGTTACCTGACCTCGAACCTTCAAAATTTGGAAGCAAGAGGAATTCTCAGTCGGAGTATGACCTAGTGTCAACAAGAAGTAGTGTGATAGAAGTACCTGTTAAACATGAAGAAACAGGTACGCCAAAACACCAAAGACACAAATCGGCCCCCTGGGAAGACTCGGCATTCACAGAGCCATCTCCGATCATACAAAGTCCTGATCAGCAGGAGAACAGTTTTGAAAACAATTGTTACAGCCCTCGGTTACACGAGGGCTCCTTCTTTGGAAGCAAAGGACCAAATTCTGTGAATGACCAAAGTTTTTACCCGGGGAGATCAGACTCTCCACACTATACCAAACAGTCTAATGCTGTAGTGACAGTGACCAAAATTCAGCCTCACCGGAACGTGGAGGTGATCTCAAAACCTTTTGAAATGTCAGACTTTTATAAGTACAGTGAGAAAATGCGGCGGCAGCGGTATATAGAACAGTACCAGCAGCAGCTGATTGGAGGATCTCGCTGTAGCTCCCCCTCCCAGCAATCGACCGACTCAGGGGGAGAGAACTCCTTCTCAGGTTCAAACTCGTCTTTTGCTAACCCTCCTTCGTCATCATTACATACGAGTCCTTCTCATTCTCTGTCCTCTGTTTCCTGTCGTCCCGGGCCGGGCTCTCCTGCAGCCCACCGGGGCTCTCCATTCATGTCGCACAAGCGTGAAATTGACCAATCGTATGACTCCCCCCCACTTGGCTCCTCTCGATTCGAGGCCGTCAAAGAACATAGTTCTCATGTGCAATATACCATGCAGACTCCCAGTGGTACGAGAGTGTACAAATCTGTCCAAACTAAACACACTCACTATCAGCCTCTGACCCCCCAAAAGTGTGACCCCCTATCCCGCAATCAGGCCTCAACTCCCAGGACCCACAACAGGTGAGAGAGAGAGCCCTGAGGTTGTCATAGTTACCATTCAGTCTGTTTACTGTTTCCATGGAGATTACTGATGTATTGTGTGTGATTTATTTTCCTAATTGCAATGCTAACTATACCTGTTTTCTCAAACTAATTACTCAAGTATTCTTAAAGTGTGGCACATTTAAAACACATATAACATTTTACCTTGATCATTTTTTAAAATTTGATTTGTAAACTAAATGTGTTTTTGATTTTTCTCTCACCTATATAAACTGTATGATAATTGTATTATTAATAAGTGTACTCGCATTGTGTTGATCAAATCAATTCCTTGAAGATACGTTCATCTCATTGAGGAATAAACTGAAGTCATAGACTTTTGGAATATGATTCATTGAACATGTTCAGGAGTATGTAACAGATTGTTTACAATCTCAGACATTGTTAAAATGGTTGAATGAAGAGTATATGGGCATAATTGACATCAAACTTAATGATTTTATTTTTGTAGAACATTTTGGAATATTTTTTATTGAATCTTTTTATCTCTTAGCTCATTTGTCTTTATTTTTGGTATAGAGAATGTGTTGTGAAAAGAAAAAAGATAACTGTTTTATTATTAGAGATTTTAATGCTAGACTAGTGTTTTATGTGAGGTCACATGATTGTAATGAGAGAGAGAGAGAGAGAGATTTTATACTGAGTGATATAGGTGTATGTTGTGTGATATTGTGTATGTTGTACATGGCCCGCATGGCTGGAGTTTAATGGAAGACGAAGTGTGAAAAAAATCAAATAAAGAAATTACAAGTGATCTGAGTGTCTGTATCATTGTGCATGATTCCAAGTTATATTCTGAAATAAGTTATCTGTATTACAATATGAGAAAACCAACATCATCATGCAAGAAAACAGGACCACAGGATGGGCAGATGAAGAAAATATGAAGATGGAGGGTGATTTTTTATGCATGTGTGTATTTTATTAGCCTTATTTTGTTGTTTGTGGAATGTTTTGCAGATTCAAGAAAGCTTTCAAATATTTTTTATAGACTGAACATGAAATATTGTATAACATTCTACTTTCACTTTCTATATATTATGGTCAATGTGTTATGTTAGCATGTTATTTTACTTAATGTACACACTGATAAACTCTATGATATTCAGCATGATGTAACATAGTTTTATTTTCTATTTTATGCCTAATTTTTATAACTTGCTGTTTTGAATGACCTGGCTCCAAGACCACAAACTGTGAACAGACTTGAAATCAAATACTGGGTATTGGAGTTTTTATATCTAGGTTCATTTTCAACAAAAATGTTTGAAAAGTTGTGTGCTTGAATACTTTACAAAAGCAAACACTTGTTGGAAGCTTGTATATTTATTGACAAAGTTGTGTTAGTTTGAAATGTTGATTCCAGTCTGTTCTCAGTTTCTGGTCTTGTGGCCTGATTAACGAGTTATGCCCTGCTTACACAGTCACTATTTATTGGACACCTAATTCTCACAATGATTGAATGTGTTTTTAGCATGTCAATTTTTTTCTGATAAGTTTGCCACACTGTTAGGAAATGTTAATCATTGCTTAGTAATATCACAATCTCCATGGTTACAGTTGCTAGGCTGATGCATGTCCTACTAATCAGCATATATCATGTCTAACTTTATTTCATATTCAGAACTCCTTTACTTTAGCTGTATATTTTTTCTTTGAGTAGCAAAAACTGATTAGTTGTTGCTTCACATTATGCGTTTTCGTTTACTTGTTTGTGCATGACAAGATGACATTCTGAGTGTCCGCTGATTCATTAGGGATTGAAAATGATTTTTTCTCATATCACGGATTTCGTTATGTAAACCGTATAGAAGTTGTGGCAGTAGACTGCACTCTGAAAATAATGTGACGGGATTTTACACCCGTAAATTCATGTTAGACAAAACATAAGACCCTATTTGTAACATTAGAGACATATATTTGCCTGACATTGAACACTCAAATTGTGTATTATTTATCAATCATATTTATGCCCAATCAAGCGCTTTGATTCAAGATTTAAATTCCTGAAGGAAGTTATTAATGTTCCATACATGACATCAATGAATTGTTTTGCACTTGAAAGTATGGACATGTTTAGTGGAACTGAGAGCTAGAATATGTGTCGGGATTTGAATTATATCCTTTCCAGATCACGATAAAACATACAATTTAACCTGTCACTTTGCATATATATGAAATCTATGTTTTCTAAAGTTAATAATTTGACGGATTCTTTGATACAGTGCATTAAAAATGATGTTTATCATTTCATAAATGCATGTTTATTTTGGAAAATTTTGTTCATACACATTATCAAAATAAGACCAAGATTCAAACTTAACAAATAATCGAGAATCAGGACTCTTCTATACGCTTATCAAAAATAATATTGTGTTTTAGTAATTATACTTTAATATAAATTACTAGGCACCGGAAAACGCAGGTGGAAAGAGGTAGCGGTTTGAAATCGTCTCCAGTTCCGGCCAGGAGAGAGAAGCGGAAGTCTCCGAACGTTTCCATGGACGCCAGTTTCGCGTTTAGCAAGGATTCTGTAGCAGACGACTTTGGAGAGGAGATGATGGCGTGGATCGACAAGGAAAGCACCAATCAGAACCCGTCCTTTGTCTGACCAATGAAATTTGTTGTTATTTATATGACTATAGAAATAAATTTTTAATGAATTACACATTGAAATTCTTATCATTCATGTCTTGTATAAAGAATAACACTAGTATGATAACACATATTTTAAAAATGACAGCTTTAGATTTAGTTCTATTTATTCTGACGATGTTGGTACAGTTTCCCATCTTTCTCTTTAGCACATTCACCGACATCGGAAAGTGTACATTTGAGTCATAGAGTGCAATATGCCTACAACAGCTTTTGATTTTTGAATATCGACGGATCCTTCTTGAGATCTACGATTCTCTAATGCAACTTCTTTAACCGTTTAACAACAAACCAGAAAATAATACCCCGACTTTTATACCCGGGTATTTTAAGAACCATTCACCCCAAAAATGTTAACAATGCTAGAGTGTTTCTTCGACATGCAGCTGGTCCCGAAATCGAATACAGCAGGGGTTATTGTCTCTATTGATGCGCAAAGTCATTTGCTCTCGAACTATACTCGGTCTCGTTAAAGGGACCTGGACACGATTTCAGATGAAAATTTTATTTTTGATTTTTATGTATTAAATAGTTTACTTGTCTATTTTGAATGATTTACCAAAATTTGAATGTTGGAAGTCGTGTTACAAGCGAGATACAGAGGAAAGAAGTCGTTGTTATGTAAACAAAGCTAGAGTTTTATATTTGTTTACAAATAATGTAAAGTTAAGAAATTACCATTTCTTTGACAAAATAACTTGTGGAAACAAGATAAACTTATTAAATGTGTTCATTAATAAGTTTATTAACAACAAAATGCAACATTAGATTGAAACTTTTACCAATTCAAGACATATGTAAACAATAACAGGACTCGAGCTTTGTTTACAAAACAAAGAATTTTAACGTCTGTAACTCGCTTGTAACTCGATATTTTACTTTCAAATTTTGACAGAGCATTGAAAACATCCATATTGACCATTCTAGATATTAAAAATGAAAAAATAAATTTTTGAAAAATTTGAGCTCAAATCGTGTCCAAGTCCCTTTAAGAGCACTACACTTATCTTAAATCATAAAAAAGATATCATATTTTCTGTCATTTCGTAGTCGAATGCGTGCTAGAATTTCTTATATTAAAGGAATAAATTTACATTCAGTGTATATTTCCCCTTATGTTTGCATTGGAAATCTGCGACGTTCAATTTTCTATATTTACATCTACTGAGTATGATCCCCACTATTTCTTACGGAAACTTAAAGTTAATTCATAGTAAAAACAAAGCGAAATTGATACAATTTATGACAAACTTTGCAATGTAATAACTACTGAAATGGAAGAACTTATACCTTTCTATGAAGCATCAAAAACAACTCCAAAACGTAAGAAATACACAAAACCCTACTGGAATCAATAACTCTCAGACCTATGAAAGAAGTTACACAAAACTGAAAAACATTTTCGTAAAGTTGTATGCCGAACTGATAAACAAGAATCACGAATACAATTTCTAGCTACACAGAGAAATTTTGATAAATGGCTTAGATTTTATGAGAGGAAATACAGACGCGATTTAGCCTTAAACATTGAACCATTGAACACAGAGAATCCAAGCGCCTTCTGGAAGGAACTGCAGAAACTAGGACCGAAACGAAATGTTAACATTCCGATGGAATATGTAAATGATGACGGAATTATTATTTTCGATGAAGATAAAATTTTACAGAATTGGGAGTTTGCTTTCAAGAATTTATATACCAATCAAAATGGAAATTTTGACGACGTTTTCTATAATCAAGCTATCCTTCATAAAAATATCCTGGAAAACAATTCGATGGATCCTTTATATTTATACCAAATAATGTGTTAAACAAAACAATTCCCATAGAAAAAGTGAGTAAAGTAATTTCCAATTTAAAAAACGGAAAGAGCCTCGGTATCGATCTTATATATACCGAAGTCCTACGAAATAACCCTGTTATTGAAGTTCTACATGTGTTATTTATGTTTTGCTTTGAAACAGGAAAAATCCCTACTATATGGAGGAAAGTCTTAATTCGTCCAATTCCAAAAGGTGCTACAATCGACACAAGAATACCTTTAAATTACAGAGGAATCAGCCTAGCTATTATCTGTCGTTGCGAAATGTTATAGTTCTGTTTTGAATAATAGAGTTCAACAATACCTTGAAGAAAATGAAATACTATTCGATGCACAGAATGGATTCCGGCGCGATAGATCATGTGAAGACCATATATTTACCCTCACAAACCTTATTCAAAATCGCAAATCCACATTTGTTACGTTCGTTGATCTCCAAAAAGCGTTTGATTTTGTAAACAGAGACCTTCTACAGTACAAACTTCAACTTAATGGTATCAATGGTCCAATATATGATGTCATCTCCAGATTATACTCGTGTGTATGTGTAAACGACATCCGTACTAATTGGTTTCTTTGTTCAAACGGTGTACGTCTAGGAGACAACTTATCTCCGGCATTCAGAAGTTGGAGTTCTATTCGCTTTTCGCTATTCACTATTCGAATAGCGAATAGAATTCTCTGGTCGGTTCGCTATTCAAATTACCGTAAACATGCTAATAAACGTAAATTCAAAATTCCACATAAACTTTCCCTTTTCAATGTTAAGAAACAGTTATATATTAAAAATCATATCTTGCTGACCAGACCTGAACATTGACATAATTAGCTAGCCTGGCGAAAAGGTAAGAAATTCATCAAATTATATTGCAATGGGGATATCTTTCAAGGGGCTGGCTAACCCCCTGTATCCCATATTTGGGCCTTCATATTTGGTGAGGATGAGGCCCCGGGAATGTCCAGTCGAACTTCAAAAGGAATTGGGTTTACACGGCCATTAACATGCTTAGCAAGCCTGGCGAAAATAGGAAATTTCGTATAATACAGTTATAGTGGCATATCTTTCGAGGGGGTGGCTTACCCCCTGTATCCCATATTTGGGCCTTCATATTTGGTGAGGATGGGGCCCCGGGAATGTCCAGTCGACCCTCAAAAGGAATTGGGTTTACACGGCCATTAACAGGCTTAGCTAGCCTGGCGAAAATTGGAAATCTCGTATAATACAGTTATAGAGGGATATCATTCGAGGGGCTGGTTCACCCCCTGTATCCCATATTTGGGCCTTAATATTTGGTGAGGATGAGACCCCGGGAATGCCCAGTCGACCCTCAAAAGTAATTGGGTTTACACGGCCATGAACTGGCTTACTTAGCCTGGCGAAAATACGAAATTTCGTATAATACAGTTATAATGCGATATCTTTCAAGAGGCTGGCTTACCCCCTGTATCCCATATTTGGGCCTTCATATTTGGTGAGAATAGGGCCCTGGGAATGTCCAGTCGACCCTCAAAAGGAATTGGGTTTACACGGCCATTAACAGGCTTAGCTAGCCTGGCGAAAATTGGAAATTTCGTATAATACAGTTATAATGGGATATCTTTCAAGGGCTGGCTACCCCCTGTATCCCATATTTGGGCCTTCATTTTTGGTGAGGATGGGGCCCCTGGAATGCCGAGTCGACCCTCAAAAGGAATTGGGTTTACACGGCCATTAACAGGCTTAGCTAGCCTGCCGAAAATAGGAAATTTCTAATAATACAGTTATAATCGGATATCTTTCAAGGGGCTGGCTTATACCCTGTATCCCATATATGGGCCTTCATGTTTGGTGAGGATGGGGCCCCGGGAATGCCCAGTCGACCCTCAAAAGGAATTGGGTTTACACGGCTATGAACAGGCTTAGCTAGCCTGGCGAATATAAGAAATTTTGAATAATACAGTTATAATGGGATATCTTTCGAGGGGCTGGCTAACCCCCTGCTTCCCATATTTGGGCCTTCATATTTGGTGAAGATGGGGCCCCGGGAATGTCCAGTCGACCCTCAAAAGGAATTGGGTTTACACGGCTATGAACAGGCTAAGCTAGCCTGGCGAAAATAGGAAATCCCGTATAATACAGTTATAATGGGATATCTTTCAAGGGGCTGGCTAACCCCCTGTATCCCATATTTGGGCCTTCATTTTTGGCGAGGATGGGGCCCCGGGAATGTACAGTCCACCCTCAAAAGAAATTGGGTTTACACGGCCATTAACAGGCATAGCTAGCCTGGCGAAAATACGAAATTTCGTATAATACAGTTATAGTGGGATATCTTTCAAGGGGCTGGCTAACACCCTGTATCCCATATTTGGGCCTTCATATTTGGTAATGATGGAGCCCCGGGAATGTACAGTCGACCCTCAAAAGGAATTGGGTTTACACGGCCATTAACAGGCTTAGCTAGCCTGGCGAAAATACGAAATTTCGTATAATACAGTAATAATGGGATATCTTTCAAGGGGCTGGCTAACACCGTGTATCCCATATTTGGGCCTTCATATTTGGTGAGGATGGGGCTCCAAGAAAGCCCAGTCGACCCTCAAAAGAAATTGGGTTTACACGGCCATTAACAGGCTTAGCTAGCCTGGCGAAAATACGAAATTTCGAATAATACAGTTATAATGGGATATCTTTCGAGGGGCTGGCTAACCCCCTGTATCCCATATTTGGGCCTTCATATTTTATGAGGATGGGGCCCGGGGAATGCCCAGTCGACCCCAAAAGGAATTGGGTTTACACGGCCATTAACAGTCTTAGCTAGCCTGCCGAAAATAGGAAATTTCGTATAATACAGTTATAATCGGATATCTTTCAAGGGCTGGCTAATACCCTGTATCCCATATATGGGCCTTCATGTTTGGTGAGGATGGGGCCCCGGGAATGCCCAGTCGACCCTCAAAAGGAATTGGGTTTACACGGCTATGAACAGGCTTAGCTAGCCTGGCGAATATAAGAAATTTTGAATAATACAGTTATAATGGGATATCTTTCGAGGGGCTGGCTAACCCCCTGCTTCCCATATTTGGGCCTTCATATTTGGTGAAGATGGGGCCCCGGGAATGTCCAGTCGACCCACAAAAGGAATTGGGTTTACACGGCTATGAACAGGCTAAGCTAGCCTGGCGAAAATAGGAAATCCCGTATAATACAGTTATAATGGGATATCTTTCAAGGGGCTGGCTAACCCCCTGTATCCCATATTTGGGCCTTCATTTTTGGTGAGGATGGGGCCCCGGGAATGTACAGTCCACCCTCAAAAGAAATTGGGTTTACACGGCCATGAACAGGCTTAGCTAGCCTGGCGAAAATACGAAATTTCGTATAATACAGTTATAGTGGGATATCTTTCAAGGGGCTGGCTAACACCCTGTATCCCATATTTGGGCCTTCATATTTGGTATGGATGGAGCCCCGGGAATGTACAGTCGACCCTCAAAAGGAATTGGGTTTACACGGCCATTAACAGGCTTAGCTAGCCTGGCGAAAATACGAAATTTCGTATAATACAGTAATAATGGGATATCTTTCAAGGGGCTGGCTAACACCGTGTATCCCATATTTGGGCCTTCATATTTGGTGAGGATGGGGCTCCAAGAAAGCCGAGTCGACCCTCAAAAGAAATTGGGTTTACACGGCCATTAACAGGCTTAGCTAGCCTGGCGAAAATACGAAATTTTGAATAATACAGTTATAATGGGATATCTTTCGAGGGGCTGGCTAACCCCCTGTATCCCATATTTAGGCCTTCATATTTGGTGAGGATGGGGCCCGGGGAATGCCCTGTCGACCCTCAAAAGGAATTGGGTTTACACGGCCATTAACAGGCTTAGCTAGCCTGGCGAAAATACGAAATTTCGTATAATACAGTTATAATGGGATAACTTTCAAGGGGCTGGCTAACACCCTGTATCCCATATTTGGGCCTTCATATTTGGTGTGGATTGGGCCCCAGGAATGTTCAGTCGACCCTCAAAAGTAATTGGGTTTACACGGCCATTAACAGGCTTAGCTAGCCTGGCGAAAATAGGAAATTTCGTTTAATACAGTTATAGTGGGATATATTTCAAGGGGCTGGCTAACACCCTGTATCCCATATTTGGGCCTTCATATTTGGTGATGATGGGGCTCCAAAAAAGCCCAGTCGAACCTGAAAAGGAATTGGGTTTACACGGCCGTTAACAGGCTTAGCTAGCCTGGCGAAAATAGGAAATCTCGTATAATACAGTTATAGTGGGATATCTTTCGAGGGGCTGGCCAACCTCCTGTATCCCATATTTGGGCCTTCATATATGGTGAGGATGAGGCCCCCGGAATGTTCAGTCGACTTTCAAAAGGAATTGGGTTTACACGGCCATTAACAGGCTAAGCTAGCCTGGCGAAAATAGGAAATTTCGTATAATACAGTTATAGTGGCATATCTTTCGAGGGGCTGGCTTACCCCCTGAATCCCATATTTGGGCTTTCATATTTAGTGAGAATGGGGCCCCGAGAATGTTCAGTCGACCCTCAAAAGGAATTGGGTTTACACGGCCATTAACAGGCTTAGCTAGCCTGGCGAAAATACGAAATTTCGTATAATACAGTTGTAATGGGATATCTTTCAAGAGGATGGCTAACACCTTGTATCCCATATTTGGGCCTTCATTTTTTAATAGGATGGGGCCCTGGGAATGTCCAGTGGACCCTCAAAAGGAATTGGGTTTACACGGCCATTAACAGGCTTAGCTAGCCTGGCGAAAATACGAAATTTCGTATAATACAGTTATAGTGGGATATCTTTCAAGGGGCTGGCTAACACCCTGTATCCCATATTTGGGCCTTCATATTTGGTATGGATGGGGCCCCGGGAATGTACAGTCGACCCTCATAAGGAATTGGGTTTACACGGCCATTAACAGGCTTAGCTAGCCTGGCGAAAATACGAAATTTCGTATAATAAAGTAATAATGGGATATCTTTCAAGGGGCTGGCTTACACCGTGTATCCCATATTTGGGCCTTCATATTTAGTGAGGATGGGGCTCCAAGAAAGCCCAGTCGACCCTCAAAAGAAATTGGGTTTACACGGCCATTAACAGGCTTACCTAGCCTGGCGAAAATATGAAATTTTGAATAATACAGTTATAATGGGATATCTTTCGAGGGGCTGGCTTACCCCCTGTATCCCATATTTGGGCCTTCATATTTTATGAGGATGGGGCCCGGGGAATGCCCAGTCGACCCTCAAAAGGAATTGGGTTTACACGGCCATTAACAGGCTTAGCAAGCCTGGCGAAAATACGAAATTTCGTATAATACAGTTATAATGGGATAACTTTCAAGGGGCTGGCTAACACCCTGTATCCCATATTTGGGCCTTCATTTTTGGTGTGGATGGGGCCCCAGGAATGTCCAGTCGACCCTCAAAAGTAATTGGGTTTACACGGCCATTAACAGGCTTAGCTAGCCTGGCGAAAATAGGAAATTTCGTATAATACAGTTATAGTGGGATATCTTTCGAGGGGCTGGCTAACACCCTGTATCCCATATTTGGGCCTTCATATTTGGTGAGGATGAGGCCCCCGGAATGTCCAGTCGACTTTCAAAAGGAATTGGGTTTACATGGCCATTAACAGGCTAAGCTAGCCTGGCGAAAATAGGAAATTTCGTATAATACAGTTATAGTGGCATATCTTTCGAGGGGCTGGCTTACCCCCTGTATACCATATTTGAGCCTTCATATTTAGTGAGAATGGGGCCCTGGGAATGTCCAGTGGACCCTCAAAAGGAATTGGGTTTACACGGCCATTAACAGGCTTAGCGAGCCTGGCGAAAATACGAAATTTCGTATGATACAGTTATAATGGGATATCTTTCAAGAGGCTGGCTAACACCCTGTATCCCATATTTGGGCCTTCATATTTCTTGAGGATGGGGCATCGGGAAAGCCCAGTCGACCCTTAAAAGGAATTGGATTTACACGGCCATTAACAGGCTTAGCTAGCCTGGCGAAAATAGGAAATTTCGTATAATACAGTTATAATGGGATATCTTTCAAGGGCTAGCTACCCCCTGTATACCATATTTGGGCCTTCATTTTTGGTGAGGATGGGGCCCCTGGAATGCCGAGTCGACCCTCAAAAGGAATTGGGTTTACACGGCCATTAACAGGCTTAGCTAGCCTGGCGAAAATACGAAATTTCGTATAATACAGTTATAGTGGGATAACTTTCAAGGGGCTGGCTAACACCCTGTATCCCATATTTGGGCCTTCATTTTTGGTGTGGATGGGGCCCCAGGAATGTCCAGTCGACCCTCAAAAGTAATTGGGTTTACACGGCCATTAACAGGCTTAGCTAGCCTGGCGAAAATAGGAAATTTCGTATAATACAGTTATAGTGGGATATCTTTCGAGGGGCTGGCTAACACCCTGTATCCCATATTTGGGCCTTCATATTTGGTGAGGATGAGGCCCCCGGAATGTCCAGTCGACTTTCAAAAGGAATTGGGTTTACACGGCCATTAACAGGCTTACCTAGCCTGGCGAAAATAGGAAATTTCGTATAATACAGTTATAGTGGCATATCTTTCAAGGGGCTGGCTTACCCCCTGTATACCATATTTTGGCCTTCATATTTAGTGAGAATGGGGCCCTGGGAATGTCCAGTGAACCCTCAAAAGGAATTGGGTTTACACGGCCATTAACAGGCTTAGCTAGCCTGGCGAAAATACGAAATTTCGTATAATACAGTTATAATGGAAATCTTTCAAGAGGCTGGCTAACACCCTGTATCCCATATTTGGGCCTTCATATTTCTTGAGGATGGGGCATCGGGAAAGCCCAGTCGACCCTTAGAAGGAATTGGATTTACACGGCCATTAACAGGCATAGCTAGCCTGGCGAAAATAGGAAATTTCGTATAATACAGTTATAATGGGATATCTTTTAAGGGCTGGCTACCCCCTGTATCCCATATTTGGGCCTTCATTTTTGGTGAGGATAGGGCCCCTAGAATGCCGAGTCGACTCTCAAAAGGAATTGGGTTTACACGGCCATTAACAGGCTTAGCTAGCCTGGCGAAAATTGGAAATTTCGTATAATACATTTATAATGGGATAACTTTCAAGGGGCTGGCTAACACCCTGTATCCCATATTTGGGCCTTCATATTTAGAGGAGGTGGGGCCCCGGGAATGCCCAGTCGACCCTCAAATGGAATTGGGTTTACACGACCGTTAACCGGCTTAGCTAGCCTGGCGAAAATTGGAAATTTCGTATAATGCAGTTATAGTGGCATATCTTTCAAGGGGCTGGCTAACACCCTGTATCCCATATTTGGGCCTTCATATTTGGTATGGATAGGGCCCCGGGAATGTCCAGTCGACCCTCATAAGGAATTGGGTTTACACGGCCATTAACAGGCTTAGCTAGCCTGGCGAAAATACGAAATTTCGTATAATAAAGTAATAATGGGATATCTTTCAAGGGGCTGGCTAACACCGTGTATCCCATATTTGGGCCTTCATATTTGGTATGGATGGGGCCCCGGGAATGTCCAGTCGACCCTCATAAGGAATTGGGTTTACACGGCCATTAACAGGCTTAGCTAGCCTGGCGAAAATACGAAATTTCGTATAATAAAGTAATAATGGGATATCTTTCAAGGGGCTGGCTAACACCGTGTATCCCATATTTGGGCCTTCATATTTGGTGAGGATGGGGCTCCAAGAAAGCCCAGTCGACCCTCAAAACAAATTGGGTTTACACGGCCATTAACAGGCTTACCTAGCCTGGCGAAAATATGAAATTTTGAATAATACAGTTATAATGGGATATCTTTCGAGGGGCTGGCTAACCCCCTGTATCCCATATTTGGGCCTTCATATTTTATGAGGATGGGGCCCGGGGAATGCCCAGTCGACCCTCAAAAGGAATTGGGTATACACGGCCATTAACAGGCTTAGCTAGCCTGGCGAAAATTGGAAATTTCGTATAATACAGTTATAATGGGATATCTTTCAAGGGCTGGCTAATACCCTTTATCCCATATTTGGGCCTTCATGTTTGGTGAGGATTGGGCCCCGGGAATGCCCAGTCGACCCTCAAAAGGAATTGGGTTTACACGGCCATGAACAGGCTTAGCTAGCCTGGCGAATATATGAAATTTTGAATAATACAGTTATAATGGGATATCTTTCGAGGGGCTGGCTAACCCCCTGTATCCCATATTTGGGCCTTCATACTTGGTGAGGATGGGGCCCTGGAAATGTCCAGTCGACCCTTAAAAGGAATTGGGGTTACACGGACATTAACAGGCATAGTTAGCCTGGCGAAAATTGGAAATTTCGTATAATACAGTTATAGTGGCATATCTTTCAAGGGGCTGGCTAACCCCCTGTATCCCATATTTGGCCTTCATATTTGGTGAGGATGGGGCCCCGAGAATGTCCAGTCGACCCTCAAAAGGAATTGGGTTTACACGACCATTAACAGGCCAAGCTAGCCTGGCGAAAATAGTAAATTTCGTATAATACAGTTAAAATGGGGTTTCTTTCAAGGGGCTGGCTAACACCCTGCATCCCATATTTGGGCCTTCATATTTGGTGAGGATGGGGCTCCGGGAATTCCTAATCGACCCTCAAAAGGAATTGGGTTTACATTGCCATTAACAGGCAAAGGTACCCTGGGGAAAATAGGAAATTTCGTATAATACAGTTATAGTGGCATATCTTTCGAGGGGCTGGCTTACCCTCTGTATCCCATATTTGGGCCTTCATATTTGGTGAGGATGGGGCCCCGGGAATGTCCAGTCGACTTTTAAAAAGGCATTGGGTTTACACGGCCCTTAACATGCTTACCTAGCCTGGCGAAAATAGGAAATTTCGTATTATACAGTTATAGTGGGATTTTTGTCAAAGGGCTGGCTAACACCCTGTATCCCTATATAGGGGTCTTTATTTTTGGAGGGGGGTTAGGGCCCTTGAAATGTCCAGTCGAACCTCAAAAGGAATTGGGTTTACACGACCTCGAAGAGGCATAGCTAGCCTGGTGAACATAGTAATTTAGTATAATAAAGTTAAAATGGGAATATCATTGAAGGGGCTGGCTGTCCAGTCGACCCTGAAAAGGAATTTAGATTACACCTTATATTCATAAATTTCATGTAAATGATTATAATCGGAATACTATATTAGGGAGTGACTTACATATTTATATTTTCTTATATCAAAGTGTGGTACTTGGTAAAATCAATTGACATTTAAGACGGAGTTATTATTGTGAATGTATAAGGACATTTATATAATACAGTTACCACACTATTTATCTTAACCCTTTTTAAATTAAATATTAAAAGTAAGCAGAGATGAATAATTTGAGGTATTACATGTAATAATATTTGTATGTACATGTATGTAGTACGTTTTGATTTTTAGCTCACCTGAGCTGAAAGCTCAAGTGAGCTATTCTGATCACATTTTGTCTGTCGTAAGTTTGTCCGTCTCTCCGTCTGTCTGTAAACTTTTCACATTTTCAACATCTTCTCAAAAACCACAGGGCCAATTTCACCCAAACTTATCACATACCATCCTTAGCCTAAGGGGATTCAAAGTTGTGAAAATTAAGGACCAAGCCCTCTTACAAGGGGAGATAATTAGGAATTAGTGAAAATTTTCAAGAAATTTTCAAAAATCTTCTTCTCAAGAACCATTTGGCCAAGAAAGCTGAAACTTATGTGAAAGCATACTCAGGTAGTGTAAATTCATGACCCCCGGGGGTAGTGTGGGGCCAGAATGGGGGGGGGGTCGACTTTTTACATAGAAATATATAGAGAAAATCTTTAAAAATCTTCTACTCAAGAATCATTTGGTCAGGAAAGCTGAAACTTATGTGGAAGCATCCACAGGTAGTGTATATTTAAAGTTGTGAAAATCATTACCCCCAGGCGTAGAGTGGGGCCCCAATTTGGGATTGAATTTCTACATAGGAATATATAGAGTAAATCCTTAAAATTCGTCTTCTCAGAAACTAATAAACCAGGAAAGCTGAAACTTGTTTGGAAGCATCCTCAGGTAGTGTAGATTCAAAGTTGTAAAAATCATGATTCCTGGGCGTAGAGTTGGGCCACAATGGTTGCGGAATTTTTACATAGGAATATAAAGAGTAAATCATTAAAAATCTTCTTCGAAGAAACTAATCAGCCAGGTGATTATTTAATATTGTTTGGATTTTGGCTTCTGGATGATTCCTGGACGATTGGGTCTCACAAGGGGTTCAGAGTTTGATGTAGGTTTATAACCCATTTATAAACAATTGTTTAGAATCTTTTTGAGAGCTGCAATGCTCAACATGTGATATTACTATAAAATCATCCTGTTGGAAAAGGGACTAATGATAATAAACATAAGAATGTCCAGTAAAAAAAAAATTGATTTTTATTTATACAGGATCTACATGTATTATACTACATTGTCCAGATAGTTTGTATTATGTCTCCATTAAGCTGATTTTATCATACCTATTGTTCCTCAGGTGAGCGATGTGGCCCATGGGCCTCTTGTTATAGTGTATAAAATCGATAACGAAACAAGAGGCTATGTAATATGATCTTTAATCGCTTGTACACGGTTGAACGAATATTTAAATCAATATGGGTCTTTGGTAGACTTGTGTTATCTATCAATACATATAACAGAGTTCACATGGTGTGCTATTTCATAACGATTCATATGCCATATGATGTATCATATATTATGTGAGTGTAATATAAAAATATGAAAAACCCCGGTGTGGCCACTTAATGTGTGTTGTGTCCTTGGACAAGGAACTTTATCTACATTTGTCTTAGTCCACAAAGATAAAAGTGGGTCCCGCCTCAGGCTGAAGTTAATCCGCGATAAACTGGTATCCCATATAGAGGGAGTCTATGATTTTCATCCGATTAGAATAACGGAAACCAGGAATAAAATAAAGACCCTCATTGGTCGGAGAAAGAATGAAAATATTATTAATAATACAAATACGTCCATGAAGTTTGTTAACATCTTTACAAATAATTAAATGCTTTGGTTGTGCTTTAATACCGCTGAATCGGGAGAAACTGTTTTTATTTAAGATATAATAAATCTGTAACTAATATATTTCTTTCCAAGTTGAAACTAACTATTTACTAATCAAATATATTCGATAATTAATTTATCATCATGTAATATTATTCAAAATGTGTATGTATTTTGACATGTCTATATATTGGTGTTTATATTTAATTATACATACATGTTTTAAATACATGTATATAAATAAACATGTATGCTAATGCTTTATGTCTGTAACCTTTCAATCATACAATCGCTTCTTCTTGTGGATATGTGTATTGTACATTATGAATGTGTATTGTAAAATCTTCCTGTTACCCCTATGAGGGTTGTGTATAATTAATAAAAAACTTGAATTGAAATTCACAGCTTTAAAGAATAATTGAATCGAATTATTAAATTTTTATGATAGATTTTGAAGACTTGTTATAATTCATAAAAAAAGGAATTTGCTTATCAAGATATAGGATATTTCTGGCACCCACATTCAAAACTGTTTAACAGATGCTACTTCCCTGATATTCAATTTAGAACATGTGCAAACTAGGAATATATATAGCTAGGACAGCGCACCAGTGGTGACTCAAACGCTTCGGATTCGCAAGCTAGGTGATGGTAGTGGTTGTAGAAAAAATAACATCGAACGAAATTGATTTAAACCATGCCAATAGTGCAATATCAGTTAAAATCATGAAATAGATATTGGCACACCACATTTCGTTCTTTAAACGAAATGCTTTTGTATGTACAGCGGTGTGAAAAAGCCAAGAACCAAATGAAAAAAAAATATTTTAAGTTCTCACGAATTTGCTATATATGTTCGAACAAATAAATTAATTGATTTTAAAGACTAATTTAGAGTCTGTAGACTATCGGATCTGGCAATGATGTAGATTACGAGGAGGAGGGGGGGGGGTGCAGTAATCAATCCACTCATTTCCTGGATTGTCTGTTTTTCTTTAAACGATAAATTATTATATGCAAATAAATGCATACATGTACTATTTTTTGATATTTATACGATATCTGACATATTTTACTGACAGAATATGTTTTCCAATATATGAGAATATAAGTTTTCCAAATCTATCACAATTTTTCAAGTCGATAAAGAGTGGGAGTATTTCTTCTGGCGTAGTGTGAATTTTTCTATCATAGTTACCAAAGAACAAACCTACGTTACCCTAGAATTGGCATCTCCAGAGAGAGAGAGAGAGAGAGTAAGAGAGAGAGACAGAGAGAGAGAGAGAGAGAGACAGAGAGACAGAGAGAGAGAGGGGGGGTGCCTTCAAGATCAAGAAAAAATTCACCCAAAAGGAGAGGTGAAATATAATTTTGTTTACCGGGGGAGGGGTCCGACCCTCTCCATCTAGATCTACGCATATAGTTGCCCACTCTAGGTACACTGATTTTTTCTTTGGTATCTATACAGATATAAATATAATGTCAATTGACAAAGTCATCTACACATCGCCTCCTTTACATGGAAAAGTTGAAAAACATTGAGCAATTGGCCGAATAAAAGACATATTTCAGGTGTGTGTGTGTGTGGGGGGGTGTTATTGCTGATAAATAACTATTTGGAAGCATAGTGTTGATTAACCTGTTAAGAAATAAACAAGACTAGTCAATTTTTTGTCGTGCGCGGTTATTTTTACATATTGAAGGCTACCTTGACTTTTATGTCAACAAACTGATATGGTATTTTGGTAGGTGGCATGGGACAGTTTCGCACGAAAGACCCTGTCAAATTTTACAAAAAGGAGTAAATATGGGGCTTTGGTGGTTACTTGAAGGCCATAAATTGGTATAATATTTATTCATTTACGTTTTGGTGAGAATCAGCCCTTTTTATCAGTGAGAATAGAAAATGCGAAACTGTGGCCTAAATTTTCACTTTCGATTTTAAAATGGAACAGGGGGGGGGGGGGGGGAGACAGAACATGAAATCTCACTCGAAGGGAAAGTGATCGATCTTTCCCATACTTGGAAACAGGTTTAAAAAAAAATTAAAACAAAACTGCATCTCGTATTTCAGCAAAGACAGAAGAAATAATAAGACATAAAAATAAAAGAAATTTAGATAACAAAGCTACGTGTAAATTAAGGTGTATATAATTTATTTACAAATTCATAATAAATCCCTACACCAACAAAAGACAGGGCATTCCCGGGGCCCCACCTCCTCCCAAATATGAAGGCCCCAAATATGGGATACAGGGTGTTAGCCAGCCCCTTGAAAGATATCCCATTATAACTGTATTTATACGAAATTTCCAATTTTCGCCAGGCCAGCTA